>CM060257.1:17482586-18873184 GCA_030684275.1 Acipenser oxyrinchus oxyrinchus | reverse complement strand
GGCTTACCTTTTTCTTACAACAGCAAAAGCATCCCATGATTGAAAATATAATTAAAACATGCCGTCTTTCCCAGTATTAATGAAATGAAATGTATTTGACCTCTCACAGTAAGAACATTGCCAGTTAGGTGTGACATTGTGACAGTATACTACGTGGTTCAAATGATGTACTTTTTATTCTTTAAAAAAAAAAAACGTACTCACATACACAATTTGTTAACAACTGACGTCACGACTAGCAACAGATTTTATTTTATATTAATAGTGGACCTTATAAGTTTTTTATTTTGTTTTTGAAGTGTCACTGCCTGTCTTTGTGGCGTTTAGTGTCAAGGTCGGGAAGATGGGATGATTGGGATAATTTCCTGCAATAAATCCCCCATACACTAGATGGCAATGCCTAGTTTCTGTCATATGCCAAAGAACACTACAGCTACTCAAATCACTTTTTAAGCAATTGTTTCTAGGAACATAGGTATAAGATTTTGACTTTATTATTTTTAGATGAAAGATACTTTTAGTACAAAGATGATTTTTACAAAAGTATTTCTTTGGGAAGATGGCTAGGAAACCCTGTCAAGTTATTCATATTGCTGTTTTCTTGCTGTTTTTATTGGAATTCATTGGTATCCATAATTTTGTCCATCGCGCTCATATCATCTTCTGCCAAGCGCTCACCTACATAACAAATAAAACATGTCAGGACACGCTCACCAGGGTAAAGCATTGCTGGCTGGCTGTATTGATAACTTCTTATGACATTTACTAAAATATGAGTCTTACCGACTTGAAAATACAGTAAACCCTGAAGTAAGTTAAGGCCATAGTTATAAACCATTGTAATATAGATAATTCCATAGAGAAGAGGTGCGTTGCAGAACCCCAAACTGCTAGTAGCAGTTTATAAATACATAATCAGGAATACAAAGAGACCAGTGCTGACTATCATGGTGCTGGCAATAAATAATGAGCTTGAAAAGCTAGATACTGCATTACAGCCCTTTAGTTAAGATCCCTAGAGTTACCTGAAAAGCCTCTTTTAACCCTCTTGGTTTCTTCATTTAACGTAAGAGAATTCTACAGAGAAAGTATATGTTAGTAATGATACAGAACTGCATGACTTACACTAGAGTCCTTAACATTATAATTGAGATTTGCAATGAATAGGATTCCTCCACCTAAACTTTATTTCCTTCCCTTTATTTGTATTTTTTTTCCATGCTGCACTGTACCTGTCTCACTACACCCAGGTCAGAACTTGCACCCACCAAACACCATGTAAACATCTTAAAGACAATGGGAAGCTATTGATGTTATTGAACACTGGGCTTTAAGACCATCCCCAAAGCTTATTTCACAAACCACAAAGCCACAGCTGAAATGACAACATTTATCCATTGAAAGAAATACTTAATATCTTCTACATTTTCTGAATATCTGTTTTCTTACCTGTTTAATATCATGTGCTACTGTTGTGTCTGCTTAAATCATTACCTACCAGGCTTCCTAACTAATGTAATTTTTAACCACTAGGTCTGAAAGACACATTTCTGAAGTGTGGTGGTTTTAGAAAAGACCACCTGGGGTGAGCAACTGCAATTTCTGCACCCTCCTCTACTGTGGCGTGGCAACTGAGACTGAGTGAATGGAAAATCTTTATACTAAACCCCTGTCAGGGGAGGGGCATTGCAGCTTCCCAGCCCTGGTGGCGACGTCACTTCACAAATTCAACTTCTAGAAATGGTTGAGAACTGACATTAGTTACTGTACCCTGGTAAATAAGGAACTACAATTGAGAATGGTAGAGAACACATAAAACAAGCAATATTTAAACAGGTACAAAATAAAATATTAAGAAAATATCCCGTTTCTTCGTACACTCACAGCCTGGCAACAGCCACGGACTTACCTGAACTGGAAGAGCACAGATATGTGCAGCCAGACCCAAAAAAATGAAGATGATGGTGGAGCTCATGTTTAAAGCACCGCACAATGCAAACTGGACTGCTTACGTTCCACCAGCTGAGGACATTTATACTCTTCTGAGCTGCTTGCGTTACGCGGGAGGGATTTGCTGATTGCACTGGTAGTCTTTCCTTTTCAGACTGGCCAGGCACCCCCCTATACTTACTGAACATTAATGGCTATAACTATACCCTGCTGATGCCCACAGCACACCCAGTAGTTGGCACAAGGTATCCAGCACTTGGATAGATGACAGGCCCCTGGAATTTTGGTGATACCTTTTCCTATCTGTGCAAGCAAACGAAAATATCCAGAGGAAAAAAAAGAAAAAACCCACATTTCATATTGAACATTTACACTACAATATAATAATGAACAGGCATTTATTTTAATGTTTGACTTAACAGTATCTAATTGACAATTTTATAGTGAATACAATAGCTGAAGTAACATAATAATTGTTAAATCTTAGCTGTCACAAGAAACTTCCTAGGCTAAGGAATGCATCAGGGTGAATAAAATAAAGATTGTTACCTTGTAAAGTGTGAGATATAATAATTAGAACAGACTGCACGATGAAGATAAGATGAATGTGAAAGCAACAGTGGGAGTGAATGTTTTAATGAGTGAGGCTTTTCATTTCTCAGTGGTTTGATAATCAGGGGTCTGATTCTATGTTGTGCAATGCCATACACCATTTGAAGACCACTTGACAGATTCAATTATTTCAACCTTTAGTTTTTTTTTTTAAATCACAGAAACTACATGGCCTAATGGACAAACTTAAAAGTAAATAAATGTCTTACACAATTTGTGTGCTACCTTAGTTGCCTTTAATTCTGAAAACGCACTGTAAGGTCAATAGGTAAGAGTTTGCCATCTTCTAACACCCCTGTGTTGCTAAGTTACAGGAACCCCCCTTAATGTTTATTTCCTGTTCTGTATCAGCTGGTGTCAGTGAACATGCCATTTAAAAGTCCGAGCCATAGAAAACAGAGGAGTCAATTATTTTTTTGGATGAAGACAGTTTTATTGCAGAATCCCACAATGCACTCCTTACTACATTGTCCATGCTGACGTCACTTTGAACAGCGCTACCATTTCAAGCCACTTTCAATCACCTTTGCATTTCTACTCAAGCTAGGCCAGTTGTGGAAAGAGGCACACAGTAGTTAATGATTTGGTAGAGTTAGTCCTCCACACATCAGCTGAAAGGGTATTTCCTGGCAGCCATTTTGAGGCACAGGGTGGACTGTTGGCGACAAGCAATTACGAGATAGAAATTAGAAATTATCCAATAATTTTTGTTTTATCATACTGATATTATTCCACATGTAATATGTAATAAATGATTTTATGTAAACAATGAAATTCCATTCCCAAGTTTTCAATAACCACAGACATTATGGCAATATGCAAAAGATGGAAAAAGAAATACAAGAACTGCAATAAGATCAGTATGTTATTTTTGGTATTCATGGCATGTATGGTATCAGATTGTAGTTTTTTTAGTATACCTTTAGATAGACAGGTCCTCCTCCAGGCATCTGATAATATCCTGGAAATGAAACTCAACATGATTTCCCTCATCCATGTCCTATAATAATCACCCAATCAGACAAGAACAGAGCGAATAACACCAAACCTATGTACAATTGGGTGCAAAACAACCACAAGCCCAAGCTGAATAAAAGAGCTGGGTGTGGCATCGCCCTCTCATACAACGGTTTGGCACACATCGCTGTTGTCCTCTGTAGTGGAGTTAAAACAATCATTGCGGCCATGGAGGAAAAAAGAGAAATGAACTAAAGGGCATCCGTTGGCTCCCAAGACCAGCTGTTTTATAACCATACACCTGTCTACAGGGACAGTCCAAACCCACCAGGCTACACTGAATACTGTTCCGGATAAGGTAGAAATGTAGTCCACCACGAACCAGTAATCTAATTAATCAGGCATCACCAGCAACAATATGAGAAGATTGTCTGCCTCTAATGCCAATCTCCTTTTAAATACTCCTGGATAGATGGAGTGCAAAGGCCAAAAACAAACAACTGCTAGAAAATACCTTCCAGCGCAAATGTGAGAAATTCCCAGTGTCCTGGGATAGGTATCCACTGTTACTGTGTTTTCCATAGTCCTGATACAAATGTGTGTCTGCTGCTCAGTGTATACTCTTCCAATAGCTGAAATTCTAAGAATTGTGGAAAACAGAGTTAATCACCAATTCACAAACATTTACAGAAATCAGGACCTCTGCTATGACAGACTTGTCTATATCCCTAAAAAAGCTCTTAAACTGTGAAATAGTTACCTCTTAAAAAAAGTATTTTCCAATGGTTTACTCTTGAATCGCCTGGCTGTTGTCCAAAGATCCCCAGTGATCTCATCAGAAAACTATTGCCCCTCTGGTTTGATCAACTTTGGCCAGACAGCTGCAAAGCAAGTGGGGATTAATTGTTTTGTAAATATATAGAATCTAACAAAACTTAAAAAAAAAAAACACATGTAAAATATTACACATATTCTTTAAATCTTTTATGAAGCCGTTGCAACCATAAAAAAAAAAGTTCTGATTATAATAAAACAGGCAGAACATACACCAAGCAGATACTTCTACCCCTCCACACAGAAACCCACTCACAGACCCTCACCTCTGCATTTCTCTTCAGTTCCTTGGACTTCAACTGAATGACCAAAGAAAAAAACAGGAGTTCTACTGTGTGTGAGGCAGCAGAGTTCTAGTGATTGAACTGTGAAAGAACAAGAGGAATCTGTGTCAGACATTCCTTTGAGTATTTTATAATACCGGTGTTTATCAAACAATTACTTCTGATTGCGATATGGACAAAAATAAAATGAGTGGACCTCAGACTTTGAATACTATAAACAGGTGCATAGTAAGCCCCCCCACCACCACCCCAATACCCTCACTTGTGCATTTCTTCATAACTCCTCGACTCCCTGAATTGTCTCAAACCAGGAGTCCTACTGTGAGCGAGGCAGTGGGTGGAGTTCTGAATTCAAGGCAAAGGAACAGGTGTCAAAACTAATGACACAAAGGGCAGGCTTGAAGACATAATCCAAACATTATTTTACAGCTTGGATTTAAGGAATTGTGTACTTTAAACTAAGGTAGAAAAATCTACAGGAAAAACATATTACCTAGTTTATATGTCTGTGAAGTAAAAGCTTTTAAGAATTAACTCCCACTCAGTTTAATAACATTTAGGCAGGGATTCCAAAAATGTACTGTATCCTTCAATAGCTCAACCAGGGATCAGATAAATCAGGGTTCAGTACTTCAAAAAAGAAGGACACTGAGCTGCATTCGTATGTGTGACAACTGATTAACAATTCACAAAATTAACAAATTAAATAAACTAATACAAGTGTAGGTTCTGATGCCCTCCAGAACTAATGCAAAAGATTGTGCATAAGCACCTCACTGTGTCGGATCTCAAAGCAAGCGTGGGTGCTGGAAGTCTTCCTGCACTCCTACTGCTGAGATTCCTGACACAGTGGTCCTCACATCCTTCTGCACTCGCTCAGCGCACAGGAGGCTGCTTTCCCCTCCTTCACATGTGGTTCCTGCCCCATGCCATTTCTGGAGAAGAATAAGGATAGGTGAGCACCAAGCATTTGTAAACAATCTGGATATTATTACAGGTTTGCCAGACATAACTCATTTGTAACAACAGCTTTCAATGTGAACTAAACCATCTTCGCTACTGTTCAGTTATTTATGCTGATTAAGGTATCAATGGATCTCAAATTCAATCATGTTTGGGATGAACTTAAACAACTTTAACATCACTCGAGACACCTTCGAGCACCTTGTGGTCTAAGCCACAATGTGTCAAGGCTGTGATCAGGGCAACACACTGATCCATTTAAAAGTATATCTCTGTCAACAGTCTGACTCTGGGGGTGCAATGCAACTACATATTTGTTTCAAGTAGTGTCAGTCCTTACCAGTTGACACCTGGCTTCCAAGGTGGCTGACCAGACTGATGAACCGATAGGAGCTGCAGAGCGCTCCAGTCTGTGGGAACAATAAACAGGCAGGCATTACCATACAACAATGACATATAAAATAAAAATGGGTGGACCTCAGACTTTGAATGCTGGAAACAGGTGCATAGTAAGCCCCTCCCATACCCTCACCTGTGCATTTATTCATAACTCCTCGGACTCCCCTGAAGCGTCTCAAACCAGGAGTCCTACTGTGAGCGAGGCAGTGGGTGGAGTTCTGAATTCAGAGCAAAAGGAACAGGTGTCAAAACTAATGACACATAGGGCAGGCTTGAAGACATAATCCAAACATTATTTTAAAGCTTGGGTTTAAGGAATTGCGTGCTTTAAAACTAAGGTAGATAAATCAATAGGGAAAACAAATTACCTAGTTTATACATCTGTGAAGTTAAAGATTTTAAGAATTAATTCCCACTCAGTTTAATAACATTTAGGCAGGGATTCCAAAAATGTACTGTATCCTTCAATAGCTCAACCAGGGATCAGATAAATCAGGGGTTAGTACTAAAAAGAAGGACACCCTGAGCTGTAGTCACAGTATGTGTGACAACTGATTAACAATTCACAAAATTAACAAATTAAATGAACTAATACAAGTGTAGGTTCTAATGCCCTCCAGAACTAATGCAAAAGATTGTGCATAAGCACCTCACTGTGTCGGATCTCAAAGCAAGCATGGGTGCTGGAAGTCTTCCTGCACTCCTACTGCTGAGATTCCTGACACAGTTGTCCTCACATCCTTCAGCACTCGCTCAGCGCACAGAGGGCTGCTTTCCCCTCCTTCACATGGGGTTCCTGTCCCTGTGCCATTGCTGGAGAAGAATAAGGATAGATGAGCACCAGGCATTTGAAAACAATTTGGATATTATTACAGGCTTGTAAGACATAACTCATTTGTAACAACAGCTTTCACTGTGAACTAAACAGTCTTTGTTAACTGTTCAGTTTTTTGCATTCTTTGTGTTTTTAAAGGTATCACTGAACCTCAAATCCAAGCACGTTTGGGATGAACTTAAATGACTTCACTCGAGACACCTTCCAGCACCTTGCCGAGTCAATGCCAAAATGTGTCAAGGTTGTGATAAGGGCAACCAGTGGGATGGGCAAACCCAATATTAGGTACATGCTCTAATAAGGTTGCCAGGCAGAGTATGTAGGTAGTATTGTTTCAGGTATGATGACCTTATATCGTAGCTATAGTTTTATATAGCTGGTGTAACAGCATAAAAGGCATCACTTACTTTGGCAAAACATTATTCCACAAAAGTAACTTATGCATGGAGATGGCCAGTAAGTGCACTTACTACTATCATCTTTATAAGGAACAATCAGGCTGCATGCACAAGCCTGCTCGCGCCTTTCGGACATCCTCGTATGCCTTCCTGCAATAAAACAGATCCACCCACACGTATTAGCTAACAGCGGTTTAACCCTTTGCGGTCCTATGTTGGACCCTGTCCGACATCATCAAAAAGACGCAAAAAACAGGTCTCTAGTCGTTTTTTCTCTGGAAAAAGCCGAGAAAACCATTCAAGAGTGAGATTGATAGGAGCCGAGAGAAGCCGAAAAAAAAAAGGGGGCGTATCTCATGAATACAGATAGCCCCGGCATCACATAGATAACACGGACATAAACAAACAAGACAGCTGCTTCTGCATCCAGCGCTCAAAGAATATCACAGACATTTGCAGAGCTTTTTTTAGATGTTATAGTAATAAAATAATGCCTTGGATCGCATTATTGAGGAGTTTGGTGATAAAACGAGTTATCAGGAGATGATTTATCGGTATGCACTACTATCAAGAGGTATGTGAAAAAAACAGCGAACGAGGGGTAGGGCGGGGCTGGAGATGCAGTACCAGTTGTCCTGTTGATATGCAATGCCTTTTAAACCTGTTTTATTGTGAAAAAAAATACTTTTAAACAGCGTGTCTAAAATAAACTGCGCGTGTGAAAATAAATTGGACCTGACGAGCTGAATAAATGGACCGCAAAGGGTTATTACTATTATTATTATTATTATTTATTTCTTAGCAGACGCCCTCTTCCAGGGCGACTTACAATTGTTACAAGATATCGCATTATTTTTAAATACAATTACCCATTTATACAGTTGGGTTTTTACTGGAGCAATCTAGGTACGACCCTCCGGTCAAGAGTCCAGAGCCCTAACCACTACTCCATACTGCTGCCCTAATACTACTCAGAAACCTGACACACCATGTGTGATAATATACAGGTTATTGATTTTGTGTTTGCTGATTTTTTTATTTTCAATCAAGAATACCTGTCTGATGCTTATGTAGTTACAGTGTTTGCCAAGTAAAATTACCCTGGATAAAAAGACTACAATAAAAGCAAGTTTGGATATAGATTATGCATTCCTTATATTTAAACATGCATCAGTTAGGCAGTAAGTTAAAATATCACAAATGATGAAGAATAATAATATCCCCTAAACAAATAAAACAGAGAGATATTATATATGCAAGTACTTCAATTAGTTTGTTAAGCGTTTGACAATACTTAAGTAAAAGCTCCTGCATTTTGCAAACACAATTCCATCGCCCTCCTTTTGCAGTACTTACTTGTGCATATAAAAGAAGATGTATCCGGTACACTTCCGCTCTGCCTGTACAGCCGACTCATCAGTCTCCGAGGCCTTCTCGTCATCATAGGTCAGCCACTTGTCAGCCAGGAAGTCATATACATCACTGATGTAATGACCTAGGGGCAAAGGGGAAAAGATTTTTCAAATTACTGTAACAACAGGCAATGTAATAGATAACAATAGCTGCAGATATGCCACAGGAATAAATAAATGAGTTCCTCCGAATAGCAAATCCAAACCGCTACACTATTAACTTCATACTTTCAGCTGCTGTAATTCTAGCAGTTAATACAGTGGCATTCAACAGAAATTAGCCCCATGTTAGCACTACAGGACATTATCCAAGCTGTTCTGTAAACAGAAAAATGATCAGTAAGGACTCCATTTTCAACTTCCCAGGTCTTTTGACCAAAAGCAAAACTCTATTTATATAAAACCAGACTGCCAATTACCCAGTAGATCCAAAGTAACCAATATTAAACATGCTGAACCCCAAGAACCAGACCGATCCATTTAAAAGTATATCTCTGTCAACAGTCTGGCTCAATGCAACTACATATTTGTTTCAAGTAGCATCAGTCCTTACCAGTTGACACCTGGCTTCCAAGGTGGCTGACCAGACTGATGAGCCGATAGGAGCTGCAGAGCTCTCCAGTCTGTGGGAACAATAAACAGGCAGGCATTACCATACAACAATGATGACATATAAACTAGTGCTCTTTATGTCAAAGCAAAAATACAAAGTTAAATAAGCTTGCTTTTCTGCATAGGGCACTGCACAAACACACACACACACACACACACACACACACACACACACACTCCAATACTCTCACCTCTGCACCACTCCTTCCCTCCTTGGACTCCACTGTGCTGGTATTCATGGAGTCCTCGTCTACGTCGGGCTCAGTTTCAGTGTGGTTTAAATCTGATAGACCAACACAAGAATGCTAACAGAGATCAAACAGGAATGTTATCTTGCATAGTTCCCAAATAAGATTACTTTAGCTTGTTTAAATGAATATATTTGAACTGTGTAAAGAATTATTGTATTTCAACTCTGTCATCATTAATATATTAAGATAACTAATTAAAAAGACTGAACAATAAATACAAATGGTTATAAAAGAAGCATACACAAGATTAGTAAACATGTGCAGTCCTCTTTCCTAAATCTGTATACAGGTATGGAAAAGGGTAAAACCAACCCTTTACGGGTAGAATTCCAAAAGGCAATACAGGATAAACATGCAGTTAACCCACCTTGGAGACTCAGAGCAATTGCTATTCTGAGGAGCTCCTCTTCTTCTTCTCCCAGCTCCTCCTCATCAGCTCCCTGTAGGAAATAACAAGCTGTCAGTGACATTTAATTTGGTCATATAAATCTACAAGTGGCCCAAATGGAATGGCCCAAACAGATATGCAGTGGCAGCCTTGTTTCAGGCTGGACAGTTCAGTTACCATAGAAGTGTAGATGAGCACGGCTGAACAAGACAATTACTAAAGAGAAAAAATACTACTGCTGAGTCGCCATGTGTGTGTGTGTGTGTCTGTCTGTCTGTCTGTTATATACAATTAGCAACATGTCTCCACTTTGTGAGTGTGTCCATACATGCATTGTGCCCACCTTCTCAGATCTGTTCTTTTCCAGTGGTTCAGAAACCTGCAAGCTATGCATTTTGCCAGGGTTCCTGCAATAGGCACAGAAGAATAACTAATAATGGCTTTGAAGGTGAGCCAATTTTCTCAACTGAAAAAGATGGCAAAAGATACATAGAAAAACAGGGAAAATAATAATCAAAAAGTTTCAGACTTACAAAGCTGTTTCTGCACTGTAGTCCAGGCTGCAAGGAGGCTGTGTGTAACGACTGCAGTGCGGGAGCAGGCTGAGGCATGATGGGATGCACACCTGTTCCTCCAGCTTCCTGTTGACTCCCTGTAGGGGGTCAAAGCTGAACCTCTTCAGGTGGAGGATAAAAACCCTGTATAAGGAAAGGAGGGTGAGCTCGCTCTCTGAACAGCTTCTACAAATCCTGCTCGGATCAACTACCTACACTGTGTCCCAATTATATTTAGGTACATTACAGCCTTGAAAGAGCTTGATACAGTGGCATCTTCTGGTGGGTGGCAACTGGGTTAACTTAAAACATTAATTTATGACCTGTGACACTGTTTTAGACTGTTAGGTAAAGATCAGGCAGAGCTGCTCAGGCCCTGTTTAAATCGATGTGGAAGGGTTACGCCTACCTAGGAAGTCTCCTGAACTTGGGGGCAAGTGTGGAAGAGTTCCCTGAGCACTTATTGCAAGAACGCTCTATATCCTCCACCTAGCCAAAGCAAAATGGAAACTCATCACTGCGTAAAAAATTAAGTACAATTAACTTAATCGACAACAAAACTGGCAATGTGTTTGCAACACCTTAGACAATGGAGCTGAATAAGTACTGTACATATTAAGTGTGTTCCTGATAGGAGTTAAGTTTCCTGTTGAAAAATAAATTTGAATCTTTTACTTTATATACGTCTTCTCTACCCCCAGTGTGTGTAGATACAGACCTTAAAGTAGTGATCCAGGCAGTCCTGTATTGAGCATCCCGGGAGCACACTGATGGACAGCATTGTAAAGAGCTCTCGCCTTACACTGAAGTCTCCACACCTTATAAACAGAGAAAGGGGATTTCAAAAAAAAGGGATCAAATCAAATTCACGCTACTGTCGAAAATACAAATACTCAATAGTTTACAATGCAAACAATAAAAAACTTTTAATGACATCCATGTAGAGTATTAACTGACCCCCTCAGTATCTGTACAGCAATCCAAAGGAAGAGTTTGAGTGCGGCCACAGTGAGGACAATGCTTACCCTGTGCAGGTCATCTTGTACTGCAGCTGGAAGTCCATGTTGGTAATCACAGGACAGGAGTACATGGAAAGGGAGATACCTAGGCTTGTGGCCTGGAGTTCCTCTCCAGCCATGACCAACTTCTCCCCGTCCTCTTTCAGCTGGACAAGGCAATGGTTCAGGAACTCATGGGCATCCTGCAAAGGAAAGACCGTTCTGTCAGTTAGGAGGCAAACCCAAAAAACAAACAGCTCACCAACACACATAATGAAGTTTGTGAGGGTCAAAAAAGAGTTGCGCTTTACATTTGTATCTCATGTTTAATAATTTGTTGCCATTTACTTTTTTAGTATAATCCTCATTCTTTAGACGCAATGTAATTGTGACTCCCCCAAAAGCTGATATGAGGGCTAAAGTGACGCATCTTCAGCACACCAGAACTCAAAAGAAATAGCAGATACCCATTTTAGCTTATAATATGTGATGTAATGTAGAATGTATTCTTCTTGTTAACAATACAGAAACATTTCTTCTTACAGAAGGTATTTAAAATGTTTTTTTCAGAATGAATCAATTTGTGTGCAAAAGTGTAAAAGCTCTTACGTGCTCCGAGTACCCAGAGAACATTACTGCACTGGCAGACACGGCGTCTTTCACCCTCCGCTGAAGCAGTTTTTTTGCTTTACCCCGACACTGGTCCTTTGATGACATCAGAGCAGTAAAGCACCTGTCAAGTACAAGAAATAGAGAAATAGTTACCACAAACAAACAAAAGCAGTGACAGTTTATGGAAACGTGGCTAGCAAGTTCACAGTGAAGTGTACAGTAAGGGGGATTATTGGTATATGAAACAAGTAACACAGAATTTAATTTTATCACACGTTTAATATCATCTGAACTGTGTGATAAACTCTACTGGATGCAGTGGGAAAAACCCATCTATTTAATTTTTGATAGCTTAAAGCATCCATTGTACTGAGAATCCTCTAAAATCAGTCAAACTCTTGGCTATTCCAAGTCTGTGTTTATGGTGTGTATTAGGTACCTGAGTAGCCCACTCGGTGGCATCCTCCTTAAGAGGCTGTTTTGCCTGAGGAGGTCTGTGTATAAAGTCTGCACAGAGAACAGGCACTGCAGAGTGGCATTCATGTAGCATGTGAAACCCAGGTTGTACAGCCTACAATAGGAAAGTCACAGTTCAGTGAGCAATAGAGAAACCGTCACGGCACAAATGCTAAAAGAACGAAACTCGTCAAATTCCTTAACAAACATTTCAAGACGACGTCTATCAATGTCCTAGCCCTTGAAATAAGAACTTTATAGGCATTGTCACATGGAACTTTGCCAGTCAATAAAGTTAATGAACTAGAACACAGGGCATGTTCTATGGAATACAGTAGCACAATACAGTATAGTATATAGGACCTCAGGAAGCTTCCTTACCCACGTAATTCCAGTGGGGGGACCTTCACCAAATTGCAGAATATGATGTTGTTATAGGCCGTGCTCTTGGTATGGAGGAACCTACATGAAAACATACCAGACAATCCATGACCGTTACTACAAATTGTGGGACGTTGTTTAATCTTTATCCTATTCTTAAATGACACTCCTGCCCACTACACATACACAAGCACATGAAGCAGGGCTGGTTATATATCATGATAAAATAGTCATCGCATGTAAGTTATTGGAAAGAACAGAAAATGTAACAGTGGCAGGCCAGGAATAGTGTTAGATTTACTAGGCCATTAACACCCACATGGAAAGATACCCTGTTCACATTAAGAGTTGTCAAAAAAGATATACAATTACCTGTCCAATAAAGAGGAACCCTCCACATGTGACAGTGGAATCACCTCTAAAAGAAAAAAAAAACACGCACAACAAACCCAGATTAGTTTTATATATCTGACAAATGTTTTAACTGATGTTTTTATTATCAACGACTGATAATGAAATACTAACAAAGTAATGCTGCAAGGGGTTATCCACAAAAAGCAGTATCTCAGTGAGTGACAGGAACGCACAGACTAAAGGACTTCCTGTGATATAACTTAATATAAGAGTACAGAAAAAGGCTGTATCTAAGTACCCTGTATCATTTTAAGAAATGAATTAGCATGTTAAGATTCAAAATAAGATGGACCTCCTCACCTGAGTGGGTCCCTGCCTTTTCGCTGCTGGTGCTATTAGACACAAACACACACAACATTTTTCAAGCTGAAATTAAAGTCAATGAAGCACTATAGTTCATAATAATATTCTTTTAAGCATGTTGACTTGGCCCGCTGAGATCAGAGTCTAGCTGTGGATCAGAACTCAAGTGCCAGGGCTCTGGCAAGAGAAGTTCATCCTCCTCCTCGCTGCTACAGGACTCACCACAGTGAGCAATGAATCAGTAGTTTCAAGCCATTTTAAGAGTGGCTACAGAGAATAAAGAAAACGGTAAATGATCCAATACCTGGAGGAGTCCACCACAGTGGCACAGTGATCACCTTTGGTGTCACCATGGGAGATCTCCACCTCATTCCTACAGGACAAACAGCAATACATCACCTGTCTGATAACTGAGCTGAAAGGCTCTCAAAAACGAATCAACTGTCTACTCAGTAGCCGCTTGTCAGAAGAGGCACTGCCTACTCAAAAATGCTGAAATAAATAAGCTTATTTATTTATTTTTTATGTATTTATTTATATGTAATATAACAATAAATACATAGCTTTAACTTGGAGGCAGCAGTCCGATTCAAATTCTCCAATCAGTCATCGCTACACGTTTGAAGGAGGCAGATGCACTCTTGTCCCCTCTGTAGTTATGATTAGCATGTACATTAGCCAATCATATGCTTCCAGTTCTTTAGCTGCTTTCATGGAACGCTAAGTAAAGCTGTCTAAAAAACTGCCAAAGGGGGATGCCACCTCTCCCCTTTTGCATGTTTTAGCCAATCGTTCGGCGTGTGCCCTTCCACATTGATGACCTTGGATGCTAGTACTGACGAGAGTGGAAGGAACGAGCCGTGGGAATGTAGTGAATGCCTATAGATTGATTCATTTTAATTTTAATACATTTAATACAAAATTACAATTAAGAGTACTGGTTTTGTTTGTTTCTTCGAATTGAAATGTACCTTGCTCTGGAATTAAAGTTTGGCTGAACTGCTTCCTTTTTATTAAATAGATATGTTTTGTATGTACAGAATGGTATATAATTAAGTTTGTTGGTCATGTATTTAAGCTTAGTAAATTAAGACGATGTGCTTGATTTTTGTCTGCCTTTCGCCTGCTCTAACAACTTTGTTTAGAAAATATTTTATGCAAAGTATGTTAAAGTGACATGGTCTTGAATTCTAAATGTTATATTTTTGTTGTATACAGTGCCTTTTTAAACATACACTTGCAGTGTGTAATAGTTAAGTTTATTAGAATAAACTATGATGGGCTACTATTTTCTTTTCTCTGCTGGCTAGTGGAGAAAATGAGTTAAACAGCTGAACTGGGGTAAAACGTTAAGAAGATATGAAAAGTGTTGTCAGTCAGAATACAATAATAACATTCTACTGCTGCTGGCGGCTTAAGGGGACCCCTAGCCCTCTGCTTTTTTTCTGCCTCCTCATTTTTTTTGGCCACCAGCCGCCACTGTGTCTACTAAGTATATTCCTACTTTATGCAGTTTTTAAAAAAATGAAAAATTTCAGCAAATTTAACAGGCAGGTCAAGAAGAGTGTTATACTTACTAAGCCATTAACATCCACATGGAAATATACCGTTTACATAAACAGTTGCCGAAAAAGGATTTATAATTACCTGTCCAAGAAAGAGGAACACTCCACACGTGACAGTGGAATCACATCTAAAAGAAAAAAAAACACAAACCCAGATTAATTTTAAATAACTGACACCTGTTTTAATTGATTTATTTATTATCAATAGCCGATAATGAATTGCTGACAGAAAAAAGCTGTATCTAAGTACCTTGTAGAATATTAAGAAATAAATAAGCAGGTTAGGATTTAAAATAAGATGGCCCTCCTCACCTGAGTGGGTCTCTGCCTTTTCGTTGCTGGTGCTATTAGACACAAACAAACACAGAACATTTTTAAGACTGAAATTAAAGTCATTGAAGCATTATAGTTCATAATAATATTCTTCTAAGCATGTTGGCTTGGCCCGCTGAGATCAGAGTCTAGCTGTGGATCAGTACTCAAGTGTCAGGGCTCTGGCAGGAGAAGTTCATCCTCCTCCTTGCTGCTACAGGACTCATCACAGTGAGCACTGAATCAGTAGTTTCAAGTCATTTTAAGAGTGGCTACAGAGAACAAAGAAAAGGGTAAATGATCCAATACCTGGAGGAGTCCACCACAGTGGCGCAGTCATCACCTTTGGTGTCACCATGGGAGATCTCCACCTCATTCCTACAGGACAAACAGCAATAAATACATCACCTGTCTGATACAAGACTGTGAAAGGCTCTCAAAAAGTATAGTCAAGAATAGTATTATACGTACTAAGCCATTAACACTCACATGGAAAGATACTGTTTACATTAAGAGTTGACAAAAAAGATGTACAATTACCTGTCCAATAAAGAGGAACCCTCCACATGTGACAGTGGAATCACATCTAAAAGAAAAAAAAGTCAACCTAGATTAATTTGATATATCTGACAACTGCTTTAATTGGTTTATTTATTAACAAGGGCTGATAATGAAATACTGACAAAAAGTAATGCTGGAATGGTTAACCACAATAATACAAAAGCAATATCTCAGTAAGTGACAGGAACAGACAAAAGCAGGGACGCGGAAACTAGGGGTGCTGGGGGTGTGGCAGCACCCCCTAGCTTGAAGTACAGGGGTGCTGTGCAATGATAAATCCAGCTAGTTTCTTGAATCTTATGAGCTTTGTGTGCAGTGCTCTGCAGCTTTTTACATTGCTTTTGAACACAAACGATAATAGACCATTCAGCGCTGACTGTCAGAACAGGGGCGGGATAGTTAATAAATGGCACGGTTCCAGTCTCACGAGAGTAGTTAGTAGTTGGAATGCACTAGAAGCTTGTATACAGTAGAAGGGTTATTGAAAATGTCGCAACATTTTTTATTTATTTTTTAATTCTCGGCGGCACCACATGCTAAAATCAGCTCGTCACAAATGCCGCTAACTGGGGGTGCTGCTTTCTGGAACAAGACTAAAAACACACGTACACACTGACATTCTGGACCTGCTAGATGTCCATTCCCTAAAAAAAACATCAGCATGACACCAGCAGCTAAGTCAACCGCTGGAGCCTTCTGACTGTCCTTGTGAACAACGACTACTGTAAATAAAACACAACTGTGCAACCTGTTTTTACAAGTAAACATTTCTAAATTGCAGTATTTAAGTGGATCATAGCAGTTCACGCTACTTATCGATTTTGTTTGCTCTAAATGTTTTATGGTAGCATGTTGTAAACACTGTAGCAAGGACTGTGGTTAAATATTTTTCTTACTTAAACAGATAAACATGTGTTGATGCTGGCTTCATTTTATTAACATGTTTAACACAATAGCAACGGAATGCATGGCTTTCATTACATACAGGGGTTACAGTTTTGTTCAAATGCTTTCAGCACCCCCACCAGAAAAACTGTTCCAGTGCCACTGGAATAAAGGACTTCCTGAGATGTAATGTAATATTACAGAAGAGAAAAAGGCTGTATCTAAGTACCTTGTATCGTTTTAGGAAATAAATAAGCATGTTAAGATTCAAAATAAGAATGGACCTCCTCACCTAAATAGTTCCCTCCCTCCTCGCTGCTGGTGCTATTAGACAAACACACACAACATTTTTAAGGCTGAATGAAGCATTATAGTTCATAACAATATTCTTGTAAGCATGTTGGCATGGCCCGTATTCTCTTCAGTTAATTCTTAGATCAGACTAGCTGTAGATCAGAACTCAAGTGTCAGGGCTCTGGCAGGAAAAGTTCATCCTCCTCCTTGCTGCTACAGGACATTACAGTGAGCACTTAATCAGCAGTTTCAAGCCATTTTAAGAGTGGCTACAGAGAATAAAGAAAAGGGTAAATGATCCAATACCTGGAGGAGTCCACGACAGTGCTGCAGTGATCACCTTTGGTGTCACCATGGGAGATCTCCACCTCATTCCTGCAGGACAAACAGCAATACATCACCTGTCCGATACCTGAGCTGAAAGGCTCTCAATGAACTATTACTAATGAACAGTTCTGAAAGCCCATTCTGGTAGGGCACAGGCTTATATTACACCTAAAGATCTTTTATCTGTGTTGGGCTTGACTTCCTGTCCCTTTGCATAGGTATTTAACTACCTATTTGAACACCTTTACCAATCTGCACAGTAGAATGGATGAAGTGGTACGCTTACCAATGGGAGACTCTCTGTTAGGTTGTAAATGGGCTTGACATAAAAAGCCACATTTACGCCAAAATGCAATTTGCTAATTTTTTTGGTAAAATAAAACAAGCAACAAGCATCTTATTAGGTTTGTAGAAACACTTAGTATAAGTACCAAGTTGGTTTATAATTTGCTTTCGAAAAAAAAAAAATGCAAATTGCATTTTGGAGTAACTAGCTATGATACGTCTGCACCAATCTTCTGTATACGGATTGAAATTTAAACAAAACCTTTGTTTACAGACATTAAATTCACCAATTGAAAAACAGTAGGGGTATTTAAGAGCCATTTGCAATTCTTCTGAGTTGTTTTTATACCTTACTGAAACTGCTCATCAGTTCTAGTTCCCCACCATAGACATTAATGCAGGTTCGATCAGCCAGTGTCGCCAGCACCATCTACTGCATAGAGTGTATTGGCAGAAAAACAAAAGGGAAATGGCAGCTGCCTAAATGGTGCTGGCTCCTACTTCATAAAGTCACTGTTGCTGATCTAGCCTATGTCACAAACATCTGTGGTAGGCAACTATAACTGCCAAGCAGCTGAACTCAGGTGAAGAGCACCTTATTTAACACTGAGAATGCAAATATACAGAATGGCAAGGGGACAGAAACAAAGCTACACTTCAATGACCTCTAGAACACTTCAGATCTGTATCCAGGTCTGGCAATAAAAACAAATTGTACTAAACTAGTAAAATAATCTTGTGCATGTCCACATATATTGATGCTTATTTTAATTGTATTTTTTACACACACAGTTTAACCAGAACAGTTTAACATGGCTGTATACAAGGGCTTCCCTTACCTGGTCTGGTTGGGAGTGACTCTCTGAGAACGCCTCAGCACACTAGGGCTCTTGTTCCCTGCCTGCCGGAGGAAAATGACAGGCCCCAGTTTACTCAAACACACATACAATGTATTCAGACACTACTTATAATATTAATAGTGGACTGTACATTAAGACGTTTTGAAGGGCTGATAAAAAAAACTCTTAGGCTAAACTTGTTAGGGTTCTTCTCCAATCATATTTTGTTACTATATCTATCTATCTATATAATGCTTAATAATAGTGAAGCTTCTATTTTTAAGAATATTCAGTTTATATAAAACACAAAGTATACCTTCTATAAATGCTTTTACTCTTTTATTTAAAAGGTGCAATATAGATTTTTGTTAAAGTAAATTTTTGGAAATGACACTTCATTTCAACAGCTAACAGGTATGCATTTCTTTTTACAATTCATAACTTAAAAGGAAAATTATCTTTAAATTGAATATTTTACTTTATTAAATTAAATATTTACTGTTGATACATTATGTGAGAAAATATGACAACATGTAAATAAAGGTACTGTACTAACAATATGTACAGAGCTGCAAGTGTTTGAAAACGATGCAAAAAAAACATAACTGATAAACATAATGAAACAACATAATATATTTAATGTATTTCACATTCACATAACCTTTTTTTTCCGATAAACGCTTACATATATATTTGTTCAAAGAAAAATGAAAATAGTGATAAGAATTAAAATATAAGAAAATACTTACCTTTTTCTTACAACAGCAAAAGCATCTCATGATTGAAAATATAATTAAAATATGCTGTCTTTCCCAGTATTAATGAAATGAAATGTATTTGACCTCTCACAGTAAGAACATTGCCAGTTACGTGTGGCATTGTGAACGTGATTTAAATTACGTACTTTTCATTGTTTGGTTTTTTTAAACCGATTACGTACTCGCATACACAATTTGTTAACACACGTCTTGACGTCACAACCAGCAACAGACGATAACTGCTCCGCCTTTTGGTCAAGGGGCATTAAAAACTGCTTGGTGATCAGGTGTAAAATTATAGTGTCATCATCACAGAATGATTTTTAGTTATAGTCCTGAATACATGGTAATATCGTTATTGTTCTCAGTCTTCATTTACATGACTGTAGTCTCCTTAACTAAAGCACGCTTTAAGTGTTATTGTTGTGAAACATTTAAAGTTGGTCTATACAGTAAAACCTAATCCAGCCCCGAAACAAACTGGTGTTCCAATGACCATGCCTCCCCGTGAAAACATGACACCGATGTCTTGGCAAATTTCTACCCCCTGATATCAGAAAAAATGTTGCTATAAAAAATACAATTGTTGATATAAAAATAGTACCTTTTATTTTGATATCAACGGGAACTGCTGTAAATGTATTAGGCTATTTTCAATTACGGCTCTTCTCTGATCTCTGGTGTAGTGTTATTTTCATATAGGCGGTAAAAAGTGATAAGCACCGCACTGCGCTTGCTCACGCGTGACTAAACAATGCTTAAACAACTTATGTTAAGAACATTCAAATCTGGTATGTTATGCAGTTTTCGGTCTTTTTTAAATTTAATTTATCATTTACATTTACATCGTTGTTAATGGAAATTATCCAATTTTTCCACCATTAAGAAAATAGTATGTCAATATGTATAATATGCAATACATTGGGTCTTGTACATTTTTTTTTCGTGTGCAACTTTGCAGTGAACTTCATTTTGTCTTGTTAGAGGTGTTTTTTTTTTCTTTTTAGAGAAATTGATTCCATTGTTTCCAGTTTGCAAAAAAAAAAAATCATGTATAATTAATGGTAAATGTACCTCTGTTTGACAATAGGAAAACACCCATCAGATCGTAATTGATTGCACATGTACCAAAATCTGATGGCTTATCACTTTCAATGTGACAACGTATTGCTTTCTGACATTACATGGATCGTGTTTTGGTACAAATACCACATTCTGATGTACCACTTTCTAATACTACACTGGAATCGACAGGATCAACACTGAGCAGATGGGTTACTTTCCAAGCTTATTGTGTTGAATCAGGTAGGAAACTTTTTATTTTTTTCATATTTTTATTATGACAGTTACATACCGTTACGATTAATTCAGTCTGCATGAAAATAATTGTAACGTTTTACATGTGATAGCTTACCAGCAGTAATGGGCCTGACTGAAGGAGTTAAATCAAATTGTTTCTGGTAATTCCTGGGGTTTTAAAGGTTGTTACTTAAAGTAGGTGTCAGTGTAGAAATAGTTACATTAAAAACATCAGGGAATAAATAGTGTACACAAAAACATATGGGTGTATAGAACAGACTGCCAAGCCATGTTGTGGATGCTGAGATCACTGGGATCCTGCAAGAAACAGCTTAATAAGTTTCTGGGATGAGCGAGATATGCTTAATGGCCTTCATTTTAGTTCCCGTTCTTATGTATTAATTATTATTGGCCTGATCAAGTGCCTGGAAGCACAAAAGGCCATTTTACTTCTGTGTGTCTCATAGCCCAGACGTAAATGACAGAACACATGGGAACACCTTGATCAACAGCTGTGAGCACCTGGAAGAACAGACTCACATAACGCAAATATCTAAATATCTGTAGTAAATATTGAGATTATAAAACTAAATCCACAGCATGATGTTTCTCATTTGGTTTTAAAACACGAATTTAGCTGCATTTGCTGAACAGTAGATGCATATTGATCTGCTGTGGTTATGGTTCTACACTTGATTTTTTATTTGTACTAAATTGCAAGCCTACTTAGCCATGGCAATAAATAAATGAAATATTTTAGTTTATAGGAAGCATTCAATTATGTAATCTCAGAGAAAGGTTTTATATAAGGAAAAGGTTTTATATGAGTTAAAATACAAAAAAACAAAGTTCACGTAAACTGGATTTATGTAATTCAATATTGCTCTCTGCAGTTTGTAATTATGGTTTATATTTTGTGGGTGGGGATTTGTTGCGCATGGATGTACAGATGGATTCTCACGACTGTGCCGTACAGATAACGGAGCACCAATCACACAAGAGAAGTACAGGATTTGCTGTAGAGAAGTTACCCTCCAGATTACTGAATCCATGTGTTAACAAAACTAGACACAAAATGAAGATCGAGGATCTTTTTTAATCCAAGACTAACATCGTAAGAAGTGGAGTCTTGTGATATAATACAAATCTTTTAAATACATGCACTATAAAATACATTGCAAATATGATATGAAGTAATATAGCAAGCTGAATGCATGAATTGGTAAATGGTTAAAATGATAATCTGTGTAAATCCACTTCAATTCAGACCTGGGGATGACAAAGCCCTATTTCTTCGTCTTTGAAAAATCCTGCGTGTTAATGTCAGTAATTTGAAGCTTTGTCGGGTTAGACATTTCTGTTCTAGCCCTTTCTATAAAGGAAATATACGCCTTCACACCAGACACCGCGTTGTCTGAAGGTACATCACTATCAGTCATAACATTCAAATGACCAACTATTAAGTTTATACAAGGAAGTACAGATCGGATGTAGTCATCTAATTAGTATGCTTTTTTATATCAATTGTTTCTGATATAAACAATTCTATTTTTGATATCAACAATTA
Source organism: Acipenser oxyrinchus oxyrinchus (assembly GCA_030684275.1). Classification (NCBI taxonomy): domain Eukaryota; kingdom Metazoa; phylum Chordata; class Actinopteri; order Acipenseriformes; family Acipenseridae; genus Acipenser; species Acipenser oxyrinchus. The sequence continues at coordinate 18,850,879 of CM060257.1, read as the reverse complement.
TATTTGTGATATCAACAATTCTCTTTTTGATATCAACAGATCTATTTCTGATATCAACAAATCTATTTCGATGTCAACAATTCTGTTTGATATCAACAAATCCATGTTTGAGATCAACAAATCTATTTCTGATATCAACAAATCTGTTTGATATCAACAATTCTATTTTTGATATCTACAATTCTATTTTTGATATAAAAAATATAATTGTTGATATCAAACAGAATTGTTTATCAGAAATATAACTTACGTTTTAAAAGTGGATTTAATATTTAAGTATTAATTACTGTACTACTTTGTAAGCTAAACAATGTATATTGTATCTGGAAGTACCGTATTGTCTAGTTTATCTTGTAGTGAGCTGAATTCATTGTGATATTCATTGAGAGATATCTGCAATACACTCGCAGAGGAGTCAGTACTGTCTCCACAAGACCAGCACCCGAATATAGCTGGCTTTCCGAACGAGAGACACACACAGAACACAGTTATGGTCTGAAATGACATTCAGTGAACTGTTAAGCATGACTGTAAAATTTCCACAGTTCGACCCGACAACAAAAGGGTCATCATATAGAAGACTTCATCGCTACAACTAGAGGTTTTATTAAATCAGCTGGAATTGTAGGAGAGGAGCACAACTCATTTTTTCTTAAACAAAGGTTACTGCATTCTGCTTGGGTAAATAATTCACTGGAGGAAATGCAAAATAACTTTGAGAAATGATGTCAGGAATTAATAAAGAAATACTCCCCTTTTTCCAACCCTGTAGCTCTAACTATGGCTTACAATATTAAATGTAGGGAAAAGGAAGATCCTCGTGATTTTTACTGAGCTTAAGCGCACATACCAAACAGGTTGTGATCTAGGTGAGGATAAAATGGTACAGTTCAGACAGTTGTATTTGAATAGCTTGCATCCAGTGATAGGAGAGTTAGCAAGTTTGGTTGTGAACTCTGCATCCCCATTGGATGTGATAGTGGATAAGGCACAAGAAATCTGGTCCCGTAAAATAGGGAGTTTCCATAGGAAAGACGCAGTGGCTGCAGATTTGATTTATGCAGTAGCAAGCGAGGAGATGTCCCTGCAGATAGAGGGATCAGAACTGTCAGCCTCTAAAACAAATAAACCACAATACCCAGTAAGTGCGGCAAGACCTCAGCAGTCCGAGAATAATTACAGTAACACTTCATGGGCAGCAGTGTGGAGTAGTGGTTAGGGCTCTGGACTTTTTAAATTTTTTTTTTAAATAATTTCGTCGTTGCCAATTATTTTTTATTATTTTCTCCCCAATTTGAAAATAGGCAATTTTTTTTTAGGCTCAGCTCACCGCTACCACCTCTGCGCTGACTCGGGAGGGCGAAGGCGAACACACGCTGTCCTCCGAAGTGTGTGCCGTCAGCCGACCGCTTTTTTTCACACTGCGGACTCACCATGCAGCCGTCGGAGGACAACGCAGCTCTCGGGCAGCTTACAGACAAGCCCGCAGGCGCCCGGCCAGCCTACAGGGGTCGCTGGTGCACGGTGAGCTGAGGACACCCTGGCCGACCTAACCCTCCCTCCCCCCGGGCGGCGCGCAGCCAATTGAGCGCCACCTCCTGGAAGCTCCCATCCTTGGTCAGCAAAGGAATAGCCTGGACTCAAACTCACGACGTCCAGACTATAAGGCACATCCTGCACTCCACGTGGAGCGCCCTTGGGCTCTGGACTCTTGACCGGAGGGTCGTGGGTTCAGTCCCAAGTGGGGGACACTGCTGCTGTACCCTTGAGCAAGGTACTTTACCTAGGTTGCTCCAATAAAAACCCAACTGTATAAATGGGTAATTGTATGTAAAAATAATGTGATATCTTGTAAGAATTGTAAGTTGCCCTGGATAAGGGCGTCTGCTAAGAAATAAAAAAAAATAATAATAATTCAGCCAATACTGGGAATAAAGTTGGGAGATACCATAAACAGAGGTAATCGACCATATTTTTCACCTGGATTTAGGTGTGGATGCTACACTACTGACTAAAGAGATGTTAGACCACTTGAATCAAGTATTAGGATACTCAAATAGACAGGTGAGACTGGCACCCAGCAAGAAGGATTTTCATAGCTATACCAAGGATTGTATCCACCCGCTTGGAATTAGCTGGGTCTGTTTTGAGTTGGGGAACTCGGAGTGACCCATCCTGTGTATATTACAAGCACAGCTGCAGAAGACTTGTTGATTGGGGCGGATCTATTGATGAGACTGCGACCCCTGATTGACTGCAGCGTGAAGCCTTTATTCCTTCTGTTTAATGTATTACTTTGTTACGTGGTATCCCTGGATTGCTAATCTACCAATACATTTTTAAAAAGTATATTTAGTACAGTTTTTTTTAAAAATTCTGAGCAAGGAGATTGAAAATCCTATACCAAAAAAAAAAAAAAAAAAAGTAAATATATAAAAGCTGCTTCTTCCTGTTGCAGTCAGTTTTAGTTAACAGAGAGTCTGAAAGGTGCTTCCCTATCCAAGACTACACTAAAGACCTGGAACCTTCCAAGGAACCATCTCCAAAGTTTAGTCATTCTTTCTAGAGAAACCCAGCTTCCTTGAATAGGTAATCATTAGGGTAATCCACCTAGTGGTAGTATTATGGCTGGTGTTTCAGTTATGTTTTAGAAAATTAATTTGTAGAATGGTCAGTATATACCAGTTTTTTTTTTTAATGAAAATGGATAGTATGTTTTGAACCTGCAGAAACTTACAACATGGGCAGCTCTTTCACTAATAAGCAGTAATAAGCATGTAAAACAACCTTCTAGTCTAGTTCCCATAAAAGGAAGGTATCTATCATTTACTTATTTAATTCTTAGATTATTTAAATATCCTGTGGCTCTAGTCAGCATCCGGCAGTGATTTCCAGAGAAAAACAGTTAGCGTTTTGAGAAAATGTAGCACTTAAAAACACCACAGAAAAAAGCAGTGTCACTATTAATGTGTGATAACATTACAGATTTTCTATAAAATAAGTTTGCTTTGGTTTACAACCTTTTGCCAAAACATATAGGTTACCCTGTCGTTGCATGAGATCAAAAAATGTATATATGATCTGCATCATACAGTGATGTCATAATACCACATATCACTGGTCACATTTTCTTGGTATATGTTTTGAAATAGATGTGTATCCGTTAATTAAATCCGATTTGATTGCTGGAAGACTTCTGTTTTTATAAACTTAGTTTTACCTTGGACTGCTCAGTTTAGGATAGGTAATCAAGCATGCCATGTTGGTGCTTTTGTAGAAAGGTGAGTTCATACTTTATTATTTTAATGTATTCATTTTTTTAATAAAATGTTATTAGTTCATTTGGATAACAATTAAAAAACATAACATGGATGTTTTGTATTTCATATGAAACTAGACGTTCTAAAAAAAATAAGATTATTTTTTCAGTTTGATTTAACAAGATTAGAACGAGTCTGTAGTCCATACCAAGTTTAATTTCCATATGTAACCATTGCTGAGGATATGCATCCCTTGCAGGGCATATTAACTGGAGACAAGTATCAGCATAAACTATAATGGAACCATTTTAATTAGTTCTATCACATTGTTATCTGCTGCTCATTGTGGTGCCGGGTTTACCCTAGCACACCTCGTTACACCTGACTGTTTCTTTGCTTTCATTATAGCCTTTTTAATGGAAATAATTAGACCTATATTGCTCTGCAAGTCAATGATTGCTATTGTTTATTCCCCCCCGAATATGTGTTTATAAGGGCTTTGTTCTTCTCCTTTGGTAGGTAGCGGCTCAGAGAGTGAGTCCTGACAGTCCTTCACAGACACAATGTGAAGGGAGTGCTCTTTCACTCCATTCCAGGAGCTCTGAAACCAGGTGTGCTTGTATACAGCCATGTTAAAGGGGCAATAAACAAGGCTTTAAAGAACAATCTCATTAGCTTTACTACTTATAAATCTGCCAACTAAGCAGTCGTTCTGGTTTCTGGTTAATAAAGACCTTGAGATATTCGTATGGCTTCATATTCGGTACACACCTGCATTCTATGATTCTCTGAGTCAAATTTGAACATGGATATTGTACAAGAAAAAAAAAGCCCTTTATGGCAGTCATTTTACAAAGCTAATTTCTATCACAGCTGAGAGAAATATTTTGAGGTATAAATTTCAACATCGGTCAGAGGTCACCCAAGGCTGGAAGAGAGATACTGTTGTAGAGGTGGGGAGGGGGAGAGGAAAGACTCAGTGCCTTGATTAATACCCATTTAAACCAATATGTTAAAATTGTGGAAGATTTGATGCCAGGTTAAACTGTCTGAAAATAGATGTAATGCAATTTTCAAATGTGTATTTCAAATGATAGGTACTTTAGACACCAATTTCTCATTAATTCAGCATTATCTTGAATATTGTCCTGTAGGCATGGGAAGAAAGAGACCCCGGAGAGTGACACCAAGATAAACAAATCCCCAAAGCAAGTTCGTTCATCTTGTAGTCAATTAGTATTGAGTGGAATGGGATACTTAATTAAAGTGTAAAGAAACCTGTTCATTTTGGTGTCAGTGGCTTCAGTACATAATGTTTCAGTCTACATGCCTCACTGGGGTAGAAAACACAAACGGAATACAAAGGATCGACTTGGATTAAAATCAGATCAAATAGTCTGTCTTCATCTATTGAAACCGTGGATTCCTCTGTCCTATAGGATCCAGAAGAGTGAAGTGCAGACCACAGATGTCTCTCTCACAGGCAATGGGTAGGTTATCCACTCTTCTAGTTGTCCACTATTATAGTATGCAGATTGTGCAATTGTTATTATAAAACCATATTTTTAAAAACACTGATTTCATGATTCAATTTTTTGTTTTTAATAATCAAGTTAATAAATGGGGTAATAACGTATCCTATTTCTTGCTAAGGTAAAAACACATTTACAATAAATTATTCAGCTTAAAAAGGGTGATCCATTTCACATGAATTATAATGTGGTTCTTGAGAACAAGACCACCTCTGGTTGTCGACATGTATAAATTAAATAGCTGCCTCAGTGCTCACTGTCTACTCTTGTGTCCAGCAGGGTCAAGCAGCTGGCCAAAATTGAGCCATCAGCAAAGTTATCCTTCATCCTCAAGATATGGGTTCCAGAGCTGTCTCTTCTTGTCTTATTCACATTTGGAAAAGTGTAAATTGGTTGGTTTACTGCTCACTGTGGACTTCTGTGTCCTGTAGCAACGAGGAACCTATTTTCATATAAAGTACATTTGAGACTAAACAAAATACATATATTTTTTGTTTGTTAATGGTTTAAGAGAATCGCAATGTAGCAGTATAGGTAGCTTCTTCATTGCCTTTGTGTGTCACAGATTTCTTTTGTCATTTTAAATCTTACCCTGCTTCTTTTTTCCATAAAATGTTAAAACACAACGTATTTATCTATTGTACAGTAAGTATGTCACCATGTCTGCACAAGCAGGGCAGAGTCATGTCTGGTGGTTTAGCTACTGGTATTTCAGCATCATGCATTGTTAATAATGAAATACATTTAAACTCATGCACAATTAAAACAATTGTCAAATGTATGTATATATTGCATCTGGCTTTGTTATTACATCTTGATTGCACTGGGCTGTAAGGGCAGTATCAAAGGAAGTGATTGCATTTTTTTATCTTTATCCATAGGGATATTGATTGCTTAAGTAAAAACACTTTCAATTTGACCAGCCCTTGAATTAAGTTTCTTGTGATAAATCAGTTGTAAATAAGCAGTTATTTTTTTTTTAATAAAAAAACATTTGCACCTTATTTCAATATGTCAGGTCATGTTGTCACTAAATTGTACATTAACTGTACTTTACCATATTCGGACCCTTAACTCGCTGTTTTTATTATTTCAAATGGTGTCATGTGTAAGCTACATAGCAAAATAAGGCACTGACTGCTTTGTGCTTTTGTATCTAGCAGACCAGACCATTATCCGTATCCACACAAAGAAGCCCGAGTCAAACTAAGGTGAATTGCTTGTATTACTTCAGCATCAGACATTGTCTATAATAAAATGAATGAAAACTTACTTTCAAATTCTGTTCTTTCAGATGGGTCATGTTCACAGTAAATTGTAGATGAATTATACCTATATAAAGGGACCGTCGCTAATTCAAAATAACAAGGTGACGCGGACTATGCATTAACTGATATTTAAACCTGAAATTGTGATGAAACTTGGTATGGGCATTCCTTCGCATACGTTCTATAAAGATGAACTAGGTCATTAGGTCTCATTTTGCAAAGTTATAACCTCTGACCAGTTGGAACGGCTTGGGTAATGCCTCTATGTTAACAGAGCACTAAAACATAGGCAGTCAATTGAATGATTATATTCATATACAGTACTGTGCACATTTATTCAAACACCCCATTGCTTCTGTGACAAGTGGCAGTTTTATATTTGACAGTGATCCTTTTATAAATGAAAGTGATTCCAATAATCTATAGCAACAAACTTGCTTCTAAGACTGCTTGGGGGACAACTAGTTTGGATGGAGGAAGTACTAGAAGAGTTTTTTCTACATAAATCTAAAAATGAGTTTTTGCCATTGTGCACAAAAACCATTGAAAAAAAAAGTGTAAATAGTTTAAAACAGACCTGATAAGTCTTTTCCTTACTGTTAGCCATACATTTAGATTTTGAATAACTAAATATTTAACTGTGACAAAATAATCTTAGATTCTAAGGTGAAGTGTGTCTGGGGGAGGTGTAAGCACACAAGTTGAGACGTTTTACTTTAATATATCTTTAATAGATTATTTTTTTATTATTAATTTCATTTAACAAGTGACCAATATTGTTTAATGTTTATGTTCAATACATACAAAAAACATGCAGTTAGTGTTTAGGTCGCACCTATTCTAGCTGAAATTTTGCTCCAGGAATGTTTCCAGTTACTTGGTATCTAACATTAATACTTCGTCTCATTAAGATTGTTGGCTCAGTTGCATGGGGTCAGAAGTTTCTAGGGCAACATACTCTAGGAAAATCCTTAAAAAGTGTGTTACTGAACAGGCTGTAAGGTTTAAAAACAACTCATTACTTCCTCTAGCTTTCTACTTTGTTGTATATATTCCTGCAATATTTTTCAACATAAATTGTGATTGTTTTGATATGTTTATTAACATATCATTGGCCATAAATCATGTTGGACTCATTTTACATGGGTTATGCATCAGATTTTCCTGTCAAAATGTCTTCTGAATTCACAGCATCAGCTGCCTGCATCCAACCTGTTCAAATCAGAAACATTTCATTGGTTCCTGACACAAAGTTCTGCATTTTGATTGGTTCATCTGTCCGTCATCTTTGCCAAGATCCTGCCTGTCAGGTTCAGTGGGGTGGGACCAGGTTTATGAATATGCATTACAAAGCCCTGTATAATGGCAATAAATCAAATCAAGTATTTTGGTGGGTTAAGCGAGAACTCTACACTAAGCAACAGTGTTTAGAAAGACAGCAGAGGTCACTGCCTAAGCTATCTGTGCGACAGTCATACACATGTTTTTAGTACAAACATAAATAGTCATATGTTTGGAGGTACACCCCCCGTATATCTTGCATCTGAGCTCTAACCAGCAAGCAGGTAGGATCCTGGCAAAGATGACCAATCAAAATGCTGAACTTCTTGAATGGAGTAGTAAGAGTGCATAACCAAAATAACTGATCCAAACTGACTATATGTTTTTATATGTTAATAAAAAAAAAAAAAATTTCAAAACAAAAATCGCAATTATATTGAAAAACATATTGCAGGAACAATACAACAAAAGCAAGAAGCTAGGGAAAGCATTGCAATTTAAACCTTACAGCCTGTTCAGCAACACTAACAAAACTGCTAATACCCCCAACACAGTGCAAGGACTGCCACTTCTTGGGACATATTCAGTGTCTTTACTCCACAGTACAATTTGCATTATCTTTGTGAAAGGAGATTTAGAACAATTAAGGTCACACAATTGGCAACAAACAACTCAGCACAAAAAAACAAAGAGAAATCTTACTATAAGATAAGTTCTGGTAACTGAACCCACCCTTTTGCTATGAGCTCACTTTAAAGCCCGAGTGCTAAAAACCCATCTCCGTTATCAGTGTTGTGAAATGATCCCTTTTTAAAGCTAAGCATTGCCATTTTCACACTGTCTAAAAAGCACACCCAAAAGCACCACAGGCTGTATACTACAATCTTTTCTAAGCTTGAAAACAGTATTGCTTTCTGATAATACAAAAAAACCTCCTTTCAAAAAATTGATGTAAGATTGCAGTGGTTTTTCCTTCTTTGCCACACTCCTACTTCTAAAAAGAACATTCGACATCCTGAAAATAAACTTACAGCAACGTTTCATTAAGACTTCTTTCTAGACGGTCACGGGTTTGAGGCTTGAAAGGTTTAGGCACAGGCAACAGAAAGACTGAGGAACGCAGGTCTGTATTCAGCTATTGGGAGAACGATACTACCATGTGTCTCCTCTGGCCGATACAGAACGCGAGACACGGGGCTCAGGGTGGAGTGGCTGGGCGCTGGGTCTTCAGAAGCCAGTCTCTATACTGAGGCTTCTGCGGGTCACATGTTCAATCTCGCCGGTGACATACTCTTTGAAGTTGGTGGGGTACTTAGCCAGCATCTTTAGCATCGGGCGCAAGTTCAACCACCACTGCTCCTTGGGCATTCGGTGCCTGTGAGATGAGAAAGAAGTTATAACAGCCCTACTGTCCCATAAAATGGACAAGCTGGGCAATATGCTTGTTCTATCCCCCATCAAAGATAAGCCATAAATTCAGGTTTATGTTCTGGCAATCATATCTAAAGGGTTCTGTTTTTTTTTTTTTTTTTTTTTTTTTTTTTAATTGCTTTAGGTTTATAAAAACAAGAATCCAAATTAAAATTGGCTTTTTTCCTCTTAACACACTAAACAGAGTAGTTTAAATGTCATTTATGCTTTAAATTTAGTTGACTTATTAAAGGAAAATAATGCATTTTATATTTTTTAAATTAACCCTGATCATTGGTTAATATATTCATTCAGCACACAACATTACTAAAGGGATCAAGCTACAAATTAGGTAAAACCCTAAAATCAGACCGTACATACACATTGTCCTGGAAAGGCATCTGTATTACCAATGCACTATTACCATTATTAAAAGATAAATTGAAGAGAAAGACATTCATTGCCAGCTGGAAAGTCAGATATTTTCTATGCATGTAGGCTGCCTGTATAGCCTCTGAAAAATAATGATGTTCAGGACGTACGTGATTACTATGAACCACCTAATTGGAAACCTTCATGGCTAAAAACGGCAGTATATAAAATGTACCGTCCCAAGGCTGAGTCACACCACATTATTATTACTAGATATGTATTGGTGAACCGCCAAGTGCATGAGGCTGGAAAACAAAATGCTCCGAAGGCTGATTAAGCATTCAAACAAACCCCCTAAACACCTGCGGTAAAACCCAAGCTGGTTTCACTTACTCAAAGTCAGTGTGTTCCTTTAGTTCTGTGACAGGGTTGAAGGAGAGGACCTTCCTCCTCATGCCGACCACACAGGCTGTTTCTGGAGCATTGGCAAATACTCGGCCTGGGGATCCAAAGCATTAAGGTTAGAAACAGTGTTACTTAATCAATTTACACTGAGGACTGCAGTGCAGTGCAGTGCACCTGTGAATCCACTGACAGATGGGGAGAAGAAAGCCACAAGGAAAAAAAACAAACAAACAAAAAAAAACCCTACACACAACCAACCACCACACATTGAGAGTTGTGAGCTCTTGTATTAGCTAACTATCACGAGACATAAGCTGTTACTTTTTGTGATTTAAGTCCCTGTGAATCCCCCCAGTCACATACCTTGTCTGTAGGTCTCCTTCAGTTTGTCAGTGATCCAGAGCACAGCCTTCACACCCAGCTTGGTGCCGTAGTTCCTGTCAAAAGGCGTGGGACTTCCACCCTGCAGGGACAAAAGGAGTGACATCACAATGCTGTTTCTAACAAAAGGGTCTGCAAAACATACTATGCAAGAGCCCGGTTCACACACAGCTCCATTTCAGGAGCTATTTAAAAGAATGCTTTATTTCAAAGTAATGAATAAAAGTTTGATATCCATTAAACTGTTGTAGAACAAGCCAATGGCATTATATGAATAGTTTAAAAATCACTGGAAGGGGTTTCAATGCCAGCAGCCACTCACCTGCTGCAGGTGGCCCAGAATGTTCATCCTGGAGTCAAAGATGTCCTTCCCCTCTGCAGAATACAGGTTGTGTATGAACTCTGTGGTGTAGTGGTGATGGCACTTCTCATTCCTGGGAGGCAGGCAAAGGCATGTTAGGACAGGAATTAAACAGGTCAGTGGCACGCAATGGCAGAATGATATGGGGGTTGGGTTTTGGTATAGAGCGACTATCTGGAGGTCTCCTATGTGGAAATGTTTGGAGGTCACACAATTAAAAATCACTAGGGTCTAGAGGGTTGACATACTGTATAAAAAGGAGTGTTGTGTGCTTTAAAACTATAAGAAACTAAAAACTATAACAAAACGAAAAGACTTTTTGGCTGTTGTAACAGTTACAATATCTTGCACAATCCTTTTTTAACAACTGCACTGAACTGGTCTGCTTGACCAAGTGTCTCGTAGTTTTACATCATGTGTTTGAAGTTATGGATGAACAAGACCCCACTATACACAGGAAGATACGGACAACATTTTAGAGTATTTACAGTTTAGGATCTAGGCCGAACAAGGCTTCGAATTCAGCTCCCAGTGTTGGCCTTACCTGAGCACAAGACCCCTCTGTATATCTGTCTTCATCTTATCAGTGAGATGCTCCACGTTGGCCTGTCAACAAATATATGTATATATTAGTATAGTGAAAAACACAAAATTGCAAAAATACAGCTAGGCTAACAGATACTAAATTTAATCCCAAATAGAACACATTTAAACAGTTTAAACCAAAGCATCTTTGATTCCAGGCTTGATTCACCACGTCTCCCTCAAAGCAGCATGTAGCTGAAACATGAGAGTATAACAACCTTACAATGCATCCCTCAGCTCTTCTCAGATAGCTGTAAGGAGCTCATACGTGATTCAAAATAACCTCAAACTGGGGTGACAGTCATGCTCTGTTCTCATTGTGATTTCCAGGCCCCTCGAGCCCAGAGAGCTCACCTTCAGGTCGTGAATATTGAAAGGCTCTTCGAAGATGTAGGCAGCGTCGGCTCCAACAGCAATGCCAGCGGTGGTGGCGAGATAGCCACAGAAGCCGCCCATAGTCTCCACGATGAAGACTCTCCGCTTCGTTCCCGAGGCCGACTGCTTGATCTTGTCACAGCTCTGGAAGCAGATGGACAGGCACAAAGTTACCAAGAGAGCCGACATGTACCACAACCTACAGTACCACTGAGTGTGCATTTATTTTTACACCAAAAAAGCTGCAACATTTTCAACAAAGCGCTAAACATATAAAATATCCATGTTCGCATGAAAATATTCATTACTGTATGTCTTAGCAATTATGATGTTTTCATATTTTGACCTTTGCACTATTAAGTGAAATGAACAGCGGAACTGCCAGCAGTTTCAATAGACATGGTTATGGCTTTCAGTCATGGGCAAAACAGTCATTGCTATTTAAAAGAACTATATCTAAAAAGCAGTCATTGTACAGGCTGCTTATGACAAAGTCACTTTGCCACATTCACTGCTATTGTGGGGAAAAAAAGCAACCTGCTGCTGCTGTTCTTGGAATGGTTTATCTAAATAAACAATCAATTACAATCAATTCTCCCAGGACCATTTCCTCACAGGGAAGGTTAGTGGATATTTATCCGTGTCGCACTTCTATTACAAAACCATTTTAAAAATGTGATAAATCTTAATATTACTAGTTCATGACGTCAGGGTAAGTTCATTTAAAGCAGAGGTGTTTGTTGAACACAGGACATTTTTTGTCAAAGAGCTGGAAAATTAATGATTTGCAACTTCTCTTCTCAAAAAAACAAAAACAAAAAAAAAAAAAAAAACACACACTTTGTTTTTATAGCTATTTCCAGATCTATAAAAACAAATCCCAGAATTCAGAAAGAAGTGCCACCCCTGTTTTTATTTTTCAGGTTGTCAATGGCAGTGCAGCGTGAGTGAGCTGGCTGGCAGCTGCCCCGCTCACCTCCATGGCAGCGTTGACAGCAGTGTCGGACCCCAGGCTCAGGTCGGTGCCCGGCACGTTGTTGCTGATGGTAGCTGGGATGACACACATCACAATGCAGAGCTCATCATAGCGCCCACGGGCTTCCACCAGCTGCAGAACCCCTTCATACGCCTGCAGGAGATCAACACGCAGAACAAACAGGTCAGCCAGCACACAGAACAGGGAAAAGGTCAGCCAGCACACAGAACAGGTGAGCTTCCCTTCCTGTTCTCATCAAGTACGTCTGATATCTTTGTGTGTGTACAGTGGGTATCAATTGAAGCCATCAGAGCAAGTACGTGTTCTCAAGTTTGCTTTTCTTGTAAGCAAGTGGCTAAAACGGTAGACATAGAAGTGAGGTTTCATGTCAAAAAAAAATTGTGGCACAGGCCCTATTGATTGCTGCAATTGTGCTACATACTGTAGTTTGGATCCTTTTTAATTTCCTATTACTGGGAGAACAGCTGTTGCTTTCATCTAATCCATTATGATTGTGGTCGATAGCAAGAAATTAGCTATGCAGCAATAGGGAGAGACAGACAAAGGGCCTTGGAAAAATTCTGCATCTTTTTTTTTTTTTTTTTCTCTCTGCATTGTGAAACAAACAAATCTCCAAGATACAGAGTCGTCTCCCTGAATGTAATTGTGAAACAGACTGCTCACTGATTTGAGTGAGCGGACTTTTGGCTGCAGGACAAGCAATTACGCAGGCTTCTGTGTTTATCCAAGTGCAAAACAGGCTGCAAAGATGCAGACCGCTTTGCACTGAAGCAAGAGAGCCCTGGCCAATCTCTAGCTGTTGGAACAAACAAGTGAAATCCAAACAAACATTTCTCAATTAAAGCATGTATTATCAGTACATTTTCAGAAGAAAAATAAAACATGTAGTGTAAAATATGTCATTCAGCTCAGACACACACATGCATTTCAAATTATGTAAATGCTATAAAATCACCAATTTGCTTTGAAATCTTATGTCTTAATGCAGAGCAGCCTCGAATTGTGGCAACGTCAGCATTCTTGGCAAGGTCTCGACACCTTGTATTCTTTCGAGATTAAATATCTGTGCTTATTGTCTCAAGTGGCTTTAATGAGCTCCAATGTTGATTCTCCTTTAATTGCTGGGTTGAGTAAAAATTAGGACTGAAATTGCAGAGTTAACCACAATGTTACAGTACCTGCACATACAGGACAAGTATCCAAGTGTTTTGGGAGTTGTACAGTATCATGATACATAGCCTACTCATGTGATGGTTGTTACCTCAAATCCTCCAATAACCAGCAAGGCCTGGATGTTGTATTTGCGAATGTTTTCAACTATCTTATCCAGATAAGTTGTGGGACGGGTTCTGCAAAACAAGAAAAAGAATGGCAAATAATCAAATCTGGTTATAACTGCAACCTATTGAGTCAGACCTAAAATAGTAATGTTGTTCAGACAACAAGTGGATTTAATTGTAAAAAAATATTAAAATCACTGCATTAAAAAAAAAAAAAAAAAAAAAAAATTACCATAACATGTTAAATACTTGCAAAAAGTGCAATTCCTTTTTAATAACTCCTACTGGGTAGTTCCTAAAATTGTGCATTCTCAATTCACTAGCACTGCTACATGGCATTTAGGAAGAACCTGGTTCTGCTCCACTGAGGAAGAAACACAGATCCACAGCTTCACTCCCCAGTCAGGTTGGTTTTGGTGAGCGAGGAAAGGAGCCAGTAGGACAGACTCTCTTACCGTTTTGTTCCCAGCAGGGACCCTCCCTGTCCAGTCCAGCCGCCTACTTCGCGCCAGTGTATTTCATTAATCTGCGAGTAGAGACAGTGATCATAGGAACAGGAGACATGCACTCTGTCAGCGTCACCCCCATGCACTGCACTCTGTCAGTGTCAGTCTCCCACCATACACTCCTGACTAGATGTGCAGTGGTAGCCATGGCCAGCTATTCACCTGTCGCAAGACTGTCGCAGTGTGATAACAGAGATTTAATAATGCGAGTAACGTGCAATATTTCACCATTTTTATAGTTTTTATAGCTTTTTCTTCCACTGTACTTGAACAATACCATTCCACCTTGAGATGCCCAGTGGCATGAAAGGTTATTTGGTCTGACTTATTCAAGCTGCTGCCTTCTGCATTAAGTGCTACTACTGGCCTTGCCTTCTTATACATAGCGAGTGGTGAGAGAATAAAACGTTTTTTCTTTTTTTTTTAGCCATGTCGTTGATGCTGAAGTTTTGAGATCAGTCAGCTACCAGGAACTGGACGAGCACTGATGGGCCGAATGGCCTTCCTTCGTCTATAAATCTTCTTACGCTTTATGTTCTAAACAGTACGGAATATATTTTATTTGCTACGACCAGAGAACTCAGAAGCCTTACCGCCCCTCTGGCCAGTCCTTCAAAGCCATCGTTGACAGTGTAGACTTTATGCCCCTGCGCCAAACCAACTCTCACAGCAGACCTCACTGCAGCATTCATGCCTGCTGCAGGGGCCCCCACATTCAGAATAGCCAAGGAGAAGTTACTCTGAGAAAAGACAGACATCGCATGAGGAACCCACGCCACAGGCAAGTCTTTATTAAACTTTGCAGTTTGAAAAAATAACCCAAGTGCCCGGGAATCCCAGTGCATCTTGCTGCCCATGGGCTGTATATTCCAAGCAGGTTTCTACTAGGTGTGAAAAAAGCTTCTTACCTTTGACTGGGAAGGTTTCTGATGTGCCAGCAGCTTGTAAGTGTTCCAGTTATTTTCAAAGCTCCTGCAAACAGGAAGTACAGTACGTCAGGACTAAGACCTTTTCAGAGAAGGAGCTGGCCCTCTGACCCAAGCAGCATGCCTTCTTTGACTGCATTTGTTTTTGCCAGTCCAGTAAACCACTGGCAATGGTCTCAGACCCACAGGTGCCTGGAGCCCTGACACCCTGTAATTGACCTAGTTTGTGATCCAATAAACCAGTGAACCATTCCTTTGATAGCCAAACACAGCTGTTAGATTTTAAAAAATGCTAACCCCTTATTCGTTTTATTATTATTAATGGATCCCCTTTTAATTTTGCTTAACATTTCAAATACAATGTCAAAGATAAGTTGCTGAATCCTGGTACCTTGGTCACATGGTTTGATTTCAGTTACTTCATTGGGATGGAGTTTAAACTACACTACATTAAGTAATTAGGTACCAGGAAGGAGCAGCAACTTTTCATCTACAGTGTTGTCTTTTAAAGATCTGCATGTCCAAAATTATAAAAGATAGAATTCTAAAAATAATTAAATAAAAAAAAAAAAGAACCTACATATTTCAACAGAAGAAAAAGGGAAATGGGGCAGCGATAAATGTTGCCAAGCTAATAATTGATTTTTTAAATCTTGCTTATCACTGCTCAAATACAAGGTTTAAAATGTGTATTCTGAGACCAGAAGGCAATGCTTCAAAAGGGTAATAGACACAGCACCTTGTGCATGACTAAGCCACTAAGTAAAGCTTGTCACTCACTTTCCACGCAGCTGTATAGCTTCATCAAATCTCAGCTCGTTCATGGCCTTCTGCACTTCCTTGGTCTTAAAGCACAAACACAGAAACAGACAGACAGGCAGGTTAATTTCCTTTCTATCACTTTTACTATGAGTATACAAGACCATAATAATGTTATTTTAAATAGTGGAGCTATTCAGAATGTTAGGGGCCTCCCTCCTCATAGTCATGTAATTTTATAAAATGGCTACCCAAGGATAACCAATTAGTTTCACAACTGGTCTCAGACCCACATTAGCACTCAGCTCAGACTACCATACCTAAGGGGACAGTTCACGATTAGACACTGACAGCAGGTCTGTGTAACCACACAGTATTCTGTTACATTAGTTCATGTCTGTCGCTTTAAGTTGTGCGATTTTTGTTTCTATATTAGAGCGGTCTGCAGTTGAGTGGATTTATTTTTCCTGCACCAGGATGCAGGTCTGCAGTTAGATTTTTAAAAAAAATCCTTTAAATGTGGATGTATAATAAAAATGAGTTACTGTATGTATGTCTGTGGTTATAAGCTGAATGGTGCCTCTCTGGATTCTCTAATACCAGAAACAGTAGCAGCTGTAGAGAGGGTGTACCATTTGCACACACTCCATGAGTGGCAGGCGCACGGCCTGGTTCCCAGACAGGCTGACCACACAGGCTGGGGTCTCTGGAGTCGCTTCCAGCAGGGCCAGCACAGCCTCCATCCCCATCTTACTGCTCTGTGGAGAACACGTTTAAGGGTCAACCTTTCTTCATATCATTGGTGTCAAGAGACATTCAAAGCTTCTTACTTTTTGAATGAAAAATACCCTTTTCAACTCTATAAAGACTACTTACAAGCCGTAAGTGTTTATTTCAGGTTTTATAACTTTATTGGGTTTTTCCTTTCTGAAAACATCATCCTAATAGTGACATTTACAAGTAAATGTTAACACCTCCAAACTTCATATATAAAGCAAACAAAGTGCATGACAGGGTAGACAAAGAATTATTCCATTAGCTAGAACACAATTCCAATCAGCACATGCCCACACAGGAGCTCACCAGGACTCTGTCGAAGGCGGAGGGTGTCCCCCCTCGCTGCACGTGGCCCAGGACAGTCACCCTCGTATCGAACCCGAGGCGCTTCACCACAAGCTGCAGAGAAAGACCCACACATTCACACTAGAGCTGAAAAACTCCACCTTCATCAGCCCCAACCAATCAGTAACACGTGCAAATGAATGTCCTTACCACTCTTCACAACTGAAGGACAGCTTCTCTAGGTATGTCTTAATATGCAAGTGTAGCATACAAAAAAGAAAAACACTATTTCACATGTGTATAATAGCCATATTTAACTCAGTAGCTCGTGCTGGCCGCTTTACCTCTTTCACATAGTTTGAGGAAATAGGTTTGCCATATCTGTCGATTGCTCCCTCAGCCATAATGACCGTGTTCAGTCGGGATCCCTTGCTGCGGGTCTGGCAAACACAAACACACAGAACAGGGAATATGAAACAAGGGCAGAATTTCCAGCTGCAATTTCAAAAGGCACTGTCAATCATTAGTTACCAAACCACTTTCAGCAAAAACAAAACTATGCCATGGCTTTGTGTGGAGTTCTGAGCAAAATCACTACCTCACCATTGATTTGAATGCAGTTGAGGCTTAAGGAAATGACTTGCGTTAGTCCATTTATATGGTTATAGAACCGATTCATGGCGACAAGTCTGCAATGTTACAATGACTCCCTCAATGGATTACCACCTCTAAACCATTAAGTGATGTCTGCAATCCAGAATAGCCTATTGATTCATCACTCTGCAAGCAAGAGTCCTATCCACTGCACAATGCAGGTCCGTCTACCAAAGCTCACTGCAGGGGTCAGCCTCTATACTGGCAGCAAACCCCACAACTCTACCTATAATTCAAGTTCATTATACCCCTGTATTCCTAGCACTGTACTACTTAGCTTTGTTTGATAATTATATGTATAGAATGATGTTACCGCACATTTCCAATGAAGGTTCAGACACAATTTCTTCAAAAATAACTCGCTGTACCCGTACTCACACATAACCCCTCCCCAACCCCCCTTCCCCCTCTCTCCCCCAGTCGTTCGCACATGCGATCCTCCCAGCCGTCTACAGCAGGGGCCTCCGGTATAAAGAGCCAGTCTGCACCCGAGGCCAGAGCTGACACCAGTGCCAGGTACCTGCACAGAGGACACAACCACACACATTCACTTCATAAACAAATAGGAAGACACGACATGTAAAACAGCAGCAAAGGTTCTTCTACTCAGTGATAAATGCGCCTGCCTTCACCTTGGATTTATAGAGGGACAATGAAGCAACATTTCTAAGATTCAAAGCGGGCCTTGTCAGGCCCATCCCAGATGCATTCTATTGCATGCATGTCACAACAGGGCTCTTTTGTTTGTGTATTTTTACATTCTGCTATTTTGTAGATGTGCTACTCGGGCGACTTCCCATTCAGTCCTGTGCCTCACTCAAGTGAGAAGCTATTTTGGGTTATTATATATATTGTGGGAACGTGACAGGTGGTCAAGGTTGGCCAGCGACAGAACTGCAAGTTTAGCACTTTTATTCACACAGGGGGGAAAAAATAAAAAGAAGATTTAAACAAAACCCATCTCCCATTGGAATACTAACTAAACATTTCCAGATCCCTACGCTATAAAGCAGTTTACCAGTAACCAAAACATTTGTTACACACAGTTCACAAATTCAAACAATGCCTTACTTTACCCCCGACAGGTCTCTTTATAGGCCTTAGCCTTTACACACAGCTAACAAACATCTCCGACCTGATTTTATACCTGCCTGCTTAACTACAGGCAGGTGTCCTTCATTCCATTAGAGCCAGGTGTTTCCTATCCTGACTAATTACAAACTGGGTGATGTAGGCCTGTATCCCCCCCATGACTACATTTTTCCTCTCTCCTCCCCCTACTCTGCCACAATATATATTGCACAGAGTGCAATGTGCCTGGCTAGTGGAGAATATGCTGACCACGCTGTGTAGAGCAGTACTCACCCACAGTGCCGCCCCATGACTTCCAGCACGAAGGTTCTCTGGTGACTAGAACAGAAAACAGGGATACAAGCATGGAAGTAACAGAATCATTCTCAACAAAAGTTAAAATGTGGTGGGAACAGCTGAGAAAGAACACACTGAAATACAGCATGCATGTGATACTTGTTCTAGGACTCCTGCAGTACCTCTGAGCAGTGGTGGTGATGGCATCGATGACCTCCATGATCCTGTGCAGGGCGGAGTCGGCCCCGATCGTCATGTCGGTACCACAGAAGTCATTGTCAATGGAGCCCACCAGCCCCACGATATTCAGGTGTGTGTACTGCTGGGAGAGGGCTTCTGTGATTTTCCCTGGAAGACAGAAAAACCAAGACCATGTTGGCAACATTTAAGACAGAGCTAGCCTCAGATCTTTGTTCCTGTATAAATATTGAGACAAATATTAAGAGACACCTTGACAGTTAAGTGCATATATTATATTAAATGTGTATTTAAATGAGAAGATAGTTATATTTTCCTGCTCCTAGCTGGGTGTGCTAATATTCTTAGAAAGAGTATTAGCACACCCCTTCTTTAAACAAGATGATTCATCCCATATCCAGTACAATTACCCCCCCCCCCCCCATTGGGTGTCTAGTGCTCACCTGCTTCGACGAGCTCTGCCAGCAGCCCGCGCCACTCTGTCTGGAAGGTGTTTGCTCCGGTGAGGCTGCCGTCCCGCCCGCACACGCACAGGTTGGTGATGCCTCGCTGGACCAGGTTGTAGGCGGCGGACAGTCTCCCCTCCCGCGTGGTGAACGCCTTACAGCGGGCACTGCCAATGATGGTGCCACCCTAGGAAGGGGAGGGGGGGGGCGGAGATAAGCAAGAGAGTGTCAGGGATACACAGACCTCCTCTTGAAACCTGGAGAACCACAAGGGATGGGGGATGGAATTCACTGCAGTTCTGATATTCATGAACTTTCCTAGACTGCGGTTAAGAGACTTGCTTAATTTTCTCATGAAAATGGACTTGAAGGTCCTTTCAGTGACTTTGCCTGGGCAACATAATTGTAGTTAATCCTCGGCACACCTGCAAAATTGTAATTATACCATATCATTGACCAGTAACGTGCGGTGATGTCAGTGGTTGGGTAGGCACTAGCCAGTCTCACACCCCAATTTACATAGATTCGATTGACAGGCTTATAGAGAGCAGAATTATAATTATGCACGGTTGGGAACGAGACTTATTGACGCAGCTCAATGGAAACCCTGATGTAATTACACGATTCAACCAGCGGATGGCACTGAATTTCAATACCTACTTTATTATTATCTGACCTCAATGTCAAATTGATGGTTATTGTCCACAAAAGAATGTACTGTAAAGCGTATACACTGATTTCATGCATACTCAAGGACATGCCCCCAAAGGCACAGAAGGTCTGTGCCTTTCCAATGGTTGTTCCCCACGGTAGGCAGTGCCGACCTTGCCTACCCTGACCGCATGTCACTGTCATTGATGAATTATTGTTCAATTATGCATTTGTCATACGATCATTCTTCTAATTTTCAAACACTTTGTGACCACATTTGTTCGAAAAAATATTCTAAACAAACAAACCCGGCCCAGACCCAGAGCAGGATTCAAGCCAAGTGTAGAACATCTGAGAGATCCGATGGAACACTGAGAAATCCACTTTGCATACCACAGCACAAACCCAGACAGGCAAATGGACATTTCTTTGGACTTCCTGGATAACCAATGAGCTGCTTCACTGACAGCCAGTGCAGATGAGACTGTGGTATATTTCACACTGTGAACTTCACATGCAACAAAACCTGTGAAGCCCTGTAAACAATGCAAAGCAAAACACTGGCGGCCATATTCATAATGCTACCACTGTGCTAAGGTTGCACCCCTTTTTGTAAAAATGTAAAACTGCTAATGTTATAGAACTAGCAAGAAACATCTTTAATTAATCCCCAGAGCTGTTTGTTTTAATCTATTTAGCATCAATATTTTGTTTTCTTTTTAGAAAGAAATGGTGCAAGTAAACACAGTGCTAAATGCTTTGTGAATATGTGCCACAAGCTTGTAAACCTCACTAAACCAGGGAATTACAATACAGTGCTCCCTCATTATAATGAGGTCAGAAGTCATAGTAAAAAGGTCGCCCTACATGTGTTTCTGTTTTAAATAAGAATGCAAGTGAAATGCTGTTGTTGGGGTCATTGGAATGCTTGCCATACTGACTATTTATTTATTTATTTATTTATTTAAATTTAGTAATACCCAATTATTTTCTCCCAATTTGGCATATCCAATTATTTTTAGGCTCAGCTCACCGCGACCACCCCTACGCTGACTCAGGAGGGCGAAGACAAACACACTCTGTCCTCCAAAGCGTGCGCCGTCAGCCGACCGCTTTTTTTCACACTACAGACTCACTGTGCTGCCACCTCAGAGCTACAGCGTCAGAGGACAATGCAGCTCTGGGCAGCTTACAGGCAAGCCTGCAGGCGCCTGACCAGACTACAGGGGTCGCTGGAGCGTGGTGAGTGGAGGACACCCTGGCCGACCTAAGCCCTCCCCCCCACACCCCCTCCCCGGGTGGCGCTCGGCCAAATGTGCGTCGCCCCCTGGGAGCTCCGCTCTACGGTCAGCAATAGAATAGCCTGGACTTGAACCGGCGATCTCCGGCTATAGGGCGATCCTGCAGTCCACTCGAGTGCCTTTACCAGATGCGCCACTCGGGAGCCCCAACCCTACCGCCTTTTAACCTGTGTGACAAGGGAGAACTGTATTTAATTTCATCAAACTATATGCATATTTAGATGTTAACCTACTGATTTTTTAACATTAGAACTGCCATGTGGGTCAGTTTGACCCATTTTGCATTTAAAATGTTAATTATTCTTCAGTTGTAAATAGTATGTGTATGTACGTTTTTGACTTTTCCTAAATATATGAATTAAATATCCTGACAGCGTTTGATAGCCAGAGTTGCAAAAATTATAACGTTATAAACAGTTCTACCTAAAACCGCCACGTGGGTCAATGTGACCCATGCATTACAACACGTGTCTTTAATAGAACACAAGATATTCTATTTTTTTTGTAACTGCAGCAAACAAGACACACCTCCTCCTCCTAGCACATGTGTTTTTTGTTTTTTATTTGAAGCCTTTGTTTGTAGACTGACTACGAGACAGATTGCCACGATTGTGGATTTGTCAAGATGCAAACTCAGTGAAAGCCTAGTTGCTTATTTTTCAATGTACCTGGGAGACAATCCTTCATTTTGTTCCACAAATGCAACTGGGAATATAAATCAAAAGAAAATATTTAACCTTGAAAGTTGTCATTTTGATTAGAATACAGCAAGCTGCACTCAGATGCATACAGCAAACTGAAATGACAGGTAGGATAACATATGTTATATATTCTTTTATATTAATTTTAGAAAAAAAAAGATTTCTGTTTTACAGGTTTATGTACCAGTTTACACAATAGTGTTCAATGGAATGCTGTCTATTTACAAAACAGCACCTGGATGCAGGCACAGTCAGCTGGCAGACGCGTACACTCCTCCATAGAGTACAATGCAGCCGTCATACAGGAAGTAGTTATATTTTCTTTTTGTGTAGTATTAAACAACAATTTCGGTTTTATAGTTGTGTGTACGTATATCCGGTTACACCTCTACATGGGTATATGTACATACCCATTTCTTTTGAAATGTATGTTTATTTTTTCACTGTTTGTAGTCGTGCTGTATATGCGCTCATTTAAAAAATAAAGCCTTTTTATGTTTAATGTCCCATTTAAATACGGTGTTTCTGCAATGCAAATGTTAGACATGATCACGAATAAAACTTTTCAGTTGTATCCGATAGTATGTCTTTCATTTTCATAATGAAGCAGTTTAAAAATGTATGGGTCAAAGTGACCCAGGTGGCGGTTCTAGGTAGTTCAAAAATCCGACGGTTCTAGTGTTAACTAAAGAACTTTGTTTAAAACCAAACAGTTTAAAAATTCCTTGCAGAAGAAAATGGCTTGATTGCACCATGCAGCCAGAGCAACATCGACTCCTTACCAGCATCGTACGACTCAATGACACTCCTGCACAATGGCAGGACACTGCCAAAAGAAGAGAGAGAGAATAAAAAAGTGAATGTTCACCTGGGAGGTACCAACAGCACTGTAGTCCTCTTCAATGAGCCTCTAACAACTGAACTAGCCACCCAAGTGGTGCTGATCTCTTGTGGATGGTCAGCGCTCACCCTACACTCTCTTCGTGTGTTCACCTGCTCATCGTGACACTTACCAGCTGTATGATATTGGAGACGCTCAACCAGTTTGCCAGTTTAATGTCATCTCCTCCATCCACTAGACCTTGGTAACCCTGGAGAGAGAGAGAGAGAGAGAGAGAGGAGAGAGAGAGAGAGAGAGGAGTTGAAAACATCAAAAATGATAAAGAAATAAAAATATATAAATGTCCTCAATAAAAGCCTGTTTCGGATCAGTGTGCAAAACTGGATTTGTCCTCTCCGCTGGACTTCATTTCATGTTTTGGGTCCGATCTGTGAATAACCGAGATGTTCAGTGTGCTGTATGAGAGCACTGCTTTCCAGCTCTAAAGACAAGGCCTAGCTTCAGACACAGATCCCTGGTCGGACTGTGGCCTTCAACATCTGTACTTCAATGCAAATACTTCCTAACCTAAATTCTACCCAACCATATAGCAAACTGCCTGGAATCACAGATAACCGATTTGAAAAAGAAGTCATCATCAGCAATGACCTGCTGGATCTGTCTCCTGTCAGCCTTCACAAACCCAGCAGATCGGATTAGCAAGAGTACACGTCTGGAAATAAGACTCATTTCTACCAATATCCAACAAACACCCAAAGGCCCAGGATCTGTCTTTTGAGCAAGACAGGGTTGGTAGTCTCAACTTCAATGGACAGCACTACACATCACCAAACCACCAAGAGTTTAACATAATTGACACTTGAAGCCTGGTTTATCAAGGTCTTTATGTTAAATTCCTTATTGTTTATCTTCCTTATCACAAACATTGTTGCAATAACATTGTGGAGTAAAGACCTCAGTAAATTTTCCTGTGCCAGCACTGTAATCTCCTTAACAAACTTAAGATCCCTCCAAAGAATATATTAAGGGGCACATTAGTAAGAGCAGAGGAGTCTTGCAAGACATTGGAGGCACAGGACTTTGAACTTGCAATGGGGCGACACGTTGCAAGGAGAGCTACAGTTATGAAATGAAATAGGAGTGAATTACAGACGCCACCATGTTTGTCAAGGGTGGAATTTACAGCATTTTTAAATTGAGAGTAAAGGTCAGCGCATCCAAATCAGATTAAATTGAATTAGTGTTTGGACAAACAAGATTGAAATGAATACTCAATTTATTAAAATTAGCTGGAAAACAAAAGTATAAATAATATTATAAAACCTGGGACCCATCGAACTACCTATTAAAAGAAAGGAGAAACACACTTCTGTACAGCAGAATGACATTTATTTCAAATGCCATTTATGCACCAATTTCCTATACATGATATCTTTGATACAATAATTTTAAAATGCTATTATACTGTATGATCAAATACCAAATATATATTTCAAGCATTGATTATACATGAAACTTAAAATGGTTGCTATAAATGTTGTTTGACTGCAACAACATTTTAAAACACTAATGAAAAGCAAAATGGTCTTCTCAGCCAAGACTTGAGATGTGTTGCCAAAAACCTTTTGCTACATACCTCATAAATTAAATAAACTTTTGCTCCAACATAAATTCCCATACGAGTGACAGCTCGGACCGCTGCATTCATACCTGCAAAGAAAGGGGGGGAAAAACCAATAGTAAACATTAAAGGCCAAGCCATGAAGAACAGATATACACAAAGCCGAGTATTAATTCAGAATGTCATGTTTTAATATGCAGCAGGGTACAAAACCAACTTAAATAAAAAGCCAACGAGTGCCACCTTTGATCAGATCATCAACACACACACACACACACACACACACAACACAAGGTCAGTGTCATGAATTTTAGAGAAATTCAGTCAACCATTTGAGCAGCCATTTTTGGAGAAAAATCTCCAAGATGGCTTCCAGATAGTCATAATTAAAGGTGACCATATGGCTCCGTGTTCACCAGGACAGTTTGGGACAGTTCAGGCTTTTCAACTCACAACCCAATGCATTCTGGTAAGCTTAGTCCTGCTTCTCTTAAAGGAAAGAATGGTACCCGAGACAGGTAAAACGTACCAGAATGCATTGGGTTGACAGGTAAAACGTACCAGAATGCATTGGGTTGCGAGTTGAAAAGCCTGAAACTGTCCCACTGAAGAGAGCCATATGTTCACCTTAGTCATAATGTGTTAATAAATACCAGAGAGACAGGGCCAGCCACTACATCAAACATCAGGTCGAGAGACTGCTCTCTGGAAACTTTCCCTGTATTTACTGGCTGCTGTCTTTTTATTACTGTGTGAGGTTTATTGTTAGGAACGAATGTAAATCTGCTTATTTTTTCCTCCAAAGACCTTTGAAGCGGTGTTGGTTTTTATTTGCCTCAGTACTCATTCAGTGAGCCTGCTGTACGCGCTATGTGTGTCCCCTGACCCAGTCCCTAGTGATCATTAATCACAAACCTTACAATAGATTACCTATGAATTCCTATCAGTTTACTTATCAGCAGCAGCTAGAGACATTTTTTACATTTAATCTGCTGTACAGTGTAATTGAAAGTAAGCTTTTGTAATCCCTCGGAAAATAAACATTATTTCTCTCTCCATAGCCTTCCAACTGTGCCTCGTCGGAAACAACCAAGCCAAATTGCAATGCACAGCACTGATCTATGCAAACACTGACTGAGCGCACGTACAGAACAACCCCTCCCTTGAAGCTTTGAACTTCACGTGACGCTACAGCATGTTTCAGGGGACAGCCCAGTATATAAATATTAAGTCTGTAACATTCCATTACACGAGATAATATGTATGTTGATGTTAAGGCATTTTTAGCGATTGCCAGGAATATAACTGCATTTACTTCAGGGTCGTTGGAGTACACACAGCACCGCACATCCACCCATCAGCAAGTAATTCAAATCAGTATGATTAATGCAAACACACATGCATGCAGAACGTGTAAACACCGCTTGAAAAGGACTTCCCGTCAGTAGATACAGTAAAGCTCAACGTTTGCAAAAAAACAAAAACAAACAGATTGGAATAAAAAGCCGATGTTACTGTATTTCTTTGTTTATTTATTTAGATTGGCCTAGTATACTTTTTTTAAATTTACAAATATATTTTTTAAATAAATCCGGCAATATATTCTATTAAAACGTCACAAACGCCCCATCCTTCCTGCGGCGTTTATATTCCAGGTCTATTTTACAATTCTACCTTGCGCATCCCCTCCGCTTGTCAGCACGGCGATAGACCTCCCAGCGCCAGTCATCCGCAGCTTCTCCAAATCCACAGATGCCATTGTATGAAATGAATAACTTGGACCCTAAAACACAAAGATAATTATATAGATAGATAGATAATCCGCTCCTTTAAGAAATATGTTCCCCTTTATAATTCCTCTGTGTAGGACGCACTGCGAATGACCTTTGCTGAATTTGCCAGTCTTGCTCACTCAATGTGCACCAAACTCCGCCTCAATCATTTATATAGTTTCTGTGCCGCGGATTGGCTATTTTTTTTCAGCTGGTTCATTTAAAAAAAAAAAAAAAAAAACAATCCCCATGTTTAAAAAAAAGAAAAGAAAAAACGAGGCTTTGTAACAAAGGTGTTTGCAACAAGGTAAATTGCAGGTATAATACAACACTTTGCAATAAGTCACATAGTGTACACTGTATGATTTAGTTTGGTTTAAAATAGAAAATAAAGCAACAACAATACCGTGACCAGAAATGGGAACACGCATTTATTGGCGAACGATTCAGGAAACTTCCCAAGATTTGTACACACTAGGGCCCCACCTATTTCACATCCGTGAAAATACGGACCGTGAAATTCATTCTGCACCGTGAATGGTCTGTTTTATGGACTTTTACCCTTCACGAAAACCCAATGCATTTATATGTACAGGTTCCTGGTGCGATTGTTACCTTGTTTCAATTTAAAAAACAACGGTCATCATGAACTGGATAGGATTTATTTATTGGCACTTGACAACAGCCAATAACTGGGCTCTACTCAATAACACGGGCATCCGGGCATCTCAGTTTTTTAGGCTTATCCAGCATGTAGTCAGTAAACTATGCTTCTCCTGTGAAAATGACGTCAAAAACCTTTAGATTATTTTTTTTTAGCAGGACTACATGTACTGTAGTTATTATTATTATTATTATTATTATTATTATTATACTATTTGTATTTGTATTTGTTATCAGGGTAAAATGTGTCATTGTTCCAGGTGGGATACTCAAACCTGTCTCACTTCCAAGGAAAGTCTTCTTACAAACCGGGGTCATGAAGCAATTCCCAATAAAAGGCACTGAAAGCACCATACATAGTGTACAGCACAGCAATGTTGATGGGATTTGAAACACATCTTGCAAAATGAATGCTTCTGCAAATGCAGCCCAACAGGTGAAATGTATGAAAAAAAAATTCAAATGCATTTGGGTATTCAAGCAAAACTAAGGACATCATTCCTTCCATAATCATTTAATTAGTAATTCAAACCCAGCTCAAAGTTAAAACCCATTTATTAATAAGGACTTCATTTAGTTTCAGCATCTTTAGATTCTTAGCCTATTTGTTTTTAAAACAGTATTCTTATTTGCAGACCTGTCAACTCTCCCATATTCACCAGGCGTCTCGTATTTTGGACCCCTCCATCACCCCCAGGTATGAGATTTCAGTTTACAAAAGCTCCCGTATTTTGAAAACTCAATGTTGACAGGGACGTATTTGAGACATTTTTATTCTTTACTAACTTATTCTTCCCCCCTTGGTGAGTAATAGTTGGAGATCTATTAAGGGCTTCCCAATAACCTGTTGATAAGCAAGATTATTTTTAAGTACATGTATTATATTAAGACAGGAATATCAGCAGGAGAAATCATTGTGCTGCAGCTAGTTGTTGAATATTACAAAAACATTGCTATTCTGGTGATATTAAATGTGTATTTTGTACAGGAGTGTCTCAGCACCTGGCTTTGAAAAAAAGGGTTCAAATTCCAATGTGATTGTGATACTACTCATAAATTTGTTAAGGAAAGGATAATTATTATTATTATTATTTTTTTTTTTTTGTAGTTAAACAAACTCCTGGTCATGTGTGTTAAGAAAGAATGTCCTCAATTTTAGCATGTGTAGAACATAATGCTTACTGCTATTTCACAGCACCAGGGACAGCCAGAGTCTACAGAAGCTTGAAGGCACTTTGACGGGTGTGGGACAGACTGCCTGAAGCCCGAGTTCAACGATTCGTTAGAATGAGGAGCAGATGACACGTTTTAATTCGTGTGGCAGAATAATACAATATTCACTCACTGTGTGACCATTGTTGTACAAAAAAAAAAAAAAGTACATTCAGAGTGCATCCACTGTATCTTTGTTTCTTCATTCTTTCAAATAGGGCAGCTTTGCGTAATTAACTGGGCAGAGAGTAAACACCATCAGATAATGTAATACACAATGCAATATTAATATTAAAAATGTCTGTGGTGCGCTTTTACCCTTAGCTAGTAAACAATGGTTCTAAAGGCCCTTACTGCACATTCAAACACAGTGAACCAGTCACTGCCAATCTGAAAGATGAGACACACATGATTCTGGTACAGTACACTGGCTTTTATTCCATGCAGTTGTTTTTGCTTTGATTTCCCTTCTTATTTCCATCACTGTACACTGGTTAATACATGACATGGTCCAGTTTGTTTTATCAGGAAGCCATTCAAACAAAGGGTTAGAGAAAGTGGGAGAGAGAAGGGAAAGCTCAAGAGATCACAGAGGAAAAGGGTTGATCACATCTCAGATTGATCCTGTAAAAGACAATCTTCATACCAGGAGCACATCGGAAAAGAGGCTGTCGGCATTTCTAATGAAGCCTAAAAAGAAGAGTGAGATATTCGCAGCCTGTTTGGAAGATGAGCTGGATAGGTTCAACCTTCAGTCATTGCAAATTCTATGAATGATAATGATTACAGATCTGCCTGCCAAATCCACTTAACTAGTAGCTAACTCAAGACTGCACCTCCGGCTTCCAAACACCGCTCTCAGGAACGTCTTGAGATTGAGACATTCCCAGAGTCCCTGATGAAAACCAATGCCGACAGCCCTTTCCATACCCACTCAAGACAGCTTCCATCATTCACTGATACAGCGCTATTATAATACTTATTAGGAAACGTCATCAGGATGCAACGAAAGCAATTCAGTTTAAAAAACAACGGCCACAAATTAACAGAACTTCTGATCTACAGATACAACTGAGATTTGCACCATAACTTAAATGATCTTGATGTAGGCCAGCTACAAAACACAAACAATTAAATTAAAATTGAATTAAATTCATTTAAAACATTAAAATTGAATAATTTACATGGACCGACACAACTTTCGTGTCAGTAAGACATCTTCCTTCACTCTAAGACATTGTGCTAATTTACAATGTCTATGATTTAAAATCTACATACCTCTAAGACATTGTAAACAAAAGAAAGGTTGCAATTCACTTTAGGCTTTAAAATAGTTTTGGTGGACACAACTGCGCTGCATTAAAACATCACTGAGAAGCTGGCACAAGCTTGCAAGTGGAGGATTACTGGGACCCCGCCTCCTTAAACATGTATTATATAAATGTCATCTGCACAGTATGCACACTCCACAGTAACTGATTTTCGCTAACCACATTTTTCTGAAGGGCGATTTGTAGTGTGCTGATACATGTGTTACTGGTGTTATAGCACCCCCTGCTGTTCACTTGGAGCATATCATCCTCATTATCATTACCATGAACTTAACTGTACATATCAGACAATAAGAGCTGAATTTGTTTGTCGACACTTTTTAGTGTTGGCTACAAGGTCCAGGTCCTGTTATAAACAGATTAATCAGACTGTAACCCTGAATGTATTTTAAAAGGGACTAGCACCACCAAAAATAATAAATAAGTGCAAGGGCAGCTATATTCTACTGTAAGTCAATAGTACCACAGCAGTAAACAGTTGAATATTTTGGTCATGCCAATGGTATGAACCAACAGTGGTACTCCACTGTTGTGTTCCTGTATCTGGACCACTTTGCAAAATGTGTTGCCATTGCTGGTAATGCTGTGTTTTGCTAATGGTCCAGCTAGAGTTTATGGGTTTTATAAATGGTATCAGAATAGTTTTTTTCCCCAAACCTTTGCAAGGGTTTAGCAATCAAACCTGCAATTAGACTGTTTGCACAGCCACATGCAAGAACCGTTTTCTATTTTGGATTTCTAGAAGAAGGTTTCATCTCAAACAGTAAATGACTAGTTAGTGAAGGTCATGTTGTTGACAGCTCTATTCAGTCCAGAACAGCTGGTCAGAATTCCAGCTGTTGTGCAGAGTGGAAGGTTTGTGATCTGATTTCATTCCCTAATGAACAGGGGGGTAGGAGAGCTTCTCTCACTATTTTAAAGACCTGAGATGAATTGCAGTCAATCATACAGATGAAGAAGATGCAGTATCCCTTTTCTGGTATGGGAAAAATGCTGTGCATTGAAAACACACTTGTTTAAAAAACAACCAAGTAAGAGTACTCAATAGTATGTGTTTAAAACAATACATCTGTCTAGTATCTGTTTCAGCCTAGTAAATAAATATTGTCACTGCTGTCTAAAATATGCATCAACAATAATAGTTAGTGTGATTAAAAGGCTACCGTACTAAGATTGTCCAGTTAGTATTTTCCAGGTTTACTAAATGTCTACACTGCTGCTATTATGTGATATTGTTCCCCTTACAATATACATTTGTAAATGATTAAACGCTTATAACTTGACTTAATAAATTGTTATTCTTGCCTGAAATGCTTTTTTTTGTCCATCAAGCAAGACACATATTTTATGGGGAGCCTGTGTGTGTATAAATTATGACATGGGATATAGAAATAATAATAATAACAATAATAATAATAATAATAATAATAATAATAATAATAATAATAATAATAATAATAATAATAACAATAACAATAACAATAACAATAATAATAATAATAACAACAAAATTACACTGACAAGGGAAGAAGAGAGGCATTTTGGCTGAGGAGTACATACAAAGGGATGCTGCATCTTGTAACCAACTATCCAAGACTTGTATTGAACTCACTTTACAAAACAAAACAAAACAAAACAAAACAAAACAAAACTAAACTAAACTGTCTCCACGCTGATTAACCCAGAGACTATTATGATCCAGTCTTTAAAGAGCTGCTCTGAAGATACTGGAATTTCCTTCGGTAAAATCATTCAATACTGGTTTGGTTCCCGTTCATGAATGTAAATAATAAATTTGTAAAAACCACAGGGCAGTTAGAATGAAGAGGAAAAACTGCATTCCAAGTCTAAGCAGCTACTTGCTTTGGGTTGGATTCGTTTTGCTGGTTTTCGCTGCTTGTGTGTCGGTTTGTTTGCAACATCCTATCGAGATACAGTTCATGCTAATCTCTGGGGTCTCGCAACACAAGCTGGGCGGACATGCTTGGTGAAAAAAACTGCTTTTTCCATGCTGGTGTTCAAGCTTTGCTTTTCTTGTCGTATGCACTTGGAAGGGACAAGTTGTTTCTATAAAAGTAAAGAAAGTAAAAAGAAAAAAAAGAAATAAAAAAGCAAATCTCCAGGTGGTTTAGTTTGATCCATCCCAAAGGAGTACTTGAGGATTATGCATTACACAAAATGCATTTGCACACATATGATATTGGAGAGGTCTGCACCATAAATAATTTTGCAGTTCAGTTCAGGTGTAAAATTCAGTGTTTTTTTATTCTGTAGAGAAAATGAAGCCACAGCAGCAATAACAGTTCTGTATTCCACTGTTAAAATCCAGTTCCCTTAATTAAACCTATCAATTATTCACCTGGTCCCCGTCATGAGCACAGACTGGTCCTCGCATAATAACCTATGAGACTCACATTCAGCTTTTCTTTCTGTTTTTCTCAATAAATTGCCTCAAAATATTCCACGCTATACAGTGCAATTTTTTGTTGCTGTTGATTTTTTTGTACTTTTTAAATGTCAAATAAAAATAAATTATCAATGTTACACTAGCTACATTATTCAACAATTATGTAATCCCTGCCATATGTAATTGAAATGATAGCGATGTTTAGGTTTGGAACCGGTTTTGGTAAGGGGAAAGGGGGCCGGTAGAGGAAGGTTGGATCAGTTTTGTTTTTTCTTCTGTTATTGCATTTTTGTTACAAAAGTCCTGCTCTTTTGTTCCTTGATGCTGAGCAGTCTTTGTTCAGCTAAAGCCTCAGTCAGCCTGACTCCCCTGCTCACCAGGTGGAGGTGCTGCAGGGCTTGTTATTGCGAACGGTGGCGTCGGAGCACTCTGCTTCCGAGGTGTCACAGTCAGACTCTGCAAAGTGCAGTGGGTTCTGGAACAGAGAAAGAATGGGCTTTATTAACCACCAGCGTTTCCTACAGTAAAGTAAATCGGATTAGTCTTGTTTATTGCAGTTCTTGTATGCATTTACTTTGTATGTCTTGTCACAATGGGTGATAATAAAAACTTCATGCAACAATAAAACTGAAAGATGTGCTAAACAAGCTATTAAATACATTTGTGTTTCATATCTGCTCCAATGGTCTAGCTGTAATCAGACCATGCAACTTACAGCACATCTACCAGGATGCAGCAGTTCATCTTTAGCGCTATATCTGACATATTTGCATATTCCGAATTAGCCTTAAAACAAGTGAAGAACCAAAAAGATTATCTTGCACAATAAAAGGCACACTAGTAATAATATTAATAAAGCCGATAAACAGTAAGAGGAAACCTTGGTTAGCACTCCTTTAATGGGAATCAATCAATCAATCAATCAAATCAATTAGTCATCTGCCGTCCGCAACACTGTGGAGGAGGTAAAGCGAATGAAGCAACGCACTGACCTCGTAGCTGTGTTCATCGGCACAGAGCTTGCCCAAGGAGATCTGAGTTTTGACCCTGCGCACGGCGCACTCCTTGTCAGACAGCCCGTCAGACTGTGTAGAGATGTCAATGGGGATCTCAGGAGTTTGTGAGAGCAGCTCGTCCAGTCGCTCATCCAGCTGTTCCTCCTGGCCGTTCCCAAACCCGTCCAGGGGCCTGCTGTGTGAGTGATCGCTGGTGTTGCCCTCCTCCCCGTCCGACACCGACAGGTTCTCAGAGCTGAAGGTGGAATAGGACTGGAAGCTGCTCATGCAGCGGTGAGGCCTGCAAGGAAACAGAGGCGGTTACTTTTGAACAAGGCACACAGCTTGCATTCAGGTCACCTTTAATGGAAAAATGTAATGCAGGGATCATACAGCAGTCTGGCAGAAGTACTGAAACAGCATAGGGGGTGCTAGGTTTGCACACAACTACTGTTCCTTTTCCTTAAACACCATCTTTTCAGCTGAAAATGTTGAAAATATTTATGCAGGTTTCAAAAACTCACTAGCTCTGCACCCAGTCCTTGGGTTCAGAACTACTCTCAATTAAGTACCCTGGTAAACAAACTGTACCTCCCCTACAGCTGCACGAACAACTGTTACACAAACCTACAGACAACATGAGACTTATTTATGCTGTGATAAGTGCGATAAGATATGATTGCTCAAATATACCTAAGCATGGTAGCTCTGAAACATAGGTCTGGATGAAGGACTAGTGTTGATTTCTTACCTTGATGTATGGTAACAAAGAACGACTCCTCGGAAACTTCAAATCCTTTTTTCTCGGCATGAAACTGATTGGGACTTATCAAGTGAGGCTGTCTGGTGCCACTTATGTATGTGTGATGGTAACAAGGTCCGACTCTCACCTCTGTCTACGTGGAAACTCCACTTCGCTGTCCACTTCTCCTTCCTCCTCTTCGGACGAGTAGTCTCCATTCTAAACACAAGAAGGGCTCATATTGAGATGCAACAGCTCATTCACAACAACATCCTGTTGGAAAATAGCACCCAGCTACAATACACAAATTAATTATATAAAAAAACATAAAATGGGACAACATGCACATTTTGGACCCAATTTAGTAGCCACTAAAAAGGGAAAACAAAATATTAAAGCTTACAATAAACAAGTCATTTTTCCAGGTTAGAGCAGTTACATGTTTGTACTGGGCTGGGATGCTTCATGCTACATTTACAAAATGTTTTATTCCTTACAAAAAAGGCACTGGCTTGCCTGTTTTCAGTACAGTGTGTTCTGTTCTGTTTTGTTTTGCTTTGCTGTTGCTTTACCTTTTGAAGGGGTCGCAGCTTTCGAGGTAGGCCCTGCGGGGTGAGGTGCTGGGGGGTGGCACCAGGAGCTGCTCTCTGCTGGAAACTGCCGGTCAGCTCTCTGTCCGCGGAAGCTGCTGCGGAGCGCTCTGACTGCTCGGGAATCTCGTAGGAATTGAGGAGGCAGCAGGCAGGGCGCTCAGGCTGGCTGTGAGCAGGGCCGTTGGCATCTGCCAGTCTGTCAGCTGGCGTTGTGGCAGTCGCAGCCATCTCCTGGCAGCGCAGACAGCCGGGGTAGGGGTGAGTCTGGCAGCAGGGACACAGGGGGCTCTGGCTGGCGCTCTCAGAAGCTGCTCTCTGGCGGGAGTCGGCCTCCATGGTGGTGGAGATGAGATCGGGGCTGAAGCCGGACACCCTCCGCTGGAGGTGGTCTGTGTGGGGGCTCCGCAGGGCGACAGCTGGACCGAAGTAGCGCAGGTTGTT
Organism: Acipenser oxyrinchus oxyrinchus; assembly: GCA_030684275.1. NCBI lineage: Eukaryota > Metazoa > Chordata > Actinopteri > Acipenseriformes > Acipenseridae > Acipenser > Acipenser oxyrinchus. Next base: position 18,816,182 of record CM060257.1, on the reverse strand, counting down.
GGCGCAGTTGGCCACGGCGTCCTCTCCGCGGAGGTGGCTGTCAGGGGGTTGGGGGTGGTGGAAGTGGTGGTTGTGGGCGAGGTGCTGCTGTTCCTCTGGAGCGGCCGGCACACTCATAAGGATGCCGGTGAACTCGCTGTGGCTGCCCTTGCTGTTGCCCCGGCGGTGGCGCGGTTTGCTGCGGTACCTTGCTTTGCACGGTGGGGTGGATACTTTGGGGCTCCCTGAGAGTGGCGAGCTGGAAGGCAACATCTCCACGCTGGGGATCCCATCCGACCGCAGCAGGTCTGGCCTGGAATGAGAAGAGGGTACAATGGTCACCATTGCTTTATTGGCTAACAATAAACTGAATAATAGTGCTGGCATGAGCATGGCTGCTCACCTCTTGGCCTGCATTCCCGCTTTGTGTGATATGCTGCCTTTCTTCCTGATGAGTTTCTCCATGGCGTTGGGCCTCACGATGGGTCTCACCAGGTGTCGCTTGTATGTACCGGGGTACTTCTTCTCCACAGCCTGCTCCCTCCTATTGGGGAAAAGACACAATGAAGCAGAAGTCTTTGGTACTTGATTATTATCCAGACAAGACCTGAACAATTCATTTCTGTACAAATACAGTAGTACAAATATACTGTACACAGGTGTCTAAAAACACAATTGGAACTGGAGACCTTTGCAAACAGTACAAATACAAGATTGGAGTGGATTGAATGAGTATGGAAACTGGACTACTCCCTTACTCTCTAAGTGGGTAGCCCTTGCTGGCCAGGCTTGAGGGATGTTCATGACCAGTGTGGCTCACTGTTTCTGCCATACTTCCAAATATAACCCCCAGAATAATCAGGTTGCAGGCCCAAATGGACTAATCCCTGGTGATCTTTTCCTAAAGGACTTACTTCATGAGCTCCTTCTCCCGGACCTCCAGCTGCAGCATGATGGCGCTCAGCTCCATGTAGAGGTTGTTGGCCCTCTCCAGTTTCTTCTCGTAGTGCTCGCGGATATCCAGGGCGTGCCTGTCAGGGAGCCGGCAGAAATTCAACACATTGGGACCAAGAACAACATTTCTGAATGAGCACAGTGGACTAGACCTTACTACTCACCACACCCAGACGTTACAACAATACTATGCAAAAAGACTTGGGATTAAAGTTCTAATTTGACTACTATAATCTGGTCCTTACAGGGTAGAATTGCCATTATGTATGATTTAATCCACAATTTAAACAGCTGGTTTCACTGACTGTGATTAGCACTACCTTACCTAAATTGAAACTATCCACATATTATTCTGAAGGAAAACTATAAGAAGCAAAAGGTCAAATCTATTGATTAGAATATACACAATTACATATTTTCAAATACACCATTTACCATCGACAGACAATAATTTCTTCATAACCTATTTTATGGCTTAATTTCAACATTTTAAAGTTACTTACAAATTGCACCTCCTTATTCATTTTTTAAAAGCCTGTTTTCTTTATGATCCAGGTATTTAACATTTGGGACCAAGTGGTATAAAAAACAGGTGAGCTAAATAATCACCTAGCATAACACAGGCACTAGGAGTCCCCACATACTTTACCAGGCTCTTAAGAACAAATCAGTTACACACCTGAGTTCATCTCGCCTGCGACGAATCAGCTCTTCATCTAACCGGTGGATACAGGTGCCTTCGCTTTTGATCTTTTCAAAGTGTTTCTTTACTTCTCCTCTCCATTCTGACTGCAAGATCAAACAATACTCAGTAAGGCCACTGATGGAACTGCAGTGCAAACCAGGCTTATTATGATACACATCGCTACAGATTAGGAGCTTCCATCACTGGCAATTAATAAAAGCCCAAATTATAATCTGTGACTTTCCATGTTTTTTTCTAATGATGTACTCATGATAGGTGATACTAATCTCAAAACATATCTCAAACAATACAAACAATAGAAGATGCATTACAATAAACGAAGAAAAAAAACAGGTAAAAAAACACACAACACTACACACTGCCTTTGCTCAATTTTACCAGGTCGGGACTCACCTGGGATTTGAAGTAGGTCTCCTGAGGGGTGCTGAGCACATCAGCAGAGGCAATTTCCAGGTAGAGGAGGATCTGTCTGAAGGAGGGCCGGTTCCGAGGCTTACCCTGCCTGCAAAACACAGGCACAGACTTTTAGGAAGCACAGTATCACTATATCCACTAGACCAAGCATGAGCACGTAGATTATCTACAGAAACAGCAAACAAGAACCTCTAGATCGCTTAGAAATGTCTCAAACAAGTTTGATCTCAACTGGATAAACACGCAGATCAGTGGCAGCCTCCAGTACATCCCCATTGCAGGAGACTGTTTGAATAGCGTTCATGACCTCAACAAAAAAGATTACAGAGTAATACAAAGTATCAGACTAATCAACATTGCTTCTCACCAGGTTTGCTTCATTAAAATCTTGAAGCCGTCGGGACAGGTGGAGGGTACTGGGAGATGCAAGCTGTTACTGCCAACTCCCCAGATGATAGCAGAGGAATCCACATCTTTATAGGGGATCTCACCAGTTAGTAACTCCCAGAGCACAACTCCAAATGACCTGGACACAGACATGGGGGGAGCGAATGGAGAAATGATCAGCAATCATTATAAGAATCTGAATAAATTTTCATTGACTAGGTTCTGTAACCTGTGCATGCACACAGGGGAATCAGAGGTGACATTTTTAATAGCTGCTGTTTGCTTGGAGAGCGATTAAGAATTTACAAGAATTTCCACTTCTTATTCTGGGTCAAATAAAAGGCTGGTTATATAAGTACGCTACAGTGCGCTGTAATGAAAGCAGAAGGAATTAGAATGTCTAATCCTATCAACATGGGGAATAAAGGGAATCTGGGTTCTGGTGGGGAAAGCTGTAACTGCCGAGAAATGTACAAAAGCACAGTTGTACGGGGTTCAAATACACATTTGTTTGTAAATCGACGTACAACTATATTGTAATTTTTTGTATTTTTTAGGGGATGGGGGTCATTTGTATAAATGGCCCCTTCTTATGCAAAATAAATCCCTGATGTTTATTCAGTGATATATAAAAGCTGCTTTTCCCCCCATGTCAGTCTGTTTCAGTTATGATGCGCAAGACAGCAAATCTGATAGCAATAGATGGCTGATAGGTTGGCAGCTGCTTTTGTAAACAAGACTGCACCAATTACTTATGTTTCAGTAACAGTCTCAAAAGTAATTACCCTACTGGCCACAGACACCTGCCCCTCCCTGTAAATTTACATCATAGAGACCTAACATATTTAATTACATTGATTGTTGTTAGAGGCTGGGGGAATGTGTGCCGGTCCTCACATACTGTAATCTGACTTACCAAATGTCCACCTTCTCAGACACTGGTTCGTTGCGGATCACCTCTGGTGCCATCCACGCCACAGTCCCTGCAAAGGACATCTTTGTGCTCTTGTCACTCAGCTCCTTAGACGTCCCGAAATCGGATATTTTAACACCGTCGTAATGTGTGACTAATACACTGAAATCAAGAAAATAATTAAAATGATGCAATAATTACAAATCTCTTTGTCTTGGTGCATATTTACATCCAAACAATCAGATGTAAAACCAAAATAAAACTTATTAGCAATTTACACACGTTTTCAAGGAAATTAACACATTCTTATGCAGACTTTGAAAAATACTTCTCTTTTTAGAATTACTATTTATATTACCTAATGTTAGCAGAGGTAAGAAAATCCAAGATTAGGTTAAAAACGTGAGAAAACAAATCAAGTGTATGTTTATAACTGAAGGCGGCATTCAATTGACCTCAAATGTATATTTACATAAACTGCATTTTATATCCAGCATATTGCTGTATTTGCTTTAAGATATACTCCTTGATCATCACAGAGCCTGTCAAGTCATGTAGCAACAGTGCCTGTTGGGAGATTATTGTTATTTATATAATTTTAAGTGTATTTAATCCAGCTATAATTTCAATCATATAATCCAAGTAAAACTGAAAAAAAAGCTTTAAACAGTTTTCTACAAGACTAAGACCTTTGTTTCTACTGGGCTTAGGCACAGAATGTCCCAACTCAACATTAGCTGAAGTGCTAGTTCACAGTGGAGCAGCTGCTGACTCCCCCTCATCCTACTCATGCCTGCCAGTGTAGCCTCTGGGATAGCACCGTTGTCGCTATGATGGGTAGGAGAAATGCTCGTGTCTTTCTTCAAAGTCATAAAATTAAATCTGTAAATCCAATGCCATAGTGATATTCATAAAAAAGTGGTAGCTTTCACTTTATTCTAGTCTGCTGCATGAAAGCCAGCTCCACCCCATGAACCAGCTCCAGTTTTTGTACACAAGCCCATCCATTTTCAAAAATAAACTCACACCCATCCCCTTGTGTAAAGCTGCACAAAGCTGGCTACAGACAGACAGCTGCCCTGATGAACCAAACCCATGCAATGCTTCCTTGGCAGACTGCTGGACATCTGCTCCTGCCTACAGACTACATGCAAGCTCCTCTGACTTGACCACAACTCTGGTCAATCCAAATAGGTTTTGTTTAGAAAAAAAGAGCTTGAAGAAATTCCTAATATTCTTAATAAAAGCAAGTATCTGGGGTTAAAAACAAACAAAGTAAAAAGCCAAATTGATAACAGAATGCTGACTGTACAAGACTATGCATTCTTCTTTTCTTCCTAAATCAGTCAGATTCGTAATTCTACTGAAAACGGTGATCCTTTCTACTGACGAAGCACACATTCGACATCAACAGGTGACTGCAGTAAAGAATCGGGGAGAGGCAGAGTACAGGAAAATTGTAAATCTCTCTGCCCTTTGCAACCGTTGTGGAATTTATGAATAATGAACCTGGCTCTAGTGTAACAACAGACAGTCAAGCGGTTTAGGGCACTCGCTGGAAACACTGGTAGGTCTGATTCCATGAAAAAAATTGGAACTATTGAGATGTATGGACATGCTACAAATAAGCATTGGAAGGCGGATTTCCCTTAAAAGCATGTTTTTATTTATTTATTTTTTACTCCATGGCAAATGTTTTTCTTCCATTTGCTATGAAAGGGAAAAAACACTCCAGTAATGTTACAACTTAGAACATTGGTAGACTTCAGTGTTTGAAGGGCCAATAGACAGCTTTGGACACAGGAGTAAAGCTCTTTGTGGGCTACGGTGTTTATCCTAAGGCTGTACCCTTTTGATATTTGTGTATGCCTTCTCAAAAGAACAGTAGCAAGAACACATTCCCACCCCCTTTAGTTCAGTCACACTAATAAGAGGAGGAAGATTACTCCATTGTCCTGGCCCGGCACAGAGGGGGCTCAAAAGTTTCAAAAGAGGACACCATGCTGCAAGGCAATGTGTGTGCAGGTTTTCAAGGGTTTGTCAGGACTTACTTTGGTGATTTGAGGTCCCTGTGTATGATCTTGTGGAGGTGCAGGTAGTTCATGCCGCTGGCTATTCCTGTAGACCAGTCGACCAGCAGCCGGGGGGCAATCTTTCTCCCTGACCGCAGCACCTCATATAGCTGCCCGTGGGCACAGTACTCCATGATGATGCAGTAGCACGGAGCCTGCGTGCAGACACCCCTGCAAAAGGTAACGCACTGGTTAACAGCAGCCAAAACAAACCGAAAGTCTTACAAAAGAAAGCCTGGAGAAGAATACTGCGGCCATCACATGCATGATTGAACATGATGACCCATAAAAAGACAAAACAGAATCAGCTCTGAGGTGAGGCTTATTACTGGTTGGAGAAGTCTGAACAGCAAAGAGCTGATTTTTACAAGGTCTCAACAAGAAAGGATGTGCAGGAGAAGTAAACTTTCATACCTCATTGTGCTGAGAAGGGTATCTCTGGGGCTGCACACCCCAATAGTTATTAATAATGATGATGACTATGATGATAATAATAATAATAATAATAATAATAATAATAATAATAATAATAATAATAAATTTTGTATTGACAGTTTAATATTAGTAAATATTACTGCAGGTGGGTGCAGGGGAAGGTGAGGTGTTACGTACTTGAAGGCGATGACGTTGGGGTGCTTGAGCTTCCTGAGGTGCTTGATGTCCGTCTCCTTCTGCTCCCGCACCTTCTTGATGGCCACCTCCTCCATGTGGAGCTTGCCCAGGAAGACTGCCCCTGGCCAGCTCCCCAGCCACTGCAGCTCCGAGATCTCCTCGAAAGGGACCTCCCACGTATCTGTGGGGCAAAAACACCCCGTCAGACGAAATCAGGAGGCTACGGGGCTGTTTTTTACAATGCCTTTATATGCCTTTCTTTTTCATGTACTATATAAACCTGTTGCAATATCTTTTTCAAAAGCGACCACCTGATATTTGTAGATATGGTGCATTGTGATCTTACAACACACAAAACAATCCAAGAAAAAAAAATGTGTCTGTGTGTACCTTGCTGCTGCAGCTTATAGTCTGTGGAGTAGGCTTTCCCAATGATGTTCCAGACCGGACGCAGGCAGCCGAAGAGCCCCTCCAGGAAGCCGCTGCTGCCGCTGCCTGACCGGTGGAAGTGCATCTTGAACTCCTCGTGAGTTCGTGCTCCGCTACAGCCGGTGTGGCTGTTGCCGTGGCCACCCTCGCCTCCACTCCCTCCACAGGTGTGCCCAGGGGGGGGGCTGACTGGGCGCTCAGGCTCCTCGTTCTCCTGCAACTGCAGCACGCTGTTGTCAAAGTGCCGCTGCTCCCGCACGCAGTCCTCACTCACACTGATCAGGGCCGTCGTGGGGGGGCTGCTCCCCAGTGCCAGCGCTTCCTCTGGGGGGTCCTGCTGCTGCTGCTGCGAGGGTACAAGGTTCTCGATTATCTCCGGTGGAGACAGGAGGGGGGGTAAAGGGCTCTTGCTGGTAGCATCCCTGGCACTCAGCAGTATCTCTTCCTTCAGCGTGTCTACAATGAGGTTGGGAGAAGAGTACCAGTTCAGCACCTCTGGAGGGCTGCCCATGGTGCTGTGGGTGTGCATGGGCTACAGCGAGAGAGGGAGAGGGTGGGGAGTCAGCACGCTCAGCAGGGTCCTAAAGCAGAGTCCTGCTTCTGCATTGCCAGGAGAAACCTGCAGGAAGACACACAACACAACTCATCACAATCAGGCTGATAAGGATAAGGTGACCTAAGACAAGTGTTTTTAGTTCAGTTTAGTTAGACAATTAAAAGATGTTTTAGCAATAAGCCTTTGCCAACCTATTCTGTCCTGACAAGGAGTTCTTGTTGAAACGTTTGTTCAATAATAAACTAAGAACGGTACATTTCAATGGAATCTTTGCAATTTTCTGTAGCAAAAAAAGTAAAATAAATGTTCTGAATGCAAACACACAAAAAAATCGAAGCATCTGTACTGCACTCCTCTCTTCTCTATCAAGAAAAGATCCTCTGCAGATTCTCTTATCCTTCCATTAACTAAATCTGGCATCAGGGCATTTTTGGTTCTACAGAGAAATCCACATCCTTTGTATAAATAATAGGGTTGTATCAAACCACTAAAGACACTGATAAAGTTTAATATTTACAGATCTGAACAATCTCTTCACCACCTGGAAAGTGGAAGACAAAGTCCACTGGCTTTACTAGCCTGTGAGCCAAATGAGTTTGCTTGTTTTCTACTGTTCAGCACAAGGTTACTGTGAATAAATCCTTTTGGCTTTCAGTAATTTAGCCCAGGCCTCTTCTTGCATGGGTAACCCAAGCCTGGCAAGTCTCTCCGAGCTGCCAGGAGCCCATGAATTATGCAGGGTCAGTACACTGTGGGCTGAAAATGATTTGACACTGAAAGATTAAGCGGAAGGAGAGACTATTCTCTCAGGTAACACTATAAATAATTTACTTCTGCTTGCTAGACAACAGTGCTGTCTGTGTTTGTGCCACTCTGTAATTCCACACAGGGAGACCTTCACAGAGATAGGTTTCAAATAGGAGTGGGGGAGTAGGGTGACACTGGAATGCAACAGCCTTTCACCTCTGGTGGCCTGTAATCCAATTCAGATTTAACTCAAAAAGCACACATTTTGTTTTTTCAACAATATTTCACACCACAGTTATCACAGGTAACCTTTGCAGGTGGTCTCAAAACAGAGGGAAAGGAAAGCATGGCCATGGATATGGGCACACAGCAGGGGTCCCCAATAGGCAGCCCGGGGGCCATATCAGGCCCACAACGCCTTGATTGCTGGCCCGCCTTATAATCACATAAGTAGCCTACTGGAGCACGCACTGTTCAAATATCAAGTTTATTTAGAAGAAGAAAAAAGTGCCATCTTTAACATCAGACGACAACAGAGAAGGACAGTGAGAGTGAAAGTAGAGTGTTGCGTGGTTGGTATACCTAGTTGAGGAAAGTAAGAGAATAATACGGTTGCAGAGCAGTTAATTGAAACAGCAGTTAAGCAAAATAAAACTTACCTTGTTTAGTTTGCTTTGCCAGACCATGACAATGCAAAGCCAACCTGCTTAATATGCATGCAAACAGTTGCAGTCTGCAAAGTTGCGAACATACAGAGGCACTTTGAGACAAAACATGGTCAATTTAATGGTACCATTCCTTTGAAATCTCCAATCAGTCAAGAAAAAATTCAAAGTTTAATTTAGTCATACCAGCGTTCTACCCTTATGATCAGTTGAACTGCGTCTCATCAGAACAATGCAACTACAGCATACCTCCGGTTAGCGTGGCTTCTTGCAAAAAACAAAAAAACCCTTCACCGAATCGGAGCTGGTTAGAAACGCTGCGTGAAGTGCTCAGTAATGATAAGAAAACTAGAAACTACAGACCTTGTCAAACAAATACCTTTGTCTGACAATAGCTCAGTAAGACGAGTGGAACTGCTTGGTGAAGACTGTTTTTCTTCTTTAATTTCTGATCTGAAAAAGGCAGATTTTTTTTCTGTTGCAAATCGACGAGTCCTGTGACATGAACTATGTTTCCCAGTTGTCAACTTTCATTCACTTTTTTGATGGCACATCTTTTAGAGAGGAGCAGCAATGGCAAAAGTGTCTTTCTTGTGTAACATCACTACACAGCTAAATCAAAAACTTAATCTTAAACTTCAGGGCCCTGATCAAACTGTTGGGATCTCTATGAGACAGTAGTCACCTTCCAAGAGCAACTGGCTAGGTTTCAAGCAGACTTGCATTCTGGAAAAATGATACACTTCCCTAAATGTCATGAACACTGTGAGAAAAATAAAGCCACTGCAGATGATGACATGTGTAAGTTCATGGTAAAAGCTAACTGAAAACTTCAAGGTCCGTTTCGAAGACTTTAAACTCTCCAGTTCTATTTCTCCGTCATCCATTCTCAGTTTCTCCAGATGGACCGTGGACTGCAGAAGCAAAACAGCTGCTTTCCGCTCTGTATGAGGGATCTCTCCAGATCGAAATGACCGAATTCGCGTTTCAGAGGTACTCAAAGTCAGACTGAAAGACGTCAATACCTGTGAATTCTGGGTCAGCATTATCCCAGAACCCAAGTTTAAATCAATCCGAAAACTTGCAATTTTTTGTTAACCGTGTTTGGCTCAACATATCTTTGTGAATCTGGCTTCTACACGGTGAATCTTACAAAAAAAACACACAAAAAAAAAAACAGTAACAGTGTCGTATCACAGATGACCACCTTCACCAGTGCCTGCGTATTGCCACAACATCTTACCAACCCGACTTCAGAGGACTTGCATCAAGTCACCGCTGCCACTTTTCTCATTAACTGGTGAGTCTTCTAAACTTGCTTATATATACGTCCTGGTAGTTATGTGTTACGAATGCAAAGTTTGATTTCAGATGCACCGTTTTATACATATTAAGTGGACACAAAGGTTTTTCATATATATGAAATATTTTATAGTAACATTTTAATAACAAACCCCAGAGTAATCAATATTGATTCCTGGTAGTTTTGGACCACTCCATTAAACACATGTGAAAAGAGAAAATGAGAATAGCTTGTTTGAGCATGCAGTTCAAGGCAACTAGCTATGGCTCAGATGAAAGCACAGGTATACAGTACCAGTCCTGAAGTGAACAGCTACTGGAAACAAGATCCTGTGTGTATCTATCTCTGGGAAATTCTTTAGGCTGATAATCTGATCAAGCAATGAAAAACTCAGACAATAATTCACCATCTCCAGCTACCTCCTCTCCTGCTATGTTTTTAATCAAGACGCCAGTTCACTGAAGTTGATGGGTTCACTTGTAATGAGAGGGCAACAGGGCTAACATTAATCCAGAACATTGTGTGAATTATACATGATGTTAGTTGCTGTTATCCCATTAATAATGGCTGGACCTTATCAACACAGACCGGGGCCACCGATAAAGTTTACAATTCATTCGGTCTTGGTGGAAACATTGTGTTGACCTTCGGAGCTGGACAGTAAACATACAGGAAGTGTACTGACACAGTGTCACCTTACAGATACAAGAGTATGCTTACACAACATCCATAACAAAAACTAACAAAACATTAGCTAAGTTTTTATTTGCAGTCAAAGTTTCTCCGTCACCTAGCTGCATTTGTTTCTTTTAGGAGCTCAATAGTATCCCCTATTCTTATCGTGCTCGTTTATAACCACAGAGGGTTTGCAGAATCTTGGGGAGATGAGGTTTTATTCCAACTAAAGAAATAAAATCTTCATAGCTTACAAAAACTTTCTCTTAACTGTTCTATAATATTTTTTAACAGTGAAAAATCTAAAATATGTACAGTTATTACTCTTGAAAGAGTAAAAGGTGTTAACAATGGTCACTCTCGCGTGAACCGGTCTGTTCTGTAAATAAAGCAGGTGAACAACAGTGGTGCACAGCCTCAGCAACATGCCTGCTGCCGGCTGAAATTACACACCACAGCAGCCCTGCTTGAAAACAATCAATGCTGTGAACTCAATCCTTGCTCCAAATCCATTAGCTCAGTCAGGGGTACCAGATCCTGGCTGCTGCAATAGGAGAGAACAGATAATCAGGATCTGTTCTGATGATCCAGAGCTGTAGAGGGGGAGGGACCAGCACGAACACAACCACCCTCAAATAAACCGAGAGTCAGTCAGCCTTCTCAGTGCAGGTCCTCTCCACACCCCTCATCACCCTCGTGTACAAAGGGCTACTGCACCCACACCAAAAATATTTAGACATCGGGAGTTTAACACCACTTGAATTACAACAGATCCATTCTATGGGTTATCCCAGATGGAATCTGTTAGGGCTTTGCCAGCTTAAATGTTCATTACTTTATTTAAGGACAACACAAAACATATTGTTGCTCCCTTTGTGTCATCATTATCATCATCATCATTATATTTGTTTGGGTAATGGTCGCTGAGGACGGCCATTGTTTGGTCAAAACATGTTAGTTTTTTGTGTTTTTAACCTCGAAAATAAAATAACATGAACTAAATTCTTTGAACTTGCTTCTTTGATGAGTGCGGACATCAGATGTGAGGGAGATATACTTTATGGTAAGTAACCAGCTCATGTTGTAAAAAAAAAAAAAAAAAAAAATTCTCGGATACCGGAACGTGACTTATGACGCCACAGTCAACGCAGTCCCTGCTAATTATTTTGATTATTTAAAGTGCAATAATAAACCATAAAAGAAGCACTTGCAATTTCTAAACAAGTGACAAAAGCTGCCCTTTAATGGTTAAATGCCGAATGGAGTATGTTTGCAAAAGCCTGAGTGGCTGTCTGCTGTCAGGAATTAATTGGTCAGCCAGTTATTCAAACAAAGGAGAGTAGAAAACGCTGCCCAAGTGGCTTGTGGGTGAGGAGGCGGACAGATTTGCTGATGAGAATTTTGGACCAACACATCACATAGAAATAACACAAGCAGCAGACAGTTGCTCTCATTGATGGGCAGGAGTTGGCGAAGAAAACTTCACAGAAGGAGCCACTAAAGTGCCAAGTTACACAAATCAAATTTTGCAAAGTTTCTTCTTAGTATAAAAAACACATTTTCTCCAGGAGTTACTTGGAAACTCTACCTGGAGATGTTAGATTGACCTTACCAAGAGATGAATCCAGTTATGGTGGATTTTGTTAAATCATTATTACCAGCTCTAACACTTTTCATAAAACATGTGCGAGAGCATGATTTAGCGGTGCTGTTTGATGATAGATTGTATTGGGTTTACAGAAAACCAATTACAAAATTACTAAACACTTAAATGGATTGTTCGGAGGAGTAGTGTACACTCGAAGATGCAAGCCTAACAAGACTACAGTATCTTCCCCATCAATTCAATCATGCCATTAAAAAGATAACCCTGAATCTCACTGTTATATGGCTGTCTTGAACAGTAATGTCGGAACAAGCGCAATCCTACACAACAGATTTTAAAGGACGCAAGTTTAAAATATGATAATTTAAGGTTATAAAAGAAAGGACAAGGGTCTAAATATAAGATGGGAATTTTGCCAAGTGATGGCGAAAAATTTAATATTTCACCTACCATGGGGTATATTTTGCAACGTTCATACTTTTTCCCCCGTGTGTATCAAATTCTATGTAGGCCCACTGCAATTCTGCAATTTGTAAACAATATCTTCTTTTAATATTTATCACATATCGTAATGCTAAACATACTGAATCAAACCGTTTAAAGATGAAAACACTAAAATCAGTAAGGGGTTCAAAACAACAACAAAAAACTGCCAATATTTATGTGAGCGACAGTATGTGTAGGTAAACAACTGCAGCTCATTCGTTAATATCCCTCATTATCACAAACTAGTCGTGGGTTCAATCTCAGGTGGGGGACACTGCAGCTGTACCCTTGAGCAAGGTACTTACCTAGATTGCTCCAGTAAAAACCCAACCATATAAATGGGTAATTGTATGTAAAAAATAATGTGATATCTGTATAATGTGAAATAATGTATAATGTGATATCTTGTAACAATTGTAAGTCGCCCTGGATAAGGGCGTCTGCTAAGAAATAAGTAATAATAATAATAATAATAATAATCATCAGAATGCTTATAAATGACCACCCTATGAGTCAAAGTGTATACTTATTCTTTGGTTATGTATTATTTATAAAAAGGCCTATTGTTTATTCCTCCTTGGTATTACTTCTTATTTTTCAGTAAGACAGATTTAGAATTGTTTTCAAACAGTACTGCAAGCAAATAATAAAAAATAAAAAAAAAACAAAAAAAACAACACATTTTCAAAAGCATTTTAATGCTGAAAAGCATGAATACCGGCTGAGAAAGTACAAGGTGGTGCAATAAAAAAAAAAAAAAAAAAAAAAAAAAAAAAAATCAACCAATATTACATTTATAGGAATAGGCTTCAGGGGAAATTGACATTTCAGGCCATGCTGCGGACCGCTGTGGAGTGTATTAAGAATGACAAGCAGTAAATCACAGCTGCATATCCCCACAGAGCCCTGTACAGTCGAGTTTCATTTCCACTTAATCTTCTGTATGCTTTCTCTTTTCATTACACTCTCTTTATCAATACATACACCCTGCATGACAGTGACTACTTCCATAGCACTGCCCAGAGGAATGTAGTGCCGGCATGGGTTGCCAGGACAGCGCTGATTCCTTCAGTCAAGTCTGTTCTCCAGAATGGCCCATATTCATCTCATCTGTGCTCTTAGATATGGAAACACCTGCCAAACAAGCCCCCCAATCATGCTTGTCTTACAAATGATGCCCATGCACGTTTCCATGCAAAAGTGTGTGCTACAGCTAGCAGGCGTTTTCCAGTAGGATTGTCAGGTTGTGTCCTGTCTTGGTTTTGATCTTATCTTTCAAATAGATTTAAATTTGTTTAAACTGAGGAAGATGTTACATGTGGTGCTTCACAGGGTTCCATTCTTGGTCCGATTTTGTTTTCCTTTTATAGATGCACCGAATCCAGGATTCGGTTTCGGCCTGAATACCTACTTTTTGAGCAGGTTTTGGATTCGGCCGAATACTTAGGATTCGGTGAACCGAATCCGAATCCTATATCCGCCCATCCTTCCAATGTGTGCAGTTCTTCTTTAAATAAAAAAGACACGAATCTGGTATTGAACGTAACTGTTGTATTTAATAACAAGAACATGTTTGATGAACTCTGTCGCAGCACTCAACTCCCTAAATTACTAGTGGTGCACTAATCATGTCACGCAGCTGCTGAATGCAAACATACCCCCGTATGCAACAGCACATTCACATCACACTTTTCATGGAGTAAAGTTATGCAGTAAACCTGTAATACACAGTAACTGCAAACTGTTATAGACTTTTGTGCTTTGTTGCTTTGTCTGTCAAACGTGTTCGAGAGATCACACTGAGATAAAAAAAAAAAAATCGGTGCACAGAAATATATTTTTTGTAACTTTACAACAGATGTGCAATACGTTGTTGAACAATATGCTTTAGTAAATTTAATTGTACGTTATTGCAATTTGTTATTATGTGCCAATACAAGTTGAACCATTTGGGAACTGCTGTGTTTTATTAAAATAATTTTAAAACTATTTTGTAGATTATTTGATATGTGTTAAACACGGTGCCTTTAAATCAATGTGGGTTTTATTTCGCAGGGAGATTCAGGTCACTCATCACGGTAAGGGTTGTCAACAGGCTCCAGAATCTCGGGACACTTTAAGGCAGGTCAGGTTTCTTAACTCACCTCTCTAAACTGTGAATAGCTTTAGCAGTTTAGTAAATGTATTTAATTGTTTAATTGTGGTGTATCCGGAGAGCCTTGTAACAACGATTAATCGTATTGCTTGAAATTTTTTATACAGTAAACAATAGCTATCAAAATAGCACAACACGATTATTATAGATAACTTTGCACACCTGCACTCTTTCATTTAACCTTGTAGCAGCAGGTAAAGTTTATATTTGTTTAATATTTCTTGCATCACACAGTCCAGCCCAGTATTGGTCTGATTGATGGAAATGATCCTCGCAGACAGGTGTGTGCTTTTGGTAACAATTAAGTAAAACAATTCAATTCATTTAGCGACAGATTCACAATCACTTTACTGAATACATTGCAGTTTAGAGAGGTGAGTTACAAAACCTGACTTTCCTTAAAGTGTCCCGAGATTCTGGAGCCTGTTGGCAACCCTACTCTCAGATCAGGTGACGCAGGCTGAAACGTCATTAAAGAAAATAGTGAGTTATGGCAAAGATGCAGCTCTCCTTTCTTGTAAAGGTAAAGTAAACAGTTCTGTATTTTGACATTTCTGTTGTGGGGGGAGGGGGCTAGCAGTAAATTGTGTAAGTTTCAAACTGAAATCTTATTCAGGGATATATTTCCATTCGGTAATAAAAATAATATGAACTAAAAGGCTCCAAACAATAGATTGTGCACGTCCCTTGTTAGTAGCTGCTAGTCTGTTTTTCATTCAACAGTTTCCTTCAGTTTTCTTGACCAGTTTTTGTAGATTCAGTATTCGGACAAATCTTTTGAGATGGATTCGGTATTCGGCCGAATCCCAAAAACTTGGATTCGGTGCATCCCTACTTGTGTATGCTACCCTTGGGTGATATTGTTTGTAGACATGAGATATAGTTTCATTGCTATGCTGATGATACTCAATTACATTTCTCTCTGAAACCGGGCGACACCTCAGCTGAAAATATTCGGACCCGGTCTTGCCGACATTAATTGCTGACAAGTAATGGATGTCATTATTTTTTTAATGTTAAACGCAGATAAAACAGATGATACTTTTGAGACCATAGAAGCAAATAAATAAGATAAATCCATCAAATTTCTCTTTTGATAGTTTCTCCTCTGAGTTGAAGACAGAAATTAGAAATTTGAATGTCATTTTTGATCCAGATCTTTCATTCGAGCCACACATTAAGAATTTTAGTAAAGTGGGGTCCCGAGTGGCACATCTGGTAAAGGCACTCCGCGTAGAGTACAGGATGCGCCCTATAGCCTGCAGGTTGCCAGTTTGAGTCCAGGCTATTCCACTGCCGACTGTGGACAGGAAGGGGGGGGGTAACCTTTTGTCACTGCTTTTTAGACTAAGATTAGAAACACATTTTTATCATTTATATGGATGTAATTTTAAGGGGTATTTTTTCATCATATATTTTACTATTTCTCAGTTGTTTTGGATACTATTAATTATTTTGTTATTTTTATCTGTAAAAGCTCTTTGAGGTGATTCATTGCGAAAGGCGCTATATAAGAAAAAAAAAAAAAGATTGATTGATTGACAGACCCAGATTAGCACTTATCTTGAACTAACTAATGTTACTTCAATGCTTCCAAAAAAGATTCATTGGAATACTGCATCCATTACAACCATGTGCAATCTCGAGGTTAACCTATCAGTGAAGAAGACTGCCCCAGAAGAGTCCCCCCAGAAGACTCCCCCAACACAATCAAGATACAGGAGCTCGCAGTGTTCTCTTTAAGAGTTTGAATCCTCTGCTGGAACCAGATTTCAGAGTACCGCAAGGGTATTTGTCCGAGGAAAATGATGTTGCACATGTTATTTTGTGGTTTTCTATATATAGCAGAACCTAAAACTTGGCATATTTCCCCTAATCTAGTGCTCAGTCACATACAATAGCATCACTCCATACAGATCTGCTGCCACTTCACTCTTTGGAAGCTAGACTCATCTGGTGCCCCTGACCATGACCGTTTCCATTTTTATTTGCATCTCTTGTAATTGAAGAATGATGGCTATCAAAAGAAGTCTGGCTTCATACTGTATACTCAGACCTTGACAGAACACAACATAATATAATACAAAATAATATAAACTGATGCACAATGAAAATGAAGCAGTCTAAGTTTTACATCAATAGCCGATTGAGCACATACATAATGTTATTTACATTTTAAATAGTGAGGAGATAGGTTTGTTGATTGTTTGAAAGTAGTATTGTTCCTTGGGATAACAAAATACCGAGCTCAAGTCTTGGGATTTCATAAAAAAAAACACCAGGTGCTCAGTGTCTGGTATTTGAGTTGAGTTAAAATTGTCAAAATGAGTTGATTAAGAATCTGTATAAACAGCCATTCGAAATGACATGATTTTAATTAACGCAAGAACAGTGAAAGATACGACCATGTCCCACTTGAGTAATGATAATCGCCTGGTTGCTATCAGATTGATTAAAGGCGGCCTGTCTGTGAGAGAAGTTGCCCACATAATTAGATGTTCTGCTTCAACAATCAGCAGACTAGTCCAGAGAAACCATGAAACCAGCTCTGTGAGGGACAGGCCACGTCCTGGAAGGCACAGGGTCACTACACCAGCCCAGGACCATTATGCTGACTGCTGTATTGTTCAAGCCAACCGGTGGGGCGGTGGAAGTGTGATGATGTGGGGAGGAATCTCTTTTAACACAAGAACACCTTTGGTGCAGATTGAGGGCAACCTTACTGCTCAGTGATACATTGACGAAGTCCTTGAGGCAACAGTTTTTCCGTTCCTGCAAGACAATCCGGAAGTGTCGATTTTCCAGCAGGACAATGCAAGACCGGACAGTGCTAGGATTACAATTGTATGACTTCAAGAAAACAATGTCGAGGTCTTGCCATGGCCAGCTTTTTCTCCTGACCTGAGCTCAATAGCACATCTGTGGGACCAAATCGCCAGTGCCATCCACATGAGACAACCGCGACCAGCCAGCCTTCGCCAGCTGGCTGCAGCTGCACAGGAAGAGTGGTGGAATATCCCACAGTAGTCTATCCAGAGGCTGATGCTGCCAGGATTGTGTTAATGCTCAGGGATGTCATACCCGATACTAACTTTGTAATGTTTTCATTTTGACAGTGTGTCACGTTTCACACTGAAAACTTATGATTTTTTTATCTGAATTTTTGTTCACATTTTCTGTGATTTTGTTTGATATTTATGTTTAAAATATTTGATTAAATTAGACCGGAGTGTTGCGTTTCTTTTGTGCATCAGTATATATACTGGTGGTGGTGGGGAGGCTACACATTGAAACCAATATA
The DNA here is from genome assembly GCA_030684275.1 of Acipenser oxyrinchus oxyrinchus. Taxonomy (NCBI): domain Eukaryota; kingdom Metazoa; phylum Chordata; class Actinopteri; order Acipenseriformes; family Acipenseridae; genus Acipenser; species Acipenser oxyrinchus. The sequence continues at coordinate 18,798,222 of CM060257.1, read as the reverse complement.
TTTACATATTTAAATGGAATTACAAATGTCACACACAGCATATGTACAGTATTTTAGTTCCAGGGTAAGGTCAAGGATAAGGCGATATAAAATCAGCAATTTTCAGAGGTAATAATGAGATCCATCAGTCAAACAGAGTGACAGCTGAGCTGAGCTGAGCTCCCCCCCCCACCCCAAATAAATGAACACAACATTAAAAGGAAAAATCTTGGAGCAGCACTAAACAGGATAGTGGGATCTGACGTCTTGTCAACTATTCCTGTAACAATTCAGAAAAAATCTATATCTTATATAAAAGAAAAGGCAAAATGTGTGGTGTGAATCATTACAGTACATACAGGGTCACACACGGCAAGACAGACCACCATTCTACTTAAGGCTATCTGAAAGAACATCATAATTACCATAAGCACAATAGACAATACAACAGAGCATGACACAGAACAGTGAAACCCAAAATAAACAACAGCAGAGACCACACAGCCTATACTTTTTTTTCATCCTCTAAAAAAAAACAAAATATGGGAATGCTACTTACAGTAAAGCAGAAATGATCGCTTGACTACAATGAAAAAAAACTGCAAATACAGCCCCCCCCCCCTCACAGCTCAACATTAGCGCAGAGTTCATTGTAACCGATTATTAAGGGTTACAAAGGATATCTACTCCTCTGATTTCAGTGCAGAGTGCTGAACATTAAGCAATGCAAATCTGTGGTTAAGTAGTGTTCACCCTGCCTCAATGATTTCAGGAATACATTTTTAGTCAAATCACCAGACATTTATTTTTCAGCTGATCCGCATTCGACATCCGACATGCACCAAAGCAGAGATGCTCCGAGCAATCCAAGCATGGTTATGTAAGCCAGGCTTAGTACCTGTGCAACAATGCAGGCGTACTGATGAATAAGGGCCTTATTTGGATATGCCAAAGGAGGGAAGAGTAGAGAGGGTGGGAAAAAAATATATTCAGTGGAGATTTTCACTGACAAAAAGCATTAACCTCATGCTTTTCTAAAAGTGCCTCAACAACTGCTGCTTCCTGAAGCCAGTGAAAAAAAAACAAAAAACAAACAACCTCTGCTCAGAGCATACATAACCTACCTACCTACCACCTGTCCTTCATCAAAAGTACAGACCACCTATCAAAATACAGCATCCACAATCAAAGAAATTCAACAAGATGAAATGGCCGGTTGGTTACTTACAGCTGAGAGAGGTCTGATGCATGATCTTCCTCCAGCGCAGTGTAGTGAGAAAATAACACAGAAGGAGAAACAGAAGGAGGAGGAGGGATAGGGGGCGGGGGAGAGAGAGAGATGGAAGGACGATGCAGAATTCGGAGGAAATTCCACCCACACACCAACCTCGCTGCAAAGGAGGTTGCTGACGTCACGGTTTCATGAATGAACTGGACTGTTTAAGGATTCAGCTCCTGCCCTGAGAGCTCTGGTGTGTGTAGTGTGCAGAGTGGAGGAGGGGATAGAGCAGTAAGAGATGGGGGCACAGACAATGGGCTTGTGGTACCAGCAGGCTACTTTCCTACACAATGCCAGTGGTCACAAGAGTTCAATGGAGAGCATGTGATGGAGAGGAGGATAGGCAGAAGCAGCAATAGGGTTCAATATGAAGCACTGGTAAAATCCAATTTTTCTTACCTATTATTAGTTAGCAGCATTTTATTTACACGCCCCCCCGCCCCCACAGCTAAATGAAGAATAATGACTAAGATTATATTTATTTTAATGAGTAGGTTCTAAGAATTATCGAAGTGATCAAAGATTGAATGTATGATGCGACTGTCTTTTAGAATGATATTATTATTATTATTATTATTATTATTATTATTATTATTATTATTAGTTTATCTAGCAGACGCCTTTATCCAAGGCGACTTACAAGGAATGTGAAATTACTGCTGTCTGTTTGTGGTCATCTTGCCAGGACACTCTTGTAAAAGAGGCCTCGGTTTGAAAAGGCTTTTTTCCTGGTTAAAGAATGAATAATTAAAATAAATAAATCAAATATAACTAAAAGTTGCTGTTGCTAATACCTTCCTGTGCTGTAGTACAAACTATTTCCAATGGTCAAGAGATCACGTGACCTAGTACTAGGATGCAGCAGTTTATCTATAGCATGGCATTTGAAATATTTTCATAACCTGAATTTATGTGAAAAAAAAATAAAGCACCCAAAAGCATCCCCAAAGGTTTGACCACCTTCATGTACATGCAAATCCATTTAACTAGCATACCATTTCTAAACTTGACATTTTATCTACCAATAGATAATATTAATAGAAACACGTGTCCTTGTCTGTTAAGCTAAAGTTTCTGTTAACTTGGACACATTTATTTACCCAATAAGGGAAAGGCCTACAGCTTACAGGTATAATATCCAAAATAACACCAGTAATTAACAGTGGGTTCAGATTACATCATTGCTCTTTTCAGAAATGTTGATGACCTATTGCTACAGCTACATGGAATGCTGATAAATTATATTGTTAACAATCTACATAGACAGTAGAACTAAATTTTAGTTTTCTGGTGAATGGGTCAAAAGAATTAATCTAGGTCACCAGGAGGTAGACTCTGAGAATCTTTGTGGTATAGAATGCATATATATGATGAAAGTATACAATGAGAAAGCATGAGCCCTACTTTTCATTTATAACTTTGTCATAAAAATATTAGCTTTAAAAACAGCCACTTTACTACTGTATGGAGCCATACTGTATGTATGCATGTAAGGAGAGAACCTTTCAAAATAACTGGTCTATTTCTCTCTGTCTAAATGTTACTTTGGTTTTATTTCCAGCTTTATAATAAAATTAAATATTGATCTGATTTGCAATTTACTGGGAGGACCTTCAAATTTAAAAGATTAAATCGGGATGACTAATTATTTGCCCAAAGATCTGTGACGTACATTAAAAGCAACTGTGGAATAGCATGCTGTCCTCTCTCACTAACTAGACAGGAGCTCGAGGGACGTCTTGGTTGCCAGAAGGGAAGCCAGCAGGTTTAGATGTGAGCAGTGCTCATCAATAAACGTTTCAATTAAATAAGGTCATTTTTATCAAATAAGGGGATGGAAATAAAACGAACCCCCATCAATACAGTCTCAACTCTGACAGACACTTTTTTACAAATAAAGTAACTTGTTCTGTCAGCTCCAAGACGTACATTAAACTCTATGATAATCAATTAGCGCTTACTATACCTGAGAAGCCTGTCATGGTTCAGCACCTCTGCCTTTTTATTTAGTCCTGTGTGCAGTTCCAAAACCTTCCGGTTGGCAGGCAGGCAGACAGGCAGGCTTGCCTCTCTCTCTCTCTCTCTCCTAATCCAAATCAGCAACCGCCTTTCTCTTGTCTTCACCTGTTAGGGAAAGGGTCAGAGTCTGAGGTCTGACACTGATCACGAGGCAGAAAGAGCAACAAACCCTAATCAGTGTCCTGTGACTGCCATAAATCAAATGGGATTGGGCCCTTTCAGTGGAGAGATAAGGAAGCCCTCTCCCTGGAAGGGTGATGCAATGCAGCAGGTGGCAGGGAGGATGAGGGAGAAACTACACTTTTATTATTGCATAAAAAAGGGATCCCAGATTTTTTTTCTAAAGAAATAAATGCAGCTACAAATTTGTAAAACAGTTCCTTAGATTATGGCCTTCGTAAGTCTTACTAAATCACAAGTGTAGAACATAAATAAGTCATCATGCTCTTTACTCATACCACTCATAAACATGTTATGGAATGTCAGTACCAAGTTGGGTCAGAATTGTAGCAGTTGTGTGTCTAAACATGTAAGGGGTGGGGCTCCCGAGTGGCGCATCCAGTAAAGGCGCTCCACGTGGAGTGCAGGCTGCACTCTATAGTCTGGACGCCGTGAGTTCGAGTCCAGGCTATTCCTTTGCCGACCGAGAACAGGAGCTTCTAGGGGGCGGCGCTCAATTGGCCGAGCGTCGCCCAGGGGGGAGGGAGGGCTAGGTCGGCCAGGGTGTCCTCGGCTCACCGCACACCAGCGACCCGTAGTCTGGCCGGTGCCTGCGGCTTGCCCGTAAGCTGCCCGAGAGCTGCGTTGTCCTCCGATGCTGTAGCTCTTGGGTGGCTGCATGGTGAGTCTGCAGTGTAAAAAGCGGTCGGCTGACGGCACACGCTCGGAGGACAGCGTGTTCGCTTCGCCTCCCGAGTCAGCGCAGGGGTGGTAGCGGTGAGCTGAGCATAATAAAATAATTGGGAGAAAATAATAGAAATAATTGGCAACGACTAAATTTATATATATAAAAAAAAAAAAAAAAACACTGTAAGGGTGATGTATACTGTATGAACAGGTACCTCCACAATACCTGTCGTTTGGGATGTTCATGACTGCAAGGGATAATTGGAAATAAATTGGCTAAAAATGTTACACATTAATAAAACATTAATGCATACTCAACATGATTGAGAATGTCCACGAGATTACAACAGTTTGGAATCATTTGGGCAAAAGGTGTAAATGAGAACAGAGGAAAACTGAAGGCTTGGGCATTGAACTGAGTTTTGAATCTGGAAGATAAGTAAAAGATAAGAGTACTGCACGATTGTGAAAATGGTAGCAGAAATACAAGCAGCAGTTGGATGCTCCTTGCAGACCACAAAGAAGACAACCATCACCACCCCCACTGAAGTCTCTACATTCCCTTTGCCATCAGACCCTGAACAGATGGACCCAGATTCTAAACCAAAAAGAGCTTCAGCATTAGAGCCAGGAAATCGGGCTGGAACAGATGCCTCCGTAACACTGAAAGGAAACCGATTTGACAAGCATGCCACATGTCTGGAAAGGAAATATCGAATCTCAGCCCCGAGGCTGATGATCCACTTAACAGCACGCTGCAACTCCAATCACAGACTGCATTCTCTTATTTCCAACAGGTCACCGTTCTGACTCTCACACAATTATATCACCACCTTCCGGTCCAACATGTATGTTAAAACTGTTACTGTAATGATAAAGGCAGAAACACCGGCATGTGTTTAAATAATGTATCTTTTGTAAGTATTTCTTTTCTACTAATGTTCAGGGAACAGCTGGCCCTTGTGCTTTTCTTTTTAAACAATGGCCTTTAATTTATACTCATTTTATTTTCTGTTTTAAAATCTAATCTATCCAGTTGATGTTGTACAAGTGTCTAACATTTCACCTGTCTTGAAGGTTGTTTTTTTTTTATTTAACAAGAAACGGTCATTGTTTATATAACAAAATCAATCAATCAATCAATCAATCAATCAATCTATTTTATATAGCGCCTTTCATAGTGGACCACCATCACAAAGCGCTTTACAAGATGCAGTAACACCAAAATCCATAATACTTTAAATACAGAGAAGTGCATAATGCATGATATACATTAAAAAACAAAGCCAAATGCATAATACATGATATAATAGCATGATTCATGAAATAGTAGCAACAACACAGCAGATAATAGCAGATATCAGTCTTAAAGAGCATGGAAAGCAAGAGAGAGCAAGGGGGTCTTGAGAGTTGATTTTGGGACAGAGTTCCAGAGTTGGAGTCATGAAGCTAAACGAACGTTCTCCAAGGTGGTGCACTTTTGCTTTGGGATAACAAGCAGGCCAGAGTCGGAGGACCTCAGCTTTGCGGGTAGGGACATGGCGGGTCAGCAGGTTGAGGAGGTACTCGGGACCTATGTGATGAAGGGCATTGTAGATGAGCAGGAGAGTGCACAACACTACGTAATTTATATTGCTGATATTTGCTGTGTATTGCTAATTATTTACTGTGTAAGGAACGCATACCTCAATCTTTCAGAACAAGTGCTTTTTGCAAACTACTAGCATGTCATGCTAGAAAACCTCACAGTCTGATTTGCCATAACCGGTCATACACTTACTTAGTTTAGTTTACCAGGCTATAAATGTCTGTTATAAAAACAAAACAGCCATGCAGCTCCCAGCAGGGAAAAAAAAAGACTTCCAATAAAGATTTACAATGTTAGCCGCCAGGTGTTGTAGTTGGTTTATCTAGATAGTAACTCTCACTGCTCATAGCCAATACTGCAGCTCAGTACTAACAAGAGAAATTGAGAATCAGCAATTCACACATTTCAATTTAATTTCAATATGCCTTGTGTCTCCAAAAAAAACAAACAAAAAAAAACTTTAAAGACGCATGTCAAGGCTTTGCCTTGATTTTAGTATTTGTACTTGAAAAGTGATAATCTAATGGAAAGTGTTTAGGTTCATTGCTCAAACATGCATCTCACTATGAGGACGATTTCCATTTGTAATCTTTACTTTAAATCAGTGTAAACGAATCAGATATCTTCGTGGATCTGTTCTTGTGTTTACCAGCCTGTTCTAGGAAGTATGATTCAACAGAACACATGTTTATTTTCAAAGCTGACCTTCAAGGATGACTCTTGACTCTAAAAACAAAAACTCTAGATTGTGCTTAATGTGGATTAAAATCCCTGATTCTATATAAACAGGCAATTTAATGCATACATCTATTCTCCAGTGTTTAATAAATTCCCAATTTTAATGGATGAAAGCAATTGAAAATCAGAAGTTAACCAGTTGAATTAAAATGGATACTTTCAATAGTATCTAATCAATATCCAGATACAGTAGCAGCTGCAGAGCCTGCTGGAGGGGCCGTAATTCTAAGCAGGGACGTGAATGTCATCAGCTACCCCACATAAGTTTGAATGTTTTAAAATCGAATTACGTAAATGTACAAAATCAATAATGGTGCTCAGCACAGTGTAGTGTATCGCCACGGTTCACAGGTCATGATGGCAACAGCATAATACAACATGATCCTTGTGATGGTGCAGATGGGCTACAATGTATGATTCTGTTGTCATAACAATCTGCTTACAAGGTTGGTTCATAGGATGTCTGGAGCAATTGTGGCATACAGAAGTCTGCATGAGTTTTCTGTTAGATCAGTCTCTCAATAGTGCAATGAGGAATGCTGCTCCCTGGTGGTAGAAGGGTTGGTCCTTATATTGACTCACAATGTGGAGCAAACTGGGTATTTGGTGTTTGGTACACAACACAATATTGAGGACAAGAATGTTCCTTTTACCTCATTAAAGGTACTGTGCAAAGAAAAAAAGTCTGGCTTGTTTGTATTGTAGCACCAGTCTGCTTTCGGCTTATCATTCATAGTCCAAAGGTCAGCTAATTGCTTTCATGTGATCTAATCGTGCTAAATGGCAAACCAGGAAAATCTGATTTGAGCGAGAGAGAGAGAGAAGAGAGAGAGAAACTGAGGAATTCCCCACCTAATAAAAAGAAACCAATAAACGAAAACCTAAATACAAACACTTTGATGTTCTTGTTACAATTAATTTCACCTGCTGTATAAACCATAAAGATAATGGGGTTGGGGGGGAGCCCCTAATTCAATTTGATGTATCAACATGTTTATTAAGTGTAGTGGTTCTCAAGTGGCCACTGGAATGTAAAATGAAGGGAAGTACTAGGAGGAATCAGAATGCAAGCTCAAACCATGAAAACAGCAACACAATGAACTGAATGGAAGTCTCACAGCCATTACTCGAGCAAAAGTTAACTGCAATGTTTCTTAGGAGCGGGCTACTGGGGAGTTACTTGGGGCCACACACAAAATCTTTCAGGTAGCCGCATTTGAGAAACAGTGGCAGCCTGAGCAAGAAAACATTCTTTTTTCACATGAGGATCATCCATCTGATCAGAGACCAAAATAGAAACGATCCCAGATTACCTCTGTCTCCCCATTTATGCTGCAGAGAAAATCTAGACGAGTGAAAACTGGCCGACCGAAGAGCTCAAGTGGAGCAGTAACTGGGCAGGAGGCTGTGGTACTGCGTCAAGTTTAATCCCCAGTTACTGTACAGCGGGTCAAATACGTGACAATTGGAACGCACTTACTGTAAGATACATAGAACACATAAATGTGATTTATCCGTAGGGTATTAATACCAGGACTCAAAGATACACAGTGTCTGCAACCTACTATGCTTCAAGAAAAAAAATAAACCACTTTTTCAGATAACTTCAGCTCAAGTGGATCCAGTTGCGGTTGATGGAACTAATATATTAAAGGTTGTTACAAAGTCTTTCCACAAAAAAGCACAATTAATTGATGCAAGTCACTGATACATGGATTTGAACACCCCCCATGGAATGAGACTTTCTAGATATCAAGGAGGTGGAGGAGGGGGGTAGAGGTAGTATTTCGATGTCTACTTTGGGATCATGAGAGAAATGCAGATCTACTGCAGCATGCAGAATTAACCAAAAAAATGCAAAGCAGCAACATATTGTCCTTAGCTGTGCACATCTAAGTACACCTTTTCATGCTGCAAGATGGATAAAACAAAAGGAGAGCATTCTGTATGTTTAGGGACTCATGTAAAAGTCATCTAAAGGATTTGTTCATAAAGACATTCCAGGGGGTGTTCAATAAGTTTCAATTAATTGCATTTGGCAAGGGAGAATTACTTTAATTCAGACTCTTTAATTTAGCTGTTTTATTTAAAAAACAGCTTGTGAGAAGCAGAGTGAGAGAAAAAAAAGCTTATACTAAGTACTGTATGGAGAAAGTCGCAATTAATGGGCGCAAAACACGATTTAGTGTTAGTATTTTTAGCCAGATTATTGTCCAACACTCATTATTGTCCAACACTATGTAGTAGTATTATTATTAGTTTATTTATCCAAGGTGACTTACAGGTGTTACAGGGCAAATATAGCCCATTGGGGCTCCAGACTGCCTTCTTGAAGGGGAAACCTTCAGAAGCACTTTTGCTTTTATTTTATTTTTATAGATGCTACATGAATCATACTCATCTATTTAGGTCTGGCACCTGTTTTGGTCTGGTATTAATACAGTAGCCTATCATTATTATTATTATTATTATTATTATTATCATTATTATTATTATTATTATTATTATTATTATTTATTTCTTAGCAGACACCCTTATCTAGGGTGATTTACAATTGTTACAAAGTATCACATTATTACATTATTATTTTATTTTATTTTTACACATTATTTTACATACAATTACCCATTTATACAGTTGGGTTTTTACTGGAACAATCTAGGTAAAGTACCTTGCTCAAGGGTGCAGCAGCAGTGTCCCCTAACAGGGATTGAACCCACGACCCTCCGGTCAAGAGTCCAGAGTCCTAACCACTAGTCCTAACCAATATTATCATTTAGGATTTATTTTACAGAAAAGTGTTTGGAAAAGTAATGACTCTGCAAAACATGAGAGGCTACAGTATCTCATGTCTGACTCGGATAACGTTTTGTTGCGTAGAGCAGTGTACAGTGTCACAGGAAACTATAGTGCGGATTAATCATAATAGGTGTTCTGCCTTTTTAATCTACATTTGTAACCAAAGATGCTTCCAAACCTCATATATACTCTGGAGACGTCTTCTTTTAATGTGCGTTAGAGCGGTTCAGACTGTGAACCTGCCAAGCACTTGGATCATACACACTGTGATGTACTGAGGTTTTAAACAGGTATCTGAGAGCTTCATTGAGGCCACAGAGGTTCTTTAAGTTTCTGAGTTTTATAATTCACTGCAGAGTGATTTATGCATCCTCACCATAAATTGCACCCAGGCAAAAATATATGAAACTAACTCAAACAAAAGTGAATTAAAGCTACTTTCTATTGAATCCGAAGTTTTGTTTTGACAGATTTTGGTCTATTTGAATTTGATGTACACCTCAAATCAATTTAACTGTTCTTACTAATTATGAGAATTAACAAGCAAGACTAAATACTATTCAAATTCCTTCAATCTCCTGTATTACACTGTGAACAATTACTTAAGCAGAGTAACTGGATTACTTACATTTAGAATATCTATTAAAATTAAGGATTATTAAAACAAAGGCAAAAACATACAAAGAAACAATGCAACAATCATATGCTAGATACTAGCCTGTGGCTTTGGCTCACATTCTGTATGTAAAATACAACAGCAGTACTCTTCAACTGGACTCTGTTGTAAATGGCAATTGCAGAAATTCCCATGACAATAGAATCCTTTCAGATTTGTCACTCTAACAGCTCACTACTAGCTTAAGCTCTTCCTGCCGCGTTGTTGATACCTGCACATAAAGTATACAGAAACCTGCTTACCTCTGAGAAGGAGGTCACGATGTCAGATGCCTGAATGTCATCTAAAAAGTTCTCCCCTAAAGCAAAGCAAGTGAACACAGCTGGTCACAGTCAGTGCTCAAGCGCAGCTGCAATCTCTCCTACTCTGCACCCTAAACCTTGATGACTTGACTGGATGTAAACCACACTGCCGGGGCTCAATTACAGGTGCTCATTATTATTTCAAAAGCATAGGAACATCAACACTCACAGCTCACCTGTCCCTAAATTAATAAGAAACTGTTGCTGTTGCTGCTTAACAGTGCTTACTGTGGACCACTGTCACACATGGACAACTTTCCAAGAAGGACTGGCGCATGTACTGTAAAACGTGAGGGTCCTACATCTTTACTGCCCTTGCAAAAGCTGTACAACACCAATTACCACATTATTGTGAATGTACGCACATACATTTGAGTGCATGCTTATGCTCCAATATAGAATGTGCTGTTGTGCAGGAGAGTTTAAGCTTATACTCACAATAACACAGTGCCCAATTCCTTTGTATACACTACCAAACATAATAGAATTACACACACCACCGCCACAGGCTTTATTTCCTGCTCCTTATTTAGAACTCAACGTTGGCAATTTCATCATCCCGTTTTATTATGAAATGGTTTTGGGGGCTGGTCGAGCCGCAGGCCTTGCGAATCCAGTTCTCAGACGATTGAAGCTCTGACCACCGAATATTTCTCATCTTTCACTCATGCACATTAATCTGATTTACATGAGATGCTGCAGGCTCTGGTTTTTATAGGGCTTTAGCCAGTTTGAAAGTTGTCCTATCTATGTTGCTTTGCAAGCTCTAATGATGCAGTACTTTGGTTAGCTCCTTAGGATGAGCAGTACATGAAATGACAGTTCTAACCTTATTTCAACTCAGGAATGTCAGCCCTCTAATGTCAGCAGCCTGATACTAGAATTCAAATAATTGTTTTTGCAAATGAGAAAAATGAGTATTAATGGCCTGGAGAATGATACCACTCTGACAATGAATGAATAAAAAGTGAATCTCATATAACTTGCCTTTTGCCACATTAAATCATTTAAATAATTCATTAAAAACACACCAAAAGTTTAACTTTTAAAAGTCATCTTAGGGTAAAATAAATAAATAAATAAAACCTTATTTTACATGCATCTCGTGTTTCAGTTCACAAGGTTACACTTTGAATCAACTGATCTGTGGCAGGCATGTATAGAAAATTAACAGCCTGTGAAGTACCTTATGAAATTGTGAGTTTGAGTTTCCAACTTTCAGTTAGTCATTCCAGCTAACATGACTTATAAATAAAATGTATAAAGTGAAAGTCAAGATTACACACATTTCAGCTAGAGCTTTATCATTGAGTGTTTCTGAAATTATGGGTGATATTGCAATTAAATTAGATGTTTACAGTAGTATACAGCAGTCCCACTCCGTAAAAGATTTTTATTAGGGTCACTCAGAATACCAATAAAAAAAAAACTACTTAATGCAATGATAAACAATAGTTAGCCCTACAGAAATATAAAACAAAATGAAAATATGTATATATAAAAATGTACAGACTTAATAATAAACCCAACAGAGCCTATCTTTCAACACTCCAACTAACCCAAGATCAAACTTTTTTGAACAACTAAAGCCTTTGGGAACAACACCTGACTGCTGAATCAGTCTCATTACTCAGAGTCCTTCTGTCTGCGTGTCAAGTACTGTTGTGAATGTAATTAAACAAAATCACAGATCAACTATAACATTTCCTGGTTTATTAATAACTGGGCGGTCATAATTACATTTAATAAGTGATAATTGTTAAGTGTTAAGGGTGTTTGCTAACATCTCAATTCTAAATGTTAGCCATATGCAGACTGAGACATGTAAAAAGAATCAAGCAGTTATGAGGCACAAAGGGAGTGAAATATACTGTATCATATACCGTTGTCCTGATATTTTCGATGAAATTGGACAAACTGTTTAGATTATTGGTTTATGAAGTCTTGAGATTTACAGCATAAACAAAAAAAAATGTGCAATGAAAACCAACAACTTTGAAATTACAGCACATCATAACAAATGCAAGGAGCCACACAGTCTTTTAAGTAACGTCACTGTGTGGTAGAGATTTTAAGCTTAAACGTGTACAGTACATGCTTTAGTTTACTCCAACTAAACACTTAGCCACTCACTAAACCCAGAAATATCAGCCACTAAATTAATTCAGCATGTTACTACTTATTTGCTTTGTTGTTAGTTGTATTTGTTTATTTAAAAAAAAAAAAATACTGTATATTTTTGCATAAAACTGTAAATGGAATAAATGTTGGAATGAACGTTAGTTTGATTTTTTTTTTATTGCGTGACAAGGTCCCTACACTCGTAAACGTGGAAGCCTTTCATTTGAAAAAACAAGCAAATAGTTGTCAACTTGAGCTAATCCACAGTGAGTGAAAGACTGGCCCCAGCCCAATGGTGTTGCGAGCGGCTGTGTGTGTGTAATAAATTGACAATCCAAAAATGCACAGCTAAAGAGAACTGATCAACTAAAATCACTGGTAATGACACCCAAACGTTCCACTTTGCGAGCACTGCTGACGGAAACACAATCACCATTTGAACAAAAACAGTCACTGCAGTATTTGATGTCACCTTCTCACATTTCAAAACTGCTCGCTCACAAAACAAAATCTGGACAAGACTGAGAAGTGCAGTTCTGGCATTCTTGCTCCAACAGACTCTTCAAGGAGAAGCTTTCATTTCAATAGTACTGTAAGCCCCAATCAATGTCAAGCCACCGCCCCCCCGCCCCTGCTGCATTTTAAGTGGTTTACTCAGCGTCTAATTTGACTTTTCACAATAGACTCATTGTATTTGAATTATATTAATAACTTGCACAAGACTTTGTGCAGTACTAAATCTATGCAGAAAAAAAATGGTTATGACTTGTCATTGATTGTTGGGGGTTAGGATGGTAGAATAGCTGGACAGGGAATTACTGACACCCTCGCAGGCAGTGTTCAGGTTAACTGGTCAGAGCATGTGTTTAGCTGAGCTTTCTTAACACACATTTGTTTCGTCAAAGATTTGCTGCTCTGAAAGAAGCCACTGTACAATGCTGACTAGCTGAATTTTTTTCCCCCCGTAGCAACACTGTTTTTGATCTCACTGTTCCTATCTTTTCATCTATCAATAAGAACCTGAAAGTTGTTCTACACCGTGACAGGAACTATAGTGGACCCTCCAGTACTGGCAATTTAAACTGACTTGCTGGCTTGGAACTAGGAGCATACTTCTGCTTCTCCATTCTGTCAATTACTCTATGCACCGCACAGGAACCTGAACTAGACCTGTAGTTACAGTATTAGTATTTTAATAGATCTCTTCTTTTATTTTTTATTTAGATAGTGAGCAGTTTAAAACACACCTGTATCATGTCTTAACGCCAAGTACATCAGGTAAACCAGAGAGTAATCATTAACCTGCCACCCTGCAACACTCTGCCCCTAGTGGATATAGGGCATACCATATTTTTCCTATGTGGTACTGTATTTCCTATTGATGGATTTAGAGGTAAAGTGTTGCTGGGGGACAGGTTGAATTAAACTTATGAGTTTTAAAAAGTCACCAAGATGTGATGGATCTAAACGAGAAGAATACCTTTTAGATAACTGCTAGTTTTACCCTATATCAAGTTGATATTTAACCAGACCTTTTAATTCAACATAAAGATTGTGTATACATTTATCAGGATTGCCAGTGCACTGTGCAGTTTTGCTTTTCTCTCTACAGTATATACTATATATTCTATATCTTCTGTATAAGGGTATCAATTCTGTCACCTGTTAGAGTCCCACACAGCCTTTGAAGAAAAAAATGTGACCTTGTGCAAAGCTGCAATAAACATGGATCCTCTTACTGTAGTAGTAATGTAGCACTATTTTAAATCTTTTTTTTTTTTTTAATGAGAAAAGAGAGGACTGTACCTGTACACTAGAACTGTGGATAATAGATACTAGCCAATGCTAATCAGTGCTACCTGAATTTTGAAGTAGACTTCTTGGAGTATACAAGCTCAATGTAATATAGTAGACTCTACACCCCTCTAAATTGTTTGCAGTTAACAAAATCATTTCATACATTTAACATGTCGTGCACTTCCATCCACTATACCATTTTTTAAAATTATTTTTAGGAAACGTGTGTTTTCATTTTAAAACATTATATCTGGTTCTATAGGCTAAAGGAAAATGCTTTGACCCCAAAGACACAGGTGAAATGACCAGGAAGTGAAACAGTAATACACTTCCTAAAAACAAGTCAATCAAACTGAGCGCTTTCTTTAACCTTGTGCCAGACATCATTTTAAAAATAAAAATCCATGTTGGCTATAATGTGTTTTGTTCAAAACTGTACATTTGAGACAACGGTATAGCAAGTGAAATGTCTGCTTAATGTGTAATATGGCCTACCAATGCTAAATCTTTAACTAGAAGCACATTTCAATAAATTATCGTCATACTCCAAATGTAGCTTTGACATAGCAAAAACATATAGCTCTCTGGCATATAAAAAGCACAAGTGAATGACTACTATCAAACACGTTTTTGTTGTGCTAACTCTGGGCTAACCCCTATTGCAGTAGAGACACTATTATGACTTAAATAAAATTGTTGATATGTTTAAAAATAAATAAATACAAATAAAACCTCAGATGGCCCAGGTTTAACACTTTAATACCTGTGTTATTCAGTTGTTTTAATAACGGTTTACTGTCTTTAACTGTCAGAGACAGTTCATAACCAAGTAGTGTTATTTACAATGTCCAACCTTAGACAATCAGAAGCTTTTGTTATTTTCTTTTTACAACCCTCTGGCTGCCATTACCGCACTGCAGATACCATCACACACCGAATACATGTTATTTGTGTTTGGTTTTGGTTTCTTGTATTTAAAAGCTGAGGTGAGAATTTCTAAAGACCTGCTATTTAACCAAACAAACACTCCGCCTTATTTACACTAGCTCTGCGGTACCTCAGCCTAGTTTTCCATTACTCGACTCCCCAGAGTGCTGACAGAGATCCGTCCTATCAAGCTAACTGCTGCATTCCTCCACTGACGGTGCTCAAACGTCTTGTGTGCTCGGTCGAAAATAGTCCCGAATCACTGTTCTTTGGAACAACCCCAGGATGCGCACAAGAATGTTCTGGTGGTTGTTTTATTATTATTATTATTAGTAGTAGTAGTAGTAGTAGTAGTAGTAGTAGTAGTAGTAGTAGTAGTAGTAGTAGTAGTAAGTAAATTAATTAATTCATGTCAAACATTTACAGGACGCTTTCCTTATTTTCTGCTGACAGATAAAAAGTGAAATACGGAGGCTAGTGAATTTGGGAAAACACCCATCCGTGTCTAACCATGAATTATTAAATGATTATCGAAACGAAAAGACGGAGCAGTGTATTAGTGCAAACAGAAAACGTTTCATATTTAACTAAATTTTATTGACCTATTTTTGCCCCGCAATTAAAGATGAACCGGATTTCTCTCACGTTGTAGCAAGGTTAGAAGAAAGCGTGTGTCCCAAACCCAACTACCTGTGCTGTACACAAACTGGACTGTCAGCAAAGTATGTTTTCTACTGGAGCGCAGAGGTGGTTAAACTATGGAAGAATTATTTAGATTTGGTGTAAATTGTGTTTTACAATGCACTACAGGCTTTAAAAGATTTTATTAACACAACATCGAAACTTTCTCTTAGCTTAGTTTAAATCTACAAACTCGCTAAGATTGAACATTCTCTACATATATATATATATATATATATATATATATATATATATATATATATATATATATATATATATATATAAACCCACACAGTCGGAAACTGAAACGCAGAAAGGCTGAATGTTATTCTGAACTATATTTGTTTTTTCAAACACATAATTAAATCCACTGACAGTGTAATCTCAGTCAGGCGCCTATACTATACTAAACAAGATTGTTGGTGTCCACTCGTCTCGGCTCCACCTAACCCTTCAACTAAATAATTATTAAAGCATTTCCAATCTAAAAACATCTAAACCCCTTATTTTAAATTCCGTCAAACATTTGTTAGTCATGTAGCGTCTGACAGTGTGCTGTACTGCACCATATATGCAGCCACGCACGTATAAACTGATAAACCAAGCTTAATGGGACACGTCGACAAAAAGCAAAGACAGCCGTCATAATGCCCACATGGAAGAACACTAAATGAACAAAATAATAAAGTAATTTCAAATGCCGGTACCTTTTTAAAGACAATAAACCCCCGCTTTTTTTCCCTCTGCCACTCCGTCTCTGTGTTTGCTGTGTCTCGTGAGCTGCAACGTCACTTCCTCATTCATTGCCATTCTATACACCTGTGTAAACTCACACAAGCCGAGCACCTGACGACCTGTCAGTGTTTGTTATCTCTGTCGTCTGTATTTAAAACATGTTACCCAAGGAAACGAAATAATCTAATAACCATCGCTTAAGACAGTTCCTGTTATACCCTTCCTCCATCACCTGTCTTGTCGCTACTAACTGGTCCGTGTAATACAGAAACAGTCATTTTAATTCATTACTTTGCAGTAGCACTACATGTCGTAGTTACTGCCCCGCTGTCCTTCACATTTTACTGATGTTCTGTAGTATACAAGTATACAAAGTGTAGTATAGCATAGCAAAAAACGGTGAAGCATAACTCTAGAAAACCTCATATGCATAGCTAGGTGTTAACCATGGTATAGGACAGAAAATGTATTGTATAAGCTATAAGGGTAACTAACTAACTAATTTGCTAACTACAGTAACTATCCCTTTTAGAGGTCAAACCCAGATCCCGATCTGGGTCTGGAAAATCAAAATGATTAAGCTATTATGAAACAGATATAATGAAGGTTATAGTCAGATATTTTATAGTGTCAGAAAAAATATGCAAACCACATCACCGGCTTCTTGTGAGCATTAGGACGTGCTTTGTTTAAGAGGATCAATATTTCAGTGTTTGTGTTGTACTAAATGTCAGTGAGATTGCTGCTGCATTGAGGTTTACTTTCCAGGGCCTGTGAAACAATTATTTTCTTTCAGTACCAATCCAACTTATCTAAGATGTAGAATGAACCTGGCCAGGTGTTAAGCTCTGTGTAGTAACCACACTAAGATATAGGATGAAGGTAAGCAGGAGTTAAGCTCTGTGTAGTAACCACACTAAGATGTAGGATGAATGTGAGCAGGAGTTAAGCTCTGTGTAGTAACCACACTAAGATGTAGGATGAATGTGAGCAGGAGTTAAGCTCTGTGTAGTAACTATAGTCTCTGTTTGAACCTCAGAAGCTCCTGTCTACTGAACACCTTCTATCAGCCCTCTATTAAAGTGTGTCAACTCTGCTGTTCTGTGACAAGCAAAAGTGTGCTTTTATATATACTGCAGAATACATCCAGGATTTATTTTGCATTGCCACTGATTCATGAGAGCTCATTTACACTATAGTTTACATGTACACTCCTGTACTGTAGGAATGGGAATATTGGGTGCTGTAATACAATGCAAGATTCTGTAATACAATTTGTATATATATAGTTTATAATGCGTAAAGTTTGTCCAAAAACAAAAACTCCTGCAAATAATATTATTCCTAGTTTAGCATTTGTAATACATTCTTTGTGTGTCATTTCTGGAATTCATTTTATAATCCAAATGGATTCTTTTTCAATAAGCATGCATTTTAATTTATTTTATTTTTATCTGAATGTCTTTTTAATGTCAAGAGTCGATTTAAAATTGACTTTAGTTAAGGAATAGCAATAATGGCTGATGGTGTTAAAATGGACGATGCATTATAGATTATCAAACTTTTCCTATAGAAAAGTAAAAAAAACAAACATTACCATTATAATACCAGTATTTTACCATAATGAAACCATAGCAGAATATTACCAGCAATGGCAACACAATGGATTTAGTAAAATTGCACAGTGTTCCTGATACTGTAACACACTGTCTGGTACTGCTATACAACTGCAATGGATATCTTGTGGGGATTGGTGCATATCATTATGAATCCATAAGTACTGCATGTCAAAAAATGAATGCTACCACTGTGGCACAATTCTACCCATGCTTCATACTGTATAACAGCCCGTTAGTACAAAGCTAATGCAGCTGTTTTATTTCCTATACTAGGGTATGTCCTCCTAAATCAGCCAGGGAATCTGCCATACACTTGTGGTAGAGCAGTGACACCTGACACAAGCCTTACTTTCCTGTCCTCAGAATACAGTGAAGTCACAGCGCTCTGAGTGGCTCAGGCAGTACTGTAAGTGTTTAAAGAGCTCAGGCAAGAGTATTGACCATTCAAGAGTAGAACTGAGTTTTATTAACCACACTAAGATGTAGGATGATTTACCAGCTTTACATTTCATTATGAGCAAACACAGTCAGTACAATTTATACATGTGTGTGTGCGTGTGTGTCCAGATTCTGTGCCTGGAGGGAGTTAATCAGGAATCCTTGGCATTCTTATTTAAATCTTTTTAGAGAGCTCACAGAACTGGAAAACCCCGTGGGCAGGTTAAGAGCTGGCAATCAGTGGAGATCTGCTGATGAATTAGCTCAAAGAGCACAGCAGTAACACTCACATTGAGACTCAAACAAGTGTGCTGTCAAATACCATGCAGGGTTAGAATCTCATACAGGCACTGCGCCTACAGTAGTTTTGGGTTTCAGAACTACACTTAATAAAGTATATTAAATAAGATCAGGTTCCAGGAGTTGGAGCAATTAGGCCTCTAAAATAAATTAAATAAACATACTTAATAAAGTGCGCCTTCCTTATAACTGCAATAAACCTGCACACTGTATTCATTCTGCAATACATGCCTGAATACATAAATTCCTGGCACCTGGTAGCATTTTCACTAATATACCTAATTTCAATAATATACCTATTGTAATAAAGGGGATTTCAGAAACCAAGAAGGTCTAGTGGGAGTTTCTAACCCTGACATACTGGGCTGAAAAGGGAACCATTATTGGAGTTACTGGCAGGATATAAAAAATGTAATTAAAAGAGTCTGTGCCTCAGTCCATTCTCAGATCAGTTTGTAAGATTATAATCTGTATTAAAGAATATACTACATAATAAAGGGTTTATATAAAAACCCATGAGTGTATCAATTTTGTATCAATTTCTGTCTTTTCTTATTCTTGTGTGTCAGGGGGGAGTGCAGTTTTGACAATGTCTATTCTGAGCTTACTGTCAGGGGCATGGGATAAGCAGCGATAGAACTGTACAGAATCTCACAGCAACCCATAAAACCTGTGAAAACATATCGTGCAAGGATGAAAACAACTGGAGTCATGCTGTCCTGTCTTCCATTCTCACGGTATACTATCTGCATATTATCTGTTGAATAATAACATCTTTCTGAGAGCCATGTATGTAGAAATTAATTAAACTACTTATTAATAACCATATATGGAAATTGTTTGTACTTCAAATGCTGTGCATGTCTTGTGCTTGAGGGATGAAACTCCCTTATGTATAAAGGGTGACGCAGCTGTACATCCTACTTAGACCAGAACTAGCTGCTCTGTTTGTATTCTATTACTACAAGAAAGTATACCGTTTCTTTAGTGGTGTGTGTTTTCTTACAAGTTCTTGCAGATCCAAAGCAAATTGAAAGTGCACACAAATGAGGAACGCTGAGCCACAGCATCCTCACTGCAACAATGATTTGTATCAGTCAAGTTAAAAAAACTCTAAATTCCACTCTTACAAAGCATTCATCAATGAGTGTTTGAATGACATGGAATTTTGACAAGCAGTACATTATTTCATTCTAATCTATCAGAAAACAAATACAAAAAAAGTAGGTGACCCTTTTATTTGATCCACTTCAATTGCAGCCCTTGAAGAAGCTTTGGTCCAATCTATTATGGGAGTCTACTGCCTCGTCAAGTGGAGAGGACTGTTCACCTAATAGGCAAATCTTACATGCTTTCATGTCACAATCATGAAAAAACAATATTTTTTTCCGCCCATGAATTTGATTTATATATAAAATGTACTCTATTTCTATCTCTACATTTTTTCAATAGTTTGTATGAGACATCTTGTAGAGCTGGTGTCACAATAAACTAAGCTATACTGTTTAATTCTTCTTCTTTAACTATTTAACTAAGGATAGTGTCGTTAGCTGTATTATACATTCACCTCGCTTAAATAATACTGTTCACTTACACTGAATGAAGGTTGACCTGAAAGTGGGATTTACCTCCCTAGTCCAATTTGTGCTTGATTCAGGATATAGTTTCAGGCAGGGATTTTCCTGTGAAGGTGTATTGAGAATTTCCTGCCTGAAACATTGCATAGCATTACATTATCCCATTATGTTTGTACTTAATGTTTTACCACTGTTTCTGCACTCTGTATGTTTAATAGTGCCTCCTGCAAATTCTATTGCTGGGGCAGCCTCTGAGCAAGCCTGAGAAAGGTGTAACGTCTGTAATAGAGTCACTTTAAAAATGACCAGCAAATCAAAGATTTGCAATAGGGAAGGCTCTAACCTAACTTACCTTTACTTCTGCTCACATTTATGTTTGATTTGTCCTGAACAACTGAATTATTTTATATTAATTATATCACATATACAATCATAAAGTAAAAAGAAGTCAACACATATTTTATTGTCCTATATTATGTGTTTTCATATTTTGACTCCCTAGCATATATATATATATATATATATATATATATATATATATATATATATATATATATATATATATATATATATATATATATTCAGGCTATATTTACTTGTTATAATAATGAGCATATGTACAGACAGTCAAAAAATATAAAACTTTTAAGAAACTCTTAATTGCATTGTTTGTGCAAACAATATTGTGTTGCTTTTACGAAGACAAGCTGTACAAAAGTATTTAAAAAATATTGTAATCCAAATATATAAATCCCAAGGAAAGGATCTGTGTCCAGTGGCATGCTGTAGTCTTTGAATTACAGGAACATGCTAAACAGATGTCAGTAAGTATAAAAGGAAATCAAACATATGTAAAAATACACAGTTGAAGGTGCAAAAACATTTGAGGTTTTAGGGACTATTTTAATGATCTACACCTATAAAAACTACCTCCATTTAACTATATCATGAAAATAAGAGATCTGCAAAAGTGTAGTTAAATGATTATGAGAATGGTAGGATGAAGACTCTCCTCTTTGTAGATCATTATAATAGATCCCCCACATCATGTACTTGACAATTTATCCAAGTACCTTAACTTACATATGCTTGTGCTCCAAATACATTTATGTGACTTTCTGGATGATGGTAGACCAAACTCTTTGAGATATTGGCATTGACTTTTGAACATACAGAGCTGAACTTATGATTCTCTCAGTCAAGGCTAATTAAAGTCAAATTAAGTCCAGGGTTATTGATCATTTAGAGCAGATATAGGGGTCCCCAAGGACCAGGATTGGGGAACCCTGATTTAGAGCAGTGGTTCTCAACCTTGTTCCTAGGGACCCTCTGTGGCTGCTGGTTTTCATTTCAAACAAGCTCTCAGTTACTTAACTACACTCTTAATTGAACTGATCATTTGCTTAATTAGACCAGTCAGCAATAACATTGTACAAGTAACTTGAATTCTGCAACTGTTTAAGAGCTGAAAATAATTATTTCCTATTGTACCATATTTTCCACTGTTTTATAATAAGGCATGACTTATTTAATTAAGTAAGGAAAAAGTGACCACCTGTTTCCTATGTATATTTTACTCTTAAATTTCATTCATTTTCATATTACATGTTACATTTAACTGAAACAAAGGGTATTTAAGCACATAAGACCATCATTCTTTAAACTTTTCTTACTACAACAAAAAAAAAATAGTTTTGAAATAAGTTTTTCTACAAGAAGAAAGCTGTTTTCTGCTGTGTGAGTCGTCTGTGTCAGTAATGTGCATTATGGATTTGAGCAACTTTCTGCAGAATCTCTTTGTGGTTTCCATACAGAGGGATCTTTTGATCCACTGCCTGCCACCTGACAGAGATGCCTGTATTGGAGTCTTGCAGACACTGCAAACAGTAGAAACATCTATTAAACATGGACACACCTTTAACTTCACCCATCTTTTTAAGACAATTGCTATTTTTTTCTTCCAAAGAATCATATTTTAAGGTTAAACTGAACATGATTGCGGGGCACTGCACAATATTTGGGAATCTATATAGTTCAAATCCTAGTTATATTTTAACTGTCCAGACAGCGGCAGACATTAAAAACAGGGACAGAAGGAACAGAAACACACTTACCATTGTATTTAAATACTCAAGCACTGAGTGCTTGGTATCCTCAAAGTGTATATTGATTGCAGTAGTCTCAACCCATGCATTATCTGTGTTCCTTGGGTCATCAACATATCCCTCATAAACCTAGAACACAGAACACTGGCAGGGTAGAATCATCAAATGGAACAGTGGCAGGGTAGAATCATCAAATGGAACAGTGGCAGGGTAGAATCATCAAAAGCATATGAAAGTGAAATAAAAGATAGTGAGAGCATGGTAAAGCACAGATAGGTATGGTAAAGTACAATAAAAAAAACATGGCAAACCATGCATAGTGTATGAAGATCACTGGAAAATGACTGTG
Source organism: Acipenser oxyrinchus oxyrinchus (assembly GCA_030684275.1). Taxonomy (NCBI): domain Eukaryota; kingdom Metazoa; phylum Chordata; class Actinopteri; order Acipenseriformes; family Acipenseridae; genus Acipenser; species Acipenser oxyrinchus. The sequence goes on along the minus strand of CM060257.1, from coordinate 18,775,347 downwards.
TAAATGTATAGTTAACTTCTATAAGCTGTTCATCCACACAGGGGCCATCTATAAACACTGAATCATCAAGAAATCAGCCAGAACATGTATCTACTAGTTTCTTACAGTTTGACAATATATGTATTCATTGTCGATATACAATAAGTGGGGTCATTTACATACAAATCTCAACCCCAATCAATATACAGGAACCATAATAGTCCAGACGCAAGTGTGCATTAATTCAAACCTGTCATTTAAAAGTGTAGACACACATTTCAAACATACAAGTTGCACACTGCATTGCCAGCCCTATTCACAAAACTGTTGAAGTGCAAGGCAATGATTGGAACATCTTTCACATTCCTGTTCAAAGGAAATTACCTTGGTGGCGGCCCCCAGCATGCTCTGGACCTCTTTCTGTAGCTTGGTGTTTAGCAGCTGCTTCAGTCTTTTTGGTAAAGTCTCACCTACCTGAAGCACTCCCTGTAAGAAAATGATCCAAAGAAAACAATAAGAAATGACTGTTCACTGAACAAAAGGCAACTTGGTATGAAATGTCAGTCCTGCCTTTTTCTTGTTATTTAAATTCAATTTGTAGAAACAACAAATGTGGTTATTTATTTTATTTATTATTAGGGTCAAAGGGTGTTGCATTGGGACTGGCGACAGTAGTTATGCTGTGGTGTATCAGTTGCATTCTGACATTGGAAATAATTCTGAGAGCTCAACCGAGACCTCAAAAAGGTTTAAACTTCTGAGTTTGAAAAAATCACCAGGACCTAAAGACTGAAACAGAAAAGGATATACAAATTGAATCATCCAAGATGAACACATATAAGAGAACTCTTACATTTCATAACATGTTTATTGAACCAAACAAATGAATATGCAGCAATTCAAAGTGTAGTAAGCATACAGTATTTAGGCGGTTGGTTTCTCATTTGATAACATTAACATATAAATTACAGACTGGAGAAAAAAATCTTTCAAAATATTTCTACCAAAATGAGTAGTCCTTGGTTATTGATTATTGTTACCCGAAGACTCATTTCAAACCTTGTTATCATTTTTTTTCTGTGTGTGGTACATACCCCTGGAAAGGCCCAACGATCATATTCTTTGCACTTGATAGCAATGAATTCCAAAACTTTCTTCGTGCCTGTCTTGGACACTGAGTCATCGGAGCTCCTCTTCCAGCTAGAAGTAGCAAAAATGGCAACAAAACCAGTCAAAGGAGAACATTCTGGAACATAGAGTCCAGAATACTGCATATTGTCTTTGATCCAGATTGTTCGAGTGTAACCCAAAAGCTGGCTAATGTATCTGTACTGTAGGATTACATCCACATTTAATTTAAAAGCAACTCGAAGCTTAATAATTTCAATTTAATAATTTTCTTTAACTTTTTTTTTCTTCTTACAAATTCAAATCGCAATTCCACAGCTTGTTTCTCTAAATTGGATGCATCCCCTGTCAACATTCTTTAAATTCATAATAAACTCTGAGCATAACATGCATTCATCATATGGATCTGTTCACTTGGATGAATAAGTGTTAAAATGTACCATTAAATAGAAACTTAGTTCATATGAAATAAACCCTAATTAAACAAATTCTGTAGGAAATTACGTAGCATTGTCTATTAAGACAACCGTGCAGTACAATGTCAAGTAAATATAGTAAACACAAAAACATCATAGTAGATTAGTATCTTTGAAAATGTATCTTACCGTGTAATTACTGGGTCCAGGGCACAATTGGGTCCAAACCAGTATAACTTCCCCTTTCCTTCCAAACCAGTCCTTCCCACTGGGTTTCTGAAAATAAAAGTTGTCAAATTGGTCAAGAAAGATAAACGATGTGCTCTGAAATCAGAAGGCACTCTGAACTACAACAGTAAGCAAACGTTTATAACATTTAAGTATATTTTTTGAAGGTATTGTTTGCATTTGATGGGTTACTGCCAACAAGAACTAATAATCCATTCTTAGCTTCTCAACGGAAATTAGCTGTTTAAAGCTTACTTGCAGTTCGCTGTTGAGGCAACGTCTGAAGATCTGGGGGAAAAAATATACATTTCAGAAAACGTTTATAAGTAGCAGGGTACATGTAACCTTTTGAGCCCAGTATCGCAGCTCGTCATGACTCCAAGAAAATGCTGTTTTTACAAAAGTGAAGTGTCCCCGAGTCCAAAGGAGAATCTATCATACAGTAGACTCTCGCTACTCTGAACCAGTTCAGAATGGACTGTTCATAAACTGTACCATACTAAAAATGCTGTGTCTAGTCCTTATTATGTTTTTAATACTCTCCCAATTTATAGAGTTTGCTCTGCTGTACTAAAAAAGATGAGGCCCTGTTTCGTGTGAAAGAAATTTTAGTTTCACAACAATGCACCTCTTGATGTGTTTTATTGTTTGTTGACAGACTTGTGAGTCGTTTTTTAAAGTAAAGTACTTACTTATTGTGATTCTCACTGCTTGCTCTTGATACACTATCTGAATTATAAATTGTAGGGCTGTAAGCAGCAAACTGTACCTGTAAAAAAAAAAAAATATATATATATATATATATATATATATATATATATATATATATATATATATATCATTTTATAATACATGGAAGCCTTCAATAATGTATACAAAATGAATCACTTTAACTTAAGTCTGAATACCAGATCCAGGCACTTCCCTATACAAGTTGTAAAACATGACCCACATGCCCTGCATGAAAACTTTTCCTTGATCAAAAAACAGACAAACAATGACCTCCCAAGGTACTTTCTCATCCGGAACTGGGAAGCGTTTCACATTGGAAGCAGGGTAGATAAGCTGTCGAGCATTGAGGTGATACTGAGGTTTTCCATCCTCACTCTCCTCTGTGGAGTTCATGTCTGCTGTATCGATACTTTTACTGTTGGATACTGATGAAAGAAATAATATTTGTTTTAGATAATATCTTAACCTCTTGAAATACTGGGTACAACACAGGTAAAATATTTAACAAAAGTTAACGGTTAATTTATTACTTCACTTAAATAGTTTTTATTAACAGTGAAATGCAGTCTTTGATTAACACTCTTTAGATTTTATCAGTGAAAAACCAACTATTTTTTTTTTTACCCAGGGTGTCAGCGATATCTCACAACACTACTCTCTCATAGAGGTTAGATGTTCTGTTATTACTCAGTAACGGAATGGCAGATAAAGAACAGCCTCCCAAGGTACAATAGTGCACTACAATAATTATTTCAAACAAACAAAGGTAAACAAAGGTAAATAAACTGCTTAAAATAGTGAAGTATAATAGCTGTGGCTTGCAGAACTTACAAAGCAGTGGTACTTCATCTTGACAACCATAACCTTTATTCTTTAGAGCATTCATAATCCAGTTTAATGCTTTAGCAGACTGTAACGCCTAAATAATGCAAAAAATAGATTACAATACAATTAAATTAGCATCAAACACTAATATGCTGTTTAGCATTCATAAGGGTTGTACTGAAAAAAACAATAAATTCAACAAGGAACATATTTAGGGTCAAGTTCACATGAAAAGTTATTTATTAATATCTTCTTAAATAAATAAAGTTTGATATTCATGAAACTTTACTTGACTGTTGTTAATCAACATGAATGATTTGATTTGTTAAAAGTAACTTAAGACTTTGTGAATCGGGCCTCGTCGTTTAAAGGAAGTATCAAAGGAAAAACCTGTTCTTCGAGATGGGCCAGTCTCTTCTCCACAATAGCAGATTGCTTTTCCTTGTCTCTTTCCAAGAAATCCACCATCATGCCAACTCTGAAAAAAGAACCAAAAGCAAATGAAAAACCCTGCAGGAGAATCTACTGTACCTGAGGGGGCTTCGGCTTTTTCAAGTGTTGTTACAGCATAGTAAAATCAATGTGAAAGCATGGTAAAGCGCAGCTTAATCACAGAGACAGAACAAAGTACACGTACCATGAAATAACACTCTTAAACCGAACTAAAGTTCTGCTGTGCATGGGAAATGAAGCCCTCTAATACAGGCACACATACAAATTGCCAAGAGAGCCATAGCACTTAGAAGCATTTATTTCCTATTGCATGCCACATCTTTTTCCATTTCCCTCTAGTTCTGTTCTCTCAAACTACCTCCAGGTCCAAAACCAGGTAATAATCTCATTATATCTGTCAAACCTGTAGAAAAGCCCCCCAGGACCAGAGTTGTCCTTGCCTGCCATATTGTAATAAATATGTCTGGGATGAGTAAGATGAGTGGCTGGCAATGACAGGAATCAATTTGGTATTGCCAATGTGAATAAATCCCGAGGTGTCATACTTTTCTGAAGTGTCCCGTATCTTGTTATCACTGCTCAGATTCAGTTCGTTACGCAGGTCTGTCAGATAGTTTTCTTTCATGAACACCTCCCACGAAAGCAGCACCCTTTCTTCATTCTCTGGCAACTTCTCCTCTGAACAACAACAAAATAAACTTTAGAATGTGGAGGCCACCAGTGGCTAACCTAGCCAAGGGTCACATTTTCTGAGAAGGAAAATAATTAACAGTAAACAACATGTAAGCATCAACTTATACAGGAAGAAGCAGTTCAGTAATTATCCATATTTTTACTATTACTTGATTGTTTGATTACAATCAGCATATTTGTCTCTGCACTTGTTTAAGAACAGGTCCCTGAGTGTTTGAGACTATCAAGGCAGTGGAAGGTGCTGTTACTTACTGAACTGCTTCCGAGTCTTAGGTTTGCAGAAGATGCGCTCTATGAGCAAGTGTAGGTGACTGAAGATGATCAAAGGGGGCGGGAATGGAGGCTGGCTGTGGTACTCCACAATCAGACCATAACGCTGAAACTTCCAGATCTTGTCTGTGTTGTCCTGGACATCTTGAAATGTGTAGCTGTCACACACATGCACACACACACACACACACACAATAATAGTTATTTACAGTATTTAGTTAGTGCAAATTGTCACATATATACCCTTTTGAAAATATCAACAACTGCCGGTGAGCAAGTGACCAGCTAGGATTGTGAACTGAAGCACAATTACAATGATTTAAAATCCATCTTCTTTGTTCTTATTAGCATTGGCAACCCTATTGCTGGTCCCACATTTTGCTGTGATGAAGTTCTTTTGTTATTTTATTACAGGACATACACTGCTGTGCAAAAGTCTTAGACATGTTGCATTTTTCTACTCTGATGCAGGTGTGGTATTCGAAGCATAATCAACAAGTACAAACATCATCTGTAATTGACAAATCCAGGACTGGAAGACCCAAAAAAGCTGTCTAACAAGGATGAGAAATATTTGAAGATAATATCCTTAAGGTATAGAAAGACGACAAGTGTTGAATTGACAACAGAACTGGCTGAAGGCAAAAAATTGTCTATCAAATCAACAGTACAAAGGTCACTCTTGAAATCAGGAATTAAAGGATGTGTAACAGTAAGAATACCTCTGTTAAGAAAGGGGAACAAGACTACAAGGCTAAAATATGTACAAGAACGCAGACACTGGACTATGGAACAATGGTCAAAGGTGCTTTGGACTGTTGCGGTCAAGGTTGCTATAATAGTAGAAAACACTAGTGGAGGCTTTGAGTAAATTGTTGATGCTCATAATGCATCAGAGTAGAAAAATGCAACATGTCTAAGACTTTTGCACAGCAGTGTACATATTTTTCAAATACTACTGTATATATATATACCTCATCATAGGAGCAAAAATAGATTGAACTATTGCCCTAATCCTTACACCACCGGGCAATAGTCTCCCTCTGTCATGTGATTGGTTCACATCACTGTCAGTCCCGCCCCTTTTCTTTTTAAATTTTTTTTTTTTTTTTTTTTACTTAAAAATTTAGTCGTCGCCAATTTTTTTACCCCGGTTTTCTCCCCAATTTAGCATGCCCAATTATTATCTGTATCCTCGGCTCACTGCTCGCAACCCGCACCCCCGCCCGCCGACTCGGGAAACGGAGGCTGGAACACGCGTCCTCCGAAACGTGCTCCTGCCAAGCCGTCATTTTTCGCACTGCAGATCCACAGCAATGCCACCAGACCTATAGTGCCGGAGGACAACACAGATCTGGCGGCTCCACTGCAGAACCACAGGCGCCCTATCGGCACAGGGGTCGCTGATGCGCGGTGAGCCGTGGATTCCCCTGCTGACCTAAGCCCTCCCTACCCAGGCAGCGCTCAGCCAATTGTGCGCCGCCCCCTAGGAACTCCCGGTCACGGTCGGCTGTGACATAGCCTGGATTCGAACTTGCGATCTCCAGGCTATAGGGCACATCCTGCACTCCGCGCGGAGTGTCTTTACTGGATGCGCCACTCGGGAGCCCTCAGTCCTGCCCCTTTTTAAAGGAACACTCTTCTCCCTTGCACTTCTCACAACAAGAGAACATGGCTGAATGTAAAAACTGCTGAATAGCGATTCTGTGACTTAACAGAAAATTAATTACAAAACATACTACAAAAGAAAGATGCCCCAAACATTAAAATGGTGATTGAAACGTCATGGTCACTGTTTTCTGACTTTCTGAAATTCAAACAACTTCAACTTGACGATGTACACAAATGTGTTTTAACTTTCCATCTGTTTTTCGTGTTCCGAGCAAAAATCTAAAAGTTACTAATCACTAATATAGTAGCCAAGTTTCATGGTTCAATTCATGACCGTTGCATTTATAACAAACTTCTGGAAAAGGAAAATGGAGATGGCTAGCTAAGTATAACTGCTTTAAAGATTATAATAATGTGTTTGTGATGGTGACTAAAACACCTATTTTTAAAACAAGACTAAACGTATTTGTTTGCACTGGCATTTCAACATAATGATGTAGTTGCTTTGCTTTAAATTGTACAATGCTGTCACGGATAGGCTTTGTGGTGATGTCAGACCAGGAAATGATGGATACAGAACAGGCAGTATTGTGGGGTGGGGCGCTAATACGCTCAGGGTTTTTTATTAAATAATAAACACTTTAAACAAGAAACAAAGCAAACGGCACAAGGGCCAAAACAAACAAACGCTATTTCCAAAACATCAAACAAATACCGTGTGGTTACAGCGATTATGGCTCGGTAGCAATTGTTTCTTTCATTTAACATTCGAACTCCGTCTCGGATCCTCCTTCCTCCTCCCTCAGCCAAAAGCTGCCAGTATATATAGGGGCCGAGGGATTAACTGGTTGTCAATTACCTCGTTTATCTGCACGGGTTCTGTAATAAGCGTGGCGGACAGCCAATTCATTAATAAATAATTAGCTGCCGACCACGCATTCTTTAAAACAATATAATTATTAAGACAGGTTTTCCATATATTTTCATATATTTATAAAATCACAATAACAATTACGATAATTATAATAACCACAATAAAAATTACGATAATTATAATAACCACAATACAATTACAAAATACCCATATATACATAGGGGCAGGGTGTACCCCCCACAAATACCTTGATCTTATGCATTTGTAAGTGTTACTGTGTTGCATAAAAGGTGCTATAAAAATATGATTGATTATTATTACCTTTATTTGTTTTAAGGAGACAGTGGCTACCCTTTAAAGGCGTGGATACTGACACCTGTACTAAATCCAACCTCACCCGCAGAGGAGCGCTACGTAACGAGGCACATATACAGACCAGGGCTGTGACAGAGAACTTTTGGGGTGCTTAAAAGCAGCTTTTTTATTTTCCTGCCTTCCTCTTCACCGCTAATGCCATGAACAGGTTGTGGCTTGGTGAGGCAGCCCTGGACATTGCTCCAAAACACTTGCCTCTGCTTGAAAAACACAGTGTCAGTAAGAGTGGTGTATAGACGTTATCCTTTGGGCCCCTCTGCTGCAGCAAACCACAACTCAGCTATCTATTTCAAAAAATGTCTCATGACTCTCACAATGCTAAAGATCTTGCTAAGATGACGCAACAAATATTTAAATTAGTATATTGCAGTACATACGACAAAATGTATACTTCGCGAATTGTCGCACTGAAAATGCAAATTGCGGTATTTTTGCGCTGCAACTGGCGTATCAGTACATCAACCTCTGAGTATTTAACAGAGCCTGATGCCGCAGCAAGCATCAATGGTCACATTTTGTACTAGATATACTATACCAAGTAATATCTAGAAGCTTACAAAAACACTTACTTGAACATTGCGATCAGGAGGTTAAGCAGCAATATGTTCGCAAAAAGCAGGTAAATGCAGAGTAAAATGATGGTGACCCAATGCGGGAAAGCAGGCTGATTATTGTCACTGAGAACTGGGCACTTTGGTTTCAGCGGATCAGTGCCAGCTACAGTACACCGACTGATGTCAAAGTCTTTATCTGCAAAGAAGAAAAGAAGAAAGGATGCACGGTTCAAAACTGAACAGCACATTTAACTAAGACTACGGATGGTTAACCGAGATTCAGTTACATGACAATAACCTTTAATCATAAATCATATATAATTCTGTATAAAAATAAACAATACAAACCTGTGAAAAGGGGGCTCTTGTTTCATAGCCCTCTAAACCCTGTTTATACGCAATAATACAAAAAGTGTCATCCATACAGTATGTTGATGTTCAATTATTCAATTCAACTTTCTGTTCCATTACAGTTTTAACACTCGCTGTTGAAAAAAGAAGCTCTGATTGAACAGCTTGACTTATTAAATATTCTCTTGCGGCGTTCTCAAGAGTTTAATGATTTTTTTAACTGAAAAGTACATATCAACCTAATGCACTTCTAATATTTCCTCTCTAAGGCTGTAACCTCCCACTACTGACTGCTTACACACTCACACCCCAGGCTCATGTGCAGCATAGTTTATGTGGTAGAGGCTTCACACTGGCATTGCTCCGTACATACTATCAATTTTTTCCGGTATATGGCCAAATATGGTGAGGTATGGTTCGTAGACAGCGCCCCGGAAGATCCACTCCAGGCGCTCCTCATTGTGGACCAGAATGGCTTGATTGGCTACACCGTACGCCACCACCCAAACCACCAGCAAAAACAGGAAGAAGAAGATATCCTTCATCTGCAACGGGAGGGAGAAATGAGTTGGTAAACTGAAAGAAGCTGGTCTGCTTTTCCAATGGTACAGTACTGTACTGCTGCTACTGGAGGACTATACCACTTTTGTGATACTAATACTGCCATAGATATGAAGGCCAGGCTTGATAAGCCAAGGTATAAGAACCAGTAATTAATTATTATTATTTATTTCTTAGCAGACGCCCTTATCCAGGGCAACTTACAATTGTTACAAGTTATCACATTATACATTATTTCACATTATACAGATATCACATTATTTTTTACATACAATTACCCATTTATATAGTTGGGTTTTTACTGGAGCAATCTAGGTAAAGTACCTTGCTCAAGGGTACAGCCGCAGTGTCCCCCACCTGAGATTGAACCCAAGACCCTCCGGTCAAGAGTCCAGAGCCCTAACCACTACTCCACACTGCTGCCCAGATCTATGCATGCGGTTTATGATCCAATAAAATAAAAAAGAAAACATTAAAACGTTCTTTTAAAAAAAAAAACTGTTTTAAACACATAGTTATTGACAAGAGCAGCACAAGTTTTTCTGGGCCTTGGCTGTAATCACTGCCTGGCATGGTCTGGATTGTACCAGACAATAAGGGCCTGGGTAGTAGCGCATGTGTGGCTCACAATACTGCACACCCTGGAGCTTCATTTTCCTACTGCTGCGTGTATCATTGTGACAACTGATTTCATTATTTTGGTGATCAAACACAAATGCCATAAGAATTGCGAACAGATTTAATGTGAGGCAGTATCCATGGCCAGAAAAACTGACTGTATTGCAAATGCCATCCACCACTGGAACAGGGCTCTAGAAGGGCTGGCGGGGTATTGGTGTAGGAACATGACCCGAGCTTGACACACATTGAGGGAGGGCCTGGGGGGCTTTACTGTAACGGCAGATGTTTTCCTAAAGCTTAAGCTAATTGTTATCACATTATTTTTTACATACAATTACCCATTTATACAGTTTGGTTTTTACTGGAGCAATCTAGATAAAGTACCTTGCTCAAGGGTACAGCAGCACTGTCCCCTACCTGGGACTGAACCCACGACCCTCCGGTCAAGAGTCCAGAGCCCTAACCACTACTTCACACTGCTGCCAAGAACTACTGCCAAGAAATACAAGAACTACTCAGAATGACTGCAGACATCATATAGGTGACAGATAAAAATGTAAAACTACTTCTAATAATACTGGACCCCACCAATTTTAAAAGGTTCATTCTGTCTGAAGTGGTCCAAGGGTGATCGCTCAACCCCCTCCCAAAATTATGTATAAAAGCTTGTGACAGAAATACAATGATTATTGGTTGTAAATCTCCCTCCCGACCTGTGAGGGCACTAAGCAGCAAGAACAGAGTTCTTTGGACGGGCTAGTCTGACAGTTTTTTCCCCGGGTCGGGAAGTCGGCCAGTCTGGATGAAGGCAAGTACGTATTGACCTGGAAGGGAAACGACGTGGCAGTCGCAGATTGGAGAGGCAGTTGCACTTGTTTACCAAGGGGTCATGTGTGACAGCATAAAAGGGGGCGGAGAATCACATGTTCCTTCGCTTGGTCTGTGGTTTCTAGAAGGACGGTGAGAAACCCCAAAGACTGTAACAGTATCGTGAGTGTTTTTTGTTTGTTTGGGCCAGCACAAAGCCGGAACAGCACTTCACCACTGTCACGAAATAAACTGTATCACCCACCACGAGCACTACAGCACGCACCCAGGACTGGTGACCGTGTTTGTATTATTGTGGGACAGATATTTGTGTTTATTATTTGGGACTGCAACCCTGTTGTTATTTACTTTTTTGTAAATTTAAAACAGTTCAGTAGGAGGAAGAGTTGAAATTTGGTAGTGTTACACTCTTAACCCTAAATAGTTTACTTTTGTTACAATCCTGAACCTACCATTCTTTTCACTATAATAATCTTCGGCCCAAGATTTTTGTTGACTGTAAAGATGGCCATCAGGTGCAGGCACCAAATGTTAAAATCAAGGGCAAGAATGATCCGGCCCTCATAGAAAGCAGTGGGGGTCAACCTGAAAACAAAACATGGCGTTATCAATTGTTTATCAATATACAAACTAATGATCTGAATGTACAAACACAATGAAAAATCTGGACAGGGACAATAATGGACAGGGTTGTAAATATGTAATGGCTGAAAGGGTTATAAATACAAAATTACAATTTTGTTTAGTTCTATTTGAAATCAAATCAAATTTTATTTATAAAGTGCCTTCCATGGCAAGCCATCCCAAAGCACTTCACAAGAAAAAGTGCATTCGCAAGTACATTTAAAACAATAAAAACAGCAACAGAAAACAACATTTTAAAATTAAAACAAATAAAAAGCAACAGATGAGGAACTCAAACCGAATAAATAGGAATAAAACTATAGAAAAAATAATTATAAATATATAAAAGGCGCTATTATAGAAGTATGTTTTTAATTTATTTTTTAAAATTGCCAATATAGGTGTGTCTCTCACTGTGCATGGTAGAGCATTCTAGAGTTCAGGTGCCCCATGACTGAATGCTCTACCACCTGTCCTTTGCTTTAAAATCCTTGGGACAGATCTTGGGATCGGAGTGGCCGGCCAGGGGCATACAGGATTAGAAGATCCTTCAAGTAGGCTGGAGCCAAACCGTTTAGGGCTTTATATGCGATAAGAAGGACCTTAAAGTCAATCCTGGACAGCACCTGGAGCCAGTGGAGGGCTGCTAACACTGGGGTAATGTGCTCACTTTTTTTGTTTTGGTTAGCACCCTGGCTGCAGCATTTTGTACAAGAACACAGTTTGGAATTCCAGAGAACAGGGCACTGCAGTAATCAATCCTAGAAGATATGAAGGCATGCATCAGTCTCTCAGCATCGTGCTGTGAAAGGAAACGCCTCACCTTGGCAATATTTCGAAGGTGAAAGAAAGATAGATACTTTAATTATATTCCATATATATGGCTCAAAGGAGAGGTCAGGGTCAAAAATGACACCCAGATTCCTCATTTCAGTTTTCTGAGAGTATGGGAAACTATCCTGTGTGAAGGTGGACATATCTATGTTTTTTTGGTTTGTTTTTTTAATCTTTTGATCCCCAAATCATTATTTCTGTTTTATCTGAACTTAACATAAGGACATTATTAGACATCCATACCTTGATGTCAGCAAGACAGCTTATCACATTTTTATAGGAGGCATCACCTGGTTTTAGAGACAGATATAACTGGGTGTCATCAGCATAGCAGTGAAAGTTGACCCCATGTCTACGGATAATGTCACCCAAGGGCAGCATATATAATGAAAATAAAATTGGCCCAAGAACAGAACCTTGAAGAACGCCACAAGTAACCTCAGATAGTAAGGAGATGTCATCCCCAATTTTAACATATTGTTGCCTATTTGAAAGATATGATTTAAACCAGGACAATACAGTGCCTGACAATCTCACAAGATGCTCGAGATGGTCAATCAGGGTGGCATGGTCAATGGTGTCAAAAGCTGCACTTAGATCTAAGACAACAAGGACTGTAGGCGAACCCGTGTCACAGCTGCAACCCACTTATCAATCGGGAGAACCTTCATTCACACTATTGATGATCATTTAATTTTAGTTGTGCTTGACATTTGCAGATGCCCCCCATCACCGGCACCATGATATACCCTTAACAAAAATCTTAGCAATACCTCCTGGCACAAATATCATGATAACAAAGCAGTGTTTGAAATTAATTACAGTATAAAAACCTAATAAGACCCACAAACCTGCATGCTAGTCCAGCTATGAAAATACAAATCGAAACCACATCAAACTGGTTCCATGGGTCACTGAAGTAAATGACTGCCTTCCTACGAATCCCAAATCCATCTGGATCATGAAAAAACTGTTCATGAACAAACATAAAAAAGAAAATACGTTTGTATACTACAAGTAGGCAGTCTGTAAATAGAGGGCATAACAATTACAAAAAGAAACATTTACTGTATCTAAATCAAGCATCACTAAGACTTATGCACGCAGTTTCCGGATGCCCACTCACTCACCTGCCTAATCTCCTCACAAACCAGAGTGAAGAGCCAGATGTAGAGCAGTAGCTCCTTCCACGATGGCGTGACCTGGAAATCGATCATCAACACGTAGGCAAACAGCCAGAGGAACCCGAAGTAGGACAAGACGTTCCAGTAGAAGATGACTGCGGGAGAGCTGTAGAAACCTGTGAGGCGGGTCAGTGGCTTCAGGTTCTCCTCAGAGAGCTCCCTGAAGAGTGTAGAACAAAAAAAATCTGACATGGGGCCTGACTTAATACAAAAATGACCAATTGTGACAGTTTAGGGTCGCTGGCATGGCTGTTTCCTTCAGGGAGAGAGACTCAGACGTGAGAAGCTGCAGGTTTTAAAGTGCTATCACACATTTATTAACAACTATAACAGCAAACAAAACACATTACCAAACAAAAGGCACAGTGGCCAAAATAACAGGTCTACACAAACAGCACAGCATACCTTCACCTTCACCAACATTAACTCTTCTAACACCCATGATTACCCGTTTTATACACCTGTAGCTGGAGCCTCATTAATCATTAATCATTCAGTTATGACCCCAGCCACATTACCACATGTTTTCTGGCAGGGATGAATTTAACCCCCTCCCTGCCAACCCAATACCCCCCCCACCACCACCAATCCATAAATATTTGAACTAGAAACTAGAGTAGAAGCTGACCGAGACTGGGATCGCAGCTTTTTGTCAGTGGAGCTCAGTGCCACAGAGTCATTGCTGCCCATAATGTCTCTTCGAGGGTTTCTGTTTTTGATCTCCTTGTCCCGTCTGAAATTCAAAGAAAATATTTTACAAAGGTTAGAAGGTTGAATTCGGTGCTAGAGAATACATAAAGATACAGCAGCTATACCGTATGTAGTTTGAACTTGGGCTCATATCCACAAAAGCATTTAGAGTAACAGCATTTATAGTAAAGTAAAACAAAAAAAAATGCAATGCTACATAACTAGCAGAAAACAATATACTAAATATTAATTCAGAAATAATTTGTAAGATCAGAATTTTATTTTTTCTTGTTTATTCTCTACACTTAATCTATGTATTTGGTGTAAACCTTATCTGGGATTTTGAAACTCACTTGGTGCCCAGTAAGAAGCCAGTAAATATTTTTTTTCCAATTCCCAACTCATAACTGGTCAGCCGCTCACCAACAGTTGCAGGACTTTCCACCAGTATTTTTTTTTAATCTTCTGTAAACAGAAACATACCTGAATGTGATGAGGCCAGTGTAGATGAGAGGAAAGAGAAACATGCACAACAACACCTTCCACATCCTGGTGTCCACCGCCAGCTCTCCCCACCAGATCTGTGTAAGAAGGGTCTGAAGGGTAGAACAATTGAGCTTTCGTTTAATACAGGACAGTATGACGAGACGTCATGCAAAGATCCTTCAGTAATCAACAGCAGTTGAGTTATATAAATAGTTATGTCTGCCTACTCCATGAATGGCTTTTTGCATAGCTAGCTCTGTATTAAGGACGCTCATATCTTCCCAGCACCTTTTCACACTGTGCTTTTACTTTTGAATGTTGTTGTCCAAACTGCCTTTTTATCTGAACTGGAGGAGTGTGTCCCCATAATGTTGGACTAGTGTTTGATCTGGCGGGCATGTACTTCACATTATCTCAACACCTGTTTATTCAATCTCAGTTTACTTTCTCTGCTATACTTTCTAGCTGGTATTCCACGCAGTCACTCTGATCCGCCACTATAGACAGACTGCCCCGTGTGAGGAGCAGAACTGCACCTGGACTCCTCCTTGCGCCACAAAGTTTTTTCTGTTAGCCTCCACAGCCAAACGCAGGCAGGTCGTGTCTCCCCAGGCCCCCGACTCCCGGGTCAGCAGCTTTTGGGCACGAAGTTCATCTCTCCGATGGCACTCTGTAAACACCCCTGGAAGTATGGAAAAGATGATTGCAGTACCCCCAAATCTACCTCTTGCCATATCACAAAATTGAAACAAGAAATAATGTGATTGGTGTCTGTGTACACAAATACATAAAGAGGACCGCCTCAAACTTCTTGAAAATATGGCTTCAAATAATATCCACCATTGACATTGAGACTGATCCAGTAAAAGCACTGCGATATGGACTGGTAGGCGATTCATGCAAGCGTAGTTCGAGTCCCACTCCTGCCAAGTTGCCGATCTTGGCTGGGGATCCACAGGGAGCTCTGCTTTGACTCTTGTGCTCCCACAGAGTCAGGGAGAAAAAATGGGTCAAGGTCACTTCCTTGTGCTTTGGCAACCACAACTGGACAGATGCCTGATGAGTCCGAGCAGAGACTGCCCAGTCTGGGCCCCTGCACCCAGGTTTCTGTTGCCTTGGTTCAGCAGGAGAAAACAGACATTGATCTTTAGTCCTCTTCATTGGTAAGTGGCTTGAAGGTGTGAGTCAACAATCGAACCGGGCATTTAAATTATGTAGAAAAAATGGGAGTAAAACTTGGATATAAAATACCCACCAATGGCTTGTTTCTCGTATTGCTCTGCAAGAGCTCCCATGTCCTCTGACAGGTCTGTGTCCTCTTTGGCTAGTTCTTTCAGGATCTTGCTGGCTGCCAGGGCTGTGGCAATGCAATCCTGGCTCTAAAAACAGACATGCAAATCAGTGTGACTGCGATGCAGTACAGAAATCCCTTTCTTCAAGTGCCACAATCAGAATATAGCTGGCATGACCTAATTGAAACATTTTGTTTGTAACCTCACAAGCTTCCTTATCGGAATTCAAAACACATTAACTATGAGGTGGGCAACAGGGATATACAGTAAAACCAACCCCTCTACAAACTGGTGTTCTGTATAATTCGGCATCATTTTTGGATCCCAACCAAATCTCTACTGAAATATAAAATGTATGAGATCATAATCTACCAATTGCCAGATAATGTCGGCTATCTCTTTCCTGTTTTCTAGAATTGCCCAAATGAAGAGGTCTCTGGTAGGATGAAGCAATTCAACTGTTGAGCCTTTGGTGTCCATGGGGACTGAATTCTGAAAACTCTCCAGGTGATTTGATCCAAGCTGCAATAAAAAAGAATGAACATTGCTCAAGTTAGCAAAGCTGATCAATATAATGTTCTCACACCTGTGTAAAATGTGTTTTAATGCCAGATTGAAAATGAGATTGGAACGCCAAACAGTGGTTAGGAGAGATTACTTTTTATTCCTCTATACATACAAATACACAACTGAAAGTCACATGATTTCTCAAGTCCAGGAAGCAAAAACACATGGCAAAACAACACAGGGTTGCAAGAAAAAAGATAGCCAGTTAGATCAAGCAATGAAGAACTAGAGTTAGCTGATGTTAACAGGGCCAATCTTGAGGTTCTTTTTTTTTTACGGTAAATTTGACTCACTCACTTGCAATCCAACTTTATTTAAATATGGTTCTGGACCTTGGTTCTAGCTGACTTCCTGTTTTAAGTTTTGTTTTCAAGGAATTTAAGTTATTGTGATAATGGCGCTGGTGGAACCAGACCACAGGTGGACAATGTGGTGATGACTATATGAACATAGGACAAAGTATTAGAACAACTAAACTAGGAAATTATTGCAAACATTGTCAAAATAAAAAAGCATGGCTAAAAAAAACTATTAAAATCAAAAAAGATGCTTGTTTTAAAGTTGGTAACTAGCAGACTTGGATGTGTCTTTGGTTCTCCCCTTACATTTATCCTGATGTGTGGTATTGGCACTGCGTGCGTTGATCTGTTCCTGGGCCTGGGGTAGAGGGGCTTGGTGATGCCACCCAGTAGGTCACAGAGCACGTCGGACACGTGGTACAGCTGGATGCTCCAGCTGGAGAAGGTCCTGGGCTTTTTCATGTAGAGCTTCTCCTCCTCCTGCTTCTTCAGGATCCTACGGAGGAACAGGTTGGTGGGTGGCAGGTTGTTATAGAGCGCCAGCAGCCTCTTCTCAGTCAGGAACTCCTTCAGGTGCACCCCATTCTCAAGAAACAGCTTCACAAAGTCAGGCTTGTCTCCCAGCAATGCCGCCAGCATCACATCACTCAGGTCGATGGACTAAAGAGGGGAACAAAAGAGGAAAACATCTGGCACAGTGATTCTTTTACATCGTAATAATGCAGTAAATGTTAACTAACATGTACAGCCATGAATTTGTAGATCTCACATAATTGGTAATTTACTGTTCGCACCTGGTCACATAAAGGGAAGCCGATAAGATGAAAAGCAGTGGTTATGGTATGAGGAGAGCCAAAGCATAACCCTTCTAGGATTTAAGTAACGTTTTACCAATTGCTCCTCTTCCAATGGCTCACATGTTTTCAATACACATGCATTCTTCATTCTAAGGATGCAAAATGTATTTGATAATGGGAAATGGTGGCAATACATACAAAGTAAGATTCACTGGAATTGTTTTGTTCTCTTTATGTACTTTAAAGGTATCCATCTGAATGTTAACCATGCAGAATCAGTAACCCAAACACTTCTTCTGCATCAATTATCCTTTCCAGTTACATAGAAGTAAGACAAGAATGTGAGCCGAAAGAGAGATCTTTTGTGAGGTTTGTGTGTTTGTGGAGAAATCTGTAAGACGGACAGAACAGGACTCACCTTCCACTGCTTGTCATCTGTGAAAATCTCACTCTTGGCAATGTCCACTCTGTTCCAGGCTATAGCCAGTTTGAGCTGGTGATCCCAGTTCTCTTTACCTTGATTATCAAGGTTTTTCGAAGCTGCAGTTTGAGAAGAACGATAGTTTATTATAGGGTCATCCCAGATCAAATGGACCAAGTGAAAAACCTTCCCACAATTTGGCCAACTTGAGATGGAATGGGTCCACACACTATGGAGCTTTGAAGAGGAGGGAGAGAACAGAATGCTGTGCAAGAATGAAGAATCAATGTTGTACATGTGTCTATAGCTGGACACCATACAGCCACCACCAGAACAATTTCACTGAACAATTCAATAATACCTTTCAAAAGTGCCTGGAGGATGGCTACATCCACATCATTCTGGTCTTCTTTCTCTAACCGGAAAACAGTCAAAAGCTGCTGCATTCTCACTATGTCCTGAATCTAAAAAAAACACAATACAGTTTTAATATATATGTACTGTTAATTTATTATTATAATGCATAAAAATAAACATCAGCTAATGTCACCAGATATTGCTGTAATCCACTCCACTTCACAGCACTGACTTCACAACCCAAAGGTAGTGATCCATTACGCCTTACCTTCTTAGTCCATTCCAAGATTTTGATATCAGAAAAGGTTTTGAAGTCCTCAGCAAAGTATGTCTTCAGTTGTTTCTGGATGTGTGAAATTGTGATCTCAGACAGAGGCAGGTTTGCCACCTGAGCAATCACATCCGCCACACGCCCTGACCCCTCCATCACTACACATGGGGTGCCGTTCATCATAGCACTGTAGATAGTCTGCAAGGAAATCACCAAACAGCAGGCTGAAGGGTTTAAATACCAAGCACTACCTTCACATTTCAGTTTCTATTTTTTTCACCTTTCCCTTGCCTTTTTATGCCGTTTGCAATTAAGTTCAGTGATTCTGGGTTCTATTGCTCTAATATTGAGCTCTCCTCATTTTTTCTCCATATCTGTCTTGATCTATCAGTGAGCTTGTTTTGAAAATGCTAACTGCCCAAGTCTGAACAGACTTTCATTTCACTCAAATCATGTGACAAAATGGCCTTTGAACTTGGCTGGTCCCACCAACTTGCCATTTATATATGTAGAGGAGGATGGGCCAGAAGAGTTGAAAGGTCACATTGTCACAGGGTTTGACTGCTATGAGGAAGTCTGTTCAGTGCTAGGTAGTTAGAATTCTCCAGACAAGTTCTAAGCAAGTCTAAAATCAGGTAAAAACTGATTTTGAGAAAATAATTTAATATTGGAACATTAAAACCCAGAAACACCAAGTGTAAAAATGGTTAATTTATTGTTTACCTCCAAGACATACTCACGTCTAATGTGCCTGGTCCTCCCTCTAGCACTACACAGACGACTGGGATTTTTATTCCATTGTCTTTGAAAACAAATCAAACAGAACAAGATGTATTGAGACGTGACAATGGTAATAGAAATCTGCACAGCCTGATTATTATTCATTGTCTCAATAAAAATATATTTGTCTAATTCATAAAAGGATTTATGGACATACTGTACAATATACTTTTCAGTAGCAAAAGCTCAGGTTTGAAATGGCACACTACACCCTTCACTGGCCAGCCAGAAGCCAGCTGTCCCCATGTTACCTGTGCTTCCCAGGGTCTGTTCACAGATGAATTTCTCCAGCTTGCCCCTCAGTGCGATCTCCACACCGTATTTACCGTGAGTGCCATTGTCTACCAGGATGAAGTGGGAGTGGTTGGTATCCAGACAGGACAGCCTGCCTTGACTCTCCTCATCCAGAGTGTACTCGGCAGGGAACTTTCCCTAGCACCAACAAGACAGCATTCAACTATATCAGTAAAGATCCATCAAGGGGTAGATTTAATCAAGCAAAATAGAGCCTTATTACATGTTTAAAAATAAAAAAAAGAATGACTATCATTTCTGTCAGTGGCGGCTTTCTGTCCGAAGTTTGATTAAATAGCGCCATTGAACAGGGCAATAAAGCTACACTATTGACTGCCTGAATCCACAGGGACTGGTACAATCCATTTAAAGTCGTTCCTGTTTTTTTCCATTGGCAGCAAAGCAATATCAATGCTGTTCGGACCGGGGCTCTTGTCAATCTTGACATCTAACCTTTGTGTAATGCCCTATTGCAGATTGTAGACTGCAGATGGAACCAGGGGAACCCCCATGCAGTATGCTATTGGAATGAGATATTGGCTCATGGCAGGGATGGGTTTGCAGTAGCCAGTCCCCAATCCTTCTTCGTCCCATGGGATGTCGATACTGTAAACAGGGTTTTAGTTTCACATCTGAAGGAGTTCCAACAGAACAGTGGCCCCCACGCACCATGTAGGGACATTTCAGTTTAGCCCCAAAGAACAGATTACTAAGCCTACACCACTTGCTTCAGCACTGGGGGTTCCTTGTTGGGTTTCAATGTTTCTTGTGCTGACAAGGTACAACCTAAATGAGGCAATAGTGTGTTCATTTGTGGTCTGTAACAGACCACAAAGGTCTTTCCATCCAGGGAAATAAATAACAATAAATAAGGGTTCTAAAGACAAACTCTAACCTTAAG
The DNA here is from genome assembly GCA_030684275.1 of Acipenser oxyrinchus oxyrinchus. Taxonomy (NCBI): domain Eukaryota; kingdom Metazoa; phylum Chordata; class Actinopteri; order Acipenseriformes; family Acipenseridae; genus Acipenser; species Acipenser oxyrinchus. The sequence continues at coordinate 18,755,051 of CM060257.1, read as the reverse complement.
TGGATGCTTATGAACACTATTAAATGCGTAAAACATTTTGTAAATAAAGGCTGGAGTCTCAATTTAATGAGTTGCCCTTAATAGGAGGCCATGTGGTCCAGTGGTTAAAGAATTGGGCTTGTAAGCAGAAGAACCCCAGTTCAAATCCCGGCTCACTCACTAACTCATTGTGTGACCCTGAACAAGTCACTTAACCTCCTTGTGCTCCATCTTTTGGGTGAGATGTTGTTGTAAGTGATTCTGCAGCTGATGCATATTTCACACACCCTAGTCTCTGTAAGTCGCCTTGGATAAAGGCATCTCCTAAATAAAACAAATAATAATAAAGGTCTGTACAGAGCACTACAGCATATTCTTATGACTGATTTAATTCTTTGTACATTCTTCCACATGTATGAGTTCATATTTGCCAAGCAGTCAGTGGAGTTTTTAGCAAGCAGTACCAGGGCCGATTCCTACCAACCTCTTTGAAAACAAAATGTTGCCCCTTTATTCAGGGGGTACCACTTCTCTGAGAGGGACATTAAAATGGAGAATGCCCCATATCTGCACTGAAAAGGGATGTAAAACTCCAGAATTGAGACTATAAAATACCACTTGTGTTAACCAACAATGAACATTTCATGGGTGGTATCACAAACTGTCTACATAACATTTTAAATATGTTTACAAAGAGCTAGTGAACCTCAATGCAAAGCTGTTGTGTACTGTAATACGGCCAATAGGATCACACATTAACAGCGGCCTCTTACCTCACTGCTGACCAGGCATTTACGGTTGTGTACAATCCCCCAGGTTGCTATGCCGATTGCCACGATCTTCCCATCCTTGGAGTTGCTGCTCATGGTGTAGTCTCGAACAGCCTCTCCGACGTGCTTCATTACTCCGGCATGGGAGCCCCCAGTCACAATCCAAGCACCTGCAGCCAGAGGAAATGGTGGTCACCTACACATGTCAGCTAAAATGCCCCCTACAGTACAGTATGACTTACTGCGTTAGGCTTTGGAATTATAATGTCCCCTGTCTGGTTTCTTGTCCTCCTGCCAGGTTTTATTGATATATTGTGAATGTTACATGCCTTCATAATCACATTTAAACTTTCAGAACTAATTAACTTTGCAGAAAAGCTAGCCTAGGATAATTAAATTAAACAGTTTCAGTGTGTTATACTAAAAAAAATGGACTATATGGTATAGTTTTTGGTGTGCTTTTTCAGTGGAGTTATATTTCCTAATTTATACCACTAAAGCAGTCTACAGTTTTAAGCTGAGTTATATTTCATGTGAAAGGTCAATAAAGACTTTACATAAACTCATGTTTTAATTGTGCAATGCTTCTTTAATGCAACGGGCAATCTTTTCATCAATGAAACAACAGCATTGCATACTTACAAACCACAAGATTATCCTGCCTTTAGCATCTTGAATCTGTAGCATGGCAACCCTGTTTAAATTATTTGGGCCACAACACAATCCCTTAACCCATGACTCAACAATACAATTGAGCGAATGCTCTGCTCAAAAGGTAGCCAGATGCAGCCTCAGAAAAACAAAATAAATATGGAATTTGTTTTTCATTTAGTAATGAGAAGATTTTCTCTATGTAAAAGGGACAGAGAAAATTAATTTGTGTTATAGTGCAACTTAATTTGAATGAAAACTTCTTGGTATGCTATTCTCTGTAGCGATACATGAATACTGCTTGATAATGTGGGACATATTCCCTGAATATGATAATACATGAACGTGTATTAATGATATAACTAGACAAATTAATGAAACTGCTGTGTCTTAGGAAAAAAGCAAACTGCTGTGTCTTAGGAAAAAGGGCCCTTTGGTACATACTGAACTATGTGACCTACTGATTAGAGGACCGGTGCCTGAACGGGATTAGGCTGAGCAGACAGTAGTTGAATTATGTACAGATAATTCACACGTGCAACAACAATCGTTTTGACGCAAGGAAGACATAAACTAGCGATGTCCCAGTGGAAAAGGACATTAAAACATCAGAGGACTGTGAGTTTAAAAAAAGGCAAGATACACAAATGATCTCATGAAAGTGGCTATTTAGCAGAGTGAAAAAGACTATAAATATCAAAGCAAAACGAAACATTTTGCATTCCACATCGAATGCTAAACAATGTGCTGTCACTCTGCTAAGCGAAGCTGCAACTCCGGGACTCTGCCTAAAAACGGAACCCAGATGGGACTCTGCCTGAAAACGGGCCCAAGAAGAGGAAGCAAGCTGCAAGCGAGTCAACGACCACAAGCAACGAGGCTGAGGCCCGGCTGGAGGACCGCCGTAAAACTTATAGCGACTGTTATCAGACAAACCAGTCTGGGTCTGCTGTACACCTAAAACCACAGTATCCAAAAGAAACTGTGCCCTGCTACCTGCGTAGCTAAAAGATTCAGCGAAGAGGACAGAGAGGACTGGCGCTGCTGTGGCTCCTATACCGAGGACTGAAGACTTTGTTGCAGCTGTTTGTTGATTCTATCAAGTTTGATCCAATGTAGGATTGAAGACTTTGTTGCGGAGAGGAGAATTTTTGTACTGGACTCTTCAACAGATTGAGTTTCCATGCCAGCAGACCAAAAGTCTAAACTTCAAGGAACCATTGAGTATAATTATACTCAATATAATTATATAAATTAATTAATTGTAACACATTCACATCAAAATTAACTGTTAGTTATTTAGTTCGCACACTTTGTGTATGAAATAACTTTTTGTGAAACTTGATGAAGTAACTATAAGTAAACTACCTCATATTGTTGTATGAAGAATTCCTTTAAAAGTAAATTTGCCATATACTTAATCTAGATACCATTAATAAGCTTATATTCTAGGATTGTCTGCATCATCTAAGTTGAGGCTGTGATTGTATGTGGACGTGTGTGTGTGTGAGCAAGCAGCTACGTCACAGCTTGCTTGAGTGCTGCTGGTGTGTGAGGAGACAGGCGGTGTCATATTTCAATTGCCTGCTAGTCAAGTTAAGGCAGTGAGAGTTTTTGAATTATGTCTTGTGCTTAGAGACTACGACATTTACTTTCTGACTTTTCTGATTTCTGTTTATTATTTGTGTGCTTAATAAAATACTACTATTAACTGGAAATTCCTCGTGTCTGTGCGTGAATGTGTGTTCATAGTAAATCCTCAATATTGTAACACGTCAATTAAATATTGTTAGTAAGAGAACTAATCAACCCAGATAAATATTAAATTATCAAGTATTGAATTGTTCCTACAATAATTTACTTAAACCCTTTTGAATGTCTTTTATTGCTCAGACTGTACTTGAGGACTTTTTCGTGTTTATTGATCTCATTATCAACATGGTACTGTTCTGATTTGTCCACGTTTATTTCCTGTAATAAAAACATGAATGTCATTTTGGGTAAACTCCAAAAACTAATGTGATGAAGTGTTGAGAAAACACAGAAAATGCGAATTTGGAATCTTATAGTAAAATGTAGTTAATTGGGACATACTATAGAGAAATTCTATAGTACTAAAGTCCTTAGTCGTCTTTGAAAATCTACCCCTCTATGTCTAGGTGTGAAATGTGCAGTTTTGAAAGAAACACTTGTTACAACAAACCTGTATTTTCATTTTAAACTATGCTATTCAGTACTACCCTAGATTAAAGAGATCTCTTTAACTGGTCAATTCACAGCATCTGTTACAGGATCCAGCAGCCCGGTTTCTGGTTTCAAGTAGTGTGTGCGGTTGACCAGTCAGTTCATACAGTAAGTGTGAGGCTTGTATTGTACCTTTGAGGTTCTACCTTATCAATGAACTTAAAAACAACAGAGATTTATCTGAGAGCTTGTAAAGCAGGCAGGCAGGCCCCACCTGTGGAGCGGGCCACCTTGATGAGCCCCCTGCAGAACATGTTCTTCAGCCTGGGCTTCATGTGGAAGTTCTTGGCTCCTCCAGTGACTGAGATCAGCAGGTTGGGAATTTTGAGCCCCCAGTGGTCTCTCATCAGCTTGTACAGAGTGTCCGGTTTAGTGTCTGAGGAGACCCGCACAAACTGCACACAAACAAAGGATCTTAGTGAGAGACCAAAGAAAGAAACGTGTGGTCAATTCCTCCCAGTTAAAGATGCATTACTCTGTGGTGAGGGCAGCTTTTCAATTGGGTTGCCACACAGTGTAAGGTAAAACCTAATACCAAAACCATACCTGTACATACAAAAAATAACTTTAGATATTTTAAAATGACAGGAGTCAATAGGTTATAGCCTGGGCCACCTGGACAACACTGATTCAACATGGAAAGTCATGCAAGGTGTGTAAAATGTTCTAGAGGGATAGACGATCATTGCTTGATGTTTACCGATTCCATCAGGGAATTTGTGGGAGGAAATCTGGTGGAAGTCTGTTTTCAAAATGGCGTTACAGATATAACCCATGAAACATCAGTAACTTTTGCTGTTGACCAAGTTAAGTTTTATTAATTGGTATATGACTTTGGAAAGGTATTCAGAGTTGCACAGTACTACTATCCATCAAGTCTTTCAGTGATGTGAAATTAACCTGCTACTGTATTCAACCAGCAAATAAAAAAGGGGCTGTTTATTTTTACTTTACCGTGGGATCTGCATTTATTTATAGTAAATTAAAGTGAAAGACTGACCCAACACACATATTCTCCACAAGGGCAGGACACAAGTTCAGTGCTATTCTGACTGCTTCATACAATGAGGGCGAACAGTATACTGCACCAGTGTGGTCTAGTCTTTCATACAAAGACAAACCCCCTACTGTACCTTGCTCACGTTTTGCCCCGAGCCAGTGAAGGCGATGTCCCCATATGCATCAGTAGGTTCTTCACTGACATGCCTTTTCGGATCCCACGGTTCACCCAGGAACTCTTCATGTTTAACAGCTTCTTCGGAATGAGATGCCTTAATATAGCCACACATACAGATTTCTTTTCTGCAAGGAAAATAAAACAAGGCAATGCAATTAACCTGCAGAACAGCAGAGCTTCAATGCTGTTACATAAAAATAGGCAGCGTCACAGTAATGAAGAATGAAATGCATATTCCTTAACTGTCCTGGGAATTGAATAGCATTGACATGATAAGCAACTGAATTGACCAGTGCAATATAAAAGAATAACATAGTGTAATATGGAACCATTGGTGGCAGTTACTCCATTGATAGCAATTGTTGCCAGCTATAATGCAAAGACACCTAAGGAGACATTAAGGGGTATAGCATGTTGATGCTTCAGATCTTTCCATAATTGTACTAGCCTAGTCTACTTTCTAGACAAGATGCAGATATTGACTTGAAGCCTATGCAGGAAACAGATTTTAGTTTGACCTGGTTTGATAGATACCTTTAGAGCTAGCATTCCCGCTGACTGCAGCACACAGGAATAAGCTGTTTTTTCAGTATTCTTGAGCTCTGCTAGTAAGGGCACCCTCCCACCTACCCTAAATGATTCACAAACACCTAAAATCCGGGACTGGATTTTTCTGAAAACATTGCTATTCAAATCTTCAAATTAAAACATTTTGTTTAAATACAAATGCAAAAATGTCCAAATACTCATATGCAGATAACAGACATGCAAAGACACAAAGACAGCCACTGATCCAAATAAACATATAGAGCTGCATTCAGTTATTACCACTGAGCTATCCACAGCAGGCAGGTGCTTGCACCTAGATGACTGCAAACATACTCTTCCAATTGAAAAAAAAAAACTGAAGAAACAGCTGATTGACTTTTGGGCACATTCATGCAATAATGAGCTACAGTGCCTGTGTCTGCCTTTGCTATCCTGCCCGTCCTCTCGTCCTTAAATGTAACATAACGGCCTGTTCTTCCTACCTGGGCAATGACTCAGCAGTGATAAAGCAAGCAAAAGATAAAAATAAAGAAAAGAAAACGTACCCACTGAATTCTCCTGCTGTGTTTTCCACATAGTACTTGCACTCTTTCTTCCTGATATTTTCTTTAATCCAAGACCTAATGCAGTGTTGCTGAAAGGATGGATAATAAGCCATGTACTTAGATGCTTTAGTGCTGCTGATAGCAAGCTTCTGCACAAATATAGGCTTGTTAACGTCTTCCTCCATTATTTAAAAGGAGAAAGAAAGCATCTCCTTGTCTCCTGGACTGGCATTCCCTATACGACTGTGCTCTGCAGTGATCCAGCAGTGCTGCGGACAGTCATGTTACATGAAAACAACTCAAGTCACATCTCAAAACCACCACCCACTGTACAGCTGGAATTTGGTTATGCATGTATGATGTCAGCAATAGACATCCCGTGCCACAGCAGTGATTCAAAATTAGAGCTATCAGAATAGTATAGAATAAGAATTAGCAATGAAACATTTAATCTGAATTTGATAATTGATTCTCCTGATGTATGTAAAAATCTATGTGTGACATACAGCTGTACGGATAGACAGACACCCCCCTCTATCCCCTGAATGTGACATTCTCAAGAACTTACTGCAAGTTAAATAATGACAATACCAAGTTTCCTAACAACTGAGTAAGCAGGGGAAAAAAGGCATACTGTAACAGCAACAGCTTGCAGTGTTTTCTTATTCAACGTAGGTTCAATTCATTAAAACAGTGGCTGTTCTGAATCAAGATTGTCATCAGTAACAGTCTATGTGAGCATCTATGTGAGCAAGTGGGGGGGGGGGGGTGTAAGTCCACATTTTATTTCAAGGCTGTAATTTCTTAATAATAAAACTTTCCACAACTGTTTTCTACTTTTAGTAGTTTGTTTTAATGATTACAAACATTAGGGAACATTTAAAAAATAACATAATAGATGTAAAAATAAAAGTTCTGTGAAAGTGTTAAAGGCTTCAGTTCTATAGCTTTCCGAGTCGTTGATTGTCCAGTGACACTGTTCCTAAGATTTTCCTTGAATTCCTTCATTACGTACCTTTTGGTTTGTGCTGAACAATATTTGATTTCTGTTTCTGCTGATGAAACTGCCGTGGTAGGTATCCACTTCATCTGGGTGGATTTCAATTTCATGTACAGTGAGCATGTTGAGTTAGCAATCCAGCACTTCTCATAGAGCTCTCTAGTTTTCTCTAGTCATTGTTGATCGTCTGTACATATCTTAGGGGAACTGTCCTGGGAAACACAAACAATGCAGGAGTCTGAGTTGAACTAAATTAATTACAACCAATCAAAATACCCATCATGTCTCCTTTACCTTAACTCAGGGGTGCCAATCCTGGGTGTCCCTCCTGGTTTTTGTTCCAACTGTGCCCTAAATTACTTAAACAATAATTGGTAATAATTGGTCCAATTAAGTAATTTAGGGTTGTAACAAAAACCGGTAGGGACACTATTTAGGACCAGGATTGGCAACCCTGCCTTAACTCCTTAACTCTAAAGCTCTAAGGGCCATATTCAGAAAGCGTTTCTGCCATTCTTTAATTAATTTTTTGAAAGGAGAAAAAAATCATGTTAATGTTACAAAATGAAAAAAACAGTACATTGAGATTGCTTAAGAGGACTTGGAATATACAATGTAGTTGATTGGTTCTTGTTTTGTAAAATTAATAGGTGTGTTACCTCTTTCAGAAAATAGGAGTTAACTTATGACTGGCAGAAACTCTGAAAATATGGCCCTAAATCTTCTCATGCTAGTAGATACAGAAGTAGGTTGTGACATCCATGAGCTCCGCCCGCTTTGTGCTTTCACGAGATTTGATTAGCTCTTTTAATCGGGAAATACGCAAATCTCAGCATTACAAGAGCCAATCAAAACGCATGAAAGCACAAAGCGGACGGAGCTCATTTGCATACAAACTCCAGATTGAGCTGGCCAGTTAAATATTTAGCTAAATGTTAAATCTTGTTTAGAGATTTCATATTTAGTTAAATATTTAGCTAAATGTTAAATCTTGTTTAGAGATTTCATATTTAGTTAAATATTTAGCTAAATGTTAAATCTTATAACTAGATTTCTAAATTATATCTGAATGTACACATTTAAAACAATATTTATTTATTTATTTATTGAGATCCAAAATCCAGCAGTTTTTATAGTTATTGATTAGTTACTAAATAACAGAAAGAATGGGTAATTGTGACACATTAAGCATAATTATGAATGCACTTTAGCTCGTATATTATGTGAAAGAAACAGCCTGAACGTTAACCTGCTAGATTTTTAAAAATGTAATATTTTTATAATTAAAATTGTATGATGTAGAAATAATTACCATTCAATATTGCTGCCGTCTTGCCCAGCACAGCATTCAGATTTCTATTTACCTTTCACGCACGTGGGAGTATGGGAGTGTCCACTGAGCTACATAACCACAGTGGTCATGTGATCAAAAGCCGCCCTAAGTCTGCTGCGTTCGTACATATGTAAAGGCCGCCCTGGTTCTGGATTGCAGGCCCTGGGACCCATCGAAACGGCAGCCTAAATCTAGGCCGGCCCTGGGCTGCCTTTTCTTTTTTGGAGCGTTCACATATGAGAAAAGGCGGCCCTCAAATCGCAAGTGTGAACAGGGGACAACCTTGTACAATGAAGTACATCCAGCATTCAGAAATGGTGTATTACATTCTGCATTGCTATTTACCATAGTAAGCGATACAGAATGAAATACTGTATACTTCCTGTTTAATCCAAACACAACTGACTGCATTTTGTGTATGATATCTGAGCTTAGCTTAAACATGTATAGTGAATGGCAGAATGTTTACAAGTATTTCACTAAATGGAATATGTGTATATTAAAGGAAATATAATTGATCGCCCATAATCTCAGTTGCAGCATTATAATGAGTGTTAACACAGCTTGAGATGCATGTAGCATTGATTAAAGAGGTGGGAATCTGTGATCACAGTCAGTATGATAACCCTAATACTGTATTACAATAACATTACTGTCTTCAATCATAAGTATATACGTGATTTTTTAGGCTATACTCCCCAAGTACATCTTTCGAACTGCTGTTTCTGTTCAAATAAAATAAAAAAATACATAGGCTTATATTTTTGTTTTAGAAATTAAATATTGCAACATTTAAAAAAGAAACATCTAAATTCAGTTTACCAAACAATATGCGTTTGTTTTGTATCAGTTCTCCAAAATGATACAGTTCTGCGTGTTGCACCCATTAATACCAAATGCATATTATTCCATCTATAAATCGACATTTGTTTCTTTGTTTTGTTTTAATATTTCTGTGCAGTTTTTTGTTGCTACCTACTGCTTCAGAAGCTACCTAGAACCAGTTTGTAAATGATTAGGCTTGTGTTGGAGTTCACAATGGTTACACACTGAATTACCAAGAATGTGAGGAGACCAGAATGGTTTTTGCACTTTTTAAAACCTTGTATAGCTGTGTACAATGACACAGTGCGTAAGTTCTACACAAGCAATGAGAAACCTAAAATACTGTACATAATATGCAACCATGTATCTATTGAGGTTTATAGCCATTTTCATTTGCAGTACTGTATGTGTATTAACATCCTGGGCCCTGAGCTGTTTTCAATGTATTTAAATATAATTTGATAGAAACAAACAATCATTTCTTGGAAGAAGCCACCTCATTGGAGTGGGGAGTGAATGCTCCCACAAACCCTTGCATCCATCTCCCCTTCTCCTCTCATCTTTATCCCATGCTGGAGTCTCTCCCAATTTATGCTCTCCTGATTTACAAATCAGATGTACTAATTTCTCTAAATTCAGGTGGTTAGCACAATTTAACCCGATAGGTAAACCTGTAAAGCTTGCACCACAGTTTAAATTAGGACTGGATTTTTCTCTGTCATTTAAATCAAAGAAACTTGAAAATTAGTAAAGCATGCTGAATGCTATTTGTATTGTACTGTACACAGGGCGCCCCCATAATTCAAAGCAAAATTAAAATCTGGAGAAGGGAAACCTGGCTTATTAACACTTCACGGTGAAAAGGCACTATATACACTTCCCCAAACCAGCCTCCCCTCCTCTATCTGCAGGTTTGAACCAAGAATCATAAAATACAGACACAAGGAAGGCAATATACCTCTCAACTGCTGTATGCTATGTTTACTTGCTACACAAAGGACAGTCAATAAAACAACACTATGCAAAAAAGGCCCCGTGTGTGTGTGTGGGGAGTAATGTAATGTTGAGGCGGTAACCAAAGTGTTGCTACAGACGCCACACGCCACTCTCCGCCCAACTTTCCTTGGAGACCTCGCATGCGCGTATGATGTACCACTGAAATAATTCAATGGATGTGCGGTTTGTTTTGGGATTTTGAGTCTGTACACAAAGCAAACAAAGCAAAAAAAAACAACTCAAACATGAAATTAACTCGGAAGCTTGTCCTAGCCAGGGCCAAAGCTTCAGACCTGGAAAGTGTCAAGAAACTCAATTGCTGGTGAGTATAAGAGCAGGCACGTCCCCGCGATTTCCTGAATTGTGTACGTCAAGCCTGATCTAAACATTAAAAACAGAGCGCCTGTACTGTACTACACCAAGAAAGATCATACCATCATTTCGAAAAAAGGAAGATTGTATTCCCCCCTATTTATTACAAATAACGTTCATATGTTATTGAAAAAATCGTTTATGATTTACTATTTTAAAAGTATAGCGACATGGCCTAAAATCATTTGCTGAGTGTTCATTTTTGTCTGGAATGTTTGTAGTATCTAAAGCAGGGCTTTTGTTATTTTTGTGCCCATCGCGTTATGGTGTTTTTCATCATTCATTGTGTGTGCTGTCATTACCATTCATTATTTAAAAACTAAAACGCATGCTTCGGGTAAACGTCACGCAGCTATATGCTGCTCGCTGTATGTTCCCTTGGATTGGGTTACATTTTGTTACGCTAGTAGAAAATATTGTATGCTTTTCTCATTAACTTGCGTCATTTTGTTACTAGACTGTTTATAAATTATGAGATAATTTACAAAAAAATAATTATACATTCTCGCTACAAAACTAACATTTCACAGAAGAGAAAAAAAACATCCTTTGTTTTTTCTTTGTTTTCAGGGGCAGTAATCTCGTAGATGTAAGTACTTTTTGTGTTATTGTTTGTTGCAACACTACATTTTCATCACTCTTAGAAGAGTCCAGTTAACAAAGCTTTATCTCGTGAGTTATATAAATAAATGTGGATTTTAAAATAATTTATAGAGTTGTTAAAGAACCTAATAAAAGTCTGAGACTGCCTCGTGATTATGTCAGACAGTTTTTAATGTCAGAAACACACAGATGGGCAGGGGTATTTTAGAAGCAGTCTCTATGTTCAGCATGGTGCATCCTTTTCTAAATCACTAAAAGGCGCCAGAAGCTCATACCCTTCCTGTGCTGTGGTCTCTGGAGGTACAGTCCTGATGCGTGATGCTGAAATTTAGAGCCAAACCAAGGACATTGATTTGAAACCAACAACATATATCAATAAAACACTAATAATACAAAAATAACAATAATAAAAAAATAAAAATGATAATGCATTTGGTTTCAGATTTAGCCAATTGGTGACTTTATTGTACTGACACCTTCTTGGCCTAACTGTGTAAGACAATATATTGAGAACTAATTGTTCATGACAAATCTAAGCAGGCACATTTGTTGAGTGATTATTATACATACAATACTGTGGCTATTAATAATGGTGACCTACTTTTTCATGGTACTGACATCTGTCTTTATTCTTTAGCGGAATAGTCTAGTGTACTGTACTTTTTCTCAATTACAAAATCTTATACAAATTTAAATATTGTACAATGTTGTTTTTTTGTTTTTTTTCCAGATATCTATATTCACTGAAATACCAAACATTGAGGTCCTGACACTAAGGTAAGCACTTATCTGCAGGAGATATCCTCCTATGAATATCCTTGTAAAGTGGAATGGTAACTATCAGCAGTAAGTTCAATTCTAAAGCTTTTCTGAGTACTCCAAGTTCCTGAGTATTGGAGTTTTTTTGCTACATTCCCTGGTTAAGTAACCCAGCACGTTTGAGAAAAAAACATTTATGTCTGTTAAAAGAAAAAAAAAAACAACAACAATATTGCAGAAATATAAGCTAGCATTGGGACAACTGTGACAATAGTTAATACTAGCGAACACGAACATTTGATTTGAATATATGAAGGCAAGGCAGTGCAGGAGATAGCAACACCAAGAAGTTAGTTTGCATTCAGTATGGGTTTAACTCATGCTAGGTTTGTCCGTTGTATTTTTTATTTATTTCACAGTGCAAACAAAATCTCTTCACTGGAACACATCAGCCAGTGTCACAACCTGACGGAGCTGTACCTGAGAAAGAACAACATCTGCAATATCTCCGAGCTCTACTACCTCAAGCCCCTGACTCGCCTGCGAGTCCTGTGGCTGTCGGAGAACCCCTGCTGTGGTCCGGATTCCCAGAAGTTCAGGCTGACGGTGCTTCGCAACTTGCCAAACCTGCAGAAGTTGGATAACCAAGGTAGGCCAGATTGCTCAGGGCAGCACATTGCATAAAGAGGGCTGCAAGCAGCCTGTTGCCTCAGAGGGTTGCACATTTAACCGTTGTACAAGTCCAGGGAGGCAGCACACTCTATATTGTTTATATTTTATATTGATTAATGTGTTGGTACAGCACTGTCCTTGTTATTTCATGATTTGATAATTCAATAATTTGGTTAATTTATGGCATTTTGTTACTTTAAATTGTACTTGTTTTTTACTCCATAAGGCCCATCACTAAATCACAACCCTCAATATTTCATGTTTTTTTGATGTGCAAATGTAAGATAGTGAAATAACGAGGGGGTACTGTATTTAATGATTTTTGATTAGGGTTTTTATTTTAAAAGTAATGTAATACCTATGCTGACAACACAATTCAATTAAAGAGATGAGTAACATACTGTTTGGTGTATGCTCATCTGGGAGAAAAAAATCCTGCAAGCCACAGATTACGAAATCTATGAACTTTGTTTATATGTAGGAAAGCCCACTTCCTTAACTGAATGAAAAAGTCAAGTTTCTTTATGAAGGGGTTAGTGGGGCAAGTTTAAACACATTCAAACTTCAGTCTAGTTTATGTTTAGACAGTCACTAATTGTCAATTGCTTACAAACTAAAAGTAGCATCTTAACTGGATATGATCATGTGGTTAGTATGGAGGATAGTTTCAATTGCAATGATTCTTTAGGCCCTGTCCACACTATGCCTTTAAACCATATTAGTTGCATTTAAGCCGGCTTAAAAGTGCTAAATACGGTTAGTGTCCACACTACACAGCATGTAATACCGTACTCGAGAACCGGACTCGAGACCACCTCAGGAGGTAGTCTCGAGTCCGGTTCTAATTAGATCGCATCAGGTAGTGCGGTTTATCAGAAGTGTGGACGCTGTAATACCAAACTACATTTTTTTGTGTATCCTCCAATATCCCCAAATGCTTTGTGGTATATTTGGCGAAATACTCAGAGCAGGCGCATGAAGGACTTGCTATCAGTGTACACTCCGCACTAGGTATTCATTTTTATGCTTCAAAAAATCTGTCAGGACATCTCTGTTAAACTAGTGGGGAAAATAACAAAAACACAACGTTAAATTAGACGACTTCAAAAATGAAATGCAAGTTAAAAGTAGGATCGGTGATGAACAAATTACGTAAGTTGTCAGCTGTTTGAAATAAAATTAAGAGGACCAGAATTAGGCTCAGGCAAGATATGAAGGTAAAAACAAAGATTGTTTTGTAATTAAGAGCTTTTTCTGAGTTTAATTATAAAACAGAATCAGCTCAATTTGTTTAAAGGGACTTCACCTGATTAAAAATAAAACCTGAAAACTTCAAGCTCTACTTGTGTGTGTGTGTTCGGATTTACTTTTTCCACAATACTTGTTATATTTCTTTTTAGCAATATGGACTGCTGTTAATATGGGGCATAACACATTATTTTAAAATAAAATACAGCTGCTGGGAATTGTAACTGAACTATTCTAATGGTATGTGGACGCATTAAGCCTGAATAAACATGAAACATAATTCTGAACGTGTAAATCAAATACATTGACATTAATTTAAATTCTGTCCATTGTAAACTGCTGATACGTTTATTGACTAGTACTGAAAAGAAACATAGTTTAAGACTGTTTCTTTAATTTCTATTCTTTTGAACGTCAGGTACTGAATATCTTCCAATTGAGTGTTATAAAAATGTAATTAACCTTGCTATCTCACTTTCTTCAGTGCTGAAGGGTTACTTAATAGCATCTTTTAATATATGATGTATTTGAATACGTACTGTAAAATGTGCCTATTTTCACATAAAGTATATTATTGTAATTATACACAGATATAGAATGAAGAAAAACTTAAGGAAACAGCTAAAATAAAGGGGACTGTTTTAGCAATGTAGAGCCTAATTATCCAATATTTCTGAAGGTTTGTTTTACTTTTTCATTGTGTGAGTTGGTTTCTAAATTACATCTTCGTGAAGTTTGCCCATGTCTTAAACATAACACTATGCACAGTTACCAACAAATGGGTTAGCCTATACTCTGTAATATTTATAAATTGTATTGGTATACAAATCATACACCCTATTTCAGGAATGTTACAGTAAATACAAACTTAGGATGGTTTAGGAATATTGGGGGTGCTGTTGAGAACCTGTATAACAGCCTGACTGACTGATTGATGTGTTTCAGCGGTCACTGAGGAGGATCTGACCCGTGCTCTGGAGGAAGGAGAGGAGATCACTGCACCTCCTCTCTGGGAGGGCACAGGCAATGGGGTGCCGCTGTTCCCCGAGGAGCCAAGCCTGACTGACCAGTCAACGGACACAGAGAACGACCCACTCAACTTCAGCATGGAGGAGACCAAGTAAGCAGACAGGGGGCCTTTTTTTTTTTTTTTTTTAAGAGACATTTTTCAGAACCTAATTTTAACGGTATAGAACAAAAAAATGTCCAGTCTTTAGGTTTTTTTGTTTTTATTTGATTTTTTTTTGCTAGTTTTATTCCTCTCAGATCCCATTTGTTTTTGCACTTGTTACCTATAAGTCTGACAAATTGTCAGGAGGCTAGGATGGGTCGACCAGGGTTACTTTCAGCAGTTAGGTTTGAAACCCTTGAAAAGCAGTCCTGTTACTAAAAAATGACCCAATCCCAGGCTCGTGGGCCCAATGTTATACTAAATTTAAACAGAGAAACTGAAAATATAGGACAGTGAGGAAGCAGACTTCAGCCTGCATTGAAAGACAATATTCAGAGGGCCTGTACTGAAAGAGATTTTCTTTCATGAAACATAAAAAAGGCTAAGTTACATAAATTAATACTGTATTTGCATATTTCCTGACGGATTTATTTGGAACACAGGTTAAACATAGTTTGTAAAATACCAATAGAGATCCTTGATTAGGCACCTCATATTGCCCAATCAGGTTAAAGGGAATCTCTGATTAAAAGTTCTAGCCTTTTATTATTATTATTATTATTATTATTATTATTATTATTATTATTATTATTATTATTATTATTATTAATTTCTTAGCAGACACCCTTATCCAGGGCGACTTACAATTGTTACAAGATATCAGATTATTTTTACATACAATTACATTATTTTTTTACACATTATTTTTACATACAGTTACCCATTTATACAGTTGGGTTTTTACAGTCCATTTATTAATTGTGCGTCAGGCTCGCCAGGTCTAATTTATTTTTACACACGCAGTTAATTTTAGACGCGCTGTTTAAAAGTATTTTTTTCCACAGTCAAACGGGTTTAAATGGCCCTGCATATCAACAAAGCACTCACTAGGCATCTCCAGCCCCACCCTTTCGTTCGCTATCGCTTTCACCTATGCTAACAAATAAATAATAATAATAATAATAGTCGTACATACCGATCAATCATCTCCTGAGGACTCGTTTTATCACCAAACTCCTCAATAATGCAATCCAATTCATTATTTTATTGCTATAACATCTCGAAAAAGCTCTGCAAATGTCTGTGATGACCCGCAAAGGGTTAAGAATTAAAGCCTTAATCTCGTTTAAAGCCTGCACTGCAAGAAGTTAAATACTACCATGAACCTACATCTTAAAATATGGAAAAAACAAGAATATCAAAAGAAATATTGAATGTACTTACCATAAATGTGCTACTAGTTTGAGCAAGTGCAGATTTCACAACTTCTTGTTTTGTAATGCTTCATGTCAGCTAGTTTATCTGCTGCTAAGAAATAGGAACTTGGTGCAGAAGTGAAATTAAATTATTATTATTATTTATTTCTTAGCAGACGCCCTTATCCAGGGCGACTTACAATTGTTACAAAATATCACATTATACAGATGTCACTTTTTTTTTAAACATACAATTACCCATTTATACAGTGGGGTTTTTACTGGAGCAATCTAGGTAAAGTACCTTGCTCAAGGGTACAGCAGCAGCATCCCCCACTTGGGATTGAACCCACAACCCTCCGGTCAAGCGTCCAGAGCCCTAACCACTACTCCACACTGTTGCCTTTTCCTTAAGAATTAAAGCCTTAATCTCATTTAAAGCCTGCACTGCAAGAAGTTAAATACTACCATGAACCTACATCTTAATATATGGAAAAAACAAGAATATCAAAAGAAATATTGAATGTACTTACCATAAATGTGCTACTTGTTTGAGGAAGTGCAGATTTCACAACTTCTTTTTTTGTAATGCTTCATGTCAGCTAGTTTATTTGCTGCTAAGAAATAGGAACTTGGTGCTTTCTCTCTATTTCTTGTCTGTCGGGTTCAAGAGTTCTGATTCCCTCTGTTAAGTTCAAAACACAGATGATGAGAGGGATGCAATGTTCTATTGTAGTGTGGATGGAGGGAGTCACACTTGTGTTGTTGGAGAGTGTATTTTTCATTGTTGTTAGTTTGCCTTGCCACTACTATAGTTTCCACACACAAATCACACTTACTGAGAACATCCTCAAGTTGTAATTTAATATTCAGTTCTGGGCTCGGTATTGCACAGAGAGATAGTCCAGAACATACAGCAAAAAAAAAAAAAAAAAAGATATATATAGTCACCTCCAAAATTATTGGCACACTTGATAAAGATGTCAAAAAAGACTGTATAAAATAAACACAGGTAATGAGCTATATTTTATGCTCAAATATATGGGAAAACCATATTCTTTTATTCACCCCTAAAGATTCTTCTAAATAAAATCAAACAAAATTAAATCTGCAATTAACATTCTACTTCTAAGTTCATCTCAGTCTTAAGGAACTGTATTGTGGCCTTCCATGGCTTCCTGTTTCACTGGGGTATAAAAATTAGGTAACACGCATATGAAATCCATTTGTCATCCATCACCATGGGGAAAGGCAAAGAACTCACAAATGAAAAGAGACAAATGGTTGTTGACCTTCAGGCAGTGGGTACAAAACAATAGCTAAAAAACTAAATATACCACTTTAGGGCAATAATTAAGAAGTTCAAAACCACTGGAACAGTGGTAAACTTTCCTGGTAGAGGACACAAGTGATTCTTGCCCCCACAGACAGTGAGGAAGATGGTTCGGGAGGCAAAGGGAAATCCAAGGGCCACAGTTGGAGAATTACAGAACTTGGTTGCATCTTAGGGTCACCAAGTCTCCAAATCTACAATTAGATGCCACCTCCATGCCAGTAGGCTTTTTGGAAGGGTTGCCAGAAAAAAGCCTTTATTGAGAGCAACCAGCAAACGTAAGCGCCTGGAGTTTGCTAAACGGCATTGGCACTTCAATTGGAACCGGGTGCTATGGTCAGATGAGACAAAAATAGAGCTGTTTGGTCAAGCACACCAGCGGTGGGTTTGGCGTCGAAAGAAGGATGCGTGTGCAGAAAAGAAACTCATACCTACTGTAAAATATGTTGGTGGATCTTTGATGTTATGGGGCTGTTTTGCTTCCACTGGTCCTGGGGCCCTTGTTAAGGTCAACGGCATCATGAACTCTACCCAGTACCAGGACATTTTAGCCAAAAACCTGGTTGCCTCTGCCAGGAGGCTGAAACTTGGCCACAAGTGGATCTTCTAGCAAGATAATGACCCCAAGCACATATTAAAATCCACAAAGAAATGGTTAATTGACCACAAAATCAACATTTTGCAATGGCCATCTCAGTCTCCGGACTTGAACCCCTTTGAAAACCTGTGGTTTCAATTGAAGAGGGCAGTCCATAAGCGCAGACCGAGGGATATCAAGGATCTGGAAAGATTCTGTACGGAGGAATGGTCTAAGATCCCTCCCAATGTGTTCTCCAATCTCATTAAACATTATAGAAAAAGACTCAGTGCCGTTATCCTTGCAAGGGGAGGGTGCACAAAGTACTGAAAACAAGGGTGTCAATAATTGTGACACTTCATTTTTTTTTTTTTGGAAATAAATTTATAATTTGAGAAATGTGTAATTTTGTTTGATTCCATTGAATCATTAATAAAGTCAAATATATTCCACATGTTGGAAAATTACAATATAGCTCAGTACTGGTATTATTTATTTTATACAGTCTTTTTTGCTCATCTTTATCAAGGGTGCCAATAACTTTGGAGGTGACTGTATGTATATATATGTATATATATATATATGGGTGTGTGGGTGCACACAGACCAAGCACACAGTAGTTTCCAATCCAAGTTGGTTTATTAAACTTCATAAAAAATACACTTGCTCGCTTACTTCACTACAGAAAATACCAGTGAGATGCGATGTAAAGAAAATAAACAGTTCAAACAGGATTTGTATAACCAAAAAAAAACAACCAAAATGTAAACTAACTGGACAGTACACCACCTCCAGTTGAATTACTTGGTTCCAGGGTTTTTGGCTTCAGCTTGTCTCCAGCATGTAAAAACCAGCGGCATCTATTTCCCCGTTGCTGTATTCCCTTCCAATAGCGCCGACCCAGGAAAGAAGATTTTAGTTGCAAAGGCAGTTCTTTTAGCTTCTGTTTTATATTGACGGTCCGTCTTGGTTGTGGATAATCTCCCGCTGCTCACTGGTTAGAAGCCAACCTTGACTAGCTGTGAAGGCTTTCTTTTAAAGGGTGCTGCATCATCTGGTAATGGGACGGTTACAGGCTACAGGTGCAGGCCAATTTAGGCTAATGGGAATTAACCAAGGTACAACCTTGGTCCCCTACCTAACCACACCTGCAGCCTGTTTACCCGTTAACTCCTTGACGTCATGGCAGGCAAGTATGCTGACCACAGGTCTATCATTGTATTATCTGCCACACCTGTGGGCTTGTTCCTAGCCTGCCATGAACGCCTCCTGCTGGTGAATCTGTGAGCTGGCTCACAATATATATATATATATATATATATATATATATATATATATATATATATATATATATATGTGCAAAATTTACAAATACAATTCTATGGACAAACTGCTGCATTCTTGTACCAGTGCAGTAGGTCTGATTGCAGAGAGACATAAACATCACTTTTGATTTTTCTAGTAAAATCCGTGAGCAGCTGGGGATGAAGCCCTTAACCAGAGATAAATTCCCATCCTTTACCTCCCCCAAAGAAATAAGACCTACTTTGGGTAAAAAGGTTAGTATTTATTATGATTACTCAATAGACAATCACAGCATGCTTCTCACAGACTTCCCAGTCTTTTTCTGCAAGCGTTGTCTCGTGCAATGATAACAATTCTGTGACAAAAAAAAAAAAAAATCTAAGAGGACTTGCGCAATTCAGTTTTATGCATGGTCTAAATAATATTATTCATGCTTTCTTTCTTGTGTGATCTTCCCAGAGTAATGTTTTGAATGCGGTTCTGCTGCTGCTAAAGGATCTGGATGCAGAGAGTCTGGAGGTGGTTCGCAAGACAGCAGAGAACAGACTGCACACACTGCAGAGGAAGGAGGCCCAGCTGGATATACAAGAGGTCTTCAAGCAATAACCACCACAAATAGGACAGTGCCGCAGGAGTGCCGTAACCACAACCCTCTTCTGACTGCTGCAGTTCAGGAGTAGCCAAAGAGATACAGTATCGTGAAATCTTTTAACCAAGCTTAACATGCATTCACAAAAATGAAACATGCCTGAATTTAAAATAAGCACCAAGAGCCCTTTCTGCATTTCTCTCTCTCACATTACTGAGTGTAAACTCAAGAGTTTAGACACTCCGCCTGCTCGCTATCTTAGCAAGTCACAGGCCATCACTGCTATTAATAAATAAATAAATAAATAAATGAAAGTTGCAAGTTTAAATATACTTGTTTGTTTAGGCAGCAACAAATTTGAACACTACTGTGAGGACATGTGCCACCCCAGGAAAAGCTAAAGTTCTGTTGCTTACAGTATGGACCAAAGCCAGTAAAGCAACTCATTTGAAAGGGCTTTCTGCTAATACAATAGATATGCAGCTGCACACAAATCGCTTATCCATGAGGTGGCTTACAGCTGAAGTCATATTTCTGATTTTAACAGACAGTCATGAGTACTACAACATTGCTCTTGTAATGGCTCCCGTATCTGAACGAGCTTGCCCAGTGGTTTGTTGGCTTTATATTCCTGCATTGTCAGGTACAGATTACAATCACAAAGTATTAACTTAAGTTACCTCATTGTAGCTGGGATGTAACACTGTTCCCTGAATAAAGAGGCATGCATTTTTCAAAATGTAAACCTAACGGATATTTCTATCTACTGACCTGTGATACAGTATACCAAGGGTATCCTTCTGATCAGCCCAACAATCTTCTGGGAATCCAGGTTTTGTTGGTCTATAGAACTTGCAGAGTTTGTTTGGAGTGTTTTCCATCATTGATAATAGCTCTATTGTTTTCTCTGAGTTCAATTGTTCATTGCGTTATTGTGGTGCAGGGTACAGAGCCTGTTGGATGGAAATTCTGTGTGACCAACGTGAAATTCTATCAATACATGTGAAGCCTGTTCATTCAGGGTGACTGATTATTTTTTTCCCTTATGGTGCCAATAAGTCTATGATGTAGTCCATTATTATTTTACTCTGTACGTATAAAAATGAATCATTACTGTCATAATCTGGATGGCAGGGTGAAGACATACATAATGTTTATTTTAAAAACTGCATTTATTTTGGTAAGGGAAATGCAGGCGTCGTTAACCATACTGTATTGGAACATTCAGTTTGGATTTAAGAAACCTGGGTATAGCAAGAATATAATCTTGAACACAATGTTTGTTTAACTTTATTATTATACAATACATTTACAATGTGTGTTATAAGATAACACAAGATTAAAATGCATTTTCAGTAAAACACTAGTAATTTTATTAATTGATAAAAGTCTGAATTGGTTACAAGGTTGAAGACAGAATATATTTTGGATTTATAAAAATATTTTATTATTAGTGCACCCAGTTTGTTAAAAAAATGTCAAGTATAGCTTAATCACAGTATTAATGAAGGTGATAATTGAATTTACAGTAAATGCCCTGCATGTAATTTACAAATATATATTTTTTCCTTGAATATGGATGTTAAATGGTAACGCACTAAATAAACTACATTATGTGCAAATGTTTTTCATTTAGGAATGATACTATGTTTTACTATATATCAGTACAAGAACAGAGTTTAATAAAAAAAAATAAAAAAAATATTTGATCTGACTTTGTTCTGTACAGTATATTGAGCACCTGGTATGTATATGGTACTGAATGGTAAAACAACCACCAACTTAATGCTGCAATACATCATGTTGTACAACACAGTGCAAAGAAACACACAGGGGCCAGTTTGCAGAATTCATTCAACAGGACCTCTGAAAACACACTTCACTGGATGGATGGATGGATGGATGCATGCATGCATGCATACATACATACATAAAGTACCATGCTAATTTGTTGCAGTTGAATAACTGTCACAGTTCATAGTAAGTGCTATTTACACCTTCTGTCAAGGTTTGATACTATTTACTAGCCTTGTGCTTTGGATAGCTGCACTAAGTTTAAAACAGACAGGGTTGAGCACACTGGTATTAGCAAGATAATGCATAGGTAGCACTGGCCACCAGCCTTCCTTTATTCTTTATCTTCCTTTTCCAGGAAATCCGTGAGAGTTCCAGTCTCAATGGGTATGATCAGATACTCAACACCATCTGGACCCTACAGGAAAAACAAACAACAAAACTAATTGTATTATCCATGCACTTCGAGCTGATCTCCCCTCCCTGCTACAGTGCTCTTCCTCTCACCTTCTTTGCCCTGATGAGCTTGTGGTCCCTGAACTCTGTCAGCTGAGTCCTCAGGGTGATTTCACTGTTCACCAGAAAAGCCTCACGACAGCGCTGGTAAAAGTCTTGGAAAGATAACCCTTAACCCCATAAACAAAGAAAAAATAAGATGAAAAACGAGTAACCTTTGAGTACATACAGTATACCATGTCAAATTCTCATATATACAATATATATATATATATATATATATATATATATATATATAAATGGACTGCTAACTTCTTAGCAATGCTCTTTATTTCAATCAGAAAACAGTTTCCGATTTGATATCTTACCTGTATAAGAAGGATTATCCTTGTTTTCAAGCTGAAATTCTCCCAGCAGTCTGAATATTCCCCTAAAATTAATTAAAAAACAGTGTATGTATTGAGAAAAATCCTCTTGTTAATTCTAGCACAAGCCAAGGCAACGAAGCTACCCTCAACTACTGCAGCTCTGCTGGTACTATTAGCAGAGTTTCAAAAGCTCTAGTAAAATGTAACTGTTGAGCACACGCAATTAGCATAGGATGTCTTTCTTATTCCTTGAATATCATTTTTATACTTTACAATTACTTTACAACACTGGTTTCACAGACCCGGATTAGTCTTGGAATACTTTACCTAAAATAACATTAGTAAGTCCAAGAGAATCGGGGTCTGTGAAACTAGCCATCAGTGTACGAAGTTCCTACAGAATCACATAACCTCCCCGGTTTATCTTCCTGCTGTAGCTCAGTCTTGCAGAGGGAATGTGTTACCTTGCGTTAGGAGTCAGACTGCGCATGACGTGTGTCAGCGAGCTGAGCGCCAGGGCTCTAGACTGCTTGACGAGCAGAGAGTTCTCGTACGAAGTCTCCTCGATGTACGGCTGGTACATGGTGGTCTCGTACCACAGCCAGTTAAACTGGCTCACCTTGAGCTGGTCCCATGCTGTGTAAAAACAAACAAAAACCCAAATCAGCTGTACTTTGTATGTATCCGAGCAGTGGTATTAACGGAGCAGATTAGCCTCTAGGTCAATTGTGCCACTGACCGCTGCATTGACACCTCATTTAAATTTCACTTGTGATTTATTTGAACCCAGGAATCCATTTTACTCAAGAATAACGGTTATATAACAAAGTTATTTCATTTCTCATTGGCAGACAGACTTCGCGTTCATTTTAATACTATTACATGTTACGTCGTGGTCTTGAAAGTTAAAAGACGAATAAATAAAATGACAGAAGCCACATTTAACTCAAAACCGGCCAGAGTTGATCTAAAGACGTTTTAAAACCGGAACTGTCAAACTAAAATATTCGTAGCGTATAATGCGACAGGAAGGAAAATTATAAGCCCCATAAATGTGTAAAATGGTCTTAAAATCATCCTTCTAATTTACAGAGTAGCATAAACTGACTTAAACTAATATGCAGACTGAACAGAAAAAGTATCCCAACAGATTAAGCTGGGCGCTTGTAGTAAAAAGGCAGCATGTTACTGACAGAGAGGTGCGTTGATGTGGTCAATGGAGGCTATGAGGTGAAGGTTTGGGATCGCAGCCAGCTGTCCCAGTATCTGTTGGGTTTTATCTCCTCGCAGCATCTGCCTGTCGATATTGTGGATCAGCAGGAAGAGCTGAAGATCCGGATCTGTTATAAAAAAAAAAAAAGTTGTTTCAGACAGTTTTTAAACTTTATAAAGTCAATTATTACACTGTATATTCATCTGCATCTTATGGAAAGAAGACAAAAACAGGGATGGAAATAAGACCCTTATTGCATAACAGTTTCACCCATTCCAGGTTTTAATAAAGCTTAATTAGCCACACTGTATAGGTAACAAGCTCAGGTGTGTCTTATTAGTTAAACCAGGTACTATGCAATGCGAGTCTTATTTCCATCCCTGCAAAATAACATCACTTAGAAATCAGGACCAGGACATACATGAAAGTAGGACTCTGCTCTGCAATGTGCTGCACTTTGAAAGCTCTTAGGGTTGGCCTTGGCTTCACTCCCATTGCAAAGCAGTCATTCATGGTTTTGCCAGGAGCTGCATGTGACATTAAAAGCAAAATCCGAAACGTCACGGGGGGAAAAAAAGTCCCAATTTCCTTCCTTCTTTTTATTTTTAAATGCTATACCCATGACTGCAGCTTTGCCAAAACACACAGCAATGTCTCTTACTATCCACCCACTTTTAAAACATGTATTCCGAGAAAAAGCATTTAGGAAATCGATTCTGTCGTGACCAAAATATACATGTTTTCTTCATGCGAAAGAAACTGATTTGTATCAAATTAGTGACCGATCAAAGCAGAGAGCGGAGCAATGGTGTCAGCAGTCAAAAACTGACCCTTTCTTTGAACGTGGAAGTTAAATAAATGGATTGCTTTCCTAATCATTCATTAATTACCTTTTTATAAATACTTTTGTATGGACTATAATGCCAAGACGACTCAATTTCCAGACACACGTTTTTTAACATTAATGACCTTAACTAGAGGCAAATCCTTCAGGTTATATGCGATGCAGACAGGCACACAGAAACACAAGAGCCTCCCAGTCTGCCTGTTCTTACCTATACCCCTACAGTACAGTTAACTGTTGGGGTAGCCTGTTCTTACCTTCCTTCAGTGTTTTAACAATGAAGTCCATCTGATCCAATGGGTTACGGAAATGTCCTTCATACTCTAAAACTTCTTCCGTGATTGAATTCAAAATCTGTAAGGCCAAAAAGCAATGTGTTATAATACATAAGTGAGGACCACTACCCTTGTTACATCTCTGGTCTTTAACAGGTACCCTTCTCCAGCTTTTCTTAGTAACACGGAGCTGCACAAACAGCACGACACTGCAGAGTGAGCTCCTCACAGCAATCAGATGCTGAGACCCGAGGGAGGGACAGTGGGGTTGATTCCAAGCCTGCTTGCTGTTGAGTGCTCATTCTGAATGAGGGGTCCAAGCAGCTATACTAATGTACATCAAATTACACAGTAACACATGTTTAGCACATGGACAGCCTGAAGTTTATATTTTTCCACTTGTTACGTGAATACAGATAGGATAACTGTTTAATTAGAATAGAAAAAACAAAAGACACACCCGTGACGGGTCGTACCGATCTGATGGTGATGCTGGGGAAGAAGCCGTTGATGACCACATGAATGGAACCCAAGAGCATGCTGGTGCGGAACTTCTCCAGCAAGGTCCTCTTAGAGCCCAGGCCGAACAGCACTATATTGAAGCCCAATCTTTTCAAAAGAAAAGGAATTACGTTAGGGTTTTTCATCAAGGAAAGACAAAAAGAATACTTTAGACACCCAACAATCACAATCCAAGTTCATTCTAGTAAAGTCTTTCTGAATAGGGGATTAGGGGAAGTTCAAAATGTAGTATTTTCTGTACTAAGGCTCAGTTAGTGTGGCTTGAAACTCAAACTAACCACGCAGTAATGATCAGGACCCAGGGGTTCGATGAGACGTCAATTGCTCCTCCCTTATTGCTGCAAGAGCAATCATACTGTGATAAGCGCGGTCAGTTCAGAGCAGATTTACCAGGGGCCTGATGGTTCAAACTCCTGGAACCTGGTCATTTCAATGATATATCTAAACAAGGGAAGTCCTGAAACCCAGGACTGCGTGCAAATTTCAAACCCGAAGTATGACTAACCAGCTAATGAATCCATAATCACAGAACAACAGAAAGCCAGTCTTGTCACATGTCCCTAAAAATAGATGATATGACAATAGACCTAGATAAAGACAATTAAAATTACGGAATACATAATGTATTCATTATTACAACTTGAATGAGTGTCACTACTTCAGCACCAAGGACAGAGGCATTTATTGTAGTGTGTTTAGGACACCCAACAGTGACTAATCCTGACTAATCCGTACTACTTACTGTAACTGCAGCATCCACTTGTGAAACAGCCTCTCATGTTCCTTGTTTAACTGTTTAAATTCTGCAGAAAATGCAGTAGAAGTGCCATCAGGCAGCCTGCATAGCGTCTCCTACCGAGAAACAAACAAACAAAATGAAATCAATTGTCCAGGAAGAAAAAAAAAGAAAGAAAAGCATAAACTGATAGTGGTGTTGAATTTGTTCTTTTAGAATGACTTCTTGTTAGCTGATGAGCTAGCGAGAGCAGAACAAGGATATGCAAGTATCACAGACCTGGTCAGGTTGTGGGGTTTGCAGTTTCTGGAGAGTTCTGTCTGAGGTCAACACCTTTGAACGGCCGTGCGCTTCAAAATACTCCTCTACCAAGCTGGGCTAAATAAAAAGACACATTTATCAGTAGTGCTGTCATTATGACATCCACATAGTGCTAGAGATTTTGGAAATGCATATTTAAATAAAGAGTGCAACACGGAGGGGTGGGCTAGGCCGGTAAAGACAGGCCTACATTTCTGGTACAAGTATTTTCCGTAGCAATGTACTTGCCTAAGCAACCAGGCTTTAACAATTGAAGAAAGAAGAGATTTGAAGATGATCTCCACGGAAACCAAGTTGATTGTGTTATTGTTGTGTGTCCTGTTTTAACAGACACAAATTGCCTGGATTATCCATACAGGACATCTTCAAATACCACCTTCTTGTTCTCCAATTGAACCAGTGTTCATAAGTTGCCTATACAAGTTTCAAGTACAATACTACAGAACAAATGGATATTCTATGAAGGGGATATTGTCAACTGAGTTTTCCACTAATTTGAATTTTCAAGCCAGCACAGGGCCAGTTCATTTACTTTAACTAACTTTTTCTGTTCAACCCAAACTAATGCTCCTGACCCAAGCCCTCAGAACGTACTTCTGGAACCTTCTTGGTTTTCTTGGCTGGGGTCTTGTAGAGCCCTGCAGCCAGTGCCTTGCTTGCAGGCTTGGACTCTGGGACTAGCTTGGAGGCCTCCTCCTCAGCCTCCAGCTCCTCCTCAGAGTTGGAAGGAGAGAAGAGGCTGTCGCTGTCCGACCTCAGATTAGGAGCTACAGAACAACACACTGAACACCTGCAAGCTACAACACAAAACCCTGCCCCCAACATACAAACAACACATGCTCATGGTATGGAATTGTGGAGTCTCCCGCAAAACATTCAGTAAAATGATTTTTAAACTGATACACATAGAGAGGAGGATTAAGAGTTACAGAAAGATAAGCAGCTAGACTTTATACTGAATAAGAATTTTACACTCTTATAAAAGGTTTTTGACAAACCACTTAAGTACGAATGACTAATACAAAAAACATATTTAGCATTTTGTCACCCACTTACATTAAAATATATGAACATATTATATTTCAGAAAAAACTCAAGACTAATGAGGAAAAAAAGGATGCCTGGGATACACACTGCTTGAAACGTGTTGGTATAAAATGAATTTATATTACACAAAGGAAACAAACAACATACATTCTACTGTACAGAAGAGTGCTTTCTCTAATTTAGTGGGGCACTGCTTTTAGGTTCCTCCCAAGTATTTTTTTCTCTCTAATATGGTACACATCATTATTTTGTTCTCCCGCTAATTCAAAATGAATGAACATTTGAATATTCCTTAATTTTTACAGAATATTCTAAACACAAAAAAGAAATACATAAACAAATAAATAAAATAGCAATGTTTGTGCCAGCACTAGTAAAATGTAAATAAACATACCGGATAATCTTTTTCTCAACCTGGGTGGTGTGGTTGACACAAACTGATTCTTTTTACCCTGAAAACAAACAGAAAAATATAAGACATATATCAAAGCAAAACATCTGTGAATCTGCATTAACAGCTTTCATTTCAAAAACCTCTTCCATGGTTTCAAAACTCAATCGCAATTCTAAGGTAAAACTTAAAAGAAGCCAAGTCAAGTAAACGCATGTTTCTTATGAGTTACCCTGGTCAAATCTCTGCTCACCTTTCAGGGGGTTTTGTATTGGGTCGGTTGTCCTGCAAATGAATGACAGTACAGTTAATAAAGCAGACAGCTGAGCCACATGTATGAAAGCACGTCCTGGAATACTGTATTGGGTTGATGTCTCAAACACATACTGTTGCTTGCTCTGGTTGGACTGGTGACTTCTTCAGGGGGTGAATCGGCTGTGCTGAATTTAACACTCTTCCCTGGGGTTCTGGCTAATTCTGAGGCTGTAAAACAAGAAAACACAGAAAGGTGCTGTCACAAATTATGCAACCATGAATTAAAATGCGTAGAAGTACTGCTTTTTAAAAATGTGTCTAAATCCAGCCCCTCCACAAACAGGCTTGTATAATTTGTTATCATTTTGGGTGCTGAATGAAACTAAATGGAACTAATAGTATGTGAACCTGTCGAATCTGGAAACCGACACTATTTGTAAATCTTGTTAGCCTAAAAACCAATGGAAATCTGACAGTGCAGTCTGGCATCAAGTCATATGAAGATTGTAATCGATGTCCAGTGGGTACAGAAAAGTCAATGCTTACTAGAATCTGGCACGATTTTCCAGTCCCAAGTGATGCGGGATTAGACAGAATTTACTGTAGTAGAAAATCATATTGAGAATTGAAAAAGAAAACAACCACTAGAGGTCAGTGTCTCCCATTCTTACCCACAGTTACTGTTTTTCTATCTTATACCTTGCTATCAGCTGTTTTACATATCTTGATTAAGATCTTAACTACATTTAACAGAGATTAGTGATACTGTGTTATTTAAGTGTCTATTTGTAATTGTTGTTAACTGACTAATTGTTATATGTGTTAATGTGGGTGTCAGAGTGAATAACTGGATAGGAAAGGGGGTTAGTTAATAAAGTGGGCAGGCTTATTAATGCTATGTCAAATGCTATGTTTCCGAGCATCACTAAAGGATAACATTCAGAAACGTACTTCATTCAAAGAGATAACCCATCTCCTCATTGTTGAAAACACTGCCTTGTCGTCTTCTTTGCCTGACGCCTGCACAGCATGTTTTTTGTTTTTAACTATTCCTGTCACTGTTGCCACTGCTGAGAGATCATTTTCTAAACTTAAGCTTTACACCAGAAGTACCATGTGTCAAGAAAGACTATCGGGGCTAGCCTTGTTAAGCATAGAACAAGAACACTCAAGAAAAATGAACACGCACAAACACCAATGTACACAGGATGGAAGTCCCCTTGGCGGGATAGTATAGCTTGACGGACATTGCTTTGTACACAGATGAATGTACGCAGCTAGTCATAGTTTGACTTACTAGATTCTAACAGCAGTATTCATATAAATAAATTGATCCCCCCCCTACCCTGGGTGGAAAAACGCTTTGCCAGGTGTCAGGGTCGCTTCTGAGTGTGCTGCAGCCCAGCCCACTAGGGCCACCAGTGGCAGCACATTGGTCCTCAAAGTTTTTTGGGCACATATGTATATTTCTCATACGATCTATAAACTAAATAAAAAGACATTCACATATATAAATTGATCAGGGGGTACAAAAGCACATATTGGGAGCAGTAGATTGTAATGACTTTCGTCCCCCTGCAACTACATCAGCATTGCTCTATTCCATATGAAGTCAGTTACCTTGAGCTGCTGTCCCCAGCGCCTCCACATAGACCTATTCATTGCAAACCTCATGGTCTTCATCCTCAGAGAACTCAGGATCACTCTTCCGAGGAGACACTTATGTTAAATAAAAACACACAATGGGCCTGATTTCCAATGACTTGGTAAACAGCATTTAGTTATTTTTCACAATTTAGCTGATGAGCAACAAATTGGGTTATCTACAATTGTAAACATAAACGATGTTGTGGGTGAACTAGTTTGTCTTGTGTGTAGTGATGTGTACAGTAATCAATCACAGCACTTCCACATCATTTTCTGATGTTACACAGGTCAAGTTTTGATCAATTGCAAAAGTACAAATCTGCTTTGCTTTTATATTTCAACGTATATTTAAATGTTTATTTGTGTATTGCTCTGTGGAGTTGTGTGATTTACTGAAAGTTTATTGAAATGATTAATTTGTGCATTCGTTTAATCAAGTAAAAGAAATTATTCACAATATGAAAAAAGAAAACCAAAAAACAACAACAACAACGTTGAAGCGATGTGCTTTGCTTCAGAGTTTAGGGGTAATAAAATGACTAATACGATTAAAGCCGCAGGGTCCCAAAAGAACTACAGTTTATTACTAAAATATGAATTCTATACTTCTTGAATGTTTGTTTACCACATTCATTCCTATCATTTAGCCTTCTGTGTGTTACAGTCCCGTATACACTCGTCAAAATTATTTGTATTCTGGACAACAAAGTCGTCTTTGGCACCTCTACTCTGTGAGCCTAGTAGTAATGATATACATACTCCTGTTGGAATAAAGAGGGTTAGCGTCTGATATCTCAGGAAAGCAATGCAACGCTGTTTGTGTAACACTGCAGTGCAACACATAACGAGAAACACAAAGAAATCGTGTTTTACCTGGGTAAACTACCTTTGTGTGTCAATACCAGAAACTGTTGATTCGATCGTGAAAGATGCGTCTCGTGAAACTGCGAGAAAAAGGCTAAGAAAAATAAACACATGTAATAATAGTTGACACAATATACACTACGTAGCATGTTTGACAAGCAAATAGAAGCTGATCATTTTTACGATCAATATACTGTATATATACGCACTTTAAAAAAAGCATAAGTGTAAAAGGTGTTATATTTGAAGAAAGAAACATCACTAACGATTCTGATCTAAAGATCTACAAACTTGCACTGTGATGGTGGCCATATTGCCATAAGATCAGTTTAAAAATAAATAAATAAATAAATATTACAAACCTGCTTCGCCTCACGAGTCTTAACGCAACGGAATTGTAATGAACTGCATATTATAAAAATAAAATAAAAAAAACAGACTCGAACATTTCCATTAATATTAACAAATTGTAAATATATTGTATGCGTTACACACATTAAAAACTCCCGCTAGTATTTAAACAAGGGCAAAGGGTAAAGGGTAAAGGCAAATACTAATCAAAACAGGGAATTTGTTAAACTCAAAATCCCAGAGTTTCAAGCACTAGATTTGTATGTTGATTGTTAGAGTAGGGTCTCCTGGCAGTATGGGAGTTGTAGTTGATTATATTGTAGTATTACCACTGCCGTGTTTTGGAAGCAGTCGTACTGCATTGAGAAGTTACTTTGTACATTTTATAGCAGTGGTATTATTTCAGTATGTTTCTGTAAAAGATCATATGTAATTGTATTTTGATCCTAATATTTGTATTATAAGTTAGCATGTTATAAGCAAAATAGCCAATTGCAGTAAATACTTAAATACTAACTTAATACGTACAACTCTATATAATAAATACAATTAATTATAAACAGTAATATATATATATATATATATATATATATATATTTTTTTAAAAAGCTATTGTTTTTACATATTTTATTTAGGTCTTGATATTGCATTAAATTATTCTCTCGCTGTTCCGCTTCGCTGGTCTGAATCCTATGCTGCCACATTCTGTTAACTGGTTTGGTTAGCCTGGTGCTATAGGCAAGGTGACTCGCCTCAGCAAAGTCTTCCTGTTACATAGTGAGGAAAAGACGAAGCGCATACAATTAAAGTCATTTCGCTTTTTTGCGAGGTAATTGATGTACCTGTGTTTTGGTGTTCCTGTATTCCCGTGGTTCCCCCTGTGACGAGGTAAGCCGGTTGCACTATTGTTTTGCTCCCTCTTAATCTTTGTTAAATGCAGTACTCTTTTGGTGTTCAGGTTTTATGGTATTGTTTATTGGTATATTACATGGCGAGTGGCGGATATACTCTGGATGTCAGTATTCCGGACTCTCCCGAGGTAATGTAAACTGTGTTTTAAATGTAATTTCTGTGTTAAACTTGTTGTGGCGGTGCAGCGTAACCAGCTTTCTTTTATTTCTTGAAGGAAGTGGAACACCCCCAGCCACTCTTTCTGGTAGTTTTCTTTCCCTGTGTTTATATCTTGCACACTGCTTTTGTAATTATTGTCCCCTTCGTTTTATTTGTCTTTATAGTTTTAATAGTACCGTGCGGAGTTTAGGTGGCTTTTAGTGTGTGTGTGTCTATAGGAGCTGCGAGGGAGAGCGTCGCTATTGTGGCTGCTCTACTTTACAGAGCATTGAACGTTGTCAAGTTGGTTGCTGGGGTGTGTTTTCCTTTTGAATTGTGCACTATTATTAATAGTATTAAGTCTGGCGAGGTGATTTGTTTTGTAGATACACTTTGATATATTTACTTAATTATTCACGTGTGGTTTCTTTTTGTTTATTTTATCACAGGTGGTGTTTGACTACCTGTGACAGAAATATAATGAATCTTGGTTGTAAATCTCCCTCCCCACCTGTGAGGGCGCTAAAGCAGCGAGGACCGAGTTCTTTTGACAAGCTGGCTTGACAGTTCTTTCCCCGAGTAGGGAATCGTTTAATCTGGAAGAAGGCGAGACTCCGTTGCTGGAACGTATTAACCCGGAAGGGAAGCAATGTAGCAGCCGCAGATTGTAAAGGCAGCTGCATTCGTTTACCAAGGGGCCATGCGTGACAGCATATAAGGGGGACGGAGAATTGTAATCGGTTCCTTCGCTTTGGTTACAAAACATAACTCGGAAGGACCCGTGCAGCATGTATGAAATATCATGAGTGTTTGTTTGTCTTGTCTATAATTGTTAGTTGTGTTTTATAGACGGCTAACACGTTCTGGAGCTGTCGCTAAGGGCCAGCATAAAACCCAGAACAGCACTGCACTATTGTCACTCATTAAACTGTATCACCCACCATGAGCACTACAGCACGCACCCACGACTGATGACCGTGTATGTATATTGTGGGAGGGATACCTGTGTTTTTTGTTTGGGACTGCAACCCGTTATTATTTAACCCTGTGCATTACACATTGCTGTGTATTGCCAGGGATCATTGTTTTGGTCACAAGACCTGGAGTATAAAAATAAAATACCTCTTTTCCATACCGGATTACAATCTCTGTCTGTGTTTATTCCTGCACTGCATTACCTCTGCACCTGTTCACAATCAACCACTTTGCCACACTGCCCTTCGGAGCTCTGATGGGTGGAGCCGCCCAACATTATTTATTAATTGGATTGACATTTTTCCATCTCTCCTCTAGGTGTCGCTGGGGATAATAAGTAAACAATTATTTTTAGTGCAAGATATGCTTAAGATTGTGTTTTTGTTTTATTGCACTGCAGCAACTCTGTCTGTCTATTTGTAGAGTAGCTGGGGCTAGCACAGTTGAAAACTTCACTGATTTTAATAGAACGAGGAAGATTCTCCAGATAAGCTCAGTCAGACGATGGCCGGTTAGAGTCCAGACTATTCTATTGCCGACCGTAGACGAGAGCTCCCAGGGGGCGCCGCAGAATTGGCCAAAATAACTGGATGTGCCAAATTGGGAGAAAATGATAATAATAAAAAAGGTGATTACTAAATCTAAAAACATAAATAAAAAATCAGTTGCAAATTTAAATACATTCTGTTGCCCCGCAGACAGTTCAAATGTGATTGATCCTAAATTTTGAAAAAATGCAATTAATGTATTGGGGGTTATTTTTCAATACAGTTTCTTGTTCAATAATTCTGATGGTAAAACTCTTAAGACCTGGCACTGTGGTCCCTAAGTAGTGTAGTGCCCCATACAGCTCATTCCCTCCTGCTGCTGCAAATAACAGGAACAAGGAGGGAGGAGACTTGTAGGCCAGCATCTGAATATATTTCTAGGGAGTGTAAACAAACTGGCAAGCCTACAAGGTCATTCTGCCGTAAAACAAAAAATGTGGCCTCGTAAGATGTTCCTCATTCTCCCCCACTTTGATGGTGCCTTCCAGTACTTTACACAGCTCGTCTCCTCTTTGTATTACTGAATCAAATGGTATACACTAATTACACAATATTGTTTTGCTCGGTCTGTTTCAAGCTCTTTTCAAAATGTCTGCTCTAGTGCACTGGGGTTTGAGAGCTGTCCTCTAAATCACTGCAGGAAGAGCACTTCATGGATCGTTATTGCTGTGTTACCTGTTTGACAATGTGGGCAATAATCCTTACACTATCAGTGCATTAGAGCGGACAAAAGAGCTTTGAAACAGACTTTAAAGATAGAAGTGTAAAAAGTGTCAGGATGTTAACAATGAAAAGTGACAGGTACGTTATTTAAACAGTTGTAACACATGGGGATGTGTAACACTATATTTTTGGGAACCCCACTACTAACTATTTGACAGCTGTGATTGTTTAGGCAATTTTTTTTACAGGATTACAGAATGCTGTGAAACTATTACTGAACATTCTAGTTACCCAAACAGTACCTAAAAAAAAAAACACAGTCAGTTGTCCAGAAACAGCACAATATTTATTCAACATATTACAGATAGATATTTCTCTCTCTGCGTTGCAGATTGATCTCGATTTGTTGCTTTTTTTACATCTTTATTTACAAGGATTTAAAATATTCCTTTTTTTAATTTCAGACCGATATTTACATCAATGGTACGATGGATCACATCTTTATGTCAACAGCTTTACTCATTGGCAAGAACAGCTATAAAGAGAATGGCTTACATGCATGAGTCGAATGACCCCTGAATGGATACCCAGCATCATTTAATATATTTTCACAATAAACATTGTCGTCACGAGAAAGTCTTTGCACTAGTCCCACATACTGTACATTTAAAGCAATTCCGTGCGTCTTTGCAGGGGCAGAGATACCTTACTTATGTGGAAAAACAATGCTTTAATGTTTTGTTGGTCATTTCTAATACTGCTACAGAAGTACAGTGCTGGAAATGAAGAGTCCCAAACAGTTTGGGAGAGTAAATCAGACAAGTCCCAGATAGAGGACTGCCTTAGTAACAGAGTGGATGAATGATGTCTCACTATCTGTTCTTCCAGGTGTCAGACTCAAGGCTTTAAAAAAAATATTTAAAAAAAATTAAATAAAATAACATTGTCACACATCTCTCTGATTTTTTTTTTGTCTTGGGTGACGTACTTTTATCTTGCCACACCACTAAATCTGATAGAAGTACTTTAGAAGCACATTCACTTCCTGTGTTACATTTAATAAGATCCCACCTGACCACAACTAGTTTTTTCCTGTGCGTCCTATTACCTGTAACACTGGAAGTGACCTTAGTGTCGCCTTCACCGGAGCTAGAATGTCAGTCAGGAAAACAAAAAGAGAAATAACAGAGACGTGCGAGAGTGTTGAGAAAATATTTTTCAAAGTCTTGGTTACACTCCCATAACGAACATAACAGCCAAAGTGATCATAGCGAGCATGTTTTTAAATAACAAAATGACACCCGATTTGTTGCATAGATTTTGTAAAGTTTATATAAACATTTAAATTCCTACTAAAACAGTAGTGTTGGCAGATGTGAGAAGAGTTGGCCAAATAGTTGATTGTCAGATGACAGCAGCAAATAACACCCCCAAATACAAGGATTCTTATCCCATGTTAGTAAATACAGTAAAGCATTCCAACAGTACACCTGTAACTTGCATACAACAAATTAACAATTTGACCAACCTATTGTTTAAAAAAACAAAAAACAACTCTGTAAAGTTTTGCTGATTGCCAGAAGGTGGCAGCATACATTAAAACATTAGTGAACACTGCCGACTGTACCCCGTGTGCTGTGCATCGTTGGGAATGTCATTTTTAAATACAATTACAATTGTTTGGATATCTGTATCTGCAAATCAAATGGGGAATGCTACCAAAGTCATTTAACTCTCCACCCACCCTGCCTCGGCAACAAAAGGATTGGTTGAAAGTGACAGATTTATTTATCTATATTAAAACACTCAACAGTGCTTCATTTTTAGAGACACAGAAACTAAAATTCAATGACGGACGCTTTGAAAAATGACACTGAAAAAGACTTAGTCGAAATGTCTGTCATTTCATTTGTGTTTCTTTTAGTAATTCTAGCCTTGTTTACAAACTGTGACGCTCAGAAGATTGAATACAGGTCTTCTCGAAACAGTGACAGGCGGACAAATGACTTTGGTAACGTTCCCCCAACTGATCAGTGGAATAATGCATAAACAGGTCCAGGTAATTTCCTTGCCTACAACACAAAAATGCAACAATTCACTGTAGAACGAGGCAGGAACAGTAGAGAGTGTTCACTAACATGTAATAACATCACCATCTCTACCACCTACGAAAGAATCTCCCTAAGCAAGACTCCCTTTAGAACATCAGCTAGCAGCTGTGTAATACTGTGCTTCTGCGGTCTCAAAAATAAATCCATGCACCGCGCACGAGGGTGGAGGGTTTACTTTGCCCACCCCCCTTGAAAGTTAAGTGTTCTGCTTAGTGGGAGGACTATAGGAAACAGTAAAGGAATCACACACTGTCCACATGCATTTTCATCTTTAGTTTTACAAAGGAATGTACTTAAAAATTGACTAGGCTCAGTCTGCTGACATAAAATCACAATATGGGACCTGAAATATACACAGAAGCTTTCAGAGATAACAGCCTGTAACACACAGATATTCTCAATAAAATAAATGGTTAAGAAATGTTAACCATCGATAGCATTATACCAGCTCTCTTGATTGCAAATTGTTTATAACTTCCTTATGGATCTAAACAGTTCTCTTACTCTGAATCAAATGATCTGATTAGCTTGATCAATCACTACATAGGCATATGTAATGGACCAGCTTACACAAACCGTTTCTAATATCATATACACACTATTTATTTTGTACACACACCATATCTGGGATTCATAACCCTAATGCCTTTGCTTTCGACCTCTATTTCTAAATTTATTCTGTAAGAACATAACCACACATTGTATATTTGCAATATAACAGATTTCGGTATTTGAACCTCTGATTGCAATAGAACATTTGGTAAAACCCTGTGAAGACTAAATATGTGTGCCCGGGTCTGGTTGTTTTGTTCAGTCCAATTTAAAACATCAATCATTTTAACACTACAGCTACTATGGCACAAAGATTAAGACAAGAAATTAAACAATTTGTTTTTTGGAGTAATAGTGTACAATAGCAAAGGTTTTGACGGAAACAAATTTAAGTAACAAGGTTAGTAAACCGAGATGAAAGGAGATAATTCGTCCACCCAACTTCAAATTTCAAGCTTAATCAAAAAACCTGAGGATAAAGAAAATGATTCAAGTAGACAAACGTTTTTTTGGCTAAAGCCTTCATCGGTGTTGATGAACAACTGGCTTCACCTGAGTCGAAGTGAATTTGAAGTCTAGAAAACAAACCCAACTGACAAGGGGCGGGTAAGAATGTGGATATGTTGAACGCAAGGAAACGTTATCTTAAAACATTGGCTCTACATCTTATTATTTAGCAATGTCATCATGTGCTTGACAAGCAACTAACAAAGAGGAGGCTGGGCACGAACCAGCAACCTGCACATTGCCAGAGAGCATCTCAACCACATTGCAAATGAGCCAGACTCATCTGCATTCGTGGTTATAGTTTCACCATTAATTAACGCCTATGAAATTCATGCACATCTCTTCAACGTCATTCCTACTACAGCAACGATGAGAAAAAAACAACAACTACTAGTATGTATTCCGGGGGCACACCAAATCCATTTAATGAAATGTTGTACAGTACTAAGTCAACTTAGATCCTGTACAATTACCTATGGATATAGACTGGAAAATAAATCACATTCTCTGGATGTCTTTTAAAGGAAATCATTGAGGATTAAATGAAAATCCTATTGTTGGTGTTTTAGTAGGACATGATTTAAAGGTCTGGAAATCTTTACTGCAGCATTACCTGCAAGCAATTAAGGGGAGCAGGATGAGGGCTTGTGAAGCTACTGCAAAAGGGAGAGAATGGGTGCTGTGGACACAGCCTCTCTTGTACAGAGGAAACCTACATTGAAAAATGAAGTTCATGAGCTTGAATGATGGAACTTTGCTTGCTTGATTTTAACTCAAAACTAGGACAAGTTTAAGTTTATTGACTGGTTTCACAGACCCTGATTAGCGCTAGCATAGCCTTGGATTACCTTACCTAGGGTAATATTAGGTAGTTCCAGATAAGTGCAAGGGCTATGAAACCTGCCATCTATGTTTAAAAGGGGTTCAGTAACTGCATTAATCTCTTTACAGAAAGGGGAGTGTTGAAAACTTAATATGCTAGCCTGCCTTTCGCTGCAATTGTGCCTGATGTTGCAATGCATTCAGGTTCGTCTTACAAATATCTGTTACACTGAATAAAGTTTAAGGCGGCATCACGTACAGTACATATTGCTTAAACACCTTCAAATATTAAAATAACCAATACAGTTTGAATTCCAGACATTTGTTTCATAGACCTCGATTAGCACTAATCTTGGACTACCTTAAAAGGTAGCATGAGGTAGCCCAAGATTACTGCTAATCAGTACAGATCAGCTGCTACTATTGCAAGTCACATGAAGAGGCATCTAGTAATACAAATGAAAACAACCCGACAACCCTTTACTGTCTCCTGCACACTGTAAAATAAACATCGCTCTACTGGCAACACAATTCATTGTACATGTCAGCAAATACATTCATGCCAAGTTATAGAACAGCTTTCACAAACCTACCCTTCACCAAGATAAACATATAGTAGCCCATTAAAAACAAGACTTTAAAATGACTGCTACTTTCCAACGCTTCATATCCAGTCACTTGATGTTGATTTTTCTTGTAATGGAAAAATTAGAGAGAATAAAGTCTGGAATGACCTTTCCAGCCTTTAGCAAACCAATTTATTTGACAAGCTCCCCGGCTTGACAGGTAGAACATGTCCTTTCATACTAAAGCACCGCTTTCTAAACGACTTTCAACCTTTTGAGAATGTTATTTATACAGGTTTCTACAGAGAGAGAAAAATAAAAAACAGCCAAATTCCTTTCAACCATTGCAACATGTGAACAGAATATTGAACAAAACAGAACACAGTACATTCACAATGCATTTAAAGTCAGTGTGCCAGCCTTCTAGAGATTAACATCAGCTTATTGGACTGCGGTTGCCAAAATATAGATAATCTTTTAGAAAATTAACATTAATTTGTATTGGCCTCATTTCACATATAAAATATACAGGACTCTGGGCTATATATTCATATCATTTTTACTATTGCAGAGTATTTGATAAACAATGCTAAAACCCCTTTGTCGTCAAGAAAATGAAAGTTGCTCAACAATGTTGGATGACTGCTGAAAAAAAACAAAAAACTTTCATGAACATCTCTGTGAAATTTATAATCTCTGTTTCCTTTTCTGCAGGATTTTCAGCTGGTAGATGAAGAGGTTTTTAATTTGCTTACAGCAGAGTGCATCCTTAATTTATTCTTTCAAACCTCAGGGGGATTACACTATGGGAACAGAACAGAACAGCATGAGGAGGGGTGAACGATGAGACTAATTGCTGCTGAAATCTACTGATTACCCAAAGCACATACAATTTGGATGTTTACATCGGTCACTCAATTACAGACTCCCTCACTCGATGAAACTAAATTAACCATGTCGTTGGGTCTTTTTTTCACCCTCAATAGACCTGCTCAGATTAAGGAATTAAAAGAAAATGCCACGGTCCATTTCATATGAAACACACACATCGGCTATGATAAGGATCTACAGAACCCTTAGTACATACTCCCTACACCGCTCCTGAATATCCCTCTATATACACACACAATACCTATGTAACATGTGAAGTGTACAGCCTGCTCTTAAGCAGTGAGGAATTTCACCTGTTTTTATACACAGCAGCTAAGACAGCCAGCAGCACACAGTCTAAACAGTGGAGGGTTGAAATAACCTGTACCCCTGCACAACAGTGTCGTCACATTTATTATTCTATTATGGGATTTTAAAAAGAGGGTCAATAAATCCCCCCTGGAGGATTAAAAGGGAGGTTGTATTTCCATCCGTCGCTGTGCTGATGCCTTGTTTTTCAGAATCCCAGTTCAATTCTGTTTCTTCCCCCATCGGAGATCAGCTGAAATGCACTGCAGGGGCCGGTGTAGAGCCCCTTCTCTTTTGTCAAAGGGCGCAATGTCCAGGCAACGAAAAGGAAGTGTGCTGGAGACCACGTTCCAGCAGCTGGATTAAACCAGGCATCCACAGTAACCCTTACAGTTCACACTGCCAAAGGGGACAAGCAGCGACAAGTTGAGGCACCTCACTGCTTTGAGACTTCTGAAGACACCCAGTACTGTACATTAGATACGGACATTCTTTCCATAGTCACTGTACCAGGCTGGTCCCTGCCTCTTTCTACCACACACGTCTATTGGAGAAGGCAGGCTGACTGTAGATCCCATTTACTTTGTACAGCTGCTCCGCTCTGCATGTCTAGTACTTGGTACTTTCAAGTTTCTAGAACTGGATCTAACGGCCAGCAGATTGAATTCCGGACCCTTTCCTTTGATTTTTCTTTTTTGGATCATAAAAGGAAGAATATTTAGAATAATAATAAAACAAAATCTGGCAGGTAAAATTATATATATATATATATATATATATATATATATATATATATATATATATATATATATATATATATATAAATATATAAATAAATGTGTAAAATATTACGAGAAGAAAAAAAAGATCACGCTTTTAGTGAGAAGCTAAAAAATAGTGTTTCTCTGTCTGATTTGATCCTCGTCTTGATTTCCACATTCTCAGCACTGTCTTTGGGAATGCAGATTAACAAGACAGATTGGCTGGAAACAACATCAAAAACAACAATTAAAAAACAAACAAAGAAACAAACAAACGGATTGCACGTCACCCCATCGAAAAAAAACAGGAAGGCATGAGCAAGTCCGCATGAGGGCAAATACAGTGAATCACGCAATCTTCAATGGTCGTCTTATTGCTGTTTTAATACAAAATATATACTATATGAATCTCAGGATTGAATTATGGCAGACACACGACACTTACATTTTCCATAATGGGTAACAGTAGATTTTTTGTTTTCGTCCACAAAATATACATGGAATGCACCATTTGGTCAGAAAAGTACAGCGAGGAGGAGGAGAAAAGAAATCCTGTTCCCAAGTGAATTCTTGGCAGAACAAGGTTTCTGGAAACCTATTCTAGTTTGGGGGGGGGAGTCACCTGGCTGCTCAGTACAGTACCTGGTTACTTTGTTGTTATTCAGCATGATGGTGTCTCCAATAATGTTAATTTACAATGAAAGATTTCCACCCGTTTCATCATCATCATCAGTTCCATGTTCTCAACCCTTCCCCTCCCCTTCTCTGAAACGGCAGTCCCGCACCAGATGACTGTTTGTTCAGAGTTATGCAACAGCTAAGAGCTGGTCTCTCTAGTTGACCAGATGTTGCTGCTGAGCAGTTACATCAAAAGCAGTCATCGTATGCGGTTTGCTGCTTGGGGACGTTGAAAGTTGTACAGGAAGGGGAAGGCGCCCACTAAACCTGCGATATGATTTGCATATTGAAGCTGGGGGAGCGGGACTGCTTGGTCAGGGGGGCCCCTGGGGACAGCAGATCCTTCCCCTCCCCAGCCCTGCCGCCCAGCCGCTCCTCCTGCAGGCTCACGGTGGAGAAGCGGTGAGCGCTGCTGGCCGTCAGGTTGGACACGCCTCGGGCCTGCCCCTCTCCCCGATTGCCATTCATGAAGTCAAAGGACTTGCTGGAGGTGGCGCTGGCAGTCCTCACCAGGCTCTGGCTGGCCGGCAAGCTGAGGTGCTGCTTCTTCATGGGGCTCAGCTCGATGGCTTCCAAGGACACACTGGGAGGGGAGGGGGGTTGTGGCGGCGACTGTGGCGGGGGTTGTGGCGGCTGCCTGTGAGGGGCTGGCTGAGGCTCGGCAGAGGTGGAGTTGGAAGGGTGGGTCATCAGTGGCTCCCTCTCCCTCTCTCTCTCTCTGGCCACCCGCCCCGCTGCCCCCTTCTTTACGTTGCCTCTCTGTGAAGGGGCGACCGGCTTGCTCCCGCTGGGCTGGCTGCTGTTGGAGGCCCCGGACGAGAAACCCTCATCCGGGTCGTTTAGGTTTATGGAGTCCTCCCCTCCACTCATGCCGTCCGCATCTGCAAGGGAAAAAAGACACAGTACTGTTACAGACTGCAAGGTGAAGGTGCCGGTCTATCCCAGTGCTAATGACTTGGACTCTTCTTGAAAATAACCAGAACCAAACAAATTCAACAAGATGTCTTTCATTTTTCAACATGCTTACATCCGAGCAATATAACCTTATAGGTTTTGTTTTTCTGTACATTTGTATATGGCCCATTTAAAACGTAGCATTATCCTGGTAACTGTTTTGTATTTGCAAGCCCCAGCTTCGCTACTAAGATGCCCCCACCTCATATGAAAGCAGGTATGAATGGGTAGTTTGTATGTAAGATCTTAAACTAGACTACAGACACATCCATTCTCAACTGTGCTTGTGTGCAGCCAGGCTTCGTATTACCAATTCATGAATTAATGGACTACAACATTTCAAAGCACTGGATAAGGTATTTTTCAGGATTTTAAATTAGGATGGCATATCACAAAGTGAAAGTCAGATGCAAAATCCAATCCCTGTGGCCACACTGTAAAATAATTACTTAAGCAATAGACCCCAAATTAGAGACTATTACCGCCTGGTCGTTGACTGGGTGTGCACGTTATATTTACGATCTTTATAATTATTTAATTTATCTTCTTCAATATTAAAAGGAACTTTAAAGCAGCTGGATCCAACTATGATATATAAAAGCTATGGATATTGTAAGCTGGGATACCTTTCTTACTAACTTAGGTGTCTATAGGGGGGTGTTAAGCATTACTTAAATGCAAGATATGGGGAATTCAAAACACTTACTATAGACATCTCTCTTTTTATTAGCCACCATTCCAATACTTTCTGAATTTTAGAATAGAAATGTCTAGGATATCCTTGGAGTATTTTTTAGATCACAAAAGATATGCTTGATTTAAAAAAAAAAAAAAAATCCAATACTATACCAGGTAGTTTTTTGTTGCAATTGTTTTTTTGTGATTAACCTGGCCTTCACAGGATTAGAAATCGAGCAGGCTTCACTGTTATCTTGCCTTTCATGATATCATATTACTGTTATTGATTTTTACAGCTATTATTTTGAGGATGAAAATGTTTCTTTGTGCAAGATATAGACAGCTACAAGGGCTGGAGTAGTCCCTTTGGAGCTGCATGAATGAGGAAACCTATTAGGACCAGGATTTGAAATTATTACTACTGTAAAATGGTCTTTAATTAAAAGGGGATTAACAAATTCATTTGGTCCAGTATATTGATTTAGATGGCCCACATTTTTTTCATGTTTATAAAGAAAAAGATTATAAAACACATTCCCTTCTTATACCATATTGTATTAATTATTATTAATTGAAGCCAAGCTGTCTGTCTGAAAAGCGTTCTTGTTTTGTCT
Organism: Acipenser oxyrinchus oxyrinchus; assembly: GCA_030684275.1. Lineage (NCBI taxonomy): Eukaryota > Metazoa > Chordata > Actinopteri > Acipenseriformes > Acipenseridae > Acipenser > Acipenser oxyrinchus. The sequence continues at coordinate 18,711,415 of CM060257.1, read as the reverse complement.
GAAGGTGTGCAATTGTAATAGAAGTAGGTACTGATAGGACTTTGACCCATGAATGTATTAAATTAGACCATTTCATATACCAGTTGTACCATGCCTAGTTGTGTTACAGGGTTATTTCAGATTTTTTATAGACATGTAAGGGATCAAACATGAAAAAGAGGAGACAAGGACTTTTCAGTATGGTACAAATTCTGATAACATTCTGTGACCCATTCTTACCTGCTTTGGTCATTTTAAAACATGACTTTTCCCCTCCCTCATGTAATCAACTATAGCAAGACATTTTTAGTTGGTCAAGCTTATATAGTCACACAAGGAGATACTGCAACTTTAACCTTCTAGAAGATCATTTTTTATATATACAAATGCATTCATATTTTAACATACTAATCCACAAAAAAATAAAATGGATTACTACATGCATAGCCGAGCAAGCTTTAACAGTTTGTTGGGTTAGGTCCATCAAACATGTGACGTCTCAACACAATGATGATCCAGTGAAGGAAAGATGGGGAGAAGAGACGGTGCAGTCAAGTCAAGAAGACATGCACAAGACAACAGTGGGAGAGTGAAAACAGCATGCTCCATTCCTCGTCTCTACCTCCCAAAGGAAGACAAGAGAAGACCCCAGCATCGGCTCTGCTTAGGGTACGTCAATATGCATAAAGTGTACAGGACACAGACCAAGTCACAGGACACATGCAATAAATACTGTAACTTTAATATTTGCCAATTACATGTCCTGTGACTTAATTTCCACATTGCACTGTATATAAAAAACAATGCTGGATTGTACACTCCATGTGTAAGGCTTACTTGACCTACTAATTGCGCATTTCAGGGAGACGTACTGCATGTATCGGAAAGGCCATGAAAACCTGGTAAGTCAGTTCTTGTTTTTTTATCCTGTTGTTTCAAAACAAAAACAAAACAAAAAAAACTCCAACCCAGAGGTGCTGAAAAGAACATAGAAAAGGACTGTTATTGGCGGTGGGAAAATTCTTCAAGCTTCTTTAATAGACGTGTGGATGTTTCTTTGTTTCATCTCTACAAGTCAGCATAACGGCGTGATAGCAAGAGCAGGACCTGAGCCGATAGGAACTGATCCCTCTCAGTTTTGAGTAGAAGAGAGAAGGTCACGATGGATTAAGAGTACTTGTAATTGTCATGGCCATTGTTCATCTGGATTTCCACAAACAGGCCTTTCTCAGCTACAGTCCCTGCTACCCACTAACCAAAACCAAACTGATCACAACATCTCAAACAACAGGCAGACTAGACTGTACGAAACAGAGAGGACATTCAGCTCAGAGGATCCATGAAGGGGACAGACAGTGGAACACAGGTACAAGCTACAATCTCCCTAGCACTGCACCAATCAGCCTCATTTCAGGGCTCACTACATAGTTATTACAGCATTCAAAGGTCCAGCCTACTTGAAAAGTATGGTTATTATCAATTTTACAGAGAGACATTTTTCTTGCATTGCCTTTTTAAACTGAACTGTAAAATGTTAGTTTTGTACCTGAAAGAACTAAGTCACTTTGAAGTTTTGGATGTTTATTCAGTTGCAACAGAGCTTGAATGTGTCAGTTAAACATTCGACTGTTTGCCTATTTGGTACACAGAGGGAAATTTGGGCAATGAGACTTCTGTAAAATAATCCATGAATATAAAAAAAAAAAAATCCTTTACAATCTTTTTGGTGAATAGAAGAATGCACAGAAAGCTAAATTATGGATGAATATAGTGGACAGACATCCAATTATTATGTTGTTTTTGTAAAATGTATTGTGGTGCTTTACTTTGCAAAATATTTGTTCAGTCAAACAACCGACCATAACCAAACCCCAATTTCACCGTTGAGTTCAGACACAGAGCAACAACTAGAAGGTAAGAGGACCTTTCAATATCTGTAATAAGGCAGCCCGCTCAAGTAACTTGAATAACTGAACACTACATCCTACCTCGTAAAGCACTAGTTGAAAATACCGTGTCGTACCTCTCCAGCCTTTTCATTCCCATGCACATGCAGCTGAGCAATAATCCATGCAGTGGGAACAGGGTCCTTCCCACCCCCCAAAAAAGGAAAAAAAGCAGTTTACAGGATCTCCTGCTCAGCTGGCAGAATAACTAAGAAATAATACTGAAGAAAGTTAAAGAGCTGGAGTCGTTTTACTTATGATGGAGCGCGCATTAGGATTTCAGAAATCCTTTCCTTAGTGCAGCATTAGTGCAGTTGTCAAGGTTCATTAAAACTGGTAAATCCTGACAACCGCCGCAAAATGATGTCTCACCTTGAAATGTTCAGGCCAATATAGTAGCATACAGAACACCGCTATATGTATGCTTACAGCTTTCTTATGTTTAATTATTACCACTATATTGGGAAAAAATGGTATTCATGAACACTATTTTAATTAATGCAATACCTAGTACTAATATTTTGAGTGTCACAGCAAAATAGGCATATCTGATCTATTTTCCTGTGTTATAAACTCCACTTATTATCACCATTTCTGGTCAGTCCCTTTGAACTGATATTAAAAGGGTTTGAATGTATTTAAAAACTCAATAAATCGCTGTCTTTAAAAGGCACATATGCCATGCAAATGCCATCTAATGCTGCCCTAGAATAGGCCAATAACAGAGGCACAGTATTTTTTGAATGAATCTGCCCCTACAAGGAGTGCACTGCCTGCTCGTATATCTTCATGCAGTTTGGGGCTTCCATTTTTCATTGACAGGAACGTGGCTGTGCTGTGACACGACTTTAATAAATTCACAACGCTGCACTGCAGTGCTGTGAGCTGCACCAGCGAACACATCTGTGCATCGAAGAGGCAGCTTGCCAACGTTTCAGCATGCTTCCGTCTAATGATAAAAGTAAGAGTTGTAATTATAAGAGATGTTATTACGTTAAGCTCAACTTTGGCAGAAAATGTGTATAGTTGGCAGATTTTGAAAATGATACACTTTGAATGTGTGTACAGTACAAAGTACATAAACACATGCCTCCCAATGGCTGTCTTTTATCAACAGCAGCTGCTGAAAACAGTCTCCTTCTCCAAGCACTCTAACCATTAACCTGGGGCACTGTTCCCTTTGTGGAGGCATTGTCTTTACATACCTCTGATTAACCTGGGACAGCTGCAATACTTATTAGCTTGAGGATATTAAACAGTGGCACCAAAACCTGTTCATACATTTACCCCAAGTGTAAATATTTTAATTAGTGCTTTCACATCAGTGTAAGAAAAAAAACAAAAAAACAGTCAGGTTTGTTTTAAGTCAAGTCTAAATTGTTTCAAATGTATTTAATCTATCTTCTTCAATACTGTTCTCTTGTTTAACCAAATTGAACCTACACTATGATATATACAAATTTGGACACTGACTCTAAATAATTGCCTGAATAACATTTGGTGTCACTGTATGATATTTAACCATGTACATCAGCATGACATTGCCCACTTCATAAAGAATACATCCATCAAAAAGTTTGAGACTTATTTGATCAAATGGAAGCTAAAAAGAGTTATGTTGAACCACACTAGAGCGCGACAATGTTTAAAAACCTAAAGAAAAAGCCCCAGTGGTGGCTTGACAAACTGCATGACTCGTCAGACCCTCTAATAGAATTTCTGACAGCTATTGAGATCACAGAAATAGCTCTGGGCCTGCTGTGTATCAAACTCAAGAAAAGGAGGGAAAAACAAAGTTCAAGGAATTTGAAAAATGTGGCCATGCTCGGAGAGGGGGGTAGAGAGGCAGCCTAGCCAATTCAATGCCACTGGTCATGCCACACGAGTGCAAAAAGCATCATGGATCAAAGATGCAGGTTTTATATGCAGGGTCATGCAATATCCAACCCTCCCCTTGGTGGTTGACCTCAGATCTAACCTGGCCTGGCCTTATGGAACTGGTTGGGGGTACAGTTGTATTTTGAATATTGTTTTGGATGAGAGACAGCTAGCACTCCCTGGGAGCAGTAGAAAGACACACTAGAATGGAATGACTCTCTGTGCTCCATAGACTCCCTCACTTCAGTCCGCAGCTCTGGCCTACCCTCAAGCGTGACCGGGGGGATGCTTAACTGCACTGCTGGCCCCTCCCTCTCTCGCTGCTGATTGGCTGCTGGTTCCGAGGAGGCATGGCGGTTCGGGGTGGCGGGGTGGCTCATGTCTGCCTCGTTTGAGAAGTCAAAACAATCTGGGATTCAACACACAGAGCCGGAAAACGTTTGGGTTTTAGCAGTTGAGGTTTTATTTGTTTGGGGTTTTTTTTGTCCACCGCTGCAGTGTTGAACAAGGAAATATAGGGTTAGACAATCAAAGGCAACATAAAATAAGCAGAGTGAGAGAGAAGAGAGAGGAGAGAGAGACACACACCAAAACAATGTCAGTACAGTAAGAAGGTGGTGATAAGGTTAAACATGGTAATGATGACTTGAAGGAAGTCTGACCATCTGTGTATAACACCTGTTGAGACCCGTCAGCATTTACTAAAATCACATAATCCTGTGTGGATGGCGAAGGCTATCATTACAGTCAAAATCATGGCAATGGTTCATATCCCGTGACTGGTAAGCTCACATTTCCATTGCTTTGTACTGTAGTTTTAACAAGGAAAAATAAAAGGGTAGCTTAAATTAGCTGGTTTTCATAGTTAGTTAGTTACAGTATTTTATTGAACTTACCAGTAAATACACTAGTGACAACTGGAATAATAACTGTATGTTCAAGATGTTGATTATCCAAGATTTAAAGAAAGTTGTCTGATTTACATTCCATCTAATTTGCATAGAACATTCCACTTTTTTTGTCGCATAAAGTATAAAAACACGAAATGCTAATTCTAACAATACAACATCCTTTATTATGACTTCTCCATTAGTTTGGCTGTTCTTGTGATTTTGTAAGGACTGTAAGATAATAAGAAGACACAGTCCTGTTAAACTTAAAAGCAGTTCCAATCAGTTATATTTCCGGACTACTGATACTACTGCAGTGGCACAAAATATAGTTCATAGAACAAAAAGTGTACTCTGTGTGTGTTTTCAAAACCATGACTAAAACAACCATGTGCAATGTGTATGTATATGTGTGTGTATAATTTATACACATACAGTATATATATATATATATATATATATATATATATATATATATATATATATACAGTACTGTGCAAAAGTTTTAGGCAGGTGTGAAAAAATGCTGTACAGTAAGAATGCTTTCAAAAATAGACATGTTAATAGATTACATTTATCAATTAACTAAATGCAAAGTGAGTGAACAGAAGAAAAATCTAAATCAAATCCATATTTGGTGTGACCACCCTTTGCCTTCAAAACAGCATCAAGCATCAATTCTTCTAGGTACACTTGCACACAGTTTTTGAAGGAACTTCGGCAGGTAGGTTGGCCCAAACATCTTGGAGAACTAACCACAGTTCTTCTGTGGATTTAGGCAGTCTCAGTTGCTTCTCTCTCTTCATGTAATCCCAGACAGACTCGATGATGTTGAGATCAGGGCTCTGTAGGGGCCATACCATCACTTCCAGGACTCCTTGTTCTTCTTTACGCTGAAGATAGTTCTTAATGACTTTCGCTGTATGTTTGGGGTCGTTGTCATGCTGCAGAATAAATTTGGGGCCAATCAGATGCCTCCCTGATGGTATTGCATGATGGTATTGCATAAGTATCTGCCTGTACTTCTCAGCATTGAGGAGACCATTAATTCTGACCAAATCCCCAATTCCATTTGCAGAAATGCAGCCCCAAACTTGCAAGGAACCTCCACCATGCTTCACTGTTGCCTGCAGACACTCATTTGTTTACGCTCTCCAGCCCTTCGGCGAACAAACTGCCTTCTGCTACAGCCAAATATTTCAAATTTTGACTCATCAGTCCAGAGCACCTGCTGCCATTTTTCTGCACCCCAGTTCCTGTGTTTTCGTGCATAGTTGAGTCGCTTGGCCTTGTTTATACGTCGGAGGTATGGCTTTATGGCCGCAAGTCTTCCATGAAGGCCACTTCTGACCAGACTTCTCCGGACAGTAGATGGGTGTACCAGGGTCCCACTGTTTTCTGCCAGTTCTGAGCTGATGGCACTGCTGGACATCTTCCGATTGCGAAGGGAAGTAAGCATGATGTGTCTTTCATCTGCTGCAGTAAGTTTCCTTGGCTGACCACTGCGTCTCGGTCCTCAACGTTGCCCGTTTCTTTGTGCTTCTTCAAAGAGCTTGGACAGCACATCTGGAAACCCCTGTCTGCCTTGAAATTTCTGCCTGGGAGAGACCTTGCTGATGCAGTATAACTACCTTGTGTCTTGTTGCTGTGCTCAGTCTTGCCATGGTGTATGACTTTTGACAGTAAACTGTCTTCAGCAACCTCACCTTGTTAGCTGAGTTTGGCTGTTCCTCACCCAGTTTTATTCCTCCTACACAGCTGTTTCTGTTTCAGTTAATGATTGTGTTTCAACCTACATATTGAATTGATGATCATTAGCACCTGTTTGGTATAATTGTTTAATCATACACCTGACTATATGCCTACAAAATCCCTGACTTTGTGCAAGTGTACCTAGAAGAATTGATGCTGTTTTGAAGGCAAAGGGTGGTCACACCAAATATGGATTTGATTTAGATTTTTCTTCTGTTCACTCACTTTGCATTTAGTTAATTGATAAATATAATCTATTAACATGTCTATTTTTGAAAGCATTCTTCCTTTACAGCATTTTTTCACACCTGCCTAAAACTTTTGCACAGTACTGTATATATTTTTCTATTCAGCTTTTAAAAAGCACGATGTCAGTGGTAGGAAATCTGTAGTTGTTTTGGGCCCTGTACTGTAATGATAAAGCATACGTTTTCAAATTTAGTTAAAAGTGAACAACTTTTAATAATTCCACTTTCTGTAAATAAACCTGTTTCTTATCTTCCTTTTACTTTTAAATATATTTTCATACTGCAGGTCCCTTAAACTGGGATATATAAATTTAAATTATGGGACCTTTTTGATAAAGCGAAGTGGTAAATGCAGCCCATTATTCCAGACCATTATTAAAATCATACTTTTCTTTTTATTTTTTTATAGGTACTGTAGTCAGTAATCTTCTGAAAGCACATACATTAGGGATTTCCCTCCAAACCACCTCTTAAAATGAAGGTTCATTTTCTTGGGTTTACATCAAGGCAAGGGGGACATCTACAGCACAATACTAAGATATGTGTGCAACAGACCGGACATGATATTATACAACTGTCTTGGTTCAAGCTCATCATTACTGTTAATGAAAATGAAATGATCTAAGGCGGCCGCAATGCAATCTGTGTTCTGGGATCCCCGCTGAGCCCTCCACTAGCCCCTCCGGCAGACCTTACCCTCTCTCTTCCACCGATGACGCCGGATGGAGGCCGTGGTGATGGCGGTGCGGGATATCCGGGTCACCGTGGGCGTCACCTCCATATTCAGCACCTTCCGGCCCTGAGACCTGTCGGGAGCATTCACAGGCAAGGAGCTCTTCATCGCGTTAGCCACCTGAGGGGAGGGGAAGCAAAGTCGGTCAAATTCCCAGGGACGACGCAAACAGTAGCCGTCGCAAACAAATCCTACCAATGGGAGAGAAAGTAGATGGGAGAAACAGCTCAGGGGTTGATTTGATCAACCTATAATCTGCATTTTTACAGCACTCCTGATAGCATCAACCCCCTGTCCGTGGTTATCTGCTTGATGCAATCCAGGAACTTTATCTATGGCGTTGTGTTTGAAATATCATTTTGGTTAGTACCGCTTTCAGGCATGTCAATGTAGTTCTCTATGATGTCTTACTATTTTACCCCCCCCCCCCTCTTGATTTAGAATGTCCAACTATGTTTTGTCACCACAACTGCATAGGGGAAACGAAGGTCAGCGTGTGTCCTTGGATCCCACCATCAAGCCAAGTGCCTCAGCAAGCTACCGGCCCCTTGCAGGACAAAAGGCCAGCTCTGCATGTGTCCATTCGAACCAATACAGCGCCTGCCCTTGAAAGGCTGCTGTAGTGCTGTGAAGTCAAGCAGTTCTCAACGATTTTACCTCCCCAAACCATCAGATCTCCAGCCAAGATCGAAAACTCGGCACACCCAGAACTCAAAAGCTGCACTCCCCTGACTGCATGACTCATTCTGCACACCATGGGGTCGTGCCTTCACCGGGTGAACCACACAAGTACCTCCTTTTGGTTATCCCACAGCAAGAAGGTCCTACACTGTATTAACCATGGAAACAACGCTCTAGCTTACCAGAAGAGGCTGAGAGTAAAGCTCCAGCTGTGCTCTATAGATAACGTCCTCCAGTGCCTCCCTGCCCAAGTCCCACTCCCCATTGAATCTGAAATGAAAGAAGACAGAGCACAATTAGTATAAAGAAGCAATGGCTTATCGTGAACTGGAAGAAAATATAGAAACATAATACTGTCAATATGGCATACAGCCACCACTGGGCAGCTAGGACTGCTCTGACTCTAGCCTGCAAGGTTGTTGCATTGTTCTTCAGTTCCTTCAGGGAAGCTTGGGGTGAAAATATATTTTGCATCATATTGTGTCCTCCAGTAATTTGTGCAGATACAACTGTAACCACGTGCCTTCTATCAGCCCTTTCAAAGTCTGTGAGCTGTTCTGTCTTGCTCATTGTGATTGAAACCAATTTGCAACAGGGATATGCAGCATTAATAATGTTACAGTATGTGTCAGTGATGCCATTATTCCAAACATTTTATTGTTGGTTTTGTGAACTGCATATGTGGAACAGGGCCAAGGTTCATTGCTTTTTTAAAATTTATTTATTTATTTATTTATTTATTTTTTAAGAGCTTAACTCGGTAGAATATACTCGCTAGACTAGCGAGTGAGTTAAAAAAATGTATGGAAAATCATCTAGCGAGTATATTTCTTGCGAATAACCTGAAAACGTAGCGACACATGCAAATTAGGCTATGACATCACAAACCGTCACAGCGAATTCCCTTTGATTCGCTAGGATTTACAGTGGATGGAAAACCATTTTTTTGCCCTTATGTCGCTACTATTTTTTTAACAATTTTACCGAGTAACTTATAAACCCGCTCTAAAGAAGTCTTGTATGAAGAAACGCAAATGGCAAAAATGTAGTCTTTTTTAAATCAAAAAACATTACTCAAACAATGACACAGACACAAAGGAAAATACCAGAGATTATGAACCGTTTTTGTTACTGCCCACATACAGTAGTGCCATCAGACAATCTGACACCTACACATTGGGATATATTGAAGGCAGTGAATTGATGAACTATACACGATAAAAGTATAGCACATGTGCAATTTACTGTCAACATGGCCTAACAGCGAATTAACCGATTTTGTGGACTTAGTGAAATGACATTTACATGAAGCAGGATGGTATTTTTGTTAAATAATATAGTCTGTAACACTTAAATAATGCAATATGAAATTCCAGTACAAAAAGACCATTTTACCCGTTTTTTTTTTTTTTTTCATCATAAATGCAAAAGGGAAAACCAAAACACAATTTTTGCTTTCTTGGACTATTTTCAATAAGATTTTTGTGGATGTGTCAACAGGTGATATTTCTGGAAGCTATTAATTGCAGTTTGTTGAAAGATGACAGGAGGAGACATGAGCAAGGGTAATGTACTGTACACTGGCAACTGGGGGTAGATCAACACTATACAGGAATCTGATGACAGAGAAGCCAGCCTGTGTAGAGTAAGGGATACATTCATGTTCATTAGGTACTCCCTATCCTCCTCTACAGTATTTAAATTTGTCCTTGCTTTATTATAAAAGCGAGTTAAATCAAGAAGACAAGCAACCTTTTCAGTCCTTCTCCTACATAATTGAATTGCTGTCTGGAGCCGAGACTTCGGTAGGTGGAGTGATTTGCCCCCTGTCTGAGCTGGGATTCTAGCTCAAAACACATCAAGGAAACCTTCACAGCTTCTTCATAATTCTGCAGACAAGTTACAGACAGAACCGCCAACTCTCTCCAGCTATTTGACAGCTGAAAAAAGTCAGAACAATAAGAAGCAAAGACCAAAGCAATTTGTGCTTAAGGGCAACATCTCCCCAGCGGCACAGCTTCCAGACCATTACTCTTCCAAACCTCAATGAATGACAGGGTGTTTTGTCTTTTCATGGTGCCTTGAGTGTTATTAATGACACTGATCAGCAAACGGACCTGACTGGGAACTATCAGCCTGCTGTCAGGTTGGACAGCGAGCCGCTATCGCTAGTCTTGCATCAACATCCCAGACCTTACAGAATGTGTCCTGGGGAAAACTGTGACTACAAGTCAATACAGTACAATTGTCCAGGTTCTACAGGTGTGTTTACTCAAATTCTAAAATTAGGAATACATAAAAAACCCTGAAATATTGTATAGTGCATTCCATAGAATACAGTCCCTTCAGGCATTGGTTTTCATAATGCAGTTTTACAGAGCAGGTCCTTTGATGTATTGCAGCAGGCTAGTTTTGGGCCCGCCTATGACAATCACTGTGATTGGTCTAGCAGCACACCAGGGATTTGCCACTGGCTCAGGCTTTTTTTTTTTTTTTTTTTTGAGTGAAGAACAGTAAATATGTACGTATCGGGGACACACCCCTTATAAAAGTTTATCACAGTAAACACCATTCTTTTTCCATGGTTATACAAAGTATTTACCATAGTTTACTCTGGTTTGCCATGTTTATTAGATGCTTCTCCATATCTCTGTGTGCTTCACACTGCCTACCTGTGCTTTACCATGCTTTCACTATGCTTTATTACACTTGCTATGCTTTTACTATGGGAAACCATTAAGGTACTGTGATGCCCTATATTTTCTTACTGCATATTTCAACTAAGCTTTTAAAAGATCGGCAACTTCCCACAGCCAGTTCACAAACCTGCACTCCCCTGACTGTATGACTCACCCTGCACACCACATGACCGTGCCTCTACCAGGTGATTCACTCGGGGACCCATTCTACAGTGATATTTTGATTTTACCCATAGCGCCTTTTGGATTTAAGAATAATCCAACAACATACCTGTTCTAATAAAAACAGCTAGCAACATACAGTGCCCTCCATAAGTATTGGGGCAGTGAAGTCAAAATTGCTATTTTTGCTGTACACTCAAGCAATATGAAAATACGATTAAAAGATGAATATGAGGCAAAAGTACAGAATGTCACCTTTTATTTCTGTTTGTTTCAACACATATATGTTTTACCAACTAAGAATAACAGCACTTTGAGAGTTCCATCTCCCCATTTTATGTGAGCATAAGTATTGGGACATTTGGCTCACAGGTGTTTCTAATTGATCAGGTGTTTCCTGTTGCATTGATTGTTCACACATAAAAGAGCTGTGAATGTGTAGTCTCAGTTCTATCCTTTGCTTTTGCCTTTGGAGTCTGCGTTTGGTGTCAGTCAGCATAATCCAACATGAAGACTAGGGAGCTGTCTATGAAAGAAAAGCAAGCGATTTGGATGCTAAAAGAAAAGAGGAACTCAATTAGAACCATAGCACAAAAGTTGGGCATAGCCAAATCAACAGTTTGGAATGTCCTGAAAAAGAAAGAAACCACTGGTGTCTTCAACAATCGTCTTTTTTTTTTGCCTCATATTAATCTTTTACTCGTATTTTCATATTGCTTGAGTGTACAGCAAAAATAGCAATTTTTACTTCACTTGACTTATGGAGGGCACTTTATATACACCCAGGGCAATGTAGCCAAGCTTTCCTTAAAAGCCAATGCCTCTTGTCATTTTCATATTTACTTCTAATAGAGTACTGATAGCGATAGCACAATAATGCCCTTTTTTACAGAGCAACTTACGGCTTTAAGTTGTTTGCGTTTAGGAAGAAGAGGGGTAAGGACGTGTGATGGCTTTGTTTAACACTTACATGGCATGATAGACCGCCGTCAGCATCTGCACCATGAACTCGGCGTCCAGAATCACCCGGCCACACAGCTCCTTCCACGGCTTCTCCTGTTGCCGTGGAAAACCACACACACATAACCTAGCAGGTGAAACAGGATCAAACATGTTAAGAATACATTTAAGGTATTCCAAATTGTAAATAGGTGGTTTAAGACGGCTTTGTTATCTGAAACAACATCCTGTGTGTGTCTATATATAAACACACACACACACATATATAGGGGTGGGCACCAATATTGAAATTTTGATAACAATTTCCATATCGCAATATCATGGGATTAAATATCACAGCTTCAAAAGCTGAGTCACACAGCTTAAAAACTAAAAACTACTTATGAACTTCTGCTGCAACTTGTCACAGAAGCCCATCCATTTGGCTCTCAGAATGAGGTTTTGGCAAGCAGGTTTCAATAGAGGACCCCCACAAAAGAAAAAAAGAAAACTTGTGTGTCAAAAGGGTCTGTTTACTGATGAAGCAGGGTGCACAGATGGAAACAATGTAACTATAGAACTGTAGTGGAACTGGAGAGTCAAATGGTGGTACTGGTTATTGTATTTAAGATTTTCTACACTTACCTTTTCAATTCAAAGCACAGCAGGTGGTAAGATACAGTTTAATAGGACACTTATTCTCCAGTGCTCAATGCTGAATCTGAACCCTGCTCCTATATTTACATTCTGCTGTTAAGAACTTTGAAAAGTAATTATCATCATAGTTATAATTAATCCTTCCATCTCAATCTTTTCAGAAGATAACTTTTGATGTATTTTATTTGATCATGTAACCCTTAATAGAGGTTTATTATGCCATAACTGGAATAAACCAGATATTCTGTAAGATTCTACATTCAGGCTGTGGATACATCAATATTACACACACAGCTACCCTGCCAAGGTTGAAACCTTCATATCTTAGTGTAGAAAAAGCACTAGAGGTTAAAATCTTCCATCCACAAAGTAGGGATAGCATCAAGAAATCCCAACACAAGCTTCCCTTATATTGCCTTAAGTATGCCTGGACAGTACAGCCTCTATAACACTCAATCCCTGGTCTCTCTTTTCCAAAAAAAGTGTCCAGCAGTGCTGCTGACTGAGCCAAATCCAGTGGTGGCTTTGCTACAACACTTACTTCCAGGTCAACAATTCTACTGTAAACTCTCTTATACAGAGAAAGCATGGCTGTGCAATTAAACAGCCAAAATAGGTCACATGTTTCAACAGTTAATGCTTGCTTGTTAGAAGGCAGAGAGCTACCAATACGTAGTTATTCATTTCAAAGTCTGAGAGTTTAAAGAGCACATAGCGGGGTTCTGAAAAATATAGCGTTCCACGTCCCCATGTGTTGCTACAACTGTTTAAATAACGTACCTGTCATTTTTATTTTCACTGTTAACATCCTGACAATTTTTTACTTATAAACTTTAGAAAAGACTGTTTCAAAGCTCTTTTGAAAATGTCCGCTGTAGTGAACTGATCGTTTATTACAGGTAACACAGCAATAACAATCCATGATGTGATATAAAATCACTCTTCCTGAAGTGATTTAAAACCCTGGTGCACTAGAGCGGACATTTTGAAAATAGCTTTGAAACAGACTTTATAGTTTATAAGGAGCTTTAAGAATATCAGAAATACAATATGTTGCTTTTTTCATGTCTATGCTATAAAAGGTATATCTTATTTCACAAATACATTACTAATTGCTTATTTAATTGGGATGGTGGGGTGATCAAGGCAAATTGCAGTCACATTAAATAGGGTCCCAGATTTTGATCATCATCAGGCTTTTATCTACCAAAGTTGCTTAAATACATAGAAGAAAGCCTAGTTGAAATCCCAGACATACCCTACTGTACATATATGAAGGCAGGCAGGGAGACAGGGTACAGTGGATCAACCAGGATAGACTACATATTCACAACAACTTCAAAAGCCATTAAACTGTTACAAAGAGAGGCACTCGAAGCACAAGGGCTCTATTTCTTTATTACCCATCTAGGAAACTATCTCCTTTGAGAAAGTTCTTACTCTGAAACCCATTAAACAAGAATGGCAGGGACCAGCCCTTCTGCCAGTCTCTGCATTTAGGATTTGAAGTCCCTGGGTGTCACCACAATCACATTTGAACCCCAGCAGGAGGAGACTCCAAGTCCCCCTAATGAAACAATGTATGAACAATGGGCAAAAAGCATTAGGTCTATAATGAGATTTTAAATGAAACAAAACGGAATTACGTAGCTCACAGTTAAGGTCCATTTTAAAGCAGTAATGAGCGGTCGAGTCTAGTTCACATAACAGAAAAGCCCCCAGTTGGGGTCAGTCGTAAGGCATTTCAGAAAAGAGACTGGACTTAAAGCCATCAATATAAACTTCTCTCATACAAGTGTCTGCCTTTTGCAAAGGAGGTGTTCCTTCTGGAATTGCTGTTAAAAAAGAGCGATGGTAATACTTTACAGCTGTAGAAACGGATTATTGACTAGTCTAGACAATAAAACAGTATAGGTCTCAGGGCTCAAATCACTGTGTAAATGTGGATTATTCACTTGAGATTCAGAAGTGCCCACTTAAACTTAATTGGAACATATTAGACTGCTATTACTTACTCATTAAAAGTGACTAGAAACCATTATTCTAGGTTTTCTCCTGTTTGTCGGCTTTTCATCCCAGGTTTCTTTTTTAAATACCTTTTTATTGGACCAACATGGGATGTGGCTTCATCATATACAAACTGACTCGGTACAATACATTCTGCCTGGAGGGGCCGGACTCCTTAAAGATTTGTTCTCCAACCCTTTAAACCACTTCCACACTTTACAAGACTTACTGATAGCCTGTACTTTCACTGCTTGTAGTTATGTTGAATCGGCTATACTGTACCTTTCAAGTATCTTGGCTGAATTCCAGATTCAAAATGTAATGCTCTAGCTCAATCCCCCCACACTCTCTTCGTCTCCCGGGCCGATTAAACAGACATTTGAATTACACAGCCACTCCATTAAAGAAAAGGGACCCCTTTGGAAATCAGGTATGGCAATCTCTACAGACCTGCCCTTCACAAACATAGTCATACAATAAACACATTGATAATGTTAATTGACTCTGCAAGTTTGATAAAAAGCCAATAGTTATTTTTTTTCTGCCAGTGGGTTCTTCTACATTTTTTCAAATATATTGCATTTTAAGGAGGCACACATCTTGTTTAGTGCCAGCTGACAGACGCAGAGGCCTAGACGTGTTGAAATACTGCAGTTTGGTTCTGCGTGAAGAACACTGTGACAATAAGGCTGTTAAAATAAATCCTGCTCAGATGTAACCATTTTAAAAATCTGAATCCCACTAGACGTCTCAGCTACAGTGTGCATCATCCTGGCTGGTAGCAGGAAATATTACTGTGCTTGTTGTTTGAAGCTTCTTCTCATTATTATTATTATTATTATTATTATTATTATTATTATTATTATTATTATTATTATTAATTATTTCTTAGCAGACGCCCTTATCCAGGGCGACTTACAGTCGTAAACAAAAATACATTTCAAGGATCACAGTAGCTTATATGTAGTGTTGTCTTTAAACGATCTGCGTATTTTAAACTTGTATGGAATATCTTTAGCAGCTAATAAGAGGTAAGCAAATTGATGTTAAAATGGAATATCAGCATGTATTTAGTCTTGAATGGAATCCTTACCTGGAACACATTCTACAGACAGACTGGTAGGATGAAGGTGGCATGAAAACCACAGCAGAGTTATAGCACATCATCAGGAAACGAAGAACATCGAATCTGGAAAGAAAAATAAAATAGCAAAACACTTCTTTGATAGATATAAAATAGCAGAAACTTTTAAAGTACACTGTATATAAAATCTGGGATATGAATATATGAAGCACTCCCATGCCAATTACTATAATACACTTTACTATCTCCTGCCAAATCTTTCCCAGCAAACATATCATGTAGAAAAAATAAACGATATGTAACCGTGCTGTGTAGCGATTGCTGTTTATTAGGCAATTTGAAGATATACATTATAGATCCAAGCTGTACGATGGGCACCTGGTTCCAGATTTTCTGATGCAGATTACCTTTAGGAAATAACAATAATGCTGCACCTGGAAGCTACCTGCACAACACCTGTGCAGCAGTTCAACATGTAGAATGGTGGTTTGCAGGCCTTAAAAATGGCAGGAGGAGTTTTACAATATGGTGATAAGATCAGAATAAGAATAGGGTGACTTTACACAGAGTGAAAATTCTTCCTTTTGCCATTGTTTTGACTAGATCACACGCAGCATAGGCTGCGCAGCTCTCAAACCAGACCTGTGAATTTGTTCCGCTCACCACCTGACATCACAAAGGGAGCTCACAAGGGCAGCAGATTTCCCGATAATCCACCATAGTTAAGAGACAGCGCTATATTGTACTTGTTCAGCCTCGACATATGCAAGTGAAATGGCATCACTGGAAATATGGAGCAACCATAAAGCCTCTATTTCTATGAAGACGACAGTACCAACCCTTGATGAGGAGGAAATCACTGCCTGACAATAGCGAGCAAGTTTGAAAATATGGATGGAAGGTTTAATTAAAATGAAATCATTTTTTGTTAATTAAAATGAAATAAACCCAGCTATTTGGAAGGAAACCCAGGAGATGAGGCTACCTGTTCTGTGCAGTGAAGGTCTCTCGTTGAGGGTGCATGTCACTGTAAACCACCCTGATGAGGTCATGCTGGCACAGGGCCCCTTCCGTCAGTGCCATGGATCCAAGACTGGAGGGCTGAGGTGGAAAAAAACAAAACAAAAACAGGTTCAGTCAGATGAATTAAGAGATAGATAACAGAATGAATGAATGAGTTTATTTTTATATACAGTACTGTGCAAAAGTTTTAGGCAGGTGTGAAAAAATGCTGTAAAGTAAGAATGCTTTCAAAAATAGACATGTTAATAGATTATATTTATCAATTAACAAAATGCAAAGTGAGTGAACAGAAGAAAAATCTAAATCAAATCCATATTTGGTGTGACCACCCTTTGCCTTCAAAACAGCATCAATTCTTCTAGGTACACTTGCACACAGTTTTTGAAGGAACTCGGCAGGTAGGTTGGCCCAAACATCTTGGAGAACTAACCACAGTTCTTCTGTGGATTTAGGCAGCCTCAGTTGCTTCTCTCTCTTCATGTAATCCCAGACAGACTCGATGATGTTGAGATCAGGGCTCTGTGGGGCCATACCATCACTTCCAGGACTCCTTGTTCTTCTTTACGCTGAAGATAGTTCTTAATGACTTTCGCTGTATGTTTGGGGTCGTTGTCATGCTGCAGAATAAATTTGGGGCCAAACAGATGCCTCCCTGATGGTATTGCATGATGGATAAGTATCTGCCTGTACTTCTAGGCATTGAGGAGACCATTAATTCTGACCAAATCCCCAACTCCATTTGCAGAAATGCAGCCCCAAACTTGCAAGGAACCTCCACCATGCTTCACTGTTGCCTGCAGACACTCATTCGTGTACGCTCTCCAGCCCTTCGGTGAACAAACTGCCTTCTGCTACAGCCAAATATTTCAAATTTTGACTCATCAGTCCAGAGCACCTGCTGCCATTTTTCTGCACCCCAGTTCCTGTGTTTTCGTGCATAGTTGAGTCGCTTGGCCTTGTTTCCACGCCGGAGGTATGGCTTTTGGCCGCAAGTCTTCCATGAAGGCCACTTCTGACCAGACTTCTCGGACAGTAGATGGGTGTACCAGGGTGCCACTGTTTTCTGCCAGTTCTGAGCTGATGGCACTGCTGGACATCTTCCGATTGCGAAGGGAAGTAAGCATGATGTGTCTTTCATCTGCTGCAGTAAGTTTCTTTGGCCAACCACTGCGTCTCACGGTCCTCAACGTTGCCCGTTTCTTTGTGCTTCTTCAAAAGAGCTTGGACAGCACATCTGGAAACCCCTGTCTGCCTTGAAATTTCTGCCTGGGAGAGACCTTGCTGATGCAGTATAACTACCTTGGGTCTTGTTGCTGTGCTCAGTCTTGCCATGGTGTATGACTTTTGATAGTAAACTGTCTTCAGCAACCTCACCTTGTTAGCTGAGTTTGGCTGTTCCTCTCCCAGTTTTATTCCTCCTACACAGCTGGTTCTGTTTCAGTTAATGATTGTGTTTCAACCTACATATTGAATTGATGATCATTAGCACCTGTTTGGTATAATTGTTTAATCATACACCTGACTATATGCCTACAAAATCCCTGCCGAGTTCCTTCAAAAACTGTGTGCAAGTGTACCTAGAAGAATTGATGCTGTTTTGAAGGCAAAGGGTGGTCACACCAAATATTGATTTGATGTAGATTTTTCTTCTGTTCACTCACTTTGCATTTTGTTAATTGATAAATATAAACTATTAACATGTCTATTTTTGAAAGCATTCTTACTTTACAGCATTTTTTCACACCTGCCTAAAACTTTTGCACAGTACTGTATATATATAATAGTGTTGCTCCGATTAACAGATTAGTCGGACCGATTAATCAACTAAATAGTTGATCGCAGATTAATTTTTTTTTTGCAATTTAAAAATCAGGCATTTATTTTACTTTTTGGCTAGGAATTTTGAACTCAATTTCCCAACATCTCCTGCTCATAAAGAATGCGCACGAGAAGGCTTGTCAGGTTTGTTGTTGTTACACACACACTTCTTGCATTTTCTACAAATGTCCAGGACGATCCTCAATGTCTGCTGCCAGCTTGGAAAAATATGTCTGCATTTACTACAATCATAGCAGACTTTACTCATACACACAGTGGTTTGCAGAAGTATTCACCCCCTACCAATAATGTCACATTTTGTTGAATTACAAATAATCTACACACAATCAAATCTATGCACAACTTTATTTATTCAAAGCTGTAGTGGTTAAACTGAAAGCTGTTATATGAGGAGGAGGCTAAATGTCAGCAAAACTTGCAAAGAAAATGTACAAAATGAAATTTACTGGTTGCATAAGTCTGAAAGGGTTAAGGAGATCAACATAAATCATTATTCTTAAAATACAAAATGTCACACAAGACAGTCGAACTAAAAAAAAAAAAAGCCATGTTAAGGGTTTGTAGATTTATTTTGTACTAGTATCTGAACTGAAGAAAAGCTGTGCTGGCTCTTTATAACACAGACATCTTATTGAGCATTCATTTTATAACTAAATAAATATTAGGTCTACTACGTGGTTATCTTTCCTAATGTATTAACTTTTTTTGCTGCGAGGAGGAGCTGAAGCTTGCTCCGGGAGACGAGATGCTTCAGCTTTGCTCCAGCCCCGCTCCGGCAGCCGAACCTGGGATAAGCCCATTCCCTCTTCCCCTCTGCTTCTCACACTTGGTTTGCTTGTCTGTCGCTTTGAACTGAACTCCCGACCGCCGTTAGCCAGGCTATTTATAGTTTAAAAACTGCTAATTAAAATGTTCCATGAGTGGGAATGTTACCTTTTTTTTGTGCAAAAAATTATGGAACGATTTGCCCATTTCTGTAAGGGAAGCACCAACGGTTGCAGCTTTTAAAATAAGGCTGAAGACACATTTTTATAATCTATATTTATCTTACGATTGTTTTCTTTTATCGTCTGTATGGTTTTATTGTTTCACTGACCTTGTTTTTATTTACCTCTGTTTTATCTATTTATTTATGCAATTACTTTCCTGCTCATGTATTTTCATTTACTGTGATTACTGTATTTCCTGCTTGTAATTTCTGTTTTAGCCATGTAAAGCACTTTGAGGCATTGCTTTTGTGAAAGGCGCTATATTAAATAAAAGGTTGATTGATTGATTGAATTGAATACATGCCACTGTGTATGCAGGTTACATTCGGCCAGCATGTAAAACTGGTATTTGTTACTTTGAGATCAGGTTCCTCTAGCAACAGAGATAACGATATCAAGCATTCAATAAAAGCTGGAGTTCATTTTGGAGAAGGCACCGGAGCGCATGCTAATGTAATCTTTTAAGAGAAGGGCATTCATTGTGTGTGGCGCTTCACCAAGACCGCTCTCATGCCTGCTATTATGGTAATAGATTGGCATGCTCCCCAATCAGCTTTGAATATTATTTTTAAATTAGATTGTCAACAGAGGGTAAAGAACTGAAACGTGGTTGACCCAGAACCTGCTCGCAGTAAAACAAAAAAAAAAAAAAAAAAGAAAGCTGCAGCATTAAATGCTAGCCTGAGTGCTCACGGAACTGATGCTGAACTAGTTTGAAGTGCAGTCAACATGCTATTTTAACTCCTCAGTCAGTCAGTCAGTCTTCTTCCTGCAGTGGGTTCTTTGTCATTTAGGGACTCATTTACAATCAGCAGCACGGATGATTTGATCCATGGATTATTCACTTTGATTTGTATTACATTTAAAAGGAATAATATCAGAATTATCTGTAACAAAGTTATTGCCTAAAAATCATAAAGTACTGTAAATGTTTTTAAGGGACGTTATATGTAAAATTGAAATGAGCGATAGTTCTGCATTGATATGCTCCAGGACACCCTTGTAAATCAGAATATCCATTTCAATGGGTTTTCCTGCTGAAAAAAAAATAGTCAGCAGTCGGATATCTGTTACCCAGATACACGTCCAATCGCGTTTTACTGGCCCATTATATATATGTAACAAATTAATGCACTTACCCGTCACGTGCGATTTCCATCACGTTTTCTATTTTTATTTTATTGATTTTTTAGTATTACTATGAAAGACAGCTGCTATAATATCATTACCTTTATTAAAAATGTGCATGGATGAATCTACTGATTAATCAACTAATGGCCATAAATTAAAGACCAAAAATTGTAATGGATTGACAGCTTTTTATATATATATATATATATAATGCAGGCAGGCGCATCACACACAGAGTGGGTGCAAACCCGGGACCTCTCACACTAAAGCATAGCACCGATACCGCTGTACAAACGAGCCAGCTTTGCAAGGAGCGCATATCGGGCTCATGTCTCTGTGTGTGATTACGTCACCTACAAGTCCTGCTGCTGCCTACCCAATAAATAATTTGCGTTAGTAAAACAATATTATTGACACAATGCTTTGAAGCAAATTAACCTATTTCACATCTCCAATCATGGGTGTAGGGTAATCCTCATATCAACATCATCTATAAAATTATTAATAAAGCACCCATTCAGGATGTTGACCCTCACTGTTCTGCTGTATGTTCTTGTCGTATCAGATCCAAAATTAACTGGTGAAGCAGTTTGGTTTCAGCTTGCATCATTACACACAGCCAAAAGGCACACAGGCAGAAAGAGGACAATGTGTGACAGAACACAGTACGTTAGCCAATGTCCTAAAAAAGAACAAACAAACTGATCATCAACTTCAATCTATTGTTAATTGCTGTGCTTTCTGGTAGCTGAATCAGCTAATTAAATCCAAGGAATCTAATAAGCCTTTTATTTTCTGCGGATAAGCCGGTGTAATTTACTCAGCTACATATCTGAACCGTGCCAGGTAATATTTCAGCTCCAAATGAGGGATTCCTTGTACACGATCGCAGCCTATAGCTCGTCCATCAAACTTTGGCATATGCTCAAATACCACAGAGGTCCAAATATTCTGCTGAAATTGGAATTAGCAGAAGATGTGCAGTGAATGAGTTATTGGATTGTAAAGGTGTAGTTTAAATTTTAACTTGAGAGACAAGCAGTTTTCCATGGGAAGGAAGTTTGCTTCCCTAAAGATAACATTGGGGAACATCAGATCAGTCATTGTTATCAGTATGACAAAACACACCATTTGGAAAAGTCCCAACCAAATTATTTTAAATACATATTTTAGGGTGCCCAATCATTCTGACTGTTTTTTTTTTTTGTACAATTATGTTCCCCAACCAGAGCGACACCGCAAACGGCTGAAGCACCTGTCCACAACGGACCACTGCAGTGTGGTGGGGTGACTCAACAATGACAATCTGGCATTCCCTACCCTTTACTGCCAGGTATCCAATATATTTGACATTGAGAAATTAGGCATTAAGTAGGTATGGGGACATACCCAGGGCAGTAAAGGGTTAAGCTACAGGAGCATCATAACAAATGAGATGCTCCCTGTAGAATCACCATCGAAGACAGTCCGACTCCAGGCGGTCATGGCTGTACAAGTTCTTTAATAAGTAGGTTACTAACTTTACTCTCTGATGCTTTCAAGCACATGTGAAATGGCTGTGCATAATAAGCATCATTATCACAACTGGAAATTTACATGCAATCCACAATTACACCATTCCAATCTGCAGTTTTGTTTTCTGCAACCTTTGTCTTCTGATGACTCTGCAAAGCACCCGAGATATTACTGGCCCAGGAAGACACTAAAGCAGTACATCTACATCAAATTAATGAATATTGATGTATTGCCCTTCTAAGGGAAAGACCCAATCTTGGCATGAAACCAGGAAATCACTTACATTTGTCTTGATGATTGAAGATGAGGCAAGTGCCTGCCAACACCAGGTAGCGTATTTATTTCTTATTTAATTTAGACAGGGTAGGACAATTACTGAAACTCACTGCCTAGTGGAGGGAAATAAAGATGTATTTTAAAAGGAAACGTATGTATGTATGTATGTATGTATGTATGTATGTATGTATGTATGTATTGTACACAGCAGGGAGGGGGTTAATATCCTCCTTGCATAAAAAATGTGCTTATGCACAGTTTGTTTAATTATTTAATTGTTTTATTGTTAATTATCCCCTGCATCATTGTAAATTAGAGCCAGGTGCAGGGTACTTAAGGAGAGCAGTCAGTCTGCTCAGGCCTGCTGCTGTGTGAAGGAGCCTGATTGAAGAGGTGCTCAATCGTTCTGAAAAAAAGGTAACTGGGTGTTCCTTTTTGGTGTGTATAATTGTGTGTTTTCCAGCCGGCAAACAGCTTAGCTGTCCGGCTTACTAGAATTAGGTTCCTGACGTGTGTAGTCAGCGTCCAAAAACAGAGTTAGGATTTTGTTTCGAGTTGTAAAAAATTAAAGGAGGCTGTGTGGTCCAGTGGTTAAAGAAAAGGGCTTGTAACCAGAAGGTCCCCGGTTCAAATCCCACCTCAGCCACTGACTCATTGTGTGACCCTGAGCAAGTCACTTAACCTCCTTGTGCTCCGTCTTTCGGGTGAGACGTAGTTGTAAGTGACTCTGCAGCTGATGCATAGTTCACACACCCTAGTCTCTGTAAATCGCCTTGGATAAAGGCGTCTGCTAAATAAAAAAAATAAAAAAAACGCATTTCTTTCAATTTCTTTCAATTTCCTTTACAGTATGTATGTATGTACTGTATGTATGTATGTATGTATGTATGTATGTATGTATGTATGTATGTATGTATGTATGTATGTATGTATGTATGTACTGTATGTATGTATGTACTGTATGTATGTATGTATGTGTTATGGACCGTTGCCGAAATCGGGCAGTTGCCCCCGTCATGCCCCGGCAGTTGGCGAAGTGCCCAGCTGTGGCGGGCAGATGCCGAATTAGCTTAGAGTTTTATGACATTTTGGCATCTGCCCTGGCTGGTCAACTGCCCACAGCCACCCGGGCTAAGAAAGATTTTTAACAGTTACAGTATAATACAAATCGAGAGTGAATTACTTTTGTTGCCTTTAACACTATAGCAACGGAACTAAACAAAATATCAATGCACAGTTTCTTTTCATCATGGGTTAGATATAGAGGTTAGATAAAGGGGGGGAGGGGGAACACGAGTCCATAATGTCCAGCAGCAATGTTTTATTTTATTCTTATTGCAGTAATACAATACAAATTTCTGAGCAGAGTTGCGTTATTTGAATGAGAGATCATTCCATATCAGCAAGAGACTAATAATCGCAGTTAAGTTTAAATGTGTAAAAGCCACCTAGTTAAATAGTTACCTGAAACCCAGGAAGAACACAGTGCCAAAACAAATTTATCATAGCAATATTAATTAATCATTAATCAACAGCATAAAGTTTGTATTTTTCTTATTTAGAAATACGAACGACAATTTGACTCAGAAGAAAACGTTTTCATATAAAATGGTTTTTTTTTTCGTTCTGTAGAAAATATGTTTTACACAGTCAAACAATACTATTTCATGTCTAACATTAGTTGACATCAGATCTCATACAATTAGACATTTGCCTCAGCATTTCATTAAATTAAATAAAAAATAAATAGATATAAAGGATTCAGTCGGTCTAATGATTAAATAAAGTTATTTGACTGACGAACTATTATTGAGAACTGCAGTAGATACCCAGAGGATGAACACTACTGTGTTACTTTCCATTAGCCTTTCTTTTGTTACAACAGGGTGCACTAAAGTCTCTCTTTGCCATCAGCCCAGGTGGCTGTGGGCAGATGCCGAAATTACATAAAATTCAAAGCCAATTCAGCGTCTGCCCACTGCAGCTGGGCACTTCAACTGCCGGGCATTAAGGCAACTGCTCGATCTCAGCAACAGTCCACAATATATATATATTACACACACACACAGTGCCTTGCAAAAGTATTCAGACCCCTGACCAATTCTCTCATATTACTGAATTATAAATGGTACATTGAAATTTCGTTCTGTTTGATATTTTATTTTAAAACACTGAAACTCAAAATCAATTATTGTAAGGTGACATTGGTTTTATGTTGGGAAATATTTAAGAAAAATAAAAAAAACCTGAAATATCTTGCTTGCATAAGTATTCAACCCCTGTGCTGTGGAAGGTCCCAGTTTACACCGATGAAAGAAATTGCCCTAACGAGGACACAATTACCTTACCATTGGCCTCCACCTGTGAACCATTAAAGTTGCTGTCACATTTTCTGGATAAAAACCCCACTGTTGAAGGATCATTGGTCAGGCTGTGAATCTGAAGGAAAATGAAGACCAAAGAGCATTCTACAGAAGTTAGAGATAAAGTAATACAAATGCATAGATTAGGGAAAGGGTACAAAATAATATCCAAGTGTTTGGATATCCCAGTGAGCACAGTTGGATCAATAATCAGGAAGTGGAAGCTGCATCACACCACCCAGGCACTGCCAAGAAAAGGCAGTCCCTCAAAACTCAGCGCTCAAACAAGGAGGAGACACGTGAGAGAAGCCACAGAGAGGCCAACAATCACTTTGAAGGAGCTACAGAGTTCAGTGGCTGGGAGTGGAGTAATGGTGCACCAGTCAACCATATCAAGAGCTCTGCATAACACTGGCCTGTATGGGAGGGTGGCAAGAAAGAAGCCGTTACTCAAAAAGTACCATCTGAAAGGACGTCTGGAGTTTGCCAGAAAGCATGAGAGTGACCCAGCTGCGATGTGGGAAAAGGTTTTGTGGTCAGATGAGACCAAGACAGAGCTTTTTGGCCAAAACTCAAAGCGCTATGTGTGGCGCAAACCTAACACTGCCCATGCCTCAAGACACACCATTCCCAACAGGGAAGTATGGTGTTGGCTGCATCATGCTGTGGGGATGCTTCTCATCAGCAGGGACTGGGCATCTTGTTAAAATTGAAGGAAGAATGGATGGAGCAAAATACAGGGAAATACTGCAAGAGAACCTGCTTCAGTCCGCTAAAAAACTGAAGCTTGGGAGGAAATTCACCTTTCAGCAGGACAATGATCCCAAGCACAAGGCCAAAGCAACATTGGAGTGGCTCAAGAACAAAAAGGTGAATGTCCTACAGTGGCCCAGTCAAAGTCCTGATCTCAATCCCATTGAGAATCTGTGGCACTATTTGAAAATTGCTGTCCACAAGCGTCATCCAACCAACCTGAACAACCTGGAGCAAATCTGCCAAGAAGAATGGGCCAAAATCACTCCGACACTGTGTGCAAAGCTGTACATACTTACCCCAAAAGACTTAAAGCTGTTATTGCAGCGAAAGGTGGCTCTACCAAATATTAATGTGTGGGGGTTGAATACTTATGCAAGCAAGATATTTCAGTTTTTTATTTTTCTTAAAAATATTTCCCAACATAAAACAAATGTCACCTTACAAAAATTGATTTTGAGTTTCAGTGTTTTAAAATAAAATATCAAACAGAACGAAATTTCAATGTACCATTTGTAATTCAGTAATATGAGAGAATTGGTCAGGGGTCTGAATACTTTTGCAAGGCACTGTATATATATATTATATATATATATATATATATATATATATATATATATATATATATATATATATATATATATATATATATATATATATATTATGGCTGATGTCATGTTTGTGTTGTGGATCTCGTCGTGTAACCTTCTGCTGAGAGAGGTTTTAGGAAAATAGTCCCAAATATTTTCATAAAGGATCACACACATAATTAGAGGGAAAAACATTTGAAACAAATAACATTTTTACTTGTCAGAGCTGCTTATAGCTTATCTGAACAGTGCCAGATATCTGAATGGAGCAATATTACTGAACTGTCCATGTCTCTCTTTGTTGTTGTTGAAAGATGCTGTGTCTCAGCTCCAGTCGAGTCGACAGGCTCGGCTGTTGCAGGTACAGGATTGGTTGCTTTTGTCAATGCAAAGTATTGATTGGCTGGTTTTGGTGGATAATAAAACTATTTTGGACCAATTGCGTTTTTGTTTAGTATTTACTGTCCAATAGATGTGAACTATGCTTAAAAATACAGCATGTCAAAATGAAAAAGCCAGTACTTGCATGGATTGATTTTAAATTTGATTCGCAGGTGACGTAGTGATGTTCCAACAGGCATCTACTCTGATGTTTCTGGAAGCCGATTGGCTGATGGCACTGAATCATTTTCTAATAAAAGTAAATTCTGTTTTGTTACCCCCTACTTATCACCTCATTTTCAAACTAGACAGCTTCGACTGACTAACATGTGTATTATTATTCAAGCCACTTTCACTCACCTCGTGGTATATGGATGGTTTGGATAACGAGGGTATTGTGAAAGACAACAGTTTGTTGTTTCCATCCTTGTCGACAATTTCCTGCAGAGAAAGAGAGATAGATTATATAATCTGCATACTCCCTTCTTTTCAAACCTGGTCCAGGCTTTGAGGACCATTTTACAACTAAGGGGTTTACATGACCAGCCGGTAATGGGTAAACCCCCCACAGCCACACTGGAGGATCACCCTGAATGACATCACCCACCTATCCTTGGATTATCTCCAAAAAGAAATGGTTAATGAATAAATCCATGGTTGAAAGTCATATTGACTTTCACAAATCCATTATTACAACTGGTAACAAACTAGACACCTTTTGCTTTGTTTCTGTCTGGGACGGAGTTGGACAGGGCGAAATATCTTACGTTTTCCTCAGCAGTAGTCTGACACAGTAGTCAAATGACTTTGAATTGGGACTCAGCTTAAGTCAGGAGGCCGGCCGTCAGAAATCAGTCTGTACAAAGTGCTTTGAGGGAGGAAGTTACCTAATCAGTGTCCAATGCAATGGATACATAATAATGTATAATACTGCCGGTAGGTGAAGGGTTCTATGAAAAATGGATATCTATAGCTGATCTTTGACCTTTGTATAACATCCAGTTGAAGATTGAATGATGGACAGGCTCAATTTGAAATGGGAAAGTATTACAGTGTAGTTTTGAGGTGCAGATGGAAATGTGGCATTTGAGGCTCTCCTCACCCCTTGAAGGGGATTGGTCCCTTCAGGGCAGAGTAGTTGAGGCTCATTGGCTGGGCAGTCTGGGGGAAACCTCACCTTGTCTGTGCAGTACCTATTTAAAATGGATACGACTCCAGTGTTATCAATCCAGCAAAAAAAAAAAAAAAAAAAAATTAAATCAATCAATCTGTATAAATGACTACCAGATCTACTGCATCATAAATTCCTATTACATGCAGTGAAAGATCATTGGATTCCAGTATATTTATGGGTTCTGTGTTCTGGCACGGATCTCAGCCTGCCTTTGCGGTATGGGTGTTTTATTCTGTTCATTCGTACATTTCTTTCCTTCAACACCCAACCCCCCTTTCTTTTTTAATACTATCCTTTACCTCGACTGAGTGGTCTGATACAGTCACCATATAGAGCACAATGCACTTGATAACAATCCCTGGGCAACCTCTGAATCACTGAAGTCAACAACTGAAGCTCCATAAAAAGAAAAAGGAATTGCCTTGTGGGGAAAAAAAACAACAACTTAAAACAGAAAAGAGCAGAGGATTCAGACAGCTTGCTGACTTTCATGCATTGCGCATTCACATTTTTGTACATGAAATTTCTGACATTCCTTTTCAGAAAAACAACACGGTTTGAATGATTGTATATTCAATTACCGGTCACATCTTTAAAAAAGCTAAAACACGTAAAGCTAAATCATGCCATCAATCTTACCAGCAGCACATTGCTAGTCGCTATGTTGGTGTGATGTTCTGCAAACACAGAATGTATCTGGTTACAGGATACCTATGAGGGTATCTTTTAATTTTCAATAGCTTTCTGTTGCTACCTGCCTCTCCTTGTGTTTCCTGAGGTCAACTGCATCATAATGTTCTACATGCTGTACAGAGGCAGACACTCTGAATGGTGAAAAAACAACCAGTAGGACACTCCAATGATATGCCAGGAAAGTACTGTTCTTTCTAGACTGCACTAGTAGTCTGACATTTTGTGTGGAATTATCTGTCCAGGACCTTTTTTTTTTTTTACAGGTCTGCAGTTTTGCTGACAATCTAGGTAAATGATTTGGTTTAAAACAAAACATCATGCAAAGCAGGAAATGCCTTTGATGGCATAACCGGTAGTTTAAGCCTTGAAACCCTGCATGAAAAATACTACCCAGACTCAAAGACACTACCCAAAGATAAATAATACGGGAGCTTTGACCCTTAAAAGCAAATCCTGGGAGTGAAATGATTAATATCAGTTCATCAGCCGGATAATCTCTGCAGGTCAGCACCACCCTACCCCACCCCAGGGTTCTGCCAGCCACAGCCCTTCTCTGTTTCCCTCACTGCTCAGGACACCCACCAGGTTATAAATGCCCAACAGGAGCGCCTCAATGCAGCCGTTACTCTGGCGGTCCCTGCTGGCGGTGACTCGGAGGTAAACCCAGACCAGCTCTGGAAGGAACTGCAGTGTAAACCTCTTGAGCTTCACTTCAGAACTCCGGTAGAGCTCAAACAGCTGGTGGCACATTGGCTCCAGGAGCTGTGGACGAAGAAACCAGCAGGTTAGCTCTCAAACATTAGTAACAAGTCATCCAAATCATCCTGCAGAGCCATGCCTTATTGCATTTCAAACTTTTATCTTTATTTTATCCACAATTAAACCGTCCTTTCCTTTGGTGTATTGTCATTCCTTTATGCAGGTCTCAAATGTTAAGTTGTGAAAGCAACATAATGATGAAAATTGGTATTTTTGTTACTCTAAAACATAATTTGGAGCAATACAAGAACTGCTGTTTCAAAACTTTAAGTGCTTCTACTCAGGAACTGTTCCACTTGTTCTTCCTGAGGTTGACTGCATCACCAGTGTGACCCAGGTTCAAAACAAGACATATAGTTTTTCAAAACCATAGAAGGCAAGGCCCACTGCTTAAGGAATGGCGATACACTGGAGGCAAGGTGTATTATTTTGTAATAATTATGCATTGTAACTGAATAGGCAATTGCATTTTTAACCACTCAACCATCAGCCATGTTTCTGGTTAGAATCCACTTAATATAGTACAACTGAAATGCACTGTGATAAAAGATACTGTACAAGGGGTCTCCCGAATATCGACCGTGGCCGGGAGTTCAGAGGGGGCGGCACACATTGGGGGTTAAAATAAATGGCGATCCGAAAAAATAAAATAAATAATAAATAAATAAATAAATAAATAAATACTGTACAAAAACAAGTGCTTTAGTTTAACTCAAGGAAAGACACGTAGAAATCTACATATCTTCTGTAGCTTGTGCGTAAAGAAACTTGAACTCTTTCAACACTGCAGACCTGTGAAGTCTAGAGAAATAACTCCAGTCAAGACAGCTGACCAATTCATTTTAGTAGGGATGATTTTATAAAAACACCATTGTTTGGTTTCACCGATCATGATAAGCAATAATCTCTGTTTAGAGAAATAATACAAAATGTTCAACAGTCATGAATGAAAAAAGTAAAATGAAATTGGGAAGTACATTTAAACCAAATCCACATGCTCAGTTCCTCTTTCTAAACAATATAAACCAGGTTTCTGTTTATGAAGAATACAGTCACTGCATTTTTTAAACCCTTGAAAGTTACTATCAAAAGCTTATTATGCTCCCTTTTAGAAATGCTTTGTACAAATTAACTTACTATTTTGATGCACTTTGGCCTTGCTGTTGTACCGTAAAGCATACAGTTAGTAAAATCTGTTTACCAACTTGTGAAACCAAGATAAACCTAGAATTAGACTCAGAGAATGAACTGGGAAGATGACAGAAGGCTTTGTGCTGAACACGCAGACAATGTAGGATAATACATTGAGTTTTAACAAGGTTTGGCTCCTACCCTTCTAATCAAGATTTTCATGATCTTGGATTCCCAATAAGCACACTAAGCAACAATACATCACAACCTACAGTGTAAAATCAACTCACAGTATCCTACATAAGTGACTCCTCAGTAAAGCTGATTTTATAGTAAGTAATTCCTTTTTAGGGTCACTGCTGATTTTCTACCAATTTTTAACCATTAAATATAGTCTGAGACCCTGGTTATTAATATGTGTGTGTGTGTGTGTGTGTCTGGTTTTAAGAGCAGTGCTCCTTTGTCTCACTAGAAGTTGCCACCTCATACCTCATTGCCAGAATCCTGGATGACTTTATAAAGAGCAGACACAAGTTTTTTCTTCTGATGAAGCGTTGCTGCATAACTGGAAACTTGAGATTCAGGTAATGTCTGGAAGGAGAACAACAAAAAAAACAATAACAGGTTAGACTGGGTGAGTGGCTAGCTGGTTGGACATGTCACTTAAAACTAAAGGGAGTGTCACGTATATCTAAAAATATACATACGACTGTGGGGTTGTTGTAGGTTTTAGTTTGGAATACATTTTATGAACTTAGTATCTTTGATTACAAGTGATTATATCAGGATCATTTATTTCAGATGTTTAACAGCTGCAGTATGTTCTCTTCCCAATGCACGGTATTGACAGATGGATGAGAAAGCAGAATACCAAAAAAAAAAAAATCCACACAAAGCGAATATTAAAATGAACAGCATTGTATATGAAGCAATCAAGCAAGTCCCACATATAGATGCCTTTCTGTATTTGTATTGATGTCTCTGGTGGCATTTTAAAGGTTAATTCCCACATAAAATCACTTGCTTTCAAATAAAAATGCTACCGCAAATGTGTCTACTCATCATTTTATGTTTATGACAGTTATATTTAAATCAGTAACAACTCTTTGAATAAAAACAGAGAGCAAACATTTCACATGCTTGTCACAGAATTATGATATTGAAGTTGGGTTTGTATAGCTTCTATCAGGAAGAATTCCACTATGACAGCTGATTTAGATTGAGGTAAATTAGGATTATCGGAGTTCAGATTAGCACGTCCATAGGGAACTGTTTTATTAGAACTAGTAGAATACATTATAAAACTTTTAAAAGTTGCACACTGTCCTTACCTTGAATTCTGAGAGCCATTCCTCCACCACACCTCTGTCTTGTTCCAGCATCTTCTTACAGATTCAACTGCTGAGATACCTGGGGAACAAAGAAACAGCTGTGCTTCAGGGGGCTCCGTGTCAAGACATTGTACAAAACTCAGTGAAGACCGGTGCAGCAGCTGCTGTAATGAGACTCGCTGTCTCAGCCAAAGATCACACACTTCAATCAAGCCAACAAGTTACTGCACGAACAACAAACAATACAACTGTGCAGGAACCAATATCGCACAAGCCACTTAAAAGCTTAACAATGCTCACATGCCACAGTACACATAACTGTGGCAATCACAGACCTGCTTTAATAACCCATACTGCTTTAGGCTCTAACTGCACATGACGCAGCCAGATAATGATTTTTGATGGTGCCAACGGTATCAGCAAAACCTTTGTTGACTTGTGGTGATCTACCAAAAATTCTTCAGTTACCTTAAGTGCCACTAAACAAGTACATTGTTTAATATTAGGTGCAACTGAAAATAAAACAAAAAACAAACTTCCACGGGAGCTCCCAGGGGACGGCGCACAATTGGCCGAGCGTCACCCGGGCGGGGGGAGGGTTTAGGTCGGCCAGGGTGTCCTCGGCTCAACCCACACCAGCGACCCCTGTAGTCTGGCCGGACGCCTGTGGGCTTGCCTGTAAGCTGCCCGAGAGCTGCGTTGTCCTCCGACGCTGTAGCTCTTGGGTGGCTGCATGGTGAGTCCGCAGTGTGAAAAAAAGCGGTCGGCTGGCAAATTAAAAAATAAATAAATAAAAATAAATAAATAAATAAATAAATAAATAAACGTCCCTCTCTCAAGCCGCACAAAACGTGACGGACAGTTTTAAGGAATCTTCTGTTAAGGACTAGTACAGGGATGGCCAATCCTGTAATTGAATAACTGGAGTATCTTTAAATCATCAATGGCTAAAAGACCTGAAAAAAATGTTAAGTGTTGATGAATTAAGAAAATAATTGGTTCAATAAAGTAATTGGGAACTCCGGTGGAACAAAAAACAGAAGGCCCTGCGGCTCTCCAGGACCAGGGCTGGCCACCCCTGAATTAGTTGAGGTTTCATCCCTGTTTGTAAGAACAGTGCCCAGCCTTTGCTGTTTTGACCTGTTCTGGAGCCTTTGCATATGCATAGCCTTGCCAAGCAGCTTTCCACATCGTATTTACAGGGGGTGGACTTTTTAGATATTAAACACTTTTGTTCGCCCCAACACTACAAAGTGCAACTTGAAAAGAAAAGTCTTTGCCAATCTCCCCACCGTGATGCTCTCTTCATTGCCAACTGCATCAGAAAGTCTTAAAACTTGTCACTTCAAACTCCGGGCTTCATCACAGCAAGAGGTACCGAGGCATGCAGCGTACCGAACAACCAATGCATCCGGAGAACATGTACTCAGTAGAAATACATTACTTCCCACAGACATCTCTTGTAATGAACCAGTGTCAGTTCTTCATAAATTAACAAAGAAACCACATTGACCTTTCTAGAAGATTAGACTCATATAGTTACAGTACAGCTGACCAAATACTGTAAATACTGTAAATTACACTCACAGTGAGCATCATTTAACCCCTGCGCAATAGGAAGAACAGTTATTAGTGCTGCACTAACTGATACTTTCATTATTCAGATTGAGATCTCACAGAAATCATGTGCTGACAATCAAATGAGAGTCAATGGTGTCGATGGGCTAATTTACAAAGTGAATCAAGTGAAGAAACAGCTGCTTGGACTTGTGTTGATTGCTGCTTTTCTTTGACTCTGTGGAGAACAGCAATCCACACAAATCAAGCAGCCGTTTCCTCACTTGTTTCACTTGAAATGGTAAATTAGCCCAATCAACACCAATGACCTTCACCTGTGGAGATTAATCCAAATACTTGGTTTGTGCAGCACTAGCAGTTAGAGTTTATAAATATACACTTATCAATAGATTATTTTTAGATCAATTTAGAGCTGCACACACCAGCCCATGTTCCGCATGTGGTAGTTTATTGCTCTGACGTCACTTATTATATTAAAATATTTAATAGCCTGACATCAGCTCTGCCATGCTGATAAACGGGGTATGACACAGCTGTCAGTGGCTCTGATATATGCAAATTACTGTTAAACCTGAGGAAGCATACAGACTGCCGTTATAGTGTTAACTGTATTAGTCTAGAGAGGATAAAGAGGAAGAAACTATTTTGGCTACTGTTGATACTCTTTATTGGACAAACATACAAGTTCCAAACACAAGCTTTCAAGACCGCACATGTCCCTTCTTCAGATTAAAGGGAGTTTAAAAAGTAATTAAAATGTTTAAATAAATAAATAAATAAATAAATAAATAAATAAAAGTTCACATAGTAACTGGGTTCAGGACTAATAAAATAAAGACTGAACTACAGCCTTCACATCAACCCTGAGTCCAGTCTGGAAAACCATAGGTAACAACCAGCCTGTTATAAAGATATCCATTTCTCGCAAATGAAAGAATTGTCAGCATGCTCCAGTGTAAGAAAATGTTCAGGTGGGAGCAACAAACACAATAACACCTTCAACCCTGGGTCAATTAACACACACGCACGCACAATGAAAAACAATAAAAATCGACGGCACTCCAGTAGGAAATCATTTTGCTTCCGATCTCTTTTAGTAATGAAGTGCAATTTTAAGAACACTCAGATATGCAGCACACTGATAAGCTTTTTAATATGTAATCATCAACATAATTTCTCCTCAAACCCATTTCCACTTGTTGAAGGGACCTATGAGGTCTTCAAAACCAATGTTTTGAACTTTAATGTTGGCCCAATCAAATATATGAAACGAAATCTGCATATAATAGCAATTAGATAAGCTAGCAACTAGATAATCTGAAGACTGTTCTGTATAGGCAAAAGTTTCACAAGGCTCTACAGGCTTACTTATTTCATTCCAAGTTGAAAATCAATCTGACCCGTAAACTAATGGGGAGAACTGTTCAGCAAATATCACACCATCTGGCTTCAGCCAAGATTATGACCTTTATAAAACTGGACACCTTTTCTCTGCTCTGTGCCCCAACCACACAGCGTGGCCTTCACCAGGAAAGTGCTAAATCAACAACAACCAATTGAGTTAAGCCCTGACTGGCAACATGGATGAATTACTTGCCTGCTCTCCACAGCAAGCCCTTGCTTACTTTAAACCTTATGGGACTCTATAAACTAACTTACACTGTAAAACCACAGACACCCTGGCCTTTAGGCTGCATTTTGAAAACAAGTGTAGCATATTTTTCCCAGTTACAGGCTCCAAAACTTGTTAAAAATGTATGAAGCTAAGCAGTGTGAAAGCTGATCAGAAGGGATAAGATGACATAGGATGTGGAGCAGAGCTTTCGAGACCAATCAGGTCTGCAAGTGTAACTATAGGACCCAGGTGAGAGAAAGCTAGCTTTATCAACACTAAGGATGCCAATAAAAGGAAGCTTTCTCAATCTCAACTTCTTTTAGTCTTTAACACTTAAAATATAAAATCAGTAAGCAACAAAAATGACAATCCTCTTCTAAAGGAACACTTTACTTCCTACCCTCTACCCCACGACATGTGTTCATAATCATGATTTACTGCTGCTTTCGCAGTCGTGGATATTTAGCATGTTTCACAAAGTCAAGTTTGCAGAGCCTCTGTGCAAGCCTGAGCAGGTGGAATTTCTGTAATGAGGCCAGTACTAAAATGATCACTAGGAGTGTGCACCTGTAATTCCATCCCCCTTTGAAACAGTGGGTTCTATTCAATTGATCTCAACAGTGGTGGATCTAGATACTATATTATAAAATATAATTACACCTGGCATTTCACTTTTTAAATTAATAATATCTAAAAAAAACAATGACAACTGCGAAATCCTTCTAGTTGACACATTTGTTAAAGTTTATTTTAGTATGGATACTTATTCTACCATGGAGTGCTACAGTTCTAGATGAGAACCCCTTCTCTTCATGATTTAAAGGATAACAGTATTCCCGGTGAGTTGGGTAATAAGATAGGGAATGGACAATATCTACCAAACTCACTATAATCTAGCATCTATTTGAAGATGGGACCATTGCCTGGCCAGGGATATTAAAATATTTAGGTTTTGGGGAAGCATTTCAGGAAAATATGAATCCATTCAATAAACATTGTGGATTTGACCTTGGATCAAATGGTGGCTGATAAACCCATACACCAACACCTAAATAAATAATTTCACTTGGAGTGTAGCTTCAAATATCGTTTACAGTTTTACATGCCTCTTACTGTTTTAAGGTGTCTGCAATGAGTCTAAGCGATTCTGTTTCTCCCATATATCCTTTTACCTAGTAATACAACATTTGCACTGTAAAAAAAAACAAACTGGTTTTCAAATTGAATGGTTTATAGGTTCATTTTTTGTGTGAAGCACTTTGGGATCCTTGTGATGAAAAGCGCTATAGAATTGTATTGCATTGTATCGTATCGTATTGCACTGTACTGTATTGTATTGTATTGTATTGTACTGTATAAAGGACAGCACTGGAATAGCTGAGGTTGCTTACCAGTGCCAACAGCTAGAGTATGTAAAGTATGTATCCTTTAAAAAGAGGCTTCTTCAGCTGGAGGGCTGTCTAATGAAATGTAATGTGAGAATATCTCATGCCAAAACACATTTTATAGAAAGCCTTGCAACGTCGCTAAATGGAAATCCGGAAAGCATCCTTCAAAGAATTTCATGGTATAGAGTGGTTTATCTGGACAGCCATGCACAGGTTTGGGACTCCAGATGTCAAGAAAGAAATGTAGCAGAAGGGCACCGCTGTATATAAAGGGCTAGTTTCCAGAACTTGTAAATCACCTTTTTTCATGTAATGTACTTGTGGTAGAGTAGCGCTGCGGTCATGGCTGGCTAGCAGCAGGAATAGCAGACACGGAGGCAGAAAAGTAAAATTCAGAGCTTCTCACGCACTTTTATTTAAATAAATGAAAACCAAACAAACAAACAAACAAACAAACAAACAAACAAACAAAAAAAAACTTGAAAATATAAAATCAACAAAAGACAAAAAACAGCATCCAAGCTGTGCTATCATGGTGCAGAGACCTGGAGCACAACCTGCTGCTCCCAGTCCGTTACCAACAGCTATCTCCCAACTCCTCTTTTGTACAGATGGCCAGCCCCAATTTGGCAACCAATTAACAAATTTGGGAATGGCCACATTCCACATTTATTTATCGGAAATAAGTTCTGCTGCTGTATGGAATGGGGGAGCCAAGGCTGCCAAACTTAGATTCAAAACATACAAATTTTATTTAAAACAAAAAGACCAAACATAATATTTACAAGTGCACCAGGACCAGGTACTTTTTGCAACTTGAAAGGACACCTCATTTCTCCCAAAAAAAAGTATACTGTTATACATTCCAGTTTAAAAAGCATGCGATAAAAATAAATGTAATTTATTAAGAGTAAATGGAAAATACGAAACTGATGTAATTACAGAAAGCGTGATTAAAGCACCCTTTGACCTTACTAAATTAAATTAGTCATGCCATATAACTGCGGCACAGTGGCCTTATGGCACTAAATCACATGAGAGGTATGAATATTGATTTTTAAGGGTTTATTTATTGAAAGGGTGCCGAGCAGAATAGCTCTTTAGATTTGCTTTGAACCACTAGGCATGTTCTGTGTACAATATAACTAGGGGAGTAGAATGCAGGTAAAATAAAGATGATTTAAATGAGATTTTAAAGTCTGTCAAGTGCTTACCTTACTCTCAGGAAATCAGTTCTCTTGTGGCTGAATCCAACAGGTCTCTGTACTGTGACTCATCTGTTGATCTTCAGGAATACCTAAGGAAGGAAGGAAGGAAGGAAGGAAGGAAGGATTAGATTTCTGTTTGCTATGAAAGGTAAACCCCAATAAAAGGAAAGCAGTGTGGAGTAGTGGTTAGGGATCTGGACTCTTGACCGGAGGGTCATGGGTTCAATCCCAGATGGGGGACACTGCAGCTGTACCCTTGAGCAAGGTACTTTACCTAGATTGCTCCAGTAAAAACCCAACTGTATAAATGGGTAATTGTATGTAAAAATAATGTGATATCTTGTAACAGTTGTAAGTCGCACTGGATAAGGGCATCTGCTAATAAATAAATAAATAAAATAAATAAATAAATAATATACTGCAACAGCTGTCTCCAGCTGGAAGTCCAGTTTTGGTAAGAGAAGCATACGGATCAAGAATATATAACTCATCGACTAACTGAACCAAAAGCCAGAGACTTGCATGTACTGTATGCTTTGGGTGAGGAGTCTGCAGAGGTAATATAAAAAGATTTATTAAAAACAGGGAAATCTAATACATCTAAAACTGTTTTAATAAGATAATACTAAAAGAGAGTTCCCATTGAGTGCCAGTGTGCATTGATCCCTTTTGAATTACAGTACAGCAAGTTTTTTTTTTTTTTTTAAATAATTTTTATTAAGAAGACAATGGAGAGTTTATTACATTCTCCACCACCGATAAATTGTTATTTTTAATTTATTTCCATCACATTCAATAACCTTAAATAGCTTCAGATAGCTTCAAAAATGTCCGTTTTTACAATTACTTTGAATATAACAAGCCCGCAATAGAGCAAAACCTTGTGCAGATCAAAATGGCTTACACACAGGAAAATCCTATTAAACATCTACAAGCTATGTGTAAGGGTTAATCTGCTTACAGCCCCCGTGCATTTACTGACTGACTCTGTTTCACTGAAGCACCCCCATTCAAAAACAGCCTTTTCTTTAAATTCCATAAAGCAAGCTGTGTGAAGAAAATAGACTTCGACTCATGTGGGGGAAACATACTGAAAAAACAAACGTCAGTCTGTGCAGAGAGCATCTGATCCAGGGCTCTTTACACAGAGACTTGACCAGGCATGTGTTCATGGGTCTGCTTGTCATTTAGGGAGTTGCAAATTCACTGGTTGCAAATCAAGCTATATATTAACCATCATTGAGGACATAATACTAACTACATGGACAGTGTTATATAGCCCTGTGGCACGTACAAGTCATGTTGCCACAAAACAATGTTTTAAAAAAGCCAATAGAATTTGATTACCCATTTTTGTTTTATTGTCAGCAACTGTGAAATATCGGCTTGCTTTTTGGTTTTATCTATTTCAGATACAGCTTACCATAGCTGCTCTAGACTGAAGTTGCTAGAAGGATCAAGATAATTAAAAAGTACATTTTTTTAACTTAAGGTTAGTGGCTTACATTTTCCAATTGGCTGCACAAAGGCTGTGTCTGTCGTTGCTGCGTGTGCACTGGAAAACAATGCATGTTTGAAACAAACAATAATACCTGATCGTTTGGGGTACTTGAGGTCAAGGGTTGGAAACATCTGTGTTGGTTGCATGTGGACTTCTACAATGGATTTTTTAACAACCAAAGCCTTAGCTGTATCAGCATACATGCACAGTAACAGTTAGGCTTTCTGTTGCATTGCAAAGCACTGCTTAGTTATGTTTTATTACAGGACGCTATTATTTACTCATTTATTTCCACATATCAAGCACATATGCTTAGTGTTAAATGTGGAAAAGAGGGAAGCCAGAGTAATGCAATCAAACTAAAAAGGCAAAACGCATACAACTACAGTAACATTTTAAAAAGGTGCTCAGTGCTCTCCAGTAGAAAGAGTTTAGCCATTTCAATGAGCTCCGAGAGCTTGCAGAGAATTCTCATTTATCTAGCGTACCACCACAATCCCAGGACTTTCTGTAGTGTAGACTGCTGGCATATTCAGTTATACTTTCATTCTGAGGAGTAAATCGCCATAGCCTAGATTCAGAGACGCTCAAGGTATTAGGCAAAAGAAAGTCCATAGTCACGATTGTATAAGTGGTTATTAATAAACTAAAAATGCAAATCAGACATTTTGTACAGTACGCTGCTTCCACTGCTCTACATCCCCAATCACAAGAAATATTGCTTTAATGCAGAAATTTAAAATCAGTGAAATAACACATAGCCTCTGAAATTTCTGCAAAGCGCTGTATAAAAAACAGTACCATTCACTCTTTAATTAATAGGTGCATTTTCTAAAGAAGAAATACTGATATGACTAGGAGAGGTCAGTGACCGGATTTAGTTAATTTGCCTTTAAACAAATTACATGAAATGCATCACTGCTCCCTTTTATTAACATTACATGTACAGTATTGATCTATAGTACAAGGTCCTGCCCAAGATAAAGAGCAAATACTCTAGTCTGCATCTCTTCTAGATTGTGTTGATGTGCCTGCTACTTAATTATTAACATCTCGCTGGCCGGTCTACTGATCTGTTCAACACATCAGTTCAGCACCCTGTAGAGGGCAGAGGTAAGAGCATCAGTATAATGGACTGCTAGGAATGCACTTCACTGAATACGATTTATATCCCGGTCAATTGTATTTAAATTATTAGAGTAAATAAGTTTAGTTATCTTATATGGTCAGAAAAAGCATCCTCATTACCGTTTCCCCAGTCGCCAGGGGGTTGCAGCGGTGAACCGAGGATACAAATAACAATTGGGCATTCCAAATTGGGGAGAAAACCGGGGTTTAAAAAAAAAAACACAACAAAAAAAAAACACAGAAACACTTAAAATCCTGTTCATTCAAAATTAAACTCGTATCCAGGTATTGCTTTTCTTTATAAACATTGGCTTGCAAACTCAAGATTCAGGCAGTCCTGTTTTTTTTTTTCTTTTTTGGGACAGCACAGAAAGCAATTTAAAAGAGATCAGCACCTCTAACAGGATTAATCTTCATGCGCCTCAGACGTTCCTTGGGCAGTCAGATTACTCTACCATAGAGTTGGGGTCTCCGTTAAAGAGATGAGCGTAAAAAGCCTTTTAAATACAGTACACGCACTTAGTCAAAATAGGACTCTGCACTAACTCAATTCAATTTTAATTTTGAAAAGTACCAATTACTGTATTAGTAACCCCTCTGTGCTGTAATTGGCTTAGAGGAATACAGTAGGGCTCTGCACTCTGAGACTCAGGTGGCTCTCCCTGCAGTTATCGGTTTAGGGGAGCGCGGATATACAAGGTGGATAAAAACTATTCAAGCAGATCAACGAAACTTGGCAAGTGAAGGCACTGAAGCATGGGAGGGCATTGCAACAGGTGTTTTATTCCTAGATTCTCAAGTAACTCTGTTTTAGATGGTTTTTGGAGGATAGAGATTTGACGGGAATACCCTCTTGCGATCCCCAGTAGAGTATACTGTAGGCTTCTTTACAAAATGAAACTGATTCTATACAGTAGGAAATGGGGTCACTTAAGTTTTAAATAAAAAATAATAAATTGCCATTTAACACTTTTATAAACATGTTACTGTATATAGAGTACATCCAGTCCATATTTGTTATCAATCAGGATTTCCTTACTAAAGAGAAGTTACTGTTTATGAACTCATTCACATTTTCTTTTAAATTCTAACTATGTTAGTTGAAAAGACTTTAATATAACCAAGCGCTGTTGTAATTATCACTGTGGCACAGCAGGAGGGATTTTCTATATTCGCTGTGGGATTGAAGGTTGAACTTTCCCTGCCAAAAACAAAGTGGGTGAGATCTGGGAGCTTCCATGTTAAAGTTCACTGAAGAGGAATTAAATCACATTTAGAAACACATATATAAAAAGTCAGATTCCAGATTTAAATCTCCACATTCCCTGTGGTGCACTGCATGCCACTGCACTGAGCTGCTGAGTCTGCTTTGAAGAGCGAGACAGACATCCTTGCAGGTCCCGAGTCTCCATCACATCCGCACTCTAAAAATAGACGCATTAGCTGTGGAGCCGTCCACTTTATATACTTAATTTGATGTATAGGTCAGACCGGCCATTGCCCTTTGAGCTGAACTCGCTCACTCAAGGGAAACTAATAGGATAGCATATACAGTGCCATAACAAACCTGGCCAGGCTGTCAGGGATAAAACATTTTACTGTATCATCAAAAGAGATGTATGTATTAAAAAACAAACAGTCTGCCTGTCTCTATTACAGCTACATCACAATACAATGTATTATAGAAGCATTCTGGCACCCAGTTTGTGAGTTACACACCCCGTTGATTTAGATTTAAAATAATCTATTTTTTAAAACACTTGCAATATGTAACACACACTTTTGCTTAAACGGACGCACCGCACCCCAATATGTATTCTGATATATAAATGCTGCACAGATGATGAACGTCGGTTTCAGCAAATACAGGAAAGACTACGACATTGATGGGTTCTGTATCCAAGCCTGCAAATGAACAGGTGTGATTCTCTGGGTCTTTGCTGGTAATTAGTAAATCAATGAATAATGCAGACCTTTGTTTAGATTCTTTTCCTACTGCAGCAGTCAACTTCCTAACGCCCTGAATTACTCAGCTTTGGCAAGTGTCAAGAACTTTCAAGGTTTCTTTCCACTCCACAACTGGAAGTCGCTTAGTGCTCTCTGTATGTGACTGAACAAAGAAAGCAGTGATGGTTTTTTTCTTCACACAATGAACACCTTGTTATCGCTGTGTACATACACTCTGCCCTCCTTAAAACAATGAACCCTGAGGTCTAAATTAATCAACTCTTTGTATTCTACATTCTGACACTGCTTTTAGAGCTCTTGTAAAACGCCCTCAAAATACCATCTGCTGTACGTCCCAAAGCTACTAGATCAGGGGATGAAAACAACATGATGTGGAAATACAGCTCTCAGACTCTGTATCTGCCTGCATCAGCAGCGGCACAGCTAGAAATGTGCTGCTATGATTATTATCGGACCATGTTAATGAAAGATACGCATTCTGCCTCATAAATGTAACTCTCCATCTCGGAAATCGATGATCATCTAGAAGTCACTTCCATAATGCCAACGGTGAAGTTTTTTTTTTAATTTTTTTTTTTTTTAAGAAAAATCTTTAAAACAAAGCCACTTTCTAAGTTTCAAAGACCAAATAGTCCCTTTTTAAGTGAAGTACAGGAAAATCTCTATTATGCAAACCAGCTGGACCAGGATCCACTCCTAAAATCAATTTGTTTGAATATTCAGGAAAATGTTGAATATGAAATTTCCCATTAAGAAACCTCACAAATATATACCAGTAACCTTTAAATGTATAAAATCCAGTACTGTACTGCATAGCAAATATCAGAGATGGAGGGCTAGTTACTGAATAATGAATCACATTCTCCATTCCAGCTCAAGTGGACTAAGGGAGGTTGCTTGACTCCTTACATCAATTCATTATTTTATTCTTTAGCAATTACATAACAAGAGTCTGCAAGAAGGAACACAGTTTACAGTAACAATCCCACTGCTTTCCCAATGACTCGCATGTTTTTAATATCGACAGCGTTCCTTCATGATCAGCATTGAAATAGGCTCAAATGGATTTGCTAATTTTTTTTTTTTGGCTATAAAAAAAAAAATCGAATACACTTTATCATAATGTATGCATCAAATGTGAGATCTACAGAGTGATGTCAATACATATTTCACTGGAATAACTATTTACTTTATACCACCCAATCGACCCCGTAGCAGCACCAGCTCATACGAGGCTGAAAGCAGCTGAGCACACTCTTCCCTACTGAGCAATTACAGAAGGTTTTTCAGATCAGGTCCTACTGTACATTGATTTGCTACATGGCTTAATTTCTTGACAACCGCATTCATACCTGGCTTCAAACAGTGGCTGGATTTCTATTCTTCTAAAAAGAAAAAGAAAAAAACAATATGGGGGGTATTTAATTGATCTAAGTGGCGACGGATTGTTGACGGAGCCCTTCATGTCCCAAGAGCTACAGAATGTACGTCTGAAAGACCAATGTTCCATTCATACCCCACTTTCCCATCAAATACAATCAACCAGTAGTCTTTTCTCAAAAGAGCCTTAATTTGAAGAAGCAAACTTATCCCTGCATGTTGTGTTCCCTCAAGGTCATTCAATGATTACAAACTGCAAAGGCCTTGTCCTGTCCTTGCCTGCTCTATATCTACTCTGTATATCACAGGAGGCTTTAATCACCATTGCTACCAAACAGACCGCCTTTCACTTGCAATGCAGGGCCCTACATGCATGAGAGAGGCCTGGCTTGC
The DNA here is from genome assembly GCA_030684275.1 of Acipenser oxyrinchus oxyrinchus. Taxonomy (NCBI): domain Eukaryota; kingdom Metazoa; phylum Chordata; class Actinopteri; order Acipenseriformes; family Acipenseridae; genus Acipenser; species Acipenser oxyrinchus. The sequence continues at coordinate 18,667,653 of CM060257.1, read as the reverse complement.
AATTAACAATCGCCATCATAGGATGTGCAGGAGACAAGTCCCCAGGATTGTAACCTGTGATGCACAGCAGAAAATTATTATATATATTTTTTTTTAAATCAGGAATCCCGAATGGAACAGATTCACAGGACAGCGCTAACAACAGTTCTGCCTAAACCATTTCAGCAAAATAATAGTACAAAAGGCTCAACGCAGCCAATTGAAATTAGATGAGGGAGGTTAATTAAGTGCGATGTCAATGAACACTTGCCTGCACACCACTGAATACATCAATACCTGCTCCTGTCTGCAAACATGAGCACATGGGTTTGCATCCATCTGTCCGTATATACAGACTAGGGGTGCACCGATAATCGGTAGCCTATTGGCATGGCAAAGATATAAGGAATAAAATCACAACCGGCTGTCGGCTGTTTGTTATTTTAGCCCATAATGCACGCCAATATTTATGCTTGAATTTCTTCCAGCACAGAATTTAATGTTTGGTTTGGCGCTTACTAATGACTCAAGAACACTGAAACAGTAATTTTCCTTGCAGTACTGTGTAGCGTGCGATCAAACTGCAGTAAATATGTCTCAAAAGAGCGGTGCTTGGATTTAAATAAAAATATCTAAAGATAGGATAGCCGAGTTGTGTGCAGCAGAACAGACTTGATGCTACATTAAATCCAACGATGAACTGTGAATAGAATAATATTCTGATGCTTTTAAAAAATAAATATAAATATATAAATAAATTATATATATATATATATATATATATATATATATATATATATATATATATATATATATACACACACAGTATATAATCCCAAATAACATTGATGGTTGAAGTTATTACTACACAGTGTGCTTCATAATGACCTTTTGTCATTTTTGTTGATCTTGCTTAATTGGCTGCGGGTGTATTCGGCGGCATTTTGAAGCAGAAATTGATCATTGTGGTTTGACTGAATTTTGTAACTGGAAATGTAATATTTTTATGACATCTTTTTTTTGGATAAGTTAATTTAAGTTTTGCTGCATTTTTAAGCAGTGTATACTTAAAATAAAAATAACAAGTTGTTGTAGTTGACATTGCATAGGCTACATTTTTCTTTTGTACAGTACAGGTAGAAGTTACAATACGCAACGTTTGACAGCAAGTGGCTATAAAGGTTAGTCACATTATACATTTTTTTCTACAGAAGTGTTTTCTACTAGTACAAATGCAAAATGTTATTTTTGTGTGACTATGTTGTAAAACAAATGTATAAATTGCTGTCAAGCACACAATATAATACTACATTATTCTTTGTATTCATTTTCTGAAGTGAATGCAACAAGTAAACAATACAGGTACATTTTTGTCATAAATACAACCATAAATACAATATCTGTTAATTTAACATCTATAATTATAAAACAGTTTAAATATAGGCCCTATGTCTTGTTCTAGTAGTTTAGAATAGCTTACCTGCATTGTCTATTATTATCAGTATCAGTGCAACCCTAATACAGACATTGTCTAAAGATACAAGAGGCTTCGAGTCACCGTTAAGGATACTCTTTCTAAAAAACACCTGATATATGCTGAAGTGGGTTAGGAAGAAAAACATGTCAATTTATGACTGCAACGGTTAATCAGTATTGATCACAAATACTGTACATGATGATCTACCGTTACATAAGACAGCGGCCCTGTGTGCGTGCATATCATCACATACGGAATTTGTGCCAGTTGCTGAAGCTGACCACTACTTTGTGCAACTTCTTGGGCAATTGCTCGCAAATAACCACAGCAAGCACACCCAAAAATGAGACTGATTTCACCATCTCATCCTGTTCAAGGGGATTGCAAGGTCGGGAGGGGTTCTTTTTCTGTGCGTGTTATTTGCAAATATGTTATCATTTTTTGATAAATGACAGTCTCCAGTTTTTATCTCCCACCAACAAAAGACCAATTGAATCCCCAAGCCGTTTAACCCATCAGATGCTTTTTCTTCCCCCCTTGCCAGCTATATTCCTAAAGAAGCTCACAATACAGTTAAAACGAAAGTAATCCGCAAGTGTTGATATTGCCATGACTTTGGAATGTGTTGCAGGGCCATGCTTGGAGCACAAACAGCTGGTCTCTATCCAATAGATAAGGTCTGTTGGTATAGTACTTTGGTACCCCCACCCCCTTTCGGTCAGTTTAACCCTCTCAACACTGCTGAACTGACAGAAACTGGACCAGGGACACTTGCTGACAGAGCTTGGGAGGATGGTATTTTTCCCACTAGAATACAATTATTGCATTTTGTTAACTGTTGTGTATCAAAATACATTTAGTGACAATTGTGATTAAAAAAATATTACATTATTATGGAATATTCCAAGCAACTGAGAATCCTCACTAAAGTTGTTACAAAAAAAAAAAAAGTACTGTACAGAAAAAGGTAACAAGAATACACCAACTACAAAGCAAGAAAATGAACACTCATATTTTCCACCTTAAGAAATATACTTTTTCAGAAAGGCAAGAAAGATATTTACCTTTAAGTAGCCTATCATGGATAAGACAGCGGTAAACAAACATCGCCAGCACCTGGCTAATCAGGACAACTGGTTAGCAATGAATACCTGCAATAGCAGCCATAAAAGCCCACAAGAATTAAACTGAAGACTATGCAGCAACTAAACAGCAAGATATTGTACGGTACAGATGGCAGCTGACAGCTTGTAAAAAAATAACTTTCGAAACTTCTTTAGAGGCACCATTTTACATGTTACAGAGCAATCTGTACTTACGAAGGGGATCTGCTATGAAAGCAAGGCAAGAACAATCAAACGCAACAAAGCACAGGACAATCACATTCACACTGCAGCTGTGAGGGAACAAAAACCAAAGAATCCCTATTCAAACTGAAGGATGCCAATCAAATAACATCAAGAGCTGACAAGAGTTTCTGTGGAAATGCTACCTTCTTCCTATTTGTATTAGGATTACTGGTGCTCATATAAAGAAGAGCAATACACACCACCTTCAGTCCTACTGGCCACTGAATTCCACCACCTGGAACCTCCACTTGACTGATAACATTTCTAAATGTAACACTATTGAGTGTGTACTAGTTATAGATAAGTAACTACTGTATCAGTGTATTTATTTACTGTCACGGCAACACCATGACAGCTGCAGTTTACTGCAGCGATATCAGTATATGTACACTTGAGCACATGAGTCAAGTTCCACAGGGCACCAAAGCAATAAAATTCAGGTGGTTTACAGTTTTGTTTTTTTTTCAAAATGTGATGCAAAACAGTCAAGCAACATACCATAATATACACAGAATATCACACAAAGACAGTATGTGCTGTATGTTACACAAGGTGTAATGCATTGGGTTATGCATATTGTATATTGTACTATATGGTGCTTTTACAAGACAAGACAAGTGCATTATTCAAAAGATGAACCCAAGGCTGCTCCGTCATGCATGGTATGCTCCGGATGCGAGTACATAGGAACAGTGATGGTAATCAAAGATCAAGCTCCCTTAGTCGTTTGGAACATGGAATTGTTCCCTATTAAAAAAAAAAAAAACACAACAGGAATTAGACTAAAGGCTTCTCTAGCTAGGTTTATGCGACTTTTCATAAATCTTTCATTCCACTGGAAATCCCATGTTGTTATTTTACTAATACAGTGCCTATTTATTCAGAGATTATTTTAAAACATGGTAATGATGCAATGCCATTCTTGTGGGCGATTTCAATAACTGAGCGTTTTCACTGCTGAACCCTTTACATTTCCTACATAGCATATTCTAAACATGAGGTAAAACTTGAGATCGCTGGTGAAGGCATTAGCTCGATCTACTTGACAGAATTCCAACATATACAGTGCCTTGCGAAAGTATTCGGCCCCCTTGAACTTTGCGACCTTTTGCCACATTTCAGGCTTCAAACATAAAGATATGAAACTGTAATTTTTTGTGAAGAATCAACAACAAGTGGGACACAATCATGAAGTGGAACGAAATTTATTGGATATTTCAAACTTTTTAACAAATAAAAACTGAAAAATTGGGTGCAAAATTATTCAGCCCCTTTACTTTCAGTGCAGCAAACTCTCTCCAGAAGTTCAGTGAGGATCTCTGAATGATCCAATGTTGACCTAAATGACTAATGATGATAAATAGAATCCACCTGTGAGTAATCAAGTCTCATATAAATGCACCTGCACTGTGATAGTCTCAGAGGTCCGTTTAAAGCGCAGAGAGCATCATGAAGAACAAGGAACACACCAGGCAGGTCCAAGATACTGTTGTGGAGAAGTTTAAAGCCGGATTTGGATACAAAAAGATTTCCCAAGCTTTAAACATCCCAAGGAGCACTGTGCAAGCGATAATATTGAAATGTAAGGAGTATCAGACCACTGCAAATCTACCAAGACCTGGCCGTCCCTCTAAACTTTCAGCTCATACAAGGAGAAGACTGATCAGAGATGCAGCCAAGAGGCCCATGATCACTCTGGATGAACTGCAGAGATCTACAGCTGAGGTGGGAGACTCTGTCCATAGGACAACAATCAGTCGATACTGCACAAATCTGGCCTTTATGGAAGAGTGGCAAGAAGAAAGCCATTTCTTAAAGATATCCATAAAAGTGTCGTTTACAGTTTGCCACAAGCCACCTGGGAGACACACCAAACATGTGGAAGAAGGTGCTCTGGTCAGATGAAACCAAAATCGAACTTTTGGCAACAATGCAAAACGTTATGTTTGGCGTAAAAGCAACACAGCTCATCACCCTGAACACACCATCCCCACTGTCAAACATGGTGGTGGCAGCATCATGGTTTGGGCCTGCTTTTCTTCAGCAGGGACAGGGAAGATGGTTAAAATTGATGGGAAGATGGATGGAGCCAAATACAGGACCATTCTGGAAGAAAACCTGATGGAGTCTGCAAAAGACCTGAGACTGGGACGGAGATTTGTCTTCCAACAAGACAATGATCCAAAACATAAAGCAAAATCTACAATGGAATGGTTCACAAATAAACATATCCAGGTGTTAGAATGGCCAAGTCAAAGTCCAGACCTGAATCCAATCGAGAATCTGTGGAAAGAACTGAAAACTGCTGTTCACAAATGCTCTCCATCCAACCTCACTGAGCTCGAGCTGTTTTGCAAGGAGGAATGGGCAAAATTTCAGTCTCTCGATGTGCAAAACTGATAGAGACATACCCCAAGCGACTTACAGCTGTAATCGCAGCAAAAGGTGGCGCTACAAAGTATTAACTTAAGGGGCTGAATAATTTTGCACGCCCAATTTTTCAGTTTTTTATTTGTTAAAAAAGTTTGAAATATCCAATAAATTTCGTTCCACTTCATGATTGTGTCCCACTTGTTGTTGATTCTTCACAAAAAATTACAGTTTCATATCTTTATGTTTGAAGCCTGAAATGTGGCAAAAGGTCGCAAAGTTCAAGGGGGCCGAATACTTTCGCAAGGCACTGTACATAGCAAAATAAACAGCGCAAACATACCGCAATTTGCATTTTCGTTACTTGCAACACTACGACACTTGTACTAAAAAAAAATATGTTAAGACAGCCACAATATATTAATTTAAATATTATTTTAGCGAGATCTCTAGTGAGAGTTGTGCAACCTTTTTTCAAATAAAATAGCGGCAGTTGAGTTGTGGTTTGCTGCAGCAGAGTGCCCGAAGGATAACAAAGGACTGTTTTTGTTAAATGTAGTGGCACATGTGTTTAGTCTATTGCTCCTAACACACTGGGAAAACCAGAAATGTAATAGAAATTTGTTTTCAAGGCTTGTAAGTACACCCTGACTTTAGTTCAAATTAGGTACTTGGGTGTTCATCTAAAAAATACATTGAGCACAACTGGCAACACACGAGAAAAAGTGGACTGGGAAATGCCATCAACAATTGCGACTGTTTAAAACATGCTTTCAAAAGTTCTTAACAAATTGATGCAATTGTAAGTGTCACCATTGCCCACAGCTTTAGTACATTTCATTACAATAGTGCAAATGAGGGATTAAAACTATCTCCACCCTGTATCTGCAAATTTCTGCAGGAACGCCCAGAATTACATATTCATTTAAGGCCTAAGCGCAAATAAGAACTGCGGCTGCAAAGCATTCGTTAATGATGCTAACAGCGTTGCATTTGTTTAGTACATTTCACGCTACACTTCTGACTGGTTTGCAACGATTGAGAGAGACGCAACACTTTAGTACATCTATCCCTAAACCCATTCTAAGTGGTGAATACAACAGTCAAGACTGGGGACTGGTAATCCTTGGGCTTTTCTATATCACACATTAGGAGAATTACCCTGCATAGGGAACAGCTAATGCACTTGAAGTAGTACAAGTTTTTTCTTGTCAAGCACATATTCCTTGAAAGCTGTTCTAGTTCCACTGCCTATTATTCATGCCAATGAACCTGCCTTCTGTTCTTTCCTTTAGCACCATAAGGCAATGTCATGCAAGACTTTACCGCTAGGATGAAATCATTGAAAGTGAATATTCTACTTCCTGCACACAGTGACTGTAGAGCTTCACAGTATATACTGTATGTTTCCTCCATTTTCTGTACAGGTTGATATGCAGTAAACGCAAACACTAGGCTAAATTAAACAAAGGACTGATTTGATCAGTCCAATATCATCGTTTTTCATTATTTATTAAAAATGCTTAGAAGGGAAAAAAAATACAGCATGAATTAAGAACTTTAATTTGCTAGTGTTTTATAACCTTTTAATTTGATGCTGTACTGCTGAACATGCAAGGTGCTAAATATCACATTTTACAACCAACGCACTGTAATGTTCCACCTGTTTTGAGAACGAGAAAGAAAGAAAGAAAGAAAGAAAGAAAGAGGAGCATCTGGAAATAATTGTCTCAAAAACTGTGGCTCTATTCTAAATGTAAATGATGAATCACTTGGTACAGTCTAAATACAGAAGCAGTTAATTTGCACAAGGTATAAATCATCAGTGAATGTCATCTGGCCAGGCTGGCGCTATACAGTGTTAATACATTTCCCCTCATTATAAATGCTCATATGCCCAGAGTCCATACATTAAATCCTTTTCAAGACAGGAAAGATAACAAGCTCTCAGTTTGTAGCGATGGTGCGTCTAAGGACAGTGTGCGGTACAAAGGAAGTACAGGCTAGCAGATTTACTTGTGTAGGATGAAGGGAAAGCAATTAAATCTCATCTTTTCTTTCCTGATTTCTAAGCCCAATAACCGTAGTTCTGCGGACACAAAAGACTGATGCATTCTTAGTTAAAATCCTGTTTTGATCTTGTTGGGTTAATTTCAGTGGCATTTAGAAATCGAGTTTGTCAGGATTGTGCTTAAGATAACCCGAAGGAAAGCTAATAGAACCTCTCCCACACACTTTAAATGCATATTTACAGGACACTTCCTTCTTGGTATCATATCACTTCCATGGTGTGACACAGGAAGTAAAAAGGTCCTAGTAAGAGCAGTCTTAGGCTTTCAAAAGCTACAGTGTGGATCTAGAAAGAACTATGTAAATATCCTATATTAAAGTTACAAAAAAACATGCAAAGAACAAAAGTGTCTGTAGTAACATCAGGGGCCCAGTGATGATACTGTGCATGCCGATAACAAGTAAGCACAGTAATGATAATGTGAATTACTGAATTGGTAAAGAACAAGAATAGAGGCCAACCAATTTTACAAATCCCCAGCTCTCAGTTGAAGCAGATAATCAACTGGAAGGTCAAAGGATCAATTCATAGAAATGTGTTCAGTGTTCACCATGCAGCTGTAATGAAACAGCCTCTCTTTATTAAGTCTATGTACTTCGGGGTACAATTTATACCAGTTGTGTTTAAAGGTCAGCACATTGCTTGTATTACAAAACTAGTAAGATGGGTTAGGTGGCCAATACAGGGTGTTTTTGTGGTTGTTGTTTTTCAGTAACATTCCGTTTTTTTCCAGAAATTATACATAAATAATGCACATGGAGTATTTGGTATTTGCTTTCAGTCGAAACCAGTTTGTATTTGTATGTTAAAAACATTCCCTCAACCAGCAAGATACTAACTAGCTGCAATTACAACCGCAGAGAGCTCTGCAAAGCAGCTAGCAGCTTCTGCAACGGTACTGTACCAATCACTGCTGTTTACATACATGGGGAAATGTTTTCCTCCAACAAAATAAAAGGCAGTCAAGAGTCTGTCAGCCCTACTACTCTTAAAGTGTTACAAAACGCTCCCAAGTAAATGTGGAGAAATGTATTACTCAGTCAATTTATAACCTGTGATATGTGATTAAAAAATGCAGTCTTATGGGCTCCCGAGTGGCGCATCCAGTAAATGCACTCACGTAGAGTGCAGGATGCACCCTATAGTCTGGACATCGACTGTTCGAGTCCAGGCTATTCCTTTGCCGACCGAGGACGGGAGCTCCCAAGGGGTGGCGCATAATTGGCCAAGCCGCCCAGGGGAGGGAGGGCTAGGCGGCCAGGGTGTCCTCGGCTCACCGCGCACCAGTGACCCCTGTGGTCTGGCCGGGCGTCTGCGGGCTTGCCTGTAAGCTGCCCAGGGCTGCGCTGCCATCCGACGCTGTAGCTCTGGGTGGCTGCATGGTGAGTCTGCAGTGTGTAAAAAAGCGGGCGGCTGACGGCACACGCTTCAGAGGACAGCGTGTGTTCGTCTTCGCCCTCCCAAGTCAGCGCAGGGGTGGTAGCGGTGAGCGGAGCTAAACAAAATAATTGGACACTACTAAACTGGGGAGAAAAGAACCACAAAAAAAACCTAAATTGGTGACTACTAAATTAAAAAAATGTTGCCTTATGTTTAAAAATAGAACAGGCAGCACAGGACATTGCAAAGGTAACATACGGAGTTTCTTGTAAACTTTACAGGGTGTTCTGTATCACTTTAAAGTTCCTTCCTAACAGTCTGTTTTGTGTTCAACCCGTGACTAACAATGTGTTTCCAATCTACATGAAAATGCACTCAGCAGCATGGCTTTAAACAAATTCCCAGAAAATCTACAAGCAAGAACATAAAAACAAAAAATTGTGATATTCATAAGAGTGTTTCCATGGTAATTGGGACAAACTGTTGTCCAATAAAAAGCAAAGGAGTTGTAGTATATTGAATTGTGTGGTTTCAAAGTCAGAGGTAACAAAAGCAGACAAAGCCTTTATCAAAAAGTAAACATTTTTAAAAGGGTGGCATTTCCCTTTCAGAAAACACTACTCACTTCCAGTTAGCTGTGATGCTTCAGTCTTCCTCCTCGTTCCTGGCAGAGAACTCTTTCTCCTCAAGCCAACCTTTAAAACTACAAAGAAAGAAAAAAAAAACAGCGTGATTTACAACAAGTTTAAATATTGACATAAATGACCTTGCATTATTGGAATTAGACTTGTGGAAGCTGAAACATTGGAAAACATGAGAAGTTACTAACATAGGTCAGATGAGTATGTGGGCTGGAAAGTGTGTGGGTGTGTCTGTTGTGTGTGTGTGTGTGGGGGGTTAACTAGTCAGGATCTTGTAAGTGGTTTGAAATCAGACTCGTTCATTTCCATCAGCAGCAGATCGAGATCAAGTTGATTTCAATGGCTCTCCAACTCGCACTGGTGGTGAAAGGTACTGTACAATTTGAAGGGTTTTAAATCTCAAAGACTGCAGAAAAACAATACGTAGCTAGAATATTAAACTGTCAGGAAAGTACTGGAGGTTGGTAAATGACGACAAGAAAGCTCACATAACCCCAAGATCCCTTCGCAATCTTGTGCCCGAAGCAGCTTCCCAACAGCAGAAAAAAATGGTTATATCCATCTTTGCCCGTTTTAAACAAGCTCAAATAAGGGTCAATCTGTTTTGTTTCTAGCCATGACAGATGGTGAGGGGGATATTCTGCAGCAGTATCCCCAACACCACTCTGAGCAGCCAATACTGTGCCAGGCAAGCTAAAACAAGCAGCTGAGCCCATTCTGATAAGGACAATAGAGGCTGTGTGCAACAGATTACTAGGAAAATAAAAACATGCAAAAAAATAAATACATGATTGAATGGGATTCCACACATAACAGAGTGCCCCAGACCACAGTATCAGTTGTAAAGTTACCTGGAAAAAGTTCCTCCAATGAACAGCCTATACATAACATGTCTGTTTCTGCTGCAAGGTAGTTCGTTTTACTCTCAGCAGTATCCTAAACACACCCTAAAAATGTGCTAAATGTAGAATTCCCATGAGAAATAATTCAGTCCTGGGAAATGCCTTCAGTGCTTTCACAATATGTTTTGCATTTTGTGGCCCCACAGTTGTATAGTATTATGGTGGAAACTCTCAAGTGTTTTGTATTTTCCACTGTGAGGATTGTGACGGTCATTTTTAAAACGTCTTGGTTAAGTTCATTCTAAGATTTTTACGATATAAATGCTGGCAAAATATAATTTTACTCTAACTAATTCTAACGAGTCTCAGTGGACTCAATGCTGGCACAGCACAAACGGACCTCAAAATTACATAACAGCTGCTTAGTGAACTACGCACTGCGAGTTCCCTCACAGACTGGCATGTTCGGTCTGAGTGCAGTCCTTTCAATTATCAGAACACAGAAACCCCTTTGCTCAGAAAGTCTGGAAACGTTTTATTAGTAATAGACAGCAGTTATAATAAAAAAGTAAAAATAATGTACCATCTAATACCTCGTTTCCACTGCAATTCCCCAGGTATAGCTGAGCTGGGGGGTCTGGGTGAGGTGTAGCTATATCTGACAATTACACTGGGAGGCAGACAGAACTTTAACAACACCTTGCCCAGACCGTTCAGCTCCGCTGTACCTGGGAAAAGGCTGTGGAAACTAGGCATAAGAGTACCCAATGGGGAGGTAAGTGGCCCTGGAGACAGGAGAGAGGAGGAGCAGTAAAGGCACAATTACACCTGATGGGAGATGGATGTCTGTAGGAACAGAGGCTGAAGCACTCGCGTGTGGCAGCTGGAATGCGAATCACTCTCCCCGTCAGCAGCATTTAATTGTTGGAGCTGTTGAAGGAAATTTCCACCTGTCAAGGACAGTGGTGACTGAGGAGTTGGAGCCATTTTACTAGGGATGAAACAGGTACTGTGCAGCTCTATACTGCAGGAATCTGACAAAAATATTACAGAAGATTTCTGGTGACATCATGAGTTCCTGTTCATATTACAAATACGTAAGGCTGCCACCTTTAAAAATGTAGTGTGGAGTAGTGGTTAGGGCTCTGGACTCTTGACCGGAGGGTTGTGGGTTCAATCCCAGGTGGGGGACACTGCTGCTGTACCCTTGAGGAAGGTACTTTACCTAGATTGCTCCAGTAAAAACCCAGTGATAATGTGATATCTGTATAATGTGAAATATATAATGCGATACCTTGTAACAATTGCAAGTCTCCCTGGATAAGGGTGTCTGCTAAGAAATAAATAATAATAATAATAATAATTTTAGTTTACTTCTAATAGCCGTTTAGAAAATCCTAAAACTATAGACGAACATAGAGTATAATTTCTCATTTTTATTTTTAGTTTGCATGTTATATTTGCATCTTCCTGCGTTACGGAAGTATTAATGAAAGCAGAAGCAGCAGCTGGCTGTACTTTACCTCAAGTTCTATGCAAATTAGCCATGTGTGTTTTTTTTAACTGCTCACTACTCCACTACAGAAGCACCTATGTGCAAATAACTTTTACTTATGTGTTTGTTTGTCTTTACTGAAAGAGTGTATTATGTGCTTGTTTCTTGTAAATGTGAAGTAGTGTTTTCTCTCAATTGGAAGGCAGTTTTCATTTAAACACTGTTGTTCAGTTTACTGCAGGTGGTTTACAGGTTTACAAAACCATCTTAAATGCCGTAGCTGAAATACAACCTGGTTTAAATTTGCTTCAATGAAGTGTGATGAGAAGCAAAAGAAGATACATTTGTATAAAAGAATAAAACCTGTGCTACCATTCCCTATATTGGAGGTAACTCTGCGCTACAATTATTAACAAACCTGTTTCTATCTGTAAACAGGCTTACTGTAGCTCCTGCGTTTCACAAGGAGCTGTTCTGTGCCAAAATCACCCCTCGGAAAACAAATACACAGGAATGATGCCCACAATCAGCAGACAATACTCTACACTCGTACAATTACACACCAACACCATCGCTTCATTAGAGTCAAGAAAGAGTGAATTAGGCCCAATTAACACCACCCAGCTGTTATTCTGTAATGACACAGTGCAACCGAAAACTCCCGTTTGGGTTTAATTACAGTAAAGCGAGTACAGACTTTCGTAACTTTTCTTTTTCACAAAAATCAAGATGAATCAAATTCTGCTCATTTTAGAATGTATTTTCTGTCATGATATACTGTACAGTAAAACTTGAAAAGCCTCCGCTACAGTACATATACAGTATCCCCTGTGGGGGTTAATAACCTTGTTGGGTTTGTTTTTCTATTGAAAGATTAATCCGAATGACAAATACGGTAATTTTCAGCAGAACATTTTTTGGGGGTGGAATATGAGACAAATACAGTAAGAAGACCATAAGCATTCTAATCACCAGTCTTGTGTGGGCCTGGTGGCTTCTGAACACAGGATGGCCCTAATGGACGTCGTCATGGAAATTCAGATAGTGAATGCAAGACGAGGAAATGTGTGAAATAATTAACTGTACAGTACAACTCTCCATATATACAGAATGTTTAAATAGTGCAGTGCTTCTGCCACAGGGAAATCAGCAGCACAAAAATAGCTTGGCCAAAGTGAGCACCATTAAACTATTGAACGTTAATTAAAACAGAGGCCTCTGAGCACTCAGACTGAGATCCCTGTGGACAGAAAAGACCCGTGGCCAAGATGGGCAAATAACCACAATCCATAGCATGTGCGAGCGCCTGTGGTGTCCTTACACTAACCTTCAGTGCTTCTAAACAGAAGGCGTTGTTATTGAAACCGCATTGGAAAACACTGCAGGGCTCCTCTGAAAGAAGGCTGAATTACAGTATAATAAAGGCCTCCATTCTGCAGCTCATTGTGGTGTTTGTTCAGTACTGCAGTTTCTCAATGGCTTTTAAAAAAGGATGCTTTCTGATTGCAGTCCAAGTCTGATGGATGGTTGGGACCAGCTGGATCACGGATGGTATTTTGGCTTGAGTCTTGTGTATACTGGTAAACATAAATAAATAAAATAAATATCAGCTTACAGTATTTCATCCATGCCAATTCTCCTTCTGATACAGCAGAATTCATAATAGAAACCGAGCACTCAACTGCAATGCAAACTGAAAGGTAGACTTCATCTTTCTATATATAAACAATATGATTTCATTTATGAATCCACTGTTTGTTTGTTTTTACACACCTAAAATATATTATCAATTTAGTCTCTATTATCATTTCAGAACAGGAAGAGTTAAATATTATTGGAATCACACTGATGCCAACAGGAGTGGTTCTTTTGTACAGTACAGTGCAATATAACAGAGCTAATAAAAGTACTGCAGCTGGGTGTTCCTGACTCGTGTGTCCAGCAACAGCAACCTTTATACTTAATAACTCATCTAGTCAAAAATAGAATCGGCACGGACAATACAAAGTGCATCCTGTATAGGACAGAGGATAAGCGGGCTTCGTGTTTTCGCAGCTGTGTTTAGTTGCAAAAAAGATTATTCCCATACATACTGCCAAGCAATTTATAATCTACAATGTGGCATCCCATCCTTTGGCTATCTGCTACACAGTCAAAAGAAATGGAGGATACCTTTAGTCAGCATACCCTCAATAGACAAGCGACAGACACAACATCAACAGATACAATACACGGTTTAAAAAGACATGGCAATTGCAACTTCATTTACAAACCACAACAATAATTATATACAGTATATATTAATATATATAAGCGACTTCAGGAGGACCGTTCTGGATTGAAGGAACCTCTGCTCTTATCTCACATCCTCAATTCACCATTAGAGTACATGCAAGCATACAGTTAACCAACACATCCCAGTGCCTATAACAGATACAGTAGTTCAGTCTCTTATCACTGTATTGGTCTGTTTAAACACAAAAGAGTTCAAATATGTACAAAAGCAGGACTATCATCCAGAACTACAGCATAAAACATGCAATGGTAGAATATGTACAGTAGTACTGTAGGCCTAAATACCAAAAGACACTTTTTTGGAAAAAAAAAAAAAAAAAAGTAACTCGACACATTTGCCTCTATCATCAATGGTGACGTGAGTTTTAAGTCTTGTTCTGTACCACAGGGTTTGGTGAAGTCTCCACAACTTTCTACTTCTCCCTACTTGCAGTAATTTTGTGTATCTTTCAATTCTACAACTTTACAAATCAGTTCTTTATTTGTTTATGTTCCAAACACTTCATGGGTCATTCCATACCAACTCAAGCAGAAAAGGGCCATTTTGTTGCCCGACCATCTCAGATTTTGCTAGAAAAATTCACCTGGGGGTTTTCAGGCAGTTCAGAAATGCTCATTTATTTTATTTTTATTTTTTATTTTTGTTTAATTTCTCCTTCAAGCTGTGACCTGACAAAGGTCAACCTGAAGTGAAAAATCACCCTGGGCTCAACTTACACGCTACCATCATGTGTAGCACCTCGTTCGACTCGTAATGAATAGGGCTTTCGAGAAAAAAAATACCAGGAGCACCTAACTCACTTTTGGCAAGTTGTCAGACGAGGGGTAAGTGACAAGTTTTATTCGAACTTCAGTTCAACCCTTTACCCTGTAGGGGATGCAGGTACTAAAATGTTACTATTGCTGTAAGAACCTTATATAACCTAAACTTGGAAGAAATACCAAAAACTAATTTCAGAGGGGGTTAATGACCTGGGGGGCATGAAACCAAAAGAGTTTCAAATTTGGAAGAGTGGTCCCTGAGGTTCTTAAAGTATTGTTACCACACACACCACAGTTTAGAGGCATACAATACAGAAGGCCACTTCCTCAATCTACACTTCAAATCTACAGCTGCCCCTTTTAAAAAAATGTAGTCGACAAAGGTACAAGTTAGGACATGCTTTAAAAAAAATAGGTGGTCATTTTAATTGCACTGTGTTCTCCTCTAAAACACATTAAGAAACAGGAAGTCCCAGGGTAGGACCAGTTAGATGTGACACAATCGTCACCTATAAATAATATATCTATTAATATCAAAATACATATTATCAGCAAGTCATGTGTTTTATTAAGTGAAGTATACACTGTACTCCACCCACAGGAAACTGCATTTGCACATTGTGCATGAGAAATCTGCATTCCTCTAATGACAACAAACTCAAAGAATCGCAAAGCCTAACATTGATAGAACTGTGAAAGTAATGACAACAAGCATGTCAGTGCAACAGTTGTTTTTTTTTTTTTACTTCAGTAATTATTTTAGTTTGTACAGAGAATTAATTCAAGGAGAGAAAAAAGTAAAGAAACTACAGCAAGCAAAAGACCCACCCACCCAATCCCCAAAATAACTGTGCACCTCTCTTATATTACTGCTGTATATATTTTTAGCCATCCAATTTAGTAAGGATGCATTTTCTTAACTGCAGCCCTGAGGGAATATCAAATTAGCCAGACAAGCGATTTTAAATCAAAACGGTGAAATAAATAATTTGAGAGTGTTTAAGAGAACTTGGATGTATATTATTACTAATTATTTTAGTTAAGGTTTTGTTAGAATGAACATTATTTTTATTTCTCTCTTTTTTTAAAAAAAAATAGTTAATTATAGACTGGAGGAAACACTTTGAAAATATGGCCTTTTGTCTTCAAGAAGGGTCCCATCGTCATGGCAATATTATTATTATTGCCTTTATCCAAGGCAACTTCCAGAGACTAGGGTGTGTGAACTATGCATCAGCTGCAAAGTCACTTACAATTACGTCTCACCCGAAAGACAGAGCATAAGGAGGTTAAGTGACTTGCTCAGGGTCACACAATGAGTCAGTGGCTAAGATGGGATTTGAATCGGGGACCTCCTGGTTACAAGCTCTTTTCGTTAACCACTAGACCACACAGCCTCCTATTGAAATATATAGCACTGATTGTAATGGAAAAAACAAACTCCTGAAAGAATCCAGTGAAATGTTGGTAACCTTTCTGAAGTCCAAGTAGGTTACAGTTACTAATGCACAACACTGTGTAAGTAAACATATTTTACTCAGTAAAAAGGAATTTGTTAAAATCACCTTTATCACTCCAGGATTACTGCACAAGTCCCAAGGTTTAAGGAACTGTTATAAATTATATTGAAATGATACTACAAAATAAAAATTCAGAGCTTTATGAATGAAATGTATATTAAATGTAGTGTGTGGTTTTACAAAGACGTCCAAATTCAGGTCATGCAGCTAATAAAAATCCTCTTTATTTACCCTTGAACAAAGAGAGCTCTGTACTAATCTGAAGCTGAAGATTGTACAACTGATTATGGAAACATAGCCATGACAAAATCCACAAGTTTTGATTTCAGAACTGCATGCCCCCCATTTTTCATCCAATACTAATGAATGTATTCAATAAACACTTATGGAAAATGATCAAACAACATATTCATAGACCAAAGCAAGCTTTTTACATAAACCATCCAAATGAGTTTTCTGCAGCCTAAAGGTTAATTACAACGGATTATAGAACAGAAAATCTCCTAAAATATGTGGATTTGTGTTATTAGTTCAATGCTATACAGGCCTTCCTCGTGCTGCAGACTGAAATTGCACTAGTTATCCACAAAGACCCTAGTGTTTACAGACATGCAATCAATTTCCAGGGTAAGTAAGTTCAGAGTGTCAGTAGTTTTCCTGATAACCATCAGTCCTCTTTATACAGTTCATTCACTAAGCAGAACAACATCCAGCACACTCCACAGTCTCTGGGCACATCATGTGGAAATCAAAGAGCAGTCAAAGTTGACAGTGGGCTAGTGTTGCTGCAGTGATGGGGTAACTCATTACATGTTCATGTCTTCCAGCCCTAGCATCAAATCTATCTCTGGCTACAAGTGAACCACCATCTCTTGGTGGTTTTAACAGTGGAAAATTAAAAGCTGCAATTTCCCACAATTGTTATATTTGACATTTACAAGATCATGTATTGATGTTTCTTTACTTCCACAGCTGAAATTTTCAAGCATTTTTAAAACTATTAGGGGCACCTTAAAAAGTAACTGGGTCTGAAATGCAGAGAGTTATATTAACAAATGCATTCTTCTCGTTGTTAAGATTCCTTTTCCATTGCTTTACATCCTGGTGACTTTAAAACGAATGAGTTTAAAATACCCCTACGGCCTCCAAATAGAGCTCTAAGAATTATGTCTAAATTCTTAGTACATCAGGTTAACCTGTCCCCTAGCATCTGATGTAGGGACATGATTCTGAAAGCTCTACTGAGGCCATAGGGATGCTTTAAACGTATGAGGTTTTAAAAAAGGAAGCAAAAAACAACCAGAACAATACATTAAACATGACATACCCAGAGAGAGAGAGAGAGAGAGAGAGAGAGAGAGAGAGCGAGAGAGAGAGAGAGAGAGAGAGAGAGAGAGAGAGAGAGAGAGAGAGAGAGAGAGAGAGAGAGAGAGAGAGAGAGGTTATTACAGGCAGAAAAAATGTTTTAGGTGAGAATACCCTACAAATACTAGTGTGTACACTTTGTGAGTGTGAGAGAAAAGTACTGTTTTTTTAGACACGGTAAACTAGACAGCTTCCTGGCTCCTGGTGCTGCAAGCTGGATGGGAGACATTGAGGAAGGTCAGAGGAGACGCGGCTCCCTATGTGTCGTGCTGGAAGGATCGACAGCAGAGACTGTAGCGTCCACTGCTTCATTTACAACACTGTCGGTTTTACAATGTTTTGGTATTGGCAAACGAACTTCTGGCTACGTTATTCAGGCCAAAATTGACAGAGCGCATAACAGAAATCCCAGTAATAAAAAATGCATAAATAATAATCAATGTTAAATTTCACAAAAACACACTCACATTTTTATTTTGACTACATAGTCATATTAGGGGGCATATTTTCCTTTTTTTATTTTATCAGTTTTGCAGAAAATTCCACTACCCAGTACTTGCTTTCACATATCTAGAAAACCAATTGTGTTGAAACCTGATAAGGCTATTTTGTGTCACTATATTTAGAGTACCATAATCTGGATATATATGGAGGAATCTGCATGTCTGTGTACACAATGTTAATATAGAAAGATGTATGTAGGTGGTTTTAATCTACTTTCTTAAAGCTTTCATTTTGCATTTGAAAAAAACCTAGTCCAAGAGTATGAATTATTTCCAAAACGAAATAATTACGTTTTTAATACAACTCACTAAACGTGTAAATCTATCCACCTTTTAAAAGGGTTCAGCAGTAGCCATAGAGGACACAGATTTGTAGATGGACACACACAAAAAATGACAACGTAGTATTGTTAGTTTTATCATCACCACAAACAACAATTTATTCGATACTGCAGCTTCACTTCAAATGTATTTTCACTCACAACACTAACATTCTAACCGGTCTCACGCAGACCGAATTATATTATTCCAATAATATGCATCATCAGTAGACATACTCAAGCAAATCTGTACTATTGGTTTGACAGAGTAAATCACATACGTCACCGCAACCAACAACATTCACTCACCATGGAATGCAGAGTAGTACAGTAGCCTGTAGTATGTTCAATCCATGTCGCATTACGCAATCTACAATCATTTGTGCTTTAGCATGTTCTCACTGTCATCAGTCACAAAAAGTACTATTATTTATTAGCAGACGCCCTTATCCAGGGCGACTTACAATTGTTGCAAGATATCACATTATTTTTACATACAATTACATTATTTTTTACATACAATTACCCATGTATACAGTTGGGTTTTTACTGGAGCAATCTAGGTAAAATACCTTGCTCAAGGGTACAGCAGCAGTGTCCCCACCTGGGATTGAACCCACGACCCTCCGGTCAAGAGTCCAGAGCCCTAACCACTACTCCCACACTGCAGCCCACTATACTGTTAATAACATGCAATAGTTCAACACACACACACAAGTCAACAATCGCTTTCGGTGTCTATTGCCTGCCCATGCAGCACATAAACAAGCGTATCATGATGTGTTCAGTATAACAAATTGCGTCGCATGCATTCACATAGCTTTGCAGACCCATAGAAAACGTTTGCCTACTGCAATTGCAATCGCAAAAGCAAAACACACGCCTCCGTCTGTGTGGTCGTGTACCCCACTCACTGCAGCTTTCCCACTGAACACACATGCAAGTCATTAAACCACACAAGAGTATATGTGACTTGAACAGACATCTCACCGAGTCAATATTCTTATGGTGCAATAGAAACTAATGACATTTACATTTTCCCACAACAGCACAGTACTAAGTATCGCTGTCTATATACTGTTCTTACCTGTGTGGTACTGCCGCTTAGCCCAGCCAGTCAGCCGGAGTCCTGTTTCAATAATGATGTAATTTAAACATTTACATACAGTTCCCTTTACACTGCGTTTCTGTGGGTATGCCGCTTGTTAGACTGGACCCCGGGTAACAACCAAGCGGCGGTATATTAATATACAAATACAATCCCATTCGCGTGTGTCTATTTCTCGATATCAGAAGCAGCAAATCTCCCAACCTCTGCTGACTGTCTCGTTGACTCTCCAATAACATCTTTTCCGTCCTGCCACTCTTCGGCTTCTCACTAAAACATCTTGCTATTGGACACGGGCTGCCGGTTGTTAAAACAAGCCATTCAATTGGACAGACTTTTTAGGAGAGTCAACAGTTAGGAAGGAACAGGAAATAAAACAGGCAAGCTTTCCGTGAATTAACAGCACATTACAAAACCGAAGCCTGTAATAACGTATTAGTGTTTATTTGTGTTGTTGTGTCATCTCTTTGTTTTAATAACATTAAGGGATTATATTTACATAAAACGCAAACAATGGAATGGTCAGATTGTGAACACAAAGCGCTTTTGGATGCATTGTTAACATTATTTGTATTGATCGCAAAAATCTTATTTGTGTTTACAAGGAAGCGATTTCCGTGACACTAATATGTTACAGTACTATATTTATTACCACGGACATATTGCACTTGGTATGCAATCCCGGGGTAATTGTCATAATGCAAATGAAACCTTTCCCAACAGTTGGGACAGTCCGAAACCTGTACACACTAATATAATTAACATCCTGTTTGTATAGCTACCGGTAACCCTTTCTTACCATAAGAAAACGTAGATAAAGTACCACCCACTATGAAGCCGCTTTTTACGAAGAGAGTTTAAATTAATAGAATAGTTTACCCGCCAGGTCTTCAGAATGTTTACACGTTTTAAAGAAACGGTATTACTTGAAGCCCATGAAAACAACTAAACTGAAATTAGAAAGTTAGAGGTCAGTTGTTTCTTAAAATCGCTGACCCAACCAACAGCCAGAATAACAGGAACTTGTGCAAGAATACCCATCGCCAGCTTAACCTTTTAGTCTGAATCTGTACTCCTTCCCAATAGGGGCCTGATCATAAACCTCTGGAACTAAAATAAGGCAAATCACATGTCTGCAAATACTGCGTAAGAGCCTCCAGATCCCCCCTTTCAGTAGCGGGTGCTAGAGAATTCTCATAAGCAAATTCCATCACAATGGGATATGGCGTTATCTAGCTTATGTAAATTATTGTTAGTGTAACATACAGAGAGGGTGCTAAAGAATGTCCTTACCCTTAACCTAGGGTGACCGCCTTTTCAAAATGCAAAAACGGGACACCTGCCATTTCTTATGCTACGGTATATTTACATATTTTTTAAACTTTTTTTTAGTGTTTCCCCCGAAGGGGGGGGGGGGGGTAATGCTCTTATTGTATTGCCTGTACTGTAACACTTGAAATGTATTTGCTTACAATTGTAAGTCGCCCTGGATAAGGGCGTCTGCTAAGAAATAAATAATAATAATAATAATAATAATAATAATAATAATAATAATAATAATAATAATGATTAGTTGTACTGATTGTGAGAGTACAATTAGAAATGGAACCAGCATAACCGAGTACAATTAGAAATGGAACCATCATAACATATTTGTGAGCTAGTGTTTCCTTTAAGGCTGTATTTCAAATAGGTTTATTTGTAGCTTTTATTGTTGTGGACTATTTGGCGGTCACTGTAGTTGCTGTTCTGTCTCGATGGCAGCGCGCTGCGTTTATTCATTTTGAAAAAGAGAAACTCTGGAAAGAACAGAATTGCAGCACCCTGACTGAAACACTTTACAGCATGTCCTTATCGGCATGAGACGAGATGTCGGTGTGGTTCAGTTGTGCGTACCATGTGAAAGATTTCTGGGGGCGCGCCTTTTTAATTTTTTTAACTGGCGACCGAAGGAGTGTAAGGTATTGCAGAATAATGCACCAGGGGCGGTGCTATGATGCGCTATAAACAGATATGCTATGGTTTGACTGTGGCGCTAAACTGTAAGATTGCACTGTGTCTACGAATTCGGGACAAATGCCGTCCCGGAGACATTAAGCCCGAGACCGAGACTTGATCCTTACATTTCGGGACTGTCCCGCCAAATTAGGGATGGGTGATCACCGTACCTTAACCTAACATATGTGCAGTGTGTGTAATGGACGCTTTATTGCAATATTCACACCCTCTAGTATGTACTGCAGTACATTATAAAGGAAACCTGTGTACCCATGAAGTGTACAGGACAATTTACTACAGTATTTACTTCAGTATCCTTCACAAAACATATCCATAGGATGTCATGAAAGCTGTCCTATGAGATCTCAGCACAAAGCCTGTGATCCCTAGGAGTCTTCACTGTACTTATCAGAAAGAACGAATAGATATTTCTACCACAATAAGATGAATCTTTTTAAAGAACGTGGTAATAGCGTGTTCTCAGAATATGCAAAGTAGTAAAATACAGATTTCCTTTATAAAACAAAATATATCCTATAGCCATGCTTCAGACCTGTTACAGCATTGTGTAGTATTTATTATTATGACATACTTCAAGTTGGCGATTACAGCATTTTGCCATATTTACAATGGCCACTGAAGTTAAATGTTGAATTTAAAAAAGACATTTACTGCAAATTACTAGTAGTATTTTCTGTATGACACGGTATTAAATAAGGTAACTACAGTGTGATTGACACTGCACTGTCAGATGTACAGCGTTCAATTGGTGTGCGTTTCTTTGATTATTAGGTATAGTTGTTACTCATGATGAAACTTCAATAATTTGTTCTGACTTGTATTCAGAAGCACCTGCCAACTGTTCACATATTAGCCCTGTATTTAAGTCGGTCAGTTAAGAATCATAAGAAGTAAGTCGGGCATTGTTCGTATTCAGCAACATACAGAATTACCGCTAAAATAAAATGTGCATAACAACTGAATCACTCCTTAGCGGGACTGACAATTTTAACAAAGTCAATACTACCACTATGATTTTTTGTCCAGCATTTTTTTTTAATCAGACACCAGCGATCTCTGCAGCCAGATCTTTAGCACTGCCTATGTTGCATGAAATATACCGAGGAATGCAGTTATGATAGCTAGTTTAATGGTAATAATATTGAGAACTACAGTTTGAAATCCTAAAAAAAAAGGTTATATAAAATTTGTAACATTCACAAGTAAAACATTTTATCATTGTAAAATCTGTAACATAGTTGCAACAGCAAGAGCTAAATCGACTGTCTCAAAATATTGAAACGCTTTTTGAGCTTGTCTTGTCCGTAGTTTTAAAGGGGCCGTGTCTCTCTTCGGTGAGTGCAGTTGATTGCTTCTCTACAGAGGTCAACGAGGAACTGACAAAAGTGAGGCTTTTATTTAATGTGTACATCTAAAATGTCTAGTGTGTTTGGTTCCTTAGCAACTGCCTTTTAATCTGAAATGCATCAGCGATGTTATCGAACATATAATGCATCAGTTGTGATTATTTAAAAATTAAGGATAACGAGGCCTAGAGCTTAAGTAGTTAATGTTATGTTGACAATACAGAGTACTGTAGTTATAACACATTAATGTAATAAGACAGGTCCCGCTACTCATACGTATTAAACAATGCAGCCCATATCCCAAACAGTAAAGTGTCTTGATGTTCGGTTTATCTGTAGCCATGACCTCTTTTGTCTTTTTATGTTATTTGGCAACAACTTGTTCTGAAATGTTTACGTTTATTGTATTATTATATATTACGAAACCAAGAATGTACGAGTCAATGATAAATGAGAACGTTTGCACTTTGCTGTTATAAACATTGTTTGTATTGCGAAGGTTAAGTGTTGATCGTCTTAGAGTGATGACCAAGTGAGCAAACATATCTTAAAACTTTTAAAAAAGGACAATTTTATAAGAAAGAAATATGGGAGATTAGGAGCCAGTGAAGCCCCACCCATATATTCATATTTCCGATTTCTACAGTGATGCTGAGTGAATATGTGCTATTAAAACTTAAAGTGACTTGGTTGTAAGTGCCCCTGTTGAAAAAGATGGTTCAACTCACATTACCTACAGTGTATGTAAACCTATGGAGGATTAATAAATACAAAGTTTCCAAACAATACAATATAGTAAAAACCCAGGAGAGAGAGAGAGCCA
This sequence comes from Acipenser oxyrinchus oxyrinchus, assembly GCA_030684275.1. Lineage (NCBI taxonomy): Eukaryota > Metazoa > Chordata > Actinopteri > Acipenseriformes > Acipenseridae > Acipenser > Acipenser oxyrinchus. The sequence continues at coordinate 18,643,988 of CM060257.1, read as the reverse complement.
AGTCGTTATATTAGACTATCGATGTAGTAGCCTGGGGTGAAATGCATTTCGAATATACTATAAGGATGTGATTTTTATAAAATGTAATTTGTTTTGTAAAATCAGTAAATGTACCAAGTACTGCACACGTTGAGTTAGCTCCTTTGTATTTAAACAAGATTCCGGGCTGTACTCCTAGCTACAATAGCAGACTTTTGTTTTTCTGTTTCTGAAGGATGGGCCACGGCCATGAACAAGGACATGGCCTTTCAATGCCAGATTACAAACAGTGGAGAGTGGAGGGGACCCCCCTGGAGTTCACACAGGAGAGACTGGCAAGGAGGGGGCTGAAAGACGCCTGGGCTCGGTATGGAAACTGGAATTGCTGTCTCCGAGAGCACAATGTTCAACCCTGTTGAGCTCCCCACAGCTATGGCCAAAAGTTTTGCATCACCCTGTAGAATTAACTAATTCTGCGTTATAAAGTCGAGAATGAAACCTGCTGAGTAATGTTAATGTTACATATATATATATATATATATATATATATATATATATATATATATATATACAAGCTTGCAATTTTTAAATTATATCTCAATCCTGATGCAAAACTTTTGTCCATAGCTGTACACTGGACATTTGGTTAGGAGATCCAGTTGGTGTACTATGAAATAATAACTCATTTTGTACATGCTTCATTCTATAAATGGGGGCTTTGGCCTCTCTGGAGGCATTTTATTGAAGGCCTATGCTGCACAACTTGCATAAATACCAAGTCCACACTTCAAGTTACCCCATGCCTGTCTAATATGCACCTGAAATAAATACATGTTAAGTAACAATGTGTTTTGTCTTGTGACATGTTGTTTATGACCCTGTATAGTATTTTTACATTTTAACATATTCACTTTTTGTCCAGGAAATGATGATTCTGCTGGGTTTCATCATTAATTTAAGAACATGCCATCTCACGTTGTCTACCTCTAAAGTTGAAAATGTCGGAATATCAACCCTTTTGACCACTTTTTATTGTACTTATCTTAATTCCACTATTTATGACTTATTTGTGCCCATTACCCATTGAATCAGTCAGTAAATGGGATTAATGTATCCCTAGTCTTGAATTGTAAGCAGTGGTACACAATTAGGTTTGGGGGATGCTCTTCAGAGTTCTGTGCTCTTCAAAGTTCTGTGCTCTTCAGAGTTCTGTGCTCTTCAGAGTTCTGTGCACGTGATGAAGTGCTGCATTTCCTTTTCTTTATTTTCCTGTTTTCTACAGAAATGAGGCTTGGAGGTACATGGGAGGCTTCGCTAAGCCAACAACCTTTAAAGATGTCTTCTTCAGGGGCTTCAAGTGGGGTTTTGCAGCTTTCGTTGTAGCTTTGGGCGTTGAGTATGCCCTGTTCCCTCCAAAGAAGAATGGAGATCACTAGAAAGTTCAAAATTCCCAGGACTTTAAACATGTGATTTAACATCCTTACAGGAAAACATGAAGCCATTCCCACTTCACTTGAAGATATTGCGATATCCACAATTTACCTACAGTACCTTCATATACTGAGCATCAAAAGAAACGTATCGCTTATATTTGAGCAGCAAAAGAAATGTATCACTTACATTTGGATAAAATTCACTAGATGTGATCAAAAAATGACAAACTCTGTTTTAGAGCAGGTGCAGTGACTTTTTATTGTGCTGATTAACAATTGACATCACAAAGATGCTGCAAAATGATATGTCGATCATGGGCAGGTGTTGTGACTCTTGGTCTCCAGGTTCATTGCACGAAGGCGCTGCTCTCTTGACAGATGTGGCATATTGTTTTTTTTCTATGATTTTCATTATTGCTTTTATTCAAGCTTGCAATTCAACAGCTGAAATCACTCCATATCCAGTGTCCAATCAACTGTCTCACTAATTAGATGATTAAGTGCATATGCTTCAGTCCTAGTCACTCAAGCGTGTCATGGTCAAGGATGAATGATCGAGTGATTAAAAGAAACCAAAAACATTTTGTCAATGTCCATCATTTCTATACCTCTTTTTTTTAAATAAATGTGTTATAATAGTGAAAAGGAAGACAAAACCTCCTGAGTAAACTTCTGATGTACAGAAAAAACTAAAATGATTTTCTTTAAAAATAAACACTTATACATTTAGCCATATTGTTTTTTTAAATTTATTTCAGTTATTATTATTATTATTATTATTATTATTATTATTATTATTATTATTATTATTATTATTATTATTATTTATATACTGTGCTCTTTACAAAAGTAAATCTGAACAAATGTTTTTAAAATACACTCACACAGTTTCTGGTTGAAGTAAAATAGACAGCTAGAATTTATAATGAAGTCCTGTTTTAATGCAGCTAGAAATTTCCTTAATGATGGATACACACTGTGTTTGAATTCTTTAGTATCTTTCATCCACAAAGAATGTCAAAGCACGTAACAAATGCACAGTACACTGAAAGCCTTTTAAAAGTGTTGGTATTACTACTACTAACCATTTTAAGCATCCCCATGCAGTAAGCAGCACCAGGTAATTTTGCTGGCAACTTTTCAAACAACTTGTTTGGGGAAAATGAACTCAAATCAAGATAGTTAGGATACAGTGGCTTAAACTTAAAGTATTCACGTGGCGTAAATAGTTTAGAAAGTCACCTCCAATAAGGTTCATAACCTGTCAAAAAGGTTGCCCAAAATTCATAGCCACCCTTCAAAACGTAACTAGGGATAATGCCTTCATACTTGGTACATATTCTATATTCTAGTTCCATTGTGGGTGTTGTCCCGAAGAAAAAAAAAACATTTTGAGTTATGTATACTGTCCTAATAGAAAGTTGTATAAACTCCCCCATTATCATAACCCATAAATCATTTACACATACATCCAAAAGAAAGCATCAATACATTAACCCGCACAACCATATCCATTCAATAGAACACAATTTAAACCTATACCCAATACACAATGTTTAATATGGCCAATATACATGAGAGGCTTCCGGACAAACTGTGCAGTGCTGACATTCACCACTAGAGGTCCCTACTTCTACATATAGTGCAGTATTCTTGACACTAGTTTATGTTGTTGATTTGGGCTAACCTTATTTTAACAGCAAGCTTGCATTCTTTAAAACTAAGTGCACTTTAAAATATAGTTTATTCATTATTATAATTAATCAAACATGTATTTGTCTCATCATTTATATTTTCCCATGGGAGTCCTTGAATTGTATGTGAAACCCAACACAGATAAGTTTCTACTTGCAGCATTACCCAGCTCTCTATAGACAGATTTACAATATAGTGATGATTCACCATGACACATGCATTTAGTCATATTCACAGCTCAAAACAAAACTCAAGGGGAAAAAAAGGATGTAACTGTGTATGTGAAACTTACCAGTTCAACCACTTCCTGCTTTTCTCACATTGGTCAGTTGTATATTTTTAAGGTGGACCGCAGGAAAACTAGGGGTTCTGATTTAAGTATTAACCCGAATAAGCTAGATTATTATTATTTTAATTTTTTTTACCGCCTCAATTTTTTTTGTTTTAATTTCACCCGAAATTGTGTCAAAAATTAGTTATTAACCTCACCGGGTAATGTTGTGTAGGCATTATAAATCAATTAAACTTGCTTACACTAACATCACGACCACTTTTTCTTAAATTATACGTATGTTCTTTTTATAAGTGTATATAATTTGAAAATTCTGATTTTTTTTATTTCTTGTTGTTTTTCTAAATACTCACAAATATATATATATATATATATATATATATATATATATATATATATATATATATATATATATATATATATATATATATTACACACACACACTATAAGGTTTCCAACGATTTGTGAAATATTACTTGATTTAACACTGAAGAGTGCAAATACACCATGTGCGTATTCAACCCTTGACCACCTTTAAAAAAAAAAACTTCTTTCACTTTCAATTCTGTTGTTGGACGTGGCAAACATAGAAGGAAGAGGTATGTTTTTATAATTGATCAATATATACCGCATATACTGTAAAACCGACACCTATATGTGTCGCAGTGGGCAGAATAAATGCAAGAGCGTGTGATAATGAATCTAACTCGTGTGTCTTTCTCGGGCAATTCCCTTCGCGATTAGTCACTCCCATATGGAACAATTGAAGGGGGGCATTTTCGTTTCAGCTACGTTGCTCTCTATGCAAATTATTTATTTAGAAACAGAAATAATGTACATTTAAGTATTCATTAAAACGTGTAATACATTTGCAGTTGATGCAGCCCATATTGATACACGTCTACCTAGTTATAACTAAAATGTCGATAATTATTATGGGTGGGGAAAACAAAAACGTTGAACTGTTTTCACCAGAATAAAAAAGTCTAAAGCGCTATTTAACGTAAGCCAGCCAAAAACGCCTACTTACTTTTGAGTTTCCAGTACGAGTGAAAAAGTACCTGTACATTCTAAAATAACGAAAGACTTACTCACATCCTCCATACAAGCAAATACCAGAAACCCTCACCAGCCGGAGGAAGCGAAACAAAAATATTCCAACCACTATCTACAGCTTACGTAGTAACCGAAATGGATATAGTTGTAAAATGTGTGCTGTTGATAGATTTCATATTGTTTCATTTGATACCGACGCCGCAGTTAAAGCTAAACAACAGGTATTTTTTTTTAAATTGTATTTATTTATTTATTTATTTACTAAACTTACTACTGCATTTACAGAACGATCATTTCAGAAACCCCAGTCAATAGCTCTTATTGGTGTACGGACTGTACTAGCACACAACAGGAGAAATCAAAGGATGCTGTCACCCGGGAGACAATAATAGTAAACGATACACATCAAATACTAAATAAACATAATCATAAATAATAAACATGTAAATAATTTACAATTATAATAGGAATATCCGTATGACATTCTTGTCAGTGAAATGTGGTTTCTAGAATTATTTTTTAAATCCGTGACTCGCCGTGATATTTATACAAGCGGAATGCAGGGTATTTTTGATAATCTGTATAAACTACAAGACCTGTGAAAAGTTACGATCGGCATTAGAAGGAAAGTACTATAGTTTCCTAATTTGCCACTTATAAACTTCTCGTCAGATTTTAACGGGTGGTGAAATATTTTGAAACAGACTTCACATATAAATCCCCTGGGAAGCAGAAGGTTTGTTTGTAAAATGTTTCTGTTGTGTTCTTTTGCACCTGGCATAATTTTTTTTTTTTTTAAATTTGAAAAAAACCTTGCATTATTTGAAGCTGTATAGCCTCTGCTTTGGCAGAAGCCAAGGATCAGATGAATAAGCATTTTTATGTTAATCAGCGTTGTGGTCACTATTATTCCAATCTGTCTACTTGGTAAATGACATGTTTTAATTGTTTTGTCTTGTTTTAATTCTGCCATATGGTGCAGCTATAGCGTGGAAGCCGCATAAACAATAGAATACCTCTACGACTTTAAGGGGGCTTTATCGTGGTGTAAATCTATCTTCAAATTGTCTTCACATGAAATGGAACTGATAAAGCAGTCTATATAGACCTTGTCACATAGAGAACATTTACTTTAATAAATAACAAACTTCTCTTATGAGAACGTCTGTGTACAGAGTTCTACATGTAAGCGGTTTTGTATTCAAAGTTCCTAAAGGTGCTGTCCAACATGCATTAGTATAAAAAATTTTGAACAGACATACTTGCATAGAGGATCTGGTCACGGATTTGTTGATGAAATCTTCAATTTTCCCAATACTTCTGGTAGGCATGTCAGCCTCTGCTAACATTAGATCGTACTGGACTCGCTGTCATCCGGTTCCTGAGCACCCCAGTACTGATAACAATTTCTTGTGTAATGTACAAAGACAAGACTCAATGCACCTCAGGCTAAAACCAGTAAAACTGGCATCTGTTAATGACTTTAATTCTTAATGACTATATCTCCGATAATCAGCTTGGTATTCTGTGTGTAATTGAAACTTGGCATGATGACGGAGATTATTTCATATTGAACGAGGTAACTCAGCCTGATTACAGGTCAGGGTGGGGGCTTAGCTGTATTTTATCAAACTGATATCCAACTTAGTTTATTACCTGTTCCTCATTTGAGTTAATTTGAATGCATGGCTTTCAAATTAAAAACATCTCAGCCATTGGTAATTTTACTTGTCTATCGACCTCCCAGATTGAACTTTTTTTTTTAGCTGAATTTATGGATCTTCTTTTTTCATTGTGTCCACCCCTAAATAGAACTCTTATTTTAGGTGATTTTAATATGCATGTGGACACTATGAATTGCCCCATTTGCTGTTGATTTCCAGAACTATTTGGAATGTTTTGGCCTCTCTCAACATGTAAATGCTCCCACACATAATCGTGGGCACACATTTGACCTTGTTATTACTGGTAGTGTATCTGTCGTTAACGTTCAGGTACTTGAGCTTGGTATCTCTGACCACATGGCTATATTGTTTAATTTGCCTGTCTCTTCATCCCTGTTTGTTACTAAGCATGCCATGCAATTTTGCAATATAAAATCAATTGATACAGCACTGTTTTCTGATAAAGTGAAGGATGCGCTCCTTTCAGAATACAGTGAGTTTTCTCTGACAGATATGCTGGACAAGTATAATAACTCTTTGAGTGACACTTTAGAATATTTGGCTCCAGAGAAAACCCATTCTGTGTCTTTCTCGCGATCTTCTCCATGGTATACTGCACAGCTGCGTACCATGAAATCTGCAGGCCGTAAGCTGGATCGGCCGTGGATTAAGACAGGTCTTCTTGTTCACCTACAATCTTTTAAACAACATCAACAAGATTATTTTGCCTCTTTAAAGTCTGCATAATCATTATTTTATTCAAATCTCATAGAGGGTGGCCGTGGTACCGCCAGGCTGCTCTTTTCCACTATCCATCAAATGTTAAAACCAATTGAGGCATCTCCATTACCAGCCATGACAGATCAGTGTAATTGCTTTATGGAGTTTTCTTAATACTTTTGGATGTCTCTGCATTTTGCAATTATAGGCCCATTTCTAACTTACCCTTCCTGGCCAAAGTTTTAGAACAGATTGTAGCAACACAATTACAGTCCCATTTGGTATCAAATCAGCTTTACGAAACCTTCCAGTCTGGGTTCAGACCTGCCCATAGTACTGAAACTGCTTTAGTTAAGGTAGTTAATGATTTACTGATGGCTGCAGACTCTGGTTCACCATCTATCCTGGTTCTTTTAGATCTAAGTGCTGCTTTTGATACTGTAAATCTCAAAATTTTGTTTCTCGGTCTGAAATCTGTGATTGGTCTTTCTGGTATAGTTTTGCAGTGGTTCACATCTTATCTTTCTGATAGAACACAGTTTGTTACATTGGGTGGGACTAAATCTGATGTTTGCCCATTGAAAACTGGTGTCCCACAGGGCTCTGTTTTGGGACCAGTTTTATTTAGTATTTATTTACTCTCCCTTGGTCAAATAATTAGCCGACATGGTATTCCATTCCATTGTAATGCAGATGACAGTCAACTTTATTTGAAAACTACACCAGATATTACTGTGGCTGTCTCTACTGAATAATTGTTTAGCCGACATAAAGACTTGGTTGCAGCAAACTTCTTGTTGTTGTATGTGTTTTTTGTTCTGGCATAAATAAGAGATAAGACTATAGAGTTTTTTATTGGCTTCAGTGTTAAACAGATAACCATGATAGCCACAAATCTCTTTTATAAGAAAATGTTGCTGATTTTAATTACTTCACTGACTGTTTCCAAAGCAGTTGTGTGTAATTCATAAACACCCTCTAGTAACCCTCAATGTTCCCTTCTGCCTTGCACGTGCTTGATCAGAAGACAGTAAGAGAACTGGAAGAGGAACCACAGAGGTATATGAGCAAGGGGCACGGGTTAACGGGCGCTTTTTTAAATTGTGTATTTAAGATAGATGGTTTGCGTTAACAGTGCATTAACAACACACCTTATTAAAGTTTCCCTTAGTAAAAGCACAGCAAAGCGCAATAAAGGATAGTGAAAGCATAGTAAAACCCAGAGAGGAATGGTAAGGCATATAATAAAAAATGGCAAAACATGTATTGTTCCCAAACAAAATCCATGTGAACAAACAATTTAAACAAGTTTTAATGAACAATACAGATTAATTTATCTTGAGTTATTTGGGGAATCAAAAGGTTAACAATATACAAATTAAGTACTAGTACCAGTATCTTTTCCTGTGGAACTTTTTTTTTGTGTCAGGGAAAATGTGGTCAGTGATACTCATATATAATGGTATTTACTTCTGCTTCCTGTGCAGTTCACGTGTCAGAATCCTTATTACTTACCACTATAAACTGACGAGGGATCTCTAGTTGTCACAGGAGAATGAAATGCTTCCTTCACCTCTTGGGAACATGCTGCTTTTCATTCTTTACCTGCTTTAAGAATAAATGAATAGCATTTCAATCTCTGATGCCTTCAAAGTATATATTTTCATATCATTTGCATAGTGTTTTCATTCTCCAGCGGAGTAGAACACCTGTGCATAAAACTAAAACCAAGCAAAGTGATAATACCCGAGCACCCTCAGCCCTGGGAACTGAGCCCTGGGAACTGAGCCCTGCTCACAAAGCTTCAGCTCACGATTTACTGAGAGAATTTCTTTGTTACGGTATGTTAAGTTCAGGTTTTCCGAAAAGTAAAAACAAGACTGAAAACAAAATTTAAAAATCCCACTCAAAAGGGAGAAGCTGGTTATGCTAATGAGGTAAGAACATTTTTTAAAAAAGCAATGGTTAATAATATGACACATTCAATACTAATATATGTGCCTCTCAGCAGCATTGGCATTACATCTAAATTGAAAATCTAACTATTGTCTCTTTTTTTAGGCATAGACTGTGTGGTGTCGGAGTGTGGAACAGTGGGTAATGGATTCTTGGAATATGTAACAAGCAAAGATGCTGGTTTAGTTTTCCTGACTCACTTATTATAATGGCTGAAGGACAGTTATCATTAAAAATCAACCGGATCTACGAAGAACTGTCCAACGATGAAAGCCAAATGTTAAACTATTTGTGCAGCGACCTTGATGGAGGCTGTTTGAAGCAAGACGTGAAGGAAGTTTTGAAATCGCAGATAAAAAGTGGAGTGGTTGACCATCTAGTTCTGGCTGAATTGCTGTACAGAATCAAAAGGTTTGACCTTTTGAAAAAGATACTAAGTTCAAATAAAAAACAAGTGGAAGCTCTTTTGGGAAGTAGACTGTGCACTTTTTCTGCTTACAGGTAAGGATGCGACTTCTATTTTCTACGTCTGTACATCTGGTTTTTCTGATATCATTACTTGCCTTGCTTACTAATTCTGCAAAAACTGCATCTGAAAAGGCTGATTTTCTGAATGGATGTGGGAAGTGTTGCACAGGCTTCAGCGAGTAACGCTCTGTGTTTTGCTGAAAACTTTAAAGAGCCAATCATAACAAGTTTAAAGTATAGTAACATCTGTTTCTTGTGTTCTTGTTCTAGGGTGCTCATGGCAGAAATCAGCGAAGACTTAGATAAAGAAGATTTGCGTTCACTAATATTTTTATTAAATGACAGTATACCAAAAGGGCGGCTTGATAAAGCTACGGTAAGACTTGTATTTGAATTGCATTTACTGTAATGTTGATCACATGGTATTATTGCTTGACAACATCTTGGCCGAATCCATTTGACATCCTTTAAACAGCCTTTATTCGAAAATTCATACTCTGGCTTTTAGTTGGAAATGTTCACACATTTCATGCTTCATCTTTATGATGTAGTTGTCAGGAAAGCGTGTTTTATTAAGATATGATATCAGCTGCTGTATGGTAATGCGAAGTGTATGGGTGGGTAACGTCAATGAGACTGAATGTTTGACAACAGCTTTTAGTGTATAATTGAATTTATTTTGATCTGCTAAAAATCTATTACATTGAAAAGCAGACCCTAAAAAGCTCTTTTTAAAAAGAATTTACTTCACTTTTTTATTTCTTTATTTCTCACCTAGATATTAAGTAACAATTTAATTTATTTAATTGACTACCAAAGAAAAAACTTTTCTGTCTGATCCGCGAAACCAGTCTGTAAAACTCACCAGTTTTATAAACCTAGGGCCTTGTTGTCTTCAATCCAGTAGTATTAACCCTAATAAAAGTATTGGAAAAGCATGGAAAAGTATCATAACCATGCTTTTATAACCAGACTGCCCTGATTTTTTATTTTTTATTTTTTTTGATGCAGGGCTTCCTTGATGTGGTGATTGAGTTGGAGAAACTTGATAAAGTCTCACCTGATAAAGTGGATTTAATAGAACAGTGCCTGCGTCACATCCACAGGAAAGACCTGGAGAAGAAGGTGCTGAAATACATGGGCAACAGTAAGAACCCTTATCCATGATCTATCTATCTGTGTGTCTGTCTGTCTGTTGTTCTATCTCTATCTATCTATCTATCTATCTATCTATCTATCTATCTATCTATCTATGTATTTATTTATTTATTTATGAACACACACCCATACATGTCCTCAAACATACCAAACAATCAACAATAAAGTACAGAACAGATACCATTTACGTGATCTAGTTTATTAATACACACCTGAGCTTGATACCTATACACTGTGGCTTACCAAGCTCATAGGAAAACCTGGAATGGGTGAAACTGCTATGCAACAGGAGTTTTATTTGCATCCCTGCATGGTTCATTCAAGTAGTAATGCATTGTCATCTGTGTTAAAACATGGGCAGCAGTGTGGAGTAGTGGTTAGGGTTCTGGACTCTTGACCGGAGGGTTGTGGGTTCAATCCCAGGTGGGGGACACTACTGCTGTACCCTTGAGCAAGGTACTTTACCTAGATTGCTCCAGTAAAAACCCAACTGTATAAATGGGTAATTGTGTGTAAAAAATAATGTAATTGTATGTAAAAATAATGTGATATCTTGTAGCAATTGTAAGTCGCCCTGGATAAGGGCGTCGGCTAAGAAATAAATAATAATAATAAAATATACAGTCCTCGTTCTATGACCTCCGTTATAACGCCCCATGCCATGCCTTCTGATGTGCACCAATACAAACTAGTGCATTTTGCACTCACTTTACTACTGTAGAAAACCTTAACTAACTGAATAAAATACAGAACAATAGCTTAATTGTCCTCGTTGTTTACTGTACGGAACACACTAGTGTTACTTTATTGGCCCTCGCGGTAATGCCACCCTTGCAATAACTCCAGTTTGGTACCTGGCCCATATGTGGCAATATAATGATGGAGGACTGTGTACAGCTGTATAAAAATGTAGGAAATTAGGTTTTGAGTAAAACTCTAACTAAGTAGATCCCTCTGTACTGTGTATCTTTCTCGTGATGCTGCACATAAAGACAACTCCTACATTTTATGGAAACAAAGGTATATCTTGGGTCTAAAGAAAAGTATTTTTGCCTAAATTACAGGTCAAGCTTTACGCCCAAATGTTGCCTCACACAATCAGAGGGAAAAATGTTTGCGTCTCTCGCATGTAAGTATATTGAACAAATAAGTGGGTCAAATGTGAAAATATCTATCAATTAGTCCACTAATGAAGTCCGCTATTTTATTTCTGTTGTAACTTTATTTATTTTATCTGTTATTAATACATATTTCTTTCACCCAAGTCACAAGAAGCTGCCAGTGCACCACCTCATCCTGGAAGAATTTATCAAAGTCCTGCTGGAGCCCAGGGTAGGCTGCAGCATTCATTTTTATCCTCTCAAACCCTTGTCAGGCTATATTAATTGTTGCAATGTAATCAAATTGGCAAGTAAAGGGGGCTGGGGTGCTTTCATGGATAACCACTTTGATTCCAGTTTTCTTTTTTGCTGAGTCACTGGACCTTGTTATTTCATGTGCTTACTTTGTATGTAAACCTTACATTGTGATCCATTTGGAACGGCTTGCTTAAGTGCATAAAGAGCTCTGTATTGCTTTCCAATATTACCTGTCTTTCACTATTTATTGAACAGTTGGCTACTCAGGTTTGGCGTGCTATTCATGTCCCAGCACAAATACACTGTGTTTTAGATACAGTTATTCAGAATCCTCTTGTCCTTTATAGGGTTATATTCTCACACTTGTCCTGCAAGTATTGAAATGGCCAGTAATCAGGTATTGGAGTAATTAGACCCCTGCTAAATGTGCTCTAAACTAATCATTCTCCTCACAGCATGCACAAGTCTCAACAGAGTCTGTTGGTTTACTAAGGAATTGTATGCAGCTATAAGAAAGAAACAATTTATTTATCAGGGGGCCTGATTGCTCCTACTGGCTCCTGATCGTTCTGAAACCCAGGACTGGGTGCAAGGCTAGTGTGACTTTTTAACCCTGCCTTTACCTTGTGAGACGTCTCAAAGGTCCACATTAGAAAACCATTATCTAAGTCCATCTGCGATATGCATGGGCTTGATATATATCTGAGCTGCCCTCCCACTCCTCAGGGCTGCATTGAGGCCCATTCACCGGCACTCTGTAGATGTAATATTACTTTGGTCTTCAAAAAAATAAAGATTAGTAAAAAGATCATTTCTGATGCATGAATTTAAAATAACTTGCACTAACTCAAACCAAAATACTGTACTTTGTGTATCAAAACAACAAAACAGCAGTAGAAATAAAAATGTTTTATCTGTTTCAGCTGCAGAAAACATCAACGTTTCCTTCTCGGTACCTGAAATGGGAATGCAGGTAAAAAAAAACGAAATTTCAAGCTTTCATTTAAAACTATCCATGTACAGTGTTTAAGATGGCGCTTATCTACATTAGTGTATGCATATTCAGCTGATTCTATTAAAGGTGTCACCAACTATATTGTAAGCTATTTAATTGATTGTATTTTTAGTTTATTGACTAGGAATGATCTTCCATGCATAATGCTCTAATCTGCAGGCTTTTCAGTGGCAATAATCGTATCACAAGCCTGTCTGTTTCCTGTCTCTGTTGTGTCACAGAACCCTGGAGAAGTATACAGAATGCAGAGACATCCTTTTGGAGTTTGTTTAATAATAGACTGTGTTGGCACTGATGGAGGTGAGGAAATATGTTTTGCTCTATGGAAAGAATTCTTGATGCCATTCTGCTGTATACTGTATTTAAATGGGTGAGGGAGAAAAAAACAGCAATTAAATGACCCTGACAGGGCGAGGAGCCCTGTACATAAAAGGGAGCAGGGCAAAGCCCTGCTGTTAAAGTATTATTTTGTTTTATTTTTTGGTATTATTTAAAACAAATGTATTTAAATGTAGAACGGGGTACCCCTCCGCCCCTGTGTATAATTGTTTGTTTTGTATTTGGAGGATGAGCGAGGTGCCGTCCGCCAAGTTATTGTTTTGTTTTAGTATTTTTTTATATGTATATATATGATGGCTAAAGCCGTATGTTTTGTATTGTTTTGCAGTATGGATGGGAAGCCCCATCCACATTAAAAACCCTGTGCAGAAGGTGAACATCTCCCGAGTTAATTAATTGTTTAATTGTTGCTAATCGGGTGATGGTTACCCGCATAGAAGCCTGCAGCTCTCTGCTCTGTGTTCGGAGGAGTGAACGAGAGCTGAGGAGACCAGAGAGAAATCGAATTAAAAATAAATCTAGGAACAGTAAAGGCAATTTGTCCAGCCTGACCTGGATCATTTATTTGGTTATTTTGTTTTGTTAAAACTTTTGTTTTGTCAGTGGTTTTTGTTCAAACCTTTTATTTTATTTTTGTTTGTTAAAATAAAACGGCGCAAACGCCTTTGCACCGCAGTACTTGCCTGTTTGTTTTTCTTCCTGTATCTGGCCTGACGTGACCACTCTGCCAACCCTGTCACACGTGGTGTCCAGTGTGGGATCACCAGCGCCTCCTGGACTCAGGCCAGAGCAGGTACTGCAGGTGCTTTATTTTAGTTTGAATTTTTTTTGTGTGAGACATTTCTTTCTGTAAAAAAAAAAAAAAAGCGGAAAAGCGGCAAGAAACAGCAGCAGCGACACCTGCTGTGCCGCAGCAGCAGCAACAGCAGCCACCGGGGGACGTCGGCCAGGTCTACGTGGTAGACAAGTGGTGCCCTGGTTGTGGGGAGTTCGGGCACACAGTGGCCATCTGCCCCACCCAATACCAGGGAGAGGACTTGGCTGCCCCAGCGAGCCAGGACCAGGCACCCCGGGGAAGACCCCAGAAGCTGGAAATGCCAGCTGCAGCTGCAAAACGGGAGAGCAGTTGGGATGCCATCCTCCGTGTGGTTATGAGCAACTGCTGGTGCCCCATCTGTGGAGAGTGGGTGCATTTTTCACTCAACTGCCCCCTCCCAGAAGAAGATTGGTGCACCAGTTGCCTGCACTATGGGCATGAAGAGACGGGCTGCCCGGAACTGGATAGGGACACAATCCTAGAAGGGGAGGAGCCCCTGCCGCGTTCCAGGCAGAAGGGGTGGAGCCCCTGCCGTCTTTGCCGCTACGAGGAGAGGAGCAGGAGCTGCCTCTGCCTCCACCACCACTACTGGGAGAAGTGGAGCTCCTGCTGCCACCTTCATGGCCAGGGGCTCCCCTCCCGAGTTCGCCTCCCGAGGGTCCGCTGTCGCCTCCCGAGGGTCCGCTGCCGTCGTCGCCTCCCGAGGTTCTGCTGCCGCTGTCGCCTCCCGAGGGTCCGCTGCCGCCGTCGTCTGGGGTTGCCTGCTGCGCCGCATCGCCCAGGGTTGCCTGCTGTGCCGCATCGCCCGGGGTTGCCTGCTGCGCCGCATCGCCCGGGGTTGCCTGCTGCGCCGCATCACCTGGGGTTGCGTGCTGTGCCACTTTGCCCGGGGTCGATGCCAGCTCTGCTTTGCCTGGGGTCGCTGCCAGTCCTGCATGGCAGCAGGAAATACTGTGGCCGGAGCTCCACAAATGGGGGCTGCTGGCCATGAAGAAGGGGGAGGTCAGGAGATCAGCTCCCCTGCAGCAGTTTTGCTGCGGAGATCGTGTGGCGGAACCCCATAAAGGGGAGCTGCTGGCCAGGAGGAAGGGGAGTTTAGGAGACCCACTCCCCCCGCAGCATTTTCGCTGCTGGATGGAGTGTGGTTGAAGCTGCCAGCCACGAAGAAGTGGGAGGTGAAGGACCTCCCACCATGGACACCTTGCTTCCCTCTTCGGGACTTTCAGACTGAGGGGAGGTGGCGTTAGGCGCCCTGTACATAAAAGAGGATAGGGCAAAGCCCTGCTGTTAAAGTATTATTTTGTTTTTATTTATTTTGTATTTAAAACAAATGTGTTTAATGTAGTACTCCGCCCCTATGTATAATTGTTTGTTTTGTATGTGGAGGATGAGCGAGGTGCCGTCCGCCAAGTTATTGTTTTGTTTTTGTATTTATTTATATGTATATATATATGATGGCTAAAGCCGTATGTTTTGTATTGTTTTGCAGTATGGATGGGAAGCCCCATCCACATTAAAAACCTTGTGCAGAAGGTGAACATCTCCCGAGTTAATTAATTGTTTAATTGTTGCTAATCGGGAGATGGTCACCTGCATATAAGCCTGCAGCTCTCTGCTCTGTGTTCGGAGGAGTGAATGAGAGCTGAGGAGACCAGAGAGAAATCGAATTAAAAATAAATCTGGGAACAGTGAAGGCGATTTGCCCAGCCTGACCTGGATCATTTATTTGGTTATTGTGTTTGTGATTTTGTTTTGTTAAAACTTTTGTTTTGTCAGTGGTTTTTGTTCAAACTTTTTATTTTATTTTTGTTTGTTAAAATAAAACAGCAGTACTTGCCTGTATGCTTTTTTCCTGTATCTGGCCTGACGTCACCACTCTGCCATCCCTGTCACAATGACATTTGAAGCTCTTTACCTTTTTATGTAAACCAGCCAAATATTAGTGTTTCATCAACAGGGTGGAGCTGGTACTATTCTGGGAGCACTTTTACATAGAGAGGGAAAGTGTGGGTTTACCTATTTGTAAATGTACAAATTCACTTTTCAAAGAGCAGCAAAGGTGCTAATCCCAGTGTCCTGGCTAAATCTCACCTCTTCCACGTGACAAAAAAAATCGGCATTTATATCTGGGACAAAACCAGAAGTTGTTGTGTGCTGGCGCAACATTGTGCAATCGCCTTTCCATCTCCAGGTGTGGTTGGCCATTGATTGTAAATCAACGATGCTTCTGTGAAAGGCAGTATATATGTCCTATAAAGAAGTTCCTTGTGTCTTACAGATATGCTAGAACACACCTTCAAGAGACTTCACTTCCAAGTCATCCTGTACAAGTGGTTAAGCCTAAGCGACACCTACTCATTGTTAAAGGAAACAGCTAGGATGAGAG
Source organism: Acipenser oxyrinchus oxyrinchus (assembly GCA_030684275.1). Taxonomy (NCBI): domain Eukaryota; kingdom Metazoa; phylum Chordata; class Actinopteri; order Acipenseriformes; family Acipenseridae; genus Acipenser; species Acipenser oxyrinchus. The sequence goes on along the minus strand of CM060257.1, from coordinate 18,627,652 downwards.
AGCACAGGAACTCGGACTGCTTCGTCTGTTGCATTATCAGTCGGGGAAGCTCTACCAAGATGATCGGCACTGAGAAAGAGGGTCCCGGCATCAGCTTTGACACAATAAAGCAGCTCTTCACTGTGGAGCATTGCCCAGACCTTTCAGGCAAACCAAAGCTGTTCTTCATCCAGAACTACACCGTTCCAGAGCGCTGTGACTACAATGACGTGGAGGTTGATGGGCCTTCCGTTGCCAGTAGGGTGGAGTATATCCCTAATGAAGCTGATGTTTTTTGGAGCTGCTGTAAAACGGACGCTTGCATCCTTGAAAAAGTGCATCATCGGTCAGAATACCTACATGCTCTCTCGGCATCTCTACTAAGGGGACAGAAAAGGTAAAACACGTGCTCTGCAACCACAAGGTCTAGTAAATGTAGTCTTCTTCTTGTTTAGATTCACTTTGTATCATTTTCTGTTTCAGTCATTACATCGTGGGTTCAGTCATCACATCCTGGTGACTCAGATGTTTAAAACGCCCCTGTGATGACTGAAAGAGAAAGTGATCTAAAGGGAATCTAAACAGCATGAGGAATACATTAGTTAAGATAGCTGCCATTTCATATCTGTTCTTTTAAACTAGATCACTCCCTGGCATCTTTATACATTTTTAAAGACAGGAATATGCCAAAGATGTTGGCTCCAGTGAGCTCAAATTGAATTATTCAACCCGCAGCAGCATTTAGGTCTGCCTCTTATATCAGTTGAATAGATCCCACTAAAAGTAGAAATATTTAACAAATCAATTCAAGAATCCCTGTTTACACAGAAAGAAAAAGACCAACAAATACTGGCAGACCATTTCTTTGGTCGAACACAAAATAGACAACTTAGGCACCTTTTTGAATCCTTAAATTAGGCATATATTTATACAGTGTGTGTTTATATATATATATAAACACACACTGTATATATATATATATATATATATATATATATATAATATATATATATATATATACACAGTATATTTATATATACTGTATATATATACACACACACACACACCTTTTAATGTAAAAAACAAAACAAAAAAAATGTCTGTGGCCCAACCACAGACGGCAGTATAGAAAAATGACTAAAATCCAATTAAAAAGTAAATGTAAATTTATAAACACAAAGAAAATTAACTGAAATGGTCTTGTTTTATTCCAGAAACAGGCATCTCATTGATATCCACACTGAGGTGAACAGTGTGGTCTACGAGAAAAACAGACTGCAGCACGGAGTGACCTGCACCATGGATCTGCGCCACACTCTGCGCAAGAAACTGCTTTTTCCACTAAATTAGATATTTAATATAGGCCGTATTTATTTACTGCTCAGTACAGAAGTGTTTTGTGGTATTATTTCCGACTATAGACTTGGGCTATCTGTATATTTAATATTTATTTTTACAGTATATACTGTAGTTCTGCAGCTAAAAGCGTGAAAAGCATCTGACGGAGTCTTTCTATATGTCTGATGCATTTATCTATTCAGCAGAGGAGTGGTTTTCAGTGGCACCCCCAATGCTCTAGGTCAGGGGTGCCCAATCCTGGTCCTGGAGGGCCGGTGTCCCTCCTGGTTTTTTTTCCAACTGTACACTAAATTGCTTAATTGGACCAATTAAGCTTCTAATAAGTGCTTGATTGGTCCAATTAAGTAATTTAGGGGGCAGTTGGAACAAAAGCCAGGAGGACACCAGCCCTCCAGGACCAGGATTGAACACCCCTGCTCTAGGTTATTGTTCACACTGGGAACTAAAAAATTGTTTGCCATTGGTGTTGTCTTTCAGGGCGTGCACTTCTACACAGTCTATGAAAGTTATGTTTAGCAGTAGTGATTGCTCTGTGTTCGTAACTGTGAAAGAAATAAAGAAAGCTGGAATGAAAACATGGACCATTAGAAGCACTCTACTCAATAACTCTGCCCTCTGCTGGATTTAAACAATAATGCAGTTTTATTTTTATTTGACTTTTTTTTTTTTTTTTTCCACTGGGGCTAAAGCTAAAGCTCATTTTTGGGTACTCAGTACCTTTAACCATAGATATAATGAATCCATGGACATTTTGACACTTGGGTCATGTAGCATGTAGAGCCGATTGGAATAGTTTGGGGTACTGGGTGAAAAACAATACAGAGCAAAGACTTCAGTGAAATCCCAATCTGTTTAAATGCATTGGACACATACTGAAGAAGTTCTGGAAGGGTAGTGAAAGTCTTGACGGGCGAATGTCTTAAATCAGATACTTCAAGTGAGTATCTCTTTTAGAACAGGTGAAAAACACACAATGTATAGTTTCTTGAGGGATAGAGGAAGCATAGAGATGGAAACAATAGCTTTGACGAGAATGAAGATGTATTATTCATTTAACTTAAAAGGGACTGTCCTGATCTGGTAAACACAAAAAAACAAAAAAGTCATCATATTCAACAATTCAGATGATGAGCTCAGAGATCTTTTCAGCCAATGAGGTCGCGAGTAGAGCAGCCTTTATCCCACAGGTAGATGCTCCCTGAAAGCTAACAGAACAGAGTCCTGAAACTCACTTACACAGCAACATAGTCTTCAAGCAGCCCAAGCGACTCAGTCCAAAAATATAACCTAAATACACTGTTGTTCAGTTTATAATAGCATTAATATCCTCTGCAGTGGTCAATACCTGTAGATAACAGACCTTGGGGTAGATGTACTAAGATGAGCCAGTTTTTTGCATTTTCGTTACGACAATTTGCAAAGTGCACATTTTGTCATATGTACTAAGAACAAATATGTTAATGTAGTGAACCACTGATTTAAATATTATTTGCGTCACCTTAGTGAGATCTCTAGCGAGAGTTCTGCGACATTTTTTCAATAAAATAGCGGCAGTTGAGTTGTGGTTTGCTGCAGCAGAGAGTGCCCGAAGGATAACGTCTATACATGCAAGGGTGCAAGAATCAAAATAACTATTCATTTATTCATTTGAATTTATGTTTAACGGCAGATATGCAAGCGCAGATGCATTGTGGCTAGATGCCTTCCTCAGTACATATTATATAATCCTAAAATGAAGCCTTAACCACCAAATCAAACGTATATGCAGCTTAACTTGGAAAGACTGGAGTTCACTGCAGCGACTACAACTTGAAGAGCGCCAATGAAATTCCAAAGGGTTAACCTGTGAAGTCCTGTCAGTTGCAACTATGACTAAATACAGTATATTCTTTTTTTTAAGAATAATTACATTTTAAATACACTTTTTTCATGTTTCTTTTTACTTTGCAAATAATTTGAAGTAATGTGTCAAATGATAAAATCATATTGCAGTAAACCTTGTCTACACTTGTCATGTTTATCAATGCATTCTAAAGTGTGACCCGCTTTACTGAAGCAGCAATGGTTGAGAAGTTTAGTGGCAGTTACTACAACAGCCCTGATCAATGCAGAATAAAACCATGTTTTATTGAACCAGCTCACAAATTTCTAAAGTCATTTATGATTTTAGGCCCACTAGATGTATGTAGTTTGGATAACAAACCCCTCCCATTAGATGTGATGCTTACTTTAAATAAGAAATGGAGGGATGTGCACTTTTGTTGTCTTTTCTTGGCAGTCAGTCAGTCACGTTGCTGTTTGTGTACTCGGGTAGTCACGTCTTTTGTTGGCGATTTTAATACAAGCATCACTGTACTGTACTTGAATTTAAGATGCAGGCTATTTTTGAGAAGCAAAAAATGGTTACAAAAAAGTGTGTAAATTCAAAGGAATACGGGTATATGCAAAAGAAACGGTAGTGGAATTTCTTTGACTGAATTTTGGAGAAATGCAGAAGAACAATTTCCCAATTTAGCAAGAAAGGCTAAAATATACTGATGCACAAAAGAAACGCAACACTCAGGTCTAATGGATTTTATTATTATTATTATTATTATTATTATTATTATTATTTATTTATTTATTAGCAGATGCCCTTATCCAGGGCGACTTACAATTGTTAAAAGATATCAAATTTTTACATACAATTACCCATTTATACAATTGGCTTTTTACTGGAGCAATCTAGGTAAAGTACCTTGCTCAAGGGTACAGCAGCAGTGTCCCCTACTTGGGATTGAACCCACAACCCTCCGGTTAAGAGTCCAGAGCCCTAACAACTACTCCACACTGCTGCCCTTTTTTTATTGAATATTTTAAACATAGATATCAAACAAAATCACTGAAAATGTGAACAAATGTTTAGTTTTCAGTATGAAACGTGACACACTGTCAATATGAAAACATTACAAAGTTAGTATCGGGTATGACATCCCTGAGCATTAGCACAATCCTGGCAGCATCAGCCTCTGGATAGACTGCTGTGGGATGTTCCGCCACTCTTCCTGTGCAGCTGCAGCCAGCTGGCGAAGGGTGGCTGGTCGCGGTTGTCTCTTGTGGATGGCACTGGCAATTTGATCCCAAAGGATGTTCTATTGGACTCAGGTCAGGAGAAAAAGCTGGCGTCGGCAAGACCTCGACATTGTTTTCTTGAAGTCATGCAATTGTAACTGTCCTGTCTTGCATTGTCCTGCTGGAAAATTGGCACTTCCGGATTGGCTTGCAGGAATGGAAAAACTGTTGCCTCAAGGACTTCGTCAATGTATCTCTGAGCAGTAAGGTTGCCCTCAATCTGCACAAAGGCATTATTGTGTTAAAGGAGATTCCACCCCACATCATCACACTTCCACCGCCCGCTTGAACAATGCAACAGTCAGCATAACACTCACCTCAACGTCTCCACAGGTTGTCTTCCGTCAGGTCTGTCAAGGGCAAAATGGCATTAATCAGTGAATGAAACACTCCACCACTGTCTCTGCCACCACCTCAGATGTTCTCTGGCCCACAGAAGACAGTGATTTCATCTCTCAGCTGTTAACAGGTTACCCAGAATGGCGGAGCATGCAAATCATTTTCATGCAGACGACGAGCTACAGTCAGTCATTCTGCTGATGCGTGGGTTATTTCTTCCTGGAATTTCTCGTGCTGTAGCCACTGCAGTCTGAAAACGATTACGCAGATGGATCAGTTGGATGTGACGGTCCTGAGCCAGTGTGGTGACCCCCTGCCTTCCAGGATGTGGCCTGTCCCTCAAAGAGCTGCTTTCCTGGTTTCTCTGGACTAGTCTGCTGATTGTTGAAGCAGAACATCTAATTATGTGGGCAACTTCTCTCACAGACAGGCCGCCTTCAATCATGCCGATAGCAACCAGGCGATCATCATTACTCAAGTGGGGCATGGTCGTATCTTTCACTGTTCTTACATTAATTAAAATAATGTCTTTTCGAATGGCTATTTATACAGATTCTTAATCAAGTCATTTTGGCAATTTTAACTCAACTCAAATACGAAATACTGAGCACCTGGCATTTTTATGAAATCACATGACTTGAGCTGAGTATTTTGTTATCCCAAGGAACAATACTACTCAAACAATCAACAAACCTATCTCCTCACCATTTAAAATGTAAGTAACATTATGTATGTGCCCAATCAGCTACTGATGTAAAACAGACTGTTGTGTTTTCATTGTGCAACAGTACATACAGTATTTGTCAGTTGTTGCCAATTCTGTGGATGCTGAAAGAAGTGTTCTTCATATGGACACATTTTCACAGAGCAACGTTATAATATCTACACTTCAGGGATCGGAGCTACAACTGGAAATCCATTTAAAAAAAAAAAAAAAAAATCTCTTCTCTTGAGGAAATATATATTTGTGCCCAGTGAGATCCAGGTATAAAGAAAATGTAATTTTTTTTTTACAAAATGATTTGTGTAAAAGTGTACTGGTCAATTAAAACCTATAAATAATGTATTTACTCATATTTTTCTGAAATATTGAAAAAACGTCCTTTTAAAATCCGGTTATACGTATCCACAGGGATGCAAGGGTTAAATAAATGTCAGTAGCCATGTGCAGCGTTCTGTTTATTAATCTGCTAATACGTACTTTGTAGTAATGGGATGAGCAATTCAAATGGTTAAAGTAACGTAATGAGATGATTGTTTAACAATGTCTCATTACGTGGCTTACTGTGGAGGTTATCGACATCTTGTGGCTGTAGGACTAAATTACAGGTTAAAAGACAAGTGTAAAATACAAGGCCCTAGTTATGGGAATCGTAATATAGAGTGAATTTCCTGGGTGCGTCTCGTTCCTGCTTGATGTTGCCTACAGTTCAGCCCCAGACTACACTTAACGTTTCAACAGATCCTAGGAGCTACGCGCTTAGTTTACGGGAACTGGCGCCACCCTTATTATTATTATTTTTTTTTTTTATTAGACTAAAGGAAACAAAAAAAAATTCTCATGTCGAGAATGTACGTAGGCAATTACCTGTTTCGTAAAAGGTAAGGAATAAAGTTGATTATAAGCAGCATTTACATTATACAGTATAAAACTGTTTTTATGTTCTAGAAAAAACAAACAGAATTAGATTAATATTCAGATTTTTTAAAAATGATTTTAATAATTTTCACAACTTCTAAAATCTAAAAATATGTAATGTTTCTGGACTGTAGCTTTGTTTCGCACAGTTCATTTTAACGTTATTGCCCATCACCTACTTTTTCTACGCTAGCTTTCCGTTAGTCTTTGTAATATTGTATAGGCTTTTCGTCTGGTTGTTTTTACAAAAATATTCTTAAGTATTATTTTAATTGTAAAACCAATTGTTTTAGAATGTAACATACCGGTTAATTAAAACTGAGTCTAAATACATAAGTGGGGATCAGGGATTTTTAAAAACCAGATCATATATTTTTAGCATCAGAGGATGATTATTTTACTTTATTTGTCGTGATGATAAATTTAAATGAAATAAAACAGGAGGTATTTACCAATTTGTTTTCTACTTTCGTTTTTGCCCCTTGAAGATACTGTATCTGAGTGCGTTCAAATGTACCGTAATGATTGTAAGAGGAGCGCATTTCCCTTGACGCCTAAGCAGAATGACAATATAGACATGAATATGACCCCTGTTTGTAGCTTGGCAACCTTAAATCAGAAAGTAAAACCCAATATATATACAGAAAGGCCTTACGTAGCTGTTTCCAATTATATAATGTATTTTGTTGTGACGTGTGTGTGTATATATATATATATATATATATATATATATATATATATATATATATATATATATATATATATATATATATATACTAGCCCAAAAAAACATAATAGAATTTATAAAAACAAATAATATTTTTAAAAACTGGCAATTTTGACCCCTTTCTAAGTTAGATATAGAAAAAAACATTGGAACATTACAAACAGCAGAATTTTGTGAGGATTTCAAATAAAAAAACAGATTTTAAATATCTTCTACCGTACACCAGGTGGCCAAATTAATCTAGTTGTTCTATAGACTTTTGTTGTTTTTATTGTTGATTTGCTATTTGTGGATATATTGAATTACATAACTTGTGTATAAATATGATTCTCCTCATAATGCTAAATGTTTGAATATTCAATATTTAATTTAAAAAAAACTGCATTTTTGACTTGTTTTTATTCATACATTGCAAGGTTAAAGGGTTTTACATAAGATTTGGCAATGTGCTTTGTTGATGTTTTGCTTAGTCTGGACTCCGTCTATAAGACAGCTGAAAATAGGGCAGTTTTTAGGCATTTCCGCATACTCATGACTCGGACAAAATCTTGTAGCTCCTCAGTCTTTTAGCTCCACAACAAAATACATTATATCATTGGAAACAGCTACTTAATGCCTTTCTGTAGGTATGTTGGGTTTTAATTTTTGAGCCAGAGTACAAGCACTAAAACACAAAGTGGTCATATTCATGCCTGTATATGGTCATTCTATTTAATCAAAAAATGGTTAAATATAAGCATAGCATTTGCAAGCTTCCAGTTCACATGAACCTCACCTGTTTTGGTAGAACTATTCATGATAGTTTATGTTGCTGTAACTTTTTTAGAACTGTTCTCCTACCCTAGTACAGTAATATCAATGTATTAATTCAGCATTTTGAAATGAATGCCAGGTACTGAAAAGTAAAAGAACCCGAACAAGAAAAAGAGGAGACAGGACCAGAGAGACATACAGTAAGAAAAACCTCATTCTTAAGCAAAAAGACGTGTAGTTTGTACTGTAGGTGTTCCTTATACAAGTACAAGGGCAAATTCTCTGAAGGTTGTTATGCCAAAAGTAGTAATATCGGTTAATTTACTTTAGTATTCTTTGTCAGTTGTTATAGGTCTTCATAAGGTAAAAAAAAAAAACACACCTCAATTTATCACTAACAATTTTTTGCTATTTTATTGATATTTTGAACTTCTTGATTATTTACAGGTAATGGCTGCCAGGGACTGGCCAGCTGCGGATCCCTGACCTGCAGATGGGCGTGTCCTGACAGCTGCAGACACACGCCCAGGCTGATGAGCCAGGAACAACAGTCCAAGAAAGAGCTTTGTTCTCAAACCTGCATCTATTCCTTGGTGAGTGAAGATGACTGGGATCAGAAAAATCAGTTTAGAAAAGGGATTAGTTTAGGGGATTTTTAAAAGGCAGTGTTAGCGCAGGATCCTGGAGCAGGACCTCCCTTTTTAGTTGTTTTATCCCACTGTGTTTTATTTAGCATTTTTGGTATTTCTTTGTTTTACACTTATGTGTATTTACCTCCCATGCACTGTACCACAGTTACTCTGTTCTGTGTAATCCTGCCCTAGACCCTACTATTCATGGTACTCTCACAGCAGTTGTCTGCAATCACTGTTGTAAATAATTGTAAATACATCTTGGGGGCCTGTGAGGCCTTGCAAAGTCAGTTCCTGTGTATCTTCCAGTCTGTCAGCAGACAACCAGTGCTTGAAATGGAAAAAAAAAGTGGCGGCACTCAGTCTCGCAGGCTCCCTGTCCAGCTCTCTCTCTGTCTTCCTTTCCACCTCTATCTCTGTCTCCCTGCCCAGCTCTCTCTCTCAGGCATCCTGTCCAGCTGTCTCTCTTTCCCTCTCTCCCTGTCCAGCTCATCTCGTCTAATCGTGACTTGACCTGGACCATTCACAATAAATTCCCCCGCTCTGTTTTGCAATGCACTCTGGGAGTTGCAGTTGTTTTGTAATGCACTCTGGGAGTTGCAGTCTATGCTCTGCTGTGACGTAAACCTTGCAGCTGCTGCTGGGACAACAAAGTAACAAATAGAAAGTCACATAAATGCAGCTGACAGTTTGGAAAAGAAAACGGGCAGATAGTTAGTGATAAACCCCAAAGTACTACTCAAATGTTTTAAATTTGAAGTGGCGGGACTCATATTTGAAATTGAGTGCCGCCCCATTTCAAGCACTGCCCACAACCCCACTTTCACAGGTGCTTATTAGCAGAAATCTGATCATAATTTAGAAAAAATAAAACAAAATTAAAACTCTGGTTAAATAACACAAGGAAAAGGCATCTTTTCCTCACATAATGTATAATAAAACAGTAGCTGATTTTGTGCAAAAAACTAGCAAGCTGGATGTCAGCGAGCTACCGGCCTTTGAGCTCACTGGGCGCCTAGCCAGCAAGGTTCGCTCGATAAGAAGAAACAGTCCCTGCCAGTTTTGCCTCCCTAACCCATGGGAGTGCCATAGCCAATGTAACGCTCCCTTCAGAATCACCAGCGAAGTGCGGTACGGCCCTGCGCTCAGCCAGGATGCGAACCTGTGCTGTACGACTCGCCCTGCGGCTGTGCTTCTACCAGGTGAGCCACTCAGGGACCCCCACTGCAACATGAATTTCAATTTTATCAATCAACACAATATAGAAGGCAAACATTATACAGCTTTTATTATATAATTAGGGCTTCTGATTTTTGGTTTTAACCGATAAAAAACGATCCGTGATACAAAAAAAAAATGAAAACGGTGCATATCCAATAAACACTGGAAATGGTTACTCAGTTAGTTGACTTGACCCCTTTCCCCGCGAAAAAATAAATAAAATACAGTAACCTACAAAAAAAAACAAAAAAACAACTTTATCAGTGTAGTTGGGCAACGTCCCTCCTTCCTGACTTGTATCTCGCATCGATTTGTTCTGAAAACTTTAAACCCACCCCAGCTACTGTGTAACAGCACATTCATACATTTATACTGGAGGATGGTAACACACGTGCAAGATTTAAAACGAGATTACAATTACAAGAAGAGGAGGATTGTTCTTGCTCACGAGATTTAAAGCTATATTACAGTTCCATCATAGGGAGTGTTTACATGCTTGTGGAATTTAAAACTGAATTAAAAATTGTGTTGCAATGTAAAAAAAATGCCAAAACACACAGAAACCCCAGAAGAATATGTCTGTGACCATAAGGATTTCGTTGTGGAAGACAGCAAAGGAAAGAAGGTACAATTGTAGTGTGCAAGTACTGTCGAGTTACTACATATTGTGATAGAAAGAAATGCCCAAGAATTTTGGAAAGTAACCAAAAACAATAATTAGATACAGTGTATAAAAAGCGAAAGCCCCCAAAAAAACATTTACATTAATGTCGAAAATAGCTAAAAATAAGCATTGAAAAATGAAATGAATAAATAAAAAAAAATAAAAAATTAAGAAATTAATAAAAACAGAAAAACAGCAGCCCTATATATATAATGCTACATTTGAAAAATCATATTACTCAAATATTTTCAGCACTAGTGATGAGACTTAAGCAAATACATTTTAAATATTTGGTTACTATTCCTTAAACATGATCCATTTTCCATTAACAATCTCCCTTCCATTTCAGGGCTGGAACACACATGGAAATAATCAGAGCACATAAAGTGGAACTCATCGGATGGTTGAGATCTGACCCAGTTCCCATTCTTCAGCACTGCCACAGCAAGATCCTTACAGACCGAGAGTATGATAGCATCAAGTGTCTGCAGAACCCTGAGCAGCTGATCATCGAACTCTTGGACATAATTCTGAGAAAATCGGATCAAGCATGTCAGGACTTTCTAAACATCTTGAAATCAGTCACGGACACCTACCCACAACTAGAGCAGTGGTTACGCAAGATTCAAGAAATTAAAACAGGTATTACTGCATAGCCTGCATTCTACAAGTCATTTTCTGACAGTTCTCAATAATTTAATAAGTAATCCTAATAATAAGATTTATTATTTACAAGTCATTTGGGGTTTCATGAGTTTATTGAGTTTTTTAAATATTTTAGGTTTCAAAAATTCAAAAATTGGGTCAAAGGTGAACACTGTGGCCCAGATATTCGAAGCGATTCGCAAGCCCTCTCGCAAAATTTGTGCCTCGCAAAAATGTGTGCTTTTGCACAAAAATTGATATTTTCCAACACGGCACAAAACAGTTGCGGGAAGTTGGAAAATAGCAGTTTTTTGCACAATTCGCAAATGTGTTTGTGCCTCGCATTAGGCATTAGCATGGCTAATAAACTAAATATTTGAAGGGCCATCACAGATTCTACAGAATTCAAAAAGATGTATCTATGCTGTGCTGTTTGCTGGGAAGTGAGTTTATGATTTCTCTGCTTCTGTCTCCATAATTATGACAGGTGTCACACAAATATGAGTACATATACATTCATACATACAATTCATATACATTTTTTGACGTTCTTGTTTTCTGTTACAGTACCATCCGTTTTTTTTCTTTCTTTCTCAGTATTAGCCGTGATCCCGCTTATCAAACCGCTATTGCTCCCTGTCTGGACTGATCTGATTTTTGTAATGAACATAAGAACATAAGAAAGTTTACAAATGAGAGGAGGCCATTCGGCCCATTTTGCTCATTTGATTGTTAGTAGCTTATTGATCCCAGAATCTCATCAAGCAGCTTCTTGAAGGATCCGTCAGCTTCAACAACATTACAACAACGTGTTTTTTTGTAAGAACTGTAAGTCGCTCTGGATAAGGGCATCTGTTATAAGAAAATACATACATATATTTAACAACAACAACAGTAATTAATAATATTTATAATCCAGCAGGAATGACCTGTTTTTTAAAGCCTTTATATAACTTGCTTGACAAATTAATTCAACTTAAATAAAACGGGCTGAACGGGCAGTGGAATAAGAAAGCAGCACCTTGCGTACATTTTTCATTCAAAACGCTGACAAAATTTATCAATACAGTCATCAGTAGCCTAGTGTACTACTGTATAAGCAGTGTCTTTGATATTGAAATCTATGTGCATGCAAGGTAAGGAGGTCCAAACTGTTGCTTGATTTGATCTAGGGTTGATATACTGCTGTACGTGTCTATTAAAGTAAAGCTTTCCTGCATTATACAGGTAGTTTTTAGTATCTGCCGGCTCGGTCTATGTTACATACCGACGGTATGTATTATGATAACCCAGACAAGAGCAAGTTTTGTACCGGTACCGACTCAGAACAGATCAAGTGTGGACAGGTGGATCGCTCATCTCTGTTTTCTGCGCATGTGCCATCTCTGGTATTGCGTTCAGAAAAGTGCATTTTTTGTATAGATTACAGTATGTCACCATTTCCACGGTTTATGTTTTTCGTCAAGTTGTGCAAGAGTAAAATAGACTTAACAAGTTTTTTTATATTTTTAAACATCGATAAAATAAGCTCAAACCAGCTTAATCCGACAATGCTCCATTGGCCCTGTCCACACTAAGCCTTAAAACCGTATTAGTTGCATTTAAGTCGGCTTAAAAGTGCTAAATATGGTTAGCGTCCACACTGCGCAGCATTTAATACCGTACTCGAGAACCGGACTCGAGACCACCTCAGGAGGTAGTCTCAAGTCCGGTTCTAATTAGATCACATCAGGTAGTGCGGTTTATCAGAAGTGTGGACGCTGTAATACCAAACTACATTTTTTTGTGTATCCTCCAATATTCAAAAATGCTTTGTGGTATGTTTGGCGAAATACTCAGAGCAGGCGCATGAAGGACTTGCTATCAGTGTACACTCCGCACTAGGTATTCATTTTTATGCTTCAAAAAATCTGTTAGGACATCTCTGTTAAACTAGTGGGGAAAATAACAAAAACACAACGTTAAATTAGGCGACTGCAAAAATGAAATGCGAGTTAAAAGTAGGATTGGGGATGAACAAATTACGTAATTTGTCAGCTCTGTTTGAAATAAAATCAAGAGGACCACAATTCAGCTCAGGCAATATATTAAGGTAGAAGCAAAAGGTTGTTTTGTAATTAACAGCTTTTTTCTGAGTTTAATTATAAAACAGAATCAGCTCAACTTGTTTAAAAGGGTCTTCACCTGATTAAAAATAAAACCTGAAAACTTCAAGCCCTACTTGTGTGTGTGTGTGTGTTCGGATTTACTTTTTCCGCAATACTTGTTATATTTCATTTATGCAATATGGACCTCTGTTAATATGGGGCATAACACATTATTTTAAAATAAAATACAGTGCATGGTGGGATACTATCGTATTAATTTCCACAGTTCGATGCGCTGCTGGGAATTGTAACTGAACTATTCTAATGGTGTGTGGACGCAATAAGCCCGACTAAACATGAAACGGTACTTCAGTGTGGACACTTTGAGCAGTATTATTTAGAGCGGTTTTGAGTACGGTTCTTGAGATCGGTTATGTAGTGTGGACAGGGCCATTGACGCAATAGAAAATCTTCTCCTGAGCTCTATATCCCACAACCCTTTGCACGCAGTGTGACGGAGGTCCCCCATAGAGAATAAGTGGAGTGGAGTATCTTGGTGTAATACAGAATATCTTTGAAGTAAGTGTATCGATATAAACCAGATTCAATGTGGACAAGTGTATCGCAACAGTATCAGACTTACTGGTGTTGAAAAGTGAGTTAGGGTAGAAAGTGCTATCATATCGGTATATTCTAAACCAAAACAAATTTTACAACTATCATTCCAACACATGTGAACAGGGTATTAATACACACAAAATGAATGTTAACTTTTGTAGAGAAAATCAGAGCTAGCAAAATAAAACTAAAGGAATCTGAAAGTATTGATATCAAACCGAGGTTTCATTAACAAGTGTAGTACCAGATATCATGTTTACTATAATATGTGTTTCTTATATAAACAGAACGAATGGAAGTGTACAACAGCCTATATGGAAAATATATATATAATTTGTATATGTATACCACATATACAAATTATATATATTTTCCATATGAGATCTGTTCAATGAAAAATATATGTTTTACCTACTGATTATGGCCACTTTCATATAAAGGAAACATTAAAATGCATGTATGTTTCATATAAGCATACTTATATAAATCACATATGCACAACAGTTTATTCTGTCATGGTTCTCATAATTTCACGTATGTGAAAATTATACCTGTCCTTATATGTTTCGTTAACATAGAAGAAGCTTGTATGAGTTGTATATATTTTTCCATATGGGAGGTAAGATTCATGGAATACTGTTGTTAGCTGCAATCACTTTCAGAAACCTTCACAAGTTAATTACACACATTTCTTTTTTTCAGATGCATCCTTAAGCTATGAAGAATCACAAGGAAGAATCACAAACCAGGTAACGGCTTTTATTTTAGCAGGGCTTTAAAACAGATGCTCAGGTCTACTCTGTAGTAGAAATGAACTCTTTTAAAAGTTTTTAACAGTTAAGCACTGTACCTCACTGCTACTTCTAGGACAGTAACTGAGATGAAAAATCGTATAATGTTAATGTGGATAACATTTCAAATTATTATTAAGTTTCCAGTAAGGTGAGCTTACTTGAAAACCTGTATACAAGTTGACCATGGTAAATGTGCACTGTAAGTAAGCATCCTGTCTTCATCACAATTACCCCTTTACTCCATTAGATTGAATATGCTTATTTTCTGGGTGCTCCCGAGTGGCACATCCAGTTAAAGCACTTGCGTAGAGTGCAGGATGCGCCCTATAGTCTGGGCGTCGCAATTTCGAGTTCAGGCTATTCCTTTGCCGACCGAGGACGGGAGCTCCCAGAGGGCGGCGCTCAATTGGCTGAGCGTCGTCCAGGGGGAGGGAGGGTTAGGTCGGCAAGGGTGTCCTCGGCTCACTGCGCACCAGCGACCCCTGTAGTCTGGCCGGGCGCCTGCGGGCTTGCCTGTAAGCTGCCCGAGAGCTGCGTTGTCCTCCGACGCTGTAGCTCTTGGGTGGCAGCATTGTGAGTCTGCAGTATGAAAAAAAGCGGTCAGCTGATGGCACACGCTTCGGAGGAAAGTGTGTGTTTGTCTTCGCCCTCCCGAGTCAGCGCAGGGGTGGTAGTGGTGAGCTGAGCATAATAAAATAATTGGCCATTCCACATTGGGAGAAAATAATACAAATAATTGGCAACGACTAAATTTATTAAAAAAATAAATAATAAAAAAAGAATATGCTTATTTTCTTTTATGTCAAGGATCATTATCAAGAATATCTCCCACAGGTAAGGGCCTTTTAATTGCATTTCATGCAATGCTATAGATTTTTAAAAAAAAAATAAAGTTCTGAACATGCTACATGAAGTTTGCAGGATGGTAATGTTAGTAATTAGTGATGGCACACAGGAATTTGTGCATCACACATAGATCAGGCGAATGAACAAATTGGTATTCAGAGCATTAACTGATCGAGATAAATGCTACTGTATGCTTAAGTATGCAGTTTTATTTATAGTATATATTGTTGGTTTGTGTTTTGGTTTCTTAAGTCATTTTGGTTGGGGGTCGAAGAAATGAGGTAGGCGCTGCCGGACCTCCAAGGCAGTGAAGTGAGCTTCGTTTGTCCCCAGAGGGAGATGCATTTGCAGAGGTGGCTAAAAACTGTACAGACAGGGAGAGGTGCTTGAACTCTGGTTTAAATAGTAAGCTGAATGAAGGAAGAGAAGGAGCCCTTGCTCCTGCCCCCTGAACCACACTCATGGTTACAAGAATACAATTCAGGGGCTTCCTTAAAAATGTCATCTCATTCTACACGGTGTGTGCTACATGCAAGTTTTTTTGTTTTTTTTTATCCAACAGAAATATATGAAGAATATCCCACAATGTGATGCATTGACTGAGTTTATGTTTGTGATAGAGGGAATGCTTTATTTCTGTTCAGAAAGGCATGTTATTTATTTATTTTGCAGGTTGATGCTTATAAAATGACGAGCAGGCCCAGGGGCTATTGTGTGATAATAAACAACAAGGACTTTGAAAGAGCAAGGCTGAAAGTTCCTTCACGACCTTTGAACGACAGAAAAGGCACAGATATCGATGCTGGTAAGAGAACTTTTAACAGCACATTACTGTATATCCCTAGACTCCATTCATTTGTTGGTTAAGCCATTCCTAAAGGATTAACCAGCCATGTGGTTAACTAAAGAGGTTGATCAAATGTGGGACATATTATTGTTCAATTAGTCAATACCCAATTCGGCATAAAAGGTGAACAGGGTGGAGAAGCTACTAAAAAGTGATAAATCAATTACAAAGTGTTAAATCAATAATATATAAAACATGCACTAATCAAATGTACAACTATAAAAATAAAACATATAAGTGTCAAATATGAGAAAGATAAAAGGGGCATTATTGACACTGTTAAACTGTTTCTCAGTCATAAAAATATTGTGATGCTTGAAAAGTGACATTGTATCTCAATGATCCCCTGCCCTTTAATGTCCTCTGCACGTTACTGTGCTGTGTTATAAAGTGCTACTATGATGCGGGTTCTCATGCATAAAACTGAGGATTTGTCGGTCAGTCTCAGTAAGCTTTCACTGCTTTAAACAGCTCTCTCTAAAAACCACAATCAGTATTAGAGCTGAGCTGTGATTAAGAATTATTTTCTTGATCAAGACATTTTTTCAGTCCCAGTATTTTCTAAGTTTGGGTTTGCGAAATCCCATAATCAAGTTATTTTCTGCAAGTCCGTCAAGACACACAGAGCCGTTTCTGTGTGGACCTGGTTCCTACCTGCTGCCCTTTGTTGTTGAGGATCATCTCTCTTTTAAACAGCAGGTTGGATGATTGACTGATTGGAAATTGATTTGCAGCAACATTCCTCCCAATCAATCATCATCATCATCATCATCATACCAAGACAGTAACTACTGTCATCCTGCAGATGAGCCGATGTACTCAAAAAAGCTACAGTCCCTGGGTGCACCGAGGGACTCTGATACAGTGACGTAACCCCTGAAATACCCCAGTTACTTATTCAATTTGTGTTACATTTGCGACATGCGACTAAGAAGTTGGAATGCGAATAAGAAGCTGGTGAATAAGAAGCCAACTTCAGCATCGTTGTGCTTTAAGTAAATGTGGGTTCTGCGTCTGGAAAATGAATACTGTACTAAATAGTACAGTAAGGTGTTTGCACATGCGCACTGTTTTAAATATTAAAATAAATAATACTTGAAATAATAATAACAACAATAACAACTTTGTGTACATTTATTTTATTTTTTTTTGTTTGCCACATGTCTGCAGTTCTCCCCCGTCGTCATGGTACAGGCTGACTATGACCCTTTCATTACACAAAAACTGGAGTTAAAAAAAGAAAGAGGTGTAATTTCGAACCACAGACTTTTTTTTTTCAAGAAACCAAAAAACGAAGTTATAGTCATTTTCACCAAAATTTTAATTTTTCAATTTTCAAATTGTGGACGAAAAACCGGAAAAATGAAAAACACGAGACCATACAGTATTTGATTTTTTTAATTCAGGAAACTTCAGGAAAAAAATGAACTGATAAGCATTACGGACGGTGTAGTACAGCAAAAGTGGATCTCTCTAGAATATATTGAGATATTTTCATTACAAATCTATTATTATTATTATTATTATTATTATTATTATTATTATTATTATTATTATTATTATTATTATTAGGCAAAAATACATTGGAAATGGATCCACAATAGTGCAGGATTATTGGTTTTAATAAGTCTTATTTAAGTTTTTCAGTGTTTAAATCATTGAAATATACCCACATATTTGCCCCAAAAGTTTGTGTAATAATAATAATTGCTCTTTCTCCCCTTCAGAGTATCTGACAAAGGTCTTCAAGTGGTTGCATTTTGAAGTAGTGCAGTACAATGACCTGACAGCAAGTGAAATCCATTCCGCTATGGAGAAGTTTCACAAGCAGGACCACAGTAACAGGGACTGCTTCGTCTGCTGCATCCTCTCCCATGGATTGAAGGGAGCCATTGAGGGCACAGATGGCTCTTCTGTCTCCATTCGGGAAATAACCTCCTATTTTACTGGTAGTAGTTGCCCTTCTCTTAAGGAAAAGCCAAAGGTCTTTTTCATCCAAGCTTGCCAGGGGGAAAAAATCCAAATAGCTGTGAAAATCCATGCAGACGGTGAAGGTCCTGCTTCACAACCGGAAACTGAACCAGAGCCTGAAGCGGATGACAATCATGTACAGCAGTACACTGACACAGCACAGCAGATCACCAGCCCTGTACAGCATGTCTCCGAGTTTCTACAGCAAGTACATGAGGTTAGCAGCCTTGTACAGCAGGAACAGCAGGTCACAAACCCAATACACCAGGTAGCCAGCCCTGTGCAACTGGTCACTTGCCTTCTACATCAGGTACTGGAGCTCACCAGCACAGAACAGCAGGTCACCAGCCCGGTCCAGCAGGTCTCCAGCTTTCTACAGCAGGTACGGCAGGTCACTGGCTCTCCACAGCAGGTAGCTAACCTGGAACAGCAGGTTGTCTGCCCTGTACAGCAGGTCATTAGCCTTCTACAGCAGGCACAGGAGGTCTGCCACCCAGCACAGCAGGTCACCAGCCCGGTCCAGCAGATACAGCAGGTCACCAGCCCTATAGAGCAGGTCACTGTCTTACTACAGATAGTACAGTCTGCTGCCGTTCCTGTACAGCATGTCGGCAGACTTCTACAGCTGGTAAAGCAGACCACCACCCTGGCACAATCGGCTGTCAGCCCCCCACAGCAGTTTGTGAGCCCTGTACAGCAGGTTGCCAATCCTCCACAGCAGTTTGTGAGCCCTGTACAGCAGGTTGCCAATCCTCCACAGCAGTTTGTGAGCCCCGTACAGCAGGTTGCCAATCCTCCACAGCAGTTTGTCAGCCCTGTACAGCAGGCTGTCAGCCCTGGATGGGAGGCTGCCAAACGTGTACAGATGGACACCATCCCCAACGATTCAGACTTCCTCCTCGGCATGGCTACAATGGAGGATTACTTATCCTACAGAAGTGTCTCCAAAGGTTCCTTCTACATGCAGACCCTGTGCAGGAATCTGGAGTTGTATTGCCCCAGGTGAGAAGAGAAGTAGATTTAGTTACACCCCAGGGAATTATGCACAGAAAAAAATCTAAATTATGTAAAATTATGCTGTATCTCTGTAGAAGTATGTGCAAAGTAGCAAAAGTATTGTGCAGTTGTATTGGGTTCCTCATACTGGATATCAAAATACTAGCATTAAAAAAAAAAAAAACACTAAGTAGAAAACTATGGATTTTTTTTAACATTCCAAGATAAAGGAACACCAGCTCTTTCAGTTTATCTTCCGTAAGAGAACGCCTCCGATCAGACAGGACAAGATTATACAGCGAGTTGGTTCGCTCAGGATCAGCTGTATTTGTTACTGCATTTATGTATCTAAGGAGGCTGTGTGGTCCAGTGGTTAAAGAAAAGGGCTTGTAACCAGGAGGTCCCCGGTTCAAATCCCACCTCAGCCACTGACTCATTGTGTGACCTTGAGCAACACTTCACTTAACCTCCTTGTGCTCCGTCTTTCGGGTGAGACGTAATTGTAAGTGACTCTGCAGCTGATGCATAGTTCACACACCCTAGTCTCTGTAAGTTGCCTTGGATAAAGACGTCTACTAATAAACAAATAATAATAATCTGAAAGCTAATGTTTTCAAATTAGGAAGCCGGTCAGCTGTCGATGACCAAAACAAGTCAATGTCAATTTCCCCTGGTGATAGATCGCATTGGGTGCCACCTTCACAGTGTACAAAACAAAGAAAATCTTTTATTCTCTCTTTTGCAACGTTGGACCTTTGTGGTGGCATTTTCTGGCAAAATCAATCAATGTTCCCTTTATCCTCAGTGCGATCTAACATTTTTCTCTATCCTTCTCTGTTAACAGCGATATTATTTAATAGTACGCGCCTATGCGTGGTGATATGTTCGTGGTTCCAGAGAGCCAATGTCGATCCAAATTTGAGCACAGCAGTCTTTGAGCTATGAAACTAAAATTTATGCCTGATTATTTTCTGTGTGGGTTACTGTTACGATTTTGTCTTTATCTAGGGTAGGGGTAAAAAATAACAGCTATTTTTCACTGCTTCTGCTTTCATGTTGTTGAAAAGCCATAGTACTGTATATTGTTCGCCCTGTAAGAGGACAGTGCTTTTATCTTAACAAAGGTAGATCTTATTCAAGTTTCTTGCTGTTAAGAAATAACTTTAGTTGATTTTATTGTGTATCTGATATATATACAGCCAACATCTATTTTGTGTGTCTTGTAAACACTTTAGCCTGCTATTTTTTGCATACAAAGAAACTACAGTTTCATTATACGTTCTATTGACAAGAGCAGCAATAGTATATCTTCGACAAAGGTACCATATAGAATTCAAGTTGCTTGTGATGTTAAAAAAATGTTTTATTTTTTATATGTGATTTTTTTTTGCAGGAATGAAGACATTCTGAGCATCCTGACCACAGTGAACAGAGAACTGAGTAGAGAAAACTTTATGAACAACAAACAGATGCCAGAGCCAAGATATACCCTGACGAAAAAACTCTTCTTCCCTACGTCTTGACAGCACTTGGATATGCACTTATTGGTTGTTTATATAGAGCAAAACCGTTCTTAACAGTCTTACCTTATACAGTAGGCATTTTTGCAGTTATATTTTATACATTATAATCCTTTAAACAATTATATATGAAAGCTGTTTGGATGGAGGGAGTTTGACCTACAGAAAGAAACAGTAATGCTTTTTATAGGAAAGACTGACGAGCGTTGTAATAGTAGTATGACTGGACTGTATCTAGTTTGTGGGATCTCCAGGGAGGGCACGTTTTATCATATACCTACTGTAGCAAGTGTTTTATTTGTTTTTTTTTTAATTCTCAGGCCAGGGATAGATTTCCTGTTTCTGTAAAAAAAAAAAAAAAAAAAAAAAAACAGCTGTTGACAAACACCTACAAAAACGTAAGTTGTCTCTAATTGTATCATGTTTCCTTTTAGTATTGTTGTATTAATTATTGTTATACCAGCGTCACATATAAATCTCCCCCCAATTTTTTCCCCCAGAATGATATTCATTCTACAAAGTACCTGATGAAAATCGTTCCCCTACTTAATTTAATTGATTTTTCGTACTATTCAATATAAAGTTTGGCGAAATATTGTCCCCTGCCAAATGATGTCTCCTTGCAGTAATTCACGCCTATACATGCTCAAATAATGTCACCAAATCAATTGTCTTTTTGAAAATGAATGTGCTCCCCTACTTTTTCTAAACGTAAGGCCAATACAATATGAATATTTATTTTTCTACAGCCCTGATGTTAATCAGTGAAACCCTAGCCAAAATACAAATAAAAATGTTTATGTCATCCACTTGATGAGACTACCTTTTCCTCCATTTCAATGTACGATGGTTCTAGGGGGACACACTTTCCTAGAAATATTGGTCCAGGGGACCAGATCTTAGGGAGACCATTGTTACTGTATTTAAATCAGTAACTTTGGACAAGAAGGGTGAGCTGTTCTGCAGCCATCTGTCATATCGCTCTTTCTCTGTATGTAGAATGACAGACCCAACACTATTTTAGAGAAGTTTATCACATTTTTCTGTCTTGATATATGACACATTATTTGTGCTCTTCAGTTGTCACTTAAAATTGGGAAATTGGGGTTAATTGATCTTAACACATGCAATTAGCCTTTTCACAGCCAGATCTAAATATTGTTAATACTTTCCTGAGACAGACATTCAAAGACAAAATATACATGAAAGCGCACAGAAATACAGTGCTAGACATCCGGGGGGGCTGCCTTGGTGCACAGGAGGCTCAGCTTGGAAGCAGTAGTATTTAGAATTTGATCCATTGCCCAGCAGTTTATTTAATCAGATCCCCCCACCCCGTTAAAGAAAGCTGAATGCTCTAAGATATCTGTTAAAAGTAACACAACACAGGACAGATTCTGCCATGTGTAATGAATTGGCATCTCAGCTTACTGAATTGAATGGAAAGACAAGGGCTGGACAATGGTAAAACAAATGTTTTTTGTTCCTTTTAAAAGGTACTCAAATTAAAAAAATAAATGCCTGAAAATCGATTGCGCCCGGCTTTAAGTCCATATTTATATATTGATGTTTCTTTTGTGCAAAAGTATTTCTTAACTTTATTTTCATCTAATCAGCGACTGATGAACAAAGCAATTGATTTCACCAGTATACACCAGGTGAAAGTCCTTTAAAAATATATTCATTTGATATAAGACATGTGTAAATTGCACTTTAATTTGAGTATCACATTCCAGTGTTTCAAAATAATATTCTTAACATCGTTAGCAATACGATTATGTTCAGTTACAAAGGTGAGTCTCTCTTCTGTGGACTCATTGCTAATTTTTCTAGTTTTCCAAAAGTACATTTCATTCCATTACTTCTGATCGGTTACATGCCATTGCAACCACATTTATTTTGTAGCCTCTGGACAGAAAACAATCCTACATATTTTTGCTTGAGTTTCATAATCTAACAGATTACTACAAATTCTTTTTAAAAGAATTAATTGGCCATATGGTATGTTCTTAATCATATGCTTTGGGTGATCACTATTTGCATGCAGAATAGTGTTTCTATCTGTATGTAGGCTTACGAAAGATCGAGGTGTTAAGTTTACCATCAGAATTCATTGAAATAAACAGATCTAAAAAGTGTATCTCCGTTTGACTATATTCTATGGTAAATTTCAAGGTGGGATAGGTATTATTTATCTAATCTCTAAACAAAAAAAATCAGTTGCAGAACCAGTCCAGATTAAAAGAATATCATCAATATACCTTTTCTAAACCAAGATATTTTGTAGTAGTGAGTTAGAGGCAGTGTCATTGTATTTTTTTCTCCCAATGTCCCTGTAACAGGACGAGATCTGTGCTGGCTGTCCGATGCATACATGATCCTGCAGGAGGAGCTCTGGTGCCCTGTGCGATCCGTCTGTCAATCATGGCAGTGACACAGAGAGGTTGGGTGAGGGTGTGTTGTCTTTCCCTCTCTCTGAGTGGTCGAGAGGCGGGCCTTGGGGGGGTCGCTCAACTTAAAAGAACTACGGTCTGTTATTCATTTGGGCTGGCGATTACAGGGGAAACCCAGTGATGCTGGTTTCGGAAGCAAAGTAAATAAACCAAGTCAAGAACGCCAGCAGCTGGAGCGAGAGAACGGGACAAGCAAGGGCGAGGACCTTGGATCCGATTGGTGATGGTCGACTACCCCACCCTGAAGGCGGCCATCCTCAACCGCGCAAGTTCCGAGAGGTCTTCCCGGCGGAGGAACACCCCAGGGCCGTCGCCCATCGCCTCACGGATTATGCCCGGGTATGGTAGAACCCGGGGGCGACCACCACCGCCCAGCTAGTGGAGGTGATTGTAGTCGTGCGGACCCTGGAATGCTTGGCTCCGGAGCCGCGTCTGTGGGTGCAACTCCAGGCACCCGCCACCCTGGATCGGGCAGTTCGACTGGCAGAGCAGTACCAGGCAGCAGAACCAACACCTGCTAAGATGCCTTGAAACAGTGCTACTCCAGGATCACCCCCTGTACTGGACCCAGGGAGGGCGAAGGGACGGGGGGGGGGGTGGGTAGCCAGATCTTTGGATGGAGTGTGACGGCGGGAGCTCATGAACCGAGGACTGGCTACTGATTTTTTTGCTTGCTCCCGTGACTTCTGGCTTGAGCAAGGGCGTGATGACGTGCTGGTCAGGCTCTCTGACCAAGCAGCTGTGATTAATGGTCAGGTGGTAAAGCCCAGACATGCCGCCACGTACCCTCACTTTGAAATTGATCAAGATCTTTTGTACCGAGTTGAAAAATTATACCAGATGGGGGAAGTGCATCACCAGTTGTTCATTCCACAACCTTTTAAAGAGGATTTGTTGCAATTGGCTCATGCTATTCCCCTGTCTGGTCTTGGGAAGGGACAAGACCAAAGCAAGGCTCGTGACACGGTTCTTTTGGCTGGGGCTGGATGTTGATGTCCGTCGTTTTTGCAAACGCCATGGGAGTGCCAGAAAGCCAGCCCTAGAGCTGTCCCACAGGCCCCACTGGTGCCGTTGCCACTAGTGGAAGCTCAGTTTGAGCATATTGGAGTAGATATAGTTGGACCGCTAGAGAGGAGGGTGGCGGGATACACGCACCTATTGGTCATTTTGGATTATGATATGCGTTATCCGGAAGCCAATCCCCTCCGATCTACGTCTGCTAAATCTGTTGCCAACAACCTAGTGAAGGTTTTTTTCCCGGGTCAGGATCACCGACCAAGTGACGTGCGCAACTGGGACCAGCTGATTCCTGATGTGCAGTACACATGGTCCCAAAGTCTCGGTCACAGTCCTGGCCCAGGAACAGGGGCAGCCATTGGTCCACGTGTGGCGGCCGTGGTGGGAGGTCCTTTTCCCATGCCAGCCCTAGCAATGGCTGAACTGTTTTGGGTGGAGGTCTCCTAAACCCCCGACCCCCTTTCTCCGTAGCCGGCGGTTCCCTCTTCGGAGCCATGAAGCTAAACCAGCGTTATCCAAGTGTGGTGCACTTTTGCTTGGGGGTAACAAGCAGGCCAGTCGGAGGACCTCCGCTTGCAGGCAGGGACATAGCGGGTCACCAGGTTGAGGAGGTACTCGGGACCTGTGTGATGAAGGGCATTGTAGGTGAGCAGGAGAGTTTTGAAAATAATCCTGAACTTTACAGGTAGCCAGTGCAGCGGGGCAAGACGGGGGTGGTGTGATTACGTTTTTTACATCTGGTAAGGATCCTTGCAGCGGCATTCTGAACTAGCTGCAGGCGGTTTATGGTGCGTGCCGGGAGACCACAATATAGAGAGTTGCAGTAGTCAAGTGGAGACAAATGCATGACAAAGTATCTCCGTATCTGGGAGGGAGAGGAGGGACGGACTTTGGAGATGTTTTGAAGATGGTAGAAGGAAGATTTGACCATGGAGGAGAAGAACATAAGAACATAAGAAAGTTTACAAACGAGAGGAGGCCATTCGGCCCATCTTGCTCGTTTGGTTGCTAGTAGCTTATTGATCCCAGAATCTCATCAAGCAGCTTCTTGAAGGATCCCAGGGTGTCGGCTTCAACAACATTACTGGGGAGTTAGTGGGCATCAAAGGAGAGGTTGCTGTCAAGAAGTACACCATGGCTTCGTATTGTGGGAGAAGGCAGCAACAGACAGTTTCCGAGGTTCAGGGCAGCTATATTTAGATTCTTAAGTTGCTATATTTAGATTCTTAAGTTGAGTTTTAGATCCTACTAGAAGAAGTTCAGATTTGCTTGTGTTCAGCTGAAGAAAATTGGCAGACATCCAGGCCTCGATGTCTTGAATGCAAGCTGAGAGCCAGACCATGGCAGAGGGGCTACCAGGGTCAAGTTTTAAGTAGAGATGGGTGTCGTCAGCATAGGAGTAAAACATGAGGCTGTGTTGGCGGATGAGGTGACCCAAGGGAAGGATATAGATATTGAAGAGAAGGGTTTGCAACACCACTGCGCCCATGTAACAGGACGAGCAGCCCTGTACAGGGTTTGTTTATTTTAGAACGGGGTTTCCCCCTCCGCCCCTGTGTTATTTTGTATTTGATTATTATTATTATTGTATTATGATTTAGTTAGTGTATTTATATGATGGCGAAGCGCTGCGTATTTTGTTTATAGAAGTGACGGTGTAGCCGTTTGTTTGTTATTATTTAGTAGCATGGATGGGAAGCCCCATCCACACAGTATTTAGAAAACTCGTGCAGAAGGTGGCCATCTCCCGAATTAATTCGGTGATTTAATTTGTTGCTAATCGGGAGATGGTCACCTGTATTAAAAGCCTGCAGCTCTCCAGCTCGCGGTGGGGTGTTAGAGAGGAGAGAGCGAGCAGCAAGCAAGCGAAAACGAAACTAAAATTAAAAACAGATACAGGAACAGTGAAGGCTACAGCCCAGCCTGACCTGTATTATTTATTATTTTGTGTGCGAGATTTGTTTTGTTTGACTGTTTTGTTTGCTCTGTGAGCACAGTGTTTTTGTTTGAACCTTTTATTTATTTTTGTTATTTGTTAATAAAAACGGTGCCGCCGCGTCTTTCATTTACTTTAAACTGCAGTGCCTGGTGTCAGAGTTTTTAGTTCCTGCCTCTGCCTGACGTCACCGCACAGTCATCCTGTCACAGCCCAGCATAGAAAACAGACTGCATGTGTCGGATAGGTAATAGAACATCAAGGAGAGACAGGTTCCAGAGATCCCAGCATACTTCTGAATGCCATGATCTATGGTGTCAAAAGCAGGTGTTAGGTCAAGGAGGACAAGCACAGAGGGAGCACCAGCATCAGCATTGAGCAGGAGATCATTTACAATCTTGAGCAGAGCAGTTTCAGTAATGTGATGTGGCTGGAAACCAGTATGTAGAGATTGCCTTCACTGATCCTCATTTTGCTCTTTTGCTTATTTTCTTCTCCGCTCGCTCTCATTCTCTCCTCCGAACACCTACCTGGAACAACACAGGCTTTTATACATGAGGTGGAGCCGACAGCGACCCCAGGCAAGGCGGAGCCGGCAGCGACCCCAGGCGAGGTGGAGCCGACAGCAACCCCAGGCGAGGCGGAGCCGGCAGCGACCCCAGGCGAGGTGGAGCCGACAGCAACCCCAGGCGAGGCGGAGGTAGCAGCGACCCCATGCGAGGCGGAGGTAGCAGCGACCCATGCAGGCGGAGCCGGCAGCGACCCCCAGGCGAGGCGGAGCCGGCAGCGACCCCAGGCGGCGGAGCCGGCAGCGACCCCAGGCGCAGGTGGAGCCGACAGCGACCCCAGGCGAGGCGGAGCCGGCAGCGACCCCAGGCGAGGAGGAGCCGACAGCGACCCCAGGCGAGGCGGAGCCGGCAGCGACCCCATGCGAGGCGGAGGTAGCAGCGACCCCATGCGAGGCGGAGCCGGCAGCGACCCCATGCGAGGCGGAGCCGGCAGCGACCCCAGGCGAGGCGGAGCCGGCAGCGACCCCATGCGATGGCAGCAGCGGACCCTTGGGAGGCAACGGCAGCAGCGGACCCTCGGGAGGCGACGGCAGCAGTGGACCCTCAGGAGGCAACACTGGGAGGAGAGCCCCTGGCCAAGAAGGTGGCAACGGGAGCGGCAGGTAATCCTCTCATGGTAGTGGAGGAAGTGGCAGGTAATCTTCAGTGGTGGGAGTGGCAAGCAGTCTCCTCCTGCCGCTGAAGACGACAGCAATGGCTCCTCTCCCTCTGCGAACTGGTGCTTCTCCTTCTCCTCCTCTTCCTGGAGGATGGGGCAGTTGACCACGTAGTGGCCCCACTCCCCGCAGGCAGTGCAACAGTTCACGGCCTCAAGAGCACCACTCCTCCCCTTTGAGGAGGGTTCCTGATCCACCTGCGGCGATGGTACCATGCAGCCCCTCCTTCCTTAAACTCCCTCTGATGCCCATGCCACCTCTCCATGTATGCATCCACTTTATCCATTTTTTTTTTCTACACAAACGAAAAAACACACTTCTCATGAGAAAACAGAAAATTCACCCGCAGTATTCCTGGCCTGACGCTTGGAGGTGCTGTTATCCCACGATGACACCAACTGTGAAAAGGATGGCTTGTCAGGGGTGACGTCAGACCAGCAACACAGACTCAACTCCAGGAAGTAGCAGGGCAAAACTGAAACGCTACAGCTTTTATTAAATAATAAACAAAAGATTTAAAAAACACAAAACAAAAGTGCACGTTGGCCAAACAAACAAACAATAAACAATAACAGGTATCATGCTGGTTTATTAAATTGTTATTTCTCTGTTTATTATCTCCTCTCCACACTCGTTCTCCACTCTGAACCCCTTCACCGAGTGCAGCCAAACTGCAGATATTTTATATTGGTGACCGAGGGACTAACTGGTTTAGAATTATCTTATTATCCCTCTGTAACATTTTGCACAGGTTATATAAAGGATGCGTGACTGCCAGCTATACATAAATAAATATTGGCCTTCGCCATCATATATAATATAAATTATAATAATAACAGCACACATATACATCGGGGCGGGACACTCTGCCACACAGCTGCAATAGCATTTTAAACTGTAGTACATGCTGTGCATTACACTGTTCTACAAGGGCAAGGATTTGTCCTTGTTGTTTTGTTTAAAATACAATTTAAATAAATATAAGATGCCAATAAACTGTTTTTTATTTCTTTCAATTTCTAATAAACTGGTCCGATTTCTTATATAAAGGTTTCTTTGAAGTAAAAGTACCTGAAACCGACTTGGCGTAAGGTTCAATATATTAATGTTCGCCTCGTGCAAATATATTTTAAATGTTCAATTTCCATCTATTGATCAGCAAAGCAACTGATTTTGCAATTGTTTCATGTGTGGGGCAGATTGCTACACTGGTTGCAACTTATTTGGAATTACAGTAAAAATCCTCCTATACACCCTCCTATCTCTCCAGAAGCTACAGTTGAGTTTACGTTGAACCTGGAATACTACAAGCAGTAAAATGTGTATTTAACACTGAGGTCTATCTTGGGACAGAAGCTGATGTGTGCTTTTCTTTGTGGACTGTGCTTGTTGGAGCAGGCTGTTTGGCTATTTTGTTTATGCAAAAAAAGGTGTGGGTTAGAGTTCATACTGAAATCAGAGCAGAACCGAGCAGTCGCTTCATAACCAGTTAACCTGACTGCATTGCTACTAACAGTACCTGGCCCTGATGTTTCTTCTCATCTCACAGGGTATTAGCCCTAATAGGGCACATGTGTTTTTTTTTACTTCCAAATGTTGTTATACAGGGCTTGTTGAAGAGTCGCGTTTATTTAGCAGCTTTTTATCACACACAAAAAAAGTTGGCAGGTATTTAAGCAGAGTTGAAATGTTTGGTTTAGGTCTGCGTGAAGGCTAAGGCCTGGGTGAAGCCTGTGGGGGACAGGCCTACAGAAAAAAAAACGGTATTTATTGTTGCACACAAAACACAATAAACAAAACAAAAGCCTAGCTCCTCCAAGGAGTGCTAACTAAACTTTCTTGTGTCCTAAACTATAAAACCAAAATACCATATTAAAAAAATATAAATAAATATATATATGTTTTACTGTAGACTTTCCCCCAGCCTTAGCCTTCATGCAGACCTAAACCAAGCATTTCAACTCTGCTTAAATACCTGCCTGCTAAACTAGAGGCTGGTGTTCCTTGTTAAATTAGTGCCAGGTGATTCCACTGGCTCTACTCCCACCCTTAGGCATTCTGGGGGATGTAGTCCTGCAGCAAAGCCCTGGACTACATCATTCCTCTCTCCTCCCCTTACTACGCCACAATTAGCATCTGCATTAAAAGTTACAAAGTGCAAATGTAATGAAAATACATGTATTGTTATGAACAGACATTTGAAATTGCTAAAGTGCTTTTTTTTAATAAAGATTATTTGTTAAACTACCAGAAAGTACCTGGAGTGATTCGAGTGCAGTTTTGTGTGCAACCTCTCTCTATCTAGAAGCACAGTTGCCAAGTCCGCATATAGCGGAACTTATTAGGTGACGTGACTTCAACAGTTAAAAATGGTTATAGGCGTGGTTTTGGTGATTGACGTGTCAATGTATATTCACGTCATTAAAAACAAATATGGAATTTGTATAAACACCCCCACACCCCTCCCTCTGAAATGGGTTGGGCTTGTTTTGAATGACAGGTAGTGACTTTTTTTTTTGTGAGACTTGGCAAGTGTCTGGAAGTCGTTTGTCTGACCAGAAGAAATGAAGGTGCAGAGGGTTTAAACTTTCAGGTAATTAAATATAAAATGGCATGCTTAATGACATCTCAGTACATTTTCTGTTTCCTTTCTGCGTTTGTGATAATCTGTGGATCGCATTTCAGTTGCACATCGCTTAATAAATAGGTTAGGTTCACTGGCTTTTTGTAATAATAACAACAACAAAAAACAATACTCAGATGAATAATACAGTAAGCAATATGAATTGCTAAAGAGTATCGACGATAGAACATGTCATCATAACACTGCACTGCACTTTTAACAGAGAAACAAGAAAAAGGTATTCACTTGCGATTTATTAATCTTTTGGAATATCCTATTAGTTGTATAACTTCAAAAAACTTTATTTTTCTTTACATATATGGATGTCATTCACTTTTTTAAAATTAATTCATAACTCGCTGGTTTGCTTATACGTCGGACAAAAGCAATTTGAAGTGTCTGTAGCCTATTGTATGTACCGGCGTGTACCAGTATGCTTAACACTGCCAGTAGTAAGAACCATCACAAATGATGCTGCCTGTATTTTAACATAAGCTCTCAAGAAACAGAAATACGTAAATTGTTTTGACCTTAAGTTTAGAGAAAGTGAAATTTGTTAGCGCACGAGTTGGGGGAATAACACAGCAGTAAAAGACAAAAACGTGTCCGTTTTTTAAGGGAACACAAAAAAGATACAATGTCAAAAAATACATAGCTGAAAGGGCTGGGTTTTAAAATAAGTAGGCTTCCATTTAGATGTACTGTAGCTGGTTTTGTTGGTACAGTGCTATATTTTCAACAGAAGTAGTATTTTAATTCAGAAGGATATGCTTCTGTAATACAGTACATACTTTACTGTATGTAAAATCCCCCATTAACGACACTATAGCAAAAGTAAATTAAATGTTACCCATGCACAGAACTGCTTAAAACGTAAAAGGCAATAAAATTTAGCAAAAAAAATACCAGTTTCCAGAATTAAAACAGAATCCAAAGTCAGTCTTCAAAATTGCGGAAAATAGTGGTCGATTAGGCCCTAATGTCACAGTTCACTTGCAAATGAAAATGCACAAAAACAACTAAACATCACAGATTAAAAAATAAGCGCAAAAAAAAAAAAGCATCACAGTATCTTAAACTGTTTAAAGTCCATATGTCACCTATTTCACATTACAATCTGGTCATATTTTATTAAACTACACTATAATAGTGTAGTTTAATATATATATATATATATATATATATATATATATATATATATATATATATATATATATATATATATATATATACACTACTGGTCAAAAGTTTTAGAACACCCCCATTTTTCCAGTTGTTATTGAAATTTAAGCAGTTCAAGTCCAGTGAATAACCTGAAATGGTACAAAGGTAAGCGGTAAACTGCCAGAGGTTAAAAAAAAAGTTTAGGTTACCAAAAACTGAAAAATAATGTACATTTTAGAGTTATACAAAAAGGCCTTTTTCAGGGAACAAGTAATGGGTTAACAACTTACAGCTGTTCTGCAGCAATGGAAGTAAATTAAGCCTTGAAAGTTGGTGCTAACAATTCCTACAGGTGTCCCAACTTTTATTGATTACTTACAAACCCTCTGTCTGTATAAAAGCAGTGTTGGAACAGACTGTGTTACTACACCCTCTTAAGCATTATTTGGACAGTATTGTACTGCAGGAAGTAGTATATTGCTATCATAATGGCGAGAAAAAGGCAATTAACAAAGGAAGACAGACAGACCATTATAACCCTTAAAAGTGTAGGCCTTTCCTTTAGAGAAATTGCAAAGAAAGCCAAGGTGTCAGTGAGTACAGTTTCCTACACCATCAAAAGGCACTTGGAAACTGGAGGAAACTCTGACAGGAAGAGGTCTGGCAGACCCAAAGCCACAACAGAATCAGAAGACAAGTTTCTGAGAGTCAACAGCTTGCGTGATAGGCGGCTCACAGGACAACAGCTTCAAGCACAGCTTAACACTGGTCGAAGTAAGCAAGTCTCAGTTTCAACTGTGAAGAGAAGACTTCGAGCTGCAGGTTTGACAGGTCGAGTGGCAGTAAGAAAGCCATTGCTAAGATGGCAAAATAAGAAAAGAGGCTTGCCTGGGCCATGAAGCACCGCCAGTGGACTACTGAAGACTGGAAGAAGGTCTTATGGACCGATGAATCAAAATTTGAAATCTTCGGTTCATCACGCAGGGTTTTGTGCGCCGTCGAGTAGGCGAAAGGATGGTTCCTCGGTGTGTGACACCAACTGTCAAACATGGAGGAGGAAGCGTGATGGTCTGGGGCTCTTTTGCTGGATCCAGAGTCGGCGACTTGCACAGAGTGAGTGGCACCCTGAACCAAAACGGCTACCACAGCATTTTGCAGCGCCATGCAATACCCTCTGGTATCGCCCTAGTTGGTCAGGGGTTCATCCTACAGCAAGATAATGACCCAAAACATACCTCCAGGCTATGTCAGAACTCCCTTAGAAGAAAAGAACAAGACGGTAGGCTTCAAATCATGGAATGGCCAGCACAGTCTCCAGACTTAAACCCCATCGAGCTGGTTTGGGATGAACTGGACAGAAGGGTGAAAGCAAAGCAACCTACAAGTGCAACACATTTGTGGGAACTTCTGCAACAGTGTTGGGAAGAACTTTCCGAACAATATTTGATTTCCATTGTAGAAAGAATGCCACGAGTGTGTTCGGCTGTTATATCTGCAAAAGGTGGCTACTTTGATGAGTAAAAAATTTAGATTAAATTTTGTTAAACAAAATGATTCCATGATTTATTTTTTATCTCCAATTGTTTATTTGTTCTATACTTTAATTTCAGAGTACATTGAGACATTAAACTGCGTAAATTTCAATAAAAACTGGAAAAATGGAGGTGTTCTAAAACTTTTGACCGGTAGTGTATAATGTATACTTTTGTGCGTAACTGTAAGAAATTTACAATCTAAAGCTTGTTTTGAGTGCTTCCGCCAAAAAGCCCTGATTTCGAATCTTGGCATCTGTGACGTCACTAGGGGAAAACATGAACCATAAACCATAAACATGCATGCATATGTCTATGGCATAAACAAAACGATCATACATACAGGCCTATTTTGCGATGGTTAAACAGTGTCATGGAGACTAGAGCTTTTGTTTGTTGGTTTCTGGCAGGTACAAATTTAATTTTTTCTCTTTTGTAAGACACTGGTACACAAACACACACAGACCTTTACAAAGACAGCTATTCACGAAGACAATCAAGTGATCACTGATTAATTTTCCCCTGACAACAGCGGAACCATTTAGAAACCACAATATATATATATATATATTTTTTTTACCAGATAAACAATTTCGTACTGTTTAATTTTATATCAAAAATACATTTTTAAATAGCTGCATCTATAAGACACTTTATACAGATGATTACCATAGATTTTTTTTCTTACCCTGTGCACTAGTGCTCAATATTACTGGGCTATCCACTGCGCATAATCAGTTCTGTGCAAGTGTTGCATTTGCTTTTTCAGACGTCAGATATTATTATTATTCACACCCTAGTCCTGTATCTTGTAAAACGCTTTGTGATGGTGGTCCACTATGAAAGGCTCTATATAAAAATAAAGATTATTATTATTATTGTTGTTATTATTGTTTTCAGATCCTTAATCTCGTGACACTATGGACTTCCAAGTACAGCTCCTCAAAATAGAGCAAGCCCTGTGCAAGGATGAAACAGAGGCACTCGCTTTCTTGTGCAGAGACATCATTGATACAGACCTCAGCAAAATGGCATCTGTATCCCACCTCTTCACAAAACTAAAGAACATGGACCTTTTAGAGGAAGAAGATTACTTTA
The DNA here is from genome assembly GCA_030684275.1 of Acipenser oxyrinchus oxyrinchus. NCBI lineage: Eukaryota > Metazoa > Chordata > Actinopteri > Acipenseriformes > Acipenseridae > Acipenser > Acipenser oxyrinchus. Next base: position 18,593,856 of record CM060257.1, on the reverse strand, counting down.
TTGTTGCAGAGCTTTTATACCGAATCCGACAATTTTATTTGATTAAAAAAATGGGAAAAAGTAAGGAGCAGGTTGAAAAAGAATTGCCACAGAAAGGAAGAATTTCAAACTATAGGTGAGTAGTTTGGCATTGTCTCCTATACTGTACTTCAGTACTTACACAGCAGTGTTTTGCATGCACATCAAATGCAGTGTTACTGCAAATTATCCAATTGTATTTATGCAGTCTTACCTGTAGGAAATCTTTCTATTTTTTCCAGTAACCCACTGCTCACCAAGTGTGTCTGAAACAATGCAGGCAACAACAACAACAACAAACTTCAGGAAATGACATGACAAAATACATTGATCACTGTTTATTGCTCTACACTGGAACATTTAAGTACATACTTACATTACAAATTCATAACAGTTTTCCTGTATTTCATTTCAATGTATCATTTACTGTAAATTGTATTAATAGTGTCTATTCCAGCTCATTCAAATTCCGGGAATAATTCTGTGTGTTTCCTCCATTTATGGTTGATTATACATTTGATTGTGAAAATGGTGCCGGGGCAGGTGTCTGTAACACAGTCCAAATCGTGAGAATAAATCTCCAGTTTTATGTCTGCATATTACAGAGAAAAACAACACTGCGTTAATGCAAACTTGCAGCATCTAAAAACTTATTTTATATCTCATCTGATTTGCAGGCAACTGTTATATGACCTGTCTGAGGACGTAACCAGAGATGACCTGAAAAGTGTAAAGTTTCTATTGCAAAACAGCCTTCCGCGATGCAGACTTGAAGATGACATGGCAAGTGACTGCAATCTACTGTACTCTGTACCAGGACCAGCTGGTAATATACAGTCTGGAAAGAGGCTTTGCTTTTTATTTCAGTTTGAACTTTGTAGATGAATAACTCTGACTCATGCTTACAGTAGCTGGCAGCTGATAAGCTGATTAGCTAGGTAGCACTATGGTTTCAAAATACAAATTAACCTTTAACCTGTTTACAAATAAGCATCAAAGGGGTCCTTCCTTATGTTTAGGGACAGGGCAGACTGTCTCATACTATCCCCAGTGCCTATTGAATGCATGTTCTGTATTTGTATTGTACATCATACTGTATGGGAAGATGCAAGAGGATATACAATTTATCAGAGGCCACTCTGCAGTCCCTTACCCATGTTAAAAGATTATAACAATCAGCATAATTGAACAATAAATAGCCCCACATGCACAGGGCTCACCAGCGTCTCATCCAGTAAAGGAGTGGCGGGTGAGTCATACTTTAAGGCATAGGTGTGCAAAGTGGGGGGCGGAGAGTCAGTAAGGGGGCGTGACTGTGACTAAAGGAAGGTTCTGTAAAAAAATAAAAATAAAATAAAAAAATTAAGGATAGGACATTTTAAATAAATACATAAATGACAGCTAATTAGTCCAAGTTCTTACCTTTCAAATGAGCTGTTGATGATCACTCTAGGACTTGTACAACTGGAGAAATTATGTTTGAAGTGGCGAGTGTGAGTGAAACTGCAGTGAACAGAGCCAAAATGATGGCTACAATGTGTGGGACGACAAGTGTAAAAAAAAGCACTAATGTTTTAACAGCTGTTTTATCCCTGATTTAATGTAAATCGCATATTTTTTTCCCAGATTTAACCAAAAAAAGTCCAGATTTAGCAAAATACATTACTGTTAACAAACAAATTTTTTTTTTTTTTTTTTTTTTTTTTAATTTAGTAGTCGCCAATTATTTTTTATTATTTTCTTCCAATTTAGAGTATCCAATTATTATTTAGGCTCAGCTCACTGCTACCACCCCTGTGCTGACTTAGGAGCGGTGAAGACGAACACACGCTGTCCTCCGAAGTGTGTGCCGTTAGCCGACCGCTTCTTTTCACACTGCAGACTCACCATGCAGCCACCTGAGCTACAGTGTCGGAGGACATCGCAGCTCTGGGAAGCTTACAGGCAAGTCCGGAGGCGCCTGGCCAGACTACAGGGGTCGCTGGTGCGCGGTGATCCGAGGACATCGTGGTCGACCTAAGCCCTCCCCCCCACCGGGCGGTGCTCAGCCAGTTGTGCGAAGCCCCCTGGGCGGCAGTGAAATAGCCTGGACTCAAATCGGAGACATCCAGGCTATAGGGCGCATCCTGCACTCCATGCGGAGCGCCTTTACTGGATGCACCACTCGGGAACCCCACAAACACATTCTTAAAAGTCACAGTGTAACGGCAACTCTGCAGCATACAAATCAAGAGAGTCAATGGGTGTGGGCTTACATGTTAGCTTCAGATTTAGCTGGCAAAATAAATGTTTTTTCTTAGATAATTGCTGAGCGATAATGTTTTAAATTGGGGGAAAAAAACACCTCTTAACCCTTTGCAGTCCATTTATTAAGTGCGCGTCAGGCGCGTCCGGTCCAATTTATTTTCACACGCGCAGTTCATTTTAGACGCGCTGTTTAAAAGTATTTTTTTCCACAGTCAGACGGGTTTAAATGGCCCTGCATATCAACAAAGCACTCACTAGGCATCTCCACCCCCGCCCCACCCTTTCGTTCGCTATCGCTTTCACATATGCTAAGAAATAAATAATAATAATAATAATAGTCGTACATACCGATCAATCATCTCCTGATCACTCAACTCAACTCCTCAATAATGTGATCCAAGTCATTATTTTATTACTATAACATCTCAAAAAAGCTCTGCAAATGTCCGTGATGTTCTCTGTGCGGTGATGCAGTATCAGCCAGCTTCCTTATGACCGCCCCTATCTGATGCCAGGGGCAAGTATGAAGAAACGACTAGAAACCCGTTTTTTGCGTTTTTTTGATGATGTCGGACAGGGTCCGACAATGGACCGGATAGGAATAATTGCAATGTCGGACCAGGTCCGACATAGGACCGCAAAGGGTTAAAATATAAAGGTAAGTTGTAACGTTTTAATATGTGTGTAGAGGTGGGGGGGCGCGACAAATTATATGTTAAAAAAGCGGGCGGCATATTAAAAGTTTGCGCACCAACACCACCTGGATGGCAGAAAAACTAGTTGTGGATTGTTCACCTCATCACGCTTCAGCACCCCTTATTGGTCAGGTTCCCCAGAGGCTTCCCGGGTTGGCCCCTTGTCTCCAGTGTTCAATAGCATGGTAACATCCTTGGCTTAGATTCAGCGGGTGTAAAGATGTGATTGGCTGCACAGCAGGTATGGAGGGTGATCTTAAATCCACCTAAGTAGAGAGTGGGTTGCAGTGGTGTGGCAACATGATTCAAACTGTAATTTAGGTAAAAAAAACAAGGATACACTTGATTAAAAAAGTATATCAATGTATGACATTTTTTTTTGGTTTAAACTACGCTTAAACTTATTTGTGTAGAAAAACAAGGGTAAAAAAATGGATTTGCAAAATGTACCAGTGTATTAAATAAGCTAACCAATGTATTTATTTCTTTATTTTTTAGACTATGCTCAAACTTCTCATAGAGATGGAGAAAGAAGACCTCTTAGACCGAAGCAACCTGGAGATGCTAGAGAAAGTCTTACAAATCATCTCTCCCAGTTTAGTGAAAAAAATTACCAAGTATAAAAATGAAAACGGTGAGCCCCCTTTTCTAGCCTGAAGCTATTTTCATTCATTCAATATTGCTACATTTTTGATAATTCTTTTGAGTCCTACATATATGCTATATAACTCTGTAGCAATGTAAAATCTGCTGTGCGGGTACAGGAATGTGTCACTAAGGACTTTTCTTGACCCACGGCTGGTTTAAAAGAAGGCATTTCTGTATGGACAATTCTGACAATTGATGCATACTGCATTACTGTAATACTGTATGCCCTTCATTGGCAATGTTCATTTGAGTAGTGTCTACAGTTTTTCTGTAGCATTGTTACTTGACTGGGCAATCTGGTTCTGTGAGAAAAATGGCATAACTTTTGCTGCCCTATGGATAACCAAGATAGTGTTTTGTTGTCATCCTGTTGTATTCATGGAAGACATATAAATAGAAAAGAGGAATTTAAAGACCGTACCTGGTTAGTTAGTATTCAGCCTTAGAGGAGCCTTAAGGGAAGTATGAATAGTATTGAATACAAATCAATATTGGAGAAAGAGAACTCAGAATTACTGAGATGGACTCGCACATCTTAAAACATGAAATTGGCAAATGTTTCTTTTCTGGTTTGGATTGTAAATGACTGTTGATGTTTCTGGACAGGATACTACACACAAGAGACCGGGTTTAGCTCTTCAGAAGCACATGGAAGGAATCCCAGCCGGCCGCATGCAGATTCACAGCTCCCTCCTCTCAGTCACTCTTCTCAACAAGTATATGCTTGCCTTTGTTTTTTACATCACAGTATATTAATAGCACGATACATAGGCAGTAGTCGAGGCTAAGGGAAAGCCCACCAAGATGCACTGAAACAATCAGTGGCATGTTTTAAAAGAAAGATATGGGAAAGTACCGGGGACCACATACTCCCAGGGCTCGCATCTCAACCACAGTACAGATGAGTCAGGCATGTGTGCACAAGCCCCTGTACATTTTGGAATGGCAGTTTCATGTTATGTGGCCCTAACAGTTGAAGCCTTTTGTGCAAATACTTCATAAGCCCCACTTTTTTGAAACTGAGAGAACTTTTGTTTTGAGGTTTGTTGGTTTTTTAAAGAAAGTACTTTTTTTTATTTGTAATTTTCATTATCACTTGTGTGGAGAAACATCATCATTAACATCATGTTTAGGCATGAAAATCTCACAAATGCTATATAAAAATAAAATAAAAAAAACGCCTGGGCTATCTTTTGACATTTGCACCATCGTATGTACCAAATTAGACATACCAGTACCCATGATCATTATCACAAGCACACACAAAGGACACATGTTAGAATACACATTAAAAACTGCAGCAAAACACCCTAAACTGATTACTGACTTTGATAACTTGCAGGTACAGGATGACTTGTACATAGATTCAATTGTAACGGTTTAACTGCATTTGATTAGTAAAACCCAGAAAAGAAGATACAATTCAGTGCTTGTGACCTACACTATTGGAGCTAGTTTACTAAGCAGTTTGGTTATTTTAAGATTTGATTTTCGTGAACCTACTATATGCTTTGTTCACTAGCAGTGATCCTAACATGTATGTAAATTAATAGGACAAGATTTGTTAACTAACAGGACGTTTTCCTTTTTTTTTCTCAACTTATAATTTTGATTTATACATTTAGTTTTGTTTTAATTGAATTTGTGCAGGAGGAATCTTCAGCGAATTCAAGACCAACGTCAGGTGGTAATTATTTATATGATTATTTATTTAGGGGGTGAGGGACCTGTCACAATACTGTGTCTTTATCACTGTGTAGAGTTCAGAACAGAGTCGTTTCTCAATGTGTCTGTCCCTGCCGGGTGCTTTGCATATCTCTACACAATATTTATATAATATAATCACACTTTTAGTCGCATGTTTATTGTTCAGATGTGGAATGCAGCCAAACACAACCCAGAATAAATTCAGAGCTCAGTGCCTTCTCCCTGTTGTTCCACTTCCTCCATTCCTGAAAGCTTATGCTGATTTTATTCTGATTCTATTTTCCACTTCAAGTGATTAGAAGAGCAAGCGAAGATCAACAGCTGTCAGACTTGCTGCTGCCCCTCTCTGTTTCTGCAAGTGAAGTAAGCCCTGTTTGTGTTCAATTAGGCACAGACTCATTAGTGTCAATCAGGAGAACGTAGGGAGTCTAATTTAGCAGTCTGCTAACATGTAATCCCATGACAGTAGGTATATTTGTAATAGATCAATTACCGGAACATTTAGTATCCAGCCTGTGGCACTAGAACAATTTTTATAGTGAGGTTGCTGAAAGCCATTGAACAAAACTGTACCCCCTGTATATGATGGAAGCAGGTGCACAGCACTTCAATTCAGGGGGTGCTGCCGCACTCCCAGCACCCCTAGTTCCAACGCCCCTGTATTCAGCTCATGCACAAATGGGTAACAGGTTGTGATTAAGAATACAGATATGTTGAAACATGAGTCAGCATTCAGGCAGTCACAGTAAATCAGTTGCTTCAGCAGTTGCCAGCACAATTTCCTGAAGGGTGCTTCATGTTTCACTGGCTTTGTAAGGGATGGTGGGCAGTATTCAGGGCCACTGCTTCATATGGCATTTACAAATGTAATACATATATTTATACTGTGTTTAACAAATCCAGATTACTAGTTTTGTCTTTTTTGTTTTGTGTTTTTAGATGACTATACATCTGTTTAATTACGTTTATTACGTTCCTCTCTGTCTTTTCTTTTCTAACAGGGAGAACAACAGATATCAAACAGCTTGCAGGGTATGTATAGAGTACTGAGCTCTGCTTGGTACTATACAGTTGCTGTATACAGTTTCACCGTGTATTAACCTGACCAAGTAGGTGATATCAGACACGAAGACCTGAAACACCCTAATGAATAAAGACAAATTAGGGTTTGAAATATTCATAGTTGCAAGATAAACCAAATCAAAGGATTTAAAACCCTGTTAGGAGCACAAAAAAGGAGCCAGTTACGCACACATAGTGGTATATCTAGAAAGCTGATTATCCATTTGTGATGAAACTTGGTAAGGACATTAAGCACACGTTATTGAGACATTTTTAGATGTAGATACTTTTCATAATACCGATTTTGCATGTTAAAAGTACTGGTATTGGAAATACATACATACAGGTTATTGTGTATGTTAACATTCACTTTGTATTTGCTTTACTAATACATATCAGCAGTGTTAGATCATTTTTCATCTCGTTGTTTCTAATTTACAGAGACTGTAGATAATCAGATAGGGAACTTTGCACCAAGCCTGAGCTGCTTTAGTGGAGCCAGTGACCGGAGTAATGCAGGTTTGTGTGTACATTTTATTCAACTGTTTTTATCAGAGAGTTGTTAACATTGTCATTTTATGACATTGCTATTATGTGCCCAGGGTAAAATTAAGACCTACTGTACTTAATACATTCCAGGGGGACATGTATCAAGGTCGACCGATGCAGCATTAAATTGGCAGAGTGTAAAAGAGGTGCTCTGCCGCGGCACAAATTTGACTCCATCCCGAATTAATTAACTGGCCCAAAATAAATGAACAGTGGTGTAAGCTGTCACATTTAAATGTGTAAATGTGCTGCGCCGGTGTTCTGAAACCCTCAAAATGGGCTACGTTAGCACAGACTAATCTGAAAAATAGTGCCTCCCCTCCAAATGGGCTACCTCAATTGAACAATAGGTAGGCCATTTGGAGAGGCAGTGACCTGTGTTGACTAAGTGTCTTGACTTTATATTATATTATTATTATACAACGGATAAAACCAAATATACATAATGAAAAGGATATAATGAACCAAGTTTATTATACTACCAATACAAGCAATTGTACATAATGAAATAGCCGGTATCAAGCTATAATTTAATCCTCGGGGAGATCAGAAAGGGTAATGCGGACCCTAAATACTCTTCCTTCTTCTCAGTACTCTCCCTCTGTTCCTGGGTTGTTCAGGAAGGTTAGGAGCCTGTACTCTCCATTGTACGAAATGCCCCTGAAAATTCACGATATCACGAATTTCACGGAAATTGTGTATTTGACTGATTTAGTGGGCTGATTTAGAGAAAGGAGACAGCTGAGGAAGCAATGGAGAAGAGCAGAACAAAGAAGAAGGGACTCAATCTGTTACAAAGGGTCATAAAAGATAAGCTTGCAGTACAGCTGAAAGCCTACGGAAACGCTACAAAAAGAAGGAGCGTGCGAGAACTAACTTTTTTAAAGACCCATTCAAATTTGTAAAGAAGTTATTCACCAGTGAGAAAAATGGCACACTAAAAACATTTAAGTTTGAGCTGGAGAGATATTTGGAGGAAGCACATACAGATTCAAAAAGGCAGGAGCCTATGTCAATTCCTTCAGACATCCCACCTATCAATCCACCAGAATACCAAATGGAGGACTGTGCACTGCAGTGGAAAGCAAGGGCTTCATCATCTCCAGGGCCTAATGGAGTTCCGTACAGAGTGTACAAGAGTGCTTCTGGAGTTCTACAAAAGTAGCATGGGAATAACAGGTTGTTGTACCAAGAGGATGGCGCCGAGCAGGTGGAGTCTTTATACCAAAAGAAAAAGATTCTACAAGCATCAGTCAGTTTCGCTCTATTTTCCTATTAAACATTGAAGGCAAGATTTCATTCAGCATTATTGCTCAGAGATTGTCAACTTACCTATTAAAGAACTGCTTCATTGACACTTCAATACAAAAAGCAGGCATTCCAGGTTTCCCAGGATGCTTAGGATACATCATTGTGATCTGGCAACAAATTCAATCAGCTAAAAAGGAGAGGAAGGAGCTCCATGTGACATTCCTGGATTTGGCTAATGCATATGGTTCAGTGCCACATGAACTTCTTTGGGCAGCATTTGATTTTTTCAGTGTACCTATGACAATAACAAATTTAGTGAAAGCCTACTTTGGAGATTTGCAATTTAGTTTTTCAACTTCAGAATTCAGCACTACATGGCAATGCCTAGAAGTTGGAATAATGGCAGGATGCACCATTTCTCCACTGGCTTCTACCGTGGCAATGGAAGTAATTATTAGGGCATCAAAATGGGTAGTGGGAGGAGAGCTCTTGGCTTCTGGAATGCGACTACCACCAATTCAAGCATACATGGATGACATGACAACCATGACTACAACAGTAGCCTGCACTAATCGGTTATTGGGCAAATTAACCAATAACATTGAATGGGCACTAAATCAAGGAGCATCTCTATAATTAAAGGTAAAGTAGTAGATAAAAGGTTCTACATTAATGGTGAGGCAATACCAACAATGTCTGAGAAGCCAGTGAAAAGTCTTGGGAGATGGTACAACGGGGATCTAAAGGACACAGTTTGTGTGGGAGAAGTGAGACAACAAGCAGTGGAAGGGTTGAAGAGCATAGACAGCAGCGCTTTACCAGGCAAACTAAAACTCTGGTGCTTTCAGTTTGGTCTACTGCAGAGGCTGCTGTGGCCACTGACTGTGTACGAGGTTTCTTTGACAACAGTAGAGAAGCTGGAAGCTTTAATCAGTTCATACGTCAGGAAATGGTTGAGAGGTCCACGCTGCCTCAGCAGAGTGGGACTTTATGGTAAAGGAATACTGCAGCTAGCAGTCTCCGCTCTAACCGAGGAGTTTAAGTGCACCAAGGTCTGACTGGAAATTACATTAGTAGAGTCACACAACAAATGCGTAAGGGAGGCAGCACCTGTGTTGAAAACTGGAAGTGGGCAGCAAAGAAAGCCATGGAAGATGCAAAGTCTGTCCTTCGAATCGGTGATATCATGGGGCAAGTTCAGCATGGAAGAGGGGATCTTGGTCTCAGTTCAGCTCCTCCTACATTGCACAAGGCAGCACTAACTCTGGTAGTCAATGAGGTACAGAAGCAGGAGGAGAGGATGAGGTGCGTAAAGGCCGTTTCCCAGACTAGCAGGGATAGTGGATCAGATGGGAGAGTGTGGAACAACTCAAGATCGGCTGGCAAGACCTATGGATAATGGAACAGAGCAGGATCAGTAGGAGAGGATCCTCATCACCTGCAACATTAAGGCACATTTTGACAGGATGTAAGGTGGGTTTTAGCCAAGGACGGTTTACTTGGCGTCATGACCAGGTGCTGCGATGTTTGGCCTTAGCATTGGAACACAAGTGTAACATGACCAATAATTTGCCATCAGTTCCATCAAAACATTACACACAAAAGACAATATTCCTCCTCCCAGGAGAGCAACCGCCAAAAAAAGGTGTTAAAACCAAGCCTCACCCAGGACAACTAAAAGTTGCTAAAGACTGGAAAATGCTGGCGGATGTTGGTCAACAGCTTATTTTTCCACCTGAGATTGCCACCACTATCCTTCGACCAGATATTGTCTTGTTGTCTGGATCAGCACGCCTTGTTCACCTGGTAGAGTTAACAGTGCCATTGGAGGATGCTGTAGATGAGGCGTATGAGAGGAAGAAACTGCGGTATGCTCAGCTAACCGCTGAAGTGGAACAGCGAGGATGGAGAGTCTGGGTTTACCCAGTGGAAGTGGGTTGTCAAGGATTTGTGGCACACTCTACAACCCGGTTTCTCAGAGACGTCGGATTCAGTGGCCAAGAGTTGCATCGCACAATGAAGAACATATCAGAAGCAGCAGAAAGGAACAGCAACTGGCTGTGGTTGAGGTGGAAAGATTCTGGTTGGGGATCTCAAGCACAATAGAAAGAAACATTGATGTACAGGTAAGTTGAGTGGGGGACGGAGGGGAGTGATGCTGGGATGCCAGAATCACCGTCGAGCCCTCTTGAGGTTAGTTGACGAAACACAGAGGACAGAAGGTGCCCACTTGAAGACCACAGAGATGTACCTACTTAGCTCAATCCAGATGGTTGTCATGCTGATGCGATGGGGAGACCGCACTGTGGTTGATCCCCGGAGCCAGCATCGCAGCCACTGTGTGTGCTGATGCACTAGGGAGGCAAAATAAGCTGATCCCTGGAGCCAGCATTACACTTCAGCCATCAACACCAGGCAGAAGGATATCTACATCATCAGATGGAAGGAAACGCAAATGGATGGAGACGCAGATGGATCACATTAGTTTACTGTAAAGCTACATCTTAGTTGGTGCTTATCTTGGCGAGAGCTGAGTTCAAATTAGCATGAAGTTTTAACATCTACTCTCATGTAATGGAAATCAAGTAGAAGCAGCGCTTACAGCAGCTGGACACGGTCAATGCCATGCATTTGGTTACTACGGCAATGGGGTCAAACAAATACCGGCTTCGTGATTGGTGAATTCCTCATACTGTACAATGACATTTCTGCATACTACTGTGTACAGTGTGTATAAAGAAAAACACAAAAGCTTCATTTTTTAAATTTCAGGTTTGCAGTTAATGTTTTTCCAGTGTTTAATATTTTGAGATTAGAGGCAGCAAAATAGGCTATGGGAATTACACGGTCATTTTAATTGATGTGTCAAAACTCGAAAATGCTCCTGAATTTGTCGTTCAAGGTTGTTTTTAAAAAATCTATTTAGTCTGCTTGTTACCGTACTTTTCTTTTTGCAGCCACAGACCATTTTAAATGTCTTGTTTCCAGAAGTTTGCTACATTTTTAAAGATTGTTTCAATAGCGAATCAAGTCACAATGTACATTTTTAAAGAGTTGACTCAGTAGCTAGGCTAAATGTTAAAATGTTTCAGCCTTGGTTTTTGGGTGATGTGCTTGATGAACTATATCAGTCATAACACATTTTAGGCAACTTACATCACTAGAATATAATGTGAATAGATTTTTTTTAAAAAATAAAATGGCAGTTTTGTGACACTGTTGTTTTTTTTATTGTCATTTGTGAATTTCTTTTAAAAATACAGTTAATTTTCTGGGCCCCTATATGCCTGCTGCCATAATGCTCTTTCCTATCAGCTGCTTTCTGATTTTTCCTTGCGTCCAAATAAGACCAATTTGAAATTGGTCTTATTTGTGGACACTTTTAGGGCTGACGCTGCTGTTCTGCCGCTTTATAAATCTCATTTTAATATCAGACTTCATTTACAAATGAGCCCCACCTACAATTTGCCCATGCATATAATTGAGGAGTGACACGCGTTGAAATGCATGGCTAATAAGCGACAGAGCGCATTGCACGGCGGAGCGCATTTTGGTTGTGCTAACACGGCCTTAACTTGCCAAAAGTGTCATGATACATACGGGGCAATTTTAAGGACGGCGTACTTGGTGCTATGGCCTTGATGTCGTCACAAACACTGTGTCCCCCTGTGTACAGTAATAATAAAACCTGCAGTGACTCAAACTGCTATGCATTGGGAGTCTCAGTGACAGCCTATTTGGAATACACTGCCCTGCAAAATACTGAATTGAAGGCTAGTGCATAGGTAAGACGCAAACATTTGAGTTGATGTGACAGTTAATGCAAATCCCTCTCTTGTTCAATTATTCTAGATGAGTTGGAGCCTCCACATCCATCTTCTGGTTTTTCAAGTGTAAACACAGATGCTATTGTTGGCCATGGTGAATCAGCTGATAGTGACCCATGGGTAGGTATTATCAAGGTCTTTTAATAACTTTTCTGATGTCTACATAAATATACTGTTGTAACAGTGTGCAGCCTACAACAAAATAAAGTGTGATCTCTTTAACCCTTTGCTGTCCTATGTCGGACATTACAATTTTCCCTTTCCGGTCCGATATTATCAAAAAGACGTAAAACACAGGTCTCTAGTCGTTTTTTCTCTGGAAAAAGTTGAGAAAACCATTCAATGGCCGAGTGAGACCGATAGGAGCCGAGAGAAGCCGAAAAAAAAAAGGGCCGGATCTGAGCAATACAGATAGCCCCGGCATCACCGAGATAACACGGACATAAACAAACAAGACAGCTGCTTCCGCATCCAGCGCTCAGAGAATATCACAGACATTTGCAGAGCTTTTTGAGATGTTATAGTAATAAAATAATGACTTGGATCGCATTATTGAGGAGTTTGGTGATAAAACGAGTGATCAGATGATTTATCGGTATGCACGACTATAAAGAGGTATGTGAAAAATACAGCGAACAAGGGATGGGGTGGGGCTGGAGATGCAGTGCCTTTTAAACCTGTTTTACTGTGAAAAAAATACTTTTAAACAGCGTCTGAAATAACCTGCGCGTGTGAAAATAAATTGGACCTGACGCGCCTGAGATGTGCTGAATAAATGGACCGCAAAGGGTTAAAAAAACAAACACATTGCCTGTTGTTGGGAAGTTCAAATCATTTGACATGTCCGGTTTGAGGATGGCAGGTTTAAAAAGCAATAGGTCCTTTGAGGATTATGTTCCAGTAATCTACTTACTGTAAGACAATACCTCAAACCACATAACACTTTTAAATATGTAAACGATACATCTTTCTTACAATTATTATAAACATACGCTGCTACTGCCCATAGTATTGGGATAGATTTTAATTAGCAAGATGTCCCATAAGTGCTGTGACACATCGAATTTTATTGATTTACTACCAATGCAGAAACGCTGGGTGGCATGTTTGCCCTTCTTTTATACTTTTTTGCAAAGGTGACTGGTAAGACAGGAATCACACTGAATGTAGGTGCTACGCAGGTATCATACTCTGTGGTGATTTTACAGTTTTCCGATTCTTTTCCAATTATTATTATTTATTTCTTAGCAGACATCCTTATCCAGGGTGACTTACAATTATTACAAAATATCACAGTACTAAGTATCTCATTATAAAATATCACATTACAAGTTATCACATTATAAAATATCACATTACAGAATATCATAATACAGATGAGCAGTTATGAAAGTACAATAAGATCAAATTCAAGTAAGAGCAAAATAAAGAATACAGTAAATTATAAGTAAGAGCGAGTTTGACTAAGAGCAGTTAAAACTTATAGTAAATATTTACTTATATGAGTAAAGTACAGTAAGAACATGTAGTAAGTATGATAAATGGATGAGAAAAATAAGATCAATTACAAAAACCGTGAGTATGGTTGCCTATAAGAGTAAAATGAAATACAAGCTATAGTAAGTAGTTATAGGTAGGAGCAGTAGCTGAATGCAGTGAGGTATGGAGCAGTTCAGTGGAAGTACAAGCTGATGCAAGTACTGGTACAATTGAGTGCCATATAGTCCAGTATGGTCAAGAGTTTACATATGCTGTCTGAACAGGTGTGTCTTGAGGAGGTGTCGGAAGGTGGTCAGGGACTGAGCAGTCATATCTGTGGGTAGGTCGTTCCACCACTGAGGGGCAAGGGTGGAGAAGGAGTGGGCTCTGGTGGCGGGGGAGCGGAGGGGCCGAGAGGGAGTGTAGGGAGAAATGATAGTCTAGAGATAGGAGGGAGCAGAAAGGTCAAAACAGCGATAGGCGAGTACAGAGTTTTGGATGCGAGCAGAGATAGGGAGCCAGTGCAGAGAGCGCAGCAGTGGTGTAGTGTGGGAGAAACGAGGAAGGGAAAAGACAAGGCGAGCAGCAGAGTTTTGGATGAGCTGGAGCGGACGGGTAGCAGAGTCAGGAAGGCCGGCCAGGAGGGAGTTGCAGTAGTCAAGGCTGGACAGTACCAAGGCCTGAACTAGGAGCTGCATGGAGTAGTTGGTGAAGAAGGGGCTAATTCTGCATATGTTGCTGAGGAAGAAGTGACAGGAGCATGCCAGAGTAGAGGTGCTGAGAGTAGGAGAGGGAGGGGTCAAGGGTGACATTGAGGTTCTTGGTGGATGAGGAAGGAGAGAGGGTGGTGGATTCAAGTGGAATAGAGATAGAGAGATCAGCGGTGGGGGAGGAAGAGGAGGGAATAAAAGGAGGTCTGATTTGGAGAGGTTGAGTTTGAGATGATGCAAGTGCATCCAGGAGGAAATGGCTGAGAGACAGGTAGAGATACAGGAGAAAATTGGTTTTCTTCCATTTCTTTAAAGCAGTGCACAGTTCGGTACTAACCAAGCAGAGCACGGAGGAGAGCCAGGGCTGGAGCAGGTTGAGGGTTGAGAGGGCAAAGGGAGTTCTAGGCAGGAGGTGAGGGACGAGAAAAGGGTGGAGGTAGTCGAGTCTACAGAGAGTTGGGAGAAGAGGTGCGAGAGAGCAGCAGAGGAGAAGACAAAGGGGGAGAGGGAATGGAGGTTTTGATGGAAGGTGACAGAAGGGGGTCAGCAGAGAAGGAATGGATGGGAGTGACAGAGAGAAGGAGATAAAGTAGTGGTCAGAGATGTTGAGAGGAATGACTGAGAGGGTTGGGGGCAAGCAGTCCCTGGTGAAGACGAGGTCCAGTTGACGTCCCGCTGAGTGAGTGGGGGGGGCGAAGAGAGACAGAAGGCGAAGGAGTGAAGGGGAAGAAATCCAGTAGAGTGGTTATGGTTGGAGAGGTGGATGTTGAAGTCACCTAATAGAACAACAGGGGTGGAGGGAGGAAGTCAAGCTCACCAAGAAAGTGAGTAAGGGTTCCAGGAGGGTGGTAGAGAACAATGAGGAGGAGATGACAAGGGGAGGTGATTTCAACAGCGTGAAACTCAAAGGTGCTAACAGAGAGAGAGGAGAGAGCAGGGGGGGGACAAAAAAAAGCAGAACAAGATATATCATTATTAAACATAATATTTAATAAAGCAGAATAAAATACAGTTGTCACATTTAAAACTGATCACATACAACAAATGTTCCTAAATACTTACCTGATAAACAGTAAATGCTCAATTGTACAACATTTAGTTTTTTTGGTTCCACCTTTTAAAGATATTCTATTTTCACCATCACTGAATTATCAAACAAAATAAAAAACATAAATAAATCTAAAAATAACAACAGACATGTAAAAGGTCCCCTTCTTGTACTGGTGTAGCTCTATGAAGTGTGTTCATCAATTACTACAAGCAAACTAAACCGGCTGCCAGGTTCCTAAATGCAGTGTTACATTCAAATCAATCGGGCAAACATTTGCTGTATTGATTTTTAAGTGGTATATATGCATATTTACACTAGTCTTTCAGAAATGGGAATTTTCATGGGGAATTACATATTACACGGCAATGGGTAAATGTCACTGTGATATTTCAGTGATAACCGTGAAACAAATACAGCCTTACATTTAACTTCATGTTCACAAACCACTCAGCCTTGTAAGACATACCCCTTAGATTATGCTACATTTCTGGTCTCTTCTGTTGTCCTGTCAGATTTCGGAAACCTATGCGATGAATAGAGAGAAGAGAGGATACTGCCTGATCATAAACAACTATGATTTTAGTGAGTCACGCACCAGAAGCAGCTCAGAGCAGAAGTGTTGTACTGATAGACATGGAACAAACACTGATGCAAGTAAGTGTCTTTTTTCCCCCATAAGTTTTTATTGATTTGAATTATTCACAGGCTGCTATTTTTGTTTCTCCGTTACGTAGGATTTAAGGATGCTATATTGATTTGTTTAAATCACAGGACCATGGTTATCGGTTCAGAACTACATAGCAAAAGATCATGGTAGGATCAAGCAAGACATGCAAGACCATCAAAGCCAGTTTAAAGTAACACCATTGCAAGTCTGATACAAGGACCAGGAAGGATTTTATCCATGCCTTGCGTAAAAAAAATGCTTAGTTATGCTTGGATGATTTAAGGGATTCATGCATCACACAAGGAATTTCCAAGATGTGTCCAGGGCATGGTTGAAATCCCTCCTTATCCATGCGTCATCCTTGCATAGTTCTTGCGTTGAACTTGCACTTTGTATGTATTGCTTTATTCTAGTATGACCCCTGTGTTTTATTTTGGTATGATTTTGATGAATAATGTAAATCATGAGTACAGTGAGAGCAAATTGTGGGATATTTGATTTTACCGCTAAAAAAAATTGGGTTTCAAGACTGATTTGATACAGCATTCACGGTACCTGCATGTCTTATGTTGTGTGTTTCAATGACATTTAAGAAACACTGTGGACTACAACTTTCAACATCTTCTGTTCCAGAGGCATTAAAGGATGTTTTCCGGTGGCTGGGATTCGACACTGTATGCGCAGAAGACTTGACTCGAAAAGAAACACTGAAAGAAATAGAACAATACCAAAATTTAACAGACCACAAAGACAGAGATTGCTTTGTGTGCTGCATCCTCAGCCATGGAGAGAAGGGCAAGATATATGGGACCGATGGACGCACCGTTTTAATAAATGAAATAACCAAACCTTTCTCAGGCAAGAATTGCCACCTCTTGATTGGAAAACCTAAAGTGTTCTTCATTCAAGCTTGTCAAGGGCAGAAAGCACAGTTAGGTCTCCCAATAGAGGCTGATAGCTACATTTCAGACCTTGAGGAAGATGCCCTGGTTCCTGATTCAATTCCTGAGGATGCTGATTTCCTGGTTGGCATGGCAACTGTGGAAGATTATGTTTCCTTCCGCGACACATCTAAAGGAACATGGTACATCCAGAGCCTCTGCCAGAATCTTCTACACCTGGTGCCAAGGTAACCCGGAAAATAATTGCTTTAGTTGTATATGAAATATTTGAATAGCAGTTTTCAAGTTTTCAGGAAAGAAAGGCAATTTCCTGAGATGGATGACCTTGATTAGATTTAATTTGGACAGTCTTGGACAGAAAAATGTTTATCCGTGCCAATGTTGTTCAAAAAAGATTACCATGGTAAATGTACTTGGTATTTCACCACATCAGTGAAAGGTTTTGTACTTTAAGTACTTGTCGTGTTTTACAAAATATTTGATTTTGGGGAGCACTTTTCTAGTGGTTAGAACTATTGGTGTTAACTCAACGTTATACTCGGTCTCACTACGTACTCGGTAGTTGCTAGAAGCTAAATAATTCCACAGGAGTTTTTTCTTTTTTAGCAAGTTATTCCTGGGTTTAATTCATCCAATCGGTTTTCCCACTGTACCACAAAAAAATAAAGAACAAAAAAACCCAATATAACAGGTTCTTTTATTCCAGAGGAGAAGACCTGTTGTCCATCCTGACAAAGGTGAACATGGATGTTAGTCGGAAAACTGATGAACACAGGATAAAGAAGCAGATTCCACAGCCGGCCTTTTCACTAAGGAAGAAACTGGTCTTCCCAATTCCTGCTGAGCGACCGCCTGCCCTGCTGTGCTCTAGGAGTTCAATCACAGCTGTATAAAAGGTTGGCTGTTGGCCTGTTTGCACCCCACCTTCCCCCCACTCAACTCTGCCAAGGCTAGTCCTCTTACAGAGTAGTAAACTGAAGGGGGGAAGGATGGGGGGGATTCCAAAAACATTTTGCGTGATCTGGTTGATTTCTGTGATCGACGAGATCTGTCTATAAAAAACAATTCTGAATTGACTTTTTTTTATGAATTTGAACTACAATTTCAGTTGTATCTCAGGAAGCAAAACAACATAATGAACTTCACAAAGTTTTGAGGTCAATCAAGCTACGAGAAAACATTGTTATATTCTTAATTGAGGGATGCTGTGGAGCAGATACTGCACTGAATGTTGGAGGACCCCCCTATCCCAGCTGCATGCAGGTGCACATTGTGCCAGTTAAAAAAAAAAAAAACTTTTTGTGCTGCATGTATTATTGATCTATCATCAAGGGGGTAACCTCAAAACTAAGGGTAGGCTGGACCACTATAAAGGATCAGATGGATATGGAGCAGGAATGGCATTTCAGTAGTACAGTATATGTACATGCACAGTATCTCCTTTTACGTGGAAACAAATAACAATAAAACATGTATTTATTTTTAACATAAATCTATCCCACAATATTTTAAGTCATGGACTTACTTATTTGCATGTGCTTGAGTAGGCCACATTTCATGTGAAGAATTTCATGTAAAACTTGACCTGGGAATTTTGGGGTAAAAATCTTACAAAACTGAAAAACCAAGAGGCCTGCGCGGACGATTCTGCTGTGTTTAGAGATAATGTGTGATCATCTTAATAAATTACTATCCCTGCAGCGAATGAATATGAATATATATATATATATATATATATATATATATATATATATATATATATATATATATATATATATATATATACAGTACTGTGCAAAAGTTTTAGGCAGGTGTGAAAAATGCTGTAAAGTAAGAATGCTTTCAAAAATAGACATGTTAATAGATTATATTTATCAATTAACTAAATGCAAAGTGAGTGAACAGAAGAAAAATCTAAATCAAATCCATATTTGGTGTGACAACCCTTTGCCTTCAAAACAGCATCAATTCTTCTAGGTACACTTGCACGAAGTCAGGGATTTTGTAGGCATATAGTCAGGTGTATGATTAAACAATTATACCAAACAGGTGCTAATGATCATCAATTCAATATGTAGGTTGAAACACAATCATTAACTGAAACAGAAACAGCTGTGTAGGAGGAATAAAACTGGGTGAGGAACAGCCAAACTCAGCTAACAAGGTGAGGTTGCTGAAGACAGTTTACTGTCAAAAGTCATACACCATGGCAAGACTGAGCACAGCAACAAGACACAAGGTAGTTATACTGCATCAGCAAGGTCTCTCCCAGGCAGAAATTTCAAGGCAGACAGGGGTTTCCAGATGTGCTGTCCAAGCTCTTTTGAAGAAGCACAAAGAAACGGGCAACGTTGAGGACCGTAGACGCAGTGGTCGGCCAAGGAAACTTACTGCAGCAGATGAAAGACACATCATGCTTACTTCCCTTCGCAATCGGAAGATGTCCAGCAGTGCCATCAGCCCTGGTACACCCATCTACTGTCTGGAGAAGTCTGGTCAGAAGTGGCCTTCATGGAAGACTTGCGGCCAAAAAGCCATACCTCCGACGTGGAAACAAGGCCAAGCGACTCAACTATGCACGAAAACACAGGAACTGGGGTGCAGAAAAATGGCAGCAGGTGCTCTGGACTGATGAGTCAAAATGTGAAATATTTGGCTGTAGCAGAAGGCAGTTTGTTCGCCGAAGGGCTGGAGAGCATACACGAATGAGTGTCTGCAGGCAACAGTGAAGCATGGTGGAGGTTCCTTGCAAGTTTGGGGCTGCAATTCTGCAAATGGAGTTGGGGATTTGGTCAGAATTAATGGTCTCCTCAATGCTGAGAAGTACAGGCAGATACTTATCCATCATGCAATACCATCAGGGAGGCATCTGATTGGCCCCAAATTTATTCTGCAGCATGACAACGACCCCAAACATACAGCGAAAGTCATTAAGAACTATCTTCAGCGTAAAGAAGAACAAGGAGTCCTGGAAGTGATGGTATGGCCCCACAGAGCCCTGATCTCAACATCATCGAGTCTGTCTGGGATTACATGAAGAGAGAGAAGCAACTGAGGCTACCTAAATCCACAGAAGAACTGTGGTTAGTTCTCCAAGATGTTTGGGCCAACCTACCTGCCGAGTTCCTTCAAAACTGTGTGCAAGTGTACCTAGAAGAATTGATGCTTGATGCTGTTTTGAAGGCAAAGGGTGGTCACACCAAATATGGATTTGATTTAGATTTTTCTTCTGTTCACTCACTTTGCATTTAGTTAATTGATAAATATAATCTATTAACATGTCTATTTTTGAAAGCATTCTTACTTTACAGCATTTTTTCACACCTGCCTAAAACTTTTGCACAGTACTGTATATATATATATATATATATATATATATATATATATATATATATATATATATATATATATATATATAATATATATATATATTTAGCTCAAAGAGCCAGCTGCCCAACGTTTCGATATGTTGCACATATCTTTCTCAAGGGAGCCTGTGTTTGAATCAAAACATTGGAGGTATTTATAGGTTTTTGACAGCATAACAACTACTTGTTATTGTTTACATTCAAATCTATGATTTATTCTTACATGATGTAATGCTGTTCTATATATTGTGACATTTTTACTTCTATCTTTGAATCTGTATTAATTCTAATTAACATTACTTTATATAAATTTATATTTTTATTATATCATGCAATGCTGGCTCTGAGGATCAGTCTAGATTTGGCCTCCCCAGCGCATCAGCATGCACAACTTTTGAACGAACTTTGTTTATTTATTTAAATGTTATATATCTATTGAAGTTAATTAGCTCATTCTTTTCTGTTGAGTCCCGCTGGCATAATCGTGTTCAGTCTATTTATCCATTTACTTTCTTTTATTCTTCTATATGTCGCATTGTCTAATTTTAGCTGTTCTAATACTACAAACTTTACATCATTTATGTCATGTCCTTGACTGGTGAAGTGCTGTACTATTGGTTCATTCATTTTTTTATTTCTAATTAATGAAAGGTGGTTCTGAATTTGTTTATATAAAGTAGTTCCAGTCTCTCCAACATATTTGATTTCATCACATTTTTCACAGGCTATACCATAAACAACATTGCTATTTTTACAGTAGGTATTAGTTTTTAGTGGATATGTGGTGTTCTTATGTTTAATTATATTTTTACTTTTATCTATGTATTTACACACTTTACATCTACTGGTGCACATGTTCGTAGAACTTATTTTGTCAATTATTCTTTTATGTTTACTGTGAACTAAAATATCATCTAAATTAGCTTCTCTTTTGAATGCTACAACTGGGGCCTTAAGAAATACTTTTTTTAATTTTTCTGAATTATGTAGAATCCGCAAGTGTTTCCAAACTATCTTAGAAATATTGGGCAAAAGTTTAGAGCAAGTCATTATTAATGGGACTCTTTTGACCTTTTTATCTCTAGTTTTATAATCTAGTAGATCATCTCTTTTTAGTTTATCCACTTTTCTTAACTCCGTCTCTATAATTCTTTCTTTGTATCCTCTTTTTTTAAGATTTGTTTTTAATACATTTCTTTGTTTCACAGTCACTTTCTTTTGAGCATATTCTTCGTATTCTTATTCCTAGACCCTTTGGGATTGCCCTTTTAGTGTGTATCGGATGTGCAGAGGACATGTGTAAATACTGGTGCATGTCAGTAGGTTTACAGAAGAGGTCAGTCTCAATTGAACCTTCTTCAAGTTTTACTATGGTATCTAAAAATTCTATTTCTTTCCTTGTCCATCGAAGGTCCACCTTAATATTACTGTGTATTTCATTTGCTATTTTATGAAACTGGAAGAGACTCTTCTCCATGTGTCCAAACCCCAAAAATATCATCTACAAAACGAATGTATTCTAAAGGTTCTCTTTCCGATTTTCTAAGTAATTGTTCTTCCCATTTTCCCATGTATGTACTGGCAAAATGCATTCCTAATTTAGATCCTATTGCTGTACCATCATTTTGTTTGTAATTCTTATCAACAAATGTAAAATAACTGTTTTCTAAAACTACGTTGATCATGTTCAGTACTTCTGCTGTTGGTATTGATTTATCTAGTCTATTATCTAGTGCTTTTTGACAAGCTTCTAAAGTTTCTTTATGAGGGACACTTGGGTACAAGGATTTTACATCCACGCAAAATAAAATTGTATTCTCTGGAAGGTTGTGTTTTATTGATTCAAGTCTTTTTAAAATTGTGTTGTATCCTTAACATAGCTTGGTAATTTCTCAACATGCGACCTAAGTTGTTTTCTGCTATTTCAGCTATTATGTGTGTTGGATTATCAATTGTACTGACTATCATTCGCATCGGGTGATTTTCTTTGTGCATTTTAGGATTTCCTCTTGCTAGGCCTGTTCTTGCATTATGTGGCTGCATGTATTTTTTAATTCTTTTGATATAATTCCTTTATTGTATAGTCTCTCCATAATTTCCTTAACCTCTTTTGCCGATTTATTGATCTTATTGCTTTTAACTTCTTCATATGTATCTGTATTATTTAATTCACATTCTACAGATTTCATATAGTCATCTGTGTTCATTATCACTATTCCTGAGCCTTTATCTGCTGGTCTTATCATTACATCATCATCATTTAACAACTCAGTCATAGCTTGTTCTTCAATATTGGTTAGATTAAGTTTACATCTTTTCTTTAGTCCTACTATTATTTCTTGTTTAACTACTTCAATATACATATCTAACCATTTGTCTCTTCCATTTAACATTTTTCATACCAGTACTATTGGTCTTCTGAGACTTACAACAAAATGTAGTTACTATCTTAAAAAAAAGAAAAGAAAGAAAACACATTATTTTTTATGAAAAACTGTAATTTATTAAAATGTGTATAAAAAAAAAATCTTATTGAAGAGTCTGGTACAAAATCCAACACAGGTATTTGAAGCAACTCTGTATGATAAAGATTAAAAGAGCAATTTCAATGTAGTTGACCTTAATGCATTGTACTGTATGTGTATGTAGGTTACAAAAACACATTAACAAGATGGAATACAATTCTGACAGGTAAGCGTGCACTTTGGGAATAGACGCTCTAAATCCAATGACTAAATGCAGTTTTATTCCACCAAATTAACAGAAAGGAATAGGATATTGTTTTTTACATTACATTTTTTCCATTTATTGCTAAGCAGCTGCACAGACGTTTGCTTCTTTTCAGCTTTGTTTTCACACTCAAGATGTGGGGAAGAAGAGTTTTTTCGTCAGGGTATATCTTGGCTCTGGCATCTGCTTGTTGTTTGTAATGTTTTCTCTGTTCATAAAGTTTTCGCTGCTCACATCTCTGTTCACTGTGGTCAGGATGCTCAGAATGTCTTCATTGCTGCAAAACGAAATCATCTCGTTATGAAGAGCTGGGTTTCAGTAGGGTGTAGCGCCACCATATACAGTCATAGTAGCGCTGTTCCAATACAACACTCCCTGTGGAATTCCCAGCGAAGACCAGCAACTTCACAGACAGAAAGCGAACATGCGCTCGGCTGTCTGTTCCACTCACCTGGCACACCCGGGCTTGCCTTTACCAGGTGAGCCACCTGGGGACCTGGACCCTCACTTTTGAGCCTCTCACAAAACATCAGTAAAGTCATGGATACTGATGCACCTGCCAACAAACAGGGAGACGCAGCTCCTACTGTATGGATTATCAAATGCATGTCACGGCTTTATTCTGCAGAACAAATTCAGACAATTTGCACAAAAATGTCAGTACAAAATATTGCTAAATTAATTTAGCAAACCCAAAATCGTGATATATTCTCACAATGGCACTGCTTATAATAACATTTCACAAAGATAATTTGATTTAAAACTGATCTGAGATTTATTTTTGAATACTGTAAGTGTCAAACAAATGGATTTATCAAATTCAGTATACTGATGAAATAACGCTTAGCAATATTAATTTACTACTGCAATGCTATCTAGAAATACAAAAAAAGAAACAGTTTAGTATTAGAAACAATCTTTACTATTTCTAAAAAATAAATCCACAAAGAACTCAAGACCACTGCTAAAAGAATGCATAGTGAATGCAGAACAGGATGTACAAAAATTACAAAATGAACTTGGACTGGAGCAGATTCAGAGCAGAAGGAAACCAGACAGCAGGGGAATCAGTCAGCTGCACGGGTTTGTTAATGAAGCGACAGGTGAAAACTACTCCCCTAATTAAGACAACCAAAAACGACAAGCCTGCTGTGTAGTCAGTGAGGACAGAGGAAACTATACCCAGCTTGAAAGCAGGGAGAAATGGACCCGAGCTACACAACCCAGAAAATGCTGCTACAGCCTGGCAGGTACACACATCTATTACATATTTTGCCAGCTGGTGCTGTTTTATTAAGAATATAAGCCATCAACCCAGATATACTGTTTGCTGTCATTAGGGTGGTTGCTGAAGGTCTTGTTAAATGATATAGGAGCTTTCAGCACACATGCTTTCTTGTATGCATGCTTGTTTCTCTGAAAAGTATACAGTAACTTATAACCTATTCACACCACCTCCTGTATAATGTGAGATCATCACTTCTGAATTAGTCTGAATTTGCATGTGTGTTGTGATAAAGCAAGTGTTTAAGGGGAAAGTATACAGTGATAAGTCAAACCTGCTCATTTATGAATAAGTATCTAATTAAAATACCTATCTAGTGGTTGGGGATGGGGCGCAGGGAAGCTAAACAAAAATGCTTCCTTATAGGGCCCTGTCCCTATAAAAATCTATTTGAAAAGAGTATGTCTGTGTGACTCACCTGGGGCAGAGCAGCTCCAGATTCCTGCACAGGGCCTGCATGTAGAAGGAACCTTTGGAGACACTTCTGTAGGATAAGTAATCCTCCATTGTAGCCATGCCGAGAAGGAAGTCTGAATCGTTGGGGATGGTGTCCACCTGTACTAGGCCTGCATCCGCTTCAGGCTCTGGTTCAGTTTCCGGTTGTGAAGCAGGACCTTCACCGTCTGCATGGATTTTCACAGCTATTTGGGTTTTTTGCCCTTGGCAAGCTTGGATGAAAAAGACCTTTGGCTTTTCCTTAAGAGAAGGGCACCTACTGCCAGTAAAATAGGAGGTTATTTCCCGAATGGAGACAGAAGAGCCATCTGTGCCCTCAATGGCTCCCTTCAATCCATGGGAGAGGATGCAGCAGACGAAGCAGTCCCTGTTACTGTGGTCCTGCTGGCGATACTCCTCCATTGTGGAACGGATTTCAACTGCTGTCTGGTCATTGTACTGCACAACTTCAAAATGCAACCACTTGAAGACCTTTGTCAGATACACTGAAGGGGAGAAATAGCACCTAATATTATTTATTTTTTATATTATCTTATCACAAGTTTTATAAGGAAATGTGTGCATCTATTTTAACGTTTTAAACAGGAGCATATCAATCACCTTCCGGGGGAAGGGGAAATAAAAGACAGGTCATTATTCCACTGGAGGTGGAGTTCCCCTCTCTACAGTTGATTCTGCTGTAAACCACTCCCTTTCTGTAGTGCTCAGCTTCCTGCAGTAAACAGCTTTACTCTTTCACTACCACGTCACATCTAATCCAAACAGAAGGGTGATGCTACAACTCCGACGTGCCAAATAAACAGTAAAGGGGTAGCAACAGGACTCCACAAACAAACAACCCAGACAATTACTTTGAATAGTCATTTTTTGTTTAAGAAGTAGTGTTTTGTTTTTCTTCAGTATTCGTAGTAAAAAGCTTTTGCCCATTGTGTGATGAGCATTTCTGCAATTCTCTCATGTAACCCCAGTGCTGTGGAGATCAGTCCAGTGCACGGCTCGTGAGGGGATTTCATCAAAGTACATGAGCTTCATTTTTTGCTGTAGGGAAAACCCGTAACAATATCCTTGTGATGCATTACTATAGAGGCTTACTATTACAATAAGTTCCAACTATTATTTAGCAAAACCTTCAGTTGTCCCACATTTGATCAACCTCTTTAGTTAACCATGTGGCTGGTTAATCCTTTAGGAATGGCTTAACCAACAAATGAACGGAGTCTAGGGATATACAGTAATATGCTGTTAAAAGTTCTCTCACCAGCATCGATATCTGTGCCTTCTCTGTCGTTCAAAGGTCGTGAAGGAACTTTCAGCCTTGCTTTTTCAAAGTCCTTGTTGTTTATTATCACACAATAGCCCCTGGGCCTGCTGGTCATTTTATAAGCATCAACCTGCAAAATAAAATAAATGAATAAATAATGTACAAATGTACAAACGTTTTAATACTGAAACAGAAAGCTTTGCAGTCTGAAATCGATGATTTCTTGGTAACCTGACAGTACACTTTGTGATGACCCCTAATGGTACAATTTTTGTTTCTACAAGCATTTGACCAAAAAAATAGGATACATGTCATATGTAGCACATTCTGTTGTGTTAACTAGATCAAGCTTCTGTTAAGTAATATAATATACTAAAATATTTAGATTATAATCACCTTGTTGTCCAGAGATGCTACAGACACAGGCCCCGCATCAAGGCTGAGACTCGGGAGGACTTCACCTGGAAAGACAGAAGTTAGTTTGCTTTGCAAATTTACTGACACTTACAAGAAGTGACTTCTATGCTATAAATATTAACTACACAGTATATATTTTAAAAAGACCCAAACTTGAATGTAATCATGTTATTAAAATATCAGAGAGGAAAAGCTTTAAGAAAGATGACATCCAAATTGTTTGGTTTCTTCATTGTACCTCACATCCACACCCAACACATAGCATAGAAAGGTAATTTCGGTTTGCACAATAAACCACTCAAAATCCCAAACTTACCGTTTTGTGAAGATCGCTGGCCTGGTAAATCACGTGTATGATTTCCAAACTATAGAAAAGGAAAATGCAAATGAAGTAAATGTAAACCTACCAAACAGCTATTAAGACAAGGACACATGCCTTACTACAAAATCTATATTTATCTATTTGCAAAAATACTAAAATTGTCTAAAAGTTATTTCAGTCCATTCCATTCCAGGATGTTGTTCCAAACAAAATGAAAGCGACTGGAGACCTGGTTGGAACAAGAACAAGGCTCTCAACTCAAATGGACAGAAAGTGAGAGGACCACTCGTATACAAAATACCATCAAAAAATGTAAAAATACCAAATGCAATATATATTACGATGGAATTTTTAAAAAGCCCTGTCCTTAAAGGGCCTGGTAATACTGCACATACTCGGTAAGATTTACTAGAACTGTTTTGTTAGCTCTATAGTATGTTCTTTTTAAGTCTGGAGTAAACACTTCCAAAATGATCCTTCTATTTTCTAATCCTTTTGCCGCACTTGCAGTGCCACCCCCTGGTCCGGTGAAGTATAGATGCACCACAGTCTGTGCAGCAAATTGAGCAATATGAACAAACCCCCCTCCACCTCCACCTCCACGCTCCTCTCCCTACCTGCTGGGAGTGCTGTGGAGGCTGTCTGGTGGGATCTTCTCTGGAGGCGACTCTGCTAGGAGGAACTGGAGCTGCACTTCGGCTCGTGTCAGTGGGATCGGGCGTCTGGGTTACTGCAGCTATAAAATAGAATAAAATATACTTGTGTTTGTAGCTAAAACAAAAGGGAGGGATTCAATCAATACAGTGCCTTGCATAAGTATTCACCCCCCTTGGACTTTTCCACATTTTGTAGTGTTACAACCCTGAATTAAAATGGATTTAATTAGGATTTTTTGTCACTGATCTACACAACATAGTCCATAATGTCGAAGTGGGGAAATAAATCTACATATTTTTCAAAATTATTTACAAATAAAAAACTGAAGTGTCTTGATTGCATAAGTATTCACCCCCTTTGCTGTGACACCCCTAAATAAGCTCTGGTGCAACCAATTGCCTTCAGAAGTCACATAATTAGTTGAATGGAGTCCACCTGTGTGCAATTAAAGTGTCACATGATCTCAGATTAAATACACCTGTTTCTGGAAGGCCCCAGAGTTTGTTTGAGAGCATATCTAAACAAACAGCATCATGAAGACCAAGTAGCTATCAAAACAAGTCCGGGATAAAGTTCTGGAGAAGCACCAATCAGGGTTGGGTTATAAAAAAATATCCCAAACTTTGAACATCCCCCGGGGCACCGTTAAATCCATTATTAAAAAATGGAAAGAATATGGCACAACCGCCTAGAGAAGGCTGTCCACCAAAGCTGACCAGGTAAGGAGGGCATTAGACAGAGAAGCAACCAAGAGGCCAATGGTAACTCTGAAGGAGCTGGAGAGATCCACAGCTGAGATGGGAGAAACCATCCATGGGACAACTAACCCGGATGCTCCACAAAGCTGGGCTTTATGGAAGAGTGGCGAGAAGCAAGCCATTGCTGAAAAATACCCATATCAAATCCCGTTTGGATTTTGCTAAAAGGCATGTGGGAGACACAGCAAACATGTGGAAAAAGGTTCTCTGGTCTGATGAGACCAAAATTGAACTTTTTGGCCTTAGCGCAAAACGCGATTTGTGGTGCAAAGCCAACACTGCCCATCACCCTGAGAACACCATCCCCACGGTGAAGTATGGTGGTGGCAGCATCATGTTATGGGGATGCTTTTCATCGGCAGGGACTGGGAAACTGGTCAGGATTGAGGGCAAAATGGATGGAGCCAAATATAGGGAAATTCTAGAGGAAAACCTGTTTCAGTCTGCAAGAGACCTGGGACTGGGGTGGAGGTTCACCTTCCAGCAGGACAATGACCCTAAACACACAGCCAAAGCTACACTGGAGTGGTTTAAAAACAAGAACCTGAATGTCTTAGAATGGCCCAGTCAAAGCCCAGACCTCAATCCGATTGAGAATCTGTGGCAAGACTTGAAAATTGCTGTTCACCAACGGTCCCCATCCAACTTGACAGAGCTTGAGCAATTTTGCCACGAAGAATGGGCAAAAATTGCAGGATCCAGATGTGCAAAGCTGGTAGAGACTTACCCAAAAAGACTCACAGCTGTAATTGCTGCCAAAGGTGCTTCTACCAAGTATCGACTCAGGGGGGTGAATACTTATGCAACCAACAAATGTCTTTCTTTTTTGTTTAATTAACTTGTGTGTCACAATAAAAAATATTTTGCACCTTCAAAGTGTTAAGTATGTTGTGTAAATCAAATGGTAAAAATCCCAATTAAATCCATTTTAATTCCAGGTTGTAACCCTACAAAATGTGGAAAAGTCCAAGGGGGGTGAATACTTATGCAAGGCACTGTACATGAAGCACCTGTGTTGTTTCCATGTGGTATGGCGTTAAGTCAAATTGCCATGGAATTACCAACAAACCTGTCAAAGAAGTTTTTTCATTTATACAGTACTGTGCAAAAGTTTTAGGCAGGTGTAAAAAAATGCTGTAAAGTAAGAATGCTTTCAAAAATAGACATGTTAATAGATTATATTTATCAATTAACTAAATGCAAAGTGAGTGAACAGAAGAAAAATCTAAATCAAATCCATATTTGGTGTGACCACCCTTTGCCTTCAAAACTGCATCAATTCTTCTAGGTACACTTGCACAAAGTCAGGGATTTGGTAGGCATATAGTCAGGTGTATGATTAAACAATTATACCAAACAGGTGCTAATGATCATCAATTCAATATGTAGGTTGAAACACAATCATTAACTGAAACAGAAACAGCTGTGTATGAGGAATAAAACTGGGTGAGGAACAGCCAAACTCAGCTAACAAGGTGAGGTTGCTGAAGACAGTTTACTGTCAAAAGTCATACACCATGGCAAGACTGAGCACAGCAACAAGACACAAGGTAGTTATACTGCATCAGCAAGGTCTCTCCCAGGCAGAAATTTCAAGGCAAACAGGGGTTTCCAGATGTGCTGTCCAAGCTCTTTTGAAGAAGCACAAAGAAACGGGCAACGTTGAGGACCGTGAGACGCAGTGGTCGGCCAAGGAAACTTACTGTAGCAGATGAAAGACACATCATGCTTACTTCCCTTCGCAATCGGAAGATGTCCAGCAGTGCCATCAGCTCAGAATTGGCAGAAAACAGTGGGACCCTGGTACACCCATCTACTGTCCGAGAAGTCTGGTCAGAAGTGGCCTTCATGGAAGACTTGTGGCCAAAAAGCCATACCTCCGGCGTGGAAACAAGGCCAGCGACTCAACTATGCACGAAAACACAGGAACTGGGGTGCAGAAAAATGGCAGCAGGTGCTCTGGACTGATGAGTCAAAATTTGAAATATTTGGCTGTAGCAGAAGGCAGTTTGTTAAGCGAAGGGCTGGAGAGCGGTACACGAATGAGTGTCTGCAGGCAACAGTGAAGCATGGTGGAGGTTCCTTGCAAGTTTGGGGCGGCATTTCTGCAAATGGAGTTGGGGATTTGGTCAGAATTAATGGTCTCCTCAATGCTGAGAAGTACAGGCAGATACTTATCCATCATGCAATACCATCAGGGAGGCATCTGATTGGCAGATACTTATCCATCATGCAATACCATCAGGGAGGCATCTGATTGGCCCCAAATTTATTCTGCAGCATGACAACGACCCCAAACATACAGCGAAAGTCATTAAGAACTATCTTCAGCGTAAAGAAGAACAAGGAGTCCTGGAAGTGATGGTATGGCCCCACAGATCCCTGATCTCAACATCATCGAGTCTGTCTGGGATTACATGAAGAGAGAGAAGCAACTGAGGCTGCCTAAATCCACAGAAGAACTGTGGTTAGTTCTCCAAGATGTTTGGGCCAACCTACCTGCCGAGTTCCTTCAAAAACTGTGTGCAAGTGTACCTAGAAGAATTGATGCTGTTTTGAAGGCAAAGGGTGGTCACACCAAATATTGATTTGATGTAGATTTTTCTTCTGTTCACTCACTTTGCATTTTGTTAATTGATAAATATAAACTATTAACATGTCTATTTTTGAAAGTATTCTTACTTTACAGCATTTTTTCACACCTGCCTAAAACTTTTGCACAGTACTGTATGTGTGGGGTTAAGGAGACTATAAGGCCTTGTTCCCTGGTCACCACAAGAGGCATGTGCATTTGTATACAGAGGTGGCACTGTGGTTGGCTATGTCATTTTTAACTGTTAATATGCTCCTAAACAAATGTACCAGCCTGAGCGAGAAACAGAACTTTATTGACCCATTAACCCATCTGTTCTGAAAAAAGAAGGGAATTGCAAGTGTATCAGAACTCTGAAGGTCACAGAATGGTCTTAGCTGGTCTGTCAGGCACTGTATGTTTGTAAAGACACACATTGCTTTACAATTAGCTGGGAATGTATACTTTGAGCACTGTATTGAGCCCAGTATGAATCAGCTTGCTCCAGTAATGTTATGTATGCTTTGCTGAAGGCACCCTGGCTTGGCAACAGTCAACAAATGAGTCACTTTCTGCTTCCAACAAAACAGGTCACAAAATCAGGTCTTGCAATAATTCCCCTGATCTGCATGTTCATGAAAAGATACAATGCGACAACCTGCTTTTACAGCTTTGCTTCTGTTATTGAAATTGGTTGGGTATATGAGAGCATTAGATGCTGTGTTTTACAATTGCTGAGAAAATGGTTTTTTTTTTTTTTTAATGAAGACTATATATATATATATATATATATATATATATATATATATATATATATATATATATATATATATATATACACACACAAACACACACACACACAGTTGTAGTCAAAAGTTTACATACCCAATGGAAATTTCTCAAAAATAAAGAATTTTAGGAAAGATCTTTTGTAGCAAAAGTTGTGCTTTTGTGGATGAGGAAAATAAGTTACAACAACTGGATACAATTATTTATTTCAGCAATTTTTTTGCAAAACTCAAAAAATGCTAATTTCATTATTTCCATATGATAATGCAGAACCTAATTCTAGAAGTGTCTACAAAATGCTGGGTTGTAGGTGAACATTCTTAGAGAGTATAAAAAGGTTAGGCATAGGATGATTGCTGTCATTACCGATATCGGAAAAAGTAAAGAGCTATCTGAAGACCTTAGGCAGAAAATTATTTATTGTCAAAGATGAAGAAGGATACAAGAAGATTTCTAAGCATTTGAGTATCCCAATTTCAACCATTGTTTCTAATCTCAAGAAGTACAAGACTCAGAGTACTGGCACAACGCTCCCTCGGTCTGGAAGAAAGAAGTTCTTTTACCAAGAACATGTAGAAGAATTGTGAGGAAGGTTAATAACAATCCGAGATTTGAGATTGACTGCCAAAGATATTCAAAGTGAATTGGCTGCAAGTGGGACTGGGGTTTCCATTTCAACCATAGGTCGAGTATTGCATGGTGACGGTCTCAATGGTCGCAGGCCAAGGAAAAAGCCTTAGGAAAACATCACAAAAGACAAATCGCTTAAAGTTTGCAAAACGGCATTTGAATGATGGATATGAGTTCTGGTGAAAGGTTTTCTGAAGTGATGAAACAAAAATCAAGCTATTTGGTCACGCTGATGTCGTTACGTTTGGAGAAAGTCTGGTGAGACGTACAAAGAAAAGAACACCATACCTACTGTCAAGCATGGAGAGCATACGAGAGAGCGTACACAGGTTATGGATTTGTTGTTTTTCTTGATTTGTAGCAATTTAATGTTTTAAATACATTTGTTAATCAGGTTCTTAGAAAAAAGAAAAATGCCAATCAATGGGAATAAAATGGTTAAATAATACTTTATGTGTGATGTTTGCCTACGACTATACGAGACTAACAATGATTGGTATTGTGGCGATCTCGGTTAACACAGGCAGGCGCATCACACATGGCAAGGCAATCCACACACAGGCGGAGGGCGGGCGTGAACTCGGACCTCTTGCACTAAAGCATAGCGCCGATACCGCTGTACAAAAGAGCCGACTCGTTTGCAAGGAGCGTATATCAGGCTTATGTCTCTGTGTGTGATTACATCACCTACGAGCCCTGCTGCTGCCTTCCCCCATACACGCTACAGTATTTATAGGGTTTGTTGTATCTTAATATAAAATAAACTTGATTATACTGCTTTTGTATTTTTTGCAGTATTAGCAATAAAAAGTATGTCTCTGCGAGTGTACGTGAACATTTTTTAATCCCACGATATCGCGATATGGAAATTATTATCAATATCGAACGATATCGATATCATATCAAAATATCGATACTGGTGCCCACCCCTAATATATATATATATATATATATATATATATATATATATATATATATATATATATATATATATATACACATATACAGTACTGTGCAAAAGTTTTAGGCAGGTGTGAAAAAATGCTGTAAAGTAAGAATGCTTTCAAAAATAGACATGTTAATAGATTATATTTATCAATTAACTAAATGCAAAGTGAGTGAACAGAAGAAAAATCTAAATCAAATCCATATTTGGTGTGACCACCCTTTGCCTTCAAAACAGCATCAATTCTTCTAGGTACACTTGCACAAAGTCAGGGATTTTGTAGGCATATAGTCAGGTGTATGATTAAACAATTATACCAAACAGGTGCTAATGATCATCAATTCAATATGTAGGTTGAAACACAATCATTAACTGAAACAGAAACAGCTGTGTAGGAGGAATAAAACTGGGAGAGGAACAGCCAAACTCAGCTAACAAGGTGAGGTTGCTGAAGACAGTTTACTGTTAAAAGTCATACACCATGGCAAGACTGAGCACAGCAACAAGACACAAGGTAGTTATACTGCATCAGCAAGGTCTCTCCCAGGCAGAAATTTCAAGGCAGACAGGGGTTTCCAGATGTGCTGTCCAAGCTCTTTTGAAGAAGCACAAAGAAACGGGCAACGTTGAGGACCGTAGACGCAGTGGTCGGCCAAGGAAACTTACTGCAGCAGATGAAAGACACATCATGCTTACTTCCCTTCGCAATCGGAAGATGTCCAGCAGTGCCATCAGCTCAGAACTGGCAGAAAACAGTGGGACCCTGGTACACCCATCTACTGTCCGGAGAAGTCTGCTCAGAAGTGGCCTTCATGGAAGACTTGCTGCCAAAAAGCCATACCTCTGACGTGGAAACAAGGCCAAGCGACTCAACTATGCACGAAAACACAGGAACTGGGGTGCAGAAAAATGGCAGCAGGTGCTCTGGACTGATGAGTCAAAATTTGAAATATTTGGCTGTAGCAGAAGGCAGTTTGTTCGCAGAAGGGCTGGACAGCGTACACGAATGAGTGTCTACAGGCAACAGTGATGCATGGTGGAGGTTCCTAGCAAGTTTGGGGCTGCATTTCTGTGGTTAGTTCTCCAACATGTTTGGGCCAACCTACCTGCCGAGTTCCTTCAAAAACTGTGTGCAAGTGTACCTAGAACAATTGATGCTTGATGCTGTTTTCAAGGCAAAGGGTGGTCACACCAAACATGAATTTGATTTAGATTTTTCTTCTGTCTCACTTTGCATTTAGTTAATTGATAAATATAATCTATTAACATGTCTATTTTTGAAAGCATTCTTACTTTACAGCATTTTTTCACACCTGCCTAAAACTTTTGCACAGTACTGTATATAGTAACAAACTGTAACTACTTCTAAAATGCCACACAATTGGCATAGGAGTCTCACAACGATTGGCTCGGAGTTTTTGCAAACAGAGAATGCAGTTCTCTAAAACTGGCATCCAAAATTAATATGAACCTCTTGTACTGGGCCCTTGTGCCAGCAGTAAAACTCCTGCTGTGGAGTGTGTGTATATACAGTATGCAGCTCTTACCTTGTTTCTGTTTATACTCCTCAATCCTTTGGACTAAGTCTTTGTTGGTTTTACCACAGACATATTCTAACTCATTCAGCTTGTCTTCTCCCAATATCTCCATCTTCTCCATTTCCGCAAAAACATCCAGCATAGTCTTCAAACAAAAATGTGAGAAACAAAAATGAATTAGTACCTTCCCTAACCTTATAGACAGGTATTCAAATGTTTAACATACATTGGTTTGTTAGTATATGTTAGAGTATGATAGTTGTTCATTATCAACCATCTGTGTTCTGTTAAGTCAACCCCAAGTTTTCTCCCAAACAGCCATTGTCACAAAGCTTGTACTGTAGTCTTGCACAGGTTTATTTTCTGTTCAGAAAATTAAAAGTTGTTGTTACAACATTATTAGTCCAAACTAAGCTGGCACAAGATAATCACTAATTCACATGGTCAAGTATCAGACTGTTTTACTTGCGCTTATGTCTGGTGTGTCTCTGTATACTTACTGCGTTGTCTTTCAATGTGCACCTGCGGAGCTCTTCAGTCAGCAAGGATTTGATTGCCTTCACTTCATTTGTAGTTACATTTTCAGAAATGTCATAGAGCATTTTCCTAAAAATAAAGAACACATGTTTTTGTTTTTTGTCTCGTATTGCCATTTTAAATCCAGACCTAATGAATGGGGAAGCTGTATTTTGCTGCGATTGTCAATGATACTGTGGTACAAAGAGGGAAGAGGAAATACTTGAAATCATACCAATTTCAGCAATTACCACTTCTAGATTCTTGTCATTGTTTTTTATTTTGTCTTGCAGAGCATGGGGGATAATGTTTGGAGCACAGAATCCTTATTCATGGCAGCTTTCAGTTAACCTACCTCCTCTTTTATTTTTTATATGTGAAATTTGGTAAAACTTCAGCCCCGTTGTAAAGCAGGGTCTCATTTGTGAAGTTTCTTCCTATTTTTATCCATGACAAAGATTAGTGTGGTTGCCAGGGGAAATACAGTATACTGTCATCTGAAAGCGGATATGTAGCTGGCCTAAATGCACAGGGCATTTACTGTTCCTATCAGCACCTATCCAGTGGCCAACAACTTCTTACTTTCCTCTGAGAGTTACATCTTGGCTATCGTACTTTGTTGTTTTTCCTTTCATGTTCTGTAATCTTTCCCTTTGTATGAAAGGAGCAAAACATATCAGGGTTTATTTTAATGATTAAATGTGATGTGTTTTAATACCGTATTAAAACTGTCTGGAGAGAGCTGGAATGAATCTCTGAATGATTACATTTTTTGTCCAAAATGGCACTTTTTATGATCAATATTAGTAACCTATTTATAAACTAGTAAAAAGTATAGTCATTTCTAAAAATGCCTTTACAAAATTTAAATCCATTTCACTAACTCAGAACTGAGAATTAACACAAAGAAAATGTGCTAGTGAGTTAGTTAGTTAACTTGAAATTGCCCTATAAAATGAACTGGTACAGCTTTATTTTCTTTGTGAGCTCAAAGTATAGCACCCTGGTGTGATGACGTCATACGGAACACGCGCTGTGCTAGTGAAAGGCAGCAATACTGTGAGCTCACCTGTATTCAGATATCTTTCCTGGCATATCGAGTCTGTTTTGAACCTCTTGTTTGGACGTTCCGCACAGTTTCAGCAGGTCGAATCTCCTAATTGTGTAGAGGAGCTCGGGGACAATGTCTTGGTCGTCATCCCCTAGCTTTCCCTGCTCCCTCAGTTTGATAAACAAGTCTTTGGCATCTCTTATGGCCTGCTGCTTCTTTTTCGGGATGTGATCACGGCACAGAAATTTCAAAGCTACCACCTCTTCCGAGCCCAGATCCTCATCGATTTCGTGAAGGACACTACGATCCATGGTGGTACGATTACCGGCCACCTAGATCCCAGTCTGTAAAGCAAAAAGCTTTTACTAAGAAGCGTGATGTCCTGGCATTATTAATTCCAATATTCACACAGGCATGGCTTGAAATGCATTTGGAAGCACAAATTAAAATATTAGTATAAATTAGTACTCCCATCCCACAAAACAAACTAATATGTTACACTGAATTCACATCTAGTCCTTGACATCTTCCAGTATCTAATTGATTTCAATACCTATATTTTATTTTGAATATTGATCCTATTTATGTTTAGTTTCCCAAGACATGTAAGGATTTTAAAGGATATATTTTTTTTATACACAGTTGCATATCTTGAGTTACTGCCTCCTGGGTTATTACATTTGTCTTAAGTTCTTTAATATTAAATTTGTATTGAGAAGCTACAAAAAAAACAAAAAAAACAGGATTGCCAAAGTTCACATCTGATATAGCACAAATGCTGATATTTTCTAGTCTTTGACATACACATTACATGAATAATAATTAACGACCTCTTATTGCATTTTTTATTACCCCTGAAATTGTGTAAAAGCGAGTCAATCTCTGTACAGGAGAAGTTTTTAAAAATGGGTTGTGGAGGCATAGCAAACTGCCTGGGTTAGTATATTAACTAAAACAAGTGCTACCAGTGAGCTGGAAAACTTTGAAACGATTCAAAGAAAACTCGTATAAAATGTACTTACTTCTACAATTGTGGTGCTCACTGAAACCAGCTCCTCAGCAGTGAATCCGTCTGTGTGAAATTAAATATAGAGAGAGAGGAAAGGGCAAACACATTGTCATTGGTAGTTCAAAAACAGCTGACTGACTTCCTTGTTCATCAGTCTGATCTGTTGCCTCTGCAGCTCTTGCAAGAGACTATCACCCAGGGCAGGGCCACAGTAATGTCTCAAGAGCATAAGGCTCCAGCACGAAGGCTCGCACAGCGCAGCTCTAGCAGGGCGCTCACATTGGATAGTGCTGCGTGCGCAACTCGTAATTTACGTCGTGCTTCATTTACCCTCAACACCCCTACCACGTGACCACAAACAGGGTGTGGGAGGGGGAGAACACTTAACATAGTTATTATTAATTGGTGATCCACGGCCAGTACCCCACGAACCTTAGGTTTAGGGTTAGGTTATTGTTATGAAATAAACTTAGTTTTAGTACCTAAATTCATCACCCTTATCATGTGATCGGGCTGTAG
The DNA here is from genome assembly GCA_030684275.1 of Acipenser oxyrinchus oxyrinchus. Taxonomy (NCBI): domain Eukaryota; kingdom Metazoa; phylum Chordata; class Actinopteri; order Acipenseriformes; family Acipenseridae; genus Acipenser; species Acipenser oxyrinchus. Next base: position 18,556,219 of record CM060257.1, on the reverse strand, counting down.
CATAAAATGATGACGTCTATTACGAGCTGCGCACGCAACACTGTCCTGTGTGAGCTGCCAGTGAGAGCTACACAGTGCGAATCTGCGTTCTGCAGCAATACCCCTCTCGTCTAACAGCACCACAGCGCTACAGCATAGAACACAGCATGCATGGTGCGTGCAATAACCTAGTAGGATTGGAAATTCTATGGGGATTTTCTTTTGTAGACCCTTGTATTGTTAAAACCCCTCCCTGCTAGTGTAAACCGCTGTACACCGTGAGGCTGACTGTGTGTGAGGTTTAAAATAAAGCCACTAGCTTTCTGACAATTCTGTGCTTCCCATTTAAACCACCCCTTATTCACTGCTGGGAATGTATTCTGTCTCTAGAAACGCTAAAAGAAGTGTTTTAAATTCAATAACTTTTTGACTAGAAGTCTTTTTAGTTTCCACATTTAAAGACATTGAAAAATAAAGCCCTGTCTTTGTAGTTCGTCCGACTGTTTGAAAGTCATGTTTACATTTTTACATAAATGCTATTGAGGATAGACAATTAAGACTCCCTTTCCCAACATAGACTGAAATGTCTAACATTTGCATATCACCACCAACTGACACATGAAACCTATTTTGCATTAGCAGGACTCTAGAGAGTGCGGCAGGGCAAATCCCTGCCTGAAGAAAATGTGTTGGTAGTTGGCAGGGATAGGGTTAATTTCTGTCCCTGCCAGATAAATGTGAAAAGTAAAAAGTTTAGTTTGCACTCCAAAACGGAGTTAGGTTTTTTGTTTTGTTTGTTTCATTTTTGTTTGGTATTTAAAATAAAGGGCACAAACATGCTGTGAAAATAAAAATTCCTGTGTGTGAGTCAGCCAATCGTACTGAAAAAAAGAGTGACGATCTTTCACATATGGTGACAGGACAACAGCACCCCAATGACTCGGAAAATTAAAGATGGATCCAGAAGAGATCAAGGAAATGATAGAGATCTTGAACAGGCTATGGCAGCACAAAAAGAAAGTAACAGGTGACTGAGGCAATGTAACAGGGCGAGATCTGTGCTGGCTGTCTGACGCATGCATGATCCTGCAGGAGGAGCTCGGGAGCCCTGTGGGATCCGACTGTCAATCATGGCACGGGGAGGTTGGGAGAGGGTGTGTTGTCTTTCCCTCTCTCTGAGTGGTCCGGAGGCGGGTCTTGGGGGGGGGGTCACTCGACTGATAAAAGAATGCCTTTGGTGCTCTTTTGGTTGGCCCTTTTTAGGAGATACACAGTGATGCTGGGTTGCCTTGGAGTCCGGTGAAAACAAGCCTGGAGAGAGAACGCCAGCAACTGGAGCGAGAGACCGAGCCAAGCAAGCACGACTAAGGAAGGCAGCCGCTATTGAAAGCGGGAAGCAAATTATTATTTACATACCCAAGCAGGGACATTGGAATGGCCGGTTATGTGGCAGGGCATATACCTGCCTGAAGAAATTGGTAGTTGGCAGGGATAGGGTTAATTTCTGTCCCTGCCAGATAAATGTGTGTGTGGCAGTGTTTGCACAGCTACAGGTGTAATTAGTTTAATTTAATTGACTACCTGTTCATTTGTTTTTAGTTTAATTAGTGTCAACTGCCAGTAATTTAGCAGGCTGCTATTTAAACAGGGTGACATGTTTGTTCAGGGCAGTCTCCAGCCTGTGTGAGGAGAGAGGCTGATATGCTAAAGAAACCTGTGTGCTTTTGTAAACGTAGTGTGGAAACATTTGTGTTTGTTTGAAGAATTGTTTTAAATTGGTAGACTCCTTAGCCTGGTCGATTTTAGTTAGGAACCAAAAGTAAAAAATTAAAATTCTTCTGTGTGTCAGTCAATCGTGCTGAAAAAGAACCAGAAAGAGTGAGGATCTTTCACAAGAGGTGTTATGCATTATTTCAATACAGGATTTGGCTATTTAAAATAATACTTTTATCTCTGAATATGTTAATTGTACATGTTTATTTGTCATGTGCATTATTTGTAAAATCACAATAGTTATTATTATTGAGGCACTTAAACCTTTTTTTTCACTTTTGTTCACTGGCCCACATGAAAACCTGAAGACTACTTATTTGAAACACTGATATAGAGGTGCATACTAGAATATGAAAAAAACTGTTGCAAGCACACACTTTACATAATACCTTGTTACCTAGTGATAAATAGGAGTGTATTCTATATTTAGAATAGTCAGTACAAATGTAATGTTTATATGTATTGCTTTTAGGTTTGCTATTCCTAATATACAGCAGTTATCTAATCCTGGAGCAGCCCACTATTTTGCAATAGCATCTGGCCAGCCATTTTATTTAAAAAGCCACACCGACAGCCAGAGGTCTCTTAAAGAGGCAAAAAATCACAAACACAGATTTAATACAATATGAAGAACACTTGAATGTAACCTTAAATTGGTGTACAGTAGTTTGCTAAGACCCCCTATTCAGTATTTAGCTCTGTATTTAGCTATGTTAGCTCTGTTTTACTGGACTGTCCTTGTATTCTTTTCAAACCCGTTAACACCCTTAAAAGAGCAATATTGTGGAGCTCAGTGAGCTATATATGGCTGAAGAGATCTCTGTTAGACAGCCCTGCTTTAAATAAATAAGACAAAGCACAAGTAATAGCAAGCTGACATGATGAGCTGCCCAAGTTTATTTCAGTGTTACGGTTGCTTGCTCTGCAGACTGTGTTTCTTGTTTTACGGTACTGTGAACAGCCTGGCTTGATCTTGAGATGTGTCTTTGGGCTCTTCACCCTGCCCTGTCTGGCCCTGCAGTTCTGAATTGATATTCTCCTTGGCTTTGAGCTCCCTAGCCAAGGTCTCACGCTTTGCCTTGCTCCGTTCATCAAGAAGCTCCTCGCACTTGAGGAAGAATCTACGTCTGCAAAGAAAAGCAGTGGCATGCAGTTCAAGGACGTGTATATCACCGGGTTTCATTCATTTTAATTTAGTTATTTACAGTAGTTATTTATGAAACATATATTCAGTATATACATCCTGTGATCAGATTATATATTTTGCCTCAGTATGTTGCTGGACTGCTAAAATCATCATTCAGTACCTGCAAAGTAGCCTTTAGGGGACAAAAACACAGTATTTGTGTGTGTTATATATCTGAGCCAAGCAGTCACCTGCTTTAAGCAGCCAGTAACCCTAGGAAATATGTTTCAATACGTGTAAATGACCTTGACAAAGCAGCCACAAAAGGTTCATTCAGGTTACCCTACTTTAGAAATTTCATGTAATGATAATGCATGAGTTTTAATGTCCTTATAAGACTATTTTAGCCTTTGTGTTACTAAACACATGAAGATGTTTTCCAGCGCGTTCGTTTTCATTATTTATTGACGTTGGGCATTTAAAAAAGCATGGTAGTGTTTTTAAAATGTGATCTAAACACTTTTATAGATTAATGTTGTATTGATGCCTTTTATAGAAAGTGGATTTGAATGCATTATGCTCTTACCCTAAGTCAGCATTTTCATTCATCAGGCCATGGATTCGATTCTGATATCGGTTATCCATTTCCGAGATTCTCTGCTCATAGTTTTGTTCAGATTCTATCAGCTTACCTTTCTGCAATAATAATAATAATAATAATAATAATAATAATAATAATAATAATAATAATAATCATCATCATCATCAAACATGGAAAAGGCTAATATGACGAGCTGCAGATAATCTAACTCAATCCTGGGGTTTGGAGAAGTTGTATCCTTTTTAATAGTAAAATATTCTGCAGGTTAATTCGTCCAGGAACATCGATGCTTGGAAGAGCATGTTCAAAGAGAATATCATTTCAGTCTTCATGCTGGAGTGACTGAATAGCATTTTTTAGAAAAGCAAAGTTAGGATTACGTTAAAGGTTTGGATCAGGAGTTAATTTGTAAACACAAAGGTACTGAATCTCATAATTAAGGAAGAGGGATAGCATTTTTGTTTCCAGACCTATGTCCTGCCCTTGATTTACAGCAGCTATCATAGATGTTACAAGTTCTCATCTGCTTGGGGATCAGGGTTTCATGCCTTATTGTTGGTGTCGGTAGCTGCATGCCGACCATTCCCTAGCCATGTTTTAACAATCTTCAGGTTTGAACAATAGCAGTGGCGGGGCAACAAATCTGATGAACAGGAGCGACGACACTACTGTTGTTAAGAGTGCTATTTTCTTAGCATTTCACCTGTTGGGGTGTAAAAAGCGAATAATGTTTCACATGGTACCAGATTTGGGATCCGGTAAGATCTGGCATAAATGAACCCATGGTTTGGGGTCAAGTTGGGATTTAGGGTTAGGCTTATGTGTAGATGTTGGAGATGATGATGTTTCTCTGGGTGATTTGTGATGAACATTTTGATTTAAAAAAAAAAAAAACTTAAGTTACAGATCAAGAGGTTAAAACTTTGAGACAACAAATTGCCGACAGGCTGCGTGTTCCAATACATGACAGTTTGACTTCATCAAAAACAACACTCCTAGTAGCCAATAGAATAACGTTTTCTTACCGCGACTTGCAGTTCACGCTGTGCTTGTTTGAGGGCAACGTTCATGCTGCTGATTTTTGTCTTGTTTTCAGCCAAATCATCTTGTAGGGCCTACTCCAAACAGAAACATGCAATTCGGTTACACAGTGCATACAAATCACACACTAATGAAAATGTAACCCTAGACTCTCTCAAACTACCCTACCCTGCATGAACGTTGCTGTTAAGTGCTGGGACTCATTTTGAATGTAATGTTTTACTACCTTCTTGTACATTTAAAAACTTGATCCTCAATGCCCATTTTATAACTCCAGATATAAAAAGGATGTGATTTGTAAGGTAAGGCGAATCAAATTTGGCACTTGCATTGGCTCGGGGAGGAGGGAGGGGAGGGGAGTCCTCCTCAGATGAGGCTGTCTGAGGTCATCCAATTGAAATTCAATAGAAATAAATCTCCTGTACCTTGAGCTCCTCGGCTGTATTCCCCGGGACACTGGTGTTAGTCACCACCGTGGTCTCTGTGTTCTCATTCAGTGCCTAAAACAAATTGAGCTGTTTCTGTCAAATTGAAAATGCTCTCAGTTCAATACAATAAAATCAGTCATTTGTTTTTTATGAATCACCAACAGATTCCTCAGATGGAATCACATAGATACTCCCTGTCATTATATATACTTTTTAATATATATTTTTTTTATCTTTAAAACTGCTGAAACTACATGTATGTATTAAAAAAAAAAAACTTTGTTACATTGCAAATAAACAGAATATTGGAGTAGTGGTTAGGGCTCTGGACTCTTGATCAGAGGGTCGTGGGTTCAATCCCCAGTGGGGGACACTGCTGCTGTACCCTTGAGCAAGGTACTTTACCTAAAGTGCTCCAGTAAAAACCCAACTGTATAAATGGGTAATTGTATGTAAAAAAATAATGTAATTCTATATAAAAAAAAATAATGTGATATTTTGTAACAATTGTAAGTCACCCTGGATAAGGGTGTCTGCTAAGAAATAAATAATAATAATACGTAGCAGAGATACTAGTATCAGTGTACTGTAAGTGATATAAGAGAGAGCATAAAACAAGGATGCATTTTTGTGAAATTTATGCAATGTTAAACTTATGTATTTATATATTTATTTTGCCATAAGATCACCTAGATAGAATTATACACAATTGAGCTGCATGCCACGGTATCAAATCACGGGGAAACAAGAATTCTCACAGTGCAACCACTTCTCATCCCTGATAGAATGAATGCTGTTATTTTACAGTCTGATTGTCTTGTGGTTTTGTGTATACAATTATAAAGTGATGTGTAACTACAGTACTGCTGGCTTATTACCAGGAGACTCATGTACATGTGGCTCAATGGGTTCTGCCTGGTTAAAGTATGAATGAATGAATGAATGAATGAAACACAGATCTTAGTGACAGGGAGCTCTTCAGAATGGCTCATTTTCTCAAAGAGAAATTTCCTTTTACCTGAATTCTCTTTTGGTACTCTTTCATGAGCTCAGCAATCTGTTTCTCAAACTGTTCCCTCCTCTCTTCCTTCTCCTTCTGCAACTCCCCCAGCTCCTGATCTGTCAAATCACATGAGACAGTTTAAACAGAATGATTTTTGAACTTGGACAAGTTATCAAGGGTTCTAAGGTACAGTATGATAATCGATCTAACAGGTGTTGTTGAATAACTTGTTGGCGAATATTTTTAAGCTAAGTTTTTTTTGATTGCATTATAGTTTGCAGTAGTTTCTTGCTAGTTTTCGGTTTTAAATGATTTTACTGCCTTTGCACTTGCTTCACACCAGGGACAGAGTGGGTTTGAGAAATTCACATTACAAGACCACTTACTGTGTTGAAGAAGTCCGATTGTTTTCTCCTTTTCAATTTTCTCCCTCCAGTCTTTCTCTCTTTCGAACCACTTCGACTCCATTTCCTCCATGACACTGTCCCATGCACAATCATTTCCAAACATTGACCATTTACTGTACAGTTAGGGAAAGAAATCCAGATATTAGATGCAAGGCAATGAGAACAGACTGAGAAACAGGGCAGAGTGCAGCTAAGTGTAACAGGCAGTCTCACTGCGATTATGGAGACTACTGACCCCTGTGGGTGTGATGAGGTCATTGTATATGAGCTCAAAGAAACAATCAACCTTGAACAGTGGCTGAACCAAGGTGTTCAAATCTCTCGCCTCCAATTATAGCATAGATATTCTTATGTTATTGTTTTGCTGTTGATATACAGTATATTTTTTTGCAGACTCAGGAAGTAGTATATTTTTTCGAACCACAACAATATATGCTTACTTCCTGTGTTACATGTAATAGGTCCCTTCCTTGGCCTTACAGTCGCACACTGTGATGCACATAATAAATGGCAGTACAGTCAGTATGTGGGGTCGGAAGGGGTTCTATTACCTGTAAAACAGGGAGGGAGTGGGGTTTTGGAAAACAAGTTGTGAATATTACGATGTTATTGTTAATGAGATGGGTTTTTTTTAACCTTGGTCATTACACTTTTAAGGTGCTTGTTTGGGAACAGATGAAGGTGTCCAGCATCGCATGCAGTACTCATGTATTGAATCTGGTGTAGTACATGGTGCTTACCTCAGCAACATACCCTGGGTCTGCATGAGGGGGCTGCCTCGTTGACCTGAGGTTGGATTACAGTTATCTGCTGGTATTCAAAAACATGCTCTTTCAAATGGTGCCTTACCTTGTATGTACAAAAGGCACTTTTGAGGAATTCGTAGTCTTTCTCCAGGAGCACTAGAATAGAAATATGTCTATTTAATAGAAGGATAAATTACCAAAATAAAGTTGCTGTTTTTTGTTTTTTTTAACAGGCTATATTATATGATTACAAGTCAGGTTTACAACAGGTTAGGGTTTTGTTTTCTTTAAGCACCCCACCCCACCCCAATGCCAGAGCCTGTATTGTATATTCTTGCATGAAATTTGAATTTTGGTACAATTACGTTTCTTCCTGTTTTTTCTTTCTTTTCTAAGAGCCTTGCCCAGTAGTTTCATCATGTCGACCTACAGTACAGTGTATAACCTAAATATACACAGGTATCTGGAGAGTGGCTCTACAACGGCTCTGTACAAGAGGACAATGGTAGGACATGTTCATGATTTGACATACTGTACAGTACAGTATATGTGGTCTACGAAGTTTCTTCAGGGTACTGCGCTGGTCTTGTATAATCAATGGGATAACTTTTCTTTATTAGGTGGCCATTGTTTTTCAGTATTTGGCTGGTAGTACCAATACAGAGTGACATATAGCCCAGTACCGTATCGCTCTTCTGCGCTGATCTTCTCTGACTCTGAGGTCCTCTTAAGGGTGGCGCGTAGGGCGTCTATTTGTGCGTTGTGGGCTTCTTGGAGCTCCCTATGAGATGTGGAATCAGAGCTCTCAGCTGACCAGTATACACATATTTGAACCCATGACAGTATAGATAGTGCCACTATTCAGATATACCATATATAACACTGTAGTTACAGGTTGCGTCTGCTTCCAGGGATCTGATAACTCTATACTGCAGTTCAAGGCCTCTCTGGTCTTGCTGCATTGTTGCAATCATTCAAAACAAATACATACATTAAATAAATTTTAAAAAAAAACATGTTTTCAGCCAGATGAAAAGGAAATGTCAAAAATGCTAAGAAGAGGTATGATTTATCACTCTTCCCTGATGTTTTTATGTACTGTTAATGATAATGGGCCATATTCACAAAGCATTTATCACTTTGACATGTTCTGGGCAATGGCCAATATTGCCCAGAACATGCTATATAGAGGCTCCCAGTGCAGCAAGTGATGTTGGTTTTCATAACTTTGTTACTCTGCGCAGATCCATTGAATAGATCCCAGTAAGAATTTCTGATAACGATTCATATTAACCAGGCAACAATTAAGCACTGGAACCCAGATTAGAGGTAATGTCTGAGGCTTTTATTGTGATTAGAAACCGATAAACACTGCAATTACTGTCATTGTGAACACTTTGAATCTTGAATTTAAATATTACATTTTCAAAGTTTTACTTTCCTTCCTTTTAGTTTTTTTTTTGTAAGTTAGAAATTCCACCTGAAAGTTCTGTGGACATCTACTGTCTTGGTAGTGCTCTGGAATGGAGCTTCCTGATTGGTGGAGGACAGTTCTGAGGTTCCAATTACCAGTATTCCACTATATAATAAGGGTAATTACGTAGAATTCCCTCTGTTTACCAGGAACAACTGTAATGATTAGGTTAAGGTAAGGATTGAGCCTAGGGTTATGGGGATCAAATTAAATAATATTAAATTACTTGGTAATTGTATTTATCTTGCTCTTAATTTTATTATTACTTGTACTATGATACTTGAGATGTATTTGCTTACGATTGTAAGTCGCCCTGGATAAGGGCGTCTGCTAAGAAATAAATAATAATAATAATAATAATAATAATAATAATAATAATAATAATAATAATAATAATAATAATAATAACTGTGATAATAAAGGTGTTACTGGAATTCTTTTTTATTTTGCATTCATAATACTTTACTACAGAATAAATATACTATTACATGTTACTATCAGAAGTGTTTTCTTTCTTCTCTTTTTCCTATACTATACAAAACCCCCTTGGAATTTCCGAATATTCAGAGTCCTGCAGATTCTCAGCTACTGTTCCCTGTGTTTTCGGGGGACTGGGTAGAATGTGCCATGTGAAAAGGAATGATTTCCAGTCTACCTGATGTTATGCTGATGCTGCTGTAACATCTTCAGGGTGATCTCTTCTGCCTCTCTGGTGAGCTGCCATCAAAACAAGTAACACTGTTAAGTGCAGCAAATGTAGTTTAAGTGCTTGATAGAGTACAGATACTCAGGTTAGTGTGTGTCTGCGTGTTTATTCATTTAATATCCCAATACTATGCACTATTTCCCTATCAGTCATCTGTCACTTCCGTCCACACAAGGCAGTATTCATAAAGCATTAACATGACAGTAAGTGCATGGACCGATCTGCCATTGGCTTCCCTGGTCTGGGATACAGATGCTCCTATCAGTCAAGCACCCACTATTGTACAACCCCTATATGTAAAATCACCCCTAAATGTAAAAAAAGACCCCTAAATGTAAAACACCCCTAAATGTAAAATCTTGCTTCCCCCTAAATGTAAAAATTATCTTTGCCCCTAAATATAAAATCATCTCCCCCTAAATGTAAAACCATTCAAAACTATGAACAACTCTCAACTGCTCTACCAATAAAAAACAAATCACTTTTTACATATAGGCGGAGGTGTTTTACTTGTTTAGGGTAACTTTTTAGATTGAGGTGGGGGTGTTTTACATATAAGGGTAACTTTTTAGATTGAGGTGGGGGTGTTTTACATATAAGGGTAACTTTTTAGATTGAGGTGGGGGTGTTTTACATATAAGGGTAACTTTTTAGATTGAGGTGGGGGTGTTTTACATATAAGGGTAACTTTTTAGATTGAGGTGGGGGTGTTTTACATATAAGGGTAACTTTTTAGATTGAGGTGGGGGTGTTTTACATATAAGGGTAACTTTTTAGATTGAGGTGGGGGTGTTTTACATATAAGGGTAACTTTTTAGATTGAGGTGGGGGTGTTTTACATATAAGGGTAACTTTTTAGATTGAGACAGAGGTGTTTTACATTTTAAATTGTGTGCGCACAGCACTGTGAGTGAACTGCAAGTGAACTTACCGTTTTGTGAGTAAGCCGATGGGCTTTCTGCTCATCGGCTAGCAGGGCAGCCAACTTGCAGATCTGTTCCTGCAGGTCTTTTATAAGCTCCTCCCTGAGGGAACAGGCACTCGATACTTGATTCAATCCAATAAAACAGTACCGCTTTGAGATCTGTGTTGATTCCCTGTTTCTATGGCTCTATTCAATCAAACTTCCACACATACTGTAGGAGGAAACCCTCCAGGAGCTTAATTTAAAAAACATTTATACAGCTGCTCTGCATAGTATAATTGGCTAACACCATAGAACAGGGAAATAACTCAAGCAGAGCTGACAGCTGTTTAGTCATTTTGTGAAAGTGAAAGGCATGAAGGAGGTTAGTGAAATGACCCAATGCAACACCTGCTGTCACTCTTCAGTTGCTGTTTCCTCTTGGTGACTTTTTGGTTTCGGAATTATCTTTTTTTTTTTTTTTTTGCTGGTGGATAACATGAGGATGATACGACAAAGAAGAAATGTGGTATTTCTTCCACTAAAGAGTTGCAGGAGGACGAGTTAATGGTTACACTCTGGTGTACTAGATGGACTTGGAGGGTAGACATGATTCTGAGAGCTCCAGTATACTGAGGTTGCAGGGGTTGTTCATACAGTGTGTATCACATTTTAAATAAAGGATTTTACTTACTTATCTGGTGACCTATGTTCTTCAGGCATTTGATGCCTGTGGAGAAAAGAGTCGCTTTTAACAATAGGTATTATTATATTTTCCTATTGATATTGAATAAGCATTTTGGTCAACAATATTTTAGCTATTTGAAAACAAAGCTCTCCATCCATTATTTGTGGAAAGGATACATGACCAAATGTACATGCAAGACATATTCCTAGTAGCTGTGAAGCAAAATCGTTTGTACAGCTTGAGTATCACAGGTAGTGCTTATGGAAGAGCTTTGACCATCTTTTTATTTCGTTAGACAGAATGTTAGTGTTACCAAGCTAATGCTTCTCACTGAATCTCAATATTGACCCCCCTGTTAGACATGTATAACAAACAGCACTGTTTTTAACGATAATGGTCACCGTTTTTTATGTTTTCACAATAGGGCTCTGAATTACACAACAATACTTTTATACAATTAGATTTCTTAAATCACATACGGATACACTTCAAAATACAGGTACAAGAAATAGTTAGATACACTTCCCTTCCCATTGACTAATATTTACGACCTGCTCAATTCTGCATTGTGAGGAAGGAACGCAACATGATTTTAACACGAATTGTAACATTATTATTTTCATGACTGAAAGATACTGCTCTAGTATATCCAAGTTATTTACATGTGTTGTATTTGAAGTGCAAGAACTTAAATAAATAAAGAGATATCTGAGACATAGTAAACTAGATGCATACAATTATATAACACCACTCTTGCCCTCATTATTATTTTGAAATTAGCAAAGACTAAACTAGACCATCTCATACAAAGACATTTCTGGCCTTCATGTCTTTTAAGTACACAAACAGATCCTGCACAGTTACGAAACGTTACATATGGCCTCAGTTTAGGGGTTACCTGGAGCGAGACAAAAACTCCTCCATCAGGGTGACAGAGAAATGATTTTTTCCCCTTGACAGGAGGTACCCTGGGGAGAGCTCTACAGTCTCCACTTCATTCTGAAAACAAAGACAATTCCATTTTACTTTGCAAGAAAAGTACTGAGATAACCTCATATTGTATCTTGATTATTAAATACATGCAGCAACGTGTAAAAGTTTATGAGTTGCACACACACACAGACACAGGCACACACCAACACACTCACGCACACAGACTTACCTCTTTCCGTTCCCATTTACTTGGTCTGCTCAAGGGCTGTCTCTTGCTCCTGGAAGATGCAGTAGATCTGCCTGTAGCTGGACTCAATCTGTGCAGAAATATCATAAAAACACATTACACTGTACAGGAAAGAAACACAGGTCAACAGTTACTGTGGGAGTGCATTTAGCTGTGCTTTCAAAGTGTCTCACAATAAGTCTGAGTGAACCTCTACAATGACCGCAGCCCTGATGCTTAAATAACAACCTTTACACCTGCTAAAAACCTGGGACTGCGTACAAATGCACAGGGATTGTATGGGCAGAGACCTGTACAAACAAAGAGATGCAAGCACGGCGTCACAGTGTGTGATGGTCTCTCTGGTTCAGAACAGGTGATTCCTGCCTTCCCTATTTATTTATACTGTGTCAATATTTTTACAGGTTACCTTACCAACTGCAGAGATCTAAAATTCCCAACATTGCCAAAACAAAACACACAGCGCTAACCCCATGGGTATATTCCTGTTTATTTATCTTGTAACCAACCAGGCAGGGTTTGTGCTAAATAAGGATTGTCGTACCTGCCTGTTTCCAGTCAGAACTCCTTTCTGCTTACCTTGGCCTTGATGCTGGACGCTCAGTCGTAATCCTGGGGCTGGCTGAGACACACTGGTGTGGTGCATTTCCACTGGCAGCTTGATTAAGAGGGACAGATCCCATCCTTACACTCAAACTGGCAGGCTCTCTTCCATGGCCACTGTCGGGGCCTTTTCTTCTCGTTACTTTGGCACTTCACACGCGCAGGCAATCACAGAAGGCTGTCTGTGGTGTATTCATAGCCAAACCAGGGTTGAAATGATCTGAGAGGCATGTCTAGTTTGTTTAAACAGTGCTTCCTAGCAAAAGAGAGAACAAATACATTTTAAATATGACGATCACAGCGATTGTTAGGGTTGTCTGTTTCTGTGGATTATTTGTCAGGCTTCATTATTTTTATTGGCTGCTGTTAGGTGGTTTGGCGCCAAAGCCAAACATCAAATTGCTTCCGATACCATCACTCTCTAGTAAAAGCACATCAGCATCGTCCAGGTATTTAATTTATATTTTCATCTTTGCATTCTATTAAGTCTCTTTCAATTGTTATTCGTACAGCTCTTCACAGTTTCTTTGTGAGTGTGAAACGGATAGGGTGACCAGATTTTCAAAGCTCAAAACCGGGACACATTGTTAAATAAATAAATAAGACTAATTAAACCATTTAAATATAGACTGTTTTAATGGTTATTTAAATAGCCATCCTCTCACTCTTAGTATTATCTTGTATTTATGTTTTTTTTTGTTGTTGTTGTTTTTTAAGCAGCTAGCTAATTTCAGTACACTCCTGGGTGTATAATTTGTGGCTAATTAGTTTAAGTAGTCATATTGTGTTATACGTATTGCATACTTTTATATTGAGTATTATTATTATTATTATTATTATTATTATTATTATTATTAATAATAATAATAATAATAATAATAATAATAATAATAATAATAATAATAATAATAATAATAATAAATTAAATCATTGAAAATACATTTAAGTTTTTGTATTTCTTTTTTTTTCTTTTTTTATTCACTGCATCAGGGTGTGTTTATTGATGTTGTTTACCCTGGTGGATTCAGATTGTAGCAACCTCTAAATCCCACCAGAACTGAACAACTACAAATTACTGTATCACACACAATTGTAGATTCATATTGAATATAAACTAAATGAAAACGCATGGTGCACTGAGGAATAAGCATGTACGCCTGTGTTAATCACTTTATAAAAACATTTTTTTATTTTTTTTCACTGCAGGTGCCATAAACTAAACGCGGTTGTTTACGTTATTTTGACAAAAGGTATGTAGACTGTGTCGCACTACATGAAGTGACTGAAAACCGGGACTTCAAGATTTTGAACAAAATGTTGTGACACAGGGACCTTTGATGGAAAACCGTCTGGTCACCCTAGAAAAGGATGCTGTCCAAAGTGAATGGTTACATTTACTGTTTAAAACACTGTTTGTGTCAATACTGTAGTTTCAATAGGCACCATTCATTATTCACACTTAATAAAAATACATTAAAATAAGGTTTTGAATTGATTAAACTTCTCTTGTTTCAAAACATGTTTAATGGGGGAAAGTTCTAAAAAATAAAAAAAACACAGTGTGAGTTTCTTAGATGTTCTTGCTGTTACAGGCATTTACCAGAAGCTATACCAGCTAATTATTCTGCCATCGATTTCTTCAAGGTAATACTGTGGTTATAATGAGGTCATCATGGGTGGCCAAAGCCTGCCCTTCCAGTCCTAGTCTTTGTTCCAGCCTTGTTCTAAATTGTTTAATTTAACCAATTAAACATCCAACTGGACCCCAAAGTATTTTATTATTTCATTTTACCTGTTCAACCTGGTCTGAAAAACACTGTGATTGGATACCACTTGTTCAGATAACATAGAGAACAATTAAAATTGAAATTCCTACCGTCTTCCTACCGTCAGTCACATTCTCTTCAGGTTGGGCATGAGTTACACATGTCATATCCCAATATGTGGATGCTACAGTTCTAAATAGCCTCACACTAATTCTGTTGAATGGATCTAGAATAGGTTCTATTTCTCTCTGAGTCCTGCTTGGTGACAGGCTGCCGTCGCTATGGACCCATTGTGACAGTTTGTTCATTCAAATTGTATTGTGATGCTTTAACACAGGATAAGAGGACTGGAAATTCCAATGAAAGTGATTGGCAGGGAGCATCTGCCACATTATACTGCATAATATAACACATATCATAAAACATGGGGTAGCTTGACATCCAGCAAAAAGGGAAGCAAAAACACTAAGTGTCAGAAACCATGACATGAATAGGGTTTTATTTGTGAAAGGGATACCAGCTACAGTACTAAAACTAATACTAAACAACTTCAAACCATACAGCACAAGCTCCTAAATGAAATGACTGCATTTATTTCAGATTTGGAATCTCTATTAAAAGTGTTTTTTTTCTTGTCATGCTAATAAAACTTTGAGAATCTAATACATATTTTATTTATTTGGTATAAATATGAGTTAAGAGACTGCCAGCTACAGATGAGATCAGTTATCTCAATTGTGACCTAATCTAGTCTGAATATGTCTGTCCTTTTGGAAAGTTTGTTTATACCTGTGTAAGTAAGACACCGTTTTCTAGAGCTGATAGTTGCTGTTCTGGGCATACAAAAACAAAAAGCAATGTCATTGGTAATTAAATGCTTTGTAGCTCATTTTAATTTAAAAAAAAGATTATACTTACAGCAGGGTTTTGATGGAACTTGGTAGATAGTCTTTTCTCTGTTTATTCTTTCTTACCTAGTTTCCCCAGCCCCAGCTAATTTCCCTGTACATGGTTACTAACAGAGTGAAAGTTCACTGTGTTTCTGGCTGTGTATTGGCTTAGTGTACAGTGGCCCAGGCCGTCACTCTGGCAACAGGACTCAAAGCGGATTGGCTATTCAATTGAAAAGGGAAAGGTTCAATAGAAAGTGTTCTTTTTTCCTTAGTTAACTTCTCAGAGTCTACAGGCAGACAATTCTTAGCTAGTACCAGTATGTGTGTCCAGTTGGGTTATAGTAGAACTTCAATACTCTTCTTTCTGGCTCAAATTAAGTGTTACAATTGTTTATTTTGTGAAACATTTATGCTTTGCCAAATAAAAAGTGATACCTGACAATTTGTAGATGTTCTTCTAGGATAGTCTTGGTTGTGTTTAATTCTGTACTATCTATACCTACTACTTAAACAGTGGCAGTGGAACAATTTTTATAGTGGGAGTGCTGAAATCCATTGAACAAAACTGTAACCCCTGTATATGATGGAAGCCATGCAAAGCCAGGGGGTGCTGCTGCACCCCCAGCACCCCTAGTTCCAGCGCCCTTGCTTGTAAAATGAAAGCAAGGTTGGGCTGAAGAACAGGACAGCAATCTCAAGTAAACCATTTTTTTCTCAAGTAAGTAATGGCAGTGTTAAATGGAAGAGTTGGTCTCTTACTATGAGAACTGAGGGTAAAAGTTTGAAATCTGAAACACTATGGCGGTGTTTACATGCATGTCATGACAGTTTTCTTCACAACCTTTTTTGCTGTACTTTTCAGGAAATGCGTTGCTATGCAGTTCTGATTTAGGAAAGGAAAAAAAAAAAATCGGCCATTCCTATTCAGATTACTCAATTCATAGTCATTTAGGGGAGGGGATATTTAAATGTATGTGTCTGCTTAATAAGTAGACACATCTACTGTCGTGAGGAGAGCTTCATGCGTTGCCATGAAGATAAAAACAATTAACAAGAGAACTTAATTCACGTGTTGTCACGCACATTCTGAATTACACCGCACATTAGCTACTTGTTGTCTGGTTACCTTTCCAACACACACACACACACACACACAATTATATAAAATATAATTTCTAAGTTTTATTATTTAGAATTTAGCCTATATTTCTGTGTGTGTGTGTTTGTGGAACATCGAAAAGTTACATTTCATTAACACTAGAACCACCTTTTACAATACATGTTTTTATTTTGAATATAACCTACAATCTTCCATTATATATATATATATATATCACATATTGTAACAAAACTTCCACCACTCGGGTTCATTGCCCCTTTAAAAGCAGACCCAGGACACAGAAATGGATTTTCAAAGTGCTTTTGCACAATTTTTTTTTAATAATCACTAAAACCAAAATAAACAAAACAAAACACCTAGCTCTTCTTGAGCACTAAACTAAAACACAAAACAGGAACCTAACTATCTTGCAGGACAGCTAAGCCGTTTACCTGCCAAAAAACACACCACACAGGTTTTTACACTACCTTTTGCTACACTTGTGCACACAAAAAAGTGGGCTCTCCACACAGTGTGTGTATATATATATACAGTACTGTGCAAAAGTTTTAGGCAGGTGTGAAAAAATGCTGTATAAGTAAGAATGCTTTCAAAAATAGACATGTTAATAGATTATATTTATCAATTAACTAAATGCAAAGTGAGTGAACAGAAGAAAAATCTAAATCAAATCCATATTTGGTGTGACCACCCTTTGCCTTCAAAACAGCATCAAGCATCAATTCTTCTAGATACACTTGCACACAGTTTTTGAAGGAACTCGGCAGGTAGGTTGGCCCAAACATCTTGGAGAACTAACCACAGTTCTTCTGTGGATTTAGGCAGCCTCAGTTGCTTCTCTCTCTTCATGTAATCCCAGACAGACTCGATGATGTTGAGATCAGGGCTCTGTGGGGGCCATACCATCACTTCCAGGACTCCTTCTTTACGCTGAAGATAGTTCTTAATGACTTTCGCTGTATGTTTGGGGTCGTTGTCATGCTGCAGAATAAATTTGGGGCCAATCAGATGCCTCCCTGATGGTATTGCATGATGGATAAGTATCTGCCTGTACTTCTCAGCATTGAGGAGACCATTAATTCTGACCAAATCCCCAACTCCATTTGCAGAAATGCAGCCCCAAACTTGCAAGGAACCTCCACCATGCTTCACTGTTGCCTGCAGACACTCATTTGTGTACGCTCTCCAGCCCTTCGCGAACAAACTGCCTTCTGCTACAGCCAAATAGTTCAAATTTTGACTCATCAGTCCAGAGCACCTGCTGCCATTTTTCTGCACCCCAGTTCCTGTGTTTTTCGTGCATAGTTGAGTCGCTGGCCTTGTTTCCACGCCGAGGTATGGCTTTTGGCCACAAGTCTTCCATGAAGGCCACTTCTGACCAGACTTCTCCGGACAGTAGATGGGTGTACCAGGGTCCCACTGTTTTCTGCCAATTCTGAGCTGATGGCACTGCTGGACATCTTCCGATTGCGGGAAGTAAGCATGATGTGTCTTTCATCTGCTGCAGTAAGTTTCCTTGGCCGACCACTGCGCTCACGGTCCTCAACGCTGCCCGTTTCTTTGTGCTTCTTCAAAAGAGCTTGGACAGCACATCTGGAAACCCCTGTCTGCCTTGAAATTTCTGCCTGGGAGAGACCTTGCTGATGCAGTATAACTACCTTGTGTCTTGTTGCTGTGCTCAGTCTTGCCATGGTGTATGACTTTTGACAGTAAACTGTCTTCAGCAACCTCACCTTGTTAGCTGAGTTTGGCTGTTCCTCACCCAGTTTTATTCCTCCTATACAGCTGTTTCTGTTTCAGTTAATGATTGTGTTTCAACCTACATATTGAATTGATGATCATTAGCACCTGTTTGGTATAATTGTTTAATCATACACCTGACTATATGCCTACAAAATCCCTGACTTTGTGCAAGTGTACCTAGAAGAATTGATGCTGTTTTGAAGGCAAAGGGTGGTCACACCAAATATGGATTTGATTTAGATTTTTCTTCTGTTCACTCACTTTGCATTTAGTTAATTGATAAATATAATCTATTAACATGTCTATTTTTGAAAGCATTCTTACTTTACAGCATTTTTTCACACCTGCCTAAAACTTTTGCACAGTACTGTATATACACACACACACACACACACACACGTGTCTGTTATCTCTACTGGACACGGCAGTTTTGTACTTTACACTTTACAGAGCGTTTAAAAGGGACCAAAAACAAAGTACACAGAAAGAGTACCTGGCACTGCAAACTCAAGTCAAAAAGGAAGTTAGAAAGGCCAAGAGATAGATAGAAATGAGCACTGCTAAGGGGGCTAAAACCAATTCCAAAATAGCAAATATATTAAATGATTACTTTCCACAAGTTTTTACAAAGGAGGACACGGACAACATGCCCCACATGTCGACCTGTTCCTATCTAGTTTTAAATAACTTTAGCAAAACAGAGGCAGAAGTGTTAAGGGGACTAGGAGCTCTTAAAATAAACAAATCCCCTATTGGGCAGGATGAGATCCTCCCAATAGTACTCAAATAAATGAAAGAAGTTATTTACAAACCGCTAACCAAGATCATGCAACAGTCTCTTGACACAGGGGTTGTACCGACAGACTGGAAAATTGCAAATGTAATACCAATCCACAAAAAGGGAGACAAAACATGGATTAGGGAGTGATTCACATGTGGAAAACAGAAAGTACTGATTAGAGGAGAAACCTCAAAATGGAGCGAGGTAAAGCTGCAGGCTGCAGCAGCTCAACCTGGATTCTGTGCTGCGAGTGACACACACGCAAGATAACACGCAAGTTACTTTCGTTTTAGATTAAAAACTACTTTTGTTTTTTTAGTTTTTTTTTGTGCATATACCTGTTTACACACTAGTTTCTTTTGAAATGTTTATTTTATTAAAGTTTTTTTTTTTTTTTTTTTAAGTAGTGCTTTATATGTGGCAAGTTAGAAAATAAACTATTTTATGTTTAATTGTACATTTAAATACGGCGTCTCGGCTGTGTAGAGGTTTGATATGATGTGCTT
Source organism: Acipenser oxyrinchus oxyrinchus (assembly GCA_030684275.1). NCBI lineage: Eukaryota > Metazoa > Chordata > Actinopteri > Acipenseriformes > Acipenseridae > Acipenser > Acipenser oxyrinchus. The sequence continues at coordinate 18,536,751 of CM060257.1, read as the reverse complement.
GAATAAAACTTTATCCGATTTACCCTGTCCTTAAAAAGTCGCGCTGCCAAAAGGACGTCCTTTTGCTGTTTCACAATGTATTCGCGTGACAACATCACACAGTCATGACTGCAGAGTTGATTTTCAGGTGCATGTAAACCAAGCCTATTTCAGATGTTCGTATTTGGGCTGACACAACTGAAATGGCAGAAGGTGAACTTACAAAAATGTTCTTGTACATGTTTGTAAGAAAATACAGAAAAACAAATGTCTTCAAGTCGTATTTTTAACACATAGGAACATACTTTCAAAACATTTATCCCAGGTTAAATAACTCCCATTAGAAAACAAACAAAGTAATATACAATCAACTCTCATTAATATAAATTATATACAAAAAAGTCTCATCAGTAATTGTTATTATTGAAGTTACAGTAACACTGAACTCAATTTTCAATTGCAGTACAGCAGGTGCACTCCTCTTATAACTGATCCTGTTAGAACGGAATTCTGTTAACAACGCATTGAGGCATGCCCCAAACATGGGTTTTAATGGGGAATTACTGTGGTTAAAAACGGACTCGTTTATACCGTTTAATACATACAGTTTTCCTCTTCCACAGCCAGGTCTTTTGCGAGTCAATCACGGGGGTATTTGTGACGTCAGGCAGGAAAAACAGTTGCTGTTTACTTTTATTCTATGTTTTTGTTGGCACAGCCGTTGTACAATTTATAGAATTATAAATTACATTTAGCGAAAATATACATTAGTAAAATGGTACTACTTATTACATTTTACTGTGTTTTGTGCAAATAAACTCACTTTCTTTGGCAGTTAAGCTTTCTTGTACCGTTTATATTTAAGGCACTTATGTTAGCACTGCAGTTACATAGGCCCCTACAGCATTTCGAATTGTGTTTACTACTTTGTTTATAAAGTACTGATTTCCATTGTGCCTTGGAATCAGTTATAAGAGGAGTGCACCTGTACAATGAAAAGTATTATACATTTAAAAGTACTGTGCATTTTATTGAAAATACAGTTGTAAGTGAACTTTTAAAAAGTATACATTATAAATTCACTGTGTTTGAAATCTGCATGTCCCATTCTGATAAAGGTCATTTTTAGACCTCAAAAAGAAAGGCGTTCAACACCAGGGTATTGAGCAAATCGGAAACACTTACGACTGCCAGTTTTCTGTTCATAGGCCTTAAATTACTGTATCCCAGCTTTTCAAAATGGTTGACAAAAGTGTTTGCTAAAATGTTGAAATCTGTAGCAACACCTTTCTTTTTCATGAATGGTGGTGCAACCGTTTTCAACTTCACTTTGTTCTGCAAGGATGATGCACCTTTTTGCACTGCTTCATAGAAATGGCATTGATCTGTGAGCACTATGGCAACTCAAAATGCATCACTGGATGAGCAATTCCAAAACAGCCCTCAAGTACAGTACAGAGGCACTAATCTGGAAGCAGATTAATACATTTCCCAATGTCCTTTGCACTGCTGTTCTAATTAGGGCAATTCGTTTTATGCAAATTGTTCCTCCCTTGGGGCCTCCAAAATAATTTGCAAACAGGAAATTCATATTATAAGTCATGTACAATAAACGACTGGTAAATTTGGCCGGGCCCATGTCAAAATTCATAAGGAAATGCTTTATATGGAAATGTGTTTAATGATTCATCAGAGTGACTGTAATTTCAAGCACTTCTTGTTTCTCAGTTTTAAAAAAATACAAATGAATTTATGACCAGAGTATACACCCAATGTTCTTTTGGCAGTGATAAAAAATAAAAATAAAAGTCAAGACAAGTTCTTTTAAAATGGTTGGTTTTTATTATTATTAAAAATTGCAGTTCTTTCTGGAGGGAAAGGTACACAGCATTCAATGTAAATTACTGGATGCCAGATCTCTCACACATACATACATAATATATATATATATATATATATATATATTATATATATATATATATATATATAAAAATGCATATAATGTGTGTATTTTAAAGTAAAAGTAACAGCAAAGAGTGGAAACAGATATCATAAATCAGGAGTTCAAATAACTGTCTCTAAAAGGTCCAACATAATAGATTGTTTTCCAGTCATGAGACTATATTACATTTTTTTCCATCCAAGTTTCTGTCATTCCCCAGCATTAGCATTGTTTGAGGCAAGAGATACAAAATGTATTAGCTTGGTTCAAATCTTTTAAAGCAATATAGCTGTAGCTTATTTGAGGGTCACTCAGTGTAATGCTCATCCTTCTTGATTACATTTTTGTTTTTAAATAAACAGATATCTTTACAATCATTACATCACACTACAGGTTTACTGGTATCTTCAGAACCTCCATTAAAAACAAAACAACAACAGAAGACCATAAATAGTTATTTGAACCCTTAGAAATAAAGTCTGTTTCCAGTGCAAAATATAAAAGCATTTTTTAAAACAATAGCTGGCCTCCTTCATGGAACATTTCTTATTTTCTTCATAACCAAGACCAAAATAAATGCAGATTAAAAATAATAATAATAATATACTTATTCGTCATCCTTCAATTTATAATGAATATGTTAATACTACATTCAAAATAAAATTAAAAAAAAAAACAAAACAGGAAGTGCTAGAAAAGAAAAACACTGACATCTGGCATGACCCAATGAACAAAACAAGCCTTCCTATAAAACAACTGCTCTGTAGAGCAATGCAACTCTTCGGCCGGTCAGAGTGAACCACAAGGAAGAGGATGGTGTGGTCCGACAGTGGTGGTATTAAGATCCAAGTCTGTTTTATCAACTAAATAACACTCCCTTCTGTTACACAAGTGGTAAAATTGAGCAACAATAAATGTACGAACCATACTGTACCACTTTCTTGCGAATGGTCTATGTTGCAGCATTCCTTACCCAGGCATATCTGACCAATAGTAGGAACAGCTACATTCTTGAAAATGTAGCCTCTTGATTTTTAAAAAAATATATATTTATTTAATCCTGTGATGGAATTATATTGTGGTTTCTATAGGGAACATGTCTACAACCACAGGCCAAATATTATGAGGCTCACATAGTGTATGACCAACCATGCATTTTCTTGTTTTAGGGGTTAGTTTTATTGAGGCAAATCATTGTTACAGGGTCATCTCAGCCCTTACAAATTGAATACATTGGACAACAATATGAACTTATTTTACAATGATTATACACCTGCATATATATATATATATATATATATATATATATATATATATATATATATATATATATATATATATATATATATATATATATATATATATAAACGTATCCTGTGTAAATAATAAAATAAACACAAGCGAGTAGTGCCAACCTAAATTACTACATATAACTGAGATTTAATAGGACAAGCATGCTACGATTCTCAAAGGGGATCTATCCATTACTATTACACTTCTAATTAATTTTCCAGTTCCACACCGAGTTTCCTTACAGTACTGGCCAATTTGAACAGTAACCTTGTTGGGACTTCACCATGTTACGAGCTGAAAGTAAGCCATGGGCTTCCCAAGCCACCACCCGAGTTAACTGAAATTGTACAACAAAATCGACATGCACAGTCCTAACAGTATCAAAAGGGAAACTTAATGAAGGAAACGGCAGAATACCGGCAGACATTCCAACACATTTCCCTTCTTGTGCAGAACTTCCCTTGAAAGCCCCAAACCATGGAATGGTTAACCATCTTCCACATCAGTAGGGCAACGCATTTCATTATATATTGTTTAGGCTTTTCTTCTTAAGCGAAAGACTTGTTTTATATACAGCAGCACACAACAGGTTGGGTTCCTGTTTTGAATGTCTGTACTTGCAGAAAAACTGCTTGAAAAGGTCTGACTCCTATATCTTCAAATGAATGCAGCAGCATTTATTTAAAATTGCCTAAAACTACTGCAGTGTTTATTCAAGGGTGGTGTTAATTTGAGGATGTACAGTAATAAACGGTCAATAGCTGCCCTGGTTAGATAAAGCAACAACAACAAATCATATTTTGAATTGTTAACATTGATTTCCTGTTTATTCTTGATCCGTTTCATTTTAAAAGCAAACTACAGCGCTCCCTCTATTTCGCTATCTGACTTTCAGGCCAAAAAAATCATTAAATATTGAATACACCGAATTAGTGAAAGGTCCTTATGCAGTAAAATATAACAGTTCTACAATTTATTGTCAACAAGGACTAACCAGGAATTAACTGAATTATCAAATTGTGAATTATCGAGGGAGCACTCTAATTCGATTTGTTCTTGACACCCAGTACACTGGATAAACTATCCAAACTCATTATACTGAAGAGCGATGAGCGGGTGGCAAAGGCAACTACAGGTTCAGCTGCCGTCACAATGCCCATGGTTTCAGATCCATTCCCTACATCTAAATCCAAGCATGCTCCTATAAGGACCCTAACAGTCCTACACATGGGGGTCTGTCACACAATTCTAGCACACACTCCTCTAGAAGAATACACGACACTAGGATACAGATTGCACAGCAGGCTTAGCTGGACATTCAGGACTGAGGAGGCAAGTCAGTTTGGTGACCTTTTGACCAAACCCTGCGGAACATGGTTCAACAACAGTCACTAGTTCAGGTATTCAGCAAACATATGGCTTATTTTCCCACGTGCGCATCACGGACATGATCAATGGTTGACTAAGACGACTAAAAATCGATAAAGCTGGAGGGGAGGGGGGTAGACCTCCATGCAAAGGGAACAATTCCTATTGACTAAACACTTCAATATATTTACTTAATATTTGCTATAAGGGGTAGAGGTTTGTGTAATATTGCAAAAAAAGTCTTTATTCCTATAATACTGAAATATTAACACACTTGTTTGTATTCTTTTTGCCCACCTCATTGCAAAACACAGCAGCATAAGGAAAACCTCTATAGTGCAGTACTGGTTTTCCCATAACAGTGTCTCCTGACTACAGTTATACTGGAGAAGCTCAGAATCTGCCATCCATTCACAACATTTAATAAATGCATTATTTAAAAGTTACAACAATCTTAACATGCTTTGAGAATGCAAATAGTTACTCATTAACTGTATATAAACACTTGATAGAATCTTATTGCACACATTGATACAAATCTGGAATTAAACAAGAAAAGGAGACAATACCGCGCCAATAAGTTAGCTTCTTTTTTTTTAATGTACAAAATAGCAACATGTTGATCACTGATAGAAACCATTATATTTTAAAAACAGGAGAACCTCTGCCAATACATTCCTTCTTTTTTTAAAATGCTTGGAATGTTTTACATGCTTTGTAATGTGCTCCAATGAAATCAGAGGGAGCTTTGATTTCATGTCAATAAAATAAGTGGCTTTTAGACAAGTAGGCTTGGATTACCAGCATCTCACACTTGTCATTTTAAAAAATAAAATACACAAAAAAGCTAGAATTCCAAGAGCCAGAGAGCGTAACCAACTGGATCTGAACTGCAATGAAGGACATTCCAGAACTCCAAAAGACTATCCCCCCACAGCTTTGTGTCTTCATTATTTTGAATTTCCTTTGAAAGTTAAAACAAAGCTTAAAATCAATGGGTCACCTGTCTGTGTACACCATTATTTGTTTGTTAAAAAATGTGCTTTAAGCTTTTTAAACAGTTTTGCTACCTAGTGTTTACCATGATGTTTCTTCAGACATGCTTTCACCTGTGGTGGGAGTGCTAGGTTAATAATCCACAGCTTTCCTCCAAGTGGATACAAGTTTGCCTTGGACAAAGTGGCCTTTATTTTATTTAAAGGGGTTAGATGCAGCCTTGTTAACCACGACCGCTTAGCCATTTCTTAAGGGGTTTACTTTATCGCATCCCTCTATCTATCTCCATCCTTTTCTCTCTCTCTCATCTCCATTCCCTTCAGCCTTTAGATTCCCTACCTCTTTCTCCCTCTCTCACACTACCTTTTCAAACCTTCTCTTACCATCATCAACTTCCACATTCCTTCTGTAAACTGCAACACCTCTCAAGAACACAACTTCCCATAAAAAAAAAAAAATGATAAAGCACATACCGTAACTCCAATATAGGAACTACTTAGGACAGTACTATTGTGTCCATACAGTTTACTAAATCTTAGAGTACTTTTCAGTTTTGCATTTAACATAATTGTTTGCTTATAGTATGTTTTACAAGCTTGGTCAACATTTACATAATTCAGTACAATTATAAATTGTAATCCTTTATGATTTGAAATTGAAACCGGTATTTTTTTGGAAATTGACAGATTTTGTTTTTTTTTTTGATACATTTTTTTAATACAGATTTTGTCTGCATTAAAAAAAAGAGAGAGAAGTGTGTTTGTTTATAACTTCCCCTATATTTGCTCCTCACTCTTTATATTAACAAACCCTTCCCCACTTTTTCCACTGTTGCCCGGTCCTTAAGGCTGGTGCGTTTCACTCAGCCGTCTCTCCTGCTGGCGATTTGATCTCGGGAGCCCTGTCCTCTCTCATGCTGTCCATTCGCGGGAGGGTGAGGGGGACTGCAGGGGGGCTGCTGACAGGGGGTCCAAGGCCTCCAATCATGACAGGCAGGCTCTGGTTCCTCCTCAGCCCGTCCAGCAGGCTCCCTCCTCCAGTGGCCACAAAGAGGGCAGACTCATGGCGTTGCAGGCCCCCCTTGGGCTCCGCCTGCAGCACCTTGGTAAAGCCCATCCTCTTGAGCCTCTCCACCAGATTGACTCTGTTCTGGGTGAGGTCAGGCCGGCTCCGACTGGGCTTGAGGCCATACACGTCCTGCAGGAACACCTCGGCCGGCCGCGACGCCAGGAAGTTCTCCTGGCGAGGCTCGAAGGGACAGGGAGCCACGGGAGTGGGAGGGGAGTTGGGAGGGGTGGAGGGAGGAGCAGGGAGAGAGGCTGCTTTTCTTGGGCTCCGAATGGAGGATGGAGTCTCTGAGACTGGGCTGCTGTACACCTGGGCGGAGATGCCCTGCTCCTGCAGGAGTTTGGCCAGGCTGCTGGTGGTGCTGAGGGTGGTGGTGGAGTTGCGCCGGTGGGTGAAGGCCTCTCCCAGGCTCATGCGGCAGGGTGTGACCGGAGTGCTGGGGCCAGTCCTCATGGAACTCGGAGTGCTGTCTCCGAGGGGCAGAGGTGCGTACATGGAGCTAGGGAAGCATGGGAGGAATCAAAAGGAGTGCAAAGATGAACAAGGATTATTTTGTTTTGATCTAAATGTTTTGTAAATAAACTGCGGAAAAATATTCAGAGATTTCAATTTTAAAAAAAACAAAACAACACAGCATCCCGCCAAATTACCTTTAGTCCCTTATAAAATTAAACAAAAAGGAGAGGAACCGCCATTGGAATTAGAAAAACAGCAACAAAACATGAATGAATATCTTCAATGGTCTGAGATTTATTGTAAATAACTGTGTGAATTGGGTTAAAACTTTACATAAATCAAAAGATCATCAGTAACACCAAAAACAAATAAAGAAAGGAATGTAACATTAAAAGTGTCTGTACGGGTGTAAAATGTCAAGAAGTCATTTTCAGATAGGAGCATTTCAACCTTTATATTAAAAAGTCAGATACTATTTATTTTTTGAGTGTATTGTTCTGCTCTGGAATAGGTGAGGATATAGAGGGGGGAATCTAAAGTCTGATTATAGATCTGTATGAACCCTGACTTCTGAAACACTTACTCCAGACGAGAGTAATGACAAAGCCCTGAACATTTCGAACATCATTTCATTTCAATCACCATTTCTCACAGTTCAGCCATACCTGTGTGTGACCTGAGTGATGTCGGATGGGTGGAGAATCCTGCAGTTTGTGAAGGTGTAGGTAGAGTGGGTTGAGGAAAGACACTTCCCTGGGTTATGAGCTGCAGAGAAAAGAAATGGAGAACTTCATGAGGAACGTTTATCAAGTCAAGCATTAACCTCATTAAGGACTGGACTGGTTCCAAAGCTTACCAGAAGAGGGGGCTGTCACGGTGAGGATTTGGGACTTTGGCAGGAAGATGTTTGGAGGACTCCCTTCTTCCTGGGGGGCTCGTTTCTTGTCCTCTGGCGTGGAGGTATATTGGACTTGGAAAGTAATTCCTTCCTCCTCCTCCTCCTCCCTCTTTGCCCTCTGTTCCTCATCCTCCTCCAGGTCTGAGAGGTGGTACACTGTGTCCTCTGGCAGTGGTTTGAAGCCTTTGGTGACGACCCCAGGTCGGCAGTCCAGAATGGTGGCCAGGTGTGGCTGAGCCAGCTGCTGCCAATGGTGCAGAGTCAAGGACCCTAAGAAAGTTAAGACAACGGATAACATGTAAGATGATGGGTTTTAAAGCCTTGGGTGGCACACAGTGGTGTACAACATTTACTGTATGTTTAGAAGTGCTTGGTAGTGGAGGGACCACTAGGAGGGCAGCTATGGAGTAGAGGTAAAAAAGTAGTGCTCCTACAACTTTAAACAGAATACTTAACAATCCGATGTAATCCATATTTTTTATTTTTTCTTAAAGCTAACTGTTGCATTGAGTCTTTGATTTTATTTGATTTATTGCAGCCGGTTAAATTTAGCTTGCAATGCCACCAAAACAAGCCAGCAAAAAATTCTGCAGTGCTGATCGGACTATCCCCACTCCCAGGTCGGACTCCGATACAGAAGAAGGTGGAGGACCGATAAGATATTTGACACTCCGCAAGCAACAATGGATTTTTTATTCAAGAAAGATTCTTCCTAATCAGCCCGACACTGCACAGCACCAGGGTTGAATACTGAATAGTATTAAGACTCTTTCAATCCCTTCCTTTTTTTTTGTAATACAGTGCACTGTGTTGCGGTATAATTGGTCAATAGCAGTGATAACAGCTGGTATTAACAACTTAAATTTTGTGCATTTTTTTTCCCCGGACATTATAAATATACTTATGTACAGGAGATTTAAATAAGAGTGTACATTTCAAGCTCTAATCAATGTGTTGGGCCTATATATGGGAAAAAAACTGGATTATTATTGTTAGTTTATATTACTATTAATATTATTGTTGTGTGTGTGCGTGCACATGTATGTACAGGCCTTTATGTGTGTGCGCGCATCTTTAACAGGGTTGTGACTGTTGTTGGGATGATTGTTTCGTGCGCTCGGAGTGCTGGGGATGTATGAATGTGCAGTGCGTGTGGGATGTATGAATGTGCAGTGCGTGTGGGATGTATGAATGTGCAGTGCGTGTGGGATGTATGAATGTGCAGTGCGTGTGGGTCGTATGAATGTGCAGTGCGTGTGGGTCGTATGAATGTGCAGTGCGTGTGGGTCGCAGAGTTTTCTGAGTGTGCGGGTTATTATTGTTGCTAGTGTGGTCTGCGAGGGCTTGATTTAGTTATTTTGGTAACACTTTAATTTAGGGATCCGTTATACGCGGTTATAAACAACAGCAAAAACAAAACAATGGTAAAATGTGTGTAAACTGTATTGCAAAAACAAAGCAGTCCCATACAATTGGTGAGACAGACATATAAAGACAAACAGACAGACACACACACAGGCATAGAAAGACCTGAAGAGACACAGACCTGAAGAGACACAGCCATCTGTTATAATTGATAATAAACAATAGCGCAAAAAACAATGACAAAAATGTATATTAATACTGTTATTTCTAATCATATTTTATAATTGTTAACAGAATTAATAACATATTTATAGATTTATAAATTCAGATCATGCCCACTTGGTTTTGGAGCTTGTTTTTCCCCCAAACAAACTACACTTTGCCTTTCTTGGAGATTTAACTCCCTCTTGCTGTCAGATCAAAAATGTGTCCAATTAATTTTTTCCCAAATAGACTTTCCTAGATATCAATTCAACTCCAGGGATATCCTCAGCCACGCTTTGGGAAACCCTAAAGGCATACCTCCGTGGCCAAATAATTTTGTACAACTAGAGCCAATAAAGTAAGAACAGGTAGAATGTTAGAATTAACTGACCTTATTTTACAGTTACATCAACAGCAAGCTAACTCTCCAACTCCAGATCTCTACAAACAACAATTGTCCTTGCAAACTGAATTTGACCTGCTGTCCACAAAACAGGCAACACAATTAAGGATTAAATCTTGACATGCAATATATGAACATGGTGATAAGGCCAGCAAAGTTTTGGCACACCAGTTGCGTCAGTATGCAGCCGCACATCTGATCCCACATTTGTTCAATATAATATATACTCCTACTTCCTCCTTGCCAGAGGTCATTGTTTCGCGTGATGCTTTATTTAAAAGTAGTTAAATTCCTTCTCACACTTTTCCGCAATTATGTCCATTCACGCAATAGAAATAATGTTTTTCCCCCCCATTTCCTGTAAGTGTACGGTTTGCAAAACAACAAATCACTAACCCCCCCAGAGCAGATCATCGTACCTTCTATTGGTTTGACAATCTGTAGTTTATCAGGCAGGAAGGACCTGAAGCTGCTGGAAGTCCCCGATATGTCGGAGCGGTTTGTCCCTGTGGAGAAGATGCTGCCGCAGGGCGTGCTGCAGCCGCTGCCTTCCCTGTCCTCCTCCACCAGAGCCTGCAGCTTCCTCTCCGCTCCTCCTCCAAGAACTGCCGCCGCGACAGGTAATTCTGCCGACGCAGGGAAAGCCGGTGCAGCGCCGCCCCTAGGTCACTGCTGCCAGGGGTGCCGGGCTGACCCAACCTATGACCATCCCTGAGACACACAACCAAACACTCTGTTAGGACAGCTAGAGAAACACAGGCACCAGGACATTAGTTCGTCCTGCTCACAACAATCTGGCAAGTCAGCCTCCTGCTAAACATACTCTGAAATGTACACCAGTTACAGATAGACAGAAACCGATAGACAGTGCATGCAAGTAATGTTAATTTTATTTTAAGTGGCATAAGTAGGTATTTACTGATATGCAATTACCCACTTATTTGAAGTTATTTGTTTATAAGCAGTCAATAGATCTGCAATAGGGGTGGTTGTGTAGCCACCTTTAGACTAGCATTGCAATTTTGTCCACATAGTCCATAGCCTTTTGACAAAGTTTAAAAGATTAATATTGGTAGTTTGTGCTTTTTTTGAAGTTCCACAAGAGCAGCGTGTTTAGGGCACACATTGTACGTCCCAGTTACAAGAAAATCTGAGCAGAACAAAAGATCACATTAGCTACTGTAGGTTTCAATTGAGCAGCGCTGCTGTGCTCGGAAGCATTCCTGCTGATCACCATGAACTTTAATCTCACATTTAAACATTTCATTATTTTACCTGTAGTAGATTGTATTTTGTATTACCTGCAGCATTTAAAATGGAGAATCATACTGGAACTACTGGAACTGGCAAGTAAAACTACATTTAAAACTTTATCCAGAACTGTACATACCTGAGGCTGTGTGTTGCCTGCTCAGTGTTGCTCTTGTCCCCGGACAGGAAGGGCTGTGCCGTCATGATGACGTTGGTTTGGTTTGATCCGGGGATGGGCAGCGGGCGGAGGATCATGGGGGAGTGAGACCGCACCGACTCGTTTATAGTCTTGACAGCATCAAAAACCCGTTTCTGTTTCCTCCTGTGGAGGGAGGGAATCAACAGCAGATGAAATCTCATATCCTGGGATGGGACCAATGTTCCCACTCCCCATCTCACTGGTGAGTGGGTTAGGTAGCGTGGGCACTACATATTGTATTGTAACGTCTATGTTTGCTGAAACTTCTATTAAACTACTTAATTTGTCTTGCCTCTGATTCTATTCTGAGGTCAAACTATAAAACGGCATTGGGCAAAACATTTTCCTACTTGACTTAAGTTTCTCTCTGCAGAGGCTCACAATCTCTCTCACACCTACAGCTTTCTTTACCATTTGTAATGGTTGACATTATTCTGAACACTTATAATACACACTTGCACTCCTGTGTGTTAACAGGCTTCTGATGGTCGAGCCTACCTTTGGTCATGGAAAGAGGTCTCCTCCTCCACACTGAGCTCCCTGCGCATTGTCCCTTCAATCTCCGCAGCCAAAGAGTCCTGTAACACACAACCACACAGCTGTCAGCCCCACGCCCCACGCCCCACGCCCCACGCCCCACACACAGAGCACCCAGTCGTGTGCTCTGAACACTACAAATCCTGATAGCTCAGTTCCTAACTGGCTCAATCAAATTGAAAACACAACAAATATAGTTTCATGCAGGGTAGGCCACAGTGCTGAAAATGCTCTTAAAAAAAGGCAGGGTATAGGATGATCAAATCAACCCTTTAGCAAGTTAGACTAACACTATAGCTTTAAAGCTGATAGATGGGAACTCACATTTAAATGGTGAAGCTACTAGCTATAGTATTAAAGTAAATGTTCCTTAATTCCTTAACTACAGTAACCTTTTTTCCACTTGCTTAGTACAACTTTTCATTCCAACTGAAGGTCCTATGGCTTCAGTAAACCAGGGTGGCACAGCAAGTCTTCAGCGTGGTTCCTAATGTTGCCCAGTAAAGGAAGTCAATAGATGAAGACCGACATGAAGGAGAGGGCTGCTCTGTAGTGTTGTACCTTCAGCAGCTTTTCAATGTTAAGAAGATGCATCAGAAATGAAAACCTCATCTGCATTATGAGAAGTGGAGCAGCAAACCACCACCGTTGGCTCCTGTACGGTAAGTCACACCCGGTGGGGTTTGTAATGAAACATGAATGGAAACTGGAGCTGGGAGGTGTGGTCTGTGAAAGGCACGTTCCGGAGGTCTCACCATGGGGAAGATCCCGCAGGATTGGTGGCGTCTCATGGAGGTGGTGGCCGTGGTTTTGCTCCGCAGCTCTTTGTTCTCCTCCTGGGATTCGTGGAGCATTCCCAGACACTCTGCATTCAGATCCTGAAGATCATGGAGCTGAAATACAAGAAAAAGAATGGATATATGCATCAATGTACAGAATAGAGGCTATGGATTCAAGGAAGGGCTCAAAAGGCGTTATGGTTCTGGCCTATCAATACACGTGTCATTTATTTTTTCAAATGTTATTATTTTTGTTTGGACACAGTAAGATAAATTGGGTTAAATCAGGTTGTATTTTATCATACTGCTAAAAAATAAAAACATGAATATTCTTCCATTTAATACACTTATTAAAAAAGTAAATACCTTTACTTAGTAAAACCAGCTGATGCATATCATTGTACTTTATGGGTAGAAATCTAAATGCTGTCAATGACAATACCTGGGCAATGTACAAAAACAAGGCATGCAAGGGACGAATTAACCTTTACCTGCTAGTAGTTATTTGGTTTGCAGTTGCTGTGTAAGACATCATTAACACTAGAACCGCCATGCAGGTCAATTTGACCCATTTTGCATTTAAAATGCAATGTGTATGTCCGTTTTTGACTTTTCCTAAATATATGAATTGAATATAATGATGGTGTTTGATGGCCAGAAATCGCAAAAATGATAAAAGTTAAACAGTTCTACCTAGAATCGCCACGTGGGTCAATGTGACCCATGCATTACAATATTTATTTTTTATTTTATTTTATTTTTTTTAAAATACAACGCAAGATATTCTATTTTTTTTGTAAATGCAGCAAACAAGACACACACCCTCCTGCACTAGCACACGTGTTTTTTTAATTTTTTTATTTCAAGCCTTTCTTTGTTTGTAGACTGACTATGAGACAGAGATTGCTACGATTCTGGATTTGTACAATTGCACCAAGATGCCAACTCGGTGAAAGCCTAGTTGCTTTATTTCTCAATGTACCTGGGAGACATCAATCCTTCAATTTGTTTCAGAAATTCAACTGGGAATAAATCAGAAGGAAATATTTAATCTTGAAAGTAGTCATTTTGATTGGAATACAGCAAGCTGCACTCAGATGCACACAGCAAACAAATGACAGGTAGGATAACAACTTATGTGCCTAATATGAAACATATGTTATATATTCTTTTTTTATGTTACTGTTAGAAAAACATATTTTGGTTTTCCAGGTTTACATGAACCCGTTTACACCTATACACGGGTATATGTACATACCCATTTCTTTTGAAATGTATATTTTATTATATTTTGTAGTCGTGGTGTATGTGCGCTGATTTTAAAAATAAAGCCTTTGTTTAATTTTCCATTTAAATACGGTGTTTCTGCGATGCAAATGTTAGATATGATGTTCATGAATAAAACTTTTCAGTTCTATCCGATAGTATGTCTTTCATTTTCATAACGAAGCAGTTTCAAAATGTATGGGTCAACGTGACCCACGTGGCGGTTCTAGTTCTAAAAACACATTCGCATTTTAAGATTCATGAATCATTTCCATTTATTGTGCACACTGATGGCACCTGATAAGATAAGTGCGTATCAATCCACATTGTTTTCCTAGTTATCTGCTCACCAGATAAGGGCTAAATGGCGACAATGCACACTCAAGATTTAAACATGTATATAACAACAACTACCCTTACCTATTTTGTAGATTTGTAAATTCCTACAAGCTCTCCTCATGGGTTACTCAAACAAATCTATACATACATTAATAAAGTTGCTTACCTCTGTTGTGAGTTGGCGCTGAGCGACTTTGGAGGCTTGCAGATGTATTTTCAGCTCTTCTTTTTCAATGGCCAGCTGGACAGGAAAAGCAAAATATTTTAAGTATAAGGCTGTTAAATTGATCCTCCTACAAAATCTACATAGGGGGCAACACTCCAAGATTGTAAGGGTATTGTATTAAAAAAAATATTGTATTTGCCCCTTCCTTATTCCACTGGGGATTTTGAATTGTTTACTGATTTTATATCAATTTAAAACTAAATTTATATGTAGAAATGTACTGTTAAAATGTAAGTCAACATAATTTTGCTCTTTTATTTATCATGTAATCAAAGAAACTGCAAAATGATATTGCAAAAGTTTACTGTAAGCCATAATAGTAGTACAGTATTTCATGTCACATTTTTCAGTTTTGGACAGTTTTTCGTTCACTACATGGAAAACTACAAAAAGCTTTATGTAACTCAATATATTAAATTAACATTTTTTCAGCAGGTTTCACTCAACTCTATGAAGAGAAATTAGTTAATTCTATAGGGCGATGTCAAACTTTTGGCCCAAGCTGTAGGTGTGCGCGTGCGTGTGCGTGCGTGCCTCTCTCCCACCTCTTTGACGCGGTGCTGCAGGTCCACGATCTGGGACAGCAGGTTTGCGATCTCCTCCTGGTGCCTCACCAGATCCTCGTTCTTCTGGGACAGCTCCTCCGTCAGCCTCACCATCTGGCTGTTGGATTCCCCTGCAGGCAACGGCACAAGCAGCTCAGCCAGGTGACACTCGCAATAGACCTTACAGCAACAACCACTCAGAAATGTGATCAAATGTGATTTTACTCTGCTTGGGCAGGGTTGTAATGGTTATCTAGTTTAATCCTGGTTGGGTTAGGTAGGGGTGTATTTGTTATCTATTGGTTAACACAAGTTTGCTAATGATATGCTGCTTTGTCACGACTCCCTCCCTTTATGATGTCAGATTCAAAATAGACAACCACCTCTCAAACAGTTGAAAAACATACTTCAAAAGATGCAAGACAATGAGAAAGGCTTTGAATTGTACAGTATTGAAAAAATGCATTCGGAACTGTACTCTCTAACCATCAACAAAGTCATGGTGTATTTTAGGCATGTACTCACTGAGTTCCTTCACACAATCGCTGACCAGCTGCTGTTCCTTCTCCTCATAAGTGATCGTCTCAGTCTTCAGGTGGCAGGCCTGGAAAACAAAAAAAAAGGTATTGGAGTAACATGCATAACGCCCTGCCCAGGATATGAACACATCCACAACTAGGGTATCGTGACCTAAATCCAGAACACTGAAACAGCATCACAGAAAACCAATGCATGGGAGAATTTTGCATATACCAAACTTGGTCTGTTCAGAGAAAACCTATTCAAAAGCAGGTGATCTGTAGAGGCAGTGTCTATGTGCTGTGTGCAGTGTAGGTATGCTGAAGAGGCAGTGTCTATATGCTGTGTGCAGTGTCTATGTGCTGTGTAGGACCCTGAAGAGGCAGTGTCTATGTGCTGTGTGCTGTGTGCAGTGTCTATGTGCTGTGTAGGTACCCTGAAGAGGCAGTGTCTATGTGCTGTGTGCAGTGTCTATGTGCGGTGTGCTGTGTGCAGTGCCTATGTGCAGTGTCTATGTGCTGTGTGCTGTGTCTATGTGCTGTGTAGGTACCCTGAAGAGGCAGTGTCTATGTGCTGTGTGCAGCGTGGCTCGCTGGGGTACCTTGGAGCGCAGGGCCAGGTTCTCCTCCTCCATATCCCTCAGTTTGCTCTGCAGCGCCTCCAGCTGGCTGAGACCCTGAGCCATGGTGAAGGACTCGTTGTGGCGCAGCGGCGTGGAGCAGCTGGAGTCGGTCTCGCTCTCCTCCGAGGCACTGGCCACGATGCGCAGCAGCTCATCCTTCTTAGACAGCTCATGCTGCAGCTGGTTCACCTGCAGAGAGCAAACACAGGGTGAGGATAGACACAGCACCAGAGGAGCAAATAGCTTGGCTAAAGAAAAATCTTCCAGCTCATATCTATTGGCAGTTAAACATAACTTGACATTTTCAAAAAAATGGAACATGAAAGAAATTAGAGTTAAGCAAGTGTGATGGTGTTTAATCAACCACCAACATCAGTAAGCTTGAATGAAATGTCTGAGTACTTCTTTAAAATCTATTTTCTAACTGCATTTTACCATCATTACTTGTGATCTTTTGTGCTTCTCTTGGTTGTTCACTTGTTTTTATTTATTTATTTATAAAACATTTCAAATAATGCCATAGATATATTTCTGCATCCTGGCACCTGTATTGTAGGTCACATGGTCTGATTGATGACTTTGAACTACTGACTGGGGACCAGGAAGCAGCAGCAACCTGCAACAGAGCATTGTCTTTGAAATATCTGCCTATCACAAAGTGAAGGTTAAAAAACAACAGCAAAGAACCAAAAGACCTTCAACAGAGAAAAGGGACCTGTGATTAGTTTGGTTAGCGCTCCACTGTTTAAAGTGCTGCCCTCACCTGGTCGAAGGACTGAGCCAGCTGCTCCTCCAGGGCCTCGTTCCGCTCAGCCAGCACGTGGTTGCGTTGCAGCAGAGACTGGCCAATCCGAGCTGCCAGCTCCAGATCACGTCATCGCTGCAGCAAGGAAACACCAAACAGAGTCAGGGTGTATTTACTGGGGAACGAGTGCTCCTGTTAATAGCCCTTGTTGGGAGTCAATGTGTTCCGGCTGTTGAAACGGCATTCTGGCAACCAGAGTGATGCCAGTGTATCAGATCAGTCACTGTTATAGCAGTTCAATCAGTTCAGCTGGCTCAGGTGTGACCTATTACTCCAGTCTGCAAACTAACATTTTCTTGAAAGTAAAATATTGTCAATGGTAAAACTCCAGTGGGAAACATCTCAATGTTAATACAAGGCCACTGAAGTTTAATTAAGTTGCTTCTCGCTTCTTAGGGTCCTCCTTCCAAAGACAGATCCTTACACATAGATATCTGTCCTGTGACACGTGGTAAACATGACGACTGCCTTGAATTGTCACTAAACTTCTAAAAACGTTTATCACAGGCTCCTCCTATTGACCTTAGGACTGTGTTTGAGAGCAATCCGATAAACTTTTTATTTTATTCAATGTACAAATATTTACAATATGTGTACTGTTTTTTGTATAACTACTGGTGTGCAAATTGAACAGTGCAGCAAACAGCTAAAAATGAAACTCTCAGCATTTCATATTCAATATAATAGTGCAGGGCGCTAATTTAGTAATTAAATAGCGTACTTCAGCCAACAGATGTGTGACCATGTCGATGTCATTGTAGGTTTTGGTCATCTGCTCCACTCTGTCTGAACTTAGAACTGGAGAAAAAAAAGAAATCCATATTTAATATTCAATTAAAACAGGGTTACCCACATTTAAAACACATTTTCCAAGGCCAATCTACCACATGCACAATCAGAGATGTATCTCTTTAGCGTACAAGAGGCTATACAGTACCTACTGTGTGTCTGTAATTCTAGACAATTCATCATACAGTGCATAGTGGGACAAACACAGTGTTAGCATCTTATTCAACGTGCCTGATATTGGGCACTTTATACAGGTCTAGAAAAGAGCAGATTGCTTTTGCTTTACAGGAAAGACAACTGTGGTCAATTTAGCAGACCAGTAAACTAATGATGTCTGTCCATTTTTATTTCTTCTTCAGTATACAGTAGGACACTGAAACTACGGAATTAGTTTTATTAGGGAGATTGTTCTTAACGTTAGCTGGTGGTGAAAGAGTTAAACATCACAGGACTATCACATTAATTGTGACATTGTACTGTTACTGGCATTTTGTAATAGTGGCTTTAATATGTTGCTACAACCTTACAGGCTAGTAGGTGGGTATAGCCGTCCATACAAATTACTGTGAGGGGTTACAGAGATCACCACAGATTACCTTGGGAAAGGCTGCGGGGCTCCAATGCAAGGAAGGCTGATGGCACAGAGAAGGGAACAGGGGGAAGGACAGAGAAAACCATTAGAGCTGGGAGGGGAGGAGGAGGAGGGGAATAAGACCTGCAGAGAGGTAGAATACTGTAAAATGAGGAGGCACATAAATAAGAAATAGTGACGACAAGGGAAAATTGACAGGTACCAATATTTAAACAAATAGTTCTTAGGTTAACCAAAGTGTACATGGAGAAAAAAAACATTTGAATGAAAATAGGGTACGGTTTTGATTAAGTGCATTGAAAGACGTATCAAAGACGTTAGATATCATTTTAACAAACCACACCAAGGAATTTTAAATTGCCTTACGAGTGCCAATGTCGTGCCAAAAGTGAACTTTGATGTGTTGTCTGTGTTACAATTTGATAATATATCATATACCAGTTTTTGATACCATAGTCTGTCCTATAAAAGTGTTTTTTTTTAAGTTTCTGTCTCCACTGTTCAATATTCGTCATTCTAGTCTATGAGCACTAGGCTAGTGAGAAACAACAGCAGTCTCATGGTTCGAGAGTCTGTGAAGTCTGTGAAGGTCGCACAGTATCTCCCTGCATTCTGTCACATCATCATGAGCTAACCTCATTAATAAATGGGACAGGGGAGAAGAACCTCCTAGTGTGGGAATTAAACATGCAAATCACACAGCAATCAGAGCTAGTTCCCAGGGTCCCGGAAGCACTAGGACTAGATCATGCCCTTCAGCTGTATTTCAAAGCAGAGGCCATCATAAATTTCCAAAAACAATGATTTATACTATTAGACCATCATTCAAATAGTTGGTCTGCTGAACTTAGATAGGTACTGTAGGTAGGAGTGAACAAAAAGTACCCCATCTGTCTGTCTAGAGTTTTGCTGAATCCTACCTGCTTGAAAAACAGTCCAAAAAACCTCGGCGACTGAAGAAATGCCCGCTGCCATCCGCATTATAATACCATTAGAGTAACACTGCATTCCGTTCATTTCCGTGTAAATACAATAATGCAGAGATATCAGCACAGCTCTGCAATGCCTTTACATTATACCAGAAAAAACAAGGTCAGCAGTTCAAACGGGGTGACTGGAACATCCAACATTTGAAGATGACCAACTATGTAAAATAAACAGTTTTACAAAACAGAACAAACAGACTCATAAAACAAAAGGGCACGTTGGCCAAAGCAAACAAACAAACAAACAAGGAAGTAGTGTGCTGGTATAGACCCAGCACGTTTTAGCAATTGTTCTCTATTCACTTTAAAGTTTTACTTTCCTTCACCACCGAGTCGTTCCGCCTCTCGAACACACTCATCACATCTTTTTATATTTGTGACTAAGGGAATAACAAGCTATCAATTATTATATTATCCCTCGGTCACATTCTGCATGGATTAACTATGAATGTGTGACTGTCAGCTAATTATATTATGTAGCTGATCAGTCCGACCAAACAATAAAACACAAATAACACAGCTTGTTGCTGTCATTTATTCATAAAAACTATAATAATAATAACAGCACACACACATATATATATATATATATATATATATATATATATATATATATATATATATATATATATATATATATATATATATATATATATTAATTAGAGGGCGGACACTCCGTCACAAGCCACAAGCCATAATAACAGATCACAGTTTCAGTACCTGTTTCTTATTCATAGATGGACTGCCCCATACCTGTAATGCATATACATATTTAAGTCCATGTTGAATATACTACACACCGGTGTTTGTTGCAATATGTTATCAGTAAAACACAAACTTTTGGAAAATATCTATGCAAACCGAGCCTGAGGATCTAATTTATTTCCATGCCTATTTGAATCACAGAGCAACACAGTGGTAAACAGCAGGTTGTTATTTTTAGAACCCTGCATCAAAAAGCATTCTTTCAAATGCTTTCATGTATGTCCCCTTTGCTTATAGCAGACAGGAGAGTGTGTCCTATATTAGACTGCTTTGATCACAACCTCAGGGGTAGGAGTGGTATTTTTATACTTCTGTGTGCTGAGAGCTTAATTATTGTCTGCAATGCGATATCTGACAACTGCAACATTGAGAGCAATACAAACACTTAAAAGCAATGTGTACGCGCCTCACCTCTACTCCACACTAAGAGAGGACGTTAATAATTGAAAAAAAAAACAAAAAACAATTGGGTCAGATTTATTGAGACTATCCTTTAAATCACATTTCTAATGTTAATGTTAGAAAGCATTTTTTTTTGCTGGTAAGTAAGAATACAGGGTTGGCTTACATTTTTTTTTTTTGTTGAGGTCTAGCAATTCTTTTAAAGGTCATGCAAGCTACTGTACTCGCTATAACCTTGTGCACTGGCTTGCAGTCTCCCATTGAGGGGATATCATACTCCCAAACATAGCATCTACTGCTAGTAACTGGAGCAGCTCACCTTCCAAAGCAAAGGCTTCATACAGCTCCTCATTCTTGCAGACATCTGTGTTAGAGAAAGGCATGACGACTCCCCTTTCGTTTACATCCTTGCAGGGAAGCGAGGGGACGCTCACATAAAGCCAATGTGACTCGCTCCTGACAGTCTGTGCCGAGAACCCTGACAGGCAGCGTGTGACATCACAGCTCCACACTCTCACACCCACCCTCTGCTCTGCCAAGCCATCTGGTCTACTGCTAAATTTACATGCTGTAGGTCCAGCCCACTTGCAAACGGTGATACTGAAATACTCACTAACCTTTGAAAAGCACCATGCAATAAATTACACTATAAATTCAAGGGTAACTATTGAGACTTTTCTGACGCCACCCCCCTTGAATTGGAGGAATAGGTTGGTCTAGTTTTTTGGCTCTTGTCCAAGTGTTCCCAGATTGCCCTATCTCTGACAGCCACAGCTTTGCACTGTTCTCTATTGTACTGCTTTGTTAAGACAAGGTTATAAGTAGAAGGCTGTTAAAAATTGCTGCTTTTTCCCCCACCAATTAGTAAATAACTGGGGGCTGTATTCCTAAAGGTATAGTGTGTGGCATCATGTCCAGTCAGTACTAAACTACAGATTGACTGGCTTGTTTAACAGACATGTCTGACCCAGAACCAACAAATAAATCTGAAACAAATGCACAGAGGATCCCCCCCCAATTTCTAAACCTAGATATCGCCCCCAAACTAAATTATATGTAACTTTTCAGTATGTCAGTGGAGTTAAGTACCATACAAATCCCACCACTGCTGGTTTTACAAAATTACAGATATCAGCATGAATAAGTCGACCCCCTGTACATTCAGTGTACACGTGACATAAGACCACAGCTCATACTGTAAATACAGACAACATCCTCCATATCAATAACTTGTGGTAAAGAATGTCAAACCAAGTCTCCTCATAATTGGTAGTGCTGGGCTCTCGAGTGGTGCATCCAGTAAAAGCACTCGCTAGAGTGCAGGATGCACTCACTAGAGTGCAGGATGCACTCTATAGTCTGGACGTCGCGAGTTCCAGTCCAGGCTATTCCACAGCCGACCGTGGACGGGAGCTCCCAGGGGGCGGCGCTCAATTGGCGGAGCGTCACCCGGGGAGGGAGGGTTAGGTCGGCCAGGGTGTCCTCGGCTCACCGCGCACCAGCGACTCCAGTAGTCTGGCCGGGCGCCTGCGGGCTTGCCTGTAAGCTGCCCAGAGCTGCGTTGTCCTCCGACACTGTAGCTCTGAGGCGGCTGCACGGTGAGTCTGCAGAGTGTAAAGAAGCAGGCGGCTGACGGCACACGCGTCAGAGGACAGCGTATGTTCATCTTCGCCCCTCCCGAGTCAGCGCAGGGGTGGTAGCGGTGAGCTGAGCCTGAAAATAAATTGGGCATTTCAAATTGGGGAGAAAATAATAAGAACTAATTGGCAATGGCTAAATTTATTTTAAAAAAATAAATAAATTAAAAAAAAAAAAAAAAATTGGTAGTGCTGCACAAAGCGATTATTCGATTATTTGGCCTGCGCCCTCCACAGAATTCAGGTGTTGAGAATCAGGTGAGGGTCATTGATGATGACTGGTAAATTAACCGATTCAAAGTGAAACAAGTGAAGAAACAGCTGCTTATATTTGTGCAGATTCCTGCTTTTCTTAGACTCCGTGGAGTTCACACAAACCCAAGCAGCTGTTTCTTCACTTGGACTGATAAATTAGCCCTATCAACACCAAAGACCCTCACCTGTGCAGAGCTTGATCCGAATTAGCAAATAAAATTGGTTTGTGCTGCACTAATAACGGGCCAAGCTGTTCTCTAGATATATAGTATTCAGAAAACGTGTGCAGTATACTTGGGTCTGCCTCCGTTATATCCCTGTTACCAGGGATATGTAAGGGATTATAGCATTTACTGCAGTGTTAATGAAATCTACAAAGAGGTTCTCTTCTACATCATGTTATACTGTGTAATGAATTGATCAGATGTGACAGGCACTGGGTTAATAAAGCTCACTTCATATCGTATTGTAAATTGGTGCTGGATTTCATCCTCCGAGGCAAAAAAAACAGGATGCGTTTTAATGGCAACAGCAAATTCCATCCTACATATCCCTCAGTGTAAGATTTGTTATGCTCTGATTAGCTACAGTAAAAAAAAAAAAAACACACACACAACACAACGCTCAAAAAAGACTAGGACCTTCCCCAGGACAGGAGAAACCTGAGCTTGCGGATTGTTTTATTATCAGGAGCAATCTCCCCGGAACTGGCGCATGAAGAACGTCAGCCAGAGACTTTGTCTCAAACTTAAATGTTTCCAAGGCCCAGCTCTGACCTCTAAACAATCTGTCCATCCCAGCAGGACATCAGAACTCCTGCTGCACAGTCTGTATAAAATGCTGGCCGCACTCACTCATGTATCGGAAGGTCTCCTCTGCCAGCACTGGTGAGAGAGCACTGGAGACGTCGTCGGTGGAGTAGGTGGGTGACTGGACCCAGTCCTGGCTGTCGTACAGGTACAGGGAGTCGGCCTGCAAGCGGTACTGGGGCAGCTGGTCTTCCAGGAGGCCCACCAGCTCTGCCTCAGGAAGATCCTCACTGCAGCCCACATCTGCACAGGAGAGACAGACAGAGAGAGAGAGACAGAAATGATACAACAGGCACAACCAAAGCAGATTTTATTTAATTCATTTTAAAACGACTTCCTCATTAGGATTGTTTGAAGAGATGCAGTATCTTGTTTTAATTTGGTTTCCCGAAGATATCGCAGAGCACACAAATCAGCTGTTACTGTACATCAATAAAGTAACACAACCTAGAATGCAATGTCCTGGTTTTATAACTGAATAGTCTACGGTTTAAAACTCCTATGACACTTTAAAAGAATGAATAAAATGCAACCCCGAATAGTTATTCCTGTGTTAGTCTGTACGGTACATAAACTAAAACAAAAGCTAAAACTAAGGTAACAATATTAATTCAAGTCACTAGATGGCACACTCCTACACACAAGCTTCAACAGAAAGCAAACCTATAATGTGTGTTCTGCCAGAGCCAACAATGGCAAAGGACTATTCATTAAAAGAACTAGGTCAAACAAAAAAACCAAAAAAAAATACAAACAAAAAAATATAATAATAATAATAATAATAATAATAATAATAATAATAATAATAATAATAATAATAAATGACCACGCTGTATATCAACATTATGTACAGAATAGTATAGAACAGTGTTTAAAGTTGGATAAGCAGTATTTAAAACCCATTGTAGATCGATCAAATCGTACATGCGGTATTTAAGACCTGCTGTGGATGTCATTAGGTAAGCAAATGAGGTGCAAGCATCACTGCAAAGTTTACGGTATGTACATTAACTTCTTGTACAAATAGTAAGTGTGACATTCAGACGGGCGGATGTACAGACAGACACCCCCAGATCTCACAATCTGATCCCCACAATGACTTAATAAAAGAAGGTTGACTGCTGTTAATAATTTCGACACCTATTGTAGAAGTGGTTCTCCAGATGCATGGTCCAGTATAACAGTAAACTTGTGGTTAAAGTTTTGTTCTGCTTTATGGACATAGCAGTCTGTAAGCCAGTGACAGCTTTACCTAATAAATTGCATTGTACTATTTTACAATTATCTTGTAAACTTAGGCACAAGCAACATATTTGTTCTGTGAATTAAGTACACTGCTCATATATCTGAATAGCTGCCATTGTGCCCATGCACATATTTACCCTTGGTTTTCAGATTTAATCAAAGCATCTAGGTCACTAAAGGGCCTTGAAGTGGATTGCCAAGCGAGCATCTGTCCCCTCTCATTTGTACTAATCGGTCGGCTAGTTGACCTTTCTCATGTAGTATTATATAAGATGTTCAGTATGTAATACATATGAACTGTGTGTGTGTGTGTGCAATGCCATGACAAGTATTGGAATGGACTAAAAACAAGTAATGAGCAATTCAGGTCGCATGTAGCTTGAGAAATTCGGGAAAAGCCTTCATACAGTATAATAGGTCAAAGAAAGATATCAGTACTGAAACTATTTCGTTATCTTTAAACATTTCAGGTAATACTACATTGAAAAAAAAACATACTAGCAAACCTATTCACGTCATTCTATCCAGAAAGTAATGAACCATCTTCTGTCAGTCCAGTCTTCCCCTCACTCTAATTCTAAAACACTGGCTGTACAGTACATGGGGGGCTATTAATGCAGCACTTCTCACACACAGTATGAAATCTATGGTTGCTGCCTTCAAGGCCAAATATTTCTTAGAGCTGAGAATTCAGATATAGTACAAACCAACCACCCTACCACTGCTGTCGTATCATTTATACAACAGGTGTTCACAACTGAGACAGTCTCTCACCCCCTTCAGTACAGTACCTTTGTGTGGTGTTTGGTGTTATCAGACCAGTTTCTGCAGAACTGACGACCTTTTCAGTCAGCAGACCTCAGCGACAGCCATTATATAACAGGCACTGATGAATGTCAATGAAGACTATCCCGTCAGGGGTATTTCATCATTATGCCAGAATGGGAGGAGCGTTTTCATTATTATAGCTTAATAAGTCACCTCCCCCCTGTTGTGAGGCAAAACTGACTACAGTTGGAAGAGCAGACCACCTCACTGGGGCCCGTTGTAACCTTACTAACCCAATTCATAATTGTCTTCTTAAAATACTGTGCTATAGAGCCGACTATGACCAACCAAATCTTAACGACAGCACAGTAACATTTTACGTGCTATGTGGGGTGTGACAAGTGACGCTAAAATGAAACTATGCAAATTACCTCCCTCAAAATCACTGTATCAGTTAATACATTACATCTAAAACTGGCTGGCAGGTTGGTATGTCTATAAAATAGAGCTGGCAGAAGTGAATTTCAGTCAGAAATAACTAGATACTCATTCAAAGTGTCAAAGCTTTGTTTCCTGTTTCAGGGAAGCATTCCAGGGCTCCTGTGTCACTCAAGTAATTATAATTGGAATTACTAAAGCATAACGAACTGTAATTGAACAAAATAGCACTGCAATTGTAAATGTAATTTCAGAAAACAATTGCTGTAATTGTATTGAGCCCAGGTCTGCTCTCTAGTTGATGGAACTGCTTTGCTTACCAGTGATGGGTCCCGTCTCTTTGTGCTCCACAGCCATGGATTTAACTTCAAACATCACTCAGCCACAGACGGCACCCAGGATCCTCTCCTGCATTGGACTCCCAGTTTGATTTGGTGCCCAGTGGGGGTGGGTGCTTTGGGTTAAAAAGAGTGGCCGCCACAAAAGGGTTACGGCGGCAGCCACTCGCTGTGCTGTTCCATTCAACTGGCCGGCTTCCAGGCCTTGCTTATTCAAACTGCTTCACGGAAATACATGTAGGCTGGTGTCACATTCTGTTCTGTCAAATTGTAAAAACCAGAAAATGCAGCACTAAAACAAGCGTCACAAAGTCCACTGCCCGTTGCCTACAAAGGAAAAAGAGACATAAGTATTACTGTCCAGACAATTTCATTTCTGCTCATTGCTGAGAGGAGAACAACAGCATTCTGTTTATTTCATAATCAGCTTCACCTTAAAAATCACAAAAACCGGTCTGACCAGCTTGGTTTGAAAACCACTGTGCGCTACATCGTGTAACATTATTGCTAAAGACACCCTTGGAAGCCTGGATTAAAATACAGGAATCAGATTTTTTTTGGGAAAGTCGGTTCTCTTACTTTTCACCAATGGTAAAAGTCCTAAAGTGCTTTGAAACCCTTGCTGAGATCAGCTCTGCATGTGCATGTAAACCATGCTTTCTTTTAACCGTCACACCAGTGAGAAGCATGCTTCCTACCAAGATCAAAATCCTTTCAGTTGAGGATGTCAAGACTGTTGGTTACAACCCTTTACAGTAGTTTCAAGTCAAGATTAAAACCAATCAATTATCCTGAAATGGGATCCAACCAATACCAATATATAGGGAAAGCACATACTGTATTTCATTAGTATTATTTGCTCCAAGATGTGAGACTGCTCTTCCGAGGGTCTGAACCACTTCACTGTACAGTACAGTAAAGTGACCGCTCTTCAGATGGTCTGAGCCACTTCACTGTAAGGTAAAGTGACCGCTCTTCAGAGGGTCTGAACCACTTCACTGTAAGGTAAAGTGACCGCTCTTCAGATGGTCTGAGCCACTTCACTGTAAGGTAAAGTGACCGCTCTTCAGAGGGTCTGAACCACTTCACTGTAAGGTAAAGTGACCACTCTTCAGAGGGTCTGAACCACTTCACTGTACAGTACAGTAAAGTGATCGCTCTTCAGAGGGTCTGAACCACTTCACTGTACAGTACAGTAAAGTGACCGCTCTTCAGAGGGTCTGAACCACTTCACTGTACAGTACAGTAAAGTGACCGCTCTTCCGAGGGTCTGAACCACTTCACTGTACAGTAAAGTGACCACTCTTCCGAGGGTCTGAACCACTTCACTGTACAGTACAGTAAAGTGACCGCTCTTCAGATGGTCTGAGCCACTTCACTGTAAGGTAAAGTGACCGCTCTTCAGAGGGTCTGAACCACTTCACTGTAAGGTAAAGTGACCGCTCTTCAGAGGGTCTGAACCACTTCACTGTACAGTAAAGTGACCGCTCTTCCGAGGGTCTGAACCACTTCACTGTACAGTACAGTAAAGTGACCGCTCTTCCGAGGGTCTGAACCACTTCACTGTACAGTAAAGTGACCGCTCTTCCGAGGGTCTGAACCACTTCACTTGCACATTAAGACGGAAATTAAAAGCTCATTTCTCCCTGAAGGCTTTTCTAGTTGACTGCACAATAAATAAGATTAGGACCTTTAAAAGTCAAGTGAATGGATTATATAGAGCTACAGTAAATCGTTAAGTACAGTACATATGAGGCTGGTACTGCATTTAAACAAAAAAAAACAAAATTTGCTACTTGGAAACACCAAGTTTTAAAAAAGGGAGAAGAGAGAGAGAGAGCATAAGAGTGTGTGACCAGTTTTAGAAGCTCTTCAAAGAACTGTAGAGAACGTTGTGCCCTTGTGTTTTAGTACAGTACATTCAACATAGTAAATCGTTTGTATGGCAATACAAACCACTAGTAGAAGCATTTGACTAAAAATGTGGGGAATACCACAACAGTGAGATTTGCCAAAAAAAATTTAAACGCAATGGCATCCATTTAAAAAATAAATAAAAATGAATAAATAAAAATGTCAGTCTGCAGATACAAATAGCCAGCGTGAAATGAAACAGGCCAGTCCGCGCTGTGAGCACAATTGTTTGTGGCACGCAACAAAACATTTTTAATATGCAAGGTGATCTCTCCGTCACAAGAGTTATGTCACATTGTCCGTTTTGGGATCATCCCAAGAGTCCAGTGGCATCACTTACTCATTAAAAACGGCCTCCAAGGTGACCTACAGTGATCTCACATGGCACGCATTGCTTCATAGTTCAGGTGAAGCCCCTTTAGCTTTTCCACATTGACTCTCAGGAATTAATACCTCACATGACCATGAACATAAAATATACTGTTATTGGGCTGTTTTTAGGTGTTTAGTATTTCCCCTTTTCTGACATCATACTGTACATAAGAATTGACCCTGTGATATTGTTCAAAAGTGCTCTTCTGGAGTGGTGATGAGTCGAGGCATCCGAAGAACTGCTCAAACCAAATAACAGCACAGATGGGAATTACTGTGCAGTGTTGTACCTCTACTACTGCAACAAAACACAGTAACCTGCACCTTGAACACAAAGCAAGTAAAGCTTCAGAGGTGTTTTATCTGTTTATCAGTAAAAAGCTAAAACCAGAACTGTAATGTCACGTTACTGTGGGTAAAGTAGCTCAAGGTTAGTGGTAATGGGGGCCCTAACAGACTTAATCGGAGTCAAAGTGCAAATAAATGCTGGCAAAGCAAAAGGGCGAGCCAGCAAAGCAAAAATGGACTTGAAGGAATGCTGTTTAAAACCTTGGTTCTTCAGCTCTTCAGTCTGCCCTGGATATGTCGGCTGGGATCAGTGAACAGCCCTCGCACTCAGCATTCTGTCATGCTGCCGGCTCTGCACAGTCTCTGGATGCAGCACTTCCTCTACTGTACTGTACTGCACTGTAACACAGACCTCCAAGGCTATGAACGGAACAGCTCCACTGCAAGCATGCCACATTCATCCTGCAATTTCACTAAGACGCCTTCTTCACAACAAAACAGTACAAAAAGATCTGCCCTGAAGTGAAACCCTACAGACAGAAATTAGATAGTCCCCTGGACTAATACCAATATTGATGTTTAGTAATTAGGCTTCCAAGCCAAAGGCTGGGGAAGCCTAGTGGTCATTGCTGTGTTTATTATTATTATTATTATTATTATTATTATTATTCCCAAACCACATCGCAGAGTTACAAAAACGCATATGTAAGTAGATGCCTATGGCTGGACAACCAGACTGGCGTCCCCGAATGAAAAAGTCACATGGTTTGACCTCCATATTGGATCTTGTGGAAATTTTGGGAATTTTTCAAAACTCTTGCCGTTAAAAACAACTTAAGGAGGAACTATGACAATGGCAGCAGATAGTGCAGCAAATGGCCTATAAAAAACATATGTTCAATCGAGGTCGATTGAACAATTACTTTGCCCGCTACGCTGGATTGGTGCCAAATATTCAACAATCTTCTTGTCTTAAACCGCAACGTCAATCGACACCTAAATTGGCAGGCATGTTCGTGACTAGGTCCTTTCTACCATTTGTAAAATCCACGCTTTTTCGTTAAAAACATGGCAGAAAGGCAAATAACCGTTTCACGATGGCTCTATTTTCATACATTCGTGCATAAATCCAAGGTGCAATACAGTACAGTCATGAAACTTTATATGACCATAGAGACTCACGTGAAGTACTGGTGATATGAAAATGACACATTTTGGTCACATGGTTTGGCGGCCATATTGATAATTGTAAAAAAACTTTTGCAACCCATAACTAGAACACCATTGAACTTATGCTCGTCAATGTCAACACAATTGCACAGACCATTGCAAAGTAATACCTGCTGAAGACTGAAACAGATTGCTCAGACGGCGCGGCGGTAAATTTTAACTCCTAGGGTGTGCCGACAGGGTCATAGTTATAATGGAACACGTATAGGAAGTCATATGTGCACTATAAAAAAATGTCATTGCCCGTGACCTCTGACCTCTCCTAAAGGTCAAACGTGATGCATGACATCATCAGCATACGCAAATGGCTATAAAACTGCCTATAACTTTTTATTGGCTGCACCAAAATGCACAAAATTTGAGCAATTTTCAAAAGGCTTCTCATATTTGTGCCAAAATTGACACAGTTAGCACAGTTGTGATGATAATGTTTCATCTATAATAACCAATGTGCTTAAATTTCACGATAACTACTTGGAAGCCTTTATAGTTGCTAGCAACACTAGTTTCATTTCTTTCTTTCTTTTTTTTTTTTAATTTAGAGTGCCCAATTATTTCCCCCCTCACTGCTCAGAACTGAAGGTTCAGAGGGCTTCCTCTGATCCCACAACCAAGCCAGTTTCCTCTTTTACACCCAGGAACTCGAGAGTGGATGTCAACAAGCTACCGGCGTCTGAGCTCACTAGGTGCCTGGCCAGCATGGTTCGCTGTAGCGCAATGAGGTGAAAAAGTCCCTGCCGGTTTTGCCAGAAGACTGGGGACTTCACACAGCCAGGATGCAAACCTGCGCTCCCCTGACTG
The DNA here is from genome assembly GCA_030684275.1 of Acipenser oxyrinchus oxyrinchus. Lineage (NCBI taxonomy): Eukaryota > Metazoa > Chordata > Actinopteri > Acipenseriformes > Acipenseridae > Acipenser > Acipenser oxyrinchus. The sequence continues at coordinate 18,506,062 of CM060257.1, read as the reverse complement.
TATGACTCGCCCTGCACAGCACGCAGCCGTGCTTTTACCAGGCGAGCCACTCGGGGACCCCGACATTCAATTTCTGTCACAAATCATAAATTACTGTACAGGCGGATATCACTCCCTGGATGTGCACACTGATCCCAGCTACTGTCACTGTTACAGTATGTGAAGCAAACACACATAGCCCTTTATCCTACTGTAAAAAATTGACATTTCAATTACTATATACTGTAGCCTTACAGTATGGTACACATGGAGAAGTATAAATCAGATTTGCTTTTACTTTAAATGTATTTACTTTTTCAGTTATCCCCTTTAGGCATATGATAAAACACAAATGTATTTTCTAAGAAAGTTAAATGCTAGTACAGTAGTCCTCTGCTCATTGATTCTAAGTGAGCTTTTTGTTGGTACAGAAGTATTGCACAAGAAACCAGTTTTGCATTTGCATCCAAGCTGCACAGAGCTGTACTGTTCTGTCATTGTTCATCAGGGCTCTTCATATGTCTCCTATCAGGGATGGCTGATAAGAAACTAAATCAGATGCACTATCAGCTACTCCTGGTATTGTAGTTACCCTGACACAGAGACTAAGGAGATGCCTGTTTAGGATTACTACCAAACCAGTTTAGAAGCCAGTAAGGTGTAACCCATACTAAAATAGAACTGATGCAGTAACTTAGTTTGCAGTGAACTGTACTGAGTGGAATGCCCAATCGATTAAAAGACAATAATCAATGCACAAATGTGTAGACTCTTATACACAATAATGGTATGTGTGCATTGAGAAAACTTTATTATTAAAAAGACAGAAGTCATTACTTGCATTAGATTCTCCCATTTCCCATTCCAAAATAAATAGAACCTAAAGAGGAACGCTAACTTGGGCACCAAAGCATGTAAAATAGAAGTAATGGCGACCAATAATTGAACAATCGATAAATATATGTATTTATTGTTGTATCCCTCACACATATCCACTCTTACAGTTGACAGGGCAGGGAGCCCTGCGCATGGGAAATGTGTGTTTGTGGCAGGGAGAGGCAGGGCCGCCGAGAGCCGTCATGGGCCCCGGGGAAGGATTGGTATATCAAATCATGGTGTGAAAGGAAGTGTTTGACAGCGCCTGGATACACAATCTTTACACAACAGAAGCACATCGGCTCGGTGTGCAGTACTGGAGTTTTTCTTTTTAATGTGGTGGTGGGAACGCAAAGGATCTTGTGCAGGGCTAGTTGTTTTAAAATATTTTATATATATTAAAAAAAAAAAAGAAAGTTCCCTTCATCAGGGCCTCCTTTGGGCGTTGGGCCCCGGAAATTTCCCTGTCCTCCCCGCCCTCTTGGTGGGCCTGGGGAGAGGGTAAAAATCTCCCTGCCAAACTAAATTGCCTAATTGTTTTATTGTTAATTATCACCTGCACCTGGCTACCATTGTAAATTAGAGCCAGGTGCAGGGTATTTAAAGAAAGCAGCCTGTCTGAAAAGGCTACTGTGTGAAAAGGAGCCCGATTGAAAGTGTGCTCAATGAAAAAATTCAAAGGTACTGTGTAAAGCCTTTTTGTGTTATTTGTAAAAACAGTGTTTTTTTTGTTTGAGTTTGTTTTAACAATTAAACAACTTAGCTGTCCTGTTTTGTTGTCAGGGTGTTCCCGTTTTGTTTAGTTAGTGCTTGAAAAGAGCTAGGTGTCTGTTTTGTTTTTATAAATAAAAGTGCGCAACCACGCTAAACTGCATATTCCCGTGTCGGCTCAGTGGTTTTTAAAGGGCAACAAACCCGAGTGGAAACGGCTCAGTTACACAGTACAAATGCTAAACTTCCTCAATTTGTATTTTCTTTCTTTCAAGTGACTTGCCTATTTAATTTCAAGAGCATGGAAACATGTACTCATTCCTAAAATTATGTCTTATGACGGTACTGTACTTTTCCATTGAAACAACTTCATTTTAATCCCAATTCAGCCAGTCATCTGTCCTTATTGATTCTGGCCCTTGGCAGACAGCCCTGAGAATAAAACCCAGCACAATGAGCTGACCCACTTTACACAGTCAAAACACAAACCACAGCTTATAATCTTCTTAAAGAGGGCTCCCGAGTGGCGCATCCAGTAAAAGCACTCGCTAGAGTGCAGGATGCGCTCTATAGCCTGGACGTCGCCGGTTCGAGTCCAGGCTATGCCACAGCGGGACATCCCAGGGGGCGGCGCTCAATTGGCCGAGCGTCGTCCGGGGGGAGGAAGGGTTAGGCCGGGTGCCTGCGGGCTTGCCTGTAAGCTGCCCAGAGCTGCGTTGTCCTCCGATGCTGTAGCTCTGAGGCGGCTGCACGGTGAGTCTGCAGAGTGTAAAGAAGCGGGCGGCTGACGGCACACGCTTCAGAGGACAGCGTGTGTTCATCTTCGACCCTCCCGAGTCAGCGCAGGGGTGGTAGCGGTGAGCTGAGCCTAAAAATAATTGGGCATTTCAAATTGGGGAGAAAACAATAAAAACTAAATTGGCAACGACTAAATTTAAAAAAAAAAAAAAATCTTCTTAAAGAAAAAGAAAACATTTAAAATATTGCCTCAAATACTAATGAAAAAACTGAATGTACAGTAACAAACACACATCCCGGCAAAGATACTGGCTTACTGTGTATGCTTAACACATTTACAGAAGACTGAGAGCCCTGTTGATAAAATGTTTAAATCAGTTTAATTAAGAGGATGTTTTAAAAACTCTCCCAAAAACAGCCCTTAAAACAGTCCTAATGTTTTCGGGTTATGCTTAAAGTCTATTTAAATATGATACAAGCCGATCTAAATATATCAAATGTCTCTGTTTGGTCCAATGAATGGATCCTTCATGATTTTCCAAGTCTGAAATCATGGATAGGTAATCGTTGCCTGGTAAAAAATTGGGCATTCCAAGTTTAATCACAATTCAAGGAATGGTTAAAGACACAGGCTAAAGAATAGTTTAAAGAAAAAAATATCTAAGTATGACATACAGTACACAGTGCAAGACAAATGTAACCACACACTTACAGGGATGGCAATAAGACTCCTATTGCATAGAAGTTTAACCCATTCCAGGTTTTACTTCCAGCTTGATTAGCCATAGCGTATAGGTAACCAGCTCAGGTGTGTCTTATTAAACTCATAGAAAAACCAGGCTATGCAATGGGAGTCTTATTTCCATCCCTGCATTTACACAATGATGAATAATTTCTCAAGTAGAAGTACAAGATTTACTGAAATTCAGAACACTGGTTCCCAAGATATAAAAGCATAACTGTGACATACAGTCCATACCCTGCCTCTATGTCCCCAGTCACCAGGTACATACAACCAAGTGGACAAGCCCCTTTTCAATTTGGACCTCTTCTTGATTTCTCTCAGGGGGTTCGTGGTTGTTCACCATAAAACTGGACTTGATAGTGTGAATATCTTTATCTCCATAACCACCTTTTTTATAATAAAACATGAGTGAACTGTAGCACTTTAATCGCAATCTGCAGATAAACATTAAACTAATCACAATCTGCAGATAAACATTAAACTCAGTCTGCTCCAATAAACCCAGTTCCCATTTTCCTGGCTACAGAGCAAATGCATCCTTCAGTGCACCCCTTCAGCCTGCTAACCGTACAGCTGGTCAACCACTAAAATACTGTCCTCTACCTAAGCACATCTCCTGTGCTTGCTGCATACCAGAAGCAAAGCAAAGGTTGACACAGCAGTGGAGAAAGGAGCCCAAGAAGATAATACATACTAAGACTGAACTAGACGTTCTTAGGTTTTAAGATTAATAGCAACTTGTATTATCCAGTTAATCCTACTAAATCTATTTTGCCTGGCAATGTATTGTAATCTTCAGCTGCTTCAGAAGAGTCTCTTTCTCTCTCAGATTAACAATGAAATAGACAGATTTAGCTACAGGCTTATTTGTTTTCATTGGGTCTTTTGTGTGGAAAAATACATAAAGGGAGTTTTGATTTTTACAAAACTAAAGCTACAATACTGTCACCACTTGTACAACAATGCAGTACAAAGTCTGGAGTTTACATTCGGTTTCAATTTACATTCGGTTTCAGTAGGGAGAGAAAACAATTCTAAATCTTCCTTTTCCAGTCCAGATTGCTTCTTTTGGAAAGGCAGCAAGTGTGTTTGATTACAGACTTGGGGCCTCTCCGGCAGCACAAACATGTTTTTATTTAAAAAACAGAGAATGCTGCAGGAACCACCACTTCCTGTTTTCAAAACTTAAATAGCAGATGACTAAATGTTTGAATCCTTAGTTGTAGTTAATGCATTTCCTGTCAAACTCCGCCTTAAGCATTGCTTAAATCTACCGTAACTCCTGAAGAAGTTATCTGAAGCAGCAAAGAGGAGCAGCAACTGGCTGTGGTTGAGACGGAAAGATTCTGGCTGGGGATCTCAAGTACAATAGAAAGAAAGAAACGCTGATGTACGGGTAAGTAAGCTGGGCTGAGTTGAGTAGGGGACGGAGGTGGGTGATGCTGGGACGCCAGAATCACCGTTGAGCCCTCTTGAGGTGTTGTGGGCTAGTCGACGAAACACCGAGGATGGAAGGTGCCCACTTGAAGACCCCAGAGATGTACCCTACTTAGCTCAATCCAGATGGTTGTCATGCTGATGAGCTGGGGAGACCGCACTGTGGTTGATCCCCGGAGCCAGCATCGCAGCCGTTGTGTGTGCTGATGCGCTAGAGAGGCAAATAAGCTGATCCCTGGAGCCAGCACCAGACAGAAGGATATCGACATCATCATACGGAAGGAAACGCAAATGAATGGAGACACAGATGGATCACATTAGTTTACTGTAAAGCTACGTCTTAGTTGGTGCTTATCTTGGCGAGAGCCGAGTTCAAATCAGCATGAAGTTTTAACATTTACTCTCGTGTAATGGAAATCATAATAATCCTCAGGAACAGGGAACAGGCACATTGCATTATTGTATCATTTAATCTGAATTAGACCATACTAGGAAATTAGAATAATTTGAAACTAAAAGAAACTGGCAATCTGCTAAGGTTTTAAAAATGAAATTGAGTCACACCTTTACTATATATCATTTTTAGCTCTTCAAATAAGAAATATGGAAGCAGACAAGAGCTGAATATTATTAATTATTCATAACCCAGGGAGTCCTACTAACTAGAACAAATAAGGCTAAGCCTCAAACCACTTTTTTATTATTTATTTATTTATTTATTTTATTTTATTTTTTTAAATCAGACAGGTTGGGAATCTTTCCCGACAAGTCAGCTTGTAGCCTCGCTTGACTAGCTAGTAATCAGTGCCCCTGCAAACACTCACTCCCAACAATACAAAAGCATGACAAAAGGCACTTCATTCGACATGGAGTGTCAGGCTCACAATGATCAGTTGAAAGAACAATATCTCAATTTCAAATCATCTGAAAAAACAAAAGAATTACAATAACCCTTAGTATAAATCACATAATTAGATTAAATCAAGGCCTTTGCTCCTAAGCATAATGCACATATTTTGAACCTGTGGCTGGTTACCTGTTTAATCACACACAAATGGGGAAGAGCAGTATTACAGCAACTGACCTCTGGGTACTACAGAGTACTGCACAGCATTTTAGAGATTGTAAAATACAGTTTCCAATTTCCAAGTAAAATGTGCCGCCTCAGCTACAACGGCAAATTCATTTAACACTTCTGCCAGAAGGTGTGGCCTCTGAGATTTAAGAACATAAGAATGTTTACAAACGAGAGGAGGCCATTTGGCCCCTCTTGCTCGTTTGGTTGTTAGTAGCTTATTGATGCCAAAATCTCATCAAGCAGCTTCTTGAAGGACACCAGGGTGTCAGCCTCAACAACATTACTGGGGAGTTGGTTCCAGACCCTCACATTTATGTGTAAAAAAGTGCCTCCTATTTTCTGTTCTGAATGCCCCTTTATCTAATCTCCATTTGTGACCCCTTCTTTGCACTCTTTCTAGAGCAGCAATATCCTTTTTGTAACGCGGTGACCAGAACTGAACACAATATTCTAGATGAGGTCTTACTAATGCATTATAAAAGTTTTAACATTACTTCCCTTGATTTAAATTCAACACTTCTCACAATATATCCAAGCATCTTGTTGGCCTTTTTTATAGCTTCCCCACATTGTCTAGATGAAGACATTTCTGAGTCAACAAACTCCTGGGTCTTTTTCATAGATTCCTTCTTCAATTTCAGTATCTCCCATATGATATTTATAATGCACATTTTTATTGCCTGCGTGCAGTACCTTACACTTTTCTATACTGAATGTCATTTGCCATGTGTCTGCCCAGTTCTGAACGCTGCCCAGATCATTTTGAATGACATTTGCTGCTGCAACAGTGTTTGCCACTCCTCCTATTTTTGTGTCGTCTGCAAATTTAACAAGTTTGCTTACTATACCAGAATCTAAATCATTAATGTAGATTGAGGTTTCTCCTGTAATCAGTACTTTCTGTTTCCTACATGTTAACCACTCCCTAATCCATGTGCATGCATTTCCTTGAATCCCTACTGCGTTCAGTTTGAGAATTAATCTTTTATGTGGGACTTTGTCAAAAGCTTTCTGGAAATCTAAATAAACCATGTCATATGCTTTGCAATTATCCATTGTCAATGTTGCATCCTCAAAGAAAATCAAGCAGGTTAGTTAGACACGATCTCCCTTTCCTAAAACCATGCTGACTGTCCATATAAGTAATTTTCCATTTTGGATCTTATAGTTTCCATAAGTTTACATATAATAGAAGTCAGGCTTATTGGTCTGTAGTAACCTGGTTCGGTTTAGTCTCATTTGCAGCCCATGTTAAGCACATCAAACCAGGAGGCACTGAACTGCGATTTTAAAAAAGACACTTGACCCAGAGCTTGGAGTTTATCAGGGATACCCAGCTATAATGTGCATAGTTCACCCCCTAGTCTCTGTAAGTTGCTTTGGATAAAAGTGTCTGCTAAATAAATAAAAAAATAAAAAAAATAAAATAATATTCTGTTCTAGAATGTACTACGGGAGTGGGCGACAAAATGTATGCTAAAAAAGGGGAGCGGCATTTAAAAAGTTTGCGCAACACTGCCTTGAAAAAAATTGACAAGCTGCAGGGAGATGGAGGAGGAGTTACATTTTAGAGAATTGGTTCCCAATTTCAGACTCTAGGGATCACTGCTACAGTACCATGAAATATGCATTTACAATCTGAACTGCTTTATTGAATTGCTGTATGGATATTGCTCTGAATAATAATGTTTTCCCCAACCATAAAAAACCAGCTTGCAGTTGATCTGAATTGTGCAATGAAAATGATAAAAGCTAAGAATTGGAGACGAATGCCAGTGTCAAGCCAAATTGTTAATAAAAGGCATAGGCTAATACATCTGACCCTTAATTCAGGGTATCCACTAACAGCCCCTTATAAATGTCTTATTAGAATGAAAAGTTCAACTCCTCACTGATAAGGGGAGCAGTGGAAACTGCACTCAAGGTAACACTCTTGGATAGACAGTAATAATAATAATAATAATAATAATAATAATAATAATAATAATAATAATAATAATAAGGAAGAAGAATTAATTGTGATTTATTATTATTATTAATTAAAGATGTGTTTAATGCAATACTCTATTGTTTCTAGAAACCAATTAAAGTTAATTGTACACTACGTCACATTTTGCTCATTATGAAATCATTCAAACGACATCTGTCCGACCACTCGTCTCTGGAGCATTCTTTCGCTGCTCCAACAAATCAATACAATTAACACCACTAACAAGGTCTCAGAGTTTGTTATTAAAAGATAATTTGATTCTCAGAATATAATGATGGGTTAGATGACGACCCAGACAGCTCAAAAGGTAAGAAACCACATATTACAAAGTAATTTTTGGTTTTCATGTTGCAAATAGTATTTGTTATATATATATATATATATATATATATATATATATATATATATATATATATATATATATATAGTGTGTTTCATCGTAATAATGATGTATGCTAGAATGTTTAGTAGAAAGCATACATTGCGCTTTTGGAACAAAGACGATGGAGATTAATTTACAACAAATAATTTACAAATGTTTCAAATGGATAAGCATAGCCTACATCTATGCAATAGCTGCTGCTTTATTTGGGGGAAAAAAAAAAAACCCAGTGCGTGTCATAAAGCTGGTTAATTGTCATAAAGCTGGTTAATTGTCATATCGATTGTTTTGAGGAAGCGGATTGCCATGTCAAACACCCTACCCAACAGGAAACGGACGAACACATACAGTACTGTATTGAGTTGGATTGAATGTACACTTTACTCCTGCAACTTCCCAGCTCCACTCGTACAGAAATATAAACAAGCGCATATAAATTAGTGCACACGAGGGACATCGTACCACAAGAATACCTTATCATAATATCCAGAAGAAACATCAAGGATAATTTACTTGGCAAGTGTGACTGCTGGACAATTATTTTGTGTGTAAATTACATTACAAAATACACTCATTATGAAATGCAAGGTAAATAATAAGTGGTAGATGTCAGTTCAAAATGTTAGTTTTGACGTCACTTAATTATACGAAACCAGTCAAAATGAAAGTCATAACAGATCATTACATTACGGAAATAAAGATTATATATACCATGTCACTGAATACGTGTTCTTAAAATGTAAATAAACCTCACTAAATCTAAAAATATACTCTCTTTTTTCGGAGAAGTTGTGAATGTCAGCGAGTGTGTGTGGTTGACGGTGGTGCTGGCAACACAGAACGAAGAGAAACCGAGCACATGAATAAAGCCATAGACACATTTTTTATATCGGAGAATCAAAAGTACTACAAAAGTTATATTTTAAAATGACACACATACCTTGTATGAAATTCCGAAACCGAGCGAGAAAAATGTTTTATAAATCTCAAGCAATCCAGCTGTACATGTGATCCTCTCAATTTGACACAAAAGCCACACGCGACAGTAGTGAAAGAGGGCGATGGCTTCCAATCGTCATCAGTCAGAGAGACAAAGGCATGTAACGTCATTAATTTGGGACAAGAGGTTGCGGGAATCTGCCTGAACAAGGTGCGTTCACAGAGATCATTCTGCGCAGAATCTGAATCCAATTTAGCCAACTATATGCGCATCAGAATTCAATTACACATTATGATAATAAATAAAAATAACTATATGACTTCATTCGTACTTATGGTTGTTCATTTTTGTTTAGTAACATTTTGTGTTAAAAGCCAACCATTTTATTTAATCTCACAAATCCTGACTAATTTAATAACCGTTTGACTGGCGCAGGACTGCCGGTGGTCTTTTTGTCTTTAGACGGTTCATCAACAGTTTTCTGCCGTTTAGACAAATTAGGGCGACTAAAACAAATAGCTAATTTGTTTATAATTTTTTTCCTTTCCCCTACCCGTCAGGCCATACTTCACGTCTCTCACTCAGTGTTACGTCACGTTGCGCGTCCGTTTGGACTGTAAAGTGTAAAAGCTGTGTGCATTGTCCAATCAGAAGAGTTCAAGGTTGGATCTCTGAAGAATGACAGTAAATAGCCCAATCACATTGTGTGTCATTGGTCAGTTGTGAGTGGCGGTTCATGTGTATACTAATTGAAAGCGGTACTGATTGAAGCGTATTGAGGCCAGCAAAAAAAAAAAAATCTTTCCCCCCAACGCGTCGCCACTGGTTCTCAGCTTGCATGTCTTATTGGTGTTCGCTGTAGACACATTTGAAGTTATGCCTAGACTTAGCGAGGCTAAACGGAATAATGCTGTTGGACATTTGGAAAACAGCAAATCTCAGTCCGCCGTGGCACACCTTTACCCAAGGCGACTTACAGAGACTAGGGTGTGTGAACTATGCATCAGCTGCAGAGTCACTTACAATTAGTCTCACTCGAAAGACGGAGCACAAGGAGGTTAAGTGACTTGCTCAGGGTCACACAGTGAGTCAGTAGCTGAGCTGGGATTTGAACCGGGGACCTCCTGGTTAGAAGCCCATTTCTTTACCCACTGGACCACACAGCCGCACTTGACTGCCTACGATCCGGTAGAACATGTGTGACGACGGCAGCCCAGGACAGATTTATATGCCTAAGTCATTTACATGACAGGTTCACCACTGCAACCTCTACAACATCTGCAGTACCAGGAATGTGTAGAATTTCCAACCAGACTGTCAGAAACCGCCTACGGGAGGCAGGTATCCGAGCAAGAAAGCCAGTTAGAGGAGTGATTCTTACTGCACAACATCGTCGACTACGACTTCAGTGGTGTCATAATCACAAAGTATGGCCCATACAAAGATGGAGATATGTGGTGTTCAGTGATGAATCCAGATTTCTGCTTCGATGTGCAGATGGAAGAGCCTGGGTGTCCAGGCCACTTCATGAATGTTTTGCGGCCAACTGTGTGAAACATGTTGATAGATTTGGTGGTGGGAATGTCATGCTGTGGGCAGCAATCTCAGACAGTGGTAGAACCAACCTTGTTCATGTTCAAGGCAACCTGACAGCTCAGCACTATTGTCATGAGATCATACGGCCTCATGTGATCCCATTCATGGTCCATCGTAACGTCATTTTCCAACATGACAATGTGCAACCGCACACAGCCCGGGCCATCACAGCTTTCCTCACTCAGAACAATGTTCAAGTGCTTCCCTGGCCATCTCGATCACCAGCTCTGAACCTCATTGAACATTTGTGGGATGAGCTTGATCGACGTGTGCGACAACGTCACCCCGAGCCACAGATGTTACAAGGTCTTTTCCAGGCACTTGAGCAAGAGTGGGTTGCCATTCCCTGGCATGTTGCCCAGGCTCTGATTCAATCCACTGCCAGGAGATGTCAGGCCGTCATCGATGCCAATGGTGGGCATACCCATTACTGATTTCTGTTGACCTTGAACTTTGCTTTACCTTTGAAAGTGACTTTATTGAATGTCTTAATGATTTCTGTACAGGTTAAGGTTCTTTGGAACTGTCTATTTTACAATGCAAACTGCCATACTAATGCTATAAAAAGTATATTCAAAACACCTATGTGTTTCTTTTTTTGAAGAGTATATTTGATTGAAAACACATTGTACATATTGTGTAATTCTGCATAAATTTGATATCTTCCTTAATTATCTAAAGTGTATTGAAATGCACTAATTTGAATAGTGTTTTAAACGTAGCAATTTTACCAATAACATTCCAAACACATGACGGCTCTGCAGATAAGTGCTCCAATCAGCTGTCACAAATGGATTGTTTGAATTGAGATGTGTTTCACCCTTGGTGTTTTAACCAGTAATTGCACTCACAACAAAGAGGTTTTATTTATATATATATATATATATATATATATATATATATATATATATATATATATATATATATATATACACCCACACCCACACCCACTCTATGTAAGCAAAAAGACATGAGTGTTGGATATATGCCTTCAGCCCCTGGAAGTTATTCTCGTACACCTAATGGGTTAATATTTTTATAAATAGATGTGTGACAGAGATCGAATGGTGCTTGGTGTTAGATCTCCCTCTCGACCTGTGAGGGCACTGTGTAACGGGAACAGAGTACCCTTAACTAAACGGCACGACAATTTATTCCGTAGGGTAGGGGGAAGTTGGTCATTTAGGAAAGGGGCGGTATCCAAACTCAATGACCCAGACGGTAAACGGTGTGGCATGTGAGGATTGGAGGAGCTAGGGGTCATTAGCGAGGATATAAATAAGGGACTTGGCGTACGTGATCTGTTCCTTGGTAAATGGTTAGTGTTGAAAACCTACAAGGAGTCTGTGTGCTGTTTCGTGAACCGTGAGTTTTGTCTTGTGTTTTGTTAACTGTCGTCTGTTTTTTAATAGACTACCAGTTGCACGATCCGGAGCTGTAGCAAAAGCCAGCATAAACCCGGACATCACTTTCACCCCTGCATTTCACGGAGAACTGTATTACACCACTTGCACGTATTCACTATCCCTAAGAACTGTGTTTGTGTTTTGTGTTGATGTGTAAAACTGGACTCGGGGAATTACAAATACCGAGTGATACACATCGCTGTATCACTCCAACCTTATTATTTACAGGTGGTTACCATAAGGCTCTGGACATTGTTAATTAAATCAATAAACACCCTTGCACCTGGAAATCATTGTCTGTATGTTTTGTATCCGCTCTGCACTGCACTCACCTGTATTCACTCACCACTTTGCCACTAGATGTATACACATTTTTTATATAAAATGAAATAGAAAATGTATTTTGTTCAATATTGGGACAATAGACCCATTACATATGATTTCATTACACGAACATATCAACGTATTACTAGTATTACTGGAACCTTTTTCAGAATCTTTTAAAGAAAAATGTGTCACTCACACACCCTCACTAGGTGGCAGTAGCAGGTTTTGGAATGACGGCATATTGTTGCCCACCCGTTTCTGTCTGGCAGCACGCTGTTGTTTTGCACCAGCTGCTGCTTCAGCGCAGCGCTTCTGAGAATCTGTGCAGCCGCTGAAGCCTATGGCTGCGTGACGTAGTGACGTCTTTTCCGATCTAGAAAGAGTTTTGCGCAGAATCAAGCAAACCAAAGGGAGAGGGAGTGTTGAAATACCTTTTTTCTTTCTGTCATTCTCCATCGACACAAAAGATTGGTTTCGACCGGATTTTCTCATTCTACACAAGTTGACGCGTGTGGGCAGTCCGACTTAAATTTCGTCATTAACTCGAGTCACAAAGGTGACGTGTGTGTGTGTGTGTGTGTGTATATATTCAGAAACTGTCCCCCTAAAATGACTTCAGACGATGGTGTTACAGATCAGCTGAGAGCTAAGACAATCTTCTGCAACAACTTTCGAAGTTAAATATGAAGCTGTATGAACACGGAAGTTCTTCCTAATTTAACTTCCTTCCAGGCAAATGTAAACGGTAAGTGTGTACATTTATTTAATTATAATCTTAAGTTATTTAGTGTTGTTTAGAGTAATTTTTTTTCATTTTATTCTACAGACTGCGACAACATTTCATTGAAATTCACGCATTGTTGTTCCTGTTTAATTGAAGTCACAGAATTTAGGTGTTCACGAAATTTAAAACGAGTTACTAATAATAGTTATATTGTTTTGCTGGTGATGTATTTTGCATTTGAGTTTATTATTTTACCATAGTGTACTACTAGCAGTAAGCATTTGCGTGAAGTTTAACTTGCTAGGGTTACTACTGTGGAGTACTGCATATCATTTGCATCGATAGTTAAGTAGATTGGACGCGGGCGGTGTCCAAATAAGAGCAAGGTGTTGTGGGGCGTGGAAAATGAACTTCTCTATGCATGGCTGCAGTCTTAAAAACTCGTTACCAATTGATTTTTGCATCTCTGCGGGTAGAGCGGAATTGCATATTTCACGAGCAACATAATTCAGAACAAAAAAGTAAACATTATAATTCATAAATTATTTAATTCCAGTAAGGCAATTGTCGTTGTGGAAGCTGTCTATCTCTCGCACTAAACTACTTTTACATGTTGCTGATAGCTCCATGTTTATTTATTGTAATTTACAGCTGTGGCAGGGGGATGGAAGTCACTGACATAACGCTCGCTTCTCATGTCTTTGCCGTGTTTACTTTTCATAGAACATAAGAAGGCGCCTTCGAGAAAATATACATATTCAGTACAAGTGAGAACTGCTTCACATCGACTTTAACATGACATTCGTAAGGGTAAGTAAAAACAGAGGGCTCTACTTTGAACAATGCATGAACAAAAATGGCATTAAACTAGCATAAAAACTCTGGTTGCAGTAGGGAGCAGTTCAATCGTAGTTTTAAGTGGTTTCAGATGTACTCTCTTGGTTAGTACACAGCCGTAGTCTCTAGCAGTATATGCCTGTGCAGTACTATGCTTGTGGACAAAGGTACAGGCTAACTGCCTCGCATGGTAGAGAGAATTACACAGGGCAATTAAATAAGTGATCTTTTAGAGTCCTCATTAAAAATGTGGACCCTTATGGAGTGATTGTGTTTGTCTGTCTGTTAATCTTTAGTATTGATTTATTGAGTGATTTTTATTTTTTCCTCCCTCTTTTTCTCTTCAGCCTCTTTAAGAAGGATAAATGTACAGTAATGTAAAGCATTGAGACACTAAGAGGATTCCATGTCTTTCTTGGTATGAACTGCTTTATACTAGCACTCTCTTTAATGAAACTTGACTTTTTTTATTATCATACTTGTTCAATCAATCTGCAATAATGACTAGAGGTACTCTGTTACCAGCACTGTAGAAAGCAACACGGCAACAATCGATCTTTATCAATTTAGTTCTTGTTCAAAATGTATTTTGGGTTTTAACTTAAGAGATCAACTGATCAGAATTCCTCCACATTTGTCTTTTTAGAACTGTTCCTGTATTTCACACACATCAGTTGAAAAGATCAGTGTAGAGGACCATTACGACACAGTCAGTCATCACTATCTGGTACGTAAATCCCTTTTAGGTAAAAGACTTGGTATGTGAATTTTTGGACTTTGGTTAAAGTACTATATAATATGGTTAGTGTTAAATAAATGAGAAGAATGATTCTCTTACAGACCAATGAGCCAGCAGCATGTTACCGATCAAAAACACCTCCCAATGATGACATGACTGTGTACTCCACTGATATCAGCCACTACCAACTTCTCTCTGAGCTGGGTGAGTCTCCCAGAGCCCACATCCTACAGCATTTGTTGGTTAGAAATTAAAATCTTGAAACTAATTAGCAAGCACATGTACAACATACTGATCTGCCATTGTGCCTCAATGCTGTGGGTGTGAACAGGTAGTAATCCAAACTGCACGAGATGACTTCTCCTTATACAATAGAGACACCCTACACACAACGTATTAACTTGTTATCTAGCATCCTTATTAGCACACTTCAAGCTACACACACAAGAGCTCCATCTTTCTCTTCTATTTATTTCCAGGGAGGGGGTTCTTTAACCTCAGTGTGGTGTGCTTGGCTAGGCACAGACCCACAGGGAACCTAGTGGCGGTCAAGCAGACAAATGTCGACAACTGTACAGAAGAACAACTAGGGGTCTTACAGGTGAGTTGCAGACAAGAAACACGTTGCCTAATGCTGTCAATAGGGTTTCTGCAGAAGAAGTCTCAGTGATATTGAATTTACTCTGGAGGGATACTCGACTATTCCACTCTGGTTACCACATCTCTTTTTTTCAGTGAAGTTGGGGATGGAATTCTACAGTGAAGTTTCCCATAGATCTATCTCCTCAGTTATTCCTCCTAAGCCTCTCCAAAACAGACCAGACTGTATCCTCCTGTTTTTTACCGGAGCATTAAACTGTCATCCTGCCTGTTTTGTTTTTTGCAGAATGAGGTGCTGCACACTCGGCTGTTCCACCACCCCAACATCCTGACCTCCCGGATAGTTTTTACCTCCTCTAGCAAACTCTGGGTCATCAGTCCTTTGATGGCATATGGTAAGCATGGTTTTATGAGGGAAGCCCTTGGCACTGCAACACATCCACCATTGAAAGACATAATAAATGTGCTTAAAGAGTAAGTAGCGGGTTTCCGAAAAATGTAGCGCTATACGCCCCCACGTGTTGCTACAACCGTTTAAATAATGTACCTTTTCTTGTCATTAACATCCTGACAATGTTTTACACTTCTTCCTTTAAAGTCTGTTTCAAATCTCTTTTCAAAATGGCCACTCTAGTGCACTAGGGTTTGAGATCTGTCCTCTAAATCACTGCAGGAAGAGCGATTTTTAAAAACAAAAAAACATAAGTTCTGGCTTTTCTTTTCCGTACCACATCATGGATCGTTATTGCTGTGTTACCTGTTTGACAGTGCGGGCAATAATTATTACATTATCAGCGCACTAGAGCGGCCTTTTAAAGTATTTGTACCCCATAAATCTTACCCATTTTGCACTTGAATTAGCTACATTGGTCTCAAATGTGCATTTTTTAAAGAAACATGCTATAGCAAACATTTTCATTTTAAAACATGGCATCTGGTACATGGTAATATATGATTTAACAGTAAGCAATCTCCTCATTTCCCACATCTTCAGGCTCTGCAGCTTGTCTTGTGAAGAAGTATTTCTCTGATGGAATGAGTGAATCACTCATTGCCTTTATTCTTTATGGAGTATTAAAGGGTCTTGACTACTTGCACAGGATGGGCTACATTCACAGGTAATACTGGAAGGAACTGGACAAACGTTTATCAAAACTCGGTAACATAAAGGGAATTTCAATAATCAGAACCGCTCTGAGAATTTGCCAGTTTACTTTTATTTGTAGTGTTTTGTAGTAGTATATGCAAAGTTCAAATTTAGGACAAGAAAAATTTGTCATACGCATTATACATAATCCGAACAAGGTAAAGAACTAAACCTGTTCGCCAAAGGGCAAAGTAACAAGAGACAGCTCCAGGCAACCATTTCAGTACTGCTACGATTGTGTAGCTTTAACTTTGCTTGAGATTGCGTCACCTACAATGAATTGCTCCAACAGTGACCTTGTGTTTTACCTTCTTTTTATACAAAGCTCTCCAGAGTTCACCAGTTTCCATTGTTTTTCCCCAGGAGTGTTAAAGCCAGTCATATTCTGCTGTCTGGAGATGGGCGTGTCTACCTGTCTGGTCTACACAGTCTGTACAGCATGGTGAGAGACGGGAAGAGGTCGGAGGTTGTGTACGATGTACCGGAGCAGAGCTCCACTCTGCTTCCTTGGCTGAGTCCAGAGCTGCTTCGACAGGTGAAACACGCATGCAATTGCTCAAGCTGACAAGTTTAAGGGTTTTGCAAGGATGTTAAGTAGAAAATACAAAACCAAATGCAAATCTGATTTTAAACGTTGCGTCCCCCAGTCAAAATCATTGTTGTACTAAAGTATATTTCCTTGATTTCTGGTTGTTTACCAAGAAGGTTAAAATTATGTAGCAATACTAAAAGAAATAAACGTTTTACAAAGTTTATTTTAGTATTACTATGTATTGTGCCCTGGAGTGTTATATAGATCAGTGAGGTTTGAATTATATCAAGTAGCTCATGAAGCAAATCTGTGTCTTATGCGGGTATTTTTCTTTAATTCTAATCAATCACCACACTGTTTTATGCATTCTACTTGATCTTCATTTTTTATCCCTTTTAAAGGGACTGTGGCACAATCTCCCAATTGAAATATCTTTACTAATAAATATACTAATAAATCCTGTACATTTCTAGATTCTGTTTTAAAACAGTAACAGTATATATGTTAATGTCAAAGACATACCTTAAGAGTTTTAAAATGCAATGCTTTACTTTCCATAAGACCTCTGTAATATAGCAGTTATGTATATTGATGCCTGTGGGGTGGTCATTTCACCCCCTCCCCCTGAAATCTTTCCACGACCATCAATTTTAGAAAACCACTATACCATCAATGTCTGCAAAGCTACATTGGTGAACCCTTTTTTTTGGACTGCAAACATAGGCTGACAGACGAAACATTTGCATAACTGAACACAGCCCCGGATATACTGCAGCGTTTACAGTGGCTTTCCTGGAAGTTTCACTAAAGACTAAAGAGACAAATATGTAAGGCAGATTTTTTTCCTGGAATCCAACAAGCACACAAGGGGAAATAGTTCAAATGTTAGGAGTTCCTCAACAAATTGAATTTCTTCCCTCAGGATCTGCACGGCTATGATATGAAGTCTGATATCTACAGTCTGGGCATTACTGCTTGTGAGCTAGCCACTGGGAGAGTTCCTTTTCAGGACATGCACCCAACATTGGTAGGGCTAAAACTGATCTGCTTTCAGTTACATTCTCTGTCCAAATAAAGTTTGAAACTGTTCTGGACTGCTGCTGGTGTCTTTAACAGCAGTCTATGAAAGTTACATAAATATACAAATCTTAATTGTTCTAGATGCTGCTGCAGAAGCTCAAGGGGTCGCACTGCTGTCTGCTGGATATCCACCCGTTCCCCTTGAAGGTGCTGGGGCTGAAAGTCTCCCGCTCCGGGGTGGATTCTGGGATAGGGGAGAGTGTGGCTGCCTCCAGCATTATGCGAACTATGACTGGAGAGAGACCACAGAGTCCAGCACCTAAAAACTTCTCTGTACTCTTCCACAACCTTGTCGAGTTGTGTCTACAGCATGATCCAGAAAAACGGTACAATCCAAAACTGTGATAGAACAGCTAGTTTACAGTGTAGTGAAAATAATATATATCTAGAACCACAATGCATCAAAACAATACCATTCAAATATATTCATGTTCTCTTTATTTTGCAGACCCTCTGCAAGGTCCCTGTTAACTCATGCCTTTGTGAAACAGGTAAACCAAACTTCTTTACTTCTTATACTGTGCATTATGTGATTTTTTTTTTCTCTTAAAACAAAAGCCACCATAGTAAAATTGTTTGTATTCCTGTTTTTCCTATTGGACTTACAGGTGAAGAGACACACCAAAGAGTCCTTCCTCACCCTCTTGCACCCTGCTGTGCCACTGAATAATCCTCAAGTATTGGCAAAGGCTGCGCAGACTGCAGCAGGGCTAGATTCTACTACCTCTTCCAATGGAAAAGCTGAAGCATGGGAATTCTAATAGGACAATCCACAATAAGAATCCCTAGATGAGCCAATCCCCAACAGCAATGAGCTATATTGCAAGTTCATCGGAGTACAGACACTTGTGTTTTTTATTGCTGTTTCTACTGCAATCTATTATTATTTTACATTTTTTAAAAAGTGAAATATATTTATGTAACTCAACACATTTACACCTTTGATCATTCACATCCATTATTACGGATTTGTGAAAAGGGGTGTGTGTGTAAATGTGTGTGTGGGGGGAGGGGGGGATGTAAGGTAAGGTTGGCAGGGATGGGGTTAATTATCCCGCCAACATCACAGATCGGCCATTCCCAATTAGGTAATTGGTGCTAATTGGGAGGAGTGGCCACACTATATATATATATATATATATATATATATATATATATATATATATATATATATATATAATAAAAAATAAAATCCTTTGTTTGAGTTTTTGATCTCTAATTGCTGCTGGTAATATCTTGGGCCGTGACGCTATCCTGTCACAAGTTTTGCTGTTTGCTGAGTTACTCATCATGTTCTCATTTGTTTTTTTAAAGAATCTTGTTCAGTCTCCACTTTGGAGAAGAATAAGGAAATGGCAGTTTGTAGGGACACTTTGTATTTTGACCTCCTGTTGTTCTAATGGGTGTTTAACATGCCACCCATGTTCTGTCTGTGGTTTTCTTTTGATGTCATTTTGTAAGTAGTTTTGTAACCAACTTTTTTATTAATACTTCAAACTTAACTCGGCAACAGAAAATGTAAATAAATACATTTAATATATGAATTGTCAGTGTGCCCCCAGCAGCTCGTTAATGTAGTGTCATGCATTATAAGTAGAAAAAGCAGTCAGCCTACAGTATTTAATACAATTTTACACTAAACCTACTGTAGGGCATTTTAAATACTGGATCCCCCTTTTCTTAATTTTAAAATCTAATTAGTAGTAGTTTCTTATCTACAGTATTAACAGCCTGCAACATGTAGCACAGTTAAGTTCCTTTCCTAAATTAGTTTTGCCTTTTGTATTCTCCAGTGAAGGGTTTTGTGTTGCATTATAAACATCACAGATTATTTCAGCCAACCAGGTTCGTAGAATGGTAGCGGCCCGCTCGCCGGTCCAGAATCTTGAAACAACATGGTTTTCAAGCATCTTAAGAAATCTGGTCCAAAATATAACAAAATATAAAAATCACTTTGGTTTTTCAGATAACTGACCTTGTGTTTTGTCAATGCTCTTGCCTTTGACTCAGGACACCTAACCACCACTGCAGTCTATTATCTAGAAAAGTAATTCAACTGAGAGGTTATTATCGCAACACATTATTTTAGTTTTTTTGTCTACATAAGTTCCATTAACCACACACTACAGAAAAAGGTAAATCATGGTACAATTCAATTCCTGTATGCAAGCTTGTGTCCATTTCCCATGGGATATTTTGTGGAGATCTGTGCTATAAAGGGACATTTGTATTTGTTTTTCTTTTTCAAGTTCACCCCTAAAATGTTACTTTATTTATTTTTTATTTTTTTTAGTGACCTACCTGCAGCCTCATTCAATTTAAGAAGGGACTAAAACAGCCAATGATACATTTAGTAAATCTTACCTTCAAATGGTGCTACTCATTAGACAAGTTTCAAATGGGAAAATGGGATTCAGTCTTGTCTGGTTTCTTACAAGAATCATATTATCAAAACAGACTTCCAATAAGTGTGATAAATATGGTTCTGCCATGGTTCAAATAAACCAGGAATAAAAACAGAAGCTAAACCAAAGGCAGGTTTCCATAAAATGTGGGGCCTTCTTAAATAGCCAAGCATTCTAAAGGCAAGATTTAGTAAGATAATGCAGTATTTAAGCAATAAGAAGTTTTCAAAGAAGATAAATCAAATGGTGGCATAAGATAATACTGTGTAATAGGGGCTGTTGCATAACAAAACAATGCAATTGCCTTACCTGTGTAAAAATGTGAATTGTGTTATAAACAAATTATGTTGTAACTGGAATTGGAAAAAATAAAAAAGTGTAAAAAGATGTTTTAAAAATATATTATCAGATTTTCATGTCGTGTTGTTTATGTACGTTTATGTAGTATTTTGTTTACACTTGTTGTATAATGTAAGGAATGTTTAAAGCTAGATTAAATAATTAAACGCCTGTATCTTTATTATTAAAAAATCATTTTTATAGAAACTGTAGAACAAGAGAATTCATGCTCATGCAGACGCTGCTATGCCACTGGCCTTTGTCAGTGCAGTACAATCAAAAAAACACACACACCAGACAGACATTTAAGTGCCTTAGACACTAATTGTCCAATTAACTCAACTATACAATACCATCCATCAATTAATTATAACAAGCAATGTCAGTCTCGGTGAAACGCGGTTGGTCCAAAACAATTACTATTCAAATCTATTCAAACATATATATATATATATATATATATATATATATATATATATATATATATATATATATACAGTACTGTGCAAAAGTTTTAGGCAGGTGTGAAAATGCTGTAAAGTAAGAATGCTTTCAAAAATAGACATGTTAATAGATTATATTTATCAATTAACTAAATGCAAAGTGAGTGAACAGAAGAAAATCTAAATCAAATCCATATTTGGTGTGACAACCCTTTGCCTTCAAAACAGCATCAATTCTTCTAGGTACACTTGCACAAAGTCAGGGATTTTGTAGGCATATAGTCAGGTGTATGATTAAACAATTATACCAAACAGGTGCTAATGATCATCAATTCAATATGTAGGTTGAAACAGAATCATTAACTGAAACAGAAACAGCTGTGTAGGAGGAATAAAACTGGGTGAGGAACAGCCATACTCAGCTAACAAGATGAGGTTGCTGAAGACAGTTTACTGTCAAAATTCATACACCATGGCAAGACTGAGCACAGCAACAAGACACAAGGTAGTTATACTGCATCAGCAAGGTCTCTCCCAGGCAGAAATTTCAAGGCAGACAGGGGTTTCCAGATGTGCTGTCCAAGCTCTTTTGAAGAAGCACAAAGAAACGGGCAACTTTGAGGACGGTAGACGCAGTGGTTGGCCAAGGAAACTTACTGCAGCAGATGAAAGACACATCATGCTTACTTCCCTTCGCAATCGGAAGATGTCCAGCAGTGCCATCAGCTCAGAACTGGCAGAAAACAGTGGGACCCTGGTACACCCATCTACTGTCCGGAGAAGTCTGGTCAGAAGTGGCCTTCATGGATGACTTGCGGCCAAAAAGCCATACCTCCGACGTGGAAACAAGGCCAAGCGACTCAACTATGCACGAAAACACAGGAACTGGGGTGCAGAAAAATGGCAGCAGGTGCTCTGGACTGATGAGTCAAAATTTGAAATATTTGGCTGTAGCAGAAGGCAGTTTGTTCACCAAAGGGTTGGAGAGCGTACACGAATGAGTGTCTGCAGGCAACAGTGAAGCATGGTGGAGGTTCCTTGCAAGTTTGGGGCTGCATTTCTGCAAATGGAGTTGGGGATTTGTTCAGAATTAATGATCTCCTCAATGCTGAGAAGTACAGGCAGATACTTATCTATCATGCAATACCATCAGGGAGGCATCTGATTGGCCCCAAATTTATTCTGCAGCATGACAATGACCCCAAACATACAGCGAAAGTCATTAAGAACTATCTTCAGCGTAAAGAAGAACAAGGAGTCCTGGAAGTGATGGTATGGCCCCCACAGAGCCCTGATCTCAACATCATCGAGTCTGTCTGGGATTACATGAAGAGAGAGAAGCAACTGAGGCTGCCTAAATCCACAGAAGAACTGTGGTTAGTTCTCCAACATGTTTGGGCCAACCTACCTGCCGAGTTCCTTCAAAAACTGTGTGCAAGTGTACCTAGAACAATTGATGCTTGATGCTGTTTTCAAGGCAAAGGGTGGTCACACCAAACATGGATTTGATTTAGATTTTTCTTCTGTTCACTCACTTTGCATTTAGTTAATTGATAAATATAATCTATTAACATGTCTATTTTTGAAAGCATTCTAACTTTACAGCATTTTTTCACACCTGCCTAAAACTTTTGCACAGTACTGTATATACCAATATTGTAAGATCTTGAATGACTACAAACTAGCCAATAGATCCATAACAGAAAGCAAGATGTTACTTTTTCTCATGGATAAAGAAATTACTTTGCAGTAAAAGAAATTCAATCCCCATAAATCTGAGACAGCAAACACTATGTTGATGTTCATTAAAATGTCTAGCTACAGGTATGTCCTTATTTCTAATAGCGCTTGTGTGTTCAGTTATACGTGTTTTCAATTCCCTAAGGGTCTTGCCCACAAAGCAAAGACCACAAGGGCATCTCAACAAATAGACAACAAACTTAGAGACACAAGTGATCCTACCTCTTACTTTAAATTGCTTATTAGTCTTAGGATGAGTAATTGTATCACTTTTTAGAGCAAGAGAACCCTGAGAGTGGAGTTGGAAGCTTGTGGCCACACTTGGCTGGGAATTGCCAGTTGCTATACATGTGCAGTGTGACTGCAAGTCTTTCTGCAGGTGTCATTGGCATGGCATGTCTATTTTTGCATTGAAGCAATGGTCCCAATCTGTTATTCTAAAAATGTCTCTCACTGTCACATACCTGCATCTCTCTTTTTTTTTAAAGCAGGTGATTTACTACTTATTCTTGGTCACAGATCGGCTGGCGGCTTTTTATTCATTTTTGGGGATTTCAGACCGATCTTTACCACTCCCAATACTCTGTACTTTGGAGTGATGGTTGTCACTGTCACGTTTGTTTTGGAAGGCTCTTTGTCTGTTCTGCTCTTTGTCTGACCTGGGATCTTGGCTTCAGCTTCAGGGATTATGAGGATGACGGCTCTCGTGGGTTCCAGGATCTCTATTGCATGCACATAAGGACTACTCTTCACACAAATGTATTTAGAATGACATGTGCTGACCAGCAGGTGAACTGACACTTGTGGACCTTTATGCAAATTGGCTCCCTTCACATTAATTTAACAAAACTATTTTTTGAGAAGGTCCATGTCTTTTTTTAGAATTACTGGCATGAACAGGATCAAACCAGACTCCCTCCTTCCAATAAGTTCTGTCTAGTTTACAGTACTGGGTTGCCATGGAAAGTAGACATTCCTTAAACCTGATGCTTGTTAAAAATAAAATCCTCATAAATAGGCCTACTAATGTATTGCAGCTGGGTGGGTTTTGGTACACTTAACTCACACACTCAAATATAATTTTTTGTCGTTATGCTTTAATAAGTCATTTTGAGAAAAATAAATTGAGGAAAGTACAGAAATTATGAATTTATTTATGAAATATAGGCTAGGTGAAAATATTACTGCGTATTACAGTTAAGTTCAGGCGGTGAATGTCAGATGTAGTAGCCGCTAGAGGGCGCGAAACAAACAGTGTTGAAATAATAGCCGGTTTAACAGTGACGCTGGGTTTAGGGTTAAGTTTAGGAGTTGGGTGTAAGCCGCATATGACGTGGCACGGACTGAAGTTAACAAATGGTGTTAGTAATTGTAAATGAGGTAAGGTGATGGAGTAACATGACGTTTAGTTCAATTAGTTATGCTGAAGGGGGAAAAAGAAGTTTTTAAAAATATGATTTGCCACATTTGCCAAAGATTTCCTGTAAAAAAAATTTTTTTATTTTTTCTAGAGTTGTTTTTTGTTTGGGTGCTTTAAAAAAAAAAAAAAGCTGCGCGAGCGCAACGAGAGTCGTATTTGGGTGTATGATACAGCTGTATTTTGTTTTACTATATTTTTGTAAGATAGAGGGCATTTATTTCATATACGTTTAAATATCGTGGCTGCTCAAACTGTGAGAAATTACACCTCATACAATAAGAGCTACCGTACACACGATGTATTAACGTATTATAAATCACACAACTTAAGAACATACTCAGGAATAGCTTTAAAACGAAAAATATTAATATTTTTGAAAAAACATAACTTTTATCCTTCCCCTCCCCAGGTCATGAAATGGTTCAGTCCAAAATCAACTGCCACAGGTGCTGTCGTGGTGAGACTATTTATTGAAAACAAAAATGCAGCCGGAGAAACGTGTGTTTTTTTGAAAAATTGTAGTAATATAAAACATGTAGGTAATATTTTATTCAGATATACTTACATTTTGGCAAATACTTGACTGTGATTGGTTGATTTCTGATATGTGATTTATAATGAGAGTTTATGAAGTGCTGTGATTACACATTTGTATAATTCTAGAAAATTACTTGAAAAGTAGAATCTCTCTGTCATTCACTTCCATCAGGATTCTACATATTGCTAACCAGCATCAACAGCACACAGTACAGTTTAAATAAACAAACATCACAAAGGCTTATTCAAAGCACAACCTGCCTGTTTAATCGCTGATTCCATTGAATTCAGACTCAGCACATATTAGTAGGATTGTATCTGCTCGCAGTACCATTTAGTCAATGTGACCTCTTTTTATCGAAATAATAAAATAATTACCTGTCCTTTCAGCTTTAAATCATATAACTCTTTTGTATTTAAAGACAATGGAACCGGAAGAAAATCTGAATACTGTGGCATAATTAAGAAAGATAATCAAAATAAATCTAAAACAGTAAAAATAAACCAGTTTAATAATAAAATGCGAAATAGGGAATTAAACATGACTAAGACAGAGAATTCAAAACATAAAGATAGGAGACCCAAAAATAGACATGGTACCAAATACACAAAAGATAAGACAGAAGACATAGTATTTAATTTATCAAGTAAAACTTTAACCACATCCCAAAAAGCAGTACTGAGTAAAGGACTTAAGTTTATACCGACTAAAAGATACATCGATAAAGATAAACTAGCCACTGAATTGAAGGAGTGGGAGAGACGCATGAGATTAGTGGAATATTTTTTCAATGAAAATATCTCAGATTCAGAGGGTAATTATGAGCATGGGATTAAAGTTAACAGTACAAGCACATGGACTCCTCCGGATGGAAGAGATAAATGGTTAGATATGTATATTGAAGTAGTTAAACAAGGAATAATAGTAGGACTAAAGAAAAGATGTAAACTTAATCTAACCAATATTGAAGAACAAGCTATGACTGAGTTGTTAAATGATGATGATATAATGATAAGACCAGCAGATAAAGGCTCAGGAATAGTGATAATGAACACAGATGACTATATGAAATCTATAGAATGTGAATTAAATAATACAGATACATATGAAGAAGTTAAAAGCAATAAGATCAATAAATCGGTAGAAGAGGTTAAGGAAATTGCGGAGAGACTATACAATAAAGGAATTATATCAAAAGAATTAAAAAAATACATGCAGCCACACAATGATATTTTTGGGGTTTGGACATATGGAGAAGAGTCTCTTTTCCAGTTTCATAAAATAGCAAATGAAATACACAGTAATATTAAGGTGGACCTTCGATGGACAAGGAAAGAAATAGAATTTTTAGATACCATAGTAAAACTTGAAGAAGGTTCAATTGAGACTGACCTCTTCTGTAAACCTACTGACGTGCACCAGTATTTACACATGTCCTCTGCACATCCGATACACACTAAAAGGGCAATCCCAAAGGGTCTAGGAATAAGAATACGAAGAATATGCTCAAAAGTAAGTGACTATGTAAAACAAAGAAATGTATTAAAAACAAATCTTAAAAAAAGAGGATACAAAGAAAGAGTTATAGAGAAGGAGTTAAGAAAAGTGGATAAACTAAAAAGAGATGATCTACTAGATTATAAAAATAGAGATAAAAAGGTCAAAAGAGTCCCATTAATAATGACTTACTCTAAACTTTTGCCCAATATTTCTAAGATAGTTTGGAAACACTTGCGGATTCTACATAATTCAGAAACATTAAAAAAAGTATTTCTTAAGGCCCCAGTTGTAGCACTCAAAAGAGAAGCTAATTTAGGTGATATTTTAGTTCACAGTAAACATAAAAGAATAATTGACAAAATAGGTTCTACGAACATGTGCACCAGTAGATGTAAAGTGTGTAAATACATAGATAAAAGTAAAAATATAATTAAACATAAGAACACCACATATCCACTAAAAACTAATACCCACTGTAAAAATAGCAATGTTGTTTATGGAATAGCCTGTGAAAAATGTGATGAAATCAAATATGTTGGAGAGACTGGAACTACTTTATATAAACGAATTCAGAACCACCTTTCATTAATTAGAAATAAAAAATGAATGAACCAATAGTACAGCACTTCACCAGTCAAGGACATGACATAAATGATGTAAAGTTTGTAGTATTAGAACAGCTAAAATTAGACAATGCGACATATAGAAGAATAAAAGAAAGTAAATGGATAAATAGACTGAACACAATTATGCCAGCGGGACTCAACAGAAAAGAATGAACTAATTAACTTCAATAGATATATAACATTTAAATAAATAAACAAAGTTCGTTCAAAAGTTGTGCATGCAGATGCGCTGGGGAGGCCAAATCTAGACTGATCCTCAGAGCCAGCATTGCATGATATAATAAAAATATAAATTTATATAAAGTAATGTTAATTAGAATTAATACAGATTCAAAGATAGAAGTAAAAATGATGTCACAATATATAGAACAGCATTACATCATGTAAGAATAAATCATAGATTTGAATGTAATGTCAGAGCAGAAGGAAGCAAGTTTTCTTCCAGGACAACCTTGTACTTGGCTTGATTCATGCGTCCTTCACAAAGACAAATCTGCCCGATTCCAGCCTTGCTGAAGCACCCCTAGATGAGTCAAATTTTCAGCTTTGCCCAACACCTGGTCGTCTAATGGTTAGACGGAGACCTGGAGAGGCCTACAAGCCACAGTGTCTCGCACCCACTGTGAAATGTGGTGGAGGATCGGTGATGATCTGGGGGTGCTTCAGCAAGGCTGAATCGGGCAGCTTTGGCATGAATCAAGCCAAGTACAAGGTTGTCCTGGAAGAAAACTTGCTTCCTTCTGCTCTGACAATGTTCCCCAACTCTGAGGATTGGTTTTTCCAGCAGGACAATGCTCCATGCCACACAGCCAGGTCAATCAAGGTGTGGATGGAGGACCACCAGATCAAGACCCTGTCATGGCCAGCCCAATCTCCAGACCTGAACCCCATTGAAAACCTCTGGAATGTGATCAAGAGGAAGATGGATGGTCACAAGCCATCAAACAAAGCCGAGCTGCTTGAATTTTTGTGCCAGGAGTGGCATAAAGTCACCCAACATCAATGTGAAAGAATGTGGAGAGCATGCCAAGACGCATGAAAACTGTGCTTGAAAATCAGGGTTATTCCACCAAATATTGATTTCTGAACTCTTCCTAAGTTAAAACATTAGTATTGTGTTGTTTAAAAATGAATATGAACTTATTTTCTTTGCATTATTCGAGGTCTGACAACACTGCATCTTTTTTGTTATTTTGACCAGTTGTCATTTTCTGCAAATAAATGCTCTAAATGACAATATTTTTATTTGGAATTTGGGAGAAATGTTGTCAGTAGTTTATAGAATAAAACAAAAATGTTCATTTTACCCAAACACATACCTATAAATAGTAAAACCAGAGAAACTGATAATTTTGCAGTGGTCTCTTAATTTTTTCCAGAGCTGTATGTATATATATATATATATATATATATATATATATATATATATATATATAACATTTGTGTGAATGCTTTTTGAATTGACCTTATTTAAAAAAGTAAAAGTGGATCTTAATAAGTGTATGCTTTTTTTGTTGTGTGGGGGGATTCACAAAGACATCTGCTCCAAATGTTTTATTAGTACCATTGTTTCTGCAATGTGGAACTCAAAAAACTAATTCAGGAGAAAAAAAAATGGTGCTGGTGTTGTAAAAGGCTTTGTGATTACCCCCCTTGATGTAGTGTGGACTGTTGTAAATGTGTATTAGTCAGGGATGCAATCATCTCACCACAGTATAACCCCCTTTTATATTTTCTCAGACGAGTAACAAACCTGGATGATTTCTAAGATTTAAAGTAGTCTTCACAAACAGCCTGGCAAGACCACCATCAGACTCAACCCCGATCAGCTCCACGACAAGTTTGTTTCTGTTGTCCACTCTGCGTTTAGGAACCTGGGGTGTAGTATTGCATTGTGTGCAGAAAGCATAATACATACTCTCCTGCAATCCAGTTCACCCAGAAGTATAAAAACACTCAATGGCAGTATATTAAGTAATACTTACTAAATAATACTTTAAACGACATTTTGAGATCCTTTACAGTTAAGTGACCTGGAAATGTAGCAGTGTTTATTACAACAAAAAAAATAAGTTTGTGTTTTAAATAATTAAAACAAGAGGTTTGCACCTTTAAAAGAATACTTGATTTGTGTTTTTCTGGTGCACATCTGGAGGCAGGTACAGAGAGAAGTTGAGACTGTGATGGAGAGACTACATCACCAGGCTTCTCTGGTACAACTCTAGATGAATATTGACGTCCATGAGCAGCCATAGCTTTCGCTACAGTAACATGCATTTAATTACAGATGACGCTGACGCTGACACTGACAAACCTTACACATTAGTAAAATGACTAGAAATACTAGGCTGTGGCGGGTGTGTGGTCCAGTGGTTAAAGAAAAGGGCTTGTAACCAGGAGGTCCCCGGTTCAAATCCCACCTCACACACTGACTCATTGTGTGACCCTAAGCAAGTCACTTAACCTCCTTGTGCTCCGTCTTTTGGGTGAGATGTAATTGTAAGTGACTCTGCAGCTGATGCATAGTTCACACACCCTAGTCTCTGTAAGTCGCCTTGGATAAAGGCATCTGCTAAATAAATAAATAATAGGCTATATCAAGCCTAAAAAAAGACAAAAAAAACAACAAATGTGCTTTTATTTAAAAAGCACACACAATTTTGGGGGATACGTAGTTCTGTTAGGGGGACTGTGGGTTTTGAAGAAAAACAAAGTGATTACATCATACAAAAGACTTCCACAAATGTGATGTCATAGAACGTCTGGTCACGAGTCACGACCCTTATGAACTGCCTCTAATGACATCAATACAAGCCCTACTTTTGTTGTACACGTATGCTGCTCAACGGTTTTTAATTTCAAGTAATATCGGATCATATTTTGCATGACTTAAAACGTATAGTACAACGATAGGTTAAAGCAGGGGACGGAAATGTTGCGCAGTCAGGAAACTTTGACCATACAATTTACAAACTCAGCAATACTTTTCCAAAACGATTTCAGGCAAGCGACCTTTGGACAGCTATAAACGTACACTCTGACCCACTTTTCTCAGTTAAACGTGTTGTAGCTTCGGATACTCTTCTTAATACTATCCCTGTTTAGGACGTTAAAATAAGCACCACGGCCGAGTAAACAAACTACGGTTTCAACAAACGGGATGAAACGGAGATTGTTGTTAGTTTCCAACTCCACCCTACATGGGCAGGGGTATCTCCAGCATTGCCAGCAGCACATTCGAGATTTTTTTGGAGAGTAAGTAACCACATTTAAATTCAAGAATAAATAATTTGCAGTCCAAAATGTAATAGGCTTACATATGTATCAGTGGCATACTGTACTGTACTGTTTTTTTTGT
This sequence comes from Acipenser oxyrinchus oxyrinchus, assembly GCA_030684275.1. Classification (NCBI taxonomy): domain Eukaryota; kingdom Metazoa; phylum Chordata; class Actinopteri; order Acipenseriformes; family Acipenseridae; genus Acipenser; species Acipenser oxyrinchus. The sequence continues at coordinate 18,475,829 of CM060257.1, read as the reverse complement.
TTTTTTGGCATAGCTGCGTGGAGCAGAATGTTGTTCTCAATTTCCTGGTCGGTATCGCTTGTCGAGAAGTGTACTGCCGTGCTATCGTTGCCGTACCATTTCAAAATCAAATACAAATTTGAGAAGTCGCGTAGTGTTGCGAGACTCGATCACTGATGTATTGAGCTTTAACGGTAAACTAATTTGCTCAATTGTGACTCCTTTGTAGAAAAATAAATAACAAAATTCAAGAACATGTAAACCACTTTTGTTTTATTCCACTAGAGGGTGCTAATTTACTTACAACAGTGGTTGTCAAACTTTTTAGACCCCGTGTACCCCTTTCCAAATAATGTAGCCTACCGCGTACCCCCATCTGAGATAGGGTTATAATATACCTATGAAAACAGGAAAAAACACGGTATTTTCTAATTACTAGACTAAGTACTTGCAAAACCTCTTAAACCTCTAGACAATGGCGTGTTAGAATGAGGCCAATTGGACCGCAAGCCAATAATATTTCGGTTTTAGATTTGTCATGTGTTGCAGTATGAGAGGTGAAAGTAACAAAGTAAATAATATAACAGAAAAAGGAATTCGATGAGTTTGGAGAGTACTTTAATAATAATAATAATAATAATAATAATAATAATAATAATCTTTATTTAGTGGAATTTATGTAGCACATCTCAAGGCGCGTTACAATAAACACAACAACGCACTCCTAGTAATCACAGCAGACTTTGCATATTAAAACACAGCACACATACAAGTTCAACAAACGCATAATTAAGTAGGCTGAAATGCTAATTTTAAGTCTTTGATCGCCTGTGTCCTGTAGATTGCCAACAAATAGTTAACCATGCACCACATAAAAATAACGACAAGCAAGAAGTAACACATGCCAAATTGAAACAGTTTAAAATTCATTCTAGTAATGTTCAATTAAAAATAAATAAATAAGTAAAAATGAATACATCAACAAAAATGTAATAACTCCCCTTCAGTCACGGAGGTAGCTGTAGATACAAATGGAAACTCCTTTTCTAACTTGCTTGATGCAGCTTTGCATCAGGGTTTTGCAATCGTGTGCACGTCGTTTATTGTTAACGTAACAAGGTATTGAAGGCATCTTGTGTAAAAGAGGTCCATTATAATATGTCATGATAAATCTGAACTCGCTGGCAAAAATAAAAGATAGAAAGATTGAGTGGTAGCAGCAGCAAACGATACGGAATTTGCTGTGACCGGAAGCTGCTTTACCGGTATAGCTAAATGCGGCTAGATGTTTATAGAGTTAACCTCGCCCAACAGAAAGGAAACGTACACCAGTACGGCTATGGTTTTATTTGAAAGGAGATTCCGCATTGTTTACAGGATTTTTCTCGTGTACCCCAGTTTGAAAATCGCTGACTTACAACAGTTAACATATTATTTACACACACACACACACACACACACACACACACACACATATATATATATATGCACTTCTAGGAAATGAACTGTTCATTGTATCAATCAATCAATCAATCTTCATTTTATATAGTGCCTTTCATAGTGGACCACCATCACAAAGCACTTTACAAGATGCAGTAACAACAAGAAAATCCATAATACTTTAAATAGAAATTTAGAGAGAAATGTACAATACATGATGTACAGTAAAAAAAAAAAGCATAGTACATTAAATACAATTAAATACTAACTTTCTATTTAAACAATAACTGCACTCAGACAAATCCAATATTGCCATGTAGTTGACTCATGATTAATTGACAGCCCTATATATATATATATATATATATATATATATATATATATATATATATATATATATATATATATATATATATATATATATATATATATATATATATATATATATATGTGTGTGTTCAAAACAAACCCACACGTGATATACTGTATAGGCATACAGCAACACATTTTGGTGTAAAAAATGAATTAAGTAGAATTTATATTGTGTTTCTTTCTGCAGGAAAGTGACCAGAATTTTATTCATTCCTTATGCTTTGCATGACAGAGATACTTATGCCAAAACTGCAAGACAGAAACTTCAAAGTCTGGGTAAGAGTTTTGTTGATGTCACACAAAAAAAAAAAAAATACTTGGTAGGTATGTGCAATGTTACAGTTACAAAGTATTCTTCCTACTTAAATCCCGAAAGTCACCATTAACCTGTCACTCTGTCATCTACACAATTCTAGGTGCATTTCTAGTAGATTTCTATTTTACAATCACCAGAGGCAGAGTGTGGCAATCAAACAGGAGTCAGGCACCAGGTGAAGTGCCCTATAACTTCTTAACAAATTAAGAGAATCAGTAAAGGAGGCAGTTTAAGCCAAGAAAATGATGAACAAGTCACATAACCAACATGAGGCACTTTTTTACACAGAGAATTGTGAGGGTCTGGAACCAACTCCCCAGTAATCAGGAAGCTGCTTGATGAGATTCTGGGATCAATAAGCTACTAACAACCAAACAAGCAAGATGGGCTGAATGGCCTCCTCTCGTTTGTAAACATTCTTATGTTCTTATGTTTAAGTTCCACCCAGCTGGCATGTTCTAGCAGTGGCCAGAGCTGCTGGTGGTGCTCCTGGTTCATTACTGGTCATATTGGTTGAAAAAAAACCAAAACTGTTAAATATATTGCCAATTTACTGTAATGCTCCAATGCCAATTGAATGTTTGCACTCTTAAATTTATCAAACTGCTATAAACCTGTATTGGGGCGAGACATGTTTCTCGTAGTAGCTAGAAAATATGAGCTCAAATTTTCAACTCTTGCTGGCCACCGGCTCACAAGCAGTTTCTATGTACCGGCACAGGCTATGAACTTGACAGCATTCATGAAGCACCCAACCCAGTGGAGGCTGTGAGGAAGGCACAGGGGATTTTCATTGGTAGGTCTCCTCATGTCTCTTCCTATCATGTTTGGAAAACTTATTTGGATACTGTGAAATTCAGAGGTGGCAAAGCTGAAACCAAAGCTTTTCTGTGGAGAAGGGATAGAGAAAGGATTTAGACAATATAAGAATATCTTGTACTGCAAATATCAAGCTCATTAGTACCCTGTAGACACAGGCCAGTAACTCCATATGGAGATCGGACTTTGTTTTGCCTTTCAGCCAAAACCAGCACTGGGGAGAGAACTTCTTTCTGCTGTGGCCACCATCCTGGTTACACCCACGCCAGTAGATTGTGTTAATCAATTAGTTACATAGGAAAACAGTCTATATTTATGACATTGACAGTGATGAAATGGCTTAAAATTGGGCGGAGCTGTAAAATTAATCCTTCAGAGAGAGGACTTACTCTCGCTGTTGAAGAAATGACCATCTTTATATGGTAATCTGGGAACACTGATTCTGCACAGCTTTTGTTTCCAGGTGGTGGCAACACTTTCCGGCTTTTGAAAACCCTTTACGACCATAATCTGGTGTCTGAGATAAAGAAGAGAGTCCTTGAGGTATGTGTACTTTTAATTTCATAGGTGATTAAAAACGGCATTAACTGCACAATTTCTCACCAATTATCACAACAGAATAAAGTCACACCACTTTACCAGAAATTCTACCCTGCCTGAAAATGTATTTTTCTCCCATTTCTCTTTTCTTTTCTTTCTTCCTTCTTGGAACATTCAGTTCCACTTTGTTAATACATAATACCCTGGGAGTCTTATCTCTAATAATTCTGAGAGGAAGTGCATTTTAAATGGAACTGTGCCGTGCTGACGCAGCTAAAGAAATACAATCTGTATACTGTATTCTAATAAAATACACTGTCAATTCCCAATTGGATTCAGTTCTCCATTAAGGCATTACAGTACATACCACTTTCTTTTTTTACGTTTTACAGACAGCTTAATTTTGCTGCAGTCTTTTTACGTTGATTAGTGATTTAATAACATACATATATATATATATACATTTTTGTTTGTTTTTGCAGGATGGGGTCCCATATATGGGGTCAAGTGCAGGAACTAATGTGTCCACAGTCAGCATCTGCACCACCAATGACATGCCTATTGTGTTCCCACCCACCTTGACTGCTATTGGGTTGGTGCCGTTTAACATCAATCCCCACTACCTGGACACAGACCCTAACAGCCGACACATGGGGGTGAGCAGCTGTGTTTCTTTGAATTGTGTTTTGCAGGGGAGGATATGCCATTTTATTAAATTGAATTCATATATTGTTGTAGCTGGCTTTCTTATATCTTTAAATTGAACACTTGTGTAATTCATCTACACAGTGATCCTTAATGGTTTTTAACCTGCTGTATGTTTTTTTTTTTATTTGTTTGTTTTGTTCAGGAAACTCGTGAGCAGCGCATCATGCAGTATCATGAGGAACCAGACACTCCCCCTGTACTGGTAAGTTCAGCAGCAGGAGGATGGGGTATAAGGCACACCTGATATATGGAACACATTGTTTGCATGTAGAAATCAATGCCAGAAAAGCAAGCACCACCTTTAATCCACTCCAAACTTGCACATCTTTACATTATACATTATAAAGCACGTTAAAATAAATCCAATGGTTGTATTTGGTGAACCTTTAAAAGGACACACTATTATAAAAGTCTAAGTATACTTTTTCATATTGATAAGTAATCAGAGAGAGGCGCAGATCAATCAGAACAGCTATTTCCCCAGTCCCTGTCATGTAATGTACATTGCTTTTTTATCACAGGGTATAAGAGAAGGGTCGGTATTGCTTGTAGAAGGAAACAAAGCAACTCTCTTAGGAACCACAAACGCCTGTCTGTTTATCAGGTAAAAAAAAAGTATATCTCAACTTTCATACATTTTCAGATTAGCTTTTTAATTTGGCATTATTGATGTTTCAGATATAGCGCTTTGTCAAAATTCTCAATCCTACAGTAATATATATTTTAATTTTTTTTAAATGTATTACATATGTTCGGTTTCTGACGATTCTAGAGTATGTATTGTAAATCATACTGGCACCTTGTTCACTGTTTATATTCCTATTTCCTTCCAGAGGTAAGCCAGCTACACAGCATGAACCTGGTGCGGATTTCAGCTTTCTTCTGACTGATACAAACTAAAATTACGGATGAAAATCAAGAAACTAGATCATGAAATATTGACTGTCTGGACTGATGTTAAAATAGTGCTAAATTATCAAGCAAAATACAAATAAAGCAACCCATACATTTCAATGTTAAGGAAAAATGAAAATTAACATTGACAATTCTTTGTACTTTCCTAGAGATTAACCAGTTAGTAGCCAATTTTTACCGAATCAAAGTATATATATATATTTTTAAATAATCCTGATTGGTTTGATATTTGTATTCAGTGTCATTGATGAACTGGGGGACGAGGTGCCCAGAGAGATTTCCAGCATATTGGACCCAATATGTGAGCATACAAAGCAAATAAGAATTGCTCATATACAAATCATGTGTACATTTAAAACGAGATACAACTTTACAATGTTTAGCATTTGGAAAGTGCAAATAAAAGTTTTTCTTTTGTAAACAATCATGCTATACATATACTGTATGTAACAAAACACTGAAAAACAGACTCTAATTTATTTTAAAAAAAAGTTACAAAGAAAGCAGTTCATTTCTCAATTATTTGAAATATATATATAGTTTTTGAGCTCCATTAAGGTGCCATGTCTCAGCAGGAATTGCATTTATACATAGAAATTGAGTTTCTCAAAAATTCAATCACAGAAAAGTATACAAACAGACGTCTTAAAAGAAACACAACAAACAAGGGTGTGTATACAGCGATTGCAATTCAAGAACAGACACTCACTTTGCAATGCTAGAGAGAAAATGATATACGGCTGTACACCTTTAACAATGTAATTGGACACTTCCAAGGTCTGTCACCAAATTGATGAATTATGGATCATTTCATTGAAACAGAGGGCCACAGAGCATTTTGCTAGACTATGTTACGCAGTGATGGGTAATGCACCAAGAGATGCCCAAAAACCTCCCAACACTACCTTGGCTTGAGGACACTGGTTATGTCATCAAACTTGTAAATACTGGTAAAGTTTCATATCCCAGGAGAAATGACAACTTCATTTTAATTTATAAAATGTTAAAAACAGCAGGTCAACAGAAACACACGTCACATTAATCAGCTTTCACTGGCCATACCATGTGGAATCCATCAGCATGACTCGCCTGGGCTTGCTTTAGTGCCACCTGGTGGATATTATGAAAACTACACTGAAAACAAACCTGATTTTGACAGTCAAAAAAGATTGTTAATACCCTGGATTCTCGTATCTTTAAGACATACACTCAAGCAATATTGCATAGAGGGCTGAAAACAAAGATCAATACATTCGATGATTTACACAACTTTACATATTATCATTATTTTTTTTAAAAATCCAAAAAGAAAATCCAAAAAAGTTAAGGTTGTCAGCATTGTGGCATATAAAATTAAGTTTATTATATACATACACAATTTATTAATTATATTACACAACAAAGTACAGGTACACAAATGACATCATTCCTTAATATTACCCACTCCTATTAAAAAAAAAAATGAGGCACAATCTTATTTATTTAAATTACAAGAAAAAAGACAAGCATTATTTAAAAAAAAAAAAAAACAATTTCGAATTATGTTTTCATACAATAATGTTCCATCTTTAAAAATGACACCGGTGTGATAAAGTTGTATAAAAAATATAATGGTCTTGCAATATGGTTTGGGATCTGAACTGAACAGCTGATAACTACATTTCAGAGGGTGAGTGATAGAGCCATTTGGGAAGAATGAAGTTACTATGAACGATACAAAAGGTAATACAAAAAAACCAAAAACTTTCTGACAAACGTCAGCAACTTTAAAATCAGTTTGAACAATCCAAAAAAAACTACAAAGCAGAAAGCATATTTTTCTTGCTTCATTTGCATCTTTTTTTGTTCCACTGGAAGATCCTTTCATGAACGATGGCTTGATTTAAGCTGCAGGATTGTTGGTGCAAACCTAAATAATTAATTCTTCAGTGCCATAAAAATGTATTGCTGTGATTGAACTGAAAAACATCTCCCCACAGCAGTGATCCTAAATCCACTACTGATTTTCATGGGAAGATCCTTCTATGAATGACGGCTTACTTGATTACTACAACTGTTCTAAAGCTCATTGCTTTTACTTTAGATTTATTTTGATTCATACTTTACCTAACTGTTCATCTCAATAGCCACTCCTCATGGACACAAACTGCTTACCTAAAATCAGCTTATTAAACATAATGCTGTGTCTGAATAAAACAGTGTAGGAACCAAATGCAAAAATTTGCAACAGGCAGAATCATAATGTACTGATGTTGTTGTTTTTTTTTCTCATCACAAGCAGTACTGTATAATGCAGCATTTGTGAGTGTGTGTGAGAGAGTCTGACAAGTGTGAATGCATATTGCTTAAAATGAGTAGTTGTTGGTTTTCACTTTAGGCAAAATCCCATGTAAAAATGGAAATGTCAAATCAAATACAACGGAGACAGACCGGAAAACACAGACAGGCTTTGAAGGTTAAAAAGACAAGGTTCTGCTGACGAGTACGCACAGTGAAAACATAACTGTGTGTGTGTGTGTGTGTGTGTGGTGTGTGTGTGTGTGTGTGTGTGTGTGTGTGTGTGTGTGTGTGTGTGTGTGTATATATATATATAATGAATATGCATTTTTACGATTATGTGAAGGGTTTGCATAGTATTATCAATATTATTGCCATTTTGGCGACAAAAATAAAACTGCATCTTGTTGCTGAAGAAAACCAATATGAAACTATATTTTTTACTTTCAATTTATTTTAAAACTGTACTTAACCGTTACATTCATCGTTCTGATCAATGCTGCATGGAAAATCTAATAGCAATTAATCAACTACGGGGATTCTGAATGAATGCCCATCACCATTACCTGCAGGGCAGTCTGTAGAAACCGAATTATGAAATACTGTCTGTACAAGGAAGGAATCTTACATAGCTACCATCTACCAATCAACCAAAATCCAAACATTTAAAACTTATCTAGAGACTTTCAAAATGTCCCCAATGCTTTTATGTATATTAGCTCCACTCTGTCAAACCTTAGTCTATAAACCCCTGCAATTGAATAACGAAACCCACCCCAGAGAGATTGTCACTCCTGGCTTCTGACAAATGGAAGAACCTACAGTATGTTGATAGAAGAGCACATGGGATGGCTTGATATAGCTGCGCACCAGCAAGCTGAACAAGAGAAGATATTTGAATAATAAACCTCAATGATCCACTTGAGATGTTTGAGTGTTCTGGAAGATCATAAGATTGTTAGTGTAATCATAACCGTTTGTTTCTGAGTGATCACAATCACACATTAAAAAATTACAAAGCAGCAGCAAAAAAAACCAAAAATCTGAAGTTTTAAATTAATTGTCATATCACGCTTATAATAAAAAAACAAATAAATAAAAAAAGTTTAATCTGTTGCAGTTCAAATTGTGTAGCAAAAAAAATAAAATAATAATCAGTTCAAAAAGCATTCTGATTGGGTACACTGATACGGATTAGGAGTGGCAGAGGCCAAATCAAGGTGATAGATTCAGGTGTGGCAGAGAGCTGTGATTTGGTTGGGTTCTCCCATCATGCATCATATCATTTGTGATCTTGGGTGTTATATTCAGTCTCTCCTGATGAGATCGAGGTCAGACGTTTGCTCGAGCCCCAGAGTTTCCGGGTGATCTGCCCTGAACGCATCTGTTTGAACCATTAGGAAGAGATGAGAAATCAAAAGGTTAAAAAAAAAAGAGAGAGAAAAACAATACATCATTAGTAGTGATTGCGCTGCAGAAACCTGGTAGAAATGCATTGATGCCGGTTGTTTGAGAAATCACCGAAATTTAGTTTCTCAATACTTCATTATTCAAATCAGGTATTGTCTGGATAGAAACTGGACCCAATGGATTTTGGTGCAACTGATCATCAGCTTTTAATCCACAAAGCAAAAACTGCAAAAGCAGAAACAATGCGCTCATTACAGGCAACAGTATTGTGTTCTGAGTCCTAAATGAATAATAAAGCATCAATAAATCAACTGAAAATGAATTCTGTCTACATGGAAACGTGGTGATTTCTCACTAAAGAAGGTCACATCACCTCCTATAAGTCATCTTTATAAGGATGTTGACAAGTCTTCCAGATTTTCCCTGTATTGTTGAAGTTCACCACACACATTTCAAAGGTTTATATTCCTTGACCCCTGGGGCCAAAGACTAGAGTGGATTCAGTAGACCTTCATAAGCCAGGTGATCAAATAGACTAAACCTATAAACAAAATAACCCATATAGGAGACACACAGACGTTTTTATCTCCAGTGGGTGAGGCAAGTTCATTTTTGTGTCCAAGCCTCTTTTGCAGCCAATAGCTTTGTGTCTAAGATGCTCTATTTCTTGGCTGTGGGAAACACAAACCGGTCCCTGAGCTTGAGGAGCTGCGCTGGTGATTTCAGACTGATCCGAGACAGGAAAGGGCTGCTCTCCATGGTTTGGTAGATATAGTTCCTGACGGTAGACTTTACCTCTGGTGGTTTGCCCACGCCTACGATGATCAGCTTGCCGTCCTCCAGCCCCACCAGGATGTGGCTGTTCTCTTTGGTGACCGAGACGCAGTGGACCGGCACCCGCATGGCGATGGGGGCCGGGCCGAGAGTCAGGCTGGAAAAAGCAAGGCATACAGATAGGGACCGATTTACGATACTATAAAAAAATGACTAAACAAACAAGCAAGGTATTTGTTAACATAGTCTTGCTAGGCACATCCAAAATGGCTGTCCTGTGAAATCCAAGTTAAATTTGTCATACTGCACACATATACTGTTAAGAGTACAGTGTGAGAGAGGGATGGTAAATGAGAAAGAGTTCGAGGGCTAAAGGAGGACAGTTTTTTCTTTCTTTTCACATGAAGCCATTATTGGTTTTATTATGTGCTTTACCAAGTGGCCGCTGTGTACTGCATGTGCAACGAGGCTCACAATGCTGCACTAGAATGGATGAAACAGTTATAGAAAGATATTCTTCATTGTCCATGTTGCAAATCCTATTTGAAACATGATTTAGAATTAAAGGTTTGAATAAGTGTTATTTTAAGAACAATATCAATTGTAATTTGAATCCCTTTACACAAAGCAGAGTAATGGCTATCTTAACACAAAATGTCATTGACCTATGGTGTAAGCTGATGCACATTTGCCAAAACAGTAAAAAAAAACAAAAAAAAAACACAACACTAGATCTTTACCTGTAGAGGTCCCGGATAGACAGGAATCCTTGCACACTGCCCAGGACGATGTGCTCCCCAGTAACACAGAGGTCTGATACCTGCTCTTTCAGATTCTCGGAACATAAATATTTTCCATTCACAGAGTACAAATGAAGAGCATTCTTATCCTAAGAAAAGAGAAAAAAAAATAAATAATAATAATAAAAAAAAAAGATTTTATAACAGATGTAAAAAATAAAAAAAAAAAGATTTTATAACGGATGTATTTCACACAAAGTAGTAACATTATCAGCGTGGTACTTCTGAATAGACAGAAGCTTTCAACACTCCCTCACATGGAGGCCAGCACACAGCTGTACCTTCAGCGTGGATTTCCCCTCGATGGAGGTGTGCACGACAATGTGTCCCTCCCAGGAGATGGCGAGGTGCAGGATGGTGACGGGCAGCGAGCTCTCGCAGGGGGGCTTCAGGGACCTCATGTACTGCCCTCGCCGGATAGTGTGGATGATCACCGTGCCATCCTGTAGAGAGAGGGTCAAATCATCGACCACCGAGCCATTCAGATACAAAGCATGGGCACTGCCTTGTCTTAAAAACAGAAATGATCCCAAGTGGCGCATCCTGTAAAAGTGTAGAGTGCAGGATGTGCCCTATAGTCTGGACGTCATCGGTTCGAGTCCAGGCTATTCCTTTGTCAACCGAGAACGGGAGCTCCCAGTGGGCGGCGTACAATTGGCCATTGTCGCCCGGGGGGAGGGAGGGTTAGGTCGGCCAGGGTGTTCTTGGCTTACCGCGCACCAGCGACCCCTGTAGTCTGGCCGGGCGCCTGCGGGCTTGACTGTAAGCTGCCCAGAGCTGCGTTGTTCTCCGCCGCTGTAGCTCTGGGTAGCTGCATGGTGAGTCCACAGTGTGAAAAAAAGCGGTCAGCTGACGGCACATGCTTTGGAAGACAGCGTGAGCTCGTCTTCGCCACTCCCAAGTCAGCGCGGGGGTGGTAGCTGTGAGCTGAACTAAACTAAAATAATTGGACACCAACAAAACAACAAATTGATGACTACTAAATTTAAAAAACAAAAAGCAAAAAAACAAAACAAAAAAAACCAAAACAACACACAGCTTTTAATGATCGCCTGAGGGACCACATTTTTTTCAGTTTGTTCACGTATACAAAAGGGTCTCGTAATATCAAGATAATGTATTGTAACATGGGGAGATATACAAACTGGAGCGGTCTCAATAGACTTACATATATATATAAGTTTATTTGGGTAAAAATAAAGATCTCATGAGATTTCACGTCAATACATAGATTACTTACTTTGGAACCTGAAACAGCCATGTCCAGCTCGGTGCTGATAGTCACACTCGTAATCTCATCGGTGTGTCCATACAGAATCTGCACAGGTTTAGCCACCAAACCTACTGGAACTCCTCCCTAATAGGGGAGGTGGGGGAAGAATATTATGAGGATTAGTATTGGGGTGCAGACCTAAAGCTGTAGAACATTATCTTTAAATTAACATGCACTAAACTTAGATGGATAACAGAGATTAAAACATCAAAAGGATATAGACATCAACAACTTGTTTTAAGAAACGCCCATGCTAAGCTTCATCACAAATGCCAAAGTGAATCTGTAGATGTAGCTCACAATGTAAGCTCTTCTGCACAGATGTACACTGCATTCCTGTCAATAGGGATATTCATCCAACCCAGTGATAACAGCTTTATCTGCATGTCATGCTTTTAAGACACTTTACATGGATCTTCATTTATTCATATCAGCATTTCAACCCTGCTCCTTTCCCCCCTTATCTCATACACTACAATACTAATATACATTACAGGCAAACACAATGCAGTTTTTAATCCAGTTCACACACAAGGACCCAATCCTATTGCACAAATGTAGTGGCAAGGTTGCAGTTTGGTTGGTTTGCCCAGACCAGACCTCAAGGGGATTGAACATGTTACTATAGCAACCTCCCTCCCACATACCTGCTGTAGAACTTGCCAGATCATGCACGTTTTGTCCCGTGACCCTGATATTAAGTGGATTCCACAGTAGTCTGTAGCCAGGCAGGTCACAATATCTGAAACAGTGAAGGCAAGATAAAGATCTACTGTACCAGGATGTCCACCCTGTATTTATTTGGCTGTGAAGCAGAATGTGCTCCTGCCAATGAAGCAACAATACACCAACTCATTCAACACTGCAGATCTGTATACAGATCTAGGAACGCGAACAACTCAAAACTGCAGACTTAAAAACTAAACTAAACTACTAATCCTACCCCCTAACATGCAGTGCATAATGAAAGATGGATTTTTCATATTTTTTTAAAGAGAATGCTGATGACAATCAAAAAGACAAGTCCTCAAATGGTTAACATTTTTTGCCACCAAGCAAAAAAAAACAAAAAAACAAAAAAAAAACCCAGGATCCAACTTTCACAGTTAAGGCAACACATTTTATGAGGCCTGGTTTTTCATTTCTCTTTAAAACCGACCAAAGCCCAAAAGCATATGCTGAAGTAAATTAATACATGCATATAAAACACTTTACCCATGTGTCTTATGTGCTGTCCAATCAGCTTGCCCTTAGCCAGTGAGGTCACTCGGATGCTGTTGTCCCAGTGTCCTCCACTGAAGAGCAATTTCCCGTCATGTGACACAACGAAGAGCTTCGTGGTGATCTCTAGTCCGGGGGTAAATGGACCATTAATGCAGCGCTGGGTTCTAGAGGGGTTGAAGGAGTGGGGAGAATACAAACTTAAATGAAAAGATAAATAAACTAGAACTAAAAATCACTTCTACCAATAAGATACAATCAAATCGGCACCAAATATACACCTTTACTGTGCAACTAACTTTATACATGGTTTCCAATGTAAAACACAAAGCATTATTTGTTTGCATAAATTAAAACTATTAAATTGATTTAAAAAAATGCTTGATCTAAATACAGCTTAATACCATTTAAATAATTCAAACTAAAAGGAGAGTTTCTGCTCTTTAAAGAAAGCTGATTTTTTATCTAGAATTTAGACACTAGCAACTAATTAAAGAACAGCTTTGACTTGAAAAAAACATGTTGTACAGAGTATCAGAGTAAATACTTCAGCCCACTTCATAATGTACTCACTTTGCATTTGATACAGCTGCGTCCTTGATGAATGTAAAGTAATTGGATATGTTTTTATCATAAGGCAGCCATCCATGAGTTCCCATCAGGCAGTTCTGGCTCAATGTGACCTGTAGAATTGAACTGGTTAAGAACCTTTACTTCAAAAATCTATCATTAGAATTGGTTCTAGACTAAAGATACAATGCAATTTACAGCTGAAGTAATCATTTCTGAGCCAAAGATTTTCATGCATCACGGCATCAAACCCTGTAACTCCTACTACAATCACAGTTCAACAAACTTTTTTTTTTTTTGCAAGTCTGATTTTCATAAAAGTCTACAATATTCAGTATCCACTCAAGATATGAAAAGCAAATACATTTCTTTAGAAAGAAAGACTCACCAGTGTATCCGGGCTCCCTTGGGACATGAATGAGTGAGACTGATTTTTGGGGACCACCGCCTTTACCAGTGGAACATTATCACTGATCCCCTGAAGAACAGAATAGAAATACATTACTCAGATTTCACAGCGCACCGGGCTGCTGCCAGTGCAAGAGACATTCAAACTACTCCAGCTGCCCTAGCTGTGGCGGGCAATTACATTTCAAGTTAATAAGCAAGAAGAAACAGCGTCAATGTTCACACCTTTGATTGGACCAACATATAAATTTAAAACATGTACTCTTGAAGTATATTGGTCCATCAACAACATCAACATGGTCTACGCAAGAGCACAGTGATACTAAAAAGGGGAACTGGTATACAAGCAAGTACATTGCAACTATGCTATATGAATATTGCCCAGTAAAAGTTTATGTACCTCCACAAAGAATGACTTGAGTTCTGTCAGATGTTGGAAGACACTAAGAGGACAGCTGTCCAGCCTGGCCTGGCGTTTCTCTAACTCCTCAGTAGACAGCCGGACAGGATGGGGCTCCTGCAAAAAGATCAACAGATAAGACATTGCCTTGGACCACAGCTCAGGTTCAAATGGGATGATATGCTGGAAAGCATCCTTGGTATCTTAATATGTTTACCTTGAGTAGCTGACAAGGAGTCTGTCCAAAATTGTTGATCATTGCTTCCAAAGCTTTCCGCTCCTTCTCATCGGCTATAGCGTCCAGGTCCACGGCCCCTAGGTGTTAAAGCACAGCCAGTTAATTTACGAGGCAACAACCCTGGACCTCGTCAAGTAGCATACCTGAGATGCTTCTGTATTTTATTTATTTATTAGCAGACGCCCTTACCCATGGCGACTTACAATTATTACAAGATATCACATTATTTTTACATACAATTACCTATTTATACAGTTGGGTTTTTACTGGAGCAATCTAGGTAAAGCACCTAGCTCAAGGGTACAGCAGCAGTGTCCCTCACCTGGGATTGAACCCACAACCCTCCGGTCAAGAGTCCGGAGCCCTAACCACTACTCCACACTGACATTTTAACAGTCTAAAAATCAGCTGTCTCTGGAGCGCAGCAAGACCACGGTCAGACTCCCTTCCTCAATAGATCACTGTGTTCAGGTAATATGTGATCTTTACCTTCATAAGTGCAGTAATAGAATACATTGAGAGCCTCCACAGCATCTGGTCCCCGTTGCTTGTATCCAAAGATCAGGTCAATCCATTCATGGAGATGGGCGGATACATACTCTGACTCCTTAAAATAGATACAGACAAAGATAGAAAATGTCATTGATTACATATACAGGCTTAGGATTTTGATGCTTGTAAAACAGCTGGTCTGCGAAAACCCCTCCCCATTATAGAACAATTTGCAACCTACTATATTTATTAGACATTTTAGGATCTCACAAATGAAAATGATGGTAGATGCTTTTACAAGCAGATTTACACAGTACAATTATGGTATTAAAGCTTTGTTTATGTTCTAAGCAATTATACATTCATTAACAAAGGAGAAACATGGTATAAAATGTGTGTTTACTGGTTTCTTTGGTAAAAGCCAAACACTAGCTCCTGATCTATATTTATATATTACAATCACATAGTGTTTGTGGCTTCTAACATGTTTTTCCTGTGTCCTTATAGACAGGAGTGATGACTGGAAGCTCACCAGTGCTTTCCTGTGCTTGTAGATGAAATCCTCAGGGGATTTCGCCCATTTTGGAAGAATGACTTCATCAACACGCTCTTTGGATATCTGCAAATGCCCAAGGTCAAAGTCTACAACAGGGGGAAAGAAAAGTGCTGGAAACGAGTGTAATGGGAATCGAGGTGCATTGCAGCAAAAGAAGCACCGACAACAATAACCCGATCAGCAGTAAAAAAAAGAACCTGAAAAGCTTCTGTTAAATGCCTTGCTTTGCATGGTTTACAGCCAGATATTTTTGATCGCCTAAATATTCTTAACACATCACTCCAAGGACGAGATATATTTGCTTTTTCTTTCACTGACAAAATCGAAAGCTGGATCAAGAAGCTGTCTTTGTGGTACGATTGCGTAAACCGTGGCAGCCTAGAAGCATTTGTAATATACTTTTTTAAATTTTTTTTTTTTTTACTATTGGCTGTAAAAAATATTGCGTAGTCATTTTTATTGCTAGAACTAGAGGGTCACAGTGCAGTGAAGTTTGAGAACCGCTGGTCTATGATAACAGATGACATTTTCATTCATCTTTGGCGAGTACAGTGGTTTAATGAATTAATTTATTTTTTAAACTAAGATGTTTTAGTTTAGTAGTTGTGGGCACAGTTTGATAAAGTTACAGTTTATCTGTGGTAATTTCAAGCAACGTACTTGCTTTTAAAATGGATTCATAGCATTAATTCATAAGAATGTTGAAAAATGAATTGTTGATCGAAATTAACTATGAAGGAGATACTAGAAACTTAGAAAGGTGTACCAGTACACATATCATCAATGTGATGATACAATTAAAGAGGATTTGTGCTCTTAAGCTCCCTCTTTTTATGTTTGGTAAACAAATGTCAACGCATGACAAAAGACTAAATATATGTGGAAAGGGTATTTATTTAAAAGGGTATTTAGTGTGACTGTGTAACTACGGTTAACGGTTAACCGATAGGAATCAAATAGTTTAAACAGATTTTTTATTAAACCATAATCACATCCCTGTTAAGAAGCTGGCCTGGATTTCCTATATAGTGAACAATGTCTGTTATGCCCTATTCACACAACCTCAATAGTGCTTGTTCATCATGTTTAACAAACGTGATGGTGATTAAAGTGAATGGAGATCACGTGGTTTCAACGCTTGCTGATTGCACAATATTTAGATAGTGTGGACCGGGTATCACAAAACAAGACATGGAGCATTCAAGGAGAACTATGGATTTGAAATTAGACACCGAATTAATAAATACATTTTTAAATCACAAATATGACAACTTCTTTACTCACTGTTCTTGTTCTCTAAGAATTCTGGGAAGTAGAAGAATTCTGGAATGAGCTCTTTGACATCGTTTGGATTGTCTATCAGAGCCTGCCAGGTTGCAGGTATGGAATGGAACTGTCTGTCTGCACAATCAAACCTGTCAGAGGAGAAAAACAACACCTTAAAAAGGGTTTGATTTTACAGTGCAATGCCGTATGAATGGGCAAAAGATCTGAGCTTTCCACTCCCCTTTAACTAAGTGGTTGATGCATTCTAGTTGGACTGTCTGGTGCTGTAGTAAATGCTGTTAATCGTAAAATGGGATTTGGTGCCTTTATCTGATAATCTGGTCATTTCCAGAAGAGGAAGGGAAGAATAAGTAAGGAACCTAGAGTGAATACGTATATCTGTTTCATCAAATTTCAAAGAGTGCTTCAGAAGATAAAACCAGCAAAACAATCCGAAGCCATAACCTATTACCAATATGTTTGATCCCTATTACCAACGTGGAAGGTCCAAGTTTAATCATAATTGGATGATCATTTCTCAAGATATAACAAAGACAGTCGTATCTAACGGAGACATGGCTTAATACAGTATTCCAGGGTTTACCTTCCACTCTGGAGCTGGATGTGCAGTGTAGTGAAGGGCTCCACCCGCATTAGGTAGTGCATCACCCCAGCAGCATTGGAGTAGTGAGTCCCATAGTGGAACTTGTCAATGGTTCCTGTGGGGTCCTCAAAATTATCATACCTGTTGTAAATAAGGACGGCACAATGAATATCTTCACAAAATGTCACAACAATACACGGGCAGCAGTGTGGAGTAGTGGTTAGGGCTCTTGACTCTTGACCGGAGGGTCGTGGGTTCAATCCCAGGTGGGGGACACTGCTGCTGTACCCTTGAGCAAGGTAATTTACCTAGATTGCTCCAGTAAAAACCCAACTGTATAAATGGATAATTGTATGTAAAAATAATGTGATCTCTTGTAACAATTGTAAGTTGCCCTGGATAAGGGTGTCTGCTAAGAAATAAATAATAATAATAATAATAATACAGGCTTTAAGAGTTAACAGCTTCAAATGCCATTTGTAACAGTCCAGCAACTCAGACTGCTGGCAATATCAAAATAGCTCGAAGCACCTCAGGCAACCTACAGTATTCAGAACAGTTGCAAGTTTCATAAAAGGGTCAGATGAAAGAAAAAAATATAAAAATGGCATTAAGATACTTACTCTTTGATTTTGTAAAATAACAACCAAGTTCAAAATAAAAATAATTGTTACAGCTAAAGCAAAAAACAAAACAAAAATAAAAAAACGTACTTTTCACAAACAGATTTGGCATTCTTTTCATTAACCACTCCTATTGGTTTGGAAAGGTCTCTAAACACTGCAGGATTGTTCAAGTCAAGCTCCTCTGAGGTATAATCACATAGAACCCAGGGGAACTAAAAAGAAATAAATAAATTAATTAAAACATTGTACTGCAGGCATGTTAAATGTAATATAGTTACAATGGAGTTGTTTCTCAGTTAAAGTGATTACATTCCTCCCTGAAATACAACATACATACAGCCCATAGTCGTGGATTGACAGTTACAGTATGTGCATATTAAATTTACAGAGATTTGAGAGATCTACCCGGAACCTACAAAAACCTACAATAGTCTAGTAATACTATAATACAGGATCATGATCAGCTTACAATATACACAACTGCTGTGTGTCATAAAAGAAGAACATTACATCAAGCCAAAGCTTGGTAGAGACAAAATGTTAACAGGGTTAAAAAAACAAACAAACAGACAAACATACCACAGGGTACTGGGCAAGATCATTATATGTTCTTCCAGCTATCGTGTTTAGCTGAATGAGGTAGTCAAAGTTTGAGATCTCTCTGTTCACCCATTTCTAAAGCAGGAGGGAGAAATATATATGACTTTGATACTGGAATTTAAAGTGCAAATTCACATTTTTATTATTCAGCATCCAAAAAGCATCATAATATTTATATGTTAAAATAACTTTCTGGAGGTCAGGGTGGAGGTGATGCGTTTGCAGCGACTTGCCGATCTTGACTGGAGGCACACAGAGCATTTCATAGACCCGTGCGCTTCCACAGAGTTAGGGAACAAAAACTTCTAGCGATAGATCCCTTAATCATTCTTCATGGACCCATCCTGACCAGGAGACTTCCCAGGCTAGTCCTTGCCTCCAGAGTAGCAGGGGCTTCTGTCCTCCTGGTTAGTAAGTGGGTTGCAGCGGGGAGGCATTTTAAAATGGTTAAATGTTGAAACTTACCTGCGACAGTCCTGAAGCTTTCAGCAGTTCTTGAGGCGAGCGAGTTCCATATAGGTTTGGGGAGCCGACAGTTAACAAATGCATCCGGCTGTACACTTTGTTACGCACCTAAAATTGAAAAACAGACCTTTTGGTGCTAATTCAGAATCACTTAGAAATGATGCCATCATCAATAGCTATCAGAGTGCTCTATTTCCTGCATGAGAGAGCCTTTATTTCTCTTTTTTAAAAATGTACAGAATTGCATTACAGCATTAATATAAAAACATGGAGGGGCCTACAGTAAATTGACAAATATAAAAATTTCGATTTATTTGAGAATAACTTTACAGACCAAGATATAGAAGGACTTTATGAATAATAAAAATTTAGATATAGTGACTGCTGTTGCCACAGGATTTATACTCTCAGGTCTTACCCTCGCATTGCCAGCTGTGTTAACAGAACAATGTCAACACTGCAGGTGGCTGCATGTATAAACAAGCAGATCCCGATAGTGATGCGATACAGCCTACTAACTTTTCTTTTGTTATTCATATTAAAATCTGAATAGCTCGATATGGTATACATTTTACTCAAACTTTTTCTTCACAGGCCTAAGGGGCAGTTTGATCAATTTTCAAAGCACACAAGCAAACTGACAAGTCCACAGACACTAGAAGGGAGACCTCACTGTGACATCACAGCTGATCTCTCACACTTCCTCCCCACTGCCGTAAATAACTATGGTATTCAATGAATGTTCGTGGAGTGTCCTCTATGTACAAACACACTCCTCCACCCACACCAACTCGCCACTAAAGTTAGACCTTACCTCCTTTCTGAAGTTGAGAAAGTAATTTGTCTGGTCGATGAGGAATATTTCCAAAGCAGAACGTCTCAAGTTGTACCGACGTAGATGCATCTCTCGGATCTGGGAGAGTGGCCATTTAAAATCATAGCCCACCCCTAAAATAAAGTGAATCAAATAAAAAAAATAATAAAAATAAATAAATCAATCAGATGCAGTTTAATACAAACTAACAACACTGCCTGTTTATAAAACATTGGAATGTTCTAAAAAGAGGATAATAAACTTCAGTTCTTTTGGTTGAAACATACTAGCCAAAAACATTAAACATTTTTTTTTTTAGCAGCAATGGAAATTGAATCATTAAAACAAAAATAAATAAATAAATAAATAAATAAATAAATAAAGACAAAATACCTTAAATCTGTCCTTAAATCTGTAAAGACAAAATACCTTAAATCTGTGAATACAAAAAAGGATACCAACCTTCCTCCTTTTCCACACTGCCATCATAGAAATAGATGTGCTGGGTGGTCACTTCTAGACGGCCGCTAATGATGTCCATCACGGTAACGAGATCACAGTCCTCTGAAATGACCAGCTTTTCCTTCTGACTCTGCTCCTCGATCTCATTCCTAACAACGGAAAACAAATTAAAGACAGAAGATGCCGGAGAAACATGAGGGCAAAACACCCAGGTAGCTGAATCACAGCATTACAGTACCCATTTAAGTTATCTAGGAAGAACATTCTTAACTTTAAACATTAAAAACTTAACATATAGAAGAACTACTGTAAAAAGACATTGATAAAAGATATCTCTTTGAATTAATTGGACCAATTTTCTTTTCAGCTTAGTCCCTAACAAACTACCCAGATTTGCATTCATTTGCCTTTGTTTTTAAATAACCTTCCACTGTAGGTTTTGATTAATTGAATATTGCTGAGATGCCTTGTTATGATAAAGAGCTGACAAGCTGCTGCTGCTGTTGTTCACCAGCAGAGGGAGCTGTGTTTCAGTGCCTCTTCGTACTCACAGGCTGTTGCTGGCACTGGGGTCCTCCTCTGGCAGCTCCAGAATGTCATCCTCCACGTCGCTCACCTTCACCTGCTTCACTGCCTCCAGGAGCAGAGACTCGTTTGTAGGCTTGCTCTCCTGCATGCCTGTGCAAGCACATGAAAAAATACAGCTGTAACATTACAGCACAGCTTTTGCCACTGCAATTCCAATACAACGAACGAACCAGCCTACAGAATTCCACACATGGGCAATGTGGGCTCAGGCGGTCCCTCCTTCTTACCAAGATTGTCTCTCAAAGCGCTGGCCTCGGTGTGGGGGTCAAAGCTGTAGTTCTGAGTCAGTTTCAACCTCATGCGGGAGTAGTTTTCAGCACTAGAGAGTTTCCAGTGCATTGAACTCTGCTTCCTGAATAAGAATAAAAAGCATGAATACGAGTGATCACTTCCATTATAATATGCAGTAAACTGAAAATAGCAGACTTGGATACGTTTCATTTTTAAGTTCTACAATCAACTCTTCTTTTGACAAATATAAAGCTACACTTTTGTTCTTCTGTTTGGTCATCAACGTAAAGTGAAATAAACTCTTCTTTATTACTAAATAAATTCTGGATCCCAAATGCGGTCAGTATTTCCAGTCTACAATTTGTGGCTGCAAATTGTTTGGCACAGACTACCTAGGTTCTGTGATGTAGCTCAATGTCCACAGAGAATATTGTAAATAATTTACAGTGTGAATCACTGTCTGTGTTTTTTGTTTTTTTTGTGCTTTGCATGCCAGTGTACTAAACAAGGGCAGGTCCACTGTGCCACCCAGTATGCCTGCGACCCAACTGAGGTACACTACCCCATCCACCTTGAGGTCCTGTACACGCCAGACGATACACCTGTTTGTTCATCTATTGCCCATAAGAAGGGTCTCGTACCTGTCAGCCCACGGGCCCCTCTCACTGACCAGCCCACGGCGCGCTGCCTTCCACTGCCTCAGGGTGGCAGTATGCTGGCTGTTGATCTGCTTCAGCATGTTGTTGTAGCGCAGGTTCTCCTGGCGGGACCGGCGTGTGAATGGCTCCACAAAGAACTCCTGCAGAACAAAAGCAGTGCGTTTAAAAAAGAGATTTATCTAAAATATTTATGTCATTTGAGTTGTATGTTCTGTAACTGTCTGACACGTGGCTTGTGGTCTCAGTTTCATATATATAGGTCAATTAAATAATAATAATAAATAACAAAAAAAATGGATGTGTGCTGAATGTACCTGGAATTTGAGTTTGCTCTCTCCTCTTTCTCTCTCCAGCTTGTGCAAGGTCACCATGAATGCCTCGTAGCAGTTCTTCCAGTAGATGGCCATGGACTCGTGGCCCCTGCTGAATATCTCAATCTCGTACTGCTTTGTGTAAGGAATGATCTGCAAAGACATTTACAACAAGTCTTTAAAATGCCGGCCTGGTTTTCTGAGTCGATCCTGTAGCAAAGAAAGCTAACCTATGAAGCAGTGGAGTAAACAGACATCAAGGAAGTGTATTAGAGAGACGAGGGGGTCCATTTTAAAGATTTGGCAGAAAAGAACCAAAAGTAATTATTTTTTTTGTTTTATGGGCTGAGTGCAAGGTGATTCCAGGGATAAAAATAAGACTCCCATTGCATAGAAGTTTAACCAGTCCTGGATTTACCATGAGTTTAATAATGTAAAATGAGCTAGTTACCAATACATTGGAGCTAATCAAGCTCATAGTAAAACCTGGAATGGATCCTGCGATTCACTCAATCAGCAGTTAGTTCACCTCATTGCGCTTCAACAAACCCTACTGCTCAGGCAGATATCCCAAGCTATTTGTTTTGGTACACCTATACTTATATCATTAAAATACACACCATGGATTCAGCTTTCAAAATCAGGACCATCACAAGGAGCATTTAAGATTCCTAAACTCTCCGGCACACTCACGTATTTGTCCAGGTAGACCCGCCACTCGTCGGAGCTGCAGTACTCCTGGAAGTCCTCGAAGAAGGAGGGGCTGCCGTTGGTATTGGGCAGGGAGGGCAGGTGCAGCTGCATGTAGAGCAGCTGGTGGATCTTGGAGATCAGGCTGCGGATGAGGGGGATGAGGAAGGAGTAGGTCTCGGTCTTCTCCTGGATGGACTTGTTCAGGATGCCCTCCAGTTTGCCCAGCAGGTAGCACGCCTCGTCCTGGCTGTCGATAGCCTTCGTCTGCAGGACGGTGTTCAGTTTGGCTGTGGCCATGGCGCACACCTGGGAAAGATCATAACCCATCGCGTTTATATTGCTTTTAATGGCTGTGTATAATAGTATGTTTCCTGCTTTTAAAAGTGCATTTAGCTTGCTTGAGTTTCAGACGGGTTAACACTATTCTGTATGTTGCATCTTTGAAAGACTATAAATAAACTATATCCCATCTATGTATATAGTGAAACCTATGCAATTCCTTCTAAACAATACTGGTACCGTTTATATTTAGTTTTGCTTTGAAAATTTCTTACTTTAAAATGAGTAAGTACATGTACATATGCAGTTAATTACTGAATATAAAAAGTTACAAACAAGTCAGATTTCATTCCTGAAGTCGTTGTAACTCTGAGGGTTTACAGTAATTGTGTTCATCTGTAGCTACCATCCAGCATATTTACTCATTAGCCAAATGGTCAGATTATGGCAGTCCAATGATGTCAAATTCATAGCCTGTTTATAAAAAATATTCAAAAGTATTCATGTCTGTATGAAGTTTTGCATATGCTGCTAGTTTTTTTTAATTAATTCGAGATACCAATCGATTACCACACTTTTAATATATCGGAAGCATATGAGGAATGTCTATTAAATTATTAATGAAAGGCTTCACCCTGGAGTTTTACTTCTGAATACACCCTCTATGTGAAACCAGCTGTTTGTATGACAAATCCGTTTATTGGCTGGTGAAACAAGTAGTTCTTTAAGGCCAGATGTGCCTGCCAGTTGTCACATTAAGGGAATATTTTTCTGATCTTATTTTTAAGAAGCTGTAGAAGATATGCCATATTGTATTAATGTAGAACAGACTGTTGGAACCGTTAAAGGGAACTTGAAAGATCCTGTCAGTATTGTCTTGCAGCCGTTACAAATGAGAACATGTTCTAGACCAACCATCAGGATCCTTTTTGTAAAAATAAAACAAATTAAGTGCATTTGCTTAATTGTTAGGTATGTTAAATGGAAAAAATTAAAATGTCAAACTTCTCATATTTTAACTGTATATGAAGATACAGAACCCTTTTTCACAGGATTACTCAGCTATGTGTGTGGACATATAGTCAAATTAAACATGTTTTAGGAAAAGAGCTTACATTTTTAACACAGTAACACCCCGAAAATCAAACCTTGATTCCAATCTCGGACTCTACCTGGATATTGTCCTGTGCCATGAACCCCAGCAGCAGTCTCACTCCGACCTGGGAGAGCTGCATCCACTGTGTGCCAGACGAATACCACACCATGAGACTGTCCATCAACATCACTGCCTCCTCCAGCACCTGCTCACAACCACACGACAAACACTGCAATCAAGGAGACTGTGGGCACGTCAACCAGAACTACAATAGGCACCACGTGAGGCATCGTTATCCAAAGGATCTGAACCATGCCATGTATCAAAGGCTTGCCAACTGACTGTAAAATAGGTCGTAGAAACATGAGGGTCGCACTTTTTTTGGTCAACAACTAGCTTATTAACGCATTAACAAACGTTGTTCATTTTGTGCGAGTTAATATATTTCAACCTATTTATAAATTAATAAAACTGATCTGATTTGAAACATTTTTAAAAGCGGCTTTTCAAACAAATTTACCCACATTTCAACGTGATGATTCACTTGGAGTTGGTAATCCCAAAATAAGAACCTGATGTTTGCTTATATATTATGGTAACTAACAATTAGCAAAAAAAAACAAACAAACAAAAAAAAAACACACACACAACACTAACTAAACTAAGAAATGACCCTAAAATAAACTACATCTACAGCTGGGATTACGGTGTCACATGTCTGTAGCATCGACATCTCAAAAGTCACTTTAGTGAATAAGCTGAAGCAAACAGAACAGGTTGCAATGAGTAAATCAGGATGAATTTTCTGAGGATGTAGAACTTCCTATTAAAAGCGACATTAACAATTATAATACAAAAAAAAACTGCCAGATGAATAGACTGACTAAAGGAAAGCACTTTGAAGCATGTGTTAATGTATAACATGTCGGTATGCAGATCTCAACAAGCACCATTCTGTGTAACAGTTTAAAGAAACAAACTGGGTGAGAAGTGGAAATTCAAACACAAACCAATGGTGTACAATGGGACCCATGTCAGTGATGTCAGTGAAAACCCTCAGATTTGTATTATCCGCTGAGAACATCTCCAAGCCTCCACAATACTGATCTTTACCTTCTCAGTCCACAGAGCTGGGTTGACCAGGCCCTCTGCCTGTAAGAAGTCCTGTAGAGTATGCAAGAGAAACACAGCGTTCTCTGTGTGGACCGGCAAGGTAGAGGCTGTAGCCTCTCGGTTATCAGTGACTGCCCATTCTATCATCTTCTCAAGAAGACTGGGAAAGAAAAAAAAGTGTTAATATAACCGTCTAGAGATGGACTGATTGTTCAATCCATGTGAGTTTGTCTCATAAAATTAAGCTGCATACAGAGAATTATGTTTTATTTAAGATTTTTTTTTTTTCAAATGCACCAAATAAAGTCTTTTTTCAGGGTTAGACGCATTTTAATCGGTTTGGTATTAAATGAAACTTTTCTAGGCTATTGTTAAAGAAGCCAACAACAATCTAGAACAATTTCATGAAAGTATTTTTAAGCTCTTTTTTTGGTCGACTAAAGATTTATATTCAAGAAATGTTTCCAACAACTGACTGCAATAAGAGACTTGGGAATAAAGCTGTTTCAATCTCTATCATTTTGCAACATGTCTCTTGCTGAAAACCTTGTCAAGCGTCTGGATGGGTTGAAAGGTTCCCCAGGACTCACTTTAATTTGATCTCATCTGCAGGCTGAAGCAACTCGTTGGCTGTTCCCAGCTTGGTCAGGGCTGAGAAGACCTGCCCCCTCTCCAGCCAGGCAGCATCGTCGGAGCCGTCCACTCCACGCCACATCACACACAGCAGGATCTCACTCAGCATCCTCGTCAGCTCCTCCTCACTCTTCTGAGAAAGGGGTTCCGGCCCATAACAATAGGGTTTACTAGAAAACCTTGCATCTGTGTCAGAGTCACTGATTTGAGCACAGTAGCGAGTACTTTCTACCCCATCTCTTAAGAGTGGGGCCTTTTGTGTAAACACAAAAGGGGAACTAAACAGCTGTGTCAAATTATGGGGCAACTTTCTGATTACAAAACAAGGTTTTATACACTGCAGACCATTGTCTTGTTAGCAATCAACCACTTTGTTCACTTACCTCAGCACCTCCAAAGTTTTCACATAAGGAGAAGTCATCATTGAAGCAGAAGCTGTCCTCCATAAAAGATGACGACTCCCTTTCAGACTGGACGTTGGGGAAAGACCTGGAAGTCTCCGAGGGGGAGGGGGTGCTGGTCAGACTTCCTGGAGTTAGAGTCCCACTATCCCCCAGCTCATAAGGGATCCTGGACAGATCCAAATTCAAGCCTTCTGCTTTGGCGGCCCAGGACTTGGCAAGGGCCTCACTAGGGGTGTCCATGGCTGCGGTCTCTCCTTCATTTACTGATTGATTCAAACCGTCCAATGATCTATTGTCTACTATGCTGTGAGAATCCACAGACCTATCTGCTGCTGTGGGTCTGTCAACAACATCCTTGTCATTGTCTAGTTTGTCTTGAATATTTCCTTTCCCTGAATCGTGGGACTCAGAAGCACTCCACCTGTTCTTGACGTGATCCAGGCTGCTGGTGCTTGCAGAGTCTGTTTTGCTGATGCTGCTGTCCTGTGTTTCAGCGTTTTCTCTTAGGTACAGCTTGACCAGAGCCTCCTGCCAACCGGCCTGTCGGGAAATCTGCTGTGCAGCGTCCTGCTGCGACTGCAGTAGCTGGTAAAGCTTTAATATAAGAAAAAGCAAGGTTAATTCAAACACTGCCGATGAAAACCTCACCCTTTAATTGCCTGTCTGCTATTGGTTCTGAACGTACCAAGCATATGTATTTTTTAATTATAACTTAACTAAAAGCAGAATACATCTAGATTCTGCAGACCTTAAGAATTTAAAACAATACACATACTAAAGTTTCATAACAATTCTCAAGAAAGTTGGGTTTGCAATGTCACAGTGAAGTGTAAAATGAATAGATCACAGGGAGCTCTGATAGGGGCTGACCACCATGGAGGGATGCCTCTTTAGTGTCGCCTACAAGATTCCATTGTGTCTTCCAAAATCTCATCTACTGGACCAAGGCAAATGAGGGGTTACTTGTGTGATCTTAAATTCCAGTTGGAGAACTGTATGGAATGCTAATCCGAGTTCACTATTTGAAAGCACTATTTGAAAGCATTAAAACAAACTCCAGAAGTGGAAGAAGCTTTTCAAAAAAAAGGCGTGAAGTTCAAAATTAAACTTTCAAAACTGCTCTGAATGTACTAAAAACTACTGCACATGGACATGACCTTTTTAAGATTGCTCTGGACTCACCTTTTTACAAATGACCAGCCTAATATGCAAGCCTGCTTTGTGAGTCAAGTGCACCAAAGCCATGATATCCTTGTAATTAACCACAGGATCTAAAGAACAGAGATATAGCATCACACAGAAGCACAGTAGAAAATAACCTACTAAACAACACTAAAGCCCAGACTGTTTTGTCAGAGCTCTTCCCACTCTTCTGTTCTTCCAGGTTGACAGCTGATAAAGCAGATCTTTCCAGAGTCAATGAAATTAAGCAACAAGCTACCTATTTGAAGAACTGATTCCAAAACGCTCAATATAGTCTGCATGTAACCACTTTCAAGCTGGAATCGGGTTGGGATTTTAAATGGGATTCAAGTGCAAATGTTCAAAACATTTACGGGTTCAAAACAATCAATTACAAAAGGGATAGATTCCCTATGCATGCAACTGTAGATTGCGAGTCTCATTGTGGAAAAATGAATTGTAAATAGCTGTTTGCTCACCTGAATTAAGAACCTGGTTTAGGAGGTTTTTAATGAGCGACAGAGTTATTGGAATTTCATTGAACATTAGGACCAGTCCGGAGTACCCGACCTCCCTCAGCTTGATGCGCTGTTTGCTCTTCTCATACACTTTATCACACTTAAGCATTTTCTCAAAGATCTGCGACGAGGAGAAAAAAAAAAGGATACATGTCTGTCTGTCATCAATAAGCCCATTAAAACCAGAACAAGCACCTTTATTAACAGTCTGGCCGAAAGTTATTCGAGCCCTAGCTGTGTTTGTTAACATTACTATTAAATAATGGTTTTCATAGAGACATTAATCTAATGTGAGATGAGGAGATTTCAAACAGTGCACCTATATGGCTCAAACTGCTATGCAGGAGTTGTATTTCCATCCCTGTGAAGTGTGTACCGTGTAATGTAATAAAACCTAGTTATTACACAGTACAGCAGGCACCCACATGGATCTCCTGTACACCATCAGTAGTTCCTGCTCTGCTCACCTTGAAGACCAGGTCTCTGACTTTGTCAGTGTACTTGTGGTTGAGCAGCAGTGTGTAGAGGATTTCTGCATTGCCAGGCTCAAACAGCAACAGGAAGAGCTGATCTCGGGATGTACTGGTCTGGAGCAGATTCAGCAACACCTCCAGGATCTCGCAGAGCTGACAAAAACACAAACACAGGGGTCAGTACGATCAACCACAAACAAAAGCACTGCGCAATAGAAAATTATGAACTCCATATAAACAAGTTCATCAGAGTACATTTGCACTTTTCCTATTATACTATGCATTTGTCATAGTTTACAAAGGTCTACCATACCACTCTGGGTTTACAATGCTTAACCATGTTTTCACTATGTTTTATTACACTTTGCTAGGCCTTTATTATGGCAAACTTTTATATGGGTTTCTATAGAGCAATCTAAACAAGCAAGCTTTTGTTTTAAATGTACACCCTCTATCTGCAAAGGGAGTGGATCACTAACATTTTGTTTATACACATATGTATCGTGCTGTGTATCAGGACTGGTCATATCTGTATCAACTGATCTTTATTAAAAACCGACACCCCCCACCATCACTGTAAATGGAAATTAGAGTTCTCATTATAAAAGTAAATAACCTTGGTGGACTGTATAGCGACTGTATTCCCATGTAAAACAGACCGATTGCGATTCTCTTGTTAACATTAGGAATGTGTCATCATCTCTACTAGCAGGGGATAACAATCCTTTAAATACCCGGTTACAGAAGTAGTATTAACAATAATAATGTGTTTCGCTGTAGCTGGTACATTCTTTGGAACCCCACCTGTTCTTCATCTCCTATTGCAGCAATGTATCCCAGGATACACTGCACCTCCTCCTGCACCACCCCTTTGCTGATGAAGTATTTGATGAGTCCGCAGAGCGAAGCGCGAATCGTCTTCACATCATCCAGGCACAAGTCATTCTCTTTACTGTGGGTTCTGTAGAAAAGAACACATGTTGTCACAGCTGTAAAATGATTTTTAGTATTTCTCATTTGTGTGCAATTCTGTGTCTTGCAAAAAGATTTAGGCAACTTGCTGTATTTTTAGTATCATGGTAGGTGCCAAGCAAGACATTAATATAGCATTCTGAGGAGGTGCATGACACGTAAATCACATGCAAAGAAAATGGTGCCAGGGCAGGTGTCATGTAAATGTAAAGAGCTGTGTAACTCATGGTGAGAACATGTCTGTAGATCATTTCACATTATATTAGCAAACAAACCTTCCGGAATCTCACAGAACTCTTTACGTAACTGTTACAATTAATCAACTAAAGAGCTGATCGCAAATTGTGCAGTTCTATTTTTGTATATAAAATAAAATTAACCAATAGAAGATCTGCATTTTCCACGTGGCAGTCCAATCATAAGTGAGCGGAGGCAGGACATAAACAGTTGAAGCTCTTTAGTAGGTTTAACCAATGGGAGAGTCAAAGATCTGCCCGTTGTTATACAGATGTCCAATCACAAGTGAGCTGAGGCGGGACAAATATGTTAGGGTAGGATGTAAGCATAGCTAAATTTCTTGCGATATTACTTATTAGAGACAGTTATTGAGGATTATATTTAGAACTTCAAAGTAATATTTTGAATTGCTTTTTACAAATTAAAAAAAAATAAATGTCATAAGACAACAGAGATATTGTAGTCGATTTGGTTACGAATCAATTTTCAAGAACTTTCTCGGAAAAAATGGGAGGTGTACACCAGAAATACTTGAATTGATGAAGGCACCAATTCTTCAAATAGAGGTCATTACGTGGAATTACTTTCTCTGATTTCTGACTACGACAACATGTTAAAGCCCATATGTCACCTATTTCATAATACTATCTGATTATATTTTATTAAACTATACTATAATAGTGTTCTAAAAGTATATATATCATTTATACTTTTGGGCTTTAACTGTGAGAAATTTCCAATGGTAAAGCCTGTTTGTGTGCTTCCACCAAAAAAGTCTGAATCCGAATCTTGACACCTGTGACTAGAGGAAAACAACGCACAAACATACACACAATATTGCTCTGAATCCAGCCTGTTTGACAGACTTCTAGAGGTATATATTATACTTATTATTAAATTATTTAGCCGACTTCTAACATACTTATTATTGTTATTCATAATTTTATTAGGCCTAATATTTATTTATAATACTATTATATTGTTACTAAAACAGTAAAAATAATAGGCCTATTTTAGCGATGGTGTGCTGTAATGTTTTGTGGTAATTCCACTATCAGTGGACATCGTGCACTTATTTCCAAAAGATCCTGCTAAAAGGAGACTTTGGGTCAAGTTTGTCCAAATTACATGGAAAGCTTTTCATGAGACACCCAATTCCGTGATTTGTGGCGATCAATTCACGTCTGACAGTTTTGTTATGAAAAGACATATATATATTTTGTCGTCATCAATTAAAATTACTCTCAGAATACAGTTCAGCCTCCGCTTCGACCTCCCCTCAGATAGGTGCACGGGAATGAGTTGCATGGAAAAAAATATTCGTGAAAGTAAAATCAACCAGCTCGTCAGCCTGCTTCAAGTTCAAGATTTCTGATGCAGAAATCGTAAAAGAACGATTCCGCTCATCCAGCTTTTTAGGTAAGATTTGGATTTACAATGTTATCTTTAAAAGATTATAATGTTGATATGCTAAAGAGTCTATTAGGCCCTCATGGAACATCTTTTTTAACCCCTCCCAAAAAAAAAAAATAATAATAATAATAATAATAATAGTGGGTTTCATAAACACGCACACACTACAAGTACTTTTAAGTAATGAAGAGCTTTTCACACTATGTGCAGTTAACAAGGATGTTATTTAATTTGACTGGTATATATACAGGGCTTCAGTTTTTTGGGTTTTATTAATTGTACTTTTTGGTGCTTATTTTTAGCTATTTTCGAGTTTTATGTAAATCGTTTTTGTTTTTTTTTCGGGGCTTTTGTTTTTGATATACTGTATGAAATTAGTGTTTTTGATTACTTTTCAAAATGCTTGTATGTATAGTAGTAACTTGACAGTACTTGCACACTTAAGTTGTACCTTCTTTCCTTTGCTGTCTTCCACAACAAAATCCCTATGGTCACGGGCACATTCTTCTGGATTTTTTGTACATTTCGCCACAATTGTACTTTAAATCCGACGGTATCTTAACTGTAATACAGCTTTAAATCCCGCTAACAAGCTCCACCCTGATTGTAATCTCGTTTTAAATCTCGCAAGCAGAGTCTCCAATAGAAATGTAGGAATGTGCTGTGACTCGGTAGTTGGGGCAGGTTTAAAGTATTCAGAACGAATCAATGATAGATGCAAATCAGGAAGGCGGGACATTGCCCAGCAGCACTGGGGAAATGTATTTATTATTATTTTTGTAGTAGGTTTTATTTTTGAATGGGAAAAGGGTAAAGTCAAGGTGAATTGATTCAACAAATCCACAGCTTTTCCAGTGTTTTTCCGGTGTTTATTATTATTATCCACCGATGAAATTTTTTTGGTATCAGGGGTGTTTTATTGGGTTTTATCGGTTAAAACCGAAAATCAGAAGCCCTGTATATAAACAATGCTTTCATTTTGGAAAGTAGTGCTATTCAATTGCCAGACACACAACGTGATACAACAGACCAAAATACACAGTTAACTGCAATAGCCGGGGGTGCTGTACAGAATATATCATCATACCAAGCAGCATTGCCAACCCGCTGACACAGACATATCCCTCACATTCCTGATGCCAGGATCACTATTTTCCATTGCTGGAGGTTCACATTAGTAAGGAATCTGGCCTCCTGCCACCACCTCTTCCCCACAATTTATTCCATTTGAACCCTCACTCTCACTGTCCTCACTATCATAAAGGTTGTTCAATGTGTCGGAGAAATCAGAATGATCTCTTTCACACTCTGAAGTCATTGTATACCGGTATCTCTTCACGGCATGTTTTCCTCTAGTGACCTCACACCAACTTCGTGCATCTTCGGTGCGTGGTCTGCGTTTTCCGGAATTATTGATCTTTTTATGCCTCTCAGAGCGTTAAAATCGACCAGTGAGATGTAATTTCTTGCCCATTATGAAAGTAACCCAAGTACAGCCCGAAAGCCAAAAAATTATTTTATATGTGGGATATGGACTAATGCCCATAAAGTAACTGATCAATTTTTTAATCGATTGACAGGTCTAGTTACAAGTGATGCCTATCTTAAAGCCACCCTAAACCATGGTGTCTTTTTATAATAATAATAATCAATTACTATTGCTTTTGAATATGAATAATTATTATTTCCTTAAAAAAAAGCAGCGGATATTCTGAAGTTACAGTTCTGTTGCATAGTCAAGGAAGTAATAATATTAAACAGAATTTAGGATCTTGGTTAACCTTTTAAAAACACTAAAACATACACAGCATGTAAAGAGAAAGCCTGTTGAACACACATACCCGTAGTAGAGACGAATAGCATCCAATACAAACTGGACTCCATACTTCCTCCTGAACAGCTTCCGGCTATCTTTGATTATTGTCGACAAGTATTGAATGTGGCCTGATATTCAAGAAATAAACAAACAGAAGACAAATTAAGCAAGTAAAAGTAAATTAGTTTTAAAAAAAAACAAAAAAACCCCACTTTGCATCTGCTTGTACTGTATCTAAGGTACTGCAGATTTAAAAAAACACCATACAGCACATCCCCCGCCTCTATGTAATACAAATTCCAAGACATCAGTATGATGAAAAAAGTACATCACTATGATCTGCAGTCGCTCTGTGTACATTTACAAATATGCACAGACAGTCGACTGGACATTTGGATTCTCCAAATAACTTGAGGTAAAGGTTGTCATTACAAATAGAGAATGGGTTCTCAATATATGTTTAATATTCTATGTACATCATATATAAGGGGGCAATAATAATAATGAGGGTTTCTCTGCCTGCCTCCCTCCAGCCCTCTCACCGATTCTGAAGGGGAAACCTCCCTGGTTCCAGATACGGAAGTCTAGAAGCAGGTACTGGTACATCTGCTGCAGCAGCACTGTGTTCTTCTCCTGGTTCACCTGCTCTATCAGCAGCTGGACAGCCACCAGCACATTCACATCCATCATACTGCTTGGCAGCTGGAGGGACGGCAACAAAGGAAAGCCATCTTTAGCATTTAAAGTGAGAGGACATTGTTTCTGAACATTAGAAAAAAAGCTACAGACTTTTTGCATACAATATGAACTCGTGGCCATCTAGAGGAGTTAACATTTGAGGGATCCATGGCAAATTCTCAGCATTTATAGGAAACACATTTTTAAACCCTCCTCTCAACCAGAATGTGAAAAGGCCAAGCCAAGATGTTTTTAGAGGTAATTACCCCCATCTAGGTTGATCTAACCCTGAATATTAGCATCATTAAATTCAGACACAGTTCACTATGCACAACGTGCTGTGCCATCAACTCCCCTTACCCAATTAAAAGCAAGCACAAGAGAGACATCAGAATAAATACATAAACCATCTAATTATCTCAGTGACTCAAGGCAAAGCTCCATGGCAAATGTCAACACCTCCTTACCTTTTGTAACAGGGCCCCTAAGGTAGCAACTCCATGGGAGTGAATAAGATTCTCCTGGTTGATTGGGTGTCTCTGAATGAAGTGCTTAACCATCAGGAGAAAGGTAGCTACAAAATTATTTTCCAATCTAGCCTCTGAAAATAGAGTAAGCAAAAAATAGATACATTTGTATCTAAGTAATAAAATTATCTTCAATACCAAGTGCATTTCAACATATGAATAGGCTTGCTACTATTCGATTTTTTTTTTTTGAAATTGACGATTATCAATGTTTATTTTAGAAAGAATTTACCAGTGTTTTTCAATCTTTATTTTTCAATTCAAGCAGAGAATGGGTGAAATGGACTTTTATGCTTAAAAAAACAAACAAAAAAAAACAACTTTTTATGCCATTGAGAAACGTCTCATTTAGCAAAACCCCTTTATCATATTCAACATGTGCAACACAACCATGTTTACCAACATTCTAATTGAAGTAACATTTGGTCACAGTGGAACTAAACCTTGTAAAGATAAAGATCCTACACAAATTTAAAAATGGTCTCAAACCGTAGAAAATGCAGCATATAAAAGTGTATTATATAAATGTGTAGCATAAATTTACGAGTACAAATAATATGCACAGAACAAACCATTTGATAGTGGAATAGAACTAACTTGCACTTATTATTTAGAGTCTGAGCTCCACCCCTCTCCTGCTTCAGCACAGCTGGACTCACCGGAAGGCAAGGCAGACGGGCCCGCTTCGTCCTGCAGCGGAGACTTCAACTGCCGGTCAGGGTATTGTGCACAATACTCATTAAGTGTTTTCCTCTTGCGCCCCATTTTAAAATCAAACTAGTAACTGTCACTATATACCCATAACAAAAGCTTACCTCCACCTTAACCCGCTAATTTCAAAGTAGGCACTTAGAATGGCAGGCGCTGTAGCTGACAAATGAAAGTGCATAGTGGGTGCAGGTCTTGATGATTGATGAATGAGAGCATTCAGCACTGCTTCAGCCAACAAAATTTGTCAGAACAGGGTGAAATGACTGACAGCGACCCCTAGCCATTCAGAGCGGAATGGAGACGGGACAGACAGCAAGTATAAAAACACACTAGAGATGATTTCTAAAATTATTATTTTTGGTAAGAAAATAAAAAATAGTGAGTGGTTTTACCGATGTAAATTTATTTGAGTCGATTTGAAGTTTAAAGAGCTTTACCAATTGAAATCGAAAAGTAGCAGGCCTACATATGACGCATAAGAATGTCTGTAAGACGTTTTGACGGGGTTACAGGATGGGATTTTCACTGTAAGATTTACTGACTCAGACGAGCAGTCTCAAATCGGCATGATGTTTTACAGGGTAATAGGACTGTGAATGTCCATGTATGTGGGTAATATTGGCACCAGTAGAAGTGAATGGGCTTCTATTTGTTTTCTAATCATTACCAACCTTTATTTAGTCCACTGTCAATTTAATTGAGGGAACAGGTTGATGAAGAGAATACTGTTAAGTGGACCTTGCAGTTGAATGGAATTCTGGAGAAGTGCCTCAGGTATGATTTTTTAAAGGAGGTGACATCAGCATGGTAAAATCGGAAAAGTAGTGTGGTTAATGTTATGAAAAGGTTGTGGAATACAGAAGGCGAAATACGTGCTCTGATTGGTTGAAAGATCCTGTGCAGTATATCATATCTATTCAAATCTTTCTTACCTGATGCCCTGAAGGACGGCAGGACCACCCAGTCCCCCTCGGATGGGGTAAGCAGTTCAGGAGTTATGTTCTCAACTGCTGCAGCATCTCCTTCACTCCTCTCAGCCCCAGTCAGGAGGCTTATTTGTTCCAGCAAGGGGAAGAGGATGTTTAAACCACCAATGCAGTTGATCATGTCCTGTAGTGGTGATTAGCATTGTTAAATCAGCCCTTTGAAAAGGGAGAGAATTCAGGCTCAGGTTTCATTCTATTCTACAACTGCATGTTAAAATGACCCAGTGTGATTCTTCGCTGTTTTTCTTACTGTAAGTAGAACATGTGTTTTTTAGTGACGCTTTAAATAGGCTTAGCTGAATATGCAAAGGTCGAATCTTCAGGTGAGATGAGGAAACAGAGGTAAAGAAATGTCTTCTTACAGGTCAGTTCAGCCGTAGAGTACATTGTGCAGCGTAAAATGAAGATGAGAAACAATTATGTCAGCTTCATTTTTAATTGGCTCAGTTTTGTCAGTATACCACAAAAAACATGTGTAATTAGGCACATTATATGAAAAATTGAGTTCTACTGTTGCTAAGTACATTTACATACTACATCAAAGTGGGTCTTACCTTTATGTCCCAGTTAACGACTTTATTCCCAGTCAGTCTCCCATGGAGAAGATTTGGAGACAGATCAAGGCAAATAGGGTTTTTGCAGGCCTGTACAAAACAACTGTCATTTGTCAAAAAAAATAATAGAAAACCAAGCTAAATTTTCAGAATCCTTTTATTTCTATGCTTTACTTTTATGTATTTGGCATCAAACTCTTGTTTTAGCATTGTAAAAAAAAAAAAAAAGTGTCACGATTGATCATTGCTCATCTGTCATATGAAAGCTGTTTGTTTCATTGACATTACAGGTTTTCAATTAACCTGGGTTTATTCATGCTTTCCCCACCTACAGTACAAATCCCATATCCAGTAATGCAGATGAGCGAAAGAACTTTGGGAGTTGAGTACTACAAGAATAAACACAGGACCGAATCAAGTTGCAGCCTTGCAGGTAACCATTTCTAATGATTTTTATCCCTTTTTGCTGCTGCTTATGACTCACCTTCGGCGTGTAGTAAAGGAGAAGTTTAGATGGCATTTCTGCCAACTCTGACTCTTGAGCTTTCAAAAGAGAAATGCAATTTGGTCCTACAAAAAAAATGTAAAAAATCATCATTATATTAAAAAAAAAAACCAAACAAGCAAGCATATCAGTGATAGTCACCTCCCTCTGCAGTCATCAATTTAAAATTAGAACCATGAGTGACATGGAAAAGATCACCATGACCTAGGTCAGCATGTGAAATTCAAGTGACAAAACGACAGGTGGACAGATGCCTTCATACTATTGTATATACCACCCACATTTGAATAAGTGATTAGATATTTGCAAAATGATGAATGTAAAATGTAATAACTTCCTCCACTCTCTCCTTATACATCCAGATTCTAATTCTCTTAACTTGATTAATAGTACTGTATTGCTTGACAAGGATTCCTCAGCATGCACTGTATACTGACGAACCACAAAGAATAAATCAGCAGTCTCTTTACTGTACAGTACCTGCCAGATATAGAGCCTTGACTTGTGCTGGTTGCAGAGCCTCGTGGAAGACCAACACACTGCCCAGTTGCCCCTCCAGAGAGGTGGGGGAGCCCCACTCGCTGTCCTGGGTCCCTGCAGAGATCAGCTTGGTCACAGACTCGGGTTTCCCCGGGAGG
Source organism: Acipenser oxyrinchus oxyrinchus (assembly GCA_030684275.1). Lineage (NCBI taxonomy): Eukaryota > Metazoa > Chordata > Actinopteri > Acipenseriformes > Acipenseridae > Acipenser > Acipenser oxyrinchus. The sequence continues at coordinate 18,438,267 of CM060257.1, read as the reverse complement.
AGCCCGCCCCAGCTGGGGGAGGACAGGATCGACCCCAGTGATGCCCGGCCCGGGGTTGTAGGAAGTAAGAAAGGGGGGTCTGGGATCTGCGAAGGGGGAGGAGTGGTCGTCCTGTGGCCAGCAGATCCGATACAGCAGGAGTTAAAGGGCTGGATAAAGGAAAAATAAAATAAAAGGAAATGCGTTCATATGGACAATCTAAAATCGGAATCAAGCTGCTTGTTTGAGGAATCGTCCTAAGTCATCTACTGTAAGAAATGTACACCAGTTTAGAGCTTGAATCGGGTTGGGGGTTTAATCTGATTCAAGTGCATTGGTTTAAAAGCATAGATTCCTGCCAACCCAATTAGATTCGTATGTAAATGCATTTGTTTTCGGGTTCAAAACAAATCAAGAAATATCAATTCCTTATGCATGTAAACATAGTAAGTGGAAAAGATCTTACCTCATTCATAGTAGGAAATTTTAGCGGGGCTGACAGCTTCTGCTGTCCATTGACATATATGTACACCAAACTCTGTCCAAAGGGCCTCTTCCCAGGCATATGAACAACAGCTATACTGTGCTGTTAAAACACACAGAACAAAAGTACGGAGTTTGTGAAACCTATGTAGGTTCCCATTACATAAATAAATTAATTAGTTACAATTTGCATGACAGCAGATCTGAATCAGCCAGCAAAAATTACTAATAGTGTCATAAATAACAATCTTTCCTTTAACTTCCCTGAAGGAATAAGAGCTGGTAATCACTCAGGTATAGCCATGACCCCCATGGACAATTGAAACACCTTGCAGACTGGCCATGTCGAATCAGTGCCTGGCTGCTCATGATGGCCCTGTGCCTTATAGTGCAACAGAGTGATATAAAACGATGCTTGGCAGCGCTGGATTACTATCGAAAAGCTCATTCAGATTTGTACACAACTCTTACAAGCTTCTCGTTGATTGTATGAGGCTCAAAAGAATTCCACAGCAGGAGCCAGCAATACAGCTCAGCAATTAATCAATGAATAGATTTCATTTGAAAAGAGCCCAGGGCTTCTTGTTCAGGTTTTACTCTAGAGCAAAGGGCTTACCCAAAGGGAGTCACAGAAACAGTGATCAGGAAGCATTACGGTCACATACTCTTTCTTGGTGCACACGGCTACTACCAGAACTCCAGAGGAAGTGATAAAGGCTTCAAAACCAGTCCCACTAGCTGTGAAAAAGCTGGAAAAAAACAAGACAAAAACAATGCAAACCAATAAAGAAGCTGTTTTTTTTGTTTTTTTTATAAATTTAGTCGTCGCCAATTTTTTACCCCGGTTTTCTCCCCAATTTAGTATGCCCAATTATTATCTGTATCCTTGGCTCACCCAACCCCCCCTGCCGACTCGGGAAACGGAAGCTGGAACACGCGTCCTCCGAAACGTGCTCCTGCCAAGCCGTCATTTTTCGCACTACAGATCCACAGCAATGCCACCAGACCTATATGCCAGAGGACAACACAGATCTGGCGGCTCCACTGCAGAACCACAGACACCCTATCGGCCACAGGGGTCGCTGATGCACGGTGAGCCGTGGATTCCCCTGCCGACCTAAGCCCTCCCTACCCGGGCAACACTCGCCAATTGTGCCGCCCTAGGAAGTCCCGTTCACGGTCAGCTGTGACATAGCCTGGATTCGAACTTGCGATCTCCAGACTACAGGGTACATCCTGGAGCGCCTTTTACTGGATGCGCCACTCGGGAGCCCCAAAGAAGCTGTTTTTAATATGCAGTCTTGCTGTTCTTGCTTTTAGGAATACAGCATTTGTTTCTTGCTTCTATTTCTCCATTGTTATTTACTTTCATAGTGACCACATCCAAAATGATAGACTGACACTTGCCCAGTAGAAAAGATAAAAATATAAAAAGCAGTTCCTACCTATAGAGTTGCTTTCTCTTCCCTCCTTTACTGAAGAGCCCACTCCCCTGTTGGTCCTGATCCAAGCACAGCCAGGCATAGAAACTGAAGGCATATCCTGGCCAGCGTTGGATTGTGGGCACAGAGATCCCTGCCATGCTAGGGGATAGGTCAAAGTACTGCAGTGCATTATCGAGCCCCTGTTTGCGGGCCATCCCAAGGATAGCCCTCATTACCAGTACTACGTAGGGGTGGGCCTGTTTGGGGTCCTCGGTCCTCAAAAGTCTAATTAGCTGTAGAAGCTCCCCTGTGCTCAGTGATTGGCTGCCAAGAGATCCTAACAAACTAATCAGGTTCTCCGCGCAAGTCCGGTGAAGGCAGGTGTGAAACTTCAAGGACTCCAAGATGCGGACCACCATGGAGGCGTTGACACAAGTGTTGCGGCTCTGGCGGTTGAGGCTGCAGATTCTTTTCAGCCAGTCGGAGATGAAGATCTGAAGGTCGTGTGAGTCGAGATGCGGGAGCCACTGGATAAGCAGCATGAGGGGCTGGACGTTGCTGATCCCCAGGATCCCAACTGAAGTGTGGTCCCCTTCAACAGCCTGGAGCAGAGAGGAGAGCATGTTTTAACACTAGAACCACCATGCAGATCAGTGTGATCCATTTTGCATTTAAAATGTTAATTACTCTTCCATTGTAAATCGTATGTGTATGTATTTAATCTTGAAAGTAGTCATTTTGATTGGAATACAGCAAGCTGCACTCGGATGCATACAGCAAACTGAAATGACAGGTAGGATAACAACTTATGTGCCTAATATGAAACGTATTTTATATATTATTTTTTTATATTACTTTTAAGAAAAAAAACATTTCGGTTTTACAGGTTTGTATGTACCAGTTTACACAATAGTGTTCAATGGAACTGCGTCTGTGTTTACAACACAGCTCCTGGATGCAGGCACAGTCAGCTGGCAGACACCGGTACTGTTTATATTTTATTTTTATGTAGTATTAAAAACAATGATTTCGGTTTTACAGTTTTGTGTGTACATATACCCGTTTACACCTGTACACGGGGATATGTACATACCTGTTTCTTTTGAAATGTGTATTCTATTATATTTTTTCACTGTTTGTAGTTGTGCTGTATATGTGCTCATTTTAAAAATAAAGCCTTTTATGTTTAATTTTCCATTTAAATACGGTGTTTCTGCGATGCAAATGTTCATGAATAAAACTTTTCAGTTGTATCCGATAGTATGTCTTTCATTTTAATAACAAAGCAGTTTAAAAATGTATGGGTCACAGTGACCCACGTGGCGGTTCTAGTGTTAAAAGGGTTTTAGAACACGTGGAAATGAATCCCACAAAAAACACACTGAAAGCAGGATCTTGGAGCAATTCATAGATTTTTTATTATAGAAAATATTAAATTCTGGTACAAATAACACAAACTTTTTTTAAGCATAAGTAAATGTCTATCCATAGGGTTTATTTAATGATGCTGAATTTCACTGTATTTGTATGTACTGTAGTAATATTCATAAGTGGGTCAATAAATAACCCAAGAGGGAAACCACAGCTGGATTATTACATTGAGTTTAACAGCTGTTGATAAGCAGCCAACATTACATTTAGTCTAATCTTACTATCTTAATGGGAGAAGAATGTCATTCAAACGGTTACATAATACTCATAGACCCTCCAGGATTGTGTGAAAACAGAAGGCAGAGGGAGAGATCTGTGCCTGACCGGGAGACGTCTTAAGATAATTCAAATGAAAAAAACCTTACAGGCTAAATAAAAAAAAAAAAAGAAGCCTTCATGTTAAAACTACAGTCTGTTTTAGGGGACTGCAGGAAGAACAGAAAATGTATAGGTATTATTCTGACATTACTAGGCTAGCCTATATTAATACAGGCGATGCTAGCAAGGAGGTTCTTATTTCTCACTTTAACAGAAATCTACAGTGACACAACCTATGTTAAAGGGTATGGATACAAATTAAGCATCAATATCTGTCGCAACAGGCATTGCTGCTACATATACTGGGCATTTTTATATATTTTTTATGTCTATTGTACTTGACTTAAGTAATATTCTGCTTGAAACTTCCAAGACTCTAAAGCTCAGTCGGCAAATACAGCATAATAATGCATGTTAATAAGTTTCCATAAATGCTAACAGGGTTTATGAAAGGAAAAAAAAAAAAAAAAGATTTACCATGTTCATAAGTTCTTTCAGCAGCTCTCTTGATGGCGGCCCCAGGGATTTCAAAACTTCATACAAATGGGTGTAGCCAATCCTCTCTTTGAACACCTCCTGCAGAAGAAAGAGCACAATACAGGAGTGTTAGTTAAAGCAGACTGCTTTGACACATGGATGTAACTGTAATGCATATAAAATGCAGATTCTGCATTACACTGAAAAAGCAGTTTTTGTTTTTAGGCTCAATACATTACAGTGCAGAGATGACTACCTGGAAGCCTAATAACCATATTATCAATTAAGTGGACCCTTGCCTGGTCCCAATAAAACGTCTGTTTTTGATGTGCAGGTCCTGCATTTGAGTTTCATAGGCTACAAGGGTTCATAACTTTTGCTGTGCTTTTAAAGCTCAGATAAGTATCTTTGTTACTTTTGCAGAAAATCGGCTAAGCAGACCGCTTACACCCCCAGTTACTGTTACCTTAAAACACACCATACAGAATGAAACCTCTTCATGGCGGGTCAGGATATTGAAAATATCAAAACACTATGCAGAAGAAGCAACAGGAAACCATAACCCCTATGCAGTCACATGAAGCTAGAAATGTCTTATTTTTATATAAAAAATAAACAACTGTATCTTTAGTGGTGTAGTTTACCTTAGCAGCAGGGGATTTGAGCATCACTGTAGTGAGAGCTTTTATTGTGGATACAGCCAGGCAATCCAGCCGACCCTGAAACACCTTCAACAGAGCATTAAAACCACATGGTTGGAAAAGGAAATGAATGAACACAAAATCCTAAACTTCCCTGGTTGCTACAAAATGTATAATAAATAAATAAATAAATAAATAAATACATACATACATACATTCTTATGTTTAGCCAAACAAGAGCAGAGCTTTTTTCTCAAATGATATGCTGTAATGCATTTGAAAACCTGCTTTACGCTAAATTTAAAAATTCTAAAAAAAAGTCAGCTCTTTTTTCACCTTTAAAACATACATTATTGAATTGAGTGGTTATGCGTTACTGGCCAGTCTGTACAGGGTTGCATTTCCTGGCTGTAAAGCTAGTCCAGCAACAAAGGCTTTTGCACTCAAACCACAAGTATGTGCACTGCACAGCTTCATCAAATGCTCTTTCTGTTGTTTTGCAGTCCTGGTTCAAGTTGTTGTTTGCCGACAGGAAAGACCATATTGACAAGCATTAAAATAAAATAAAATAAAATAGTAATAACTAGCACCAACCAGCACCTTCACCTGCACTGAAGCCAGTGGCATTGAAAAGCGTTTGACACAAACACACATAAACCTTTACATAATAAAAATAATAATAATGCTAATAATAAACCCATGGCCCAGCACCAAAGCTTAGATGAAAAAGAGAAAAACAAAAAGAGAAACATAACCCGACAACAATGGAACAGCAACCAGGATAACCATTCCAGTACAGTACAGTATGCCGCCCCTTTCTAGTTTCAGTTGAATTGGGTTTTAAGAGCAAGGTAATAGTAATCAGGGCTTCTACCACACAGAATGGAGAAAGAGCATGGTATATGCAAGCGCTTATAGCCAGGTCAGCATTCTAACCTAGCAAAATCAGAGGGACAAAGTCCTCAAGTAGACACTGGAACCATTACATGCTTTTTAGACATAAAAACATGTACTCAATATCCAAGAGAAGGTCGGACAAGATCACATTAAAGGATATCATTGCTTTCAACGACCTAATGGTAAACATTACCACACTGACCTTGGCATTGTTTAAATTGAGGAGGAGAAGCTAATGAATCAATACACCGATCTCTCGCCTCTTGTTTTAGGAGAGCAAGGCTTACAGACGGGCTTGTTTTCAGTACTGGAATGGTTATTGGACTGCGCTGCATTCGCTAGCAGAGGTGAGGAGTCACTGGGAATACCTGGTCCTCATTCATTTCTGTCAGAATTTTGTTGGCAAGATCTTTCTCGCTCTTGTCTGCTGCCTTACATCTAGCATTTACAACCAGCTGTTGAATGAACAATAAGCAATATAAGGTGTTTTAAAAGTCTCATCTGCAATAAAGGGTCATCACATTACTTAGGGTTTGAACAAATACATATGGAAAAAAAACATGCAGAAATAAACCAGACTTTACTGTAGAAAACTCCTGTCTTTATGAAACTCCTACTTCATTTGTATATGACATTACAGTATCTTATAATTGGCAAATGTATGCAGCAAGTAATGTATTAATAATGTATTATGGCCTTTGATTTAGTGTTTTAATTATAAAAAAGTGTAATTAGACAAGTAGCGTGCTAATGTTTTACAGAAAAATCATAAGGCACCTAAAGCTAATAAATAAGAATTTGTTTTAACGACAGTTGACTGTAAATAAATGAAGTAAAGTTTCCTGAAAAAAGGGAAATGGGTTAGGGCCACTAAAACTTGCTGTGCTCTGTCCTTACGAGAATTTTTTTATATATTGGCTTGGGCAGAACCCATTCACAAGGGAGAAAAACTATATTTTATGAATCAGGGATGCAATTTCCATTTGAAATCCATACAAGCAGCATATACTTTCACCTTATGACAGATTTAAGCAAGAATGTGTTGCAGAGTAAATACACATTTAACAAATGTTGTTTTTCTGTCAAATACAGTTAAATGATTCCTTGTTTTACATTAACCTCCCCCATCTGTTCCTCTATCCATTTAAATTATTATTATTTATTTTTTTTAAACCTACACTATAGGTTTTTCTCCTGAGCCAAAGAGAAACTGAAGTCTGGAAAACAAAAATGGCAGCAACGCTGAGGGACTTATAAGAATGTTACATTTATGAGAAACATTAAAACGCATTTTAAACATTTGTATACAACACCATTAATGAGAGCAATAATGTTTGTTAGACAGTGGCAAACCACTGCTATGGAACACATTGCACATCAAACACATCATTTCACACAGGCTTTCAGATTCGCCTGAAGGCACGATACTCTGTGAAAATGACACCAGTGACAAAGACATGCAGATGACTTCAAACCAGTTCACAATTTGAACCTTCACTTTGAAGCACAGATTAGCTGATGCAAATGAGGCAGCTATATTTGAAGATTGTGACACTTCAAAAGCAGGGAAATACATTCTAAATGGCAAGATGCAGGATTTGTATTTGAAAGGGGTCATTGGAAGCTTAAGAAAGTTACTTTCAACTGTCATTTGCACATTTTCTTCATCTCAGTTACTTTTGTGTGATTTTGAAAATCACCTACTGAATTTTGGCTATTGTTTATTATAATAACCTTAGATTAGATGCAAGTCTTATATTTAAAGTGATACTTACTCAACGTCATGAATTGAATTTTTGTTCGGTGTAAATTTATAGTATAAGCAATGGTTCTCTAGCAATCGCTGGGCAGAGTGTAAATCCAAGTGGTCTTCCAGCCACGAAGATATCTCAGAAGAAACTGACCATTGCAACAGAACCGTAACAAATATGCACAAAAGTCAGATTCTTCAACAGGTCATCTAACAGGGGCTAATCCAAGTTCCAGTTACTTAAAGGTGCAATAACCAGATGAGAAGGGTGCTCTGCCTTGGGTTTAGTTACAGCTTTAATTCAAGGTGTTACTATGGAACTTGGCAACTGGCTCCAAAAACCTTTTTTAAATGTTCCAGAGCTGAAGTTGTGTGGTTCAAATCAAACTTAACTTCCTGGTGCTCAGTATAAAAGTTCTTCCATCATAAACTGTGCACCAAATCTAAACCAAGGTCCATTTAGATACAGTAGAAACTAGTAAGTAAAGAGATGCAGGAGGGGTACTCATGCAGTATACAGGTCCTAGTAAGTAAAGAGATGCAGGAGGGGTACTCATGCAGTATACAGGTCCTTGTAAGTAAAGAGATGCAGGAGGGGTACTCATGCAGTATACAGGTCCTAGTAAGTAAAGAGATGCAGGAGGGGTACTCGTGCAGTATACAGGTCCTAGTAAGTAAAGAGATGCAGGAGGGGTACTCGTGCAGTATACAGGTCCTAGTAAGTAAAGAGATGCAGGAGGGGTACTCATGCAGTATACAGGTCCTAGTAAATAAAGAGATGCAGGAGGGGTACTCAGTTAACAGTTCAGACTCCTGTTTAAATGTTTTCCATGCTGGGGCCAATGTTTCTAAAGAGAGCAGTGGAGCCAGTCAAACTCACTCCATTGTACGACCTAATAAATTAAATACTGGAGAAAATGCCACAGCAAATCATCCATCAAACAGATAAGCGGATATGCTTTGAGAACAATAAATAACTGCGTTATCCCACCGCTGCAAACCAAGGAAAATTACCAGTGCTAAAATACATTTTATATTTAAAAAAACGTATGTTGTCTGTCTGTCTCTATTCAATCAGTGTGGAACTAGATAGAGTGATGGAACAATTTTTAATTTGAAGCATTCACAATTTTTTCAAATATAGTTGGAGCAGGGATGGAAAGAAGACTCCTATTGCATTGCTGTTTGATCATTTTCTAACTGAGAACAATTAAATAACATTACCATAACCTCTCACAACTGGATTACCAAAACATTGTAACACAGAGTAAAATGTCTTGCAAAATAACAAAAACAATAATTAAAAAAAATTGCAGATATTTTCAGTGGCTTTAACATCTACTTATGTCTTTAAATAGATAGATGTTTTAGATAGATGTTTTAGCTGTGGTTTACCAAAAATACAACACCAAAGAGAAAAGAATGCTGGTCAATGATGACTTCTTATTTATGTAACGGTCATAAAGTCGTTCTTTATATCCACCTCCGATAACGAATGTATTGCCAGTGGAGAGACACCTGCTGCCAACACCCATGTACAAAATAATAAAAACGACCTGGTTTACAGCAAGTTTATGCACACAGCTTTGTGCAAAGAAGCCAAAAATACCTTCCCCCAGCCTCCCACTTTAAAATAAAGAAGTAGAGCAGAGCAGTGACCTTGTACAAAGTGTCATGCTAGCTGGTACGTACCTTGCTGTTCTGAAGCAATCGGATGAGGTGCTCAAAGCAGTTGCTGTTTAGGAAAATGGCCTGAAGGACCGGTCTGTCAGAGCAATGAAACATTTCAGTGATGGTGTCTAAGCAATGAAAAGACAAAGAACATTTTTTTTTTTTTTTTTACAAAAGAAGTATATGCCCACATTTTCACTAAAGATACATTTAACAGGAATGAAAAAGGCATTTATTAGAAAAAAGGGAGCTAATCTTTAAATTTACTGAAAAAATGATTGTGTTCTTAACTTTTGGGGGGACGGGACTAGAAAAATAAAAACGGTAATGTTTGGGAGATGGAGGCTGTGGCAAACATCTCACTTTCATGAACTGCAATAATAAGGCATCAGGAAAACAATGAAACTTTAAAATATATAAAATTGCATTTGCAGAGCTGTGCTGCCACATTGACGCACACACCTCGATCTATATGTGGAGCCCCAATCTGGCTCTGGGGGTGCAGAAGCAATACTCACTCAGCATCTGTATCTGTAGTGTGATAAACCTGTTCTCCCACTGTCTGGATTTGGTCTTGACAGGCAGTGCAGTGGGGTCTGAGTTGAGCAGCTTGAAGTAATTCTCCAGGATGGTGCTGATCTCCACCTGCCGCTGGTCTGAGCTGCTGGACAGCAGCATCTGCACCACCTCGGTCAGGCACTTCAGCGTCAGCTCGGCCTTCCTGTTGATGTCATCTGGGTCCTTGTCCTCTATCAAATCACAGTCTGCCAGCAGCCTCATCAGGACCTCCATGGTGGCTGGAGAAATCGCCTGAAGTGCATTGCGCTGGAAAATAGAGATGTATTTGTTTTTGTCCAAATTTGACCCAAAGAATAAAACAACAAGCGCAACTAAAGTTTGGAACATATTATATGTCCCATAAGCTGGCTGAATAGGCATACATGTTATTAGTTATCTCTCCATTTCTTTCAGGTGTGAAAAGTGTGTGGTGCAGCTAGTCAACAGGGTGTGGCCACCCAATTTAGTACATCCTAATGGAAATAATATGTGATATTGCCCATGATGCTTGACTAATCTATATAATAGGTTCCTTACATTAATGTTCTACAATAAATACAACTGCACCTCTCAACCTAAATAAATACTATTGCCCAGTGTTGTCATAGTTGTGTTATAAGTGGTCATATTATCTTGGCCCTATACACTATTGTGATATTATAATCTTTAAAATTCCAAGTTAGGGTTTAAGAAAAATATATTAAAAAAAAAAAACTGGTACATTGCTTCACTTTGAAAAAACTTCATAGTGAACTTTTTAAGCATATTACTACTGGCCTCTATTCAACCATGTCTAAATTACAGGAATCCTATATGAATCAGATCTTCAAAATCGGTTTCTTAAAAGGCATTCTCGACTGCGTATTAAACGGTCCTTCAGCTCTTATATTTTCTCAAGACCAGTCAGAAAATTCTGCCTTTTGATCTACTCCGCAAACAGGCTTTCCATTTGCCACAGACCACTTTAACCCGGACAGAATTTGTGGTACCACCTCTCTGTCAATTTGAAATGTACGATTACAGATGTTTGTTTAAAAGCTGCGGGCAGGCTCTGTTCTAGTTCAGTTGCCTCCGATATCCGATGAAGACAGCTCACAGATCCTTATAGCAGGTAAATGAGGGTAGCAACCTCCAGTCAGATCACAGCTAAAGCTTGCATGATTACCCCGTGTGTGCTGAGGTGACCTGCAGGCTTCCAACTTGGATTTATCTGTAGTCTGTAGATCAATTATAATTTAGTAGGCAGGCATACAAATGCATCTGTATTCATCAGTGAGCTAGACCTATATCAATGAGCCAATGCCATATCGGGTAGCTGCTCATACCAAACACACTGGAAAAAGAAATATAGACTAGAACTTAAAAGCCCCTCTTTCTTTAAAGGTAAAAGCAGTATTGTTTGTTTTGCATATTTGTAGGTTTTTTGCATTTGAGAATTCCACTTTTTTTGTGTGGCTTCCATACCTGTCCTCCAGCCACAATGGACCCAAAGAGATGCAGAAGGCAACATTTTAGGCTCTCCTTCAGATGTTCACTCTCTTGAAAGCATTCTGGAAGATAAAAAAACGAGAGACAAAAAAATCAGTATTAATGATCTAGGAACTAACTTGGATGATACTAATACTAACATGCATCTCTATGCTGATGATTCTATTCTGTATTTCGGCAGGATGCTCCATACAGGAGGTCGAAAGGGATCTGCAGACTGCATTTGACATTGTACAAAAAAAAAAAAAAAAAAAAACTGATTACAAAAGGTAAGACCTAAATTAGGCTTCCTTTTTAGAAATAGAAAGGTCTTTTCTCAGTCTAGCAGATCACAATTGGTGACTACTACTAGTCTCCCTGTCTTTGATTATGGTGATAACATTTACCAGTTTACTTCGTCATTCTTTACATAAACTAGACGCATTTTACAAATTCATGCTGCAGATTTGCATTAGAATGTCCCACCTTGACTCATCATTCCGACACCATTACGTAAAATTAGGCTGGCTTTCATTTAAAGCCCGAAGGCTTTATCATTGGTACTGTTTTGTGTTTAAGTTTCTTCAAGGAGTGGTGCCTTGTTATTTAACTGATCTGGTTAATAGGTATGATACCAACTAGAATCTGCGTTCCTGTGATTCTGCTAAGCTGGTTGTTCCAGCTTGGCACATGTTTGGGTAAAATGACCTTTGCCTATTAACAACAGCATTCTGATAAGGTTAAATGTCACCAACATGAATGAGAAAGTGTTGAAATACTGATTCTCAAAGAGTACAAATTACCTTATTAAGCCAGTCCTATTGAACTCACTCTGAAGCATGCATTGAATAGTTAATATTATGTTATTTTATGTTATTCAGATTTGGTGCTGTGTGCCTCAGTGTACGGTTAATTAGTACTGTTCATTTAAAAGAACAAATTGTGTGCAAATATTGTAGGCTTGCAGCCAGTAATCAAGTTACCAAGTAGAATTGTAACGTATTGTAAATGCGTGGCTCATCTCTGAATGTATTATTGTTTTGTTTGTAGTTTGCAAGTCTTGCACTCTATTTAAAAATAAAATTGTAATATGAATTCAGATTGCAAATTTCCAATACAGCTCTTTGGGCTGAAAATTATGTTTGCAAAAATCAACAAAAAAACATCAATTCAAATTAAAAGCTGTTTGTCTTGCATGCAATCTTCTTAAACGTGTAAAGGTCAGTTTTAATAATTTAAAATCACACCAGATCTAAATACTGCCACCTTTAAATTCATACCTGCACCAACATGGACCTCTTTCTACAGTCTATTTGTTATTGGCTTATTCTAGCGATGTTAAGAATTTATATTTAAATACAGGATTATAAAAATGATTTAAAAATAAAATCAAACATAAATGATCACTTTAGACTGATGTGAGAGCTGGCACTCGCTTGTCTTGTGGAAAGAGAAAGTTGCTTTTCACCACCATGTGAGCAGCAAAAGGCTGATTCTTCTCACAAACCACAATGCTCCTTTAAAATCAGTAAACTGCTCTGTAAGAACATGCCTGACTCTGAACCTTTTTCTTCAGGGCTTCAATTCCGAGGTTGTGATTTTATATGAGCTTTTTGATGAGGATTCAGCTACTCAGATCACACCTAGCCAATCAGGGTAACCCGTTCACTCTCTGTAGAAAAATGAATTGGCTCCAAATCATACGTTCTAATATTGTTATATCAGCATGGTCGTGGTTCCACTATCATGTCTTCAATACTGTGTATTTACAGGAGCTTACACACAAGACTTTAGCTTTTACGTTTTTGATAAAAAAAAAAAATGTAAAACAAGATGTCCATTCATGTGACCCCAGTTAATGTACAGGTATTTTTAATAATTAAATATTGCAACAAACAGTATTCATTTGCAGTTTGCTGCAGTTTAATATTAGCACTATTTTTAGGAATCCCCTTTTACATATTTTGTAAGAGTTTCTGCATGTTCTATACAGATTGCATGTGTTATACAAGGTGTGCAGTATAATAATAATAATAATAATAATAATAATAATAATAATAATAATAATAATAATAATATCTCAGTACAGCTTACTAGTATTTTTTGATAGACTATACTGTATGTGTGTTACATGCCCAGTCATGCATGTAACACACAGGGTTCCTGTGATTTGCATATCAGAATATTATAGCTCCGGTCATTATTTATGTCGCATGTTGGTTCACAGGGTTCTGCACACGTTACAAGTACACTATTTTCATGAATTCGGAAACCCTCAAGTGACAGCCCTATAAAATGCAAAGGGACAGTACACCTTGGCTTTATAAACCCAAGTGCACATTTCTGAATTTGTTATTAACAAGACAGACATGCAGCGATTGCAGCTGCCAACGGGATCTGAATGAAGAGCAGGTCATTTTGTGGGTACTTACGGTAAAAGAAAGGGATGAACTCCACGGTCAGAGGGGCGGCTTTGTATTTCTGTCTGCTCTTCTCTACTGCACTCACCAGCCCACTGTGGGAACGAATGAGAACATTTCAGCAACATTGACTACAACTGCATCTCCCAAAAAAACCCAAAAAAACACACACACACACACACACACACACACACACACAGTCAAGTTAGTACACTTTGCCAACAAAAATACCACCCCAACGCAAAACAATACAACAAGGTTTCCTCTTGGGATTACGGGTTTGTTTCTACCAGCATAATATTAATTACACATAAATACATCACCCGAACTGTTTTTAATGTGGATGTTTGTGGGATTTTAAACTAAGACACAAGTCAAAGTATGGTAAACACAGAACTGAAGATTCATGTATCAAAGTATCAAACCCCTCCAAGATGAAGTAATGGTACAGTCCCCTAATCAGAGCACCGGTCAGCTTCTATTCCAATCACATTCTGTCAAACCCTTCAAGCTGAATTTATGTGAGCTAGTTCACCCTGACTTGAAAGAGTAGGATATTTGACTATTGGGTGTGCAACAGTTATTCCTTTACCCTCTTGAACCGTGGCAACTGAGAGTTAGTATGTGGAAATTTTCATACAAAAATCTAACTTGGGTAAGAAATATTATTACAATTTTGATGGTAACCCTTTAAGATCTGAAAGATAATGCAATCCTCAAACTTGCATCAGGCTTAGGGGTGCGCGACACTACCAATATACCAATGTATTGCGATATTCATCAGGCAATACAATAACTGGTATTTGAACAACAGTACCAGTATTTTTTAGTTAAACTGATTCAGGGAAACTTCTCCTGGAAAATGTCAGACATTATCTTGTGAGATAATCACTTCCTGCGAGAACTCGTAATGCGAGCAACACAAAAGAAAATATGGCAGAAACAAAAAGAGATTTTGAGCTGCTTAAATTCTGCAAAGCAAGGTCACATGTGTGGAACCATCTAATAAAAAAAAAATCTAAAAAGGATGGCTGTATAGCACCAAACATTACGGTATGTTTATGCAAGGTTGAAGTAAAATATGCTGGCGGTACGACCAACCTTACATACAGTGGCATAGTCCTACATCTTAAAAGTACCGGCACGCCAATTACAGTATAGATTTTTCTAAAACAAATGATACAAAATCACGTTTTATTTGTACATTGAACTTGAGGAAGCATTTAATAGGTAATGCATGTGTCTCGCATGTGACTTTGGCTACTCCCCCTTGATCCGTGCTGCCAGATCGACAGTTTTCCAGCCAAATTTGGCTCGTTTTGAAAGCATCTAGCGGGTAAATGTTGTCTTTGGTGGTTTGGTTATTTTTATCATGCATGTTTTTTTTCTATTCCTTTCGATTATGAGGTCATATCCAGCTCAGAATTTCAACCCCCATTACTATTAAACTAGAACTGATACTAAATGAGAACATTTCTTAGTTTCCCCACAGTTATAGCCTTTCAAAGCAAAATAAACAGGATTCAGCAAGGTTGAACTGCTCACCTGCACCATGAGGTCACCCAGTTTATTACACTGCAGTAATTCAGTTGAACAAGGAAAACAATGGTTATATTGACAGTGGAACAGCCAGGGTCTCGGATCTCAATGAACTGTCTGAGGCTTATAGATTTCTGAGGTTAATAGTTTATACTGCCGAATCCTTTATACAGGGTAACAGCATTGAGCACTGGGTACATGCTGATAGAAGTAGAAAAGATGAAAAACATTAAACCACAACAACAAGTCTTGCATAATAGTGTGTAGTAACACTTTAATAGCCCTTTACGTAACCTGCGCATGCTGGACACTGCTTGGAAGCACCTGAATGTACGATTGGCCCTCCATCAAAGTCTGTTAAACTCACTTGCAACAAAGATACAGCTTTTACATAATATACAACACAAGTAATCATTTGTGTAAAGGATTATTTATATAAAATGTATGCTACAGTGCATATCATGGGTGTTTATATGAATATATATACACAAATAAATAGATTATTCATTTTGCAAATACACTACTAAACAAATACAGGAATTAATCTATGTAAAAGCTAAGCAACAGCTGGAAACTCCCAAAAACACATGCAGCACCTGTAGTGTTTTTATTGTCACTGCTGTACTGTTTAACATTTTCTGGTTTGTGTTCAATAACACAATTATATGAAATGTACAGTAATTTATCCATACAAATGCTGAATAGATCAGATTTCTTCATTTGTGACCCAGCCTTAAGCATGTAAAGCTAACAATGCACCCTTTGGTTAAAAAGGCTGTTACAGTACATCCATTTACTTTTGAAGACCTTTTGCAGCAATGTGTATTCATGTTCCAGGATATACACTGCCATACTAATGTTGCAGGTTTAAAACACAATAATCAATATAACCAGTGCTACACAGATTGCTATCTGATCAGTTACACAAGAAATGAAGACTGATCCAAGTAATCTCCCACCTTGCAGCACATCTCTTGACCCGAGCTCAAATACCCCGTCTGGAAGTCAGAGTCGAAGCACGCTTGGCTTTCTTGGTTAACTGCCTGCCAATAACTCTCTGATTCTGATCAGCCAGTCCGCCCTGTGGCTGGCAGCACAGCACACAACTTGCTAGACACTGCCAGCAGCCCAAAAAACAGGAATTCAACCTCCCTCCGGAATAAAAGGACCAACACCCAGGGATACTGCATGCTACTGTTGAGCCAGAGTGGCTCCTCATAGTCAGGCAAGATGTGTTCGAAATGACCGAATCATTCCAAATTGTTCAATACAAGGAAATATTACACAGTATTAGGAAGCAAGATGCTGAATTGTCACAATAAGGAACTTCAGAAATAATGCATTTTACCAATCTAAACAAAAGAAATGCATCATGCGGTACGACAATGGGTCCCTAAATTGTAACTATTGCTTACATAAACCAGCATTCCCTAGTCCTGAATTCTTTCTCAAAAATGCTTGTGGTTTTTCCTCCACAACTAGTTTGACTGCATTATTGCAAAACTTGATAAACAATGCTATGATGCAAATTCTTCACTGAGCACAGCAATCTCAGGTAAACTATTCCTCCCAGATACTCACTTCTGCCCCGGAGTTACAACCCGTTTCACAAGGCAGAGCAGTATATCAATTAAAGTAACAACTGCTCATTAAAACACAGACAGTAGTTATGTACTGTGACAGCTTGCAGATCTCTATCGAGCAGGATTAACAGCTTTTTGTTAGAAACCTTTCTAGACATCCAGAAGGTTGTTTTTTACACTAGTGCATTCACTCTGCCCCAGTCACCAGTGTGGGAGATCTGGCAACTGCTTCAGTCTTTCATGAAAAAAGGAACTTTCTGTGGGAACCTGTCAGTGGACAATGCTTCCAGGTCAGGACCCTGATCTGAAAGGGTAGGATCATAGCTTGTTACCTGAGCTGTGGATGTATGGAATGTTTCATAAATTGACAGTATGCCATTTAATGACTTCCTCATTTTTATCTTTAGCAGTCACTGGCTACCAAAATTCACTGCTCAGGTATTTCAGTGATAACAGTAATTAGCTAAAATGTTTTTCTTGGATACTGGCCCTCTGAACAATCTGACTGAATGTCACCATAGAACTCTGTCATAAAGGCTTTGTATTTGTTTTTTAAACCGCCCTACCCCTAGGTTGCAAAATCCCCAGTATAAAGCGACATACCCAGAAGCCCGGTGCCTCCAGTTTCGATAGGGGTCGTACAGGCTCTCGCAGAAGGTGAGGGCGTGCCTGACAAATTCTTCTGCTGGAGTTTGGTCTGCTAGCTCCTTCTCTTTGGTCTTGCTCTTTAGCTAAAGGTAATAAGGAAGAAGTAAAAAACAAAATAGTTGTTTATTATAAAGCAGAAGCAGTTTCTAAAATATAATTTCTTAGAATCAATCTACAAAGTTGTATTGACAGGCAATTGTTTATATATAAACCAAGATAAAAAGATCCATATTCCCAAAACATGAACTATAAATACACTTAATAAACAGGGTAAGTGGGCACAGTCAACCAAGAAATACTACTGCCTGGAAATTTCATTTCTATCATTTAAAATGATTATATATAAAAAAAAAACAGTGATGTGAAAGGCCTCAGGTCCTGTTAGGCTGAAAATTACAGTGTAACAAGCATGCAATCCAAGCAGCAAAATGTTTTTATTACTGGTGCAAAGTTCAAAAGATAATCCTTTAAGGACAGTAAGCCTTGAATCTAGTAGCCGCTACTGCTGTCATTTTGGAGGCAGTGCTACATTAGCATTAGGGTTTTTGTAAAGCAGTGACATTGTTTACACGACCAATAACAGGGCCAACACATTTATTTTCTTCCCAAAATGAATTTTGACCTGGTGCGTCTCAGAAGCAATACTATCAGAATCAACACTAATATGCTTCTCCCGTATAGATTTCCCAAGCACAGTCTAATACACCTGGAACTTGTATAGGGGTATTGTTAACCCTTCAACAACATAACATAATAGGGTGACGGAAGCCTTCCACACACACACACACACACATATTATACACACAGTGCTCACCCGTTACAACACGCCTCGTTATAGTGCGGAATCGGTTCTAACACGGCAGGGTCGTGGCTCCCATTTGCTCCATAATGCCATTACAGTAGCCCTTTTATACTCGTTATAAGACGGAACACAAATAGCAGAGTCTTGTAACTATGGCTCCCCACTGTAGCGTTATAAAGGGTGAGCACTGTACATATAATTAAGACTTACATTATTTTTTTTTTATTACTCTGTTACTAGTGAGTCTGAATACTAAGTATCATTCATTGTGTTGAGTTTGAAAAATAGTCGGACTAATGGACATAAATAAAACTGTGGTGCGTGAAAACACAGTATACTATGAAAATATTTTGCCACAATTTCTGTAAAATCAGATTCGGATCAAGCTGTTTGTGTAGATAAAAGCAATTCGAATTAATGTAGAAATTGTGAAGAGGACGTTCCAGGCAAGGGAATGAGTGAAAATTATTCAGTTTTCATCGGCTGCCTCCGGCACAGGTATGGGGGGCTCAGATCGACGGGAAGAATGATGTAATACATTAATAAAAAATAAAAAAATCTATCTTCTTCTCTCACAAATTTTTTTGTGTTGGTCAGAACAATTTCTTGTGAGGGTTTGGGCAATTTATTTGGGGGAGGCTTAGCCTCCCCAAGCCTCTTATCTGGCGATATATATATATAGTAGATTTTCAACTGGCTGTGGTTGAGATGGAAAGATTCTGGCTGGGGATCTCAAGCACAATAGAAAGAAAGAAACTCTGATGTACAGGTAAGTAAGCTGGGCTGAGTTGAGTGGGGGACGGAGGTGGGTGATGCTGGGACGCCAGAATCACCGTCGAGCCCTCTTGAGGTGTCGTGGGCTAGTCGACGAAACACCGAGGATGGAAGGTGCCCACTTGAAGACCCCAGAGATGTACCCTACTTAGCTCAATCCAGGCGGTTGTCATGCTGATGCGCTGGGGAGACCGCACTATGGTTGATCCCGGAGCCAGCATCGCAGCCGTTAGTGTGCTGATGAGCTAGGGAGGCAATAAGCTGATCCCTGGAGCCAGCATTACACTTCAGCCATCAACACCAGACAGAAGGATATCTACATCATCATATGGAAGGAAGCGCAAATGGATGGAGACACATATGGATTACATTAGTTTACTGTGAAGCTACGTCTTAGTTGGTGCTTATCTTGGCGAGAGCCAAGTTCAAATCAGCATGAAGTTTTAACATCTACTCTCATGTAATGGAAATCATGTCCAGAAAGCCACAATTTCCAAATAACACACATATTTCCTCACTTTTGGCGAAGAAACCTTGATCATCGCTGCAAATACGTCTGAGTCTTAACAGTTGTGAATAGGGAATTGAGTCGCGGCAAGCCTTAGGGTGTGAGGAGTCATACTGTAGATATGAATGAGAATCAGCTGGTTTGTAGTAGACACTGGTGTTAATGGTGGAATTCAAAACAGTGATGGAAATGTCTAAGAAAGATATACTATTGCCCGTTTCTGATATGTTCCATGTGAAATCCAGGGCTAGCTGGAAATTTGTTACTGACTGAATGAACTGTTTTAAATCCTCACTGGAGTTGGTGGAAATTCCAAAGATGTCATCTGTACGTAAGATATAGTTTAGGTGTGTTTCCATTGTATTGCTGTAAAAATTTGTTTTCAACTGATCCCACAAAAAGGCAAGCATATGATGGTCCCATTTTAGTTCCCATGTTAACACCCCTTACTTGAGTGTAAAAATTACCATCGAAGGAAAAACAATCCAATGTGAGCACAAGTTCAGCCAGTCTCAGAAGGATATCTGTTGGAGGGTCTTTCACTATCTGTTCATCAAGAAAGTGTTTTATTGCAATTAACCCTTCATTATTTGGTATAACTGTGCAGAGGCCTTTAATGTCCATTGTTAAAAAGAATAATATTATCACAAGGGTGCTTTTCTTTGAAAATTATCCAATTGTTTTAGAAAATGTGTAGAGTCTTGAACATAGGAAGGCAGTGATTCAACAAGGGGTCTGAAGATTTCATCAAGAAATTTGGAGATCAGTTCTGTTGGACAGGAACAGGCTGATACAATTGGGTGGCCTGGATTGTTTGGTTTGTGGATTTTCTGAAGTAAGTAGAAATGACTGCAGCAGGGTTTCCACTATTAGATTACGTGAAGATGTGGGTAACACATTTTTTGAGATCATCATCATTAATAGTGTAAATGACAGTGGCCTGTAAACAATGAGTGAGATCTTTGCAGTTCTTCGTGTAGAAATTAGTGTCGGAAAGTTGTTGTTGGGCTTCTTTTGTATAGAGGTCTTTACTCCAGACAACTACTGCTCCTCCTTTGTCAGCAGGTTTTATTACAATGTCGTCATGGTTTTGTATGTTCCGCAGTGCAATGTGTTCCTCTTTAGATAAGTTATGCTGTTTCATAGGTTGGTTAAAATGTATTTGTTGAATTTCTCTCTCACATTTGTTGATGAAAAAATCTAGTGCTTGAAATTCAACTGAAGGGACTGTCCAGGTTGATTTAGTTTGTTTGTATTGATGAAAAAATACACACACACACACACACACACACACTAGCTGTGCTTCTCCATGTAAAAATAGAAGGTGCAGAATGTTTACCATACATGCACAGGCACTACATGTAGTGAATAGTAAATGTGAGCACAGAGTTTGTTCATACTGTGTCTGTTAATCTTTGTTTCCCTCCCCAACATACAACAGGGGTCCATTTGATGAGTTCAATGTCTTTGCAGGTGCATGCTCAAATCTGCAAGTACAATGCAGGTCTCCAATTCAGTGCAAACTTGACAATTGCCAATATGTTCTATTAGTAACCGTTACCACGTACCTGCTGAATATATAGTGTGGTCATGGTGATGACATGGTTGATGTAGGAACAAGTCCCAATCTCCTCCACATTGGACAGATTCCTACCAATAGTAATACAAAAAAATCTCAAAACTTTGGTACAACGGTTTGTAATATAAACAAAAACAATGTTGTATATTTAACTCAACTGCCGGACGTACAGTAAGCCTGCATAAGAACATAAGAAAAGTTTGAGAACAAGAAAAGGCCAATTCGGCCCATCAAGGCTCGTCCCTTGTAAGCATATCATTCTCCCCTACTGGGGGGGTTGAATTTAAAAAGCACAGAAATCTAGTCCTTTCTTTGTGTTTTGTTTTAAATGTTCCCAGTGTTTTAAATCTTAACTACGACACCTGGTAGGCTATTCCATGAATTTATAACTCTACAGTTAAACATTCTTATATACTGTAAATGTAGTGGTTCAGTTCTTGGATGGCCCTTTAATAGTCCAGGTTTTTGTGCCCACATTTGCTAAAAAACGTGCTACATACTAATGCACACCCAGCAGACTCCCTGTTACCTGCAGACGACGATCAAGAACTTGACCAGCAGCAGGGAGAGGGTCTGCTGTTCCTCCTCCAAGCCATCGGACACTTTCTGAACACACTGCAGGAGCTGGTGCCTCAGGACCTGCAGGATGTTATCAGGCAGCAGAGACATCACCGGAGGGACTTCATCCAGCCTTCAAAAAAAAAAAAGACGTGGAAAAAAAGGTTTCTTTGAGCAACATCCCAGAGATCTTTGTACAACGCAAAGGTAAAACTTCTTCACTGAAGGCATCAGCCGAAACTTTTAGCAACTAGACTTTTATTGAACTTTTATTTAGAAGTTATGTATGATAAGTTGTAATGCAAAACTCACAATTTGTATCAATATACGCGGGACAATCCTTGACTACTTTGTATCGTGCACTATAAGAGCAAATCAGAAAAATGAGGGCCTAAAAATATGAAGCAAATTCTGCTTACAGTTAAGGATCACTGCATGCCATATTAGCTGATTATCATTGGCGACAGTTACTGCGAAGTTCTGTGGAAAGTTTTAGCAAAACCACCCAATCGTTACAATGAGCAATTGGGTTGCTTAAGGCAATGACTCTAACATCAATATGTGCAGATCAATCGTGAACATGACTGAATACTAAAAACACAGCTGGTTTTCTTTTTGGTGCACTACAGTTAGATGTGCGATACATATATTGAGTACACTGTTGTCTTCCTCAAACACGGTCTGCCTCAGCTGACACACAGTAGTAGCACTGTCTCTTAATGGAAGGTCCCAAATAAAAAAAGGTATTTCTGAAGTTTTACAATGCTTTTTCCACGGTTATAATATGCATTTGCCATGTTTATTAATGTGGTTTACCATACCTTGTTATTCTTTACAATGCTTACCTATGCTTTTACTAGGCTTTATTACACTTTGCTATGCTTTTACTATGGCAAACATTCACCATTTTGAATGATTATATTTAGCTGCAGTGTACTATAATCAAGTTCCATACAACAAAACACATTTTCTTGTTTCTGTTTACAACAGTTTTCCAGAGTTCTACTTTTCCTCTGTGACCAGTTTATTGATATTCTTATCTGTAGGGACCCAAGCCTGTTCCTCCTTTGAAACCTGGTATCCCATATGTAACCATGAGGGTTTACTATGCAGTTCTCAGACTCCGATTATATTGGATACTTAATGCCCACAAACCAGATCAGAACCAGGGAATCTAATCTGAATTTGCCAGGATAAATTCATGAGAAATCCTCAAATCCTCCTTGCGATAGTATGGTCTAACAGACCATGCTAAGACTACTGTACCAGGGAGTTTTGTCTCTGTCATATGATAATAGCTGTGAAATGAGCTGTAAGTGCGTGTAAACAGAATGCCTAATACTTCTGACTCGCACTAATGCTATGTTCGAAATCAGAAATTCTGTGCAGTTTAACCTAAGACAAGTTTTTTTGTGTTGGCATTTTTACCAGTACACGCAGAAGGGCTTTTTTCTGTTAAACATTACTAAAAAGATAATTCCGTGCCGAATACTTCGGCTGATTATAACATTACATTTGCACTTTGATTCGGATGCTTTAAGCCCATCTACCTCACTGGTTAAAGAACTTGATCTAGGAAACAAACATGCTATATGTCCTGTTTTTTTTTTGTGGCTTTATTTGAATTTATTGAGAGTAGATGAAACTGAGTGGTGCAGCTTGTGACATCTCGGTGTTGCTCCCTGGCTAAATTACAGTGTACGGCAATATAAAAGAAAAAACAAACTCATACAGGACAGATGTCAGTGTCTGCATCAAATACCCCTTCTCCACTGGCACATCCGACCCGTGAGGGCTCGGTACAATACAGGTACAGGTGGCTCTCCACTGGCTATTTGTCGAGCCAAGCGAGAACCAAACCGTGAAACTCCAGCCTCACAAGACATCTGAATCTGACTCTGAGCCATGTCGGGCCAGGGGCAGGGTTAAGGATTTTCATCATTACATTGCATCAGTCAGTGCACTCCAGAAAGACAAACAGCAAACATGACGAGCAGCGAGTGTGATGAGAGAAAAGTACAGCCTTGGGACGCTGAGGAAGTGCAAGCTCTAGTTTCTCTGGGGGCAGATAGAAGTGTTCAGGAGGATCTGGAGTCGTGCGTCAGAAATGAGAAAGTTTATGCCATAATTTCTGACGATTTGAAACAAATGGACATAAACCGTGGGTACGGTACGCTAAACTTAAACATTCAAAAATGTAAAATTTGACCAAATTTCTCATCCTTGACCTTTATTATATTAACATAAAAAAACAGCTGTACCATACATACAACTATGGCTCTCATTGCGCTCACGCAGTTTCTTTTTTTTCAGCACCCAAACAAAACAAAACAAAAAAAAAGCAACTCTAAAAAAAACCAATTATCCTTAAAAAGAGGATATCTTTGGCAAATCATATTTTTAAAACATTCTTTCCCCCCCCCCTTCAACAGAACCAATTGAACTTTATTAAGTCGACATAATCAGTACAATTTGTAGATTATAAAGAAATTCCTAAATATATCGATACAAGATAAAGCTGTACCGTTGGTCTATTAATTTTTGAACACCATTTGTTTGTGCATATTTTGGCAAACCAAGTTAATTAACAACAACAACAACAACAACAACAACAACAGTCTTTCATTGCGTGTGATGTCAGTAGCACGGCTCGGCTTGGCTCTGCAGTGGAAAAACAACCCTGGCTCTCCTTTACCGCACCGTGAGGCCTCACTACGGCCCTGGCAAGGCTTGGTTGTACAATGGAAAAGAGGCAAAAGAGCCATGTCCTGTAAAGCTTCAGAAGCTGGTTCCTTCATGAGTGCCTTAAGTGAGATTCCACCGAGTCACTTTGAGCATAACACTGGCTACTAGTGCAACATTTAACTTTTTTTTTTATTGTAAACAAATTTGACTTTTTCTGAAAGCAATGCACGCCAATACACTATAACTCTAGCTAGAAACATTTAAATTGCAGAGCAGAGGTAGTTAATTGGTTTGATGTAAATCGTTTTATTCCTTTCAATATATTGCCATGTTCAAAAGACAAAAGACATATTGTGGGCCGCTTAGCATTATATAAGATGACAGTGCAGATACAAAACTAAACCCAACTCTCTACTTTGTAAAGGTCTTTCGCGTTTGACAGCATGTTCCAGTGACCGGGCAGGAAACAGTCATTAATCTGTGTTATCAGAATATCAAATTGAGTCACAGGGACAGATTAATTCAGTGCTACAGATTACACCCACATCTGCTTCCAAATGTTAACTTGGACTCCAACAAAACAAAATGTTTCCAGAAACAAACAAAAATAAAGCCTAACCATAGCAAAGATAGCAAAGGAAGCACAACAAATACAGCTCTAAGCACGCAAGGTAAAAGGAACTGCACTTTGAAGCAGTGCAAACAAGTTGTTTTGTGAAGTATTAAAATCACACTGTACCTCGTTGGAGGCTTTTCGAAGTCCACATCCAGACATTTTTCATAGGAGCTGATGAATATCTCCAACCAAAGTTTAAGGTAGTCGGGATCCTTCTGCAATGAAAGAAAAACATCGGTGAGGTTTACATGTACGGTTTCCTTCAAATTATTGAAAATTAACTCATTCCGAAAGCTGAAGTCAACAACTGTGCAATTATGTTTGTTATAGATTACAATGAAAAGTAGATTTAGAAAAAAGTAGAAGCACTTAAAGGATTTAGAGACAAGTAAATCTGTATTAAAATGAATCCCTGACATCCATAAGAAGTGAAAAGCATGGTGTCATTTTTAGAATGTAGAAAGTGATAAACCAGCACAACAAAATACATGTCTTGTGACTGGAAAGCTGTAATAAAAAGTTTTGTACGTTTAAAAAACAAAAGGTGATCTCTTCTCAAGATACTGGGATGTAGCCCAAAGACATTGAGGGGTGATGTGCAGCATGCAGCTCTCAAAAAAAAAACCCAAAAAAACACCCAAGTACAGTACTTGCTTTTTAATATCAAACTTATTGTATCCACCTGCAAAAGCCACCAAGCAATTAGCCATCCTAATTGCAATGCAATAAAATGTTTGTGGTCATAAAATATCTTTGAGTTCAAATGTTAACAATCACCAACTTGCACAAATGTCAGGGCTTTTCATAAGGGCATTCTGGACTGTGCAATTGGCTCAGCTGCAGTTTCTGTGCTGGATGAAGCAGCTCCTCTCTGGATCAGAGGTTCTCTTTTCATTATCACCCCTGCTTACAGTAAGTTACCATTTATATTAGTATGTGAAGGCTTGTGATCTGCACCCTGACTGAGGGATCAGACCCCTAATGCTATCAAATAGCCCCAAGGGATCAGTAGTTCTTTGTTATTAACCAAGTCTTCCTTAAATTACATGGACTAAGAAAAAAAAAAAAAGAAGACCAATTTCAATTCCTCAACTTGATCAGCCACAAAAATCAAATAGGTGCCAGCAACATGACTAGATGGCACTTTGCATATGTTGTGGAAATCACCAAGCCATGTTGTGATAAAACTAATAATGGGTGATGCAGATGTTTCCTGTCAATTAAAAACAATACTTTCATAAGATCCGTCTACATCAAAAAAAAAAAAAATATCCTTCCAGACCGTACACTGAAAAAAAAAAAAACACTGTACAGTAGCAAACTTTTCTGTTGATATATTTTTAGTCCAGAACTTTTCCCATAACCTGAGCTGCCAAGTTTTTATAAAAGGGATCAGCCATATAAAATATCTTTAAAAAACTCATCAGTTAATGCTTTGGGCTTTCAGACCAGTATCCCAGACAACAAAATGCTTTTTTGTGTATGTTGTGTCTAGATCTCTGCACAGAAAACCTACAATTCCAGCAACCTGAATTATGACAATGCACTATATTGTACAATATGTTGCAGTGAATTCTACAGTATCTTGGATGTGCTGACTTGCTGAAAAATAACCAGCCTTTGAAAAGTAAAGGTAAAAAGCAGCATTGTAAAAGTAGGGGCAGTTTGTAACGTTATCACTACAGTATTTTTAATATTTAATGTCTGCAGGCTGCCAGATACCTGCAGTAATGTTCTTTGTTACAGTAGTGCCCATGAATAGCTCAGGCCTAAGTTGACCTACCATTCCCCAGCTTGTCAACAGGTATAATAAGCACACTGCTGTTCATGCTCAGTTGCAAGGAGATCTGGATCCATCAGCTTCTCTGCTTCTTTATTGGAGCCTAAATCTGCTCTGGTAGAAAAAGGTTTGGCACCTGTGACGTGTGTCAGCATAGTTACTGGGTATACTTCAAATTCTTGCAGTGCAGGAAGTATTACTTCAATGCATTTTGTTAGGGCTCATCACGCCATGAAAATCTGTACGCCAGGTATAAAGCGGAATATGCAAATTAGCTTAAATGAATCGATATATAATTGGAATAAATCCCTCTGCCCACTTCCAATTCACTGCTCCTTGTTTTTTTTTTTATTCTGCCTTTAATCAATTCTGCCTTGATGTTGCATTGGTTCTAATCCCTTTTTTATCTCAGGATTATTGAAAAAAGAATGCATTTTGAATCTATTTATTGTGCTTAATTAAAGATTCTTGGAAAACAGCAGAAACAGGTTTCATTCTTGGCAGAAGGAAAAGAGGAATGATTCTTTATCTAATGATGTGAATTACCATCATCTTGTACAGTAAGTGCACAAAATCCATGTGCGTTAAAAGTTGATAGAGAGGGGTGCTGGGACTGAAATAGCTGTGGTACACTCTCCTTCACCCAAGCCTATTAATGCAAGCCTGGTTCAGCAGTGGGCAATCAACGCAGCCTTTTCACATCAGATCCAAACACACATTCAGCGCTGCAAGGAACCGGTCATCAAGTTTATTGCTTTGACTATCAGAACAATGAAGAAGAGTGAGCATGCCACAGCAACCATAGAGGTTAACTGGGTCTTGATTCTATAAAGAATTACACCAAAAAAACGAAGAAAAAAAAGTGAAAGCCTGGCAGTACCACAGTAAGAATGATAACATCACATTGTCTAAATAGAAATGAGCACACACGAGGTTAGTTTGCTGGTGTTGAATCACTAGCTAAAACATGTGTTTACTTGACATAGATTTTTATACTTTAACTTTATATAATTGTTCGTTTACAACAGTTACCTCATATGCTCTCTGCTTTATTAGATACATTATTGACAGTCATGTTTGCTAACACAGTTTTTGTATAAGGAACCCCAGCTTCCTCTGCACTTTATAGTAGTTTATCACAATTACAATCCTAGTTGAAAGGGTATGCTCCTGTTAATGGTAACAGTAGTGGTTGTAGATTATATCGTTAAGCTGTATAATCTATACTGCAACACAGTGCAGTTAAAAAGATGATAGCACTTCAGATTACAGGGCATACAGAAGCCATGTAATTACTTTACAATAACTGGATACTTACCAAAGGTTCCATGGTAACTGCTGTGGAATTACTCTAATGTAACTAATGTAAATACATGGTAACATCATGGTATATTCCATCTCCACACTTGTTCCACAAGTTAATTGCTATGTATGGTTAGGACCATTGCTGGTTAGTTATTACCGTGTTATTACATGACAATGACTCACCCCATATGGTTTATTATGCATACCTATATCATACAGGAAACACCCTCAGTACTGTACAGAGCTGGTATTAACATAGGCATATGCAGTAACAAATACCTAAACAGCCCCCAAGAACCGAGAAACCGTGAATTTAAGGCCT
Organism: Acipenser oxyrinchus oxyrinchus; assembly: GCA_030684275.1. Taxonomy (NCBI): domain Eukaryota; kingdom Metazoa; phylum Chordata; class Actinopteri; order Acipenseriformes; family Acipenseridae; genus Acipenser; species Acipenser oxyrinchus. The sequence continues at coordinate 18,410,052 of CM060257.1, read as the reverse complement.
AAGGGAACGCCCTAAACCTGCTCTCCATATTACCAAAGACCACATCTTAGTATTAGATACAAAACAACCACATTAAATAAAATTGATTAAAGACAAAAAACAAAACAGAAAAAAACCATGTGAGCCCTAGGCTATTTCTGTTCTTAAACATATGTAGGTTTCAATGCTGAATGAATTCCATTACTTCACTGCTAAAACCTCTGGCTGTGTTGCAGCAGCACATGTCATTTATATAGCAGAATAGTTCCTTTCATGGCTCTTGCACTTGCAAAGGCCCAATCGTTAACAGGACATGGAGCGGACAGACACGCCCACGGCACAACAGTCTCCAGAATTCTTTTGAAATCATCTAATCTGATGAGTAATGTTGATTTTGTGTCTGTTTAAGGGCCTGGACTATCCAAACAGCACCTCTTAATAATAATAGTCCCCAACCAGATCACAGGATCTTGGGGAAAGTCACAGAAAACACTTCAGTACAAGAACAAAGCAGAACACTAAGATTAATGAACCAATTCTGTTATTTCATGCTGTCAATGTGCTGGCAGTTAATGCCCTGGATGAGCAGTTATTTTACAATTGCATCATTATGTGCATATTTGGGAACTGAATACAGGACATTGTGGTCATTAAAATGATTTGTCTTCCATTTCTGATATTTTATTTATTTATCAGTATTATAGCCCAGTATCATAGGACCCAATTAAGCAAATGCATTGCAGTATTGTTTAAGGTTCAATGTTTCAAGTAACATATAATGCCTTCAACCTGCTATTACAGTACCCCAGAATACATTCTTATAGTATAAAATTGTGTAACTCCACGAAATAGTGTACCTATCTACATTGCAAAAATAAACGCACAAATAAATATTTTATCAATTCGTCAGTACGAACAGCATGTGATGATTCATTGTCCTCTCTATCACATTTAAGTTGTATTAAAAAAAAGATCAATGACCCACAGTATTAGTAGCCCATCAGCACCATAACAAGTACCAGGATATAACTATGAGTTGAATATTATGATACTTGTGTACTGGCCGAAGTGTATAGCTACACCACTACTATGACGAGGTGTCCAACAGCAGAGCCAGTGCATATGCAAGACAATCGGTTACATCACAAAATTACTGTTTCGTTATTTTCTAAGCTTAGTTCTCCAAAACAAAATGTATTTGTATGTTTAACTATAAACACAGCCACCGCAGGCTCAGTGTTTTGCATAAATACTTTCAAGTGAATACCAAAATATTTAGAATGTACTTTATGGTGTTCGTGGACCAAGAGCTGGGGCAACCAACAGCTGCAAAACAAAAGGAGATACAGAAGAGACTGCATTTCCACAGATTCTTGTCCTCAGTCACACTCCAAACAGTGCAAGTCAATTCAAATCCAGCTGCACTAATCTGCTTGCAAGCATTTAAGCTACCATGGCAACTTTGCTGCCCTGCTCCATTAAACGAGCTGAGGGAACGTTGCAACACTCAATGCCATCACATTACACTACGACAGACTCAAGGCAGTTTCAGTGTGACACACTGTAGCCATACGAGCTCTCATCCAGCGTAAACAATGCTGCTATGACAAGGTGTCCGACAGCAGAGCCAGTGTATGTGCAGCCATGTGCCTCCCTTCATGACTGTGCACAGCAGAACAGTATGTGCTTTTGTTCCCCCAGGGGTAATGTAGCATGCACATTATAGGGCTTTCTGACTTGAAGTGAATTAGTGAAGGGGCTTTATACTATAAAATATAGTACTTGTACTGTATTTTACTGTCAAGCCAACACAACTGTGTGAATTATGGAGAAATATCATGTGAATTATGTGTTGTGTTGCAGTCTAGAGATCAGAGGTCTCTCAACTTTTTTTTTTTTTTCTTTGTTGGGGGACCCTTTTTGCAGAGCAGTTTTGAAGAGGGAGCCTCAACTGAAAACTGATGTATGTGCATCAGATCACTGTTCAGACAAAACTACAGAATTTGTATCTTGTAAAATCTGTATTTGTTTTATAAATTCTTTTAAAGAAAGATGTAGGTAAAAATAAGTTTACAGTCCCAGAGGATCCCCAGGGGCCCATGGCATTTTTCATAACAATTTAGTCTACTGCAGAGTATTATTGGCGAATAATTAACTAGTATCAACAATAATCCCAAAACACAAAAATGCAAAACGCACAGGCAAAAGGGCTTTCTCTAAATCATGTATATGTAAACATATTTAAACTTTGTTCGACCTGTAGAGGCTAGTGTGGGTTTTAGTTTTTCCCCTGCTTAATTGTGCTTCCAATCAGCCTAGAAGACATGCAAACGAAGTAGTCGTAATCTACATGACTTATCAAGCATCAAATTATCCAAATATGTAGACAAATGATGTCAGTTAATATTAAATCACTATCGTTTGAGCAGAACTGTTGCAGAACATAGTTCATCCATGCTGCAAAACGTCTTCCCAATTTGTCCAAAAATGGTAATTTATCTCTTATCTCAGCTCTGCTGTCTGTGCCTGGGGACCTAACTGGTGTGCACAGGACTTAGCCTTCAATCCTACGGCTTCCCCAACTAGAATTCCTGGCCAGTCTCCCTGCATCTTACTGTGGAGCTAGATCCCATTATCTACAGCTTCCCACACAAGACCTGCTTTACATTAGGAGAGAATGACAGAAACACACCCAAGCAAGAAAAGACTTAAAAACCACACAAAAAAACAAGCCCTACAGTATGAAATCATACTCTAAAATTAACATTAGATGATGCAATGTGATGCAAGTAGTTCAGTACTATATTATATCTGACAAGCCGATCTGCAAAACCTGTTGATTTGTGCTGAAATGATTAATTTAAATCAATCTTTAATATTTTACTTGCTTACTGATGGATGCTGTGTGCTCTGGCTCCAGATTAGATTATTGTAACTGAAAGAAGGCACACATTGCTAGTGAAGACAATGCCTCCCATCCTTTTTTGGATGCGAGAACATCACCTTGCTATATTTTCTTGTATTCAAATGATCAAAAAAACAGGGCAAGGGCAGCAAGTACTGTACAGTAGGTGAACATTTTGAAAATAAACCTTTCCTGTTTACACTTTGTGCAAGGTTTAGATCATTTAAATGAAGAGGCTGTTTAGTAGCAAAGCCCATTGAAAGAGATGCTCATTCCATGTGCTTCAAGATATTTGTGTGACCCACAATGATGTTTAAATTTATGCTTAAAAAATCCTTGTTACTGTACATTCTTTAATAGTTTAGGACATTTTAAAGTACCATAATGTGGAGGGTATATGGAGGCTATCTGCCTGTATGTCCCATTGACACTTTTACATGCATCTATGAAACCACATTCCTTTACTTAAGAGCATCTGGATCTGGGGGTAGAGATCTGTCTCTCCATCCATATATCACACAAGGTTTTTACATATAGAGAAGCACTTATTCAAATGTGTCCAAACTCTGTCAGAACATACTTTAAGCTTACATTTTTACATGTGTATACAGTGAATACAGGTCAGGGTAAAATTTTCTAAATTGAATTCCTGGTATATAATCTTGATATATGAAATTAAGGGTTATAAACTAAACATTTATCCCTCTGAAGCTTGTACTATATCACATGCTTTCAAAAATGCATAGAGATGTTTTTCTGGTTGTGTTTTCAAAGTATCTTGAGCCAGAAAGAGAGAACCAATATAAAACTGTTGCTACCAGCTTTCAATTTATGCTGTGCAAAAGAAACGTCTTTACCATGTATGTAACTATGCACAGGACTGATACACTCCTTGATGAAGGCAGACAGATCATTTTTGCCATGAAACATGGCTGCAAACACTCATCTCATTCTAATATTAAATTGGGGCTGCTGTCGGTTCCACATACAGTCTAGAATCCAATCTGCAGCCGGACTCTAAACACAGGTCAGAGATTGCTATGCTCTGTAAATATAAATACATAAAGTAGGGTGGATTATCTCTGATAATTTATCTGCGTTTGATACTGTAGCTTTAGATTTCTGCCAAACCACAACCCTGACTGGGGGATGAAGAGAGCCCTGGTTCAAGCTGGTTTTGCAGGGTACCCCCATTGCATACACCATCAAGAAGGCACTGTTCTGATGGTCAATACAGCTTGCATGCATTCACCGTTTATCTAGGTTTTTATTACTTACCTTATCAGCCACAACTGACCACACATTAAGCAATCAGTTGTCTTCTGGGCCTTTTGCCGTCCCTTAAAGACACAAGACCCCATTGTCCTTGATTCCTAATTGCAAACGACTCTGTAATTCATGTCTAAACATTGTTAAATACTTGCTACTACCCATTTTACAGTCAACTATCTAACAGCTGGGCTTGAGACCATGCCCTTCATTTGATCATGAGTAGGGCCCTGCTGTACATGACTACTGATATTTATTTAACCCTTGCATCCCTGTGGATACATATAACAGGATTTTTTCAATATTATTTCAGAGAACTCTTAAGTGTAAATGTATAGGCTTTAAATTTACCAGTACTCTTTCTTGTGCATTTTATTTTTCTGTTAAACTTAAGTATGGTCAGTTGGTTAACCCGGTCTTCTTTCATGGATTGACATTGCTCTGTGAAAAATGTGTCCATAAGAAACACTTCTTTCAGCATCCACAGAATTGGTAACAACTGACAAATATCTTTTAGCCTTTCTTGCTAAATTGGGAAACAGTTATTCTGCATTTCTCCAAAATTCGGTCAAAGAAATTCCACTACCGTTTCATTTTGCACATAGCTGATATCCCTCCAGTTCTGATTTACAGTAAGCATCAAATCCTGGAATAGAATCTTTGGAGGGTTTCTTTATCCAAAATACAAACTTCTTGTGGGTCGAAAATCCTTACTGAAACAATCCTTGTTTTTTAACAATCCTTACAATTACTGTTAATTTTATTATGTACTACACGACACACAAACAAAAATATACAAAACAATGAAAAACAAAACATTAATATCGTACTGTTACTATATACACACGCATTGCAGAATAATACAAAGCAAATTAAATATCTACTTGCTGAAGTGGTTTTTATTTTAGCCAATGAGTTGTTCAGTTGTAGCAGGCAGCAATGTAACAAAAGGCACAGGGCAGTGACGTCACCTCCCTAGCAACAAGCCTCCTATGTTGGGAATGGGTTCTTTCAATGCCATGGGTTTGTGCATTTGAGAAAGGAGAGGAAGACTCATGAAATTAGTTGGAGACTTACCCGTTTTAAACTGATGCTCCAGCGGCATGCCAAACTCATTTCAAGCACAAAATATGTACCATGTCCCCATTAAGTACGAGTAGAGCGGCATCTGAAACAATTAAGTACGCCTTGCCGCTCTTTCGACGCTTAGCGCGCCTTCCTCTGCCGCGCCAAGTGCCTCTGGTGCACCTTGGTTTCATACGGCACTCCAGTAGCGAACTGTACTTAATGCTAATATATGCAAATGATATGCTAAAGAGTATGGTGTGTCCCACAATGCTACAGTGATCACCTGTTACCACCAAAATCAATCGTGGCAGCGCCCACAGAGGAGCAACCAGATCTGAGTCATCTTCTTTTCTTTCTCTCTTGAAGAATCTTCCAAATAATGATTCTCTGTCTGGTATCACTTGAATCCATATCTAACTAGCCATCTAGAACACGGAATGCTATGTGATAGAGTGGGTACATGTTTTCATTGGTACAATTGCACAATATCGATAACAATCGTAAACACACACATACATTCACACTCACTCAATTCCTGGTTTTGTTATTACTAACTACGATGCACTGAACTTTCAATTCAGTTCGGCACGCCGCTGGAGCATGTTTGAAACAACCCCCGTTTCAACAAAGTTTAAAAAAATATTTCTGATATATTCATAAGTGAATTTATTATTATTTTATTATTTATTTCTTAGCAGACACCCTTATCCAGGACGACTTACAATTATTACAAGATATCACATTATTTTTACATACAATTACCCATTTATACAGTTGGGTTTTTACTGGAACAATCTAGGTAAAGTACCTTGCTCAAGGGTACAGCAGCAGTGTCCCCCATCTGGGATTGAACCCACAACCCTCCGGTCAAGTCCAGAGCCTACTCCACACTGGAATTAATCCACTGGGCCGCTAATATAAACGGGCGGTGGGCTGCGTGTCCCTGATCTAGAGCACTCCACTATATGTAGTCTACATTTTAAAATGGAAGGCCAACATATGTGCAGTACAAGAAGACAGACAGAGGTTACTCGACACTATACCCCTCCCCCTTCAAAGGAATTGGAATTGATCTTTTAGAGACATAATAATTGTTGCGATTGTTCAACTGCTTTCATTTGAAGCCAATTTAACTGACTAACCGTGACTTCAATTGAAGTCATTTGTTGCCACTGTGAGAAACTGATTTTAACAGAATACTGTCAATTGCAAGTTTGATCAATGGTGTGCTGGAACCGATTGAAAAGGAATGGGAATCAGAACTGATTTTAAAAATGGAATTGGAATTTAAAAACAGGAATTGACCCCAACCCTCTAATCAAGTGTCATCACAAAAGGATTTAGCAATTCTCCACAGTACGTAAACATGTCAGTGCGAGACACATGGTGTACTTCACGTACATGAAGACAGACTGGTTGTAAAGAACGCACTAACTTTAATGTGTGTCATATGTACATGCAGGCGCCTCCACTATATCATCCTGAGCACATTAATCAAAGGGATTGTTAGTTGGGATGACCACATGCTCCTCCCATATAATTAAAGTTTTGCCTTTTAACAAAATAGACCATACAGTAGCCCATCTCTCATATCGCCATCTGCATATCTAAAAACAGAAGAACTGTGACAGAAGAATAAAAACAAGCCAAAAGCTTTCAAACCACTGCTGTTCATTAAATCTGGAAGCAAAATGCTATCCTGCTGTAAGCGTTTTGGGTATTACAGCAGCATTTGCAACCAACTTAAAGCAAGAGTGAGTTGACTACCACCTCTCAAATGAAAGCCTCTCAAAAGCAAATCAACAAAACACTGGATTTCTCAACCCTCAAAATATTTAAAAAATACTTCAATAAAAGTTCTGTATCAAAATACCACTGAATCATATTATAACTTTGTAATGGTTTTAACAGTGGAGAGAAGTATAGGACACAGTGTTATTTTCCAAGGCCCAGATGTCTTGCTGCTTTTGTGGTCTATGATGTATTTTAATTTGTGGAGCTGCACAATGCAATCCTAAATCATGCAGTGGGTAAAAACATTTAGACACCACATTTAGAATCAATGTAAAAAAAAAACCTGGATTGTAAAAATATATAGCATATATAAAATTGGCTATTTCAGAGTTACATGTATGTCATGCTGGCAGAAAAAATGCATAGGTTCTGTACTGGGGTTCCTGAATTAATTATTTAAAGCACCTGTGGAATTAAACAGGTTACCCATGCATGCAGTAACATGCAAATAACCAGTATACAAAAGTTTCATTACTTCAGCAGTCCCCATCAAAGATACTGTATGAAGGTATAGTTCAAAATACATTTAACTAACTTAGCTATACCTCCCACTGCTACAGTGGAAAAGGAAGACCGTAAAACATTCTGAAACAATGTGGTTAGGTTTTCCAGAGTCTATATTTCAAATGTGTGCCCCTCAACCCTACTTAAAAAAATAGCATACACTTAACAGTAAAGCCATTTTCAGCTTAAATTAAAGCACTTCAAAATGTAGATTTGAAGCTTTTTTAAACTATATAAGCAAAGCTGCAAAAGGCTGCTGGAAACTACAGAAGCAAATCTGTTTTGATCTGGGAGCACAATGCTCTGAACTGTTGTTGGCAAACACGTGGTATGAAGTTTTAAAACCTGACATGCTTCGTTGGCAGGCAGCAGCTTGGAAATATCATATATGCCTGTCTGATCAGAAATGTATGTTGTCATCGGCAACACCAATGTAGCTTAACTGCATGAAATGAGTCTTGGTGGAAAAGCAGCTCCCAGGGCTACATGTACATGCTGTAGATGGAATTAATGACACCTTCAAGGTCTGGTAGAGTTCCAAGGTGCCACACAGTACCTCAAAGTGGACAGGTTAATGTATTAGACCAAATGGGGCTTGTTATACAGTTCGCATTTTATAGGAAGCACTCACACTGTACAGCAGATCACATACTTAAGGTGAATGTACAGTGAGTGAATCAGTATTCTAATAAAATCTGAAATCCAAGTCTAAATGTTCAGTGATTATAGGAAACATTGAACATGTGCACATCCTGGGAACTTCTAGGTAATCGTTCCTATACAGGGTTTTTTTGTGTTTGTGTGGATTAGCAGTTTTGCACCATTACTGGTTTTACTGTGAGCTTACAGTAATTTGCCCCACTTAATCGTACTGCAAACAGGCAAGCCACAGACAGGAAAAGCTAAGGTGGCACAATTACTGTAGGCTTAATAGTAACACCTGGAAAAGCTCAAAATGATATGCAACAGGAGTTTTAGGTTTCATACCAGAGTACAAAATGGAGCATTATTGAGGGACGCTGTAGCTTTAAGATTGATAAAACAGAGCCTATATTACATAATGGTGGTCCTATCTCCCTGCTGCTGCAGGTAACAGTAGGAAGGCTGTCTGTGTGCCTGCTTCAGGTAATGTAAACAAAGAGCCGAGTGATATGGAGACATAAACCCAAGAATCAAAGTAAAAAAATATCACAAGATTGTGTGACACCGGCCTGATCCCTTCCCAAAACACTTGCTGGATCTTACAAGGCGGCTTCACAAACACTAGCAGTACACCCAACAGCTTTTCTATTGAGCCTGCCCTTTTAAATGCAAAGCACACACTTGTTTGATTGTTTTAGTGAACTAGGGGAGCCTTTGAAAATCGCAGAGCCAGCCGATTACTCATCAAAACAGAGACAAACAAACATTTGGTTAAATGTTCCTCTCCCATGGCTTGCCCTTGGTGGCAATAGCTCCGATTACAGAAGAATAATTCAGTGTGTCCAGACCAGTTATATGCACAGACCACTAACATTTGAGGAAATACAGAAGTAAAATACCATCTAAAAACACATTTTTTATATATATATATATATATATATATATATATATATATATATATATATATATATATATATATATCAGCAATTACTGATTTATTTAGTAGGCATTTATGATGCCAATAAAATGTATGACTAAAGCTGAAGGCCTACATCCTGACTAATGTGCATGAATGGGTTTTGACTGAGTTTGCAGTGAACAGTATCTGCCGCGTCTCAGTACAAAGGTCTTCCACAGGAAGACTACTGTGAGCGAGAAGCCCAGAAGGAACAATACACTTCCCACGTAAGAAATTCCAACAGAAGAATCCATTAAGTCTTCTCGATTTAATCATGTAGACAATATTGTGCCCAATGGGAGCTTTTATTTCATTAACACGAGCACTGCCAATACAGTAGCAATAGGTTATATATTGTACTGCCATGTATTTCAGCTTGGCATTAGATTTGCTACACAGCAGGTCAATAACCTCATTCTGTGCTAAATTTAGAAATACTAAAAAAAACTATAAAATTGAGAAAGACTTCCAGCTGAAACATTTGGTGATGAATTTATGACTTTTTAGTATTTATAATTTTAGCACTAGTGAGTGTTTAATAGTTATGGATAATGTTGTGCTAATCATCTAGAAGGCTATATTGGTAGTTCAATCTACCCATAATTTCTGTTTGTAGACTTGCATACGAGGCACCCTGCTGTTGGCAGGTGTCAAAATATCTCAATCCCCAGTCCAAGGGCACCTGCATTATGGACAGTAAACAACTAAAGCCAGTTGGTTAGATTGATCTTGGGTGAACAACGCATGTAAACAAAAACGCCTTGCTCTGAGGCAACATCTCCAAGGAAACATCCCTGTACTTTCATACAAGGAATGTAGTCACTACATTACAGAAAACAGCCAAGCTGTACCAGGGAAATCACAAAGTATACTGCCTGTAAATGTTATAGGCAAATGATTTAATTTCAGAGGACATTTTTATTTTTAATTAATTTGATGAAAACAAAAATAATTAACAAAACAAATGGAGTGAAACAGATGTACAGCGGAATGTGTTTTTGCTCAGAACGAGGTGTCGCCTCAACAGATCATGTGGTACAGAACAAGCATTCAGCCAGGTATTGCTGCAGAGAGATGGATTTTTGACAGCAAGATAGTGTAGCATTTACAAGGGGCACCATCTGGAGTCCAGAGAGTGCATGCAGTAAATTCCAGGCTGCATTGTGCCAAACTGCAACCTGCTACATTTAATGTGCATGTATGCTTCCACAATGGAAGCAGTCAGTCATTTCTCAGCGAGGCTGACATTTTTTGTCACACACTGGGGTTCTGCTGAATTTCTGGCTATCTGAATAAGCTTTTTCCTCCTGCTGACCACATTAAACATGCTTACTCAGGAAGGATTACCCTGTAAAAAGTCCCCGTGTTTCTTACTGTAGACATTTGTTACACAAGACAAAAAAAAAAAACACAAAAGTAGTAAAACCAGGACTAACCCTTGGATTTCAACACACCGGCTGCAGGTGCACAAGCATGACCGCTTTCGTTATCAGTCTTTGCAGCAAAGCTATCTGGTATCATACACTTTAGACCATCAAGGATAATTGATTTGGTCAAAGTCCAACATTTCTTTTATTTCTAAAACATGGAATTGACACCAGAAATATTTTCCAACTCAAAGGCTGAATTGTCAAAATGTAGACCTTTCAAGCAATCATTTCAATCTATTCACACAGGTATTTAAGAACAACAGCTCAAGAAACCTGTTAATCCTTCCAAACAAACATGCCCTGTTCGATTGATATGTTGCCAAGAAGGGTCATTTTTGCGCAATTTAGCAGGCAGGTGTCTAAAAAAACAGACAACTTCAGAGCAAGGCTCCTGGTGGAGACATCATAAGCAATACAGTCCCCTGAAGTGGATGCAGTTTGCACTGATGCACTGGAAAATAAAACAAGGAGCAAAAATGCAAATACACAAGATTTAAATAGCATAATTAGCAAAAATGGATGTAATAAAATACTGTACCTTATTACAATAGAGCATCCAAAGCTCATATTGCCTTTCAGTTGATGCCATTCCTTAGACCTTATTTAGAAATGTAATTTCAGGATCCCGAAATCTTCATGTTTTATTCTTCTGTTCCTGTTATTTTGATAACAAAAATCACATCAACCCGGAAATGAGATATCCAGAGTACAGAGGAAAACTCTAGTCTGTGTGTCTGGGTCTGTGTTTGTGTGGGTGTGTGAGTAATCTATGTGGTTTAAAACGCTTAATTTAAGAAAAGCTTTTCAAGAACTGTTCTAATCATTTAAAACCAGTTCTGTTGAACCCCAGTATCGGCTTGGCGCAATTAATTACAGATACAGTCATTGACTCGTTCCTCTTTGTTTGTTGGGCAATAGCAGTCACAATTCAGTGCGACCAGTCAGTTTGTTTCCCATGCAGCTTGTTCTTGATTTTAAATATCCGGATGTCTTCCTTCATTGATTATATCAACATGACGTAGTAAAAACTGGACTCACAAGTTTCAGGAAGAGAGCTGCCTGAAATGATTGTGATTTGGATCTCTCATATCCTATTGGGAGAAAAAATAAATTAAAAAAAAACTCAGAGACAGCTCAGCACTACATGAACATCAGAGAGAAAAGCAAAAGCTGTCATGCATGCCAAGGTCAGAATGTCAACGTGAGGGAGATTCTAGTGAAATTACCGATTGCTGACAAATATTCCGATTGGTTTTTAGTTTTAAAACGATGGGTCAAATAGTTAAGCCCCCCCCAAAAAAAAACTTCCTGTGTAATAATATATCATTATGCCATTCCCGGTGGGTCATACACGTTATGTTGTCTAACCACGGTAGACACATAAACATGATAATATAGACAACCTTTATTAAACAATACTATTTTTAAACGATATTCTGAATGGAACTTTTTCAACTCTGTCTACTGCAAACATTGCTGACTGCTCCTTTAATAATAATAATAATAATAATAATAATAATAATAATAATAATAATAATTTAAAAATCGATAAAAACACAAAGTATAATACCATAGTCCAAATCCTCGATTCGTCCAAAGCCACCTCCAAATTGCGTTGTCCAAATTCATATATGTGCTGAAACTTCGTTCATCTTGATGTATGAAACTTTATGTAAAATAAAAGTTATATATATATATATATATATATATATATATATATATATATATATATATATATATATATATATATATATATGAAATCAACGCCCCGAAGCTACTGGTTCAGTACGGAACTATTTTAAACAACTAATGGTCGATGGCTCGGTGTGGCTTCTTTCTTTATAAATAGAATGTTTCGGAATAAATGTCAAGACCAAAAATAATGCAGAATTAATAAGGACGCAATTCCTACTGCCAACCAGACAGCAGCCTTAAACAGTCCACAGAGGCAATATCCTAACAAAGCAGGGTACTCCTTGAGACAACATTGCAAGCAATTACGAATACATTCTTAAATGAAGACTTCAAACTTATAAACTGCATTCTGTTCCCCGCCCACATTCCTGGACAAACGCTGCTCCTGATCTCCAACCTGACGCTCAGGTGACTGACGCTACCGTAAACCGCACTTTTTAAACGGACTTCTCGCCGATTGTTTTTATTTTTGTTGGATTGCGGCAATCCTCCACTGCTTTACGTTGAAGATGTGGAGCTCAAACAGTTGCTATGGGAGGGGTTCTGCTGTTGCGAACCTTAAAATCTACTCGTCTCTGATTGGCTGTCCGATAACCAATAGTGGTAGTACAGTGCCATCTGCTGGCAATAGTGAACATGTTCAATTTGACTCAGTTTACACTTAATCATTCCACAAACTGGTAGGTCAACAGAGTTGAAAGGTCATAATATCTAAAAAAAAAAAAAAAAGGTTGCATATGGAAGCGTTTAGTTGCCATAGTTTTTCATGTGTTTGATCCTCTTTTATTGTGCCTGAAAAACACAAGCCAAGTTAGTAGAAACAATTGGGGCAACCTTGGTCCCCACTGCTTTGACAGTTGTGCCTATTTGCTGGGCAAGGTTGCCCCAATGGTTTCTTGAAACTTGACTTGTGTTTTTGATATCTCCACTTTAAATGGCTTGTCCCTTTTTATAATTTGGCGTTTTTTCACATTTCCAATGTGTTTTTGTTTCAGATATCACTTCTTTTTTCACTTAACACACACACACACACACATATTACGGGAATAGCAAAATTGTTCAACCTATATTGAGGCAATGTATTGCCGTTTGGATAGGGTAAATGTAAATAGTAGCCTAGTCTGTTGAAAGGGTTAAGATGTGAATCTGTGTAGAGTAGCGGTTATGTAGTTGGAGTGAAAGTATGACTAGTTAGGGCTCAAATCCTGCCATATATATATATATATATATATATATATATATATATATATATATATATATATATATATATATATATATATATATATATGTAAACAACACGACACAATTCCTTTCTAAAAAAAAAACTTTCGTCTGGCTACTTGTGGTTAATTTTCTTCACCCTATCCCAATTTAAAAACCACAACCCTAAATCTAGAACCTTTTTAAAATAAACATGCAGACAAATCAAGGTACTCATTTTTTTTAACTGTCAGTGGTTTTGCCACGTCTAAACTGTAGTAAAGTTACAGCTATACTAATATTAAAATGTAAAAATATGACCTTGTCATACTAATATGATGGATGCAGCATGTCATTAGATTATATAACTGAAACATTTTAATTTTGATTAAAGATTTACAACATTTTGAAGTGTAAAATAATTTAATATATAAATAAATCTCCGCGATCACACATAAACTACATCTGATTGACACCGATGTTATAGAAACATAAAAAAACAGGGATTTAAAACATTTTACCGTATAAAGAGTCACCGATCACACATTTTAAAGTTCATACGAAAAGCCAGTGGCACGAACACGCACCAACATACACAGTCTAGTAAATAAAACGGCCACGCAGTGAACCTCCCCTTTAATCAAACTGTAGCCCCGCCTTACTTTTTGTCTACTTTTGCCTTACTGCGCTTGCGCGATCAATTTTTTTCCCGGTCAACTTATTTCCAACGACACCGGCACTACAGAGATGTTTCAGTCCATTTAATCAGACATGAGGTGCATCATCCCAGGAAAAGTTAAATAGGAAACACTTCTTAGATGCTGCCAGCGCCGAAGAGAAAAGACGGCAACTCCCGCTAAATAAAAGTCTACATCCCAAACATGTCTCAATTAGTTATACTTTATTCATTAAAACAAGGTAAAAACAGGTACACTGACGTGTTTCTACATGTTGTCTTCATCAGAGCGCATTGAAAGCAGGACTCGTTAGATCTATTAAATGCACCCGGTACTCATTGTCATTTAACACCATTATCCGATTACTAGAAATAGTAATCTAGCAATCAAAGCATTCAATTCACATTGCAGATACTTAACAATCTGCTATATATTGTAGTGGCAGCGTATCTGGTCGGCAGCAGGAAGAAATGGAGACGGCACAGGATGCAGTTTAAAGCAGTGAAAACTGCTATTTTTATTGAAGCGCTGGAACAGCAGGCAAATGGACACTCTTTTATTAAATGGTTTAGCTCAGATAGACAGCTCCAGGACACACAGCTACATGAAAACCACAACACGACCTCGAGCTGCACGCAGGCAGCTCCTAAGTAGCGACCCCACAGGGGTACATTTCACTCAGACCCTCGGTCCCGCGCAAACAGCTGGTTGGAGGAACCAAACACAAATCACAGTGCAGCCAACACAGACACCATCTACATACAGCTGCACTGTGCACCTGACATCCCAGGCAGTGCGCCAGCACTGCCTAGACACAAAACGTGCTTCTACTCACAGACTCACGCAGGGTGACACACACAAACAGCGGGGAAGACATGACAGCACACACACATAGAGCAATTCACTAACACTAACACTAACACTACCGCCCCAGCGTCCAGTTCCAAGCAGTCCCAAATTGACCCGCTGTTACACTGCCCTCCACTCAAACGCTTCCCGGCCCAGGAAGCACTGACCTGGTCCCGATGTGGCAGCCTGTGTGGTTGCCAGGGCGGAGGACAGCAACGGACGGGTCCTGGAGGCACATTTGAGGACGACACAATGTGATGATCACTTCAGGGGCTAGGCCGCATCACAGGGCTTCAGGGCAGCCATCAATCCCAGACCCCCGTGCCAGTCCTGGACGGCAGTCCCTCCTGGGTCTGGGCTTCCTGAGACCGCTGCCCCCCTCCACACAGCGGAGCAGAGGCTAGCTAGCACAGCCCCAACAGCAACCTCGGAACCCGGCTGCTATTTGGCTAGGGCTGGGTGCTGCAGCCATGGAGTGGGGCACTCTCTCTCAGGCGACGATGCTGGGCTCTCTATCTGGGGCTCTGGCGATGCTGGGCTCCCTCTCTGTGGCTCTCTCTCTGGGGCTCTGGCGATGCTGGGCTCCCTCTCTGGGGCTCTGGCGGCATGAGGTACTCTCTCTCTCTGGTAGCGCAGGACAGTCTCTTCCTGGCGGCGGGAGGTACTCTTTCGCTAGGGTGGCTGTGCAGTCTCTAACTGGCGGTGGCGCGGAGTGCTCTCACTGACAGTTTGGGGAACTCTCTCCCAGGCGGCGCAGGACACACTCTCTCAGACGGTGGTTGTGGAGCGGAGCTCTCTGGCGGCAGCTGCAGCACGGGTTTCACTTTCTCAGGCGGTAGTGCTGGGCACTCTGGTGATGCTCGGCTCTCTCTCTCTGGGGCTCTGGTGCTGGCAGCATAGGACGCTCCCTCCTTGGTGGCTCGGGGTACTCTCCCTCAGGCGGCGGCTGCGTAGCTGCAAGTACTCAGGACGATTCCATTGCAGTCAGCTGCGGGGCAGCCCTCTATTGGAGAAACCACGGCGACCCGTTGACTGCAGGGAGGAGTTTGCTGGGTACAAAGGGGAAGAAGCTACGTCAAAACCTCCACTTGCGCTGAGTTAAAAGCGATCGGCGGAGCCGATGTTTTGGTTTTGTGATTACGTGTTTTTGTGTGTTAGCAGAGGAGCAGGAGGACGGGAGGCTGTAGCCAGCGAGCCAGCACATACCCCAGAGCACGCCCCTCATCGCACAGCACTTCACAGTACAGCGCCGCACCACAAACCCTGAAAGAGAGAGCACATTTTCGTGCACGGAGGACTGTGGTTATTGGAGTGTGTTTTGTTTACTTTTGTTTTAGCAGGACGCTGAGTTTTGCCCCACTACCATCGCTGGTACTGGGGCTTATTATTATTATTATTATTATTATTATTAATTATTTTTCCAAGTAGATTTATTTTTATGATCTTTTTGTTTGTTAATTATTAAAACCTTTTTGTTATTGGGAGAATTCAGTCTGGACATTCACTTTCTACTGCACCACACCATTCAGCGTGTCACAGTTGGTGATCAGAAGAGGGACTCGGGATGGATGCCGCCGCATTGGGAGCAATAATGGAGGCACAGGAGCGAAGACACCAGGAGGGAATGGCGACCATGATGGAGCGGATGCATGCCATGTTCCGGAAAGCCAATCGGGGGGGACCGGCGACAGAACCAACGCCACCCTTACCGAAGATAAGGGTGGTAAAGATGTCGCTGGAGGATGATCCCGATGCCTATCTGGTAGCCTTTGAGAGGCAGGCAACGGCAGCGCAATGGCCTCGGGATTGGTGGGCTACCCAGTTGGGGCCCAATTTGATTGGGGAGGCCCAGGCAGCCTACCAAGCCTTAACCAATGAAGATGCCCTCAACTATGATAGAGTGAGGCAGGCCATTCTCCAGCGACTCGACATCACAGAGGAAACCCACCGTCGCCGGTTCTGGGAATACCAGCGACCCCCAGGACTGCGACCTCACGTGGTGGCACAACAGCTGGTGGACCACGTGACCCGGTGGCTCTGCCCCGGCACCAATAGCGCAGAGCAGGTCACCGAGCTCATTGCCATTGAGCAATTCGTGACGGTGCTGGGGCCAGACACGAGGAACTGGGTCAGTCGCCACCGTCCCACCACGCTGGAGGCAGCGGTCAGATTGGCTGAAGGGTTTGAGGACGCTCTACCTGCTGCTCCAGTGGTTGCCCCACCTGCTCCTGCCTCCAATAGACCGCGAGCGGCAACACCACCACCACGCATCACCCCCACTACCCACGGACCAGCACTGCAACGTCATCCCATGGGCGGCCTCCCTCCAACACAGTGGAGAGCGAGGCGACCCCCAGCGGGTAAGAGCAGAGTACCCTCCCCGCTGCCAAACCGGCAACGGGACACGCAGGCTCCGTGGGCACCCTTTCACCCCATATGTTACCGGTGCGAGGAGGTCGGTCACCTGGCGCGGAATTGTCCAGCGGCCATGGAGTGTGGGGTGACCTCCCATTACGTCCTGACAGCATCAGGTAAGACCAGGGGTAATGATTGGGAGGGGCCTTATGTTGTTAATGTACGGGTTGGTGAGGTGAGCACCCATGCATTGGTGGACTCAGGATGTGGGAAGACTTTAATTAGACAAGCTCTATTAAAGGGGGTACCTTGGTGGTCACGAGGGGTCGTGGTCATTTCCTGTATTCATGGGGATAACAAGGACTACCCCCTCACCAAATTAGATTTGACAGTTGGATGTCATGCCTGCCGTGTAATCGTGGCTGTGGCAGAGAAGCTGCCATATCCAGTTATTTTAGGTCGAGATTGGCCGCATTTTGACAGCATGATTAATAAAACGTTAAAGCCAGTCTCCGGTAAGACCATGGGAGCAGCGGGGGAAACTATTGGTAATATCTTCCCGCTGCACACCGATTTGTTCCACTCTCGATTTAAGCCAAAAACAAAAAAGAGCGAAGGGTTGAAAATGGGAGGGAACATTAATGAAGCAAGGTTGGGGTTTGGGTGGGGGAAGCCTCAGGATCAGTCAAATGTAAGGGAAAGGGGGTTGGGACCCAGTGTGACCTGCGGGGGCAGGTTACTGAGGCCCCCAGTGCTGAAGCTACTTTAGCTCCGCTCGATATCCCAAAATTCTGGAACCGAGATATGGACCTAGCATTGGAGCAAAAGAACGATCCTTCACTGGCCCACATCTGGGGGCAGGTTCGGTCTATCGAGGGGAAGGATGTAGAGGATAGCCGGCCGGTTACATATCCCCACCACATTATTGTCGGGCATTTACTGTATAGAGTATCCCAAGCCACGAGCACAAGTCAGATTGTAACACAATTACTCGTTCCCCAGTCTTTTCGACGTGAGATCATGCGGTTGGCTCACAATGTCCCCTGTTCGGGCCATTTAGGTATCGATAAGACTCAGGAACGAATATTGGCTCGATTTTATTGGATGGGAGTGTTTAGTGAGGTGGCGCGATATGTAGCGGAATGCCCGGAATGCCAGCAAGTAGCGCCGGGGCGGGTTCGCCCGGCCCCGCTGGTCCCACTGCCCCTGATCTCAGTTCCCTTTGAGCGCATCGTTATGGACATAGTGGGTCCATTGAGCCAGTCTGGCTCTGGATATACGCACATTTTAGTAGTGGTAGACTATGCGACCAGATATCCAGAGGCAGTACCATTGAGATCCACTAGTGCCGCAGCCATTGCTAAAGAGTTAGTGAATATTATATCGAGAGTAGGGATTCCAAAAGAAATCCTCACTGATCACGGAACAAACTTCATGTCACAATGTTTGAAAGAATTATACAAATTGATGCAAATTAAGTCGATCCGAACCTCCGTTTATCACCCGCAGACGGACGGTTTGGTGGAACGTTTTAATCAGACCTTGAAACAGATGCTGAAGCGGTTTGTCAACCAAGAGCAAAAACATTGAGCTAAACTCCTCCCTTACCTAATGTTTGCAGTGAGAGAGGTGCCTCAGAGTTTGACCGGGTTCTCTCCCTTTGAGCTGCTGTATCGGAGGCAACCACGAGGTATCCTTGATCTTGTGAAAGAAGGGTGGGAGGAGCAAACAAAAACCTCGCCAGGAGCAACAGTACAATAAACAAGCACGTATTCGGACTTTTCGGCCAGGTGATAAAGTACTGTTGCTACTTCCCACATCGGAATCTAAGTTGTATGCTAAGTGGCAGGGGCCATATGAGGTGGTTCGGGAAATTAGTAAAGTAAATTATGAAATTAGACAACCCGATCGCCGAAATAAAACCGAAATTTATCATATCAATTTGCTAAAACCCTGGAATGAAAGGGAGGCCCTATTTGTATCTGGTGACAGTTTGGAAGAGGATTTTGGTCCCACTGTCAATCCACCAGCTACAACTCATATTCCAATGGGGGAACAGTTACTTCTAGATCAGAAACGAGAGCTCTACCAGTTAGTGGAAAGGTTTAATGATGTTTTCTCTGACTTGCCCGGCAGGACTAATGTTATTTCTCACGCTATTATTACTCCACCAGGGGTCAGGGTCCGGGAGAGACCGTACCGGATCCCAGAGAGTCGCAGTGTTCCTATTCGCAAGGAGGTGGAGGATATGCTTGAGCTCTGTGTCATTGAACCTTCCCTGAGTGAGTGGTGCAGTCCTATCGTGATGGTGGGCAAGAAGGACGGCTCCACTCGGTTCTGCGTGGACTTTCGAAAGGTTAATGCAATCTCCAAGTTCGATGCATATCCAATGCCCCGGGTGGATGAGCTCCTCGACCGACTGGGTAAGGCGCGGTTGATTTCGACCTTGGACCTGACGAAGGGATACTGGCAGATTCCACTGACTCAGAGCTCGAAAGAGAAAACTGCTTTCTCTACCCCAGACGGCTTGTTCCATTTCCGGACCATGCCCTTCGGGTTGCATGGAGCTCCTGCCACCTTTCAGAGACTGATGGACCAGGTCTTAGCTCCCCATCATCAGTATGCCGCCGCACATTGATGATGTGGTGATTTTAGCTCCACCTGGAAGGAGCACATTGTTAGAGTTTCAGCCGTCCTCCACTCTCTGAGGGAGGCGGGGCTAACAGCCAAGCTGGGCAAGTGTGCATTTGGCAAACAGGAGACCCAATATCTTGGCTACATTATGGGTAATGGCCGGGTGAGGCCGATCGCCTCCAAAGTCCAGGCGCTGGTGGAGACGGCGATCCCGAGAACCAATTAAGTCACAGGTGAGATCGCTACTGGGGTTAGCCGGCTATTACCGCCGATTTATCCCCGAGTATGCCACCATAGTTAACCCCCTGGTAGATCTCACCCGAAAGGCTGCTCCAAAAAGTTAAATGGACAGGGCAGTGTCAGGAAGCATTTGATTTGATTAAGAAGTGACTCTGTCAAGCTCCCGCTCTGATTTCACCAGATTTTGGCAAAGAGTTCATCCTGCAGACCGATGCCTCCCACATTGGTCTGGGGGCGGTCCTGTCCCAACAAGTTGACGGGGTAGAACACCCTATTATTTATTTGAGCAAAAAATGGCTCCTAGGGAGATTAACTACTCCGTCATTGAGAAGGAGTGTTTAGCCATCAAATGGGCTACTCACGCTCTTCGCTATTACTTGTTGGGGCGTTCTTTCTCTCTTATCACTGATCATGCTCCTTTAAGGTGGTTACATACGATGAAGGACAATAACGCTCGGATAACTCGGTGGTATCTGGCGCTGCAACCCTTCCACTATACAGTGAAACATCGTGCGGGTAAGGAGCATCAAAATGCAGATTTTTTTTCAAGGGAGGGGGGACCATTGGGGAATGTAGAGTTGGCCGAGTGTTCCTTCGGCATCACTCTGAGGGGTGAGATATGTGATAGCGAGAGAGGGGGTACTCTCCCTCAGGCGGCGGCTGCTGACTTTCCACTGGCGACTGTGGGCTCTAGTCTAAGTATAGTTTACCACCTGTATTTAATAAAATGATGGTCATTGCCTGATATAGTAGTGTGGTCTAGTTTATTTTCCTTCTGGTATTCTGCCTGGCTGATCCCACCCCGATCAAAAAGAACGAGTGCCCCTCCCGGGTGCTACATATGTTCAGCTGCAATCTGCCACATAAATAAAAGTGATTTTTTAAAATAAATACAGTACTGTGCAAAAGTTTTAGGCAGGTGTGAAAAAATGCTGTAAAGTAAGAATGCTTTCAAAAATAGACATGTTAATAGTTTATATTTATCAATTAACTAAATGCAAAGTGAGTAAACAGAAGAAAAATCTAAATCAAATCCATATTTGGTGTGACCACCCTTTGCCTTCAAAACAGCATCAATTCTTCTAGGTACACTTGCACAAAGTCAGGGATTTTGTAGGCATATAGTCAGGTGTATGATTAAACAATTATACCAAACAGGTGCTAATGATCATCAATTCAATATGTAGGTTGAAACACAATCATTAACTGAAACAGAAACAGCTGTGTAGGAGGAATAAAACTGGGTGAGGAACAGCCAAACTCAGCTAACAAGGTGAGGTTGCTGAAGACAGTTTACTGTCAAAAGTCATACACCATGGCAAGACTGAGCACAGCAACAAGACACAAGGTAGTTATACTGCATCAGCAAGGTCTCTCCCAGGCAGAAATTTCAAGGCAGACAGGGGTTTCCAGATGTGCTGTCCAAGCTCTTTGAAGAAGCACAAAGAAACGGGCAACGTTGAGGACCGTAGACGCAGTGGTCGGCCAAGGAAACTTACTGCAGCAGATGAAAGACACATCATGCTTACTTCCCTTCACAATCGGAAGATGTCCAGCAGTGCCATCAGCTCAGAACTGGCAGAAAACAGTGGGACCCTGGTACACCCATCTACTGTCCGGAGAAGTCTGGTCAGAAGTGGCCTTCATGGAAGACTTATGGACAAAAAGCCTTACCTCCGACGTGGGAAAAAGGCCAAGCGATTTAACTATGCACGAAAACACAGGAACTGGGGTGCAGAAAATGGCAGCAGGTGCTCTGGACTGATGAGTCAAAATCTGAAATATTTGGCTGTAGCAGAAGGCAGTTTGTTCACAAGGGCTGGAGAGCGCATACCTAATGAGTGTCTGCAGGCAACAGTGAAGCAAGGTGGAGGTTCCTTGCAAGTTTGGGGTGGCATTTCTGCAAATGGAGTTGGGGATTTGGTCAGAATTAATGGTCTCCTCAATGCTGAGAAGTACAGGCAGATACTTATCCATCATGCAATACCATCAGGGAGGCATCAGATTGGCCCCAAATTTATTCTGCAGCATCGACCCCAAACATACAGCGAAAGTCATTAAGAACTATCTTCAGCGTAAAGAAGAACAAGGAGTCCTGGAAGTGATGGTATGGCCCCCACAGAGCCCTGATCTCAACATCATCAAGTCTGTCTGGGATTACATGAAGAGAGAGAAGCAACTGAGGCTGCCTAAATCCACAGAAGAACTGTGGTTAGTTCTCCAAGATGTTTGGGCCAACCTACCTGCCGAGTTCCTTCAAAAACTGTGTGCAAGTGTACCTAGAAGAATTGATGCTTGATGCTGTTTTGAAGGCAAAGGGTGGTCGCACCAAATATGGATTTGATTTAGATTTTTCTTCTGTTCACTCACTTTGCATTTAGTTAATTGATAAATATAATCTATTAACATGTCTATTTTTGAAAGTATTCTTACTTTACAGCATTTTTTCACACCTGCCTAAAACTTTTGCACAGTACTGTATAATAATTGATTCAGCATAATGCAATTGACATATCCAAATTCGATCATGATTTCATATTATTTCATCAACAGTATACCACAAATACATACAATTGAAGCTATCAATAATATATATGCATGTTAAAGTTATGCGTGCAAAAGTTTGCATGTTCAATTAAAGTGTCATTCGTATCAACTACATTCTTTCACATTAAAAGTGTGTTTGTTACACATAAATAAAATTAAATAAAAACATAAATAAAAACTTTAATGCACCTGTGACAGCGAGAGAAAGGATCGATGCTGTAAATCTCCCTCCCGATTACAAAGGGCGCTGTGTAAGGGGGAAGGTAAGCTGCCTCCTTGATCTACTACCTCGGTGGTAGGTGGAAACCGGAAGGTAACCATATTAGAGGGGCGTAGCTGCAAGTACTCAGGACGATTCCATTGCAGCCAGCTGCGGGCAGCCCTCTATTGGAGAAACCACGGCGACGCGCTGACTGCAGGGAGGAGTTTGCTGGGTACAAAAGGGAAGCAGCTACGCCAAAACCTCCCTTGCGCTGAGTTAAAAGCGATCGGCCGGAGCCGATGTTTTGTTTTTGTGATTACGTGTTTTGTTTTTGTGTGTGTTAGCAGAGGACGGGAGGCTGTAGCCCGCGAGCCAGCACATACCCCAGAGCACGCCTCATCGCACAGCACTTCACAGCACAGCGCACGCACCACAAACCCTGAAAGAGAAGAGCACATTTTCGTGCACGGAGGACTGTGGTTATTGGAGTGTGTTTTGTTTACTTTTGTTTTAGCAGGACGCTGAGTTTTGCCCCACTACCATCGCTGGTACTGGGGCTTATTATTATTATTTATTATTATTATTATTATTATTATGAATTATTTTTTCAAGTAGATTTATTTTTATGATCTTTTTGTTTGTTAATTATTAAAACCTTTTTGTTATTGGGAGAATTCAGTCTGGACATTCACTTTCTACTGCACCACACCGTTCAGCGTGTCACAGCACCTTAATGAACTCTTCTTTAAAGCAGACAATTCCATGTCAATGGCCCCAACAATGTATTCCCAGAATACAAGGCAGTGGCAAAGTGGCTGCTGATTAGAAACAGGTGCGGAGGTGATGCAGTGCAGAAATAATGACACAAAGAAACTATAATCCGGTTTGGAAAAGGGGATTCTTTTTATTTATAAAAGTCCCGGTCTGGCGACCAAACAATAATCCTCCGGCAATACACACCAATGTGTAAAGCTCGGAAGGAAACGATAAAGGTTTGCAGACAAAATAATAGTACACGTTATCCGCCCCACAATACAATACACGGTCACCAGTCCGGGTGCGTGCAGTAGTGTTGGTGGTGGGTGATAACAATTTAACAGTAACAGTGGTGTAGTGTTGTTCCGGGTAGTGCTGGCCCAAGGCGACAGCTCCGGAGATGTGTTTGCTGTCTAGTGAATTTACAAACAAAAGGCAATTACTAACAGCGACAAAAAACAAGCAAAACACTCACAAACACTTTTCACAAATACAATTCAAGTGGGAACTCTCCCGGTTCATCCAGTTCCGTGCTTCTCTGAACCAAGCGAAGGAAAAGATTTACGATCCTCTGTCCCCTTTATGCTATCACGCATGACCCCTTGGTAAACGATTGCAGCTGTCTCTACTGTCTGCAGCTGCTACATTGTTTCCCTTCTGGGTCAATACGTTCCTGCAACAGAGTCTCGCCTTCTTCCAGACTGATCGACTTCCCATCCCAGGAAAAGAACTGTCAGGCCTGACCGTCCAAAGCCTTTCCCTTTCACTGCTTAGCGCCCTCACAGATCGGGAGGGAGATTTACAACCAAAACTCATTATGTTTCTGTCGCAATGGTATATACAGTATTTCATTGTTTTTTTTTATGTACTCACTAATGAAGGATGGCAAATCAACAAAGGAGGTAGGTGTACTTAAATTAACAAGAATTAACCTTTTCACCTGGTATGGGTGTTGCCTGTATAACTGTGCTTTTTTAGTTTCTAATCTTTTAACTAAAAATGCCATTCAATATTTAGTTAATGCACAAGCATAGAGTAAAATATTATGATTAATTACAGAGACCAATAAATAATAAATTAATACTTAACTTAGAAGCACTAAAAAAAAAACTTTTAAGAAATGTTATTTTTTTAATGTACTTTGTTTATCCTTTTTAGTTCTCCAATATTATTTTTGGCAATGAGTTAGGCACTTGCTGTGCTGCACAGTTAAGTCAAGGGAATAAGTTTGGGATTTAAATATAGTGTTATTTACTCATGAAGAAAACCATAACTCAGTTATGAGCAGAATAAAATAAACAAATCCCCTGGGCCAGATGAGATCCTCCCAATAGTACTCAAAGAAATTAAAGAAGTTATTTACAAACCGCGAACCAAGATCATGCAACAGTCTCTTCACATAGGGGTTGTGCCGACAGACTGGAGAATTGCAAACGTAATACCGATCCACAAAAAGGGAGACAAAACCGAACCAGGTAACTACAGACCAATAAGCCTGACTTCTATTATATGGAAACTTATGAAAACTATAATAAGATCCAAAATGGAAAATTACCTGTATGGTAACAGCATCCTGGGAGACAGTCAGGGAGATCATGTCTAACTAACCTGCTTGACTTTTTTGGGGATGCAACATCGACAATAGATAACTACAAAGCATATGACATGGTTTATTTTGATTTCCAGAAAGCTTTTCGCATAAAAGATCGCATAAAAGATTAATTCTCAAACTGAACGCAGTAGGGATTCAAGGAAATGCATGCACATGGATTAGGGAGTGGTTAACATGTAGAAAACAGAAAGTACTGATTAGAGGAGAAACCTCAAAATGGAGCGAGGTAAACAGTGGTGTACCATAGGGATCAGTATTAAGTCCTCTGCTATTCCTAATCTACATTAATGACTTAGATTCTAGTACAGTGGCTCTCTAAAGTATTCACCCCTCTTGGACTTTTCCACATTTTATTGTGTTACAACATGGAATCAAAATGGATTTAATTAGGAGTTTTTGCCACTGAGCAACACAAAAAAAGTCCATAATGTCAAAGTGAAAAATAAAATCTACAAATTGTTCTAAATTAATTACAAATACAAAACAGAAAATAATTGATTGCATAAGCATTCACCCCCTTGAGTCAATATTTGGTAGAGGCACCTTTGGCAGCAATTACAGCCATGAGTCTATTTGGATAAGTCTCTACCAGCTTTGCACATCTGGACACTGCAATTTTTGCCCGTTCTTCTTTGCAAAATTGCTCAAGCTCCGTCAAGTTGGATGGGGACCTTTGGTGAACAGCAATTTTCAACTCTTTCCACATATTCTCAATTGGATTGAGGTCCGGGCTTTGACTGGGCCACTCCACCAAGTCCCAGGTCTCTTGCAGACTTCAGCAGGTTTTCCTCCAGGATTTCTCTGTACTTTGCTGCATCCATTTTGCCCTCTATATTCACAAGCTTTCCAGGCCCTGACGCAGAGAAGCATCCCCATAGCATGATGCTGCCACCACCATGCTTCACGGTAGGGATGGTGTTCTCAGGATGATGTGCGGTGTTAGGCTTGCGCCAAACATAACGCTTAGCGTTGAGACCAAAAAGCTCTATTTTGGTCTCATCAGACCATAGAATCTTCTTCCACTTGGTCTCAAGAGTCTCCCAAATGCCTTCTGGCAAACTCTAGCCGAGATTTGATTTGAGTTTTTTTCAACAATGGCTTTCTTTTTGCCACTCTCCCATAAAGGCCAGTTTGTGAAGCACCCAGGCTATTGTTGCTGTATGCACAGTGTCTCCCAGCTCAGCCGTGGAAGACTGTAACTCCTTTAGAGTTGCCATAGGCCTCTTGGTGGCCTCCCTGACTAGTGCCCTTCTCGCCCAGATACTCAGTTTTTGAGGACGGCCTGTTCTAGACAGATTCACAGTTGTGCCATATTCTCTCCATTTCTTAATAATGGACTTTACTGTGCTCCGGGGGATATTCAATGCCTTGGAAATGTTCTTATATCCTAACACTGCTTGGTGCTTTTGAAGAACCTTTTTCCGGATTTGCTTTGAATGTTCCTTCGTCTTCATGATGTAGTTTTTGTTAGGAAATGTACTAACCAACTGTGGGACCTCCCAGAGACAGGTGTATTTAACCTGAAATCAAGTGACACACCTTAATTGCACACAGGTAGACTCCATTCAACTAATTATGTGACTTCTAAAGACAGTTGGTTGCACCAGAGCTTATTTAGGTGTGTCATACAAAGGGTGCTACTCAGTCTGTGAAAAATAAGAAAAGCAAAGAAAAAAAAGTCCACAGCACACTGTTTCTGCCGTGTACTACAGTCACTCACACAGTCTCTGGTTCTCCTCTCCTTACACATCATCCCGTTCCTCTTCGTCTTGCTTGTCTTTTTGTCTCCTCTCCTTCTTATCTCGGAGTCCAAGGCACGCCCCCCCCCCCCCACCCCCAGTGCACCAGCCATCAATCTAAGCAGACACGACTTCCCGCTATCCACCCCCTGAAGTTGCAACATTCCATCCCTTGATTTTGACAACAAAGTTGCAACTGGGGACATTCGCGTGGCAAGCTGAGCACCCAATTGGCGGTGGTTCTCCCATCTATGACGTCCCTGAACACCTGCTGCACTGCTGTTGCCCCTGGGCCAGAACCTTCACTCCGCAGTTACAGCAGACTCACATTTGTACCAATACCATTGAGTATAATATGTATTATTATTATTACTTACCTATAGGACCTCGGTTTTACATCTCATAAGTCAAATGAAACCTGCTGAATAATGTAACGTTAACATATTGAATTACATACCGCTTTGTAGTTTTCCATATACTGGTTAAATAAAAAGGTGTAGCAAGATCCTACAGTAATCCCTAAATCACCCATATGAAAATAAATCATTATACAAAGCTGCTGGTACAAAGCCGGGAGAGTACAAAAAATGATTTAAAAACATATTCAGTCTTCCATGATATATGTGCAGCTCTGTCTGGGGGAGGAGACCATGTCATAATAATGAGCTCTGGCTGCCCCAGGCACTGATGGCAGACAGATAGTGACAGGGTTTGCACCAGGAAGCAGGCTCTCTGGAAGGAGGACTCGTCTGCTGGGACAATACCTTCTTTAAAGAGAGAGAGAGAGAGAGAGAGAGAGAGAGAGAGAGAGAGAGAGAGAGAGAGAGAGAGAGATTCAAAATCAGCAAGCAGCTCTACATCCAAGGAGAATCAGGCTCCAACAGGATACTCATCAATAACTAGAAATACTTAATGAAGACGTAACTGATAAACTAAAAACTCACTAGCTAATTATTAAAATAGTGACTTTTCAGTTTATATATATACAGTATATATGAGTAGTCATACCTGTACCTTATTCATATATATTAATGTTGGCAAAAGCCATCACCATTGTTCGACATATTCATGAGAGAGTGGAGGTGGATGCAGTGTTACTTACGCAATATCAATTCCGGACAAAAAAAGATTTTAAAGTATGTACTGCAACGATTAAAAAACTGAAGGTTTGCCAAGAAACGGTGGGTGCAGCTCCAGCTCCCCTATTTCCGTGTCTCTGTCACTGGCACAGTGGTATGCGAAACTCTTACCACCCAAGTGCAGTCAGCAGAACTTGATCTGGGTTAACAGTTAAACCAGTGGTGATTTGAAAATGATGTGCAAAACATGTGCAACATACAGCATAATGTTAAATGTTACATTAACAGTTTTTTTCCACAAAGTTTCCACTGTATTTATTAACTTTTGCAAACTTCTAAATTATTTTGGCGAAGGATTCATATTTCTCAATGGGCAGGACAAACTAGAAATGGATGGGGGTCAAACAAAAGTAGAAGTGTAAAACATGTGCCGTTAGTTGGTCAGAAACTTTGTGACCATGTCACCTTTTGATTTGTCCACTTCCATTTCCAAAACTAAATACTGCACACCTTTCCTGACAATATCATATGAGCCAGCATTACACTTCAGCCATCAACACCAGACAGAAGGATATCGACATTATCATATGGAAGGAAGTGCAAATGGATGGAGACACATATGGATCACATTAGTTTACTGTAAAGCTACGTCTTAGTTGGTGTTTATCTTGGCGAGAGCCTAGTTCAAATCAGCATGAAGTTTTAACATCTACTCTCGTGTAATGGAAATCATGAAGATCTGGATACGTCCAGTGACTGCTGTGAATAGTGCAGCTGGCAACAAGGGAAAGACCTCGTGACAGCCTGGAGAGACAGCTGACAGGAGGAAAGAGACCCCATTGGGGCTGGCAAGGGTTAGCTACCCTTGTTGGCAGTATCCAGCTCTGTGTTTACAGGATGCTGGAGACACCCGCCCAAGCTTCTAAGAAATTAAAGAGAAAAATACCCCTAGTCTAGTCCGAGTCTGCGAGAGCGGGGGCGGAAGATGACTCAATGGTGGACAACACGGTTAACAACTTAGGAACGGAAACGGATATGAGTATGGAGAGTACTTCAAAAAAGACTTGTTCAAGATCTGCAGTTAGCAAAGACATGGAACTCCAGGTTTGTGTCTGCGGCTGGAGCAAGGCGACAATGGTCAGGGGTTTAAAGATTCATCAAGGGAGAATGAAATGCTTGAGGGAAAAGGGACAAGGGCCCCGCATTGATCAGTACTTTTTACGAAGTCAGTCAAGTCAGTCGAATGAAATCCAGCGACAGGAAGCAAACCACAGTTTGCAGGACATCAGCACCCCTGTCATAGACGTGAGGAGGACTTGCAAGGACACAGTTAGTGATGAACCTAATGATTCTTGTGAACCCGGTCAGACAAACCAGCATAAGAGAGAAAAGAACCTTAACGGGCACAAGCCTGGAGTTAAATGGCCAAGAGCTTGTGAGAAACCTGCATGGGACACAGTAAACACAGATCTCTGCTTTGCATTGGAAAGGTTAAGTGGAACAGTTGAAAAGAAGCTGGATAAATTTGGGGACATCATCTACGCATATGGAAGCGAGAGGTTTGGAGTTGAAAAAAGGAAGGAAAAAGTTCAAACTATTCCTGGAAAGTCTAGATGGCAGCAGGAGATTGAACGTTTAGTTAAAGAAAGGAGACAGCTGAGGAAGCAATGAAGAAGAGCAGAACAAAGTCAGAAGGAGGGACTCAATCTCTTACAAAGGGTCATAGAAGATAAGCTTGCAACATTGCACAGAGCTGAGCGCCTACGGAAACGCTACAAAAAGAAGGAGCGTGCGAGAACTAACTTTTATAAAGACCCATTCAAATTTGTAAAGAAGTTATTCACCAGTGAGAAGAATGGCACACTAAAAGCATCTAAGTTTGAGCTGGAGAGATATTTGGAGGAAACACATACAGATTCAAAAAGGCAGGAGCCTATGTCAATTCCTTCAGACATCCCACCAATCAATCCACCAGAATACCAAATGGAGGACTGTGCACCTAAGGGGAAAGAAGTAGAGCAAGCTGTAAAAAAAGCAAAGTTTAGGGCAGGCAGGACGGGTAGGTGACATAATCACACACTAGGGTTGCCATCCATTCTGGTTTTGCCTGGATTGTCCTCTTTTTGAGAAATGGGAAATCTCTAAGACTTCCTTGGACATTAAATGTCAAAGTATATGATTTATTTATTTATTTATTTATTTATTTTTGTACGGAATGACTCTGGTGTCCCGGTTCTTTGTAAGTCAGAGGTGGGAACCCTATCACACACGAAGACATAAGCCCGATATACGCTCTTTGTAATGGAGCCGGCTGTTTTGTACAGCAGTATCAGCGCTATGCTTGCGAGAGGTCCCAGGTTCACGCCCGCCTGTGTGTGGGTTGCCTCGCCCTGTGTGATGCGCCTGCCTGCAGGAACTGAGGTTCGCTACAATATCTTAACGAGCAGTGCTTCTTATGACTATTTCTTTTGTCAGCAACATGAGTACAGTACTTGAGTGCAGATCAGAGGCACAGTACTTTCACTTCACACAGTATATTTATGAATTAATGTTGCTGTGTTTCCCTCCTGTCTCTACTGTTTCCTTTTGACTGCATTACACATTCTTTCATGTATTACTGTTTACTATCTATTTCATTGTTGTTTGTGCTATCTATTCCTTTTATGTGGCGTGATCCTTCACAATATTATTGTGTTCTCCTTCAAACACCAACGCAACGCTGGCTTGCTTCTTTTAAGGTTTTGATGCTGACTATTAGCTACAGGACCCCGCTGTTATAAAAAAGTTATTACTGCTTACTGCTGTGCTATTGATACTGCTTAACATGTTAATACTGTTTAACATGTTAATACTGCTTAACAAATAGCAGTGCTGTTAATTGTTTTGTCTTTCTACTACTGTCTTTCTTTATTATTATTATTATTATTATTATTATTATTATTATTATTATTATTATTATTTATGATTTTCCCTTCGTTGTAAATAAAACCATAGTTTAATTATAACGCTATTAATAATAAACAAATCATACAGCATATGGTCCTAATAGCAGTTGTTAAGTATTCTGTAAACATTTCGTCTACTTAGTTAAAAAGTGCAATATGGGGCTTGTTTTCAAAATATATCGCCACGGACATGGATTTTACCTAACGTATTGCAATGTTGTCAGACGTCCCCCACACTGTATGTACAGTGTACAGTCTGACCTGCACACATCTGTATGCACATATTATAACATCTTATAATACTGTAAGTGTATGATGGTGACTTCTGTTCATGTTGAGTTTATTTATCTCAGAGGTGAGGAAAACCAGTAATGCATGATTAGAGGAATTCACTGAACAATTAACTATAAATAAAATGTGTATTGGGTTGGGGAGTTGTACAGTAATTTTAAAAGCTTAATAAATGTATAATGAAGTGTTTCATACATGGCATCAGTGTTGTGCAGTGGGTTTACCAGTAGGTCATGCAACAAGATGAATGTAACATAGATAGAGGTCGACACTGGTACCCCAAAAATGGGTACCCGTCGGCTTTTAAATTACCTACACGACCCGGGTCTAATTTTACTACCCGGGTATCAATTTATTAATTTGAGAAAATATGCCATTGATTATTTATTTATTCTTCTCAGTAATTTATTGGTATACCACAAGACACTACTTTGGGTGGCACTAGGACCCAGTGAAAAGGCTAGCTTGCCTGCCTTGGTTGGTGCGCAATGCATTGTGGGTCTCTCGGATCAAACAAAATTAAATCTCCTCTCTCAAAGCAAGCTGCGCATGCTGCACGTTGCTGCTAGTAACGCCTTCTCCAAACCTTTAACAAATTTACCAGCAACATCACCTATTTATAGTTGCATAATTAATGACTTATTCTATTTGTTTGATGTTGAAAAGTAATTACATTTAATGATTTAATTTATCACAATGAATCACAATTAATTTAAATTTTTAAACGGCCTATAGTTAGTTTCTGGATTATCAGACGATACAGAGTCAGTTTGATGTAATTGTTGAACATTAACTTTATTGTAACAGTACACATTACTTATCATGGATTAGTACATTATACTATTAATTACTATTTTATATCGATTAATTCATTTATTTATGTGAGTAACATGTGTCTGCAATTCATCATGAATTACATAGTAACAGACACTTATTTTAAAGTGTGACCATTTATTTAATATAGCGGTAACAAGGCTGTTCACCCCTCTTTGCATAAAGATAACATGTCGGTCCCCTCCATTAACAAGGGAACAGCAGTAGTTTTAGCAGCTATTTGAATTATGAGTGGCAGGTCACTCGTGATCTCTGTATCTTTGGTTCACAGCCGCAGCTACTTTTCAAAGCTGTGCTGGATCTGCACAGATTTTTGAGCGTGGAGCTTCGTGACGTCACGTAGCATCCCTCGCAGAATGGGTTCTGGGCAGAACTGCGGAAATCTGTGCTACAAGAACGCACACAGCATGAACTAACGACAGTGCGCAGTCGCAGACTGTCATGCTACTTGAATACAATGGAAGGTCGTCTGGGTCAAAAGCGTGTGCTGTTCAGTACACGTTTCAAATATATTACTACGCGTAGTACTGTGATACACTACGGACTACGCGTTCTATTTTGTTAACTACACATAATATTTTTACTACACGTACAAATTTGGGCCAATCACTTCTTTAGAAATGAAATAAACGCCAATTAATTTGAAGAAAGTAGTACATGTACTAAATGATCCAATGAATTGTCTCCTCACATTTTCCATGCTCTTCCAAAAGTAATCAGGGATTCTGAGTCTCAAAACATACTTTTTTAAACTTGCCTTTCCATTTTTTTAACTTCTGTTTGAACAGTGTTTCTTATGTGCCTTTACTTTTCCTGTATTATGTTTTTTTTATTTTTTTTATTTCTGTCATCGTAAAACTTCTAATAATCGCCAGGTCTTTTTTAAACGGCAAGTTATGAATAATAATGCAATGTGCGTCATTTCTTTATAACATTTACCGATTAAAATTGGTACACGTAGTACAAATGTTTCTTGCAGATGAGACCAAATGCTATCTGCATTTGACCTCAATCAGGGTACCATGTTTAGGCTGCCAGTCAGGACAAAAGAAATGGCTTAGATGTCAGAAATTTCTCAAAAAGTCATAACCCCTAGTGATATCAAGCAGCTGTTGGATGCACTAATGGTAGACCGTGAAGGTTTGATTACCTTTTCACCACTGAAAACAGCAGGAAGAAAACTTCTTTCCAAAACCATGTGAAGAACTCTTTGGCTTCAGGTCCTTCAATGGTAGCTATTGAGCCATGCCAGGTTATTTATGAAATGGAAATCTCAACTCCTATAAGAAAACCCACTCTGTGGATTATAGCAGAGCAGTTTGGCACGTCACTGAAAACCACTGGTTATGATTCAAAGGTACCACAAGGGGCTGTTGCAGCAAGTGTGCGTGCTCTAGTCCAAAATTGCAAAGCGTTCTGTTTTCTACCATTACCAGTTGAAACAGGCCTCCCAGTGCAGGTCATGGAAATTTTGAAGTGGATCCTTCCTCTGGAAAGAAGATGGCAGAAGTTTGAAGATAGGGTTGTGCGTTATGGTTTGCCTCTCCCACGTAACCAGACAGGAGGCTGTGTGGTCCGGTGGTTAAAGAAAAGGGCTTGTAACCAGGAGGTCCCTGGTTCAAATCCCACCTCAGCCACTGACTCATTGTGTGACCCTGAGCAAGTCACTTGACCTCCTTGTGCTCCGTCTTTCGGGTGAGACGTAACTGTAAGTGACTCTGCAGCTGATGCATAGTTCACACTCCCTAGTCTCTGTAAGTCGCCTTGGATAAAGGCGTCTGCTAAATAAACAAATAATAATAATAGACATTAATCAAAAGCAAATTTAGAATTAAAATGCTTTTGGATTACTGTCTGAGTGACATTGAAGAGAACAATTCCAGCTGTCTGAACGGTTTGCCTCTTCAGCTTACTCAAGATGAGATACTTAGGGCATTTAAAACCTCATCAAAATACCTTACAAAGATTATGAATCTGTTTAAAGGGTGTGAAGAGCTTTTTGCAGATGACAGCATTTATCTCAGATACTTGCTGTGCTTTGCAATGCCATGTTTCTGAAAGAATTAGCCATTTCAGACTCTGCAGAGTACCTCAAAAGCATACTGGAAATCCTTCTTCAGAATACAATTGTTGATCCTCAGCTTTCACTGCACTGTGGGAATATTTTGAAGATGAGACGCATTCTGTGACAAAAAGAGTAAAATGAAAAGCAGATAATTTGATGAAATTAAGGTACTATTCTCAGATTCCCATGTTGTACCTGTAATATGTCCACATAGTAACAACCGGCACTTGCTTGCAACAGTGAAGTCTTTACATACTATTGTTTGTCCCACGTTACATGAGGAAGCTGCAGTTCTTTATAAACTTGGATTTGCTACATTGGATGTGTTGTCTTTCCCCCGGCAACTGTATCGTTGTCCCCTTACGCCTGAGCTGCTGAGCGTTGACAATGCAGATGCTGTTCTAGAACAGTTATGCAAGCGGGAAAAACAACAGTTTGATCAGCTGGATGACTGTGACTTCAGAAGGCTTCAGCTATATTTGCATTCTGGAATAAAATCCTGTGCGAATACAAAGACCTACCTAATGAAATTCAAAGCCTTACCACTTTTCGAAACAGTGCAGAGGGGCCGCCAAAGGATTGATAGACACAACAGAATTTATATCGTGAAAAGAGAACAGCTGCTGAAGTTCCCAGATCTGTACCACATTTGTGATGGCACTGCATTCCTTAAATATAATTAAAAAAATGTTTTCTTGTCAGATACAATGAAGGTACCTGTTATAAATGATATGGAGTTCTATGTACGCTTTGTTCTTCCTGCCATAAACAGGCTTACCGAAAAAAATGCATGTTTTACATGCTAATAGATGTACAGTTCCCTTGAAAGAACAGAGGAAGTTTACCGCTGTGCAGTTGTTGTGGAACATGTTAATACCATTATTGCGGCTACAGAAGGAGTCGTGTCCCAAAGATACAAAATACAGATCGGACAAAATTTCTGGAAGTAAGCTCCTTTGATCTTTATCAGTTTAAGCGGCCAGAGTTCTCCATCATTAAGTAGGAATACCTGCAGAGAGCTTCTTGTTTTGGACCACCCTGTTGGAGCTAGTCCCAATCAGAGTGGGACATCAGGAAAGTCCCTGGAGGAAATCAAAATGGAAATCGATGAGCGCCTGAGAGATCTGGGGTCTCCCAGAGGAAGACAGGCATAAACTGGCTAAATAAGTTTACAAATATATACAACAGAAGATCGCAGGGCTTGAGCAGGGCAGGAGTGGGAATAGGGGAGGTTTTGGGAGCACAACAGCAAACCAAAGACGTTCCGGTGCACAAAGATATCAAGACACCAGAATCTTTTTCAAGCAATGTGACAGAGAGGCATCACGACACCGAATGGACAGGAGCAGCTTTCACCAGTATTATTCTTCACAGGAGTTTAATTTCTGGACTTTCCACAGTAGGCAGGAAAACTCCCAGACAAACTCTGCAGAAGCTCACCGATGGTTCAGACAAGCCAAGTGTGACCTTGCAGCAGCTTCTAACGACATGGGGCACAGTGCTACTGAATGGGTTCTCTTTAAGGTACACCAAGCTGTAGAAAAGGCTCTCATAGCTGCAGAGTACAAAACAAATGGACATCAACTGAGCAATTGTGCCACTGGTGCACTTGCTAGCCAAGTATCTCAATACAGCTTGAGCCTTTGTAACCTACCAAGCATAATAAGCAGGATGAAGACATTGGTCGTTGATGGGAAAAAGACACAGTACCCAAATTATCATCCTCTGCTACTCATACCAAATGATTCTTACAGTGCTCAAAATGAACAAGAGGTGCTGGACTTGGCTAATGAAGTTTTGACAAAAATATATTTAGCTAAGATAGTGATTTCGCCACTCGTTTTTTGTGGCTGCTCAGGGACTAACTAGCATATGTTTTTTTAAACATCAACTGTTGTTTAGCCTTTCCAAATGCAAAATAACGTAATTTTAGCAGAAGGTAGAAACATCTAGAAAACTTACGCTAATCAGTCTTTTTAGCATATACAGTACATTAACAATTTGCTTTTAAAATGTGTTTATTAAAGACCTTGATAAATCTGCTCCATTTTCAGAATAACTTTAAACTTATCCCAAGCAGGTTGAGTCCTTACCAGTTCAGATATTTTTGTGTTTATTAGTTTGTTGTCCATGTATTACTGTAGTATTTAACAAAGCATACAGTAAGTGCAGATATGATTATTTGTTTTTTAATTGCAGAGAAATATAATGTAATAACCTGCCAAACAACGTCATTAAAATAAATAGTTGTTGTTTTTCTATTTGTAACCTAGTAAATGCAAATCTTATAAACATATCTAACATCTATATATCTATTTGTTCCAGTGGTAAACCTGCAACCTACTGTAATTTTAAATAGTAAATTCTGATATTTTATGTGTACCACTACCAGCATTTTGTTCTCTGTATTTTGAAAAACATTACATTGTGTTTGTAATGTATACAGTTATTAAAAAATATGTATTTTAAATTGAATTTGTTTCTTCATACTTGGATATTGTATAGATAATGAATGATGTATTTAAAGGTGTTGTGCCCCATTGAGTAGCAATTAAGTGACCATTTATT
Source organism: Acipenser oxyrinchus oxyrinchus (assembly GCA_030684275.1). Classification (NCBI taxonomy): domain Eukaryota; kingdom Metazoa; phylum Chordata; class Actinopteri; order Acipenseriformes; family Acipenseridae; genus Acipenser; species Acipenser oxyrinchus. The sequence continues at coordinate 18,373,215 of CM060257.1, read as the reverse complement.
TCTCTGCATGTTTTGAAATTTATAGCACCAATAATGTTTTTTTACACTCTTTACTGTAACTGGATATAACCTCTGTCCTATATCTTTGCAACGACACTTACGCAGTACAGTAACTATCCTCAGAGGACAAGTCTAAATGGTGTATTTGTTTGACGATGACTTTTATCCCACATTCATGCTAAACTACGGGGTATAGATAAGCGTTCCCATCTTCCCTACTGGCTTAAAAAACCAATATCCCATCCAAATAATTTGTGTTTTTCAAATTGTTTACTGTCCCTATTGTGTCTAAAGCGCAGAACTGGTTACTTCTGGAATTGTCCTGCCTATTGATTACATGGAGAAGAGAAGAAGAAGTGATAATGCAGAACCAACATCCTCACATGGAGACCATTTTGTAATGAAAACATTGTTACTGATGAAGGCACAAGCCAACATGTTTCTCTACAGTACTTGACTAAAGGGTAGATTTGATCACCCTACATCCTGCTGAGTTGGATACTTTCAGAGCATTGTACAGTACCAGGAAATCCCTCTGGGTTGCATAAACCAGCTATTTAGAAGGTAATACCTGGATTACCAATTGATGGGTGGTCGATTCTCCAGAGTGATTCTCCAGTGTTGTAAAATGGTCTAATAGTTCAGCTTTGGCTTTTACTCGATTAAAGCTGACATCTACAGTATTAGACATGCACATTTCTGACAATGATTACCATGTAGAGTTAAGTTTAACAATAGGAAATCATTTAAACCCTATGTAGCAGGGCGGTAGAGAGCCCTGTACATTCATTTGTTTATTTATTTTCAGAACGGGGGTTCCCCCTCCGCCCGTGTTATTTTGTGTTTGTTTATGTATTTGTTATTTATGACAGCGAGGCGCCGTGTATTCTGTTATTATTTCTGTGTTTAGTTATGTATTTTAAATGACGGCGAGCACCGTGGGTTTTGCTATTGTTTTGTTTTATGTAAACGTATTCTGGCAGAGGCGAGATTGGTGCTCGTCCTCTGCCAGGAATAATTAGAAAACCCGTGCAGAATGTGACTGAGGGATTATTAAATAATAGATAGTTAATCCCTCGGTCACTAATATAAAAGCCTGCAGCTCTCAGCACTCGTGGTGGGTGTACCAGAGGAGCGTAGAGAGCGAGGAGAGAGAAAAACAGAAACGTTAAGTAACACAGGAATAGTGACAGCAGTTGCCCAGCCTAACCTGTGTAGTATTATTTTGTGTTCGTGATTTGTTTTCGTTTAACTATTTATTTTGCTCTGTGAGCACAGTGTTTTTTTGTTTAAACTTTTATTTATTTTTGTTATTTGTAAATAAAACGGCGGCCAGCTGCGTAATTTAATTTAAACTGCAGTGCCTGGTGTCAGAGTTCTTCCTTCCTGCTTCTGTCTGACGTCACCGCCCAGTCACCCTGTCACACCCTACCACAGTTAACAGTCCTCCTTGCTATAACGTGTGGTCCTCGATAGCACATGAAACTGCACAGAAGAAAAGATTTACAGAATTATTTCATTAGCTATTATAACCACATTTAATGTGCACTCCCCCTAAAACATTGCCTTATACAAGCCACACCCTTTAGGGCCACCAAACTACTGTTTAGTTTTAACACCAAGTAATTGTGCAGGCATGTAGTTTGTTTGATCTGTTACCACCTTCATACTTTGCAAAATTCAGCACTCAAGCCCCAAGTTTACAAAGATTCTACAGTACAAAAAATATGATAACAATAGAAACAATGTACATGATTGAAATCCTTACAAGTACTTAAATCTTTGCCTACATCAGTGATTCTCAGCCCTGGTCCTGGGGACCCAATGTCCTGCTGGTTTTTGTTCTAACCAAGCTCTCAATTACTTAATTGAAACCTTAATTGAACTAATAATTTGGTTAATTTGACTTTTTAAATTGATTAGTTTACAATATGTTGGAGAATTCAAGTTCCTTATATAATTTTATATGTAATTTGAAATCTCCAACTCTTTAAAATAAGCAAAAAGCTCTGATTAGTTCCATTAAGGGTTCAATTAAGTAATTGAGAGCTTGGTTGGAACAAAAACCACCAGGACAGTGGGTCCCCAGAACCAGGGTTGAGAACCACTGGCCTACATCACCTTTGCATGTAGATACAGTTGGCTTCAACACGTTGCTTGGCACAAGTTCCCACCAGTTGCGCAAGTTGCTGTATCGGAGTGGTTCTCCCTGAGTTTACCATCGGGCCGGTTTTGAAATCAGTTTGATTCTTTTTGAAAGGCTCATTGTGGTTAGCAGTACTGGATTGCAGTTCTTGGCTGTAGCTCGATCTCCATGGAGCTGAACTCAAACAAACATCTTGCAAAAATCCGAATATAGGTTGAAGGTCAAACAGAACTAAGTTCATTCATGCTCTGACAAAATTAAACTATAGGTCGGGGGACATAAATAAGGGAAACTAAATTGAAGGCATACTCACATACTAAAAATAAATGTATACAAAGCAAACAATACTTGTGTATGGGCTGTATATTTCTTTGGTGTTTTTTTTTCTATTCTTGGTTTTAACTGGAATTTCACAAAGCGTGAGCTGGGGGGGAGGGGTGTAAGGATAGGGCAGAAGAAGCAGAAAGGAGCAGTTAGTAGGATAGAAAGTGGTCACTGACTGAGGGCAATGATGCCGACACATCTCAGGGGCGAAGGACCCAGCAACCGAAGACAGGATAGAAAAGTGGTTACTGACTGAGGGCGACGATGCCGACACATCCCAGGGGCAAAGGACCCAGCAACCGAAGACAAGATAGAAAAGTGGTCACTGACTGAGGGCAACGATGCCGACACATCCCAGGGGCAAAGGACCCAGCGACCGAAAACACATACGGTGGCTGTGTCTATACAAAATGATGGGGGTGGAGGGGTGGAGGGGGGGTAGAGGCGAGGTGGGAGGCCTGCTCTGGAGGCGAGGAGGAGAGGTGGGTTGAGAACCAGTGACGATAGGGCGAGAGGAGTCAATGAACAGAGGGGGGAGGGGGGGTTCTTGTTGGGGAGATAACTTGACGTTGAAAAGAAGGGGCAGATAGGGGGCTCTACTTGACAGCTGAATGAACTGACCACGCTGAAATTGATCCGTCTTGGAGGTACGCAGCCGAATGATGAGTAAGCATCTGAAATAGAAGAAAGGTCACAGAAACGAATACCCGCCACGGGGAAACTAGAATCAGAAGAAACTGTGAATTCTGAGCTTCTGAGGAGACCAAAGAAGGCTGAGAGGCAGATGATCTCCATAGGTAGATCCTTGTAGGGGGAGAAGTGGCCTTTCCAAAGAGTAGAAATGAGCAAATGGAGAATGTCCGTTGATATAGACAGACGGGAAGGTGAGGCAGAGGGAAAGCTCTTAAGAATCCCATGGAGGGTCAGGCGAACTGCTGGTATGGAGAGAATGGAGGGAGATGGAGAGAATCCCTAGCGTGGACGATGAAAGCCAGTTGAAAACCGGTTTTGATTGAAGGAATAGGATGAATCCGATTCTGGGCACAGAAGGTTGAAAACACTGAGAGGCTGTAGAATATGAAGCTCTTGAAAGGGGCAAGGGATGCAGACATGTAATGCTGAGAAGATTGAATGAGGTTTCTGAGAGTAGGATTCAGTCAAATAGCAGCTGGTGAAGCTGGGGAGTCTGGAGGGGGGTTAGGGAAGCAGATGGGACCAGCTGACGGAACTTGGATCCCGAAAGTAGAGGCAGAAGGGGAGCTGGAACTGAGGGTTGAGGTGGCAGCTGGAACTGAATGAACATATGTAATCGCTGCTGGGGAAGCTCAGCACCCTTTGCTCTCCATTTTCTGGAAACGAGGGCAGAGATGAGATGTCGACCATCCAATGTGTTAGTTAATACTTGCTCGATCAGCGGTTTGCTACTATCATGTCTGCTTGGAATGGAAAAGGTGAACTCACATTCAGAGATTTGGGTTTCACAACTCCAGTCATTCTCCTAGTACTGGAACTCCTTAACTCATAATCAAGACAGATTTCCAGTCTCATACCACGTCTCTCACCATGTAGTAATGCTGTAATATTTGAGAGGATGTGCGGACATATGAATAGATTGCTGAGAAAGTCAAGCGCCCCGTATTTTTGATTAGATGGGGATTAGCGTTAGCCTTGATTGCGGAAATGCTGCCACGATCGGCGTATTGGAGGAAAGCTGGAGCGTTGGAAGCTCTGGAGAAGTGCAATTACAGATTTAAACTGTAAACTAAAGCAACTTTTGCATGCTGTAATAGTGAGAGATCTGAAGAGTGAGCAGAGATCTGCTGTAGTGAGAAGCGATTAACAGAGGGCTGAATAGTGCAGAGATCTGAGAAACTAAACAATGGAGTACTGTCAATAGTGTGCAGTGGCCTGCTGCAGACAGCAGAGATCTGCTGAAGCAGTGATCTGTAATAGTGAACGGTGGACTGCCATCGGTAGAGTGTGGTGGCCTGCTGTAGAGAGCAGAGATCTGCTGAAGCAGTGATCTGTAATAGTGAACGGTGGACTGCCATCGGTAGAGTGTGGTGGCCTGCTGTAGAGAGCAGAGATCTGCTGAATGCGGTGGATATTGATCTTTGAGTGTTAAGGTGGTTTAGATGAAACTGGAGACGGGCAGAGATGAAGAATGCGTTGCTCTGAGGCTGCTGCAAAACCTGAGAGGATGAAGAATGTGTTGCTCTGAGGCTGCTGCAAAACCTATTGATTTGATCAGGAGCAGTCTATGAGTGTATTGTCCATTGCAGGGTAGGAGGCATGGGCGTAGGAAGCGAACAAATATTAGTAGGGCTAAAAATTAGCTGGGGGGAGGGGGACCAAAGTAGAATCATCCTAGCTGAATAGTTATCAAGTTATCACCGGCTTTCACATTATATACTGTACCATTTGACTGATTTTAAAGAAAAAAAAACATCTCAGTCCATTCTTAAGTGCATTGAAAAGGCTTTTTAAGACTTTAAGACCAATCTTTAGAAAATGTAAGACATATTTTCACAGCAAATATACCAAATGTAAATTGTGACTAGTTAAAATACCATCTAAAAATTATTTATTTAAGCTGTACAAATTGTAAAAGAATCAAACCTGTGATGCTTGTACAATACGTACAGTACCAATGCAGTGATAATAATAGTTGATGACAAGGGAGTTCAATCTTTCTTTAATCAATAGAGCAGCACGTCGTTCCAGCTGATCAACAAACAGAACTAGGGCTCAAAGTTGGCCAAAATCCTTAGGGGCATCTGGCTCCTAGATTTTAAAATAAACATTTAGGGGCCAACTAAATACTCTTTGTTAAAATATTTCAGTGACTTCAGTTTCCCCCCCCATTGATTAAATCTACACTCTAGTGTTTTTTTTTTATTAAGCAACATGTATTTAAAAATGACTTAACAGTCACTTCAAACGGCACCCAAAACACTTTGGATTTCAGTTTAGTATTTTATGGTTGCAGAACATGATATTATAATTTAATCTATACAATATGGATGAGATTTCCTGTAACCTGAATGGTTAACAAGCATCCCTTAATCCACTGTAATCAGGCATGAATATACAGAATTCAAACTGTTTAATCACATTTGAAAGTTAAGTTGCTGACAGCCAAACAAAACAGAGGAGCGCACATTTGTGAAATAAATACAGTATTCAAACTGTTTAATCACTGCTCCAAATCAATCTGCCTGAATAAAACATAAATACAGTACAGTAATGACAAGTTGTAAAAAATCATCACTGAAGTAACCGAACAAAGCACGATTAGCAACAACACGTTGGCTGTACCAGATATTACAATTATATTACTTTTGCTAATACATTTTATGACGTACTGTAATTGCAGTAAACACAGTTTCTGATACTTGTATCCTTTAACATGTAGTTAGATTAAGAATATTTTTCTTAGTACCTATGTATTGATTTGTTTACGGTGCCGCTGGGATACTGAATAACTCGCTACCAAACCACGCATATCATATTGAGATAAACGTTTGTATTCATTAACAACAAAAACTAGTGCTTCATAAAATCAAGGAAGAAAAAACTATCAGTGAAACCAGGTTTTATTTTGTACCTGACATATTAAAAAATGATCGCAGAGACTAATTTTGGTCGCCCCTGGCGACCCACAGCTCCCAAATTTGAGCCTTGAGAACGCAATTATATATTTATGAAATTTTGAATGACATTAAGGCTGGGACCAAATCAAAGAAGGCCCTCCACCAAAACTCAGTGACCAGGTAAGGAGGGCATTAGTCAGAGAAGCAACCAAGAGGCCAATGGTAACTCTGAAGGAGCTGGAGAGATCCACAGCTGAGATGGGAGAAGCCGTCCATGGTACAACTATAACCCGGACGCTCCACAAAGCTGGGCTTTATGGAAGAGTGGCGAGAAGAAAGCCATTGCAGAAAAAAACCCATATCAAATCCTGTTTGGATTTTGCCAAAAGGCATGTGGGAGACACAGCAAACATGTGGAAAAAGGTTCTCTGTCTGATGAAACCAAAATTGAACTTTTTGGCCTTAGCGTAAAATGCTATGTGTGGCGCAAAGCCAACACTGCTCATCACCCTGAGAACACCATCCCCACGGTGAAGCATGGTGGTGGCAGCATCATGTTATGGGGATGCTTTTCATCGGCAGGGACTGGGAAACTGGTCAGGATTGAGGGCAAGATGGATGGAGCCAAATACAGGGAAATTCTAGAAGAAAACCTGTTTCAGTCTGTAAGAGACCTGGGACTGGGGCGGAGGTTCACCTTTCAGCAGGACAATGACCCTAAACACACAGCCATTAGCTACACTGGAGTGGTTTAAAAACAAGAACCTGAATGTCTTAGAATGGCCCAGTCAAAGCCCAGACCTCAATCTGATTGAGAATCTGTGGCAAGATTTGAAAATTGCTGTTCACCAACGGCCCCCATCCAACCTGACAGAGCTTGAGCAATTTTGCCAAGAAGAATGGGCAAAAATTGCAGGATCCAGATGTGCAAAGCTGGTAGAGACTTACCCAAAAAGACTCACAGCTGTAATTGCTGCCAAAGGTGCTTCTACCAAGTATTGACTCGGGGATGAATACTTATGCAACCAACAAATGTCTTTTTTTTTGTTTAATTAACTTTTGTGTCACAATAAAAAATATTTGCACCTTCAAAGTGTTAAGTATGTTGTGTAAATCAAATGGTAAAAAACCCAATTAAATGCATTTTAATTCCAGGTTGTAACACTACAAAATGTGGAAAAGTCCAAGGGGGGTGAATACTTATGCAAGACACTGTAAATGATGCACAGCCAGGGCGATCTTATTTTCTTAAACGAAAACAATTTTCAGCATTTTCACCAAACATGTTCTTAACTGTTTTGTTGTTCTATGGCAATTATAAAAAGTGATCACAGAAAAGGCAGTGCAGCGCATGTCTCCGAGTCTGAGGAGGGAGTTTGTTTCGTACCTATAAAGTTTCCCACGGCACTCTTCTGACAAGCTGCTTGTTTCACACACAGTCATTGAAAACTTACTACGTTATTTTCTTGATTGGCTATCCAGCAATACTATCTTATTGACAGAAGTTGTTTATAAAAAAATCATTTTATATTTAATTTAATATCAGAAACTAACCTCAATTCTTAACGAGAGATACTAACAGACTGCACTGATTACTTCACAGTGCAAGCATCGCTTCCTTCTATGTTTTGTTTGGCTGTTTGCAACTTCACTTTCAAATGTGATGTGCTGAAAAAAAACAAAAAAAAACTTAAAATGACAGTATATTTAATAGATCAATCGAAAGCAGGAGTTGTGCTGCTTATTGTGGTGACATTTTTTCAAGTTTCTTGCTGTTTAGTCAACAAGGTACAGCTGCCTGTCACCGATTTGCACCACTGTACAGATCCGCTGGGCGCCGAACGACGATGTTGGCATCCAAAGTGTTAAAGAGAATAAAAATAAATTGAAGACCTTTTTAAGACCTTCAGTTGCAAATCTGTCATATTTAAGACCTTTCAATGCCTTTAAAATGGAAAAAACAAATAAAACTTTTTAAGGCTCCGCGTGAACCCTGAAAGATAACAGTTTGTGTCTCTCTACACACACTGACACTGCCTGTGTGTTGTGGGGGAGGGGCATTTCTTTCGTACAGGAGAGTTTTAAAAGACTGTAAACAGCATACAAGAGCGTGTAAATGAAAAAAAAAAGTCAAAATATTTAGAATAGGTTCCTATGCCTATAGTAGGAGGACACTTTGACTGAAACATTGATAATCGTAGGACATGGTTTCCGTATCTGACTGGCGGCTCACGTTGATGAAATGATTACTTTGAAAGTTGAATAAAGTGCCTTGATGAAGTTGGGCGGTTTGGAGGAGCTGAGCCAGATGAGGAAGCACGAATCTGGGAACAGGAATAGGTCGCAGGAATGGATGCCTGATGCAGGGAAGCTGGAAGTTAATGTGACGGTAGATTCTGAGCATCTCAGAAAGCCGATGAGTGCGTGGCTTTGTGACCAGGTCCTTAAAGGGGGGGAGGAAGAGTTCAAATTGAAGAATGTCAGTTGATATAGGTAGACAAAAGGTTGAGGCAGGAGGGAACTCCGAGAATCCCTCAGACTGCACCCCTCCTGCTCCAACCTCTACACCCACGGCATCCCCTACTAACTCACCCTCCTTCTCCACCTTCTCTCCCCTCTCAGACTCTGACCTCTCCTCCCTGCTCCAGGGTCACAAACCCACCACGCTCTGCTCACTCCACTGAAACCGCCCTCCTGTCTGTCACCAACTCACTAAACTCTGCCCGAGCTGCATCTCTCTCCTCTGTCCTAATTCTCCTCAACCTCTCTGCTGCCTTTGACACTGTCGATCACTCTATTCTACTATCCTCTCTCGCTGACCTGGGAATCTCTGGCACTGCTCTGGCCTGGTTCTCCTCCTACCTCTCCAACCGCACTTACCAGGTAACCTGGCGTGGCGCAACCTCCACACCTCACCCTCTCTCAATAGGAGTCCCTCAAGGGTCAGTCTTGGGTCCTCTCCTGTTCACTCTCTACACCCGCTCCCTGGGCCCCCTCATCGCATCCTATGGTTTCTCATACCACTTCTATGCTGATGATGCTCAGATTTTCCTCTCCTTCCCCACCTCTGACTCCACTATCCCCTCCTGTATCTCTGCCTGTCTGTCTGCTATCTCCTCCTGGATGCACTCGCATCACCTCAAACTCAACCTCTCTAAATCTGACCTCCTTTTCTTTCCCTCCTCCTCCCCCTCCTCTGATCTCTCTATCTCTGTTCCTCTGGAATCTACCACACTCTCTCCCTCCTCCTCGGCTAAGAACCTGGACCCCTGGACCCCTGCCTCTCTTATTCCCAGCACATCTCCACTCTGGCATGCACTTGCCGATTCTTCCTGAGCAACATCCGTAGAATCCGACCCTTCCTCACCAACTACGCCACCCAGCTCCTGGTCCAGGCCTTGGTACTCTCCCGCAACTCCCTCCTGGCTGGCCTCCCTGCATCTGCCACCCGTACTCTCCAGCTCATCCATAACTCCACTGCTCACCCGAAAGACGGAGCACAAGGAGGTTAAGTGACTTGCTCAGGGTCACACAATGAGTCAGTGGCTGAGGTGGGATTTGAGCCGTGGACCTCCTGGTTACAAGCCCATTTCTTTAACCACTGGACCACACAGCCTCCATAGATTTTAAATTCTTTTTCCCCCTGGACACTTATCACTCTTCCTTAAATGTGCTTTACTTGCTCTTATCCGCCCCCTATTTTACTGCATTTAATCCTGTATTTTAGATTACTGTAATCTGTCAAGTGTTATTTAATCTGTAGTATTTTGTATTTAATTATATCCTGATGCAACTATCAATGACACTGTTATCTTCCCCATTATTGAATCGTATTTTGTCAAATTTGTACTTGCTAGAACCAAAGTCATTGCATTTTTCTTACTCTTAATTGTATTATTGCTTGTACTGTGATTCTTGAACTGTATTTGTTTACGACTGTAAATCGCCCTGGATAAGGGCGTCTGCTAAGAAATAAACAATAATAATAATAATAATAATAATAAATAGAAAATAGATACTAATTAACAGGAAATTAGAAGCCCCCCCTCCCCAGATCCACGCCCCCTGAACTACGCAAGCTAACATTAGATTACAACATTTTAAATATAATGTCCTGATAATTCTAAGAAAACACCAGAATGATGAGTTTTGAGGGCACGTTGACTAATATTACATTGTTGATTCATCCAGTACTTAATGCTTTGGGAACACCCACTCATTGTTTAGCATCTGATGTAAAAATAATAATATTTCTGTCATCTTGCTGGAGGGATTGACTCGCAATTTTGCAATTTGAAAGAGATTTTAAAGATAGGGTTAGGGTTAGGATTAAGTATACGATCCATATTTAAATATACTGTACATATGCAATAAGGCCCGACAGGCCGTTCATATATGTCGAATATATGGACGCCTCGGGGCGTTGTGAGGCAGGAGACAAAGTCAAGTACCTCCACCCTCGAGAAGTCCATATATTCAACGTATCTGAATGTACCGAAGGGCCTTATTGCAATTATAATCCAGGTCAAACAGTGGATTTGAAGAAAAAATAAAGCATAAATCGTGTTTAGGGCAAGAAATAATTCTTTTTTTTTATTAAATATCCTTACGCCAACAAAGTAGTCCCATTTATAATGTTCTACTACACACTAAATTAATTAAGCTGAGTAAATTAATTTTATTGGAACATGCAAAAGAAAGTACACCTGTATTTATGATATTGTTGACATTGCCATTGAAAAGATACACTAGGGGGCGGAGTTGAGATAGCACTGAGTTCTTTTTTTTTCCCTCGTCACTGACAGTGCAGACACACTGTTTGAGCAGAACAGTCGGGAGGAATAAAAATAAATACAACGACGTATCGAATTTCAGTAATTTTTCAAGGTATGTGTCTGAGAGGGGTGGATAATTTCCAAAGTCGTAACTGAGTATAAAGACAGCGATTTTTTCTTTTTTTTGCTATCTTCCAGTTCATTTAATTGTTCTTACTACTTTGGGCTTTTTTTACAGGTAATTCAGTTTCATAGTTACAGCTGTACATCTGTAACTGTAAAAGCAAGATGGCTACTGTCCGATACTTTTAAATTCTGAGAGGCAGCGCAGTGATTTAGAATATGTGAATATATAGGGACAGCTGGAACCTCTACCAATCACATTGCTTGTTTCACGTTCAATTGCCAGCCCTGGATTATAAATTCCTATATATTCCAAATACATGGACTATTATTTGAAAAAGAGTGATTCATAATTAACAAGCTATAATTTCCATATTCTGACAACCATAATTACAAGTATGGTACACTGACAACTTTAAGTTCATAACCCAACTGTAGGGGTTAGCCAACCCGAAATGTAAAAGAGTTCATTTAATGAGCCATTGGTGAATTCAGCTGAACTCACTGACCATAAGGTTTTCAGAAGTTGCTCTTGAGAAGCACTGTTTTGTAATTGTTTGTGCTTAATCTCAGAACCAGTAGACTGTTATTTTGCACATTGTTTTTTTGTATTATCACCCAAGCAAACTTTGTTCATAGTATAGGAATTGCAAAAGAGCAATGAAAGGGTAAGCAAGAGGAACCCAATAGTATACCTTGTGGCTTTTCACATATTACACATTTAAACAATCTATTTGGAAACTGTGAGAAATGTTCAAAGAAAAGAGAAAGTTGAACATTTTGCAATACAGGTGTGTGGCAGGTTGGCTGTAGTGGGTGACATCAGACCAGGAAGACAATACACACTCAAGGCAGTACTGGGGTAATGAATGCGGTGCTTGTGTTTTTTAAAAAAAATTATAAATAAAAGATTTAAACAAAACACAAAACAAACAAAACGGCACGTTGGCCAAAAGAGACAAACAAAACAAATGGACACGGAACAAACACGTATCATGCTGGTGGTAAACCAGCACATGTAGCAATTGTTATTGGTTTTTAGTTTCTCTTTAAGCTTTACTTCGCTTTACCTCCCAAGTCTCGTTCTGCCTCCGAACACACTCCCCGTTCAGCCAAAGCTGCAGGTCTTTTATAGTGGTGACTGTCAGCTACTTAAATAATTACTAGCCGATAGTCACGCACGGTCATGGGTAATACAAAAATACAAATAAAACATAAGAGCATAAGAAAGTGTACAAACGAGAGGAGGCCATTCGGCCCATCTTGCTCATTTGGTTGTTAAGTATTGATCCCAGAATCTCATCAAGCAGATTCTTGAAGGATCCCAGGGTGTCAGCTTCAACACCATTACAGGGGAGTTGGTTCCAGATTCCCACGATTCTCTTAGTAAAAAATTGACTCCTATTTTCTGTTCTGAATGCCCCTTTATCTAATCTCCATTTGTGACCCCTGGTCCTTGTTTCTTTTTTCAGGTCGAAAAAGTCCCCTGGGTCGACATTGTCAATACCTTTTAAAATTTTGAAATGCTTGAATGCTTGAAATAATAACAGTAATGGTGGAGAGCTTTTCGTCCGCCCTGCATTTTAAATAATAATAATACAAAACATGCACAGAGGCAGGGCGTAAGTACTCCGTCACAAGGTGTTGTGTCACCAAGGTAGGATTACAGTATTATGCACAATATATATATATATATATATATATATATATATATATATATATATATATATATATATATATATATATGAGAATATAACAGAACAAATGAAAAACATACTGTATATACAAGTATTATGCACAATATATATATATATATATATATATATATATATATATATATATATATATATATATATATATATATATATATGAGAATATAACAGAACAAATGAAAAACATACTGTATATACAAGTATTTATGTACTAATTCATAATCTGTTTGTGCAGTACAAAAATGTAAACTAAATAATTACCGGTGTTTTTCTCCAACATTGTACTGTGCTAGAGTGATTTGCAAATACATTTTTTGTGTGTGTGATTCTGGTCGTGCACCACCAGTAGGCGCTCTCTCGCTCCCGCATAATTTTGCAACGTTTTAAATTAGGTTGCAGCAATGAGGCAGAAACAATCCTTGGACGAGGCGTTTCCCAGGCAGCCAGTGTGCTTGAGTCAGTCACTGTCTGCTCTGTGGTCACTGCCACTGACAGCCTTCTACTAAAGTGCAGACACAAACAGAAACGGGGCAGTCTGTTCCTCCTCCAAAATATACTGGGAAACTAAAAACGTAGAGAAACGTTTGTTGTTTTTTTCTACGCATTTCTACAAAGCTAAAGGACCTCGAGTTCTCCTCGATTCATGCTTTTAATGGATTTACGTTTTTCTTTTTTAAAGGGAAGCAAGGTGATGTGATCGACAAGGGAGATAAAAAGAGGGGGGCCTCTTTATACTCCGAGCCCGGGATCCACGCACATCTGCTGGGATAGCTGCTTGAAAACAAATAGTCCTGCACCGAAACAAGTCAAGGGTCGCGTATCGAAAATGCTTTTTTTTGGCTCAACAAAGTTAATAAATGCCTTCAAACATGAATCGTGTGTTTGGTGATTAAGGAAATAAATAAAATTCGTGTATTGTGGACTAAAAATTGGAGTAGCTACTGTACACCGAATTTTGCAAAAGGCCTTTTCTTGGATTGGAGTCATTTTTTCGCGTATGACTTTGCCTTATGAATGAAGCATATACATCTGACCTAAATAACGATATATATTGGTAACCGTTGGTTTTAATGAAGAAACAACATTTCGTTGTAAACGTTACTTTAAAATGACCGAAAACAAAATCCACAAGACTTTGCACTAATCGTAAATAATAATACAACAAATATTTGGACCAAAAGTGTAAAGGACGAACAAAATACTATTTTCCTGATTTATTTATTTTAAACCTGTTATATTTTAAAGACAGTATATAAGTATGTGTGGGGAATAACGTGATTCATAAGAACACATTTCCAATTACAAGAAGAAAAGTGCCTGGACTTCACTGTGAAATATAATATTTTTTTTATATATATATATATATATATATATATATATATATATATATATATATATATATATATATATATATATATATATATAATGAAGAATCGTGTTATTTTAACTGACAACCACAACCAATATCATTTGCAAAAATGTTTTGCGTTGTATAATCTAAGTCTCGAATACAATCGACGAATGAATTAGCTTTATTTATTGATAGAGGAACACTGAAACATTGAAAACTTTTGGAGTCGTCTTTTCTTTCCTTGGGTCCCTAGGATCGGGCTGATTATGGCAACATTTCAGCGAATTTCATTGTTGGTGTTGAGCATCAACACAGTTCTGCTCAGCACTGTAGCTGGTAAGTAATGTACAGTACAGTACACGTTCAAATCCCTTTTCAATGCAAAGGTGGATTTACCTTGGTGTGTGATGCTGTGTTACCAAAGTGATGGAAGCGAATCATGTACAGGAACCATTATTTTCTAAATAGTAAGAAGAAAAAAGCTTAAATATGTACGATTTTATTCTTAACAACCAAACCAGATGTTAACGTTTAGGTTAAGGGGCAGTCAGTGAAAACGTGAACTTTGGGTTGTGTTTATATTTTACCCATCTTTCATGTGGATGCAACAATAAAGCTGTGTATCTTTGGAAAATTGTAATACAGTATGTACTTGGGGCCAAGTGGGAACAGTAGTTTACCGTATATTCATACATTGTTTTGATATATTTTATTTTTTAATTTTTTATCGTGCACGTGTGTTGCCAGATTTACAGAATTGTGGTTAAGTTTCATATCTCTTTACAGTATCTTTCTGTACTATGGCAGTGATGCACCAGTTAGTGCAGTGTCCGATCACAGTATCACAGATGAAAATTAAACATAAACGATCATTTTATTACCTTTTCTTGTAGGCTACTCAAACACAATTCTGTGAAATATATGTATCTTAGCTGGATTTAACATTGTTTTAATTTAACAGGTTCAGTTTTTACCACACACATGCTTTCTCTAGCTTTGTTTCCTAAGTCATGGAGCTTTAACTGACTTAATGTGAGACTAAAATCCCATTTTACCACAAATGTACAATAAGACAGATTAGTACCAGATCACCAGCAACTGTGAGCTATGCCACTAAAAAAACAAAACACGACAACAACAAAAAAACACCTGAACCATTTTGCTTGTCAGAATAAAAAAGGATAAAAAAGAAATAGACTGTTTTAAAGGAAATAACTGTACACCAATGAAATAAAATACACAAAGATCTGAGCTTCCGATCTCACACATTTGGGCGATCTTGGGCATTTCAGCAGTCTACTGCCCTCACATTTGAACTCTCATGAGTAGAAAACGTGTCCTTAGGTTTCAAATTTTATACACCACATGCCTAAGGTTTCACAGACTATGATTAACCCTAATCTTGGATTGTCTAATGTTACTTTGGTTTAGGTAGTCCAAAAATAGTGCTAAGGGCTTTGTGAAACACCCCTAAGAGAAAAGTATTAAAACAACGACAAAACAAACAAAAAAAAAAACATTTTGGTCATTGAACAATTCCTTAATTTAAGAACCTGTCACTTATTTTCATTAAAATAATCTTGAGGTGTGTGAACAGATTGTCCTGTGTTTTAACAATGATATGTTGTTGCTTGTGTGGGATATATGGATATATCTAATTTCAAAGGGATGCAAATACTATGGAGCGTCATTTGTGCCAAAAGTATCCAGCCATTAATTTGTCAGTTCATTTGTCAATTAGTTTGGCAATTCATGAGTTGGTCCATTTGTCCAGCAATTCGTCCATAAATTTGTCAATCTAATATTTAATTAATTAATTTGTCAATTCATTAATATGAAAGGCGCTTGACCTGCAAATTTCCAATCAACCAGACAAACTTCCCAACAAACAGACAAACTTCCAACTGTCAATCTCGCACTGTGCCAAAAACACTGCAACCTTTCTAGCCAATGGGAGCACACACTAGTATTTTAACCAATGAAAATCCAGCTTCACTCAAAACTGAAGGGCGTTTCAAAAGATATTCTATTTAACAAGATACTCAACTCCGCTGATTTTCAATGGAGACTTCCGTCTCACTGTGCGCAAAGCATTATGGTATATACAGAGAGCTCTGCAAAAAAAATTCTATGGAGAGTCAATGGAGGCATAAAAAATGTTGCTGGTTTTCACCATGTTAAAAAAAATCTACTTTTTTGAAGTAGATTAAACATTTGCTCAAGGCCTTTGCTCAAGGAATGGCAACATTAGCAAATTATGACAATACGTAATTATTATGAAAAATGCTGTTTTCTGAGCACTGTCCTGTTCCGCTGCACATACGCAGTAAATACAGTTGCTGCTGATCGTACACGTCATCGATGATAATATCTATTGACAGCTTTCGGAAGCGGGTAACAGGACATTTAAAAGCTATATCATATCAGATATATTTTATTATTATTTTTGTGTATGTTAATTATATGTGAAATCATTTTATAACAAATATACGGATGAACATTACATTTTTTTAACCTACTTTGTCCAAGTAGCTACCGGTAGTTTGCTTACTGTACTATATTGCTGTGTCTTGATAATATTTTATGTTGTTATGTATTTCTAAAGTAACCGGTGTTACCGGACTGTTAAATGATTTTATGAATACGCTTCTTTAGGGCGATGTTTCTGCGCATGCGCCGCCGAACGGGACAGTGCTCAGAAAATAGCATTTTTCATAATAATTACATATTGTCATCATTTGCTAATGTTGCCGTTTTCTTCAAAAGGCCTTGGGCAAATGTGAAATCTACTTCAAAAGTTTGATGCATTTTTTTAACATGGCGAAAACCAGCAAATTTCTTACTCCTCCATTGACTCTCCATAGAATTTTTTTTGCCGAGCTCTCTGTATATACCACAATGCTTTGCGCATAGTGAGACAGAAGTCTCCATTGAAGATCAGCAGAGTCGAGTATCTTGTTAAATAGAATGTCTTTTGAAACACCCTTTCTAATAAACTGCAATATTATTGGCAGAAGCAGTTTTGAGTGAGGCTGGATTTTCATTGGTTAAAATATTAGTGTGTGCTCCCACTGGCTAGAAAGGTTTTTGGCACAGTGCAAGATTGACAGTTGGAAGTTTGTCTGTTTGTTGGGAAGTTTGCAGAGAAGTCCATCTGGTTGATTGGAATTTTGCAGGTCAAGCGCCTTTCGTATTAATGAATTGACAAATTAATTAGTGATATATTAGATCAGTTAACAAAAAAGTTTATGAATTTACTGTATGAATTGACTAATTTATGGACGAATTGCTGGACAAATGGACCAATTCATGAATTGACAAACAAATTGACAAATTCATTGACAAATTAAGTTTTGGCACAAATGGCGCTCCATAAAATACAAAACAATTAATCAGGGATGGTTCCAAGATGAAAATTGCTGCCATGAATTTCCAAGTATTGTTGTCAGGTATTGGCATTTTTGATGTTAAGTTAAAACAGAAGTATAATGGCCTCCGAATTCTAATGAACACGCAGGGTCCTCCCCAGGAATTCTGTACAGCCGGGCGGCAAAACATTATAGCCGAGAGCACTTTTAACTTAAATATATAATATGACAAAGAATTTGAATAATGTGTTGTCTCTCTTTGACTATCTGGTTGCACTTTTTATATTCTACATTTTCTTTTTCATTACTTTTTTTATTATGGTAAATTACCGTGCTTATTTAGACACTCTGCGATTTGACTGGGGAAAGATAACGTAGGTTTATTGGGGTTCACAAAAAAAAAAAAAAAAAATGGAAACCTTTTCACTTCCTTTTTAGCTTAATTATTTGAGCTCATTGCTTCATTTAAATTGTTTTCTTTAAGTTTTTGTTTTTTCATTTTGTTAATGCATGTCTATTTTTGTTTTTTGCTATTCTACATATTTTAAATGCAGCTGTTCATTTTAACCTTTTTTTTTTTTTTTTCTTTTACACAACAGTACTCGCACACGTTTGGTCACCATCATAATTGCATGAAACAGGAGTATAATAATACAGCACCTCTGCACTTAAGCATTTGTATGTCAGCTGACAAGTTCAATTTATATCCCAGCATGCCTTTCTTCTTAAAGGCATATCAGCCTCTATACATGAACCCCCAATATTGCCCAAATGTTAGCAAAGTACCCGCTAATTTGGGAAAACGTGGCCTCGACTTGCACAGATTCTGCTTCGTCATACGTGCCAGGGACTAGGGTTGCCACCTGAAGAGCTCCAAAATAAGGAACACATTTGTAAGCCTTTAACAAATTGCTGTATTATGTGTGTTAGAAACTTAACAGTACTTAAAAAGAAAAAAAAAAAAGAAAAGTAAATATAATTTAATTTATTGTAGACATACAGTACTGTGCAAAAGTTTTAGGCAGGTGTGAAAAAATGCTGTAAAGTAAGAATGCTTTCAAAAATAGACATGTTAATAGATTATATTTATCAATTAACTAAATGCAAAGTGAGTGAACAGAAGAAAAATCTAAATGAAATCCATATTTGGTGTGACCACCCTTTGCCTTCAAAACAGCATCAAGCACCAATTCTTCTAGGTACACTTGCACACAGTTTTTGAAGGAAGTCGGCAGGTAGGTTGGCCCAAACATCTTGGAGAACTAACTACAGTTCTTCTGTGGATTTAGGCAGCCTCAGTTGCTTCTCTCTCTTCATGTAATCCCAGACAGACTCGATGATGTTGAGATCAGGGCTCTGTGGGGGCCATACCATCACTTCCAGGACTCCTTGTTCTTCTTTACGCTAAAGATAGTTCTTAATGACTTTCGCTGTATGTTTGGGGTCGTTGTCATGCTGCAGAATAAATTCGGGGCCAATCAGATGCCTCCCTGATGGTATTGCATGATGGATAAGTATCTGCCTGTACTTCTCAGCATTGAGGAGACCATTAATTCTGACCAAATCCCCATCTCCATTTGCAGAAATGCAGCCCCAAACTTGCAAGGAACCTCCACCATGCTTCACTATTGCCTGCAGACACTCATTTGTGTACGCTCTCCAGCCCTTCGGCGAACAAACTGCCTTCTGCTACAGCCAAATATTTCAAATTTTGACTCATCAGTCCAGAGCACCTGCTGCCATTTTTCTGCACCCCAGTTCCTGTGTTTTCGTGCATAGTTGAGTCGCTTGGCCTTGTTTCCACATCGAGGTATGGCTTTTGGCCTAAGTCTTCCATGAAGGCCACTTCTGACCAGACTTCTCCGGACAGTAGATGGGTGTACCAGGGTCCCACTGTTTTCTGCCAGTTCTGAGCTGATGGCACTGCTGGACATCTTCCGATTGCGAAGGGAAATAAGCATGATGTGTCTTTCACCTGCTGCAGTAAGCTTCCTTGGCCGACCACTGCGTCTCCGGTCCTCAACGTTGCCCGTTTCTTTGTGCTTCTTCAAAAGAGCTTGGACAGCACATCTGGAAACCCCTGTCTGCCTTGAAATTTCTGCCTGGGAGAGACCTTGCTGATGCAGTATAACTACCTTGTGTCTTGTTGCTGTGCTCAGTCTTGCCATGGTGTATGACTTTTGACAGTAAACTGTCTTCAGCAACCTCACCTTGTTAGCTGAGTTTGGCTGTTCCTCACCCAGTTTTATTCCTCCTACACAGCTGTTTCTGTTTCAGTTAATGATTGTGTTTCAACCTACATATTGAATTGATGATCATTAGCACCTGTTTGGTATAATTGTTTAATCATACACCTGACTATATGCCTACAAAATCCCTGACTTTGTGCAAGTGTACCTAGAAGAATTGATGCTGTTTTGAAGGCAAAGGGTGGTCACACCAAATATGGATTTGATTTAGATTTTTCTTCTGTTCACTCACTTTGCATTTAGTTAATTGATAAATATAATCTATTAACATGTCTATTTTTGAAAGCATTCTTACTTTACAGCATTTTTTCACACCTGCCTAAAACTTTTGCACAGTACTGTACTCTGTGTCTCAAATTGCAGAAGTGGTCTTTGGCTTAATACTCAATATCTCTCACAAGCACATGGGTACATATTTTTACGATATCACAATAGGAATACTTTTTTATGTATAGCTGTTATGTGCTGTATATCGCCTTACAGTACAATAATACGACAAAAAATGGACAATGATAATACCCGAAAATAATCTTAATGAAAGTAGCCGACGGAAATCTAGTATTAGGCGGTGGATTGCGCTGATCGCCGGCTTGAAAACCCTACATTCATTGTCACTATTTTTGCTCTGAAAATAATCGGTTATTTTTTTTTAGCATCATTTTTAACGTTTTAGCCTCTCATAGTGCTTAACATAGAAAACCCGCCCCTTCAACTCTCTGATTGGTTAAATGTTGTGTTAAGACGTAAGACAGCTGTCGTGGTTCCAAGATTTTTTTTTTCACCCCACAACGCGCAAGTGATCTAGAAGCGCAATCAATCCTTATTGTTAAAGGCATGGTAGCATCTGCAAGACGGGATCAGGTTTTTTCAGCCGGGCAGCGACAGCCACTGAAAAGGCCTGGGGAGAACTCTGAGCACGGTAAGATCTTGTTTGGTTTTCATAGCTGTGGAGTATGTATTGTAAAATCTGTAAATTCACACTTTCTGTTTGATTCATTCTCCAGATATTCACACTTGCTGTTTTGAGATTTTTACTGTAGATACCCAATGAAACTAGACTCAGCAAACTCAAACAAGACATGAAAAAGCTATAGCTAAAGGAAAAGCATGTAAAGAGTAGCCCTTCAGTAATGATGTGGTTAGGTTTCATGCTATGTCCTTGGGGTAAATTAAAGCTACCGTTAAGCCTTGACAAAAAGATAAGACGGATTACAGTTGTTGAAAATAAGATTGTAGAATTTGTAAAGGAAGGTTTGTATTTTTAAAAACACATTTATGGAACAAGAAAACATACCACCACCCCTATAAAGTAAGTTTGCGCTAAGAAATTCTTTTTGCCTCTTAAATAATATTCAGGACCTGCAATACCAAAAGCATTGTGATCTTGACAATGTACCTACTGTTGGGAGGAAAATCCTGAAATTGAAATTGTTGGGTTTGTATTAGGGGTGCACCGATAATCGGTAGCCTATTGGCATGGCACCGATGTAAGGGAAAACAACAGAATCGGCTGTCGGCAGTTTGTTATTTTAGCTGATAATGTACACCGATATTCATGCTTGAATTTCTTCCAGCACAGAATTTAATGTTTGGTCAGACGCGCTTACTAATGACACAAGAATACTGACACTCATTTTCCCAGTGCGGTGTAACGTGCGATCAAAATGCAATAAATACGTCTCAAAAGAGTGTTTGGATTTTTTTTAAATATCTGAAGACAGCAATAGGAGAGTGAGCATCAAAACAGACTTGATGCTACATTAAATCAAACGAGTAGAATATTATTCTGATGCTTAAAAAAATAAAATAAAAAAATAGGTTGAATCTTAAATAACAAAACTTTAAACTGCTCCTGTTCGCACACGGTGTAACCAATCGACATGAAACTTGGCAGGTATCATCCCGTGTAGATTACAGTTCAGATGCAAAAAATAATTGCACTCCTGCGTCAAACAAGATGGCGGCCTGACGCATTTTTTGGAAAAACCTTTCAAAATCTTCTTGGGAACCGGGGAACCAATTGATCTGAAACTTCGTATATGTCATCAGCAACCAAACCTTCTTCAAGTTTGTGAAGAAGAAGTTGCTGCGATAAATTTTACTCTCAAAATAGCTGCTACCAAATTTGTCAAAATGCGCCCAAACATCAAACTGGTTCTGTTTGCAAACCGTTTAACCAACTAACTCCTAACTTGGTAGGCGTCATCCTGGGGACAATAGAATTCAAATAACCAGTGAACCAATTTATCTGAAACGTTGCATATGTATTCAACAACCAAACCCGCTTCGAATTGTGAAGCATAAGTTGTAGTGATAAATTTTAATATCAAAATGGCTGCCAGCAAATTCACTGAAACGCGCCCCAAACGTCAAACTGCTTCTGTTTGAAAATTGTTTTACCAACTAACTCTGAACTTGGTAGGCATCATCCTGGGGACAATGGAATTCAAATAGGGAAAAATTGTGTTCTTTTGTAAAACAAGGTGGCTGCCAAACCTACATTTTCTTCTTAAATTTAAAACCGCTTCCGTTGAAAAATTGTTTATTTGATTAACTCCAAAGTTGACAAGCATCATCCCTGTGTCAATACATTTAACTTTTTCCAAAATAGTGTTTGTGCGTAAACCAATATGGCCACCTGATGTATTTCTTTAAAGACCGTTCTAAAACTGGCTTATAACTCCTTACAAAGTGCAGATAGGTTAATGGTTACTATGGAACACATATAGGAAACCATATGTGCTCTATCTAAAAATCTTGCCTGTGACCTTTGACCCTTGTGACCTTTGGCCTCACTGACACTCCTTACAGTGCACATAGGGTTATGGTTACTATACAACACATTTAGGAACCCATATATGCTCTATTCAAAAATTACCTTGATCGTGACCATTGACCTCTCCTTAAGGTTAAATGTAAAATTAGTTTATAACTCCTTACAGTGTGTAGATAGGGTCATGGTTACTATGGTGTTTAATGTTATAAACATCATGAGCTCATGAACGAATGCAGTATTTTGAATTGAAACTGCTCCATAAAACTGATCTGTTGCTGACACTTGTGCTGCAATGCTACAGCTTGACAAATTTCCAACTGGTACTGAGCTTGGAAGCTGTAAAACTGCCTGACAGGTGTAGTTATTATTATTTGTAGTTTAGAGTAGATGTAGCCTATACAGTTACTAGACAACAATCTCCCTAACTTCCAAGAAGTTGTGTGCTCTCTTGTGGGCTTTTGTAATTTTCAAGTTTGACTGAATTTTGTAACCGGATATTTTCATGACATATTTTTGTTTTTGATAAGTGAACTATTTAAGTTGGGCTGCATTTTTAAGCAGTGTGTGCTTAAAATAAGAATTTAACTAACGTTGTTGTAGTTGACATTGCGTAGGCTACATTTCTTTTCTACTACAATATAGGTCGAAGTTATAACATGCAATGTAGGGTTGTCAAAAATACCGATACTTTGATACTATCGCGATACCAGATTTCAAAAACGGTTCTGAGCTTCATTAATTATGCATTCGGTAATACCGAAAAGCAAAGTATCGGAGGACTCTGTACTTGTATAATGAAAATTGCGTGTTTGCGTCCTTCATGTAAAAGACGGAGTCGTACTAAAAAAAAAAAAAAAAAAAAGCTTCCCTTTATGTCCGCGCAGGGACACCATACACCCCCTGGGTGGAAACAACGACAACGAGACAGCCAGGATTCAGAAGTAAAAGGTTACACAAGCTCAGCGGCCCGCGCTCTTAGAAAAAGAGAACAGCAGGAGTGCTGTTTGGAAATATTTTGTTTATGAAGCGAATGAACAGGGCAAAGCAAAAGATCCATCCAAGCCCATATGCAAACTTTGCTTTAAGACGGTACAAACAAAAGGAGGCAACACCTCAAATTTAGCAAAGCATTTGGCGGGCAGGCACTCTGACCTCTTTAAATAATTCAGACAGGTTAGCGACAGCGTAGATTATTGAAGGAATGCATCACATATATAGGTTAAAAATACATGTCCTGAAAGAAAACGATGATGAAATGTGAAATTAAGAAAGCAAGCTAGCTAACTTAGCGCCAATGTGTACGGTGTAGAGCTGTACTTTGGAGTAATAGATAGTATTTGTCTGCCTTCACATTAATGTTACAAATAACGACTCTAGTTATCTGTCAATGTATCAAACACACTTAACAGATTTATCTCTGAGGTTAATCTAGCTTTATTGCGGCTGCCCCCGTGCTCAGCCTTCTAAGACGTAGTACACGAGAGCGGTATTTCATAGGCGCATATGGCTGTCACTCTTGGAAAGGGGCGGACTGTGGCTTTTTTAAAAAATTTAGTCGTTGCCAATTAGTTTTTATTATTTTCTCCCCAATTTGAAATGACCAATTATTTTTAGGCTCAGCTCACCGCTACCACCCCTGCGCTGACTCGGGAGGGGTGAAGATGAACACACGCTGTCCTCCGAAGTGTGTGCCGTCAGCCGCCCGCTTCTTTACACTCTGCAGAGTCACCGTGCAGCCGCCTCAGAGCTACAGCGTCGGAGGACAACGCAGCTCTGGGCAGCTTACAGGCAAGCCCGCAGGCGCCCGGCCAGATTACAGGGGTCGCTGGTGCGCGTTGAGCCGAAGACACCCTGGCCGACCTAACCCTCCCTCCCCCCGGTCGACGCCGCCAATTGAGCCGCCCCTGGGAGCTCCCGTCCACGGTCGGCTGTGGAATAGCCTGGACTCGAACCGGCGATGTCCAGGCTATAGAGCACATCTTGCACTCTAGCGAGTGCTTTTACTGGATGTGCCACTTCTAATTATACCCAATATGACTGACTGCTTCATGCTGTGTGAGAGAGCACTGGATGGAGCAGACGTGCAGGATAGCAAAGAAAACATTGCCAAATAAAACAAAAAAAGATTGCGTTTCCCTTGTTTTTGATAATTTTCTTCTTTTATATATTTTGCATTTCTTCCGTTTTCTATAGTTTTGTTAAAAATGGCTGTAACTTCTGTTCTGGTTTTCCAATTTTAATTCTTTCATTTTAGACATGTTCCCAAGACCTTGAAGTTTGATTGTCAAATACATTTTTTTCTACTCAGAGCACTGAAAAAAATATTTGACAACAAATGTTCTTTTTTTTCTAAAAAGCGTATTTTATTTTCATCCTGCCATTCGTTAGTTTTTTGTTTATTATTATTTATTTCTTAGCAGACTCCCTTATCCAGAGCGACTTACAATTGTTACAAGTTATCATTATTTTTTACATACAATTACCCATTTATACAGTTGGGTTTTTACTGAAGCAATCTAGGTAAAGTACCTTGCTCAAGGATACAGCAGCAGTGTATCGAAGAGGTATCGAGTATCGTGAAACTGAACTGGTATCGTATCGAAGTTCAAAATTCTGGTATCTTGACAACCCTAATGCAATGTTTGACAGTAAGTGGATATAAAAGTTAATGTCACATTATGTATTATTTTTTTACAGAAGTGTTTTTACTACTACAAATGCAATGTGTTTTTTTGTGTGACTATGTTGTAAAACAAATGTATAAATTGCTGTCACGCACACAATATAATACTACGTTATTCTTTGTATTCATTTTCTGAAGTAAATGCAACAAATAAACAATACCTGTTCGTTTTTGTCATAAATACAACAAGTAAACGACATCAGTTAATTGTTTAACATTTATAATTATAAAACAGTTTAAATGTAGGTCCTATGCCTTGTTCTAGTAGTTTACCCGCGCTGTCTATTTATTATCAGTATCCTATTGGTATCGGCCGATATGGGTAGAACCATCGGCTGTCGGTATCGGCCAAGAAAATCTTTATCGACGCACCCCTAGTTTGTGTCTTAGCCCAATATTGCCTATCTGAAGCTGCACAGGACTGGAATCCTCCATGCTCCTATTTGGCCAGTATACTGTGTCAATTCTCATGTAATTGTACTTTTTGTTTGTGTGTTTGTTTCATTTATGTAGTTTGTTGCTTTGTATTTCCCCTAGATGACCTTGTTTCACTAAGTGAGAGAGTTTAATTTTAAGGACAGAGTGTCAAAAGCACTGGGTGAAAAGCTAAGATTTGCTAGACGGCTTTAATTTGAAATTGCTTTTATTGTTTAGTGAAAAATCCGCAAGATCAGATGTCAAGGGAGACATGTCCTGGTCCACTGCAGAACAGGATAATTGGATGAAAAAAAGGCATAAAAATAACTCCAACTCCAAACTTTATAAAAAAATAAGGCAATTATATATATATATATATATATATATATATATATATATATATATATATATATATATATATATATATATTAAAAAAAACTACAGATGGCAGAGGGTTTATTTTTAAACTTGTCCTTTGATCTTTTTCTTTATGGATTAGTTACAATATATTTTGGTATAATTTTGTATTCATCATTTCTGAAAACATAGCAAATAAGAAAAAAATATGCTTTATCTCTTAGACGCTTCAGATTAGTATTCCCTCCTGGACATCTTCAAAGTCAATAGTTTCTTAAAAATCGAATCCATCAGGGCCCTCAGTGTTAATTGGTTGTTGGGCAGAAAACAGACAGCAGTTTAATAGCTTTAAAGTACTATTCAAACCATTCCTATCATGTGCAATTGTATTGAGGTTTGTTTTTTTTTACTAAATAATTCTTATAGAATGGGTTTGTGAGGTACCATCTTATTTTTCTTTTACAAACAATTTGCTTAATTTGCCAGTAAAGGGATGTGTTTTTTTTGTGGGGGTCAATTTCAGAATTTGATTAGGGAAATGACTAAAGAAGAAAGTTGTTTTTTATTTCCCCATATAGAAATAATCTATAACTCTGCTGTATACTGTAACAGAAAGTGTGCTGTTCCTAATGTCAGCACAGTTAGAACAAATCGAGACTCTCGCTCTTGTAAAGGTCAAGCCCTTTGCAGATTGACTTCGCTCAGAGCGCAGGTACAGCACCAGTCTTTATTCTGTAACTTGCCCAATTGGTTTCTTTGAATGAGCTTTTCTTCTGGTTTTGACGTCAGATTTATTTTGTTTTCTGAAGCTTAACAAACTGAATTTTTCTTCATCATCATCATGGCCTGTCATCTGTCTCCTGTAAGGCTGTCCCATCATAACATTTTTTAACCTGAGTTTAGGTTGAAAGGATGTTCATAAACAATAGGACCCTATTTTGAAGCGTCCTATTCTACAAATAAAATACTACCAATAAAATAATTGGTACGCATGGAACTACATTTCTGAAAAGTTACTTCTGGTTTAATTTGCTTCAAAATACGGCCCATTGACTTTTATATAAAACACCCCTCAATGGGGAAAAATCAGCAGCAAGTTGAGTGAATTGTTTTGACATTCATCCTCACGGTTAGAAGCAATTTGCTCCTACATTACAGATAATGATGATTTCTCATTCATTGCTTCTGGTATTTCTAAGCTGGAAGCATTTTGGTCCGATTTTTTTAAAATGCCTTTTTTTATTGTTTATTGCAACTTCACAAAAATAATCGTTTGCAGTACATCAATCACAGTAGATCACTGGGAGAGTGATGTATGGATCTTCCAGTAAAAAGTGAAAATTACTTTCATTGTTGGAATGAGATTTACTGTTTATTTTGTAGTATTTTAATGGTGGAAATAGATTATCATTGACAGGTAGATTTTAAAGATGATTTAGGGGCTTCTACCTGCTTGCTTTGTCATTTAAAATTGGTCATTTACAGCAGTTGCTATTTGCTATAATACCAGGATAATGGAAGGATTCATCAGTTCAGTCAGCTGCCCTAAGCAATTCTTTTTCCATTAGTGAGGCTGTTTACCAGAGGATGCTTATTTGTAATGTTTTTGAAGGTACTGCTTCCACCCAGTCAGTGTAACCATGACTAAGCACATTCTCTCTTGGCTGGTTGGAGGTATGTAGTTTTTTTTTTGTTTGTTTTTGTTTTTTTTTTTTTTTAAATCACCTGCCTATGTCCAATGGCCAGCACCAACTGTTTGTTTTTGAACCCTTGCTTGTACAGTAAATAACCAGCACAAATGTTAAGGAGTCATGATTCATATTATCAATGATTATACTTTGCATCCAAATCATTGTATTTAAGAAGCCACATTTACTTTTTATGTGTTTTATTTTTACCCTAAACATCAAGGTAACAAGGGAGGTAGTATGGTGAACCAGGATATATTATGACATTGTGTGGCTCATTGCCTTGAAGAACCTCCATTCCTTTGTAGCTATACATTTTAACTGGTCCCTGCAGGAATTAAAATAAATAAATAAAACAAATGTCTAAGACAGCTTTTAATGTCTCAACAAATATTCAGTTGCTTTTGGGTAGTTTGGGAAACAAGTCACATGTGGAGAAAACAGATGTTTCTATAAAAAACATTAGAAAAAAATACCAGATTAAAATGCTAAATCAGCTTACAGTCTTGAGAAAGGACATTCTGATTGCACATGCATACAAGCGTTATTTATCAATGGTAAGCTGGGTTCAATATGAATAAATGGGGGTCAGTGCTCTCTCTGATTGCAAAGAGCGGAGACAGTAATGTAGAATTGTTAGTCTATGTGTAGGAGTGGCACTGACACAAAGAACAGACAGCAGAGCAACACTGTACATCACAGAAAGGGTCAGACATGGCAGAACAAGACGGGAGGTTGAGATAAGAGACACGTTCAGGAATTCATGAAGAAGAATCTGTGGCTGATGATGTATGAAGATCTGGCCCGATGCTTGTGAGGTCCAGTAGTGGATGCTGACAATGTGAAGATGATTGGGTTTAAAACCAGTTTGCTTTGTACACATTTTAAACTGGATTTTGGCACCGTCTGCAGTTTACAGTACTTTTGAGTAGGTAACAATAATCTGTTAAAGCCAACATTACATAATTATGGTAAAAACAATGAAAGGCTTTTCCTCTTAAAGACTTTATTTAAAGATAAAGGGCAGAGAAAGTGTCTGTAGTGGAAGTAGTTTTTTACAGCTGGCTTAGCCCAACATATATATTTTTTATTACCCACCTGTTTTGCTTCACATTTTAATACATTGCACACTTAGGAGTGTATTCATAATGGTTAGATACATGGATTTAGTACAGTCAGCACGTCAACAACAAGCCAGATCCTCTTTCAGGAGCAAACAGTAGAACATCCATGACTAGACAGTAAAGGTATCCTCTTGTGACCATGTGGACCAGCAAACCTAAAATGAAAGCAGTCAACTTGTACAAGTGTGTGCATGTTTGGGCATTGTAAGTCATGACTCGTTAAAACATACCTGCATATTGGGTTGATATGTTTCAGGTACTGTTTGAAAAATATGTAATTGGACCCTGATTTAGCTAAGGTAGTCCAGAATTGGTGCTAGTCAAGACGTGAAACCAATCCTTGATCTTTTAGTGGTGGTGTTTTTATTTTTAAGTAATTACCAGTAAGAGCTAATGTGTAGATTGTGACTTGATAACAGCTTTGACTTTTCTAAGTATGTTTGCATTGCATTGTCACTAGCTGTGTGCCTAGCAGTCTAAATCTATTAATCACAGGCCAGGTCTATCGGATCCTGTTGTTCATATTCAACTGGGAATCCACTCAATGTGCAATGAGTACAAAACTAATGGGGTGCATTCTTATCCCAGAACCTGACACTTTAATTACCAAAAGCAATACTCTGCTCAGAGAAGACTATTGCCTCAACCCTCCCTTGGCACATGTACCTGTAAGACAGACAAAACGGGTAGTAGTTTAGTGTTTTAATAAGCAGCATTCTGACACATCCTTATTTTTATTTTTTTTGCTGAACGGTGACTTTTTATTTGTTAAACTTTACACTTCCCTTTCTTGATTGAAATTTGCAGGAAAAAAAAGGTATACCAGATAATAAAGTAGCTTATAAAACGGAATGTTCGAATGCTGCACGCTGATTGGCTGCTGAGGGGTTTTAAACCGTGCATAAATATAGTTTAAATGCACAGCGGAACTTATTTTTGTCTAATTACAGTTCGATTAATAAATTATCAATACACAACGTATTAAACTTGCAACGGAGAGCCTGAGTATAGACTAGTAATAAAAAAACTATTGTGCCTTGTTACTTGTTTTTTTAATATGTATTTTTACCCAAACATGTAAACAGTGTGAATGCATAACAATTCCTTACATTGTCAGATTGAGTGAGAAAAATAATAACATCAGGCCTGAAAGCCTCTTTATAATTGTTATCTAAATAGAAACCCTGAAAAATGAAGGACGTGCATCTTTTTATCTTTAAAGAAGGTAGTGTCCCAGCAGACGAGCCCTCCTTCCAGAGAGCCTGCTTCCTGGTGCAAAACCTGTCACTATCTGTCTGCCATCAGTGCCTGGGGCAGCGAGAGCTCATTATTATGACATGGTCTCCTCCCCCAGACAGAGCTGCACATATATCATGGAAGACTGAATATGTTTTTAAATCATTTTTTGTACTCTCCCGGCTTTGTACCAGCAGCTTTGTATAATGATTTATTTTCATATGGGTGATTTAGGGATTACTGTAGGATCTTGCTACACCTTTTTATTTAACCAGTTAAAATTAATAAAGTAAAGTACCATCCACCATGTTGAAACAAATGTAAATACAGCGATGGCCATAAGTTTTGCATCACCTAGAATTTTAGGATTAAAAGCCATAATTGTAGGGCAGTATTTCATGTTAGATTTTGAAATATCATATTTTTTCAGTTTTTGCAGTTTTTGTTAAGTATATGGGAAAACTACAAACCGATATGTAATTCAATGTTAACGTAACATTCGGCAGGTTTCATTCGACTTTATGAAGCAAAATTAGTTAATTCTATAGAGTGACGCAAAACCTTTGGCCATAGCTGTATTTACAAAAGCCGAATCCAAAACTAAAATGATTTCTGTTCTGATTATCTAGGCAGGATTTTGTTTAGCACTTTCCTGATCCCCTTTTTTTCAGCATTCTGTAACAAAAAGCCTTCTGTTGTGCAAAGTAGCAGCGTTATAAATGGTGAATAAAGGGGTGATTTATTTATTTATTTATTTTTTAGGACTATAAATAGGAAGGCAATGGATGTATTTTATATACTGTGTAATCTATAATCAGGCCAAAGTTATATGAATCCAGGAGGATTCAACCTGCACATGCTTGTCCTTGTTTGACTCTGATACTTAAGGTATGAGGAACATTTGAGTGGGCAAAAATAACTGGAAAGGTAAAAGGAAACCATGAGGAAGTTAAAGGAAATAAAGTCACTGTTGCCAATTGTGCATGAGGTATTAAAACCTTTCCATATATTGTGCAGTGCTTTGGTCCAATCCTGGGCGCAATGGATGCTAGAAAGTAAAATAGAGAAGTTCTCAATGAAACACTAGACTGAAGTCTTAAGACTAGTGATGGGCACCAATATCGGTATTTTTATATGATATCATTCGATATCGATAATGATTTCCGTATCGCAGAGACATACTTTTTTTATTGCTAATACTGCTAAAAATACAAATATATACAGTGCCGTGAAAAAGTATTTGCCCCTGTCTGATTTTCTGCATTTTTCACATTGTATTTGGTCAGATCTTTTTGTGGGTTGTAGTAGTATATAGAGGGAGTCTGAGAGAAAAAGTGACACCAAAGTTTGGTGCTTCTTTCATTTGTTGGGTGTGCAAGGTAATCAAACATGCAATCTTCAGGTGTAAAGAAGTTATTGCCCCCCCCTAGTTAAAGGGATAATTAGGGTCAGCTGTTGGAGTACTTTGGTTAACAACCAGGCCTGATTTGGGCCAGCCCTGCCCAGTATAAATCTGACTAACTTTGGCCCTTGCCATCAGAGTGAAGTTGTCAGCACACAGGTTCTAGAGGCACATCATGCCACGAACAAAAGAAATTCCTGAAGACCTCCGGAAAAAAGTTGTTGATGCCTATCGGTCTGGAAAGGGTTACAAAGCCATTTCTATGGCTCTGGGGCTCCACCGAACCACAGTCAGAGCCATATTGTCCAAATGGAGAAAGTTTGGGACAGTAGTGAATCTTCCCAGGAGTGGCCGTCCTGCCAAAATCTCTCCAAGAACAAGGCGTAAAATCATCCAGGAAGTCACAAATAAACCTTGAACAACATCCAGGGATCTGCAGGCCTCTCTCGTCTCGGCTAAGGTCAGTGTTCATGACTCCACCATCAGAAAGGCACTGGGCAAAAATGGGATTCATGGCAGAGTAGCAAGGGCGGAAACCATTGCTCACTAAGAAGAACATGAATGCTCGTCTCAGGTTTGCCAAAAACCACCTATATGATCCTCAAGAGTTCTGGAACAATGTTATATGGACAGATGGGTCAAAAGTGGAACTTTTTGGCTGACATGGGCCCCGTTATATCTGGCGAAAACCAAACTGCATTCCACAGTAAAAACCTCATACCAACGGTCAAGCATGGTAGTGGTAGTGTCATGGTTTGGAGATGCTTTGCTGCATCAGGACCTGGACGCCTTGCCATCATTGAAGGAACCATGAATTCTGCTCTGTATCGGAGAATTCTACAGGAGAATGTCAGGCCATCCGTCCGTGAGCTGAAGTGCAGCTGGGTCATGCAGCAAGACAATGATCTGAAACACACAAGCAAGTCTACATCAGAATGGCTGAAGAACAAGAAATTTCAAGTTTTGGAATGGCCTAGTCAAAGTCCATACCTAAACCCCATTGAGATGTTGTGGCAGGACCTGAACCGAGCAATTCATGCTCAAACCCACAATGTCACTGAGTTGAAGCAGTTCTGCATGGAGGAGTGGGCCAAAATTCCTCCACGGCGCTGTGAGAGACTAATCAATAACTACAGGAAGCATTTGGTTGCAGTTGTTGCTGCTAAAGATTTGCTTTTTCACACAGGGGCATTGGGTGTTGTATAATTTTCTTTAATAAATAAATGAAATATGTATAACATTTTTGTGTTATTTGTTCACTCAGGGTCCCTTTTTTTATCTAATATTAGGTTTTGGTTGAAGTTATGATAACATTCAGTGTCAAAAATATGCAAAGATGCAGAAAATACAGCACTGAGTGTGTGTGTGTGTGTGTGTGTGTGTGTGTGTGTGTATATATATATATATATATATATATATATATATATATGTATATGTATGTGTGTGTATATATATATATATATATATATATATATATATATACAGTACTGTGCAAAAGTTTTAGGCAGGTGTGAAAAAATGCTGTAAAGTAAGAATGCTTTCAAAAATAGACATGTTAATAGATTATATTTATCAATTAACTAAATGCAAAGTGAGTGAACTGAAGAAAAATCTAAATCAAATCCATATTTGGTGTGACCACCCTTTGCCTTCAAAACAGCATCAAGCATCAATTCTTCTAGGTACACTTGCACACAGTTTTTGAAGGAACTCGGCAGGTAGGTTGGCCCAAACATCTTGGAGAACTAACCACAGTTCTTCTGTGGATTTAGGCAGCCTCAGTTGCTTCTCTCTCTTCATGTAATCCCAGACAGACTTCGATGATGTTGAGATCAGGGCTCTGTGGGGCCATACCATCACTTCCAGGACTCCTTGTTCTTCTTTACGCTGAAGATAGTTCTTAATGACTTTCGCTGTATGTTTGGGGTCGTTGTCATGCTGCAGAATAAATTTGGGGCCAATCAGATGCCTCCCTGATGGTATTGCATGATGGATAAGTATCTGCCTGTACTTCTCAGCATTGAGGAGACCATTAATTCTGACCAAATCCCCAACTCCATTTGCAGAAATGCAGCCCCAAACTTGCAAGGAACCTCCACCATGCTTCACTGTTGCCTGCAGACACTCATTCGTGCACGCTCTCCAGCCCTTTGGCGAACAAACTGCCTTCTGCTACAGCCAAATGTTTCAAATTTTGACTCATCAGTCCAGAGCACCTGCTGCCATTTTTCTGCACGCCAGTTCCTGTGTTTTCGTGCATAGTTGAGTCGCTGGCCTTGTTTCCACGTCGAGGTATGGCTTTTGGCCGCAAGTCTTCCATGAAGTCCACTTCTGACCAGACTTCTCGGACAGTAGATGGGTGTACCAGGGTCCCACTGTTTTCTGCCAGTTCTGAGCTTGATGGCACTGCTGGACATCTTCCGATTCGCGAAGGGAAGTAAGCATGATGTGTCTTTCATCTGCTGCAGTAAGTTTCCTTGGCCGACCA
This sequence comes from Acipenser oxyrinchus oxyrinchus, assembly GCA_030684275.1. Classification (NCBI taxonomy): domain Eukaryota; kingdom Metazoa; phylum Chordata; class Actinopteri; order Acipenseriformes; family Acipenseridae; genus Acipenser; species Acipenser oxyrinchus. The sequence continues at coordinate 18,339,403 of CM060257.1, read as the reverse complement.
CTGCGTCTACGGTCCTCAACGTTGCCCGTTTCTTTGTGCTTCTTCAAAAGAGCTTGGACAGCACATCTGGAAACCCCTGTCTGCCTTGAAATTTCTGCCTGGGAGAGACCTTGCTGATGCAGTATAACTACCTTGTGTCTTGTTGCTGTGCTCAGTCTTGCCATGGTGTATGACTTTTGACAGTAAACTGTCTTCAGCAACCTCACCTTGTTAGCTGAGTTTGGCTGTTCCTCACCCAGTTTTATTCCTCCTACACAGCTGTTTCTGTTTCAGTTAATGATTGTGTTTCAACCTACATATTGAATTGATGATCATTAGCACCTGTTTGGTATAATTGTTTAATCATACACCTGACTATATGTCTACAAAATCCCTGACTTTGTGCAAGTGTACCTAGAAGAATTGATGCTGTTTTGAAGGCAAAGGGTTGTCACACCAAATATGGATTTGATTTAGATTTTTCTTCTGTTCACTCACTTTGCATTTAGTTAATTGATAAATATAATCTATTAACATGTCTATTTTTGAAAGCATTCTTACTTTACAGCATTTTTTCACACCTGCCTAAAACTTTTGCACAGTACTGTATATATATATATATATATATATATATATATATATATATAATATATATGATTTCCAGCATTTAATGGCCAAATCGTGTATTAAATGAAATTCAGTCATATCTTCTTATCTGATTATAAATACACCATCTGAATTGCCCGATTCTCTGGCCAGTATACGGAATGCAATCTTCATTGTTGTAACTTGATCTATGGGTCCATATTGAACATCCAGAACAGTAATTATTATTATTATTTGTTTATTTAGCAGACGCCTTTATCCAAGGCGACTTACAGAGACTAGGGTGTGTGAACTATGCATCAGCTGCAGAGTCACTTACAATTACGTCTCACCCGAAAGACGGAGCACAAGGAGGTTAAGTGACTTGCTCAGGGTCACACAATGAGTCAGTGGCTGAGGTGGGATTTGAACCGGGGACCTCCTGGTTACAAGCCCTTTTCTTTAACCACTGGACCACACAGAGATAACTAATCTTAGCATTCCCAAGAGCTCTGTGCATCTTTAATCACCACTAATCAGGAAATGCTGGCTTTCATCTGAACTCTCTGACCTACAGTAAGTAGAATTAATTACTGAGGGATAGAGAAAATATTTCTAGCAATATAGGCCTACATCTGAAATGTATGTACTGGCATACAGTATCGTATGTGTAGTGTGACATGTCTGACCATGAAAACTACCAAAAATATCAATTTGTGCACAATTTTTTTTTATATAAATCTAAAAATACTACATTTTATTGTTTGTTTTCTTCTGAAATATTGTATTTACTTATGGTTCGGCCAAGCCTTTTGTCTTAATTCAAATATAAGAAATCTAAAAAAAAAAATCTGTCAGTTCCAAGCAAGTTCAATTTGAATCACAATGTATGCCACCATTTAGTATTTCAGACAAGCAGTTACATTGTGATGTGTTTAACAGCTGATATCCCTAAAGCTTGCTAAAAGTCTAAATAATTGATAAAGAAAAAATGGTTTTAAATAATTTGCTTGCCACAAGAAACTGAACCAGGACATCTGCTTGAGAGCCTCCCTAGTCTCCAGAATGCAAGTTCTGCCTTTTCCAGAAACAGCTCTCTCTCTCTCTCTCTCCCTCTGCCTCTGTCTCTGTCTCTGCCTCTGTCTGTGTCTCTCGTTCCTGGCAAGCTGCCACGTACATTTTTTTTTCATTTTTCTGTGCTTTAGTTCTTTGTCCTTTTCTTAAACTAAATCAGTAAACACAACAAAGGATGTTCAGTTAAATGGCAAGCAGAACTGTCACTAGGTTATAGGCTTTGTGCTACAATAAATGCTGCTTCATTTTGCAAACACCGTATAAACAACATAGATATGTATTTATTTATTTATTTATTTATTTACTTCTATAAGAAAACACTTCAGATATTTTTCACAAAAGAAACTGCCAATTTGAAAAACAATTCATTCATAGTCTTCCTAACACCATAAAATAAAAGAGAGGCCTAAACTTGTTCTGGGGGTACTTGCCCAACAAAGCGTGTTTATTGTCAAAGACCTGCTCTGTCATGACTGCAAAGGGACAGAGTGCATCTTTTGCAGTAGAAAATTTAAAATTGTAGCCGAGGCAGAAACCTCTTTACCTATATACGATGTCAGCTTGAAGAGATATCATGTACATCTGTTTAGACATCCATAATGAATTAGCTGCTTTTCAGTTTATGGGGATTTCAATTACTGGTTCTTTTGCCAGGAAAGAACCAGCTGAGATTTGCATTTCATGTCCATGTGGTGCCAGGGAGATGAGAGCAGCACACATTCCCACTAGGTTACCGGCAAATAATTTCTAGTAGCGACAGATCATTACTAAAAACACTCATGCATTACAAAAATAGTGCCATATCAAGGCTTTTCCCCCATTGCAAGTGTGTACAGATTGACTGATGCAAGGGAACTGCACCTCATACGCTCTTCATCTCTCACTGCTAGTGACAGTGAAAGAGGAACCAGAGCCTCTGCTCATTTAAAGCTCTCCAGGCACATTCCCTGTTCAGCCCTCCCAGCAATTTCTATTCTATTTAATAATAGCTAATGTTCAACCTTTTAAATGTAATAATTGAAAATGTAATTTCTCATCCTTTCCTCAAGAAAAGGTCCTTGTACCTTAGAGTACAGTAGTGCCATTACACTAATCCAGTTAGGTAATACTTTTCAGGTGCTCTTCAGAGTCCGACTTGTATTTGGCATCCTGCTCATCCAGGGGAATGCAAAGGTGATGGAACATTTATATCGGCACTAAAAGCTATTTTCAGGTTATTTAAATTTACTTTTTTAACCCGGGACTTTTTTTGTGAAATGTACTTTAGTAGCACAGTAGGATTATTGCAATTATGTTGAAAAGCAGAAAGCATTTGTATTATGTATCCATTTTTCTTTAGTTTTCGTTAAGTTGTGGCTGGACAGAATAAAATCTAAACTGTGGCCCCCAATAGCTACAGCAGTTGATATTGTGTCTCTATTATTGCTCCACTACTAACTTTGATTAGTGATTACAGTGATTACAGCCATAGTGATTACAGTATTTGTCTACACAGCTAACAGCTGGGTAGCCATTATGACCTGTGTGGTCAGGAAGTAAATTCTAATTAAATTGGTAAAATCCAATAACCCTTAACTGCAGGGTTGAAATAGCATATATAATAACAAGGGCATGTTGTCAAAGCATCACCTAGCACTTTAGATTGCACATTTTAAGGTTTTTTTCTTTTTTGTAAAAGAGAGTAGATGTAAAGAAATAAAGCAAGGTTTTGTTTGAAAGTATTGGAGTTCTGTGATTGATTTTCTAAATACTGTATAACAAACTCGTAAAAATAAATGCATTGTTTTGCTGTAGAGAGAGTTGTTTTGAGTTTTGGGCCATTGTGTCAGTCAGTGGTCTATTTATACACAGTTAGGCATCAGTGCCATGCAGGTTATACCCATCTCCTCTCCACAGTGGCTTGTGTTTTGGTTAATCCATAGGCAATGGCTGTGTTCCACTAGAGGAGCGTTTGCCATGGCTATTCGATTGCAGCATAAAACAAATCCGGACATGCATTTATGCATGTTCAAATGTGGTTGTTTCTTTGGGGTCTGTTCAATTGATCGAAATTGTGGCTGAAATAATTGGCTTGTAACAATCAAATATCTAAATGTGTGTGAGTCTTTACTGTATAACATATGGTTGGAATAACACCATGACCCAATTTGGAAAGCCCAATTATTTTTTTATTTCTACCCGGCTCACCGCTGCCACCCCCACGCTGAATCGGGAGAGACGAAGACGGACACAAGCGTCCTCCAAAACGCGTACCGTCAGCCATTTGCTTCTTTTCACACTGCAGGCCTGCCATGCAGCCACCTTAGAGCTACAGTGTCGGAAGACCACGCAGCTCTGGGCAACATATAGGCAGGCCTGCAGGTGCCCGGCCAGACTACAGGGGTCGCTGATGCGCGGTGAGCCGAGGACACCCTGGCCAACCCTAAGCCCTCCGCACCCGGACGGCGCTTGGCCAATTATGCGTCGCCTCCTGGGAACTCCCGTCCACGGTGGGCAGTGGATAGCCTCGACTCGAACCAGCGACTTCTAGGCTATAGGGGGCATCCTGCACTCCACGCGGAGGGCCTTTACCAGAATTCTCTATTTAACAGTAATGTGTGTCTGATCTGCTGATGTGGAGGCTGTGTGGTCCAGTGGTTAAAGAAAAGGGCTTGTAACCAGGAGGTCCCTGGTTCAAATCCCACTTCAGCCACTGACTCATTGTGTGACCCTGAGCAAGTCACTTAACCTCCTTGTGCTCCGTCTTTCGGGTGAGACGTAATTGTAAGTGACTCTGCAGCTGATGCATAGTTCACACACCCTAGTCTCTGTAAGTCGCCTTGGCTAAAGGCGTCTGCTAAATAAACAGATGATGTACTGAGGAGATTCCAGGAAGTTAATCTCAGAGGGGAAATCTGGAAAAGGGTTTTTTAATTAATTAATTAATTGATTAATTAATATCGACTTTGTTTTTAGTTATCTGTTACTGCAGAGGCATTATCGAGTTTGATCTTCACCTGGCGACAACAGTTATGAATTGTAGCCTTCACTTCAAAGAGATTCAGCTAGAAGTTGCTATGACGACAGTGTTAAAGAGTCAGCTAGCAGCTTGGAGAACAAGAGCAGTACAGTGTCTTTATGATTTAACATTCTGTCAGGTGTGTCAGGAAGACAGGATTTGTACCTGATGTAATTGTCACATTATATAAAGTACTACTATACCCCCATCCTATTATATATATGTATATAGTACTACTGTACCCCTATCCGTTCCACACACCCATATTGTTAATCTGAAACACTGGACTGCACGTAACGCAGCGCGTCAACAAACAAACTGCATTATCTGTGCAGCATCCTAGGTGCTATTTATGTGTGAACTCAAAAAATTGTGAAATATATAACATGGTAAAATACTCTCTTGTATTTTCATGAGCATACAAAATACGAATTCCAAAATGCGTGTTTAGTTTGCAGTGTAAATACACGTTTATGGTGGTCTGTGGAGAAAATTCCCTCAAAAAATCATCTTCGGTTGAGAACCTCTGATCAAAACCATGACAGGTCTGAAATCTACTGTTCTTAAACCCACTCAAACATAGTTTCCTGCCTATGTATTTGGAGATCCTAATAGCAAGAGGTGTAACCATACATTAGTCACGGTACAATCCTTTTTGCGATATGGTATGTATTACAATGCATGTCATGTGAACTACAATGAGCTATGTTGTGTTTTTGAATCTTTAAACCCCTACTACTAACAGGGAATCAAAAAACAGTACCGGGATTAATATAGTTGGATTGCTATTATTTAGCACTAGGATACTAAAATAGACCCCTTCATGCAAAAATCACTTGTGATATAAATCCAAGACTCATTCAGCAAAGTCTTTTGGGATATCACTGATATTCGTGCCCTTAGTACAAGCAGAATTCACTGTTTTCTTCAACTGCATGGCAGCGCAAGAAAATGTTGATTATAAATGAGTTAGTAGATTATATTTAGAGAATAACGTCGTTAAGTGGGTGTTGCAATTCTTTCTTTTTTTTTCTTTTTTTTTTGACCTGTCTCTAAAAAATGCTGCCTAAAACTACAAATGGCAGCTTAAAGAGAAAGGAGAAATAAACCAATAATTTAAAATATCTGTAATTGTGTATTTGTTTCTTGCATAGTATCATTGATATAAAAAGGGCTGACATGAGGAAATACTTTATATTGTGATCTTCTAGGGTTTAGTATTGCGTTTTGCAATTTGGAGCCAGTGTCAAATTATTTAACAGATATAGGCCTATGAATTGGAAATATGATTCAACGCTCTTCTGAAATGCAAATTCTGCCCCTGTTATATAACTTCATTTTTTTGTTTCCAAATTCCTTGAGCTCTGCATCCCGTTATATAATCGGTCAATACAACAGATAAGCTCCAGAAACTTCTGTGGCCTTTCAAAAGAATATTCAAAAGAAAATATCAATACATGCCCTTGATGGTCTGACTGAACATTCAAGCATTTCTGTGCAGCACTCTCAGACTCACAGTGCTTTAGAAACCCTGTAAACCCTGTCTCATACTGACTCCTCGCTGGTATTGCACAACTCGGCACTGTATGCAGAGCTGTGTGGTCCAGTGGTTAAAGAAAAGCGCTTGTAACCAGGAGGTCCCTGGTTCAAATCCCACCTCAGCCACTGACTCATTGTGTGACCCTGAGCAAGTCACTTAACCTCCTTGTGCTCTGTCTTTCGGGTGAGACGTAATTGTAAGTGACTCTGCAGCTGATGCATAGTTCACACACCCTAGTCTCTGTAAGTCGCCTTGGATAAAGGTGTCTGCTAAATAAACAAATAAATTGTATTACATACACTGTTGCTGATTTTATATGTAGCTTTGGAACTGCAGATATAACCCTGTAGACTGGCTAGTTAAAGTAATTTCATTTGTGAAGAACCTGACTGATAAAGAGGGGGAAGCAGTTATTATAAGCTGTTCTCTTTTGCAAACAGCAGTTTATTAAAAAAGGGTAATGAGAATCGCACCAGGGAGATATTATTGGGAGTCTGATAGGATGTACTGCTCTGTATCTATTTACCCAGCATCAGACAGTGCTGGGTGCTGCAAATGACAGATAACTGTGGTACATTCATATTGGGCTTGCATGTCTTTATCAAGACAGCATACATCTATATTACTGTACATACTAGCAGGCTGTATTGCTTGTATATACAGGACAGACAGGCATTGAAGGAAAAAACAACCATTATTATTATTATTTATTAATCATAGTAATCAGGAGGCTGTATGGTCCAGTGTTTAAAGAAAAGGACTTGTAACTAGAGGTCACCGGTTCAAATGCCTGAGCAAGTCACTTAACCTCCTTGTGCTCCTTCTTTCACCCTAGTCTGTATAAGTCGACTTGGATAAAGGTGTCTGCTAAATAAACATTTAATAATAATAATAATAAACCACTTAAGACTCCATAATTTTAGCTTTTGTATGTTTTATGCGTGCGTTTTCACGATTTGCAGTTAAAAGCTTTTAGAATCTAGCCCCCCATGTTTTAGAAGAACGGTCAAAACCTCAATTTGACAATATCTGGTTATCTGGTGACACTAGAGTATGTTGCACAACCCCCTGCACTTCCTTATTGTAGTCATCTGGAGGTTTGCAGCATTATTTTAACAACAGGCAATTAAACTTCCCATACCGCGACCACAAAAAAAAACGTGGAGGAAACTGCTTTGGAAATAATTGTGAAATAGATCAATGTGACTGAGGTGCTGCACATAATGCGTGTAGAGTATGACTTTGTTCCGCAGTCAGTTAGTCAATATGAATGATAACAATAAAAATAATAATACATGAACAAATAGTACCATGAAGTGTCCTGGAGATCAGATTGTGCCACATGTGTTCCTGTTCCACTGTCTGGTGCAGACAGTGCGCAGTGGTGCAGCAGAGGGGAGGTCTGGCTGCAGCACACACTGCTGTCACTGCCTGTGATGAACATGCTACTTTTCTGCTTGGATACCCAACCCGGGCATTGTTTAAAGGCTTTCACCAGACCCCACCCCACCCCACATTCCTCCTTCCCCTTCATTCCTCCCAGACAGCACACAGCTTAAAGGCTCTCAGACAGTCTGACAGGGAGGGGCTCGTCACAGCTCAATAGTGTTACAAATAGGGCTTGTGTGTCCAAACCTGCAGCATACAGTATTCAAAGCTGTGCACAATGAAGAACCCTCCTCCTCCCCCGACTGTTAATCTTCACTATTTTGCTGGAGCTGAGGCTGGAATTCAAAGACCTCCTGGAGGAATTTGTTTTGAGTTGAGACGCTGGGTACAGTCTGAGGTGCTTCTCATTTTTTTTCTTTTAGCAAGTGTTGTATTCTTAAGAGGTTCACCACAAGACTTGGACTGCTGTTGTCTCAGAAGCTGCTCTGCTTTCCTGCATCTGAGGCTCACAAGGTCTTGCCATCCCTGCACTTGTACTACAGCACATGGTATTTAAATTAGGACCCCTTTGCACTCACTACTTTCCAGGCACCCCCCCCCCCCCCACATCTGTGCTCCATAAAAACTCAAAGTTGATTCTTAGGTAGGGTTGATGTAATGGCTGGCCCACAGGCTGACATTTATGTTCTGCATTTGTTTTTGAAAATACTTTTCACGAGCAAAGCCTCCTGGGACACCAGTCTCCTTTTCAGATGATGTCAGTCACACAGGCGGATTTAGGTTGCTTTTAATAGTATAAGATTTCAGAGACTGGGGATGTAACCACAGTTACTATGAATTATACTGCTGCAGCACGCTGGAAACTTACTGTGTGTTTCACAAATCACAAAGCTCACACTCATTCCAATTATTCTTTAAGTGTTGATTCATTTTAAACCATTAACCGAGTCCTTGGTATCGTTCCTCCAACGCTTTTTGTAGACTTCAGCGTCAGGGTTGTTGCGTTTCCTGCAGTAGCGGAAATGAGTTTCATGTTGTGGGAGTCATTATTCTGATTACTTTGGGTGCTTTCAGTGGATGGCTAATGGTATTTCTTGAAGCTTTTATATATTGTGTAATGATGTACTGTAACTAGTGTAAGCATGAGAGTTACACATTATTCAGCCAGCTAGCCAATTTCATGCATTCAAACAAAAAGGAGACAGTTTAGACTCTCTTGTACACGCAGTCAAACAATGATAACAATATACCAGTGATATTAAATGAAGTAGATTTAATTAAAAACACTCCGCACAGTTATTTGATCCGCATTATTATTTTCTCACTGTTGCACCACTACAACATTCATAATTTTCTCTGCAATATTGTCCACATTCAAACCTCCACATCATGGCTCCTTATTGCACTCTAATGGGAAACGACAGTTTTGACTTGTACTGTAGCAACTGCTTTACAGTAAACTATTGCAAGTAATTGGTTTTATGTATGCCTTTAAATCATGGTAAGAAGAAGAATGGAATGTTATATAAACAGCAAATTATGAGCCAGACAGAGTAATTGCAGTTTTAGAAACATTCAGCCTTCAGAAGCTGAACTCGGTATTGTGCTTGATCCGTCTGCATCTACAGAGAACAGGTTCTTTTCAGTATTTTCCTTTTCACCATTTCTCCAGAAATTTGGAGGATAAACATTTGGCTGTCTTTGTTCCTGCTCACTTTCTGAGCTGTAGGTACTGTATGAGTCTGTGGCAGAGCTGGAAATGAACAGGGAGAGGATTTTATCAAATGCTTATCGTCCAACAGAATAGAGTTGTGATAGGATGTACTGTATGTGCCACACCCACGGAAAAGTGAAAATAAAGCAAAGTGATAGACTTGGGAGACTGTGTTGCATTTTAATGAGGTATTAGAGCATTAAAAAGCCTGGTTTATTTAATTAACTTGCTATGACAAAAGGTGAAATATGTTCCACTTATGGTCTCCACACAGACTGCTGTGCACTGCTAACCAGCTTGTTAACTTCAAACTTACATTTCCACACCTCTTCACACCCCAAAGAAATAATCTCAGCCTTGACTCTTAAAATATATCTCTTCAGCAGCAGCTGCTGTTTTGTTTTTCTTGTTTTTGTTTGTAGTTAAATGAATGGGTACATTGACACAAATGTACTTTCCACATTCTGATACTGCTGGAGAGACGATTTGTTTTGAATCACAAACCCTGATGCTTTTAACGGCATGGCATGTGGGGTAATGCTGCACTTGTCCTTTCATTGCCTTGGTGCAATATGGCTTTTGTATTCTTGGGCATCTCTGCAAACCATACAAATTAGAACAGACGTATTTCTATTGAATAAGTGTCCTTCTGAGCCGAGAGCTGGTTAGAGACATACACTTTTCTCACATTTGAGTAAAGTACTGTAAGATAGGATAGCCATATGTGTCATCAATTTCTACAATCTTTAGAGAGGGATACAGTAAAGGAAAGCATTATCCTTTTCTAAGCACTCATACTAAATGCTTGTTTTCAATAAGAGTTTCAAACCTCACCCCACAAACACTCATAGTTGTTTCTTTGTCGCATCTTGAAGAAGTTTTAATAAAAAGGCCACGGTTGACAGTCTGTGAGCCTGCAGTTCCTGTCTGCGAGGCTGGGCTTGTTTGTGCCCCAGTGGCATCTGCAGTGCAGGGGAGTTGCCAGAAGCTCATTAAGAGGAGTTTGGAACTATGCCAGACAGGCTGCTTTCCCTGGGAATCGAGCAAAGGGGGTGGAGGGTGATGAATGACTGTTTCACTGCTGGAAAACTTTAGGAAAATGGGTACAGTGGCACTCAAACACCATGCAGAACCTTTTTATCTTGCTTTTGCGCATTAAAACAGTACTATTCCTGGCAATCTAGCTGTGCCCCCTCTTGCGTCTTGATCTAGAGGCATTGATAATTCCTCAAAGGGTACCGTGTCAAATTCCGTGGAAATTGTCGTCAAAGTCTCCATAATGCCTGTATTGTCACTCTTGAGGCTGTTCATCGTGAACCATCAATAATGTATGCAGTGTTGGAAAGGGAGGCACCTACCAATTAGGCACCTACTTTTATGGTCCTCTATGAAAGTCTGGCAGTAATGTGAATGACAGGCCAATTATAGTTTACTGCCAACAAAGGAACCCTTTCCTTCTACTGTAGCTTCCTTAATTTATGGAATACAGTACAGTCAGGGCCGGCCTCAAGGCAAGGAGAGCGAGGCGGCTGCCCAGGGCCGCCACCCTTTAGGGGGCCCCGAGCTCAACTGGACTGCCGTGAGATTTAATGTGTTCATTACATGCGCGCAAAACGCTCAGAGGTGCAAATTTGACGATACGGTGCTAGATTCTAGCGCAAGGGTACCTTATATAAAGCCACCAACATTAAATTCTGGCGCCAGTAGACATGTTTAATTTTTTGTTATTCCTTAGTGACCATAGATGATGATAGTTTCTCATTGGGACTGGACTACTCACATGAGCCGCCCACACTCATCCACATACACAGGAGAGAAGGTTTGTGTGGGAAAGTGATAGCAAACATGTCGCAGCGCACTTTTACAGTTATCAATTAAATCTTTGTTCAGCAAGACAAAAAGATATGTGGGCAATTAGTAGACTTAACAGGTAACTATACATTATAAAATAATTTTTTGTGTTCGCAAGCCTCTTCATTTTACTGTGAAAGTTTACAAATAATTTTTCTTCTAAGAAAAAAAATATATTACAGGAAAAAAAATTATATATTATGAGTCTTGCTATGGATGAGAGAGGTGTGGCAGAAGTTCATTTTTACAAAATATTACAAATATGGGTGTGATTAGATATTTATGGGACATCTGCTAAGAAATAAATCCAAAAGTGCCATTGCACATTGTCAAGTGTCAAAGACAGATTTTTTTGTTAGTATTATTATTATTTATTTCAGCCTAGTATTATTATTATTTATTTCAGCCTGTAGCATTCGTTTGATATTCTGGACCCCGCACTTAATCATCACCAGCTAGGGCCCCGCACTGCCTAAGGCCAGCCTTGAGTATAGTGCATGTTTCGAAGCAGCCTTGGGTTACCCTGGATTACACTACCTTACTACATAGAGATCACTGTACAGATTACTATATAACTCAAGTTATATACATTTACTGCAGCACCTCATGTATAATGCACAATCCATATACAACATACAGAATCTCACAATACATGTGTAAAAAGGTACACGTTATTTCTTTGCACCACTTCAAAAAGCTCTTTCTATGTTTTGTAATTTGTTTGTTTTTTCATATGAGAGAAGTAAAATCCCCATACTAATGGTAACATAGGCCTTGTTTATATATAAATATCTCCAGTGTCTGTGGGATATTGAGCTCTCTCATTATCTTGAGGACCCTGCAGAACTTAACTCAGTTGCACTGTTGAAGTCGCTCTCATGTTATATACAGTAGTCCTGGGTAGGGATTCGGCTTGGCTTTTAGAGGGCTGTTAAATTAATCTAAAATAGTGATCCATTTTCTATTTTATTTCTGCCTCTCTCAGTCAGTATATATCCTGCAGAGCATCAAAATGATTTTGAAATGATGCTCCCATTTGATTTATGCTGTGCTGGTCTATCTTTACTCTTCAAGCTCCTTATTTTTATTCAGTATCTATTATGTGAAAGCGATGCGGAACACCCTGTGACTTTGACTGCATTCTCACTTCTTACTTGTTTTTGCTACCAAAGCTATACCTCATATTGAAAATCTCTGGTTTCCCATCTGAGGGTCATAATCAAAGCCCTTTTCAACCATGAGAGGTAGGCCTATTTTGAGGGAAGAATAATGTAACATTCAGAGGACAAAGGGTAGGCAGTGAAGTTAACACAACAATTCCAGTTGCATTAAAACAAAAAAATATATATGAAACAAACATATAAATGGCAACAGTGTGAAGAACACTAAGCAGCAACAGTATAGCAAGTTGTGATATTTTATATTAACAAGGCTACTGTACAATTCAGTTGGAGTCCAAATGGAACAATCAAATACAGGAGCTGCTATGTGTAAACCCCACTTTGCAGAAGGAGAGGAGCTGAAGAAAGAGAGAACTTCCAGTCAAAGCTGGAGCCAGTAGTTCTCCGGACCCCCAGCAATGTTGTTGAAATGTAATCTAGTGTAGATATCAAAAGTGCAAGAATAATGGTTTCATTCGGGCTTGCATGGCACCAGTGAGTTGTATTTCTGAGAAAGATTCATGTTCAGATGTCTCGGAGGAAAAGGCCCGGGGCGAACTAGAAACCCTTTGGATTCATGGTCTCATGAAAATGAAATCTCCATTTGCAAAATGCCTCTTTCCATGGTTCTACAGTACAGTACATCATTCCTGCCGTCTTCAAATTTGAGCAGAACTAGGGGGAAGGTAGTTATATCAAGACTCAACACAGTCTATGCATGCAGCTTATAGAAATGATGACTATCCTTGACCCACATATAGGTTTGATTGAAACTGTAAACACGAAGGATATGTATTCAAGTTTTGTCAGCTTAATAAAAATGTAATAGGACTTTATTTAGACATTTGAGTAAATCTGCCACTACAATCCAAGTTATCAGGTGTATTACAGGCAAGTGATATTCACATGAAATAAGAGCAGTTGGTGAACTCTAATGTCTGCAGCATTGCAGTTCTGCATCTTTAGTTTCCTTGGTCCTGTGCATCTGATGTAGTGTTTTGCACAAATGCTTAACCCAGAACCTGCTCATCACTTCATGGCCTATAGGGTACATGTTTTTTGGATAACCTTTTTTAAATCAAGGTTGTGCTACTGTGTTCTTCATGAAGCAGGCAACTTCCATAAAGAATCTGAAGGAAATTTAACAATCAACATTTTTCTATTTGCTGCACTCATCTCCCAGTAAACATACTTTTTAAATAGTGCCTCCTGCAACAAAAACTTTATTGTATTGTGTTGTCCGACACAAAGCTTGAAGTCTTGAGTTATTTAATCAAATAATGTTTTTTTCAATTGCTTTTGTTTGATATTCATGAAACCATCCCAGTCTTTTTTTTTTTTTTTTTTTTTAATGTTTTTAAGCATGCTATAAATGTCATCAGGTCCTATTTTGTTACCAACTCTTTAATTTTAAAAGGGGTGTATTTGTGTGTATACTGTGTGCTGTCAGTAGGAGAAATGACAACTAAATGTCACTGTTGAGTATTTAAAAGGCACAGTAAGTTTTTGGCGAGTGAAAACAAAAGTCAGTAGCAGTTTGGCAAGCTAATTGGATGTTTCATTCAAGGCCATGCTTTATTACTCTGTTGCTTGAATTCTTCACAGATTCTGTAGGCAAGGCATCATTTCTTTTTAATCCACACATCTGAGTCTGTAATGAAAGGCTTTTTACAGCGTGTGTGTGTGTGTGACCTCATTAGAGCACACAATAATTGAACCTATGTGTGTCTGAGTGATGTGGGTGATTACAGAGTTTAATTGCATTGGATCTACACAGTTACACAAATATAACAATTAAGTCCTACCCTAACCAGCTCTGCACTTTGTCCCTCTTTAGTTCCAGTATGTCTTTCTGCACTCCTATGCAGTATTTCCATTACTGACCTGGGACCATCATGTTTTCACAGTTTATAAATCTGGGATGGTCATGAAACTGTATGCCTGTGGACACCATTTTGGCTTCCGTATAGTTTAGCACACACTATTGGCTGTATATTTAAGCCAGAATGGCATCAGTTTTATAACAACCGTAAAGGTTTTTTCTCTTTTCAGCTATAGACTAATCAAATTGGAATTGTGAAATAGACTACCTTTCTACTAAATAAATTGTATTTTGCATTTTTGGTTGCCCTTCAACAACTAAAAACTACTATACCGCCATAGGTTTTGTTCCTGCTTATATAATACAACCATAATGGTTAAACACTCAATAGTGCTGAATTTTATTTTATTTTGGTACTGCTTAAATAATTCTATTTTTTGACTGTGTATTCTCATAGTAATGTGCATACATTAGATGGAACAGAATGCTATTCAAAGATTCAAAGTTAAATACAAAATTGAAAATATCAGCCGTATTATAAGACATCCATAACTTTAAATCATAGCAGTACTAAAATATACACAACTGTTTTATATAGGTTAACAGCTAGCAAGCAAGAGCACTGTAGTGAATATGGAAAATCATATTCCAGTTTCATACTGTGCTGTCTACTACCTTTCATTTACATGATTGATGATAACTTTCTAGGTACTGTTGCACTGGTTCCTGGAGTGTCCAGCTACCGCATTGCCTGCTATTGACAGAAGAGATTCTGTAATGTACACAGGCAATGCCCACGCAACATCACAGCTTATCACAACAGTGCAGCTTTACAGCGATTTCAATTGTAACATTATAGAAGTATAAAATAAGAGAAATCATGGCAATCTGAATGAACAAGTAAACTTATATTGCCATATACATTTAAAAAAAAATAAAATTACATATGCTATTTGTTCCTTTTGAAAAGTTGTCAAGTTTCCATGAATTCTGTGTGTATTATCTTCGTAAATGATTGCAACACTACACTTTATTAGGTTTAAAAGTTTGTTTAAATTCCCCAGTTTATGGGACACTGACAAGACACCCCATTGACCTGCTCCTGTTGACATGCAGCATCATGTTTTGGACATTTTACAGACGACTGGCCCACACACAGAGGAAGAAGTTTGATTTTGGTTAATTTTGTTATTTTATGAAGGCTAGGTAGTTCTTTCTTGATTACAGCACACCTGGTCTCTGAGTCTCTCACACAAGCAGCTTCCTGCTAGTAATGTACAATACCAAATGCTCCACACCCTCTACCTCCTGGGAGAGATCTGTCCCTAGTCCTTCTACGTCAGAGGCATCAGTCTGCAGGATAAAATGTATGAATCAGGCTCAATTTATGTACTCATTTATTGCAGTTTTAGGGCCAATTTAAAAACCTGGCCTGTGTCAGATGTGCACAGTATGCCTCTCTTTACATTTTAGAAACTTTCCTTTTTCATTTGGAGGTTGGGTAAAGGTAAACGTGTAAAGGTAAAAGGTAAACACTGTTTTTGTTTTGCTGTATATGTAATTCTGCTGCTATTGTATATATTAGCTGCTGGACTTTCTGGTAAACTAACAAAACCACTGACCCATTAACCTCAGTGGATATTATACACTTGCTAATGCTTTTGTACTTTACTGTACTATATATATATATATATATATATATATATATATATATATATATATATATATATATATAAATATAAATAAATAAATTATCGTTGTCGTTACAAGCCTAGTATGTATCTATGTATTTATTTATTTTTTTACTTCCCCCTATGGGCAAGCATATACCCAGCAACGCAGATATAGCTGTAGTGGATGAGCCTGGTAGGTTCTCTGTATGTACATATATCACACAGTAATTATCCAGAGCACTGAGAATCCAGTTGTGATGAAACTAGTGAGTTTCACAATCTCTGGATATGATGAGGGGCCTGGCCACCAGTCTTTATTTACATCTTTATGTAAATTCTGATATAACTTGGTTACAACATGAAAAGCTGTTTCCAATAGGTTGCTGCCTGTGTATCTCAGCGGCTCGGTTTAGTAATGTTGTCATGGTCTTTCCTTAAGATCAAGGGATAGGCCCCCCGCTGTTTACACTGAACCTCCAGACAAAAGAACTACTTAACATTGCACCTCATTGTGATTGATATCTATTTATAAACAGTTGCTGATTTGTAATCATTTAATGGGGAGAGATTGTTAGCTGGATGAAAAGACATCATGAAATATTCAGTTCCATCTTTACCATCCACCCCCCTCGCCCAGGAAAATCAACACAGACGGTATTGGAGACGATTCAGGAAGCCCAAGTATTCCTGCCTTGAAATTCCTGGCATTTTCCTGCCTGCTTCCTTTGAGATAAAGTTTCCCTTCCCATCCATTGTTACAATTTTCAATTAGCTCAGTTGTCTGGGGTTTGGAGGATGGGGGAAGGGCTCGGGTGGAAACCCAGTCTAAACAAAGCGTTTAGGATATACAATCTCATGTAAGTACTGTATGGGTTAATATGGCTTCCACTGAAATTTGAAAACTACTGACAGAGGAAATACAGTAGAGCCCATTCTTAAAGCCAGTTTTTTTTTTTCTTCAAAGATGTGCTTTGTACAAAAAATTCCCAAAGGCTTTCTTATATGATAGGTACATAGGAGACAAGCAGCCTTGAGAGCCCCCTGGCCTTCTAATTTGAAGATAATCTGAGTTAATGGCACCCCAGGGGTTCAGAGGCAAAGATTCTCTAATAGAGGACATTAGTCAGACCTATGTCTGTTTATAATGCAGAAATGCTTGAAACACCATGTTAAACCATTAATAACGAGAGCAAGCCATTTCTGTACCAATTAAAGACTGCCACTTTTACAGTAATTTCCAACAAAGCTCATTCTAGCAAACCCATTCACAGCTGATTGTCCCATATAATGTACATCTACGGTACTTTAAATTGCTTCAAGCCTAATAAACATAGATGGATAATTTTCATTGAAATTCAGACCCACAGAATTACATTCATCTCAGTTTGTTGAGGGGGGGCTTCCAGTATTTGGTTTTCTGAGAAAATCGCATTGCAGATACAAGGTAAACAGCAGCAACCCTGGGTTTGGCAGTCCTCCAGCAGAACTTCAGATCAATAAAAAGAGCTTGAATCTGCGCTGCAGGTTTTCTCTATAATTGAATAAACTGAATAACCTGAATTAAAGGTAAAGCTGAAACGTGTTTATGTAAAAACCAAAAAAGTTATGTCCTTAAGTTAATTTAATTTGTTTTAATTGAGAAAAAACATAGTGAATGTGGCTTAAGTCTCAAAGAGGTTATAAACCTGAAGCGTGCTCGCCACCCATCTGTAGTGTTTTGATCCTACAGATAGCCATCAGGGCCAGACTGGGCAGGTCAGTGTCGCACCTCCAACTGCAGAGAAGAGAAGAAACCCACTGAGGCTGAAAGTACTGCTGAGACCTGATGGAACCCACTGTAGGGGTGCAGGGCTAGATAGACAGGCAGGTGTGCTACACCGCAGGAGACACACGCTTCAAGCCATAACAGCAGGACCCAGCCTCCTGCACCGTACACCAAGATGCGCTTATTGTAGCAGGTGCTGCTGGTGGCCTGGGGGGTGGTCTGACCATATTCCATCTGCCTGAAAATGGTTAAATTGGCTTTAATAATGTTTTAATTAAAAAAAAAAACACGCAGTGACTTAAATTGCAAATTAAAATTTAAATACTAACAGCTGGTTTCACAGATCTATATTTGGACTACAGCAACTAAAGTAAGGTGAGGTCATCCAAGATTAGTGCTTATCAGAGTCTGTGAAGCCAGGTGAACGTGCTAAAAAATTATTGGTATTTTCTCGCAGTTGAATAGCGCAAAAACTTTTTTACTTTGTTTGACCGAAATCACTTTCACTGCTGTTCAGATAATGCTTACTGCTTGGCCATTGTCTGTGCTTCCTGATTCCTGAAAAACACTAAAACAGATTATGCACAAATGCAATCTGAAAGGTCTTTAGGAGGCTATGATAAGTTTGGAGAAGGTTGTTGAAAATTTAAGGCAAAGTCATCATATTCACTGTATGGAGTATGACAGACAGACAGACACTATAATTTTCAACAAATGGTGGTGTATATAAACTGTGTCTTTTCAGTTATATCAGAAACAGCTGGCGCTCCTTGAGTTATCCAATCTGTAAAGTGGTTCAGTCCCTTGAAAAAGTTCCCCTCACAAAGCTTCATTACTATGCAGGTGCATAGTTTCTCGATGTGACTTTCTAACCATGTTGTACATACCAGCCAAAACGAAATCAATCAGTCCCTCCAGCAACAGTTCTGCAGTCCTTGATTACCGGTTAAATCAGAGCAATAGCTGAGGTTTTCTGTGGTCCGTGAACTTGGGTTAATGGAAGATAATCTATAAATGAGGTCAAAGATAAGGCCTGTAAATACGAGATCTGTTAACTAGCAGTGCCTCTGTAGTTCCAATTAAGGCACAGTAGCGATCCTCAAATAGAACAGCACTTCCAGTTCTTCTTGGCAGCACCTCATAACCTTTTCCTAGAACAATCGTCATTTAAAAAAAAAAAAAATTGTGTTGTAACATAACCAGAGGATGATCAACAGACCTCCGCGTGAGGGCTTTTGATATGGGAACACTACAGTAGAGTTGCTGGTGGGGGTGGTGGGAGGAGCTTATCATCTCAAGGCTCTTCGGGGACATGCACTCGTACAGTGTGTTGGTTACACTGTGTTCTGACTTAAATTGGCTGCCAATATAAATATACTACATTTGTTTACTTACCACTCCTAAGGGGTCTTGGTAATGTGTTTTGCAAAATTACAGCAAACATTAAAAATTTGATTTATTTGTTATTTTATGGGGGTGTTTTATCATGCTCGCAGGAGCCTCTGATACTCCCTGTAGCTCTTGTCTGGCTTGTGGCTCGTTTTGTTCCTCGCTGAGTGACCAGGTTACTTGGGAGTCGGGGTTTTGCAAATTAACAACAGCAACTGCGCTGCGGTCCCTCGTGTACCATGGGGCTGAAGGAGAGGCTGTACAGTAGTTACAGTGCAGTGTCATATTTATTCTGAGGTTGTTCAGTAACCAAGTTCTTTTACTGTACAACTCAGATTTCTTAGGCTGCGTACACACACACTGCAGTTGGCTCGACAACCGTATTTACAAACGGCACTCGCGGTTGTTTGTTGTACACACACACCGTTCATTACTGAAGTGAGTACACTCCCTTTTTAAACAAACCACTGAACTCGGGCCATCATTACATGCCGATAGTAAGGTTTTCTGTGACAAAGGAAGAAAATACTGTACGTAAATCGATCGATAGCTCGTCAAGCACAGCGATGCTCTTTTCTGCAAAACCAGCGGAGACACCATTTTGCTTTTTCTGCACTGCTAAATACAGTGGCGACGATCTGCAGTACCATGACGGTAGAATGAAACATTTGTGCGATCTTCCGACTAGAAGGCTGGTGGGAATGACGAGTGGTCTCCAAATGACTGGATGTGGCAGAGTGTCCCGCCCCTATATGTATGTGCACTGTTTTGCTATTATTTGTATTATTGTTTGCGGCGCAGACGAAAGCCGCTGGCATTATTTGATTTTAAAACCTTGTGGGGATGCGTGGCTGTCAGCTACTGATTATTTAACTAGCTGACAGTTACGCATCCTTATTAAACTCGTGCAGACTATGGCCGAGGGGTAATAAGATAATTAATTAATAGTTAAGCCCTCGGCCAGAATATAATATAAATATTATAATATAAATATTAATAGCTAGTTAAGCCCTCGGCCGGAATATAAAAGCCTGCAGCTGTCTGCTCTCAGGGAAGAAAGTGTCAGAGGAGAGACGTAAGTCTGTGGAAAGAGAAATAAACAATTTCTACGTATGCTGGTTTCGCAAGTAGCATACTACTCGTTTAGTGTTTGTTCGTTTGGCCCTTTTGTTTAGTGTTTTGTGTTTGTTTAAATCTTTTGTTTTTGTTATTATTTAATAAACGCGCTGAGCGGCGTTGCGCTTTAGTTTTGCCCCTCCATTCCTTGTTTTGGTTTTGTGTTCCTGGTCCGTGACGTCACCACACACGGAAATGTCTGATAAACAATGACATCATTAGTGCAGAAAACCACTGAGCACCACCTGCAGTTGTGTTAGTGCGGTTGTAATGCACACACACAGTTAGTGAGCATTAACTAACCGAACTGAATTACTAACCGCACTCGATACTTGCTCTGAAAAGAATTAACTAGTGCGGTTGTCGCTGCCCTTTGTAACTGAATGTTGTGTGTATACAAACCGTATTAAGAGCAAAATGTGAACTCACAACTGCATTTAGCCTGTGTGTGTACCTGGCCTAAGTCTGAAATGAGATTCTAGTTCTCACTGTTAGGTACTGTACAATAAAAACTGACTTGATTTTGAACAGTGGTCCTAATGTCTGTGTTGCCACAGGAAATATATAGAGTCGGACATGAGCTCTTTTAGGTCCGGAACCAGTTTACTCATGGCCTCCCAGAATTCAACCCCAGAATCACTTTCACAAGTGGCACTGAAATACAAACTTGCACAAGGAAGTTCACTGCATTTGCTGAATTTGTCTATAATGCCTTACTTTTAATCCAGTATATTCACAATACGAGTGAGTGATATCTGAATACATGTGCTGGGCTTGTCCTCACCGTTGCATACAGTGTCTTAGTGTGAATGGCAATTGAGAGTCACTTATACAGTTGTAGTCTAATATATTGATTTGTAAAACGTAGTGTTGTCACTGCAGTAAAGATAATAATAATTGTACTATAATGCTTCAAACCTTGTATCTGCTATGTAGCAAACAATTAATACAATCTAGTGCATGTCAAAAAGAATCAAATTATCATTCTTAAAGAATACAGTATTAGTTGTTTAGAAAATGTGTACCATACTTTACTCTTGTCAGCCATTTCTGACAAATAACTTATTGTGACCCCCTTCAGTTACTGGAGTCGGTGAACAGAGCTGCCAGATCCACACAGAGAGATACAGGGGTGAGCAGTAACAATAGGACCTGTTCGGGGACCTTCAGCTCTGCACAAATAAAATATTCCTGCCTGCAGGCCATTCAAAACAACTGCTCCTGAGGTAATGAGGGGTGGTAGAAAGCAGGGCCTGCTCACAGGAGCCGAATACTGAAACAATGTCAATTGGATTTGCATCATATACAGTACGGGAGCCTTCAACATGCCTGCCAATAGCTGCTTGCAATTCAGAACCATATATATGAAGTAGGAAAATGAAGTAGACAGACATTTTGCCCAATGCTTTCTGCAGTAAAATCAATATAGATTTTTATATTCAATTTAACTTTTTCCCCAATAACACTGACGATCGGTTCCGCCACTGCACGTATCTGCATGCCACTCGATTCCATTTCTCATTGCATTTCTTCTGGGTTTGGTTACTATGTGCCTCTAAACCAGTGAAAGCCTAGCATATTGTCTGAGTCAATTCACAGACAGTAATGATTAAATTGACCCTGGGGGCACCATAAGGGTTAAAAATCATTAATTTTGTCAGACATCTCCATCGTAAACAAATTATCTATTCCAACTAGGAATGGAATAATTACTGACAAGAATTGCTTCACATAGCCTTTAGAAATTCCCACCCATCTTTTATTATCGGGATGAAGAGTTAAGCTCTGGAGCTACATACAATCATGCCTGCTTCAATTGGAGGGCTCTAGAACAGATGCTTTTAAAAATAAAACTCTTGGGGAATCGGGGAAAGACGTCTGCAAGTCATTATTTGTTTATTTTTCACTTTATGAAAATACTGAGATTTCTATAAACCTATAAACAGGGATGCAAATAAGACAGCCATTGCATAGGAGTTTGAGCCATTCCTGGTTTTACTATGAGTTTATTAAGACACCGCAAAGCTTGTTACCTGTACACTGTGGCTAATCAAGCTAAAACCTGTAATGGGTGAAACTGTTATGCAACAGGAGTCTTATTTCCAGCTCTCGATAAATCAATATTTGATATGCTGCTGATCGCTGAAACCTGCATTATCAGAGATGCAACAGTTCTTCTGATGTAAAGACTACAACTACAGTATATGACATGGTCCTTGCACCCTTTATGAGGATGTCGTCAGAGTTCATACGCTGTGGACATGAGTTATTAGGCCTTTGGCACGGGAGGAATCATCTGCCTGTCCAGACCACTTGGCTTAAATACAGGGCGGAGGGCCCATCTGCTCTTTAAAAGTACAGGTCCTGTGGTGATGTTGAGAGAAAGAGCCAGGAGACTGAACCTTCAGTGGCCCTGTTTTACAACCTTAGCTCAATGTTGTCTGGAAAATTGAAAGGGGCTGACAAAAATTGATCCGATTTGGTGAGTTTATCATTTAAATGGATCTGGGGACGGGAGTTTGCTAGCATGGACGGGAGTGATATTTGGTATAGTAATCATCCCCTGCTGGGAAGGCATAGCCTGGGTAACAGGGATATAGCGGGGCAGACGGTTGTCATGCTTATAGAGCTTTGCCTGTATGAAGAAGAGGTCCACTTGTCAAGTTGTGATTTAAGGACATTGTTTAGCACATGCTAGTGTCATAATGTGGGGAATACCGTTTGTGGATGAGTCTGTCGGCGTATTACAAAGGTTATAGTTGTACCTGCAGGTGTGGTGGGCGTACCTGTGCATTTGTTTTTGTGTTTATAGGCATGGCAGGTGATGCATATCTTTCCAAAGAAAATAGTAATATATGTTTGTTTGTTTTTATCTAAACATCTGTCCATTTGAAAAATATTGATTTTAGCAACATTTCAGTTTCACATTTTACCGAAATACAATATAAACAAAAAAATAACTAACAAAGTTGTTAATATACAGTAAAATACAAAAAAAAAAATTAAAAATTCCGAAGCTGATTAATATGAAGGACTCACTGTTGCTGGAGGGTTTTGCATGCTGTTTTTTGTTGAACATACTGACAATCTTTGGCTCAGCTGACCTTGAGGATGTAGCTAGTTTGATGTTTATGATTCACCATAACCAGAAACAGGCATATAACTATACATCTGCAATTAATTTTTTCTATCATACCATTTTAAGTTAGAAAACCTCTTTCCACTTCAATATTTTTTTTTCCATACTCTCATGTCTCATAGAGCAGCATTTATAGGTTTAGGAATTTAGATTACTATAATACACTTCACATGTAAACGGATTATAATTGTTGGAGTCACAGATCATACTTCCAATTGGCAGCTGGTACTAACATACTTCTGTCATTTAAGGTTTATTATTGAAATGTTGTAGCTTGCATTCAGTGGAAAACAGAAACGACTGTTTTTTAAGATCATCTTCAATTTATTTAAAAAAATATATATATACAAATAGCAAAATAAAACCAAACCTGTTCCCCTATAGCCAATAGGAGCAGATCATTTTGTGCCTCAGTGTGAATTCGTGTTTTTTTTGGTTTGTTGTTGTTTTTTTCTACTGGTGACAAGTAAGAAGATGAACTGTTTTAATCTGTGACCATGGAGGAAGTTATTCCAGCAATTGCCTGCTCCCCCTGTGGCAGTAGAGACTGCAACCCTTCAGTTCAGTGGTGTAATTGAATGGGTTAAGGGTTAGCTTCACCTTACCTGAGTGATGTATTGGTCCCATATGTTCCAGGTCACCTGAGTATCTCACCGGTCCAAACATTTAATAAAAGAACACAGGTGGTAGAGCATTCAGCTACAGGGCCCCTAAATTGTGGAACGAATTGCCAGTCTCTGTAAGGGAGGCACCAACTATGGCAGCTTTTAAAACTTGGCTGAAGACTTATTTTTATAGTCTATCATATGACTACTCCTGTTGTCTTTTTACTGTATGTTTTATTGTTTTTATTATTTTATTGTACTTATGTATTTGATTGTATTTACTCATTTGTTGGTCTGCTTCTAGTGCTTACTGCTATGTATATTTTCTTGTTTTGCCCATGCGAAGTGCTCTGTGGCAACTTGTTGCAAAGGGTGCTATATTAAATAAAGATTGATTGATTATAATTCAGTGGTGTCCAAATGGGGTGAAGCTACAGTACCATACCAATCCCATAACTTTAAAGAGAGGATGCTGTGGGGCAGCTGAGCATTTAGAACAAGGGGCATCTGTTTCATTGAATTAACTGTTAGAATATCACTGGTGCACTTACTAATTAGGCAATTGTTAATTCTCCCTTTTTTTTGTGCAGATTTTTTATATATATATATATATGGGTGAATACAGGACTGGAAAATGTCTTTTGGGTTTTAACTGGGTTGAAATGAAGACAAAAAATAATTGTAGTTATTATCATTCTGGTAGTGTTTTTTATTTATTTATTGTATTGTGAAGGTTGATTTTTACAGTGTTTTGGTTTTGAATGCTGCATTTGTAAGTGCAGTTTGGCTCATATTCTAAATGCTAATGGGATTTTTTAATCATGCATTGAAGGGAACTATCCAAACTGTCAGCTTGCTTCACTGCTAACTCCCAGAGATACTCATCTCAAATATATCTGATTTAATATCACTTTAAAAGCAGCTCCTTGCAAAGCTAACATGGGTAAAATGGCTTCTTTACTCTACACTCCCATGCTTATGTTATAATATGATGTTTTACCAGTAGAGAATAAAGCATCTCATAATGGCCATGTTTTGTATACTACAATGCGTTTTGATTATATTGTGTAGCATTTTCCCAGGGCACTGCTGTAAAAAAGATTCATCACTATACTGTAGGTTTTATCCTGGAGAATCAAAAATAACAACAATTAATAATAACTACACATTAGAAAAGTGGTGAGGGAAATAAACTGAGGTCTCACTTAAAAGAAAGTCTATTGTTTTCAAGCTATTATTGCTAATAATCTCACCATGGACTCTTTTTCAGTAGCTTTGCAAAAATAAACTAATTATTAGTGTAATTGTCTTCTATGGAAACACTGCACACTGAGATAATACAAAATGAACACCCTGGAAAAATCTTGCCAGCTCCCCATATCTGCTGCTTTAGTCCCCAACATCTGAATTTCTTTCACTTCTAAGGTAATAATAAAAAATAACCTGAATATAATTTAGTCTTCTCGAGCGTTGATCAATTCTCGGAGTTCCTTTTGGCATCAAGACTCCATGTGGAGTCCACTCTTCTATATAAAAAAAAACGATACATGTATTTGTGTAATTTACCAATCAAAAATATGGAAAGGATTAGTTTTAGGATATTAAGAGTATTAAAGGTATTATTACTTTGGGTTGGGTGAAAATTAGTTTATATATATTATTGTACATACTGTTGTTAAATAAGAATAAATATTGCAATCTTAATGTGGAATTATTTCCATTTGACACAGACTGTTGCGATGCGAGCCAGATTAAACAATGCAAGAATAAAAATGTTTTCAATTCTACCTGTGTTGCTTTATTATCTCAGTGGAAGTAGTGAGTGGATAATTTAGTGGTGACAGAATATTAATTGGCAGAAAATGTCTCAGTGTGGCAGTAAATTATTAGTGCACAGAATCATTCTAGAAAATGAAACCTGGGGAGATGTGCTGGAGTCAGCATCATCTTTTGAATCAGTTTACCCTTCACTCAGTTTTAAAATCTAGCAAATGTAATCCACAGAGCTGTCGTATATGTAGAGAAGAGTACAATATAATGGAAGTTGGACATCAATGGGAAAACATTCATCTCTCAATTCATTCAATTTACAATCCATTTCAATACTAGGGCTGTGCTCTGAAGTGCTTTGCTGTGTGAGAAATAGGATCATTGTAAATGTGGAGGCTTTATTCTCTGTGAATGTGCAACATGATATTACCCATACAGGGAATGTGATTAAAAACTGTATCAAACTGCACACTATACCATCTGGGGATCCAGTTGAAAAGCTGGGAGCTGACGACAGATACCCAGTGCACACACCTCTGCCATTCAGAGTAAAAGTCCAGTGCTTTTCATGAACAGAATTCAATTTTTTTTCTGTGAGCATCGCCCCAGTATACTAGGCTTTGATTGAAGCGTTTTTTTTTTTTTACTTTTTCCATTTTAAAAAGCGGTTTTAGAAAAGCAAACCGCTAAAAGCGACGAGACGTGAACTTAAGAAAATAGAGACCAGTCATAATGTTTATAGTGCTAGAAGGAAGTAAGAAAATTAATTTCAAAGCCTTGACTAGTGCTCCTTCTTGTCTCAGCCCCCTGCCAAGTTTGACCAAAATCGAATTTATGGCACCCATGGGCAGCGTTGATAATTAACAGATCCAGGTGAAGTGTACTCTATCACACAGCAGTGTGCAGCAAAATCCACTTTTGGTTCTAAGCAGTTTTCAGTTGTCTGCAAGTACAATGCTGTGTCTTTTCATGGTAGAAGCTTCCAGTGCAGCCCTGAAGCTTGAAGGATCGTGGTACAGTCTGCCATTCAGATTTTGGCATACACTTCACAGCAAGTGGCAGAAATTCTTATGTAAATACGTGCGAATTCCAGTGAAGTACAGTTATCCTCAACTAATGATATGTGCCACACTAATTTACATTGTATTCATAAAGCATTTTTTTCCTTAGTAAATATCTTTTTGAGGTCCCTGTGCATCTACCCAGGAGCAAGCTTTATCTGAGCTTCAAAGAAAAAAAAATATAATTAGCTAGCAACTCTTTTTAATAAAGAATTTTGAATTAATTTAATTGCTGAATTATTATATAGCCCTAATATACGGTATCTTGAAAGTTACAAACAAAGAGAAAGAAAGGCTCCATACTTTTATAATATGTATATATATAATGTTAAAGCACCATGAGTACAGGTTCCTCATGTAAGACAAGTATATTGTAATGCATGTCATTGTCCACCATTTTATAGCATGCCTTCGATTTCACCAATAAGTGCTGATGTTTTACACCTGCTTTGTTCTTGTTGTGTTTCTGTACTGCAAGGCTGTTAACTGCAGTGTTGCTATGGTACAGATATTCTATAAAAAGTTGTAATCCTTTCTGTGGGCTTGGCAGACCAGGTGTAGTGCACACTAAAGGTATTAAGCCTCTGAACTGACTGAAATGCATTGATGTCTCGTTCATGTTTTCGTACTGCGTGGCTTTTAAGGGATTTGCATAAGCACACCAAGCCCTGGCACGTAAATGGATGTACAGTACATTCTGAATGGAGAAAATGTAACCTTGTAAAAGCTGAATTTTGTGCACTGGCTTTCTTCCCTTTCATAAATCAATGTTGCTATTTGTAACCTTATTGCGAGATCAAGCGTAGGATTGCATACATATAAAAAATGAAAAAGTAAAATATGATACTGGATCCAGGCTTATTAACTGTCACTGTAGAGCACGAGAGGGCAACCCTGGTCCTGGGGGGCCGCTGTCCCTCCTGGTTTTTGTTCCAACTGTACCCTAAATTAATTAATTGGACAAATTAGTCTTCTAATAAGCACTTAATTGTTCCAATTAAGTAGGGTACAGCTGTAACAAAAACCAGGAGGGACAGTGGCCCTCCAGGACCAGGGTTGCCCATCCCTCCTGAAGAGTTTAAATCTCAGACCCCCATACTCATAACATCATACTTATTATTTCAGAGGGGAGATATCTGCAGGCTACTGTAAAAATATCCAAAAAGATATATATATATATATATATATATTATGTCTATTGTGGTAGAGTAGGTGTTCCTGACCTTAATTTTGAGGTTTTAGGACCCTGGGGGTTGGGGGACATCAACTCCATCTTGGTGAGGGTGGCTGCAAGAGGCAGCCATCATGGAAAGGTAATTGGGAAGGTAAAGGGCAGGGAAACCCTGTAGACAGGGGAGAGTGAGACTAAGACCTAGAAGGAGAAGGAAAAGGAGAGAGAAACACGGTGCGAAGTTAACCATTCTGTGTGAAGTTTGGGTTTATTAGTCCTGTGTGGACTGCAAACGATACCTGTGTGGTATACTTTGGCTGCGTTTGGGGTAGCAAAACAACCCGTTTAGTCAGTACTCCAATGGGAGTTAGGTTTTTGTTTGTTTGCTTGTTTGTTTTGTGTAAATAATAAAAGTGCGCAAAAGCACTAAAATATATATATGTTTATTGGTGTGCGCACACACAAAAATGGTGATAAAGCCCTGGGCCATTCCTGACATGAAGTTGCTTTACCACAATATATATATATATATATATATATATATATATATATATATATATATATATATATATATATATGTGTGTATGTGTATATATATATATATATATATATACACACACACGCACACAATAGAAGAATCAGAGCTAGTTCATTCAAGCTGCACTGTCAAATAAATATATCAACATATAATACTAGACTTTGGCAGGCATCAGTATTTTCAGTTTTGGAGGATATAGCCTACATATATTTGTATCTATTAACCCTTATGCAGTTAGAGCAACAAAGATTATTATTATTATTATTATTAGTTTATTTAGCAGACACCTTTATCCAAGGCGACTTACAGAGACTAGGGTGTGTGAACTATGCATCAGCTGCAGAGTCACTTACAATTACGTCTCACCCGAAAGACGGAGCACAAGGAGGTTAAGTGACTTGCTCAGGGTCACACAATGAGTCAGTGGCTGAGGTGGGATTTGAACCGGGGACCTCCTGGTTATAAGCCCTTTTCTTTAACCACTGGACCATACAGCCTCGTGGTCCTCCATTTGAATTCCAGCATGCAGCTTTTGTACGAAAGACTTATGGGCCAGTATTCACTAGGAGCCAGAACACTGATGAATGTCTGTTTGTCACCTCCCAAAGCTATTGATACTGTACCGCTGCATTAACTAAATCATCTGATAATTCGTTTTGTTATGTTTCTGATACTTTTGATTGAGGGTGTCTGAGGCACTGAGTAGTCCTAATGACTTGTTTCCTCCTTCCCCTCCCGCAGCGGCCCAGAGCGAGGAGAGAGAGTGTGCTTTCAATGACCAGCACCACCAGTTTGAAGAGCAACGTGCCGGTGAGAACGGCATCTCCAAGGACAATGGCACTATCCACTGTATGAAAGGGAGCAATTGCTATGGCCTGTGGGAGAAGACCAGGGACGGAGAGATTCGCCTTGTAAAGCAGGGTGAGAAACAGAAACAGGAGTTAATTTATTAACTATTTATTTATAATGCGCCAGGAAATAACCAAATAAGTTGCTGTGTCAAAGAAGAAATTATCATAATTATATCTATCCTGTTAATGGGAGTCAGTCTGTTTTGTCAGACTCCTCCTTCTCCATCTAACATTTTCATTGCCACTCTAACATTTAAAAAAGTTGATCAAATGGAATGCAGTTTTACATGCTGGTAGAGGTTTTTGGAGTTCAAGCCTATGAAACATACAGGTATGGAGCTATTGCAGGCCAACATTACGCTTGCCTGTTTTTTATTTCCAGATTAAATCTGCATTGAACCACTGCCCCGTAGTGCCTTTTTTTGAGTTCAAGCAAAGGCATGACAAACTGTAGTTGGGTTTGCAGATTTTTTAGTAAGACCACTGTCTTTTTTTTTCAGGATGTTGGGCTCACCTCACTGACCAGCAAGACTGTCACGACAAGGAGTGTGTGGTGACAACCACCCCTTCCCAGATCCAGAATGGCACTTATCGCTTCTGCTGCTGCAGCACGGACATGTGCAACGTCAACTTCACAGAGAACTTCCCGCCTCCCAGCCCCACCACCGCTCAGCCCTACAGTAAGTGACACCTCCAGGAGAGACGCTGAGTGGGAACTGTTTTGGAGGTGGGAAACCCCTAATTCTGAGTCCTGTGGTGGACGGGTTTAAACTTGTGCTGAATCAGGAATGGAAATAAGACTCCCATTGCAAAGGAGTTTGAACCATTCCTGGTTTTACTTTGAGTTTAATCAGGCATGCCTGAGCTTGTTACCTATACACTGTGGTTAATCAAGCTCGTAGTAAAACCTGGAATGGGTGAAACTGCTGTGTAAAGTCCAGCGCACACAGCCCGACTCAAGCCGTCCCGACTCATCTCATCTGTGTATGCACAGATTCTGCAATCAGTTGTGCTCAGTTTTGGTTTGACGTCACAATTTAGTTTTTCCCGACTGGGTGTCGCACAATGCTAAGACTGAATTACTGACCACAACTAGATACTGGTGATTACTATGTATGCAAATGTAATTATTATTGCCCTGTACACATTTTTGTATTAACTTATCCCAACATAGCGACCCTCACATTATGCATGGCATCGTATGCTGATTAGACAGCAGAGACAGCGGCGCGAGGCAACCAAAAGAAGCGCTTAGCCTATTAATTAATTGTCCATTTACACCGTGCAAACGTTTCAGGCAGGGTTTGACTTTTTGTATAGTTTGTCTACTACACTTTAGCCTGTGGTAAATAAAATCCAACCTGTTGATTTTTTTTATTTGACTTTGGCGTTTTTTTCTCAGCGTGTGGATCTAGGGGCTTGTGATTTGTGACCTATTGGAGATCGACTCACTGGTTACTTCTGTTTTAGCGCAGTAATATAGGCTGCCTGTAGATTGATAATAAAAAGGTAAATTGATAATTTACCTTTGATTAGTAAACGCCTAAAAAAACTATTCAAATGTGCACATATCTGGTATTTTTTAATTCAGGACACTCAGAGCAATTCAAGACTAATGTATTTTTACCTGTGGAACTAAAGCTGTCAATATTCCGCCATCTTGTATGACAAGTTACATGACAAGCTACGTCACTTAAACCTGCTTCACTTTTGGTTGACACCTGACACGACAACCGCCGCACACAGACAGACTGATCACATCTGAACGAAACTATGTCTGAAAAAATTTCAACATGTTCAATCTTCAAATCTGACGACATCCTGACTGAAATCTGCATAATCTTGGTTTTAAGGGCACTCACACTGCTATGATTCATGTAGACTCTGTACGGCCATTTGAGATGAGATGAGTCGGGACGGCTTGAGTCAGGCTGTGTGCGGCGGGCTTAATAGGAGTCTTCTTTGTATCCCTGTGGATAACGTTTAATAATATTTAAAAACAGACCAAAAAAACAGTAGGGAGAAAGTATGCAACATGAACTGGTACTTTAATTAACAGGGACAGTGAAACATCAGTTATACAGTATTTCTATTGGTTGGACATTTTCAACTCAGCCGAATTACCTGGGGTTTAGTGTAAGAGTTTCTGAACTGGGAGGTCATGGGTTGGGTCCCCAGCTGGGGTTTGTGGGGACGGCTGGGCCTGTTTAACAGCATAGTCATGGGGAGGGACCATTCGTTGGCTGTCCTGTTCTATCTCTCTTACTGGAGAGGGGGTAGGGGGGGTCATATTGGTGCTGAATCATTCTGATACTCTACTGTATTCATTCATTGATTAACTGATTAGTCAGTGCAGTGATGCCCTGTTATTACACTGCTGGATACCCTTGAGAATCACTTAGTGCTGGCTCAGCAAGCTCCAGAAATGTGGTATGCTACAGTACTTCAGATAGCATTGCTTATACATTTTAAAATATTTTTCAAACACAGAAATATATGTTGGTATTGTGTGTGCAACATAGATAATTATCTTGTGTGTGTATATGTATATATATATATATATATATATATATATATATATATATATATATATATATATATATATATATATATATATATATATACAGTACTGTGCAAAAGTTTTAGGCAGGTGTGAAAAAATGCTGTAAAGTAAGAATGCTTTCAAAAATAGACATGTTAATAGATTATATTTATCAATTAACTAAATGCAAAGTGAGTGAACAGAAGAAAAATCTAAATCAAATCCATATTTGGTGTGACAACCCTTTGCCTTCAAAACAGCATCAATTCTTCTAGGTACACTTGCACAAAGTCAGGGATTTTGTAGGCATATAGTCAGGTGTATGATTAAACAATTATACCAAACAGGTGCTAATGATCATCAATTCAATATGTAGGTTGAAACACAATCATTAACTGAAACAGAAACAGCTGTGTAGGAGGAATAAAACTGGGTGAGGAACAGCCAAACTCAGCTAACAAGGTGAGGTTGCTGAAGACAGTTTACTGTCAAAAGTCATACACCATGGCAAGACTGAGCACAGCAACAAGACACAAGATAGTTATACTGCATCAGCAAGGTCTCTCCCAGGCTGCAGCAGATGAAAGACACATCATGCTTACTTCCCTTCGCAATCTGAAGATGTCCAGCAGTGCCATCAGCTCAGAACTGGCAGAAAACAGTGGGACCCTGGTACACCCATCTACTGTCCGGAGAAGTCTGGTCAGAAGTGGCCTTCATGGAAGACTTGCGGCCAAAAAGCCATACCTCCGACGTGGAAACCAAGGCCAAACGACTCAACTATGCACGAAAACACAGGAACTGGGGTGCAGAAAAATGGCAGCAGGTGCTCTGGACTGATGAGTCAAAATTTGAAATATTTGGCTGTAGCAGAAGGCAGTTTGTTCGCCGAAGGGCTGGAGAGCGTACGAATGAGTGTCTGCAGGCAACAGTGAAGCATGGTGGAGGTTCCTTGCAAGTTTGGGGCTGCATTTCTGCAAATGGAGTTGGGGATTTGGTCAGAATTAATGGTCTCCTCGATGCTGAGAAGTACAGGCAGATACTTATCCATCATGCAATACCATCAGGGAGGCATCTGATTGGCCCCAAATTTATTCTGCAGCATGACAACGACCCCAAACATACAGCGAAAGTCATTAAGAACTATCTTCAGCGTAAAGAAGAACAAGGAGTCCTGGAAGTGATGGTATGGCCCCCACAGAGCCCTGATCTCAACATCATCGAGTCTGTCTGGGATTACATGAAGAGAGAGAAGCAACTGAGGCTGCCTAAATCCACAGAAGAACTGTGGTTAGTTCTCCAAGATGTTTGGGCCAACCTACCTGCCGAGTTCCTTCAAAAACTGTGTGCAAGTGTACCTAGAAGAATTGATGCTTGATGCTGTTTTGAAGGCAAAGGGTGGTCACACCAAATATGGATTTGATTTAGATTTTTCTTCTGTTCACTCACTTTGCATTTAGTTAATTGATAAATATAATCTATTAACATGTCTATTTTGAAAGCATTCTTACTTTACAGCATTTTTCACACCTGCCTAAAACTTTTGCACAGTACTGTATATATATATATATATATATATATATATATATATATATATATATATATATATATATATATGAGAATAACAGAACTAGTGGTTCTACTGTGCATTTGTTAAACAAATTACAAGCTTGTTGCTGTTCTAAAACTTGTGTGGGCCAAATCAGCTTTCCATTCAGTGAGTGGACAAAACCTGCAACTTCAATCTAGTGTGGTAAAGTAAGTCGCAGGATGTGGATTTGCACTGCAGTGCCTAAAAAGATTGAACACTCAGCCTGTTCTCAGGGGGTCCTCCCTGCTAATCTGTTGTGTGCCTGTCGGGACAATGGAGCGGGTCGTTCTGTGAGCTCCCCTCCCCCTCTCCCCTCTCCCCACCCTCCTCTCCGCTTTTCAGAAGGAATGAGCTGCCTCGATTGATCCCTCTCCCCACCCTTCTCTCCGGTTTTCAGAAGGAATGAGCTGTCTCAATCGATCAGGTCTGACATTGCTAACCCCTGAAGTGTGTTTACTGCAGTTGGTCTGCCCTCATAGGAAGCAGATGGGGACCCAGGGTTGCTGTGCACAAGGCCCTGTATTAACAGTTCATTTGTGGTTGTACAGCAGCGCATACAGACCTGTTGACCTGATCAGCCACACTGGGATCATTAGTGGAAGCCATGAATAGAGAAATCCTTTATGTTTAATGTGTTCCATGAACTGTAGAGGACTTGTTCTAGATCACAGATTGGAGGAAGATTGCCTGTCGGTACGCTCTGTTCAAAGTAATGCGTCGACATTAGACGCTTGTATTGTTGAAAAACAACTTGTTTAATAACTATTCATATTAAACGGGGTAGCGTGGATACTTTTAATGATCCTGTTCCACATTCAGTACAGTACATACTGTATATTTTGTAAGTGAAATATTAAGCTTGTAACCATTTTTCTGAACTTGCAGTCAAAACATTTTAATATTGCCTCAAAATAGGTTGAGCAAAGCTGGTGACATTAAACAGAATTATCAATAACAAAATAATATTATGTTTTTTTGTGTGTGAAAAACTCTGCAAACGATATGCACTAATTATTACATTTAATTAATACTTTTCATTAATATAATTTATGGCTCCGGTTTTGGTTTTTATTTTTGATCACGTGATGTCCTTTTTTTTGAGCCAACTCAAACTTAAACTCTTGGAAAAGTGTTGATTGTGAAACAAGTTCACTTTAGTTTTTTCTCTTTTTCTCCCGTAACTTGATTGAGACCATGATTCTGTTTCATTGATAATGTAAAAAAGGCAGCTCCTTAATTAATTCAAACTGAATTCAAACAGTGAGTGAAGTTAAATTGGTTTAATTAAATCGTAATTAAGAGGAAACTATTACCAGTATTTGAAAAACAGGTTATAACATTTTTGCAACAAGTCATTAACAAAGTGATCTTGTTTCACAATCAACACTTTTCCAAGAGTTTAATTAAGAAACAGAGTCAGCTCAATATAACTTTAAGGGACATTGCGTGACCAAAAATTAAACTAAAAACCAGAAACGAAGAGCACTAATTTAACATTGGCTGGTTTAAAAGGCTTACCAGCTAAAAACAGTTCACTAACGCAAGTCACTGATTTAAGGAAATGAGCAACCCCCTTTGTCCACTTCAGCTGATAGGACCAATTTTCATTCTTCAGCTGGAGAAAGTAATTACTTTTAAGAGAGAAGGAAGTTATTTTTCCCTTTATTTGTTCCTGTTTCCTGTTCTGCATTTTGAGGTCTCAGACATGTTATCAGGGATTACGGAACTCCGTTTTGGAGATTTCCGGCCATTCTAAAATACTTTAAAGGTAGCAAAATAATATGCACATACCAAGGTATTTTATTTTCCAACACTAGCAGTGCAAACAGTCAGGTGATACATGGTCTGTTCACTTTCCATTTCTTTTTTGTGTGGAAACCCCACAAATAATGTGTTTGATTTGCTGGCAGGCTAGCTAGCTCTGCAGGTTGTACTGGCTGTATATCAAACCTAACAGAGTAGTTTTCTTTATCATGCCCTTGTATTGAGAGCTTTGTGCTACTGCAGTCTGCAGATAAGCGTCGTCCACACAGATTTACATTCCCAGTTTCTGGGGACTCAGATTAAATCGACTGGAGTTCAAAATGAAAACCAGGCAGGAAACCTTTTTTTTAAATTTATTTATTTTTTGCTTGCATTCAGTCTGTTTTTAATTTGTAGTTGTTTTTCAATTGCTATTTTTATAGTCCTGACTTTTTTTCAAGTATAAATTCCCTGCTCATGTGCGACTCCTTTTGGACAAGTGCTGCTAGTACACATACTGTATTTACTGTAGTAACCTTTTTTGAAACAGATTTTTTTTAAATGTGAATATTTCTTTCTTTCTTTATGTATGTATGTATGTATGTATGTATGTATGTATGTATGTATTTTTAAAGAGTTGCAACGATTGCATATTAGAGAAGAAAATACAGTTGCTCACTCTAGTGGTCAGTTTTAAAACAACAAATTCAGCTTTTTCAGAGATTGAAACATTCATTAGTAAGCCTGTTAAATCATGAAATAAGTAGAAACAACAGAGAATCATATTAAACAGATAAGAAATTAAACATTAAGAAAATGCAGATGGTGTTAAATAACTCTTAAGCATTAACATGCCAAATTGTATGTTCATTTTGTGAAGTGCCTAACAATAGCCAAAGTCATTATCCCTCACTTTTTATGAGCAGTAAAATTCATATTTTAAAAGCACCATTAACTCTGTACTTGCTGGTTTGTATTTTCATAGCTCTCTCAAACAGGAGAACAAAGCCAGGCCCTGCTAGGGTTCATGATGGCATTCATGTGCCAGAAACAGCTGACATTACATCTACAGCACATACAAATGTGCTATGAATCTGATAGAGACACATTTCAGTCCTGGATGCAGCAATAAATATCATTTAAGGCAAAATGCCAATCAAAACTAAATGTTAATTATAACAGAAAAGCTGTATACAGTACAACGTCGCATATCCGACCCCCTGTGGACTGGGATATAGACAGATATGTGAATAAGTCGGATTTGCGAACATCTATAGAAAAAGCATTTACATGTCCATAAATAGGTTAGTGAACAAAAACAACATGCAAACTGCTTTAAACATGGGGACATTTTTTGCTTTAAAAGTAAGCAAATGTAAACAAAATTAATTAGGCTACAAATACACAGGGTTGCTAAGAGGTTTGCTATAAGCCATCTCCACACAAAGCTTTTAAAAATATATATACTGTATATATATAAAACAAAACGGTAAATGTACAGTAACCTACAACTGATGGCTTCTTTCTTAACTCTAGAAGTCCCTGCCTCCCTGGTTCTACTTTCTTAATATCTCTGTCACGGTACTTTGCGCTCTTTCTTGATATTGCCAACAGCCGATAAGCAGCTCGGTTTGAATATTGCTTTGGCTATTTTAAACAAACGACCGGTAAGCATTGCGTTTATGAAGCTTGCTTTGTTTAATTCAAATGCGTTTAAAAGCTACAACAACACGCTGCCAATATCTGCAAGCATGCGCGCCATCATATAAACACATTGCACAAAAAAAAATCTTTCTCGACTGCTGTATTGAAACATCACTGCCTCATGCAGCTGACTGCCACACGCACACAGCCCGTCTCTCTTAAAGGGGAACACACCAAAAGGCTGATTGTTGTAACGCTTTCTTTCTGTTTCCATCACAGAAGCTGCATTTGCTGCCAATGCCATTACTCTCGTAGCCTACTTTTAAGATTTATTTATTTATTTATTTATTTATTTATTTATTTAGTGAGGCAGTTAATTGATCAGGGTGGTTATGTGACGGTCGGATATGCGAAATTCCACTATATTAGATATTTTTATTAAAGTTAGTGTTGAGGGTTATTTATTTGTTTTTTTATGGATGATTCTTATAAAGTTCATCTGTTTTTACAGTACATGGTGCCCCTCCACCTGAGTGAGGTAGTTCCAGTTTATAATACTGTGTATTTTACCAAATGTAAAAGCAAGCTGATGTACAATTCAGCATATTATTAGAAGTATGCACTTTGGAGTTAATCAGCTAAACCATGTTCAAGTGAAGCGGTTTTAAATTTAAGAACGAAACGTAGGTCTTGTTTTACAAAAGAACACCATTTTGCCATATTTGAATTCCATTGTCCCCAGGATGATGCCTACCAAGTTCAGAGGTAGTTGGTTAAACGGTTTGCAAACAGAAGCAGTTTGATGTTTGTGGCGCGTTTTTGGTGGCGAGTTTGGTCAAATTTATCGCAGCAACTTCTGCTTCGCAAACTTGAAGCGGGTTTTGTTGCTGATGACATATGCGAAGTTTCAGATCAATCAGTTCACCGGTTCCCTAGAAGAAGATTTTCAAAGGTTTTTCCAAAGAATGTGTCAGGCTGCCATCTTGGTTGATGCAAGATCTACATTTTTTTGGCATCTGAATTGTAATCTACACAGGATGATACCTGCCAAGTTTCATGTCGATTGGTTACACCGCGTGCGAACAGGAGCAGTTGAAAGTTGTGGGAGGAAAAAGGACAAAATAAAAAAAAAACAGAAATAAAAAATGAAAAAATAAGAAATCTTTACAATAACAACAGGCTTCCGAAGCCAGCTTGGAAGCCTAATAATAATTAAAAATAACCATCTTCATCGGCTTAAGATTTTACGAAAACAAAAATGGTGCACGCATTGCAACACAGTCGAGATATCCTATCATTTCTGTGTAAAATTTCTGGCAACATTTCATTAAAAAAAAAAAATGAAAGATTTCCCTGTGTTTTGTTTTGCAAAGGTTGCATTATAATGTTATTTCACTGTGTTCCCCTTCGAGGGAACATTGAAGCCCAAGTGAGACATACCCGTCCAGCCCTTAGGTTGTTGATTTTGATTTATTTTTCCTAGGAGGACAGCCACCAAAGCCAAGGTTTTTGAGCCAGCTCATTTTAAAGTGTACTATTGTATTGTTTTGTAGAAAGCTGTTTTCTATAAATAGCTACCATTTTTGGGTTTTCCATGCATTATTCACCATTAATGATACTTGTTCCACATCTAGAGAAAGTAAATACAATGAGTCGACCTGTAACAATAATAATTCTCGGCTAATATGTGAGGCTATTGCTATTTCTGAACCCCTGCAGTGCACTTCAACTCAGACATCCAGATCCACTGAAGGATTTGAGGTTGTTACCATAACGACATGCCCTGCACAAGAAGGCCAGGCGCAAGAAAAGGCATCATCTGTACTATTCTAGAACTAAGTTCCATTTATGGACATTGCTGTTAGTGTGCCCTCTCATTTAGGGTTTGTTTTATAATCCTCCCATTAAATAGTTGTTGTTTTTTGTTTTATTTGAATTCTGGAAATTATTTACCAGTTTGAGCAGAACAAAGTGACCTTCCGTACCCGTCCTCCTCTGCTTGAAAAGAAAAAACATTTGCAGCAGACCAAAAAACTTTTTTTTTCTTCGGCGAAAGGAAAAAAAAGCTGTTAATTCTGAACTCACGGTTTCGATTTTTAATTAAATAAACTTTATACGGAGCTGGGATAATAGTTATGTACGCTAATTAAACCTTCACCCCAAGATCACATTGGCAATAGATTTATTTGTTCAGTTTTTAAGTTGTGTTGTGCAGTTGGACAGTTGGATTTGATAAAATTCAATCTAAAAAAAAGTACCTTCCTTTCTTCACACGTCATTTGAATGAATTGATAATCATACAGTACCGGGTTTATTTTCTTTATTCACCAAGCAAAACCTCATAATAAGAACTGCTGTAGAAAAGCAACACTCCAAAGTAAATGACTTGGTATTTTTTGAGAGGGTCTTTTCTTTTTGATTAAAGGTGGTCTGCGGTGGAAAAAGTCATGGTGGGGTGTATTTATCCTTTCTAAACATGTCGTGATTCATTCATATTCATTACTTATAAGTTGAAAAAAATGTTTTTGGTAGGACAGCTTTAAAAAAATCTTCGCTACCTCTACCTGGAAGACGTGACGTGACACCAGGACAACAGTCTGTGTCAATAAACGCAGTAAGATGGCAGATGCTGGATTTGAAAGCGATCTCACCGGTTTGGACGATTTGATTCGAGTCAATCACCTCATGGAATAGCAGTCCATCATAGTTTAAAAAATAATTCTGATGGCTCCACAAAGCAGG
This sequence comes from Acipenser oxyrinchus oxyrinchus, assembly GCA_030684275.1. Classification (NCBI taxonomy): domain Eukaryota; kingdom Metazoa; phylum Chordata; class Actinopteri; order Acipenseriformes; family Acipenseridae; genus Acipenser; species Acipenser oxyrinchus. The sequence continues at coordinate 18,299,951 of CM060257.1, read as the reverse complement.
CTGCAAGTACATCTTCTATGTGGGGCTGAAGCAAAATACAGTAATAGACTCTGCGATCACACCCCCATCAGCATATCTCATACTTCACCAATTAGATCTACTGTACAGTTACAGAAGTAAGCTTGACTTTTACATATTTACCACTTTTGACAAATCATACATTTATGTCTGCCAATGTTACTGATTTAAGAGGAATTTAGGTCTACAGAAAATCAAAATCAAGGTGAACTTCATTTTAATTGTAGTTAAGCGATTCAAAATGAAAGTCATGGTGTTGTCAAGTAGACTCCCTCTATTATGGCCACCAAAACTTCTGTTAAATCCAAAAGGTGATTAATTGCTTCTCAATTAGCTTTACTAAAAGCTATAAAAACATGGAACAGTATCCATGTTACAAGATTGGTGGCAATATTTAGATCTGCCGCATTTTGTTGCGTGCATGCCTCTCGATTTGTGTTCCAGTTCTTTCCTGCAGCTGTTTCCTTGAACTGCGGCTTGCCTTTGTGATAAATTGTTCTTTAATTGCTGAACCAAGGACCACAACATCTCAAGTCCAATTATCCAGCGCTGTGCTTATAAGGGCCATACCATACATGACATCAGCGACAGGCTGGAAGAAAGGGAGCCAATCGCTCGCAGCAGTAATCCAGCACAGACTGAGCATTAACAGCAGCGAGGTGAAGGAAAGGTTACCCTGGGCACCAATTGTACTAAATCAACTTCCTAATTCAACTTTCCCTTGTTCAATAAAAATTGGTCCACTTTCGCTGTTTGTGCGTGAATGTGTGTCCCTAATTTTTTTTTTTTCTAAGCTGTAACTTTTTTAAATGAATGGGACTGCATGTAATGGTTACTGTACAGCCAACAGAAAACTGAAGCTGTTAGCTGTACCTAGTAACTCATAGCACCACCAAAATGCATTTTAAAAATGCGTGATAGTCTTGCAGCAGGGCAGTGTTTTTTATTTTAAATATGCATCAATGGAGCTCAAACACATACTCTTTTGTTTTAAATATTCATAGTTTGAGTAAGGATTCACCATTATTAAATTATGCCATATTGTGTCTCCAGATATAGACATACATAATGTATGGCCTTTGCAAGTGTGTGCATATTACTAAAGGCAAATGTAGAGGCTGTATTGGCTTTTTTAAGACAGATACAATATTGGAATTTGCTGCATCATTTTGGTTAGTTCAAGTTGCCTTTTTTCTGTCAATTATTCAGCAATTTGGATGATTCCATGAACTCCAAATTGACTTTCTTTTTTGAAACATTAAGTTTACAGTACACCCTGTATATTAAACAAAAGACAGAGCACTGGTAACCTGATAGCAGTAAAAACTTAAACTGGTAGCAGTGATGACATCATTTGAAAGTCTGTTTATGAGGCTCTCTGCTTCACCTCTGCAGCAATAGTGTTGCACTCCTGTTTATGTCTCTAGGCCCTTACCTCCAGGGCTCAGAAGCTTGATAAAATCCTTGGCTTTTGATCAGTGAGTTAAGATATTCTTGAAGGTGGGAATAGAGGTGGTCCATTGATCTTCAGTCCTGCAGTGAGGCATTTAAAAAACAGTGTTAAAAAGAAAAAATACATATATGTATATATTTTCAAATCAACGGTAAAGCAAAAACATAGGATTTCATCTTTAACTAATGTATAATGCATTCTAGTACTACTAAATGCTGTTAAAAACTATTTTCAGTGTTATGTTTAATTTTTTTGTTTTATATCGAGCAGCAGTCTGTGTGCCTTGAACCCCCATGTGTCAGAAAAAACTGCAAACCAGAATGTAAGACAAGGATTTTTTTTTTTTTTTTTACATTTCAACACATATTTTAAGCCACAGGCGGACAATGAAAAGTTGTAGATGAAGTTGCTTTCCGAATCGGATAAGACCTGTAAGGCATCAGGTGACTGCTTGATTGATATTAAAAGGCTCTTTCCCAATATTGCGGCACTGGCCTTGTTGTCTTTGGCACAGAAAACACAAAACCTTTCCAGGTTTTATTATGGAAAAAAATGTTAAGGGTCTGAAATCTTCTAAAATGTCTTCCCTCTGCACATGCTGGCAATGAGAAGATGCCAATCTTTTTTGTTAACTTGCTGGCTTAACAACCACTCAGTATCTGTGAAGCCAGCTAAGGACTGTGATTACATCAGGCTGCGTTAACAGATATTCACAGCCCTAGAGTTAATTGGGAAAGGAGTTGACACCAAATATCAAACAGCAACGATCCCTTAGTGATTAACACTTTTTATACAGAATTTCTACAGAAAGTTTTATACAGAAAGTGTGGTACTGTACTATAAATGATTGGTAACACCTTGTTGCTAATAATGGGGGTGTTTAATCACAGGATTAGTCTAGAGTTAAATGGCAGTGGTGCTGAGATCTGTCACTGATTAAATCATTAAAATAAACTGGTCTCTACCGTTTTTTAATCAAACGGATAGTGCTCAGCACAGAGGCTTTAACAATAGATATTGAAGTCCTTGTGCAATCCTACATCTTCTAGTCTTAAATCAGAGAAAAGCCAAGTCGTAATATAAAAAGAAGCATGTTTATCACAGACAGGGGCTGAGGGACCGCATAGAGACACACCTCAGATGTCTTTAGGTTGACGTTCACGTGTTGTGCTGTCTTTTCATTTGGCAGTTCTCAGAGCAGATATGATATGAACAATTAGGAGCTCCTCGGGTCATCATTTGCCACAGTTCAGTTCATGGTAGACTTGTCCTATGAAAAGCATATTGCAGAGGGTGCCAGTTTAGGAGGCGATCAGCCTCTCGCCATGTCAGGAATTCCAGTGTGTTCCAGCGTGTGCTGTACCTTGCCAAGTGTTTAACAGCGCCCTGTTTTGTTACAATGTATTGTAGACTGTGCTGCATTCCCAAGTGGTAACATCATACATACCTTACAAGAGATCAGAGAATGGAAATTAGAAGAGATGATATGATCCACATCTTAAGTAGTGCTTGTCAAATGGAAGGGCAGGATGCTTTTGTTGTTTGGGGAGTGGCGAAGACGTTTGTGTTTTTACCAGACAAAATGAGGAAGTTACCTTATAAAGTAGAGAAAGAGGGCCAAGCTGTTTAGTCCTGCCACTCACTCACTTGTTCTGACTAATCCTGTATGCAGTTATTATCATATAAAGCCATCCATGCATGTTCAAGTAATTGAAGAGTCACATTCTTTTGAAACCAAGAAACCTGTTCTTGACTAGCCTAGGTACCATACACCTCTGAATGGTTTGATACTTTGACACAAATTTATTTCAAGACACACACCTACTAGAATAAACTCGAAATTACATGTTTGTGCATTAATTCACGGTTTCAAGTCATTTTAGATATCTCTTAAAAACTACTTTTATAATTCAAGTGCACATTGTATGAGATAATTTGTTAAAATTATTTAATTAAAATTAAATGGTTTTAACTGGAATGGCGTTTCTAAAATGACAAGAGTTAGGGGAGCTTCTGACACCCAGAAATATTTTAAATGAAATCTTCTCTCTCAGTGTTTAAGGTAAATCTTAAAAGAATAACACTGGTAGGCAGGCCATCACCACCAGCACAACGTGCGAAACGGTCAGCCAGTACAGTGTGTGAGTGTGCACGTGCAGAAAAGCTAAAACAACAGTATTTCCACTTCAGCTGCGATTCCTTTGCTCTTGGTAACGTCAGCTCTTTTCAGAAAGTCGATCCAATTACCCAAAGAGCTGTCAGAATATAATGAATACAGTCGCATTTTATGTTGAACAATCGCTGCCTTGATTAAAGATATATAGCGCTCTGATTTCCAAGGTGTTTTGCAGTCCCAGTCGCTCTCCCGCCTGGGATTCACAAAGACGCAGAAGAAAAGAGTAAAAGGGACCAGGAACAGCAAAGCCAATGACGACTCTGCATGGAAATGTGCCATTTCTAACTAGATTTTATTTTCCTTTTATTAACATATTAAATTACTTTGATATCTGTTCAATAGCAGGAGATTGCCAAGCAGAAAGTCTAATCTCGGTCTAATCATTAACTTCCTACAAATGGTTTAGCATTCTTGAGATAGACATTGAGCAGATTATTCAATTTAAAAAAAGATAATGTGACTTTATAATCAGTCATGTGTGAAAAGGAGCAGATTATGTAGGCTATAGTTAGAAACCCATATTAATGTTATTTTAAATTGGCTCAATTTTATTGAATTTCAAATGTCACCCATCTTGTTATACTAATCTGTCTACTTTTTTTTTAAAGATTATTGTATCCGTGATTTCCCTTCTTCTCTGCATTAAATACCCTAGTCAACTTTAATAGGTATTCACTAAAGTAATGAGAATTCGGATTTGGCTATATTTATAGGGATTGGCTTGCTCTCAAAGTCAGATTAAGGCCCATAAGAGAATAGGCTGGTCTGTGTGATGCTTCATGAATGGTTAATTGAGGTCCCATGTCGGGAGGTTGAAATATCTAACTGCCTTTTATGAGAGAGGGCTATACAACAAGAAGCAGAGCATTCAGACAAACGAAAGACTAGGTAGGTCTGTGTGAGGTCAGATAGCCAGCTGGCATCACCTTTGGCACAAACAGTAACCTTTGAAGTTACAGAGGCAAATGTTTGGATGGGAAAGGAGAATCCAACCCAGAGGCAGGACTAAGGTGCATTTACAGGACAGTGGGAGGAGGGTTAGGGTTAGGTCTGAGGTGCATTCACTGGACAGTCTATGGAGGGTTAGGGTGAGGACTGAGGTGCATTCACAGGACAGTGTGCAGAGGAACCTTACAGGGAGCCATTAAAGGGTTACAGTAAGAAGACCACAATCGAACTGCTGATGCTGAGCTGACTCAAAAGTAAATAACACTTGGTTATTTTGAGTGTTGGTGAAGCCAGTTTTACAGCATGTTGCACAAGTAGAACAGCACTTGCTCTCATAGTCAGGTTAAGGCAAGTGCCAAGAATTCTGGGCAAGGGGCTCTCGAATGCTTGGGAGGGCCCCCATAACCTGGCAGTGTTTCCTTCAGCTGCAATTCAGCTTCGCTATCATTACAGTAAGAGTTTTATTCCAGGCAGTTCTTAACAGTAAAATGCATTTTAACTCTATTACATGACGTTCCAGAATGATTAATTCAGCAGTGGGCATGTTTTGATTCTCGTGCTCTTCCAGTTCAGCAGTCAGCGAATTAAGGTTTGGAGTCCCCAGAGTCTCAATCTAGGACATGCTTGCTGTTGTATTTATGTCAACATGAACAAACCCATAATTGCATGTTACTGGCAGTGCGCAAGTACGAGGAAAGGAGTTGGGGGGTCTAGCAGTCCGGTGTGATGAAATAACTTCATCGAGTCCTCATATTTGAAAAAGGGACTCGTTTTTGTGTTAAAGTACGTGATCATTTATATCATCTACAATTTTGTAACTTAATGTCCTGATACTGAATGTGTGTATAATTATCTGTGTCTCTTTCTGCTTAGATAATTATTTGCCAGACTTATGATTTGATGTTATTTTTCAAACACACAGACTGCTTCTGAAAAGACTCCTAAAAGCTGAATTTCTTAAGTGTGGTGGTTTTAGAAAACACCCTACAAGGTACAGTCCCTTCAAAATAGTGATTCGACTGCAGAAATAGGTATAATGGGAATTAAAGCAGCCTATATTAGCCTCATCCCAGTGAAGTCACAATGGGCCTTAAAAAAAACATTCATATCCTTGAGTACTATGCTTCTTGAATTGTGGAGGCTGTGCACATTGCTTTCATTTGTTTTCTAAGCATGGAAGAACAAACTGTTTTGTTTAGAGCTCTTCAGTGAATAGGCACAGGTTGTCTTTTTATAGGCATACAGAAACACAGCAAAACATGTCCACCTCCCAATTTCCTATGCTGAAAATATTTTAAAACTAATCACAACTGTTGCCTTTTTTTAATGGGCTTCATCACTCCTGTTCATTCTTGTTTTATTAGCAAGTGGCTTTGTTTGCAGAGAAAGCCCTACGGCAGTAGAAGGCATGGGGGGGGGAGGTTTATATATAGCTACATTAAATAAGACCCGATGTTTTACCTGTACAGTATAGTTGATTGTAATGATTGAAAATGGATTTGTAGTCAATGCGATACCTAGTACTGTATTATTTATATTTGTTGTAATAGCACATCTTTTGTGTTTGTATCGTTATTATGTCAAGCAGTGGTCAACTGCTGATAAAGTCAACCCTGCCTATTGTCCAAAAGTACAAAAGTTTTGTTCAGTCTAAATAAACATTAAGAGGCTTTTACTGTAGTTGTATTTGCTAGTGCTATATAAATATTTAAAAGTAATTGTTTTGTTTTGTATAATTAATTATTCAATGAGTGAGTTTTTTTAAATGAATGTGTTGGTTTTCTTTAATGGTCTTGTCCAAAAACCGATGGGATGTATGAACGGTGCCCAAATGTCCTGAAAACACAAAGTCCTGCCACTGTGACTAACGCAGTCCACTACAGGGGTGTACAAGAAGAAATAAACATGCCTGCTATACATCATACTGCCAAGGGCAGCCAGGACTGCAAGGATTTTAAATTGTTCTAGAAGGATATGTGACACCTCCTTAGTGATCGCTGCCTCTAATTTCTTTGAAATAATTCAGCGATGTAAATCTGCAGAGAAGTCTGTTCTCCAGAATAGCTTCCAATCATCACTTTCATTCCTCCTGAAGAAATCATTAATTGGTACAGATTCGTAAGAACATGCCAGTGTAAGCCTGCTATCGGCCCGCTAGCAAAGTCTGATTGATCTGCTGATCACAGGTAGTTCAAAATGTTCGTCCAACGTTGTTCTAAAATAAGTAAAACTAAATAAATATCTTTGTGCTTTAATCAGACTACAGTATAAAGCCAAACTGTTTCTCTACTTTCCTTAAGATTTACATACCATTTGTTCCAGTGCAAAGTTTTATCTGCATTTTCCTAAGTGAAATAAAAAAATTCTTATGTTTCAAAACTAAACCGCTCAGGATGTTAATTTAAAGGCCGTGCTCACATCTAAGCTGTTTCTTAGCTTAGAAAAAAAGTGTAGCACTAGAGTAAAAGCTTAATGAACAAAATTTAGTATGGACTTTTCCTTGAATGATAACACGTGGATCTAAACTGATCTACACTGTTAATTGGTACTGTGGGGCCATGCAAAAATAAATAAATTGGAGGCGCATTAAAGAAAGGTCAAGCTGCAGAAGAATTTGCTGTAAATCCGATTGAATGCAAGGGCTGTGTTGTGTAACAGGAGTGAGAGCGGGAGAGCTGGAAACAGACAGGGAGTCTCCAGGCCCATCCCGGTCTGGCTCCAGGATTTGTAAACAGGCAAGTTCCTTGGCACATACACAGGAAGCACTGCCTTTTTCCAAGCCAAGACATTCACCCTGCAGTATCATTCTTAGTCAACATAAGCTTCTCTAGAATGCATTTTTTTTTTAAAAGAAGAGATAAAGACGGGTCTTTTTAACAGAGAACCATTTGCCAAAGAGAAAAAACAAAACGACAATAGAATAGAATTTCCTGTGGACCTCACAGCCGCTCCAAACTGTGCTCTGACTTCAGTATAAACACTTTTTTTTTAATGTAATGTAAACATGAACGAAATGTTAGTGAAGTGAAACACGCGACGGCCAGATAAATCCTCATTTTATTATCTGCGTCTCCCAACGACATCAAACATTGTTGTGTATTGCCGGGGTCTTATTATTTGGTCACCAGACCTGGATAAAATAATAAACCTTTCCAAACTGGATTATAACTCTCTCTGTCTGCTTCATTACGCACTGCGTCACTCCTGCACCTGTATCCACTTAACCACTTTACCACACGTAGTGTCAGACATGGGACTACAGATCGTCACGCACTGGCGGAGCTGCTGGAGGTGCTGGGTAGCAGACGGGAGACAGAGGAGAGAAGGAGGGAGGAGCGTTACACTGCGCTCATTGAACGGGCAGGGCTGGCACTTTACACAGCACCAGCCTGTACAGGAACACCAGCAATCTCGGCACCGAATGCTCGGGCAATGAAAATGACGACAGAGAATGACCCCGAGGTGTACCTGGTCACATATGAGCGGCTAGCTACCACCGAGTCATGGCCGCAGGAGTTCTGAGCGAGCCAGCTGGGGAGGCTCAGGCAGCATACCAGGCAATGAGTGACGCCAACACTGCCAACTACGACCTGGTGAGGCTGGCCATCCTCCGTCGCCTCAACATCACCACGGAGACTCACCGGGTACGATTCAGAGAATACCGCAGGTCCCCGGTGACACGCCCCAGGGTGGTCGCAGGAGCGGTTGTGCGACCACATGGTACACTGGCTGACCCCCGAAAAGAAAACCAACCTGCAAATGAGGGAAGCGGTGGTAGTGGAGCAATTCTGCCAAATTCTGGGCTGATTTGGTTTTCAGATAATGTCCCAAATTCTGGGTCGCTCTGATTTTCAGATAACATCCCAAATTCTGATCCGCTCTGGTTTTCAAATAACATCCCAAATTCTGATCCGCTCTGGTTTTCAAATAACATCCCAAATTCTGATCCGCTCTGGTTTTCAAATAACATCCCAAATTCTGGGCCGATTTGCTTTTCCGAATTCAGCCCAGTTTTTGGGATATGCATGCTCAGTTTACCATAAAAAAGTACACAAGAACTGGATCGTGAATTCATTTAAGAGTAACCCTTAGTACATGAATCAAAGTTAAAATATTTTTTTACTCTTCCCAGAGAGAAGAAACAGAAATAAAATGTAAATGTTAAAGAAAACGTATTTCTATTCCTGATAGTTTAAACTGTAGGCTGTAGATAATGTTCAGGCAGTTGGACTATGCAAATATAATGACTAAATTCCAATTCAGGCACTTATAATCTGGCCTATGTAAATTTCCTCCTGTAGTTCAATTGGCTAAGCAGTTCCTCACTTCTCCCACTTTAACTGCTGTGTCAGTGTGCTGGCACAGAATGGCTGCCGCGTGTAAAGAGCTTTGGAATCCTATTGGATGAAAGGTGCTATAAAATCCAAGGTATTATCTTTCATTTAAATAAAGAGCTTTTTAAAACTAGGGGTACACCTGGTAATTTGGGAGTTCAAAGTGTTTGAACACCCTGGGCCAGTCACCCTCAAAAGGGTGAGAAAGGGCAATCTGTCTGGTATGGTAAAGAGGGTTTTAAACCACCCAGGGTCTTGAAGTATGGTGTTCTGGTGGCATAAGCAGCCATTGCTCCTGGAGTTTCAGAACCCTCCATTTGTGTGGAAAAAATGGAAATTCCGTGAGGACACAGCAAGTTTCTTGTTGTTTCTTTATTTAATTTTTTTTTAGTACGTTCTTATCTCAAACTCAGCTGTGGGTAAACACAAAATGCAAAACAGGTTGTTTTATAATTAGGCTTAATTGGTTCAATTAAGTAATTTAGAGTACAGTTGGAACAAAAACCAGGAGGGACACCGGCCCTCCAGGACCAGGATTGGAGACCCCTTATCTAGACAGTTATTAGGTGGCACAGGCTGATACATTTAACCTGTGGCATTCTATCAATATCAGGAATGCCTATGGATTGTTAGAAGTATCAACTGCAACAAAGTATAAATCTAGGCATTAGGTAGATCACATAGATTTAACAATTAACTTGTGTCATTCTATCACTCTTGCAGTTAACCCTTTTATGGCCATTGTAAATGTTTCTAAGTAGGAAGGACTATACAGTAAATGGTTGAGGGGCACATTTTTACACGTTACTTTTACTTTGCACAAGAATGCCTGTAAACTCTCACTAGATTACTATTATACAATGTATTTAATTTTTTGGCAAACTCCATGGCTAAACATGTATTTAAGAAAAATAAATAAATGATAAGAGAGTTTTATGTAAATTGTTTTTTTCGGGGCTTTTGCTTTTTACATACTGTGTGAAATTATTGTTTTCGGTTACTTTCCGAAATGCTTGGCCCTTTATTTTCTGTCACAATATGTATATAACACCAGTATATCTATCACAATATGTATTTAACACCAACGTATTTAACACCAATATGTATATAACACCAACTATCCAACGTATGTTAGAGCCAGCTTGTACAGTCCTTTTACAAGCCTCCAATGACCAGTGTAATAGTTTTTTGGGTTCTTTAAAAGTAAAATTCATAATGTTAGACTTCAAATACTGGCTTCTAAATCTGATGCTGTTTTAACTGCTGATCCTCCTTTAGGTCTATCTGAGCTAGTTGCCAAAATGAATTCCTCCAGCTGCACTTTAGATCCTATTCCAACCTCTTTATTTAAGTCATGTTTACCATCTTTGTGCCCATTTGTAATTAGTTTAATTAATGAATCACTGAGATCTTGTGTGGTCCCCTCACCTTGCAAACTGGCTGCTGTTACTCTGTTACTGAAAAAAAGAAATCTGGATTTTAATGTTTTATGTAATTACAGACCAATCTCAAACTTACCTTTTCTGGTAAAAATTTTAGAACGGGTGGTAGTGTCACAGCTTCAGTCCCACTTAGTGCTTAATCAGCTTTATTAACCTTTTCAGTCTGGTTTTAGATGTGCACATAGCACAGAAACTGCCTGTTAAGGTGTTAAATGATTTATTGATGGCCGCAGACTCAGGTTCTCCATCTGTTGGACTGAAGTGCTGCCAGTGATACCATCAACCATGATATTCTTTGACATCGTTTAAAGGACATATTTGGTCTTTCTGGTACTGTCCTTAAGTGGTTTACTTTCGACTTGTCCAAACGAAAACAGTTTGTCACCTTCGGTGGTTATAACGCTGATGTCAGTTCTGTTACGTCTGGTGTTCCCCAGGGTTCTGTTCTGGGACCGGTTCTATTCAATATTTATATGTTCCCTCTTGGTCAAATAGTCAGTCGTTATGGAATTCAATATCATTGATATGCTGATCTATCTCCAGACTGTTTCTTTGGCTGTTTCTGTGCTTAATAATTGTTTGACTGATTTAAAAATTTGGATGCAGAAAAATTTCTTGCAATTAAACTGTAGCAAGACAGAGGTCATGTTAGCGGGTAAACCTCACCAGGTTAGTACAGTTGATAATTTCAGGTTGTTATTTGATGGACGTGAGATCAGTTCAACCTGTGAAGTGACAAACTTAGGTGTGAGGTTTGACTCACCCTCTTTTGAGGCTCACATCAAGAATACCTGCAAAGTGTCCTTTTTACATCTGCAAAACATTGCTCGCCTGAGATCATTCTTATCATTGCCTGATGCAGAGAAGCTAATACATGCCTTCATCTCATCTAGATTGGACTATTGTAATTATTTGCTTGCTGGAGTTTCTAAAAAATCAATTCAAAGGCTGCAATATATACAAAATAGTCCTGCACGGGTGCTAACAAAAACAAGAAAGCACTGCCATATATCACCAATCTTAGCATCTTTTCACTGGTTACCGGTTAAATATAGAATTATTTCTTTCAAGTCTTTACATGGTTTGGGTCCACCTTCCTTGAAGGATATGCTTTGTCACTATGTGCCCCAGCGCAGTTTGCAATCTGCCAGTAGTGCCAAACTAATTGTGCCTAGAACATGGCTGCACACTATGGGCGATCAAGCCTTTTGTTCTGTGGCCCCTTGCCTCTGGAATGATTTGCCGGGACATATGAAGGACTGTGAGGCTGTCAAGGCTTTTAAATCTGGTCTAAAGACTTATTTTTATCGATTGGCTTTTTGTAGTTTGTTGTTGTTTTAATATGTGTTAATTGTTTTTATTTTACCTGTAAAGCGCTTTGAGAACTGTAATGAAAGGCGCTATACAAAATAAATGTATTATTATTATTATTATTATTATTATTATTATTATTATTATAGTAACTAGACAGTACTTGCACAGTTAAGTTGTACATTTTTTCCTTTGCTGTCTTCCTCAACGAAATCCTTATGTCACAGGCACATTCTTCTGGGGTTTATGTGTATCTAGTCTCGGCATTTTTTTACATTTCGCCACAATTTGCAATTCTGTTTTATTCTATCGGAAAGGGGTCTAAATTCAGACCGAGAGAGTTGTGAACTGGAAGCCAGCAGATGCTAGTTTTGAATCAAAGCTCAGCCGCAATCTCTGCATGAAGAGGCACAGATATTGCTGTGCGATCCCAGCAATGCCCTGCAGTTGACAGTTTCTTAACAGTTCAGAAAGCACGGTAATGTACCACAGGAATGTATCAAATAGGATTCATTTTTTCTTTGGAGTAAAAAGACCAGATAGCCTGTAGGGAATGGCTGCCTTGCGTGACTTATAAAATAAAAATATAAAAACACCTTTCAAACGTGTGAACTGCAGCATGCAGTAGCCTAGACTGTCAGCAGCGTGACCTTAACGTGTAACGTGTAACACAGTAAAGTTTCATCTTCACCTAGAGGATTTGGACGAGTCTGTAGCCTTCTCTGTGCAGTTGCTACGCAAAGCACGGCAGCTGCTGTCTCGCAGATGTTGCTGTGTAAATGTATGCGTCTGAGGCGCAACATGGAGGGCGGAGTGTGTAGCACACAGAAAAGCTGTTACAGTGTGCACATGGTTCTAGTTCCGCTACACAGGAGCTCTGTGAAGACTCCTGATGGCATAAATAGGCAGTCGGCAGGAACACATGCAGTGATACAGTGCCAGAGAGAACTGGTATTCCAAAGGGAGATGAGAGATTTTTCTTAATAGAGACAAAAAGTGATTGGAGTTGTTTGCAGGCTCTCTGTCATTTTCATGAGCACCATACTAGCCAAAACCATAAAAATCCTTTTTTTTCTGATTATGATTTTTTTTGTCCACAAGACGACACCTATTGAAAAATAACATGTTTGGGAGCATTCCAGAACTGAAAATCTGTATAATTATCCAGGCAGATAATGGTAGAGTACAGTAGTCATATTCTTTAAATTCCAGTGTGACAAAATGGCAGATACAATTTCAAAATGTATTCATGCAAGTTTCATAACTCGTTAAACTGTAGTAATAGTCTTTCCAAAAATGTTTTTACCAGTATCATATCTTTGTTGCTTTATAAGAAGGAACATAATGGCACCTAAACAAAGTGACATATTCTGCTATCTAGTTCTGCAGTTTTCCCACTGTTCTTGCCTCTGCACAATAGCGACACCTGCTGGGAGAATCATTACTACTGCATCCACAGACTTGGGGGCATATGTCTGTCTGCCAAGGCCCATAGTTCAGCACTAAATGATCTCTTCAAAGTAACATCAATTTATCAAAATGAAAGCATATTCACTTCTGGGGGTTTCACTGACTTAATTAACACTAAATAGTCCTCATGTTTATGGATGTATTTCTTAATTCATAAAGTGAATGCTGCAGTGATCAACATCCTCTCCTATATATATATTTTTTAAACTAAAAAAAATAGGGAGGAACAAAACTTTCTCATCACAGGTTTAGATGCCCTGTGGGGAATGAAGAAGGTACAAAAAATGATTGTCAATTGTGTTTTTATTTTTATCTCAAACAGAGTAAGGCGAGGGTGTAGGTTCAATGAAACAGCGTCACAGAAAAATCCCCTCCACCATGTTCAATCTTCTTTAGCATGCTGACTGATACATATTTCCATTCTTGGATGATAAAACAGCCCTGGCTTGCCTTTACAATTGTTATCTGTTTTTCTGCCCAGCATGCTGTACCTAACACGTTTCCCCACCGCAAAGTGCATTCCTAGCCTCACTACTAAAGCAAAAGATTACACAACAACAACACAAAATAATGAAGGGGTGTTTGAGACGTCGAAGATCCAGTCTGTGTGGTATGTTACATCATCAAAGGCCCAGAGGCCGTCTCTGTTTCCCCTCATAAACTTTTTTTTTTTTTTTTAAAGAATAGCTATCACCAGGTAAGCTGTAAAGTCATGTAGATGGTCTGTGTCTGACTTTCAGTGCCGCCTTCTTCAAAGGTTGTGTTTCACAGTCTGGATCCACCCTCTCTGCCCCTGTTCACCACACTCCCAGTTGGGAGACAGTGTGACTGGAGCTTTTAATACGTCTGGTTTTGGTTACAAGAGAATTAAGCACTCTCCTCATAAGACTCGCATCAGGATTTACTAGCGAGCTGTCAAATGCAGTTGTGCGTGCTGGGTTTTTTGTTTTGTTTTGTTTTTGGGTGTGAAAGCAGAGAGCAAGCTTAGACAAACAATGTGTTGTTTCCCAGAATATTTCAGATGGCTTGCCTGATTTAATAGACTTTAGTACATTGTACTGTGGCCTTATGCACAGTCGTATTTGATTTATAAAAGTTTAATCCTGTAAAGGGATTTAAGGGTAATAACAGTTCTGTGCTTTATGTTAGATTGTTGGGAGGCACAAACCACCCCTTCTGGGGTATTTCTGCAGGCAACACAATTACAGTGTCATTTAGGATGCATTAAAGGGTTTATGCAGAATTGACTTGAGGAGCCAGTACTTTAGAATGCTACAACAGCCGACACACAAGTAAATGGAGGAGGCTGTGTGGTCCAGTGGTTAAAGAAAAGGGCGTGTAACCTGGAGGTCCCAGGTTCAAATCCTGGCTCAGCCACTGACTCATTGTGTGACCCAGAGCAAGTCACTTAACCTCCTTGTGCTCCGTCTTTCGGGTGAGACGTAATTTTAAGTGACTCTGCAGCTGATGCATAGTTCACACACCCTAGTCTCTATAAGTCGCCTTGGATAAAGGCGTCTGCTAAATAAACAAATAATAATAATAATAAATGTATGTAAATGTGTGTGTTCTGACCAAGTATGTTTATATGACAGAAATGTAACCTACCGGATGCTGTGTCAGATAGTAAACTGCAGTGTATTGCTCATTGATAGTCTCTGTGTCCCACTGTGTAGATTCATTTAGTATACTGCTGTGTTCTGTAACAGAACTCTGGCTGGCGATTCTTTGCAATGCATTACTTGCATGCAATGTTTTCTTCTTTCCCATTAACTTAACAGGCAATTAGTTTTTGATTGATCTACATAGATAGCAGAAAAAAGATTGCTGTGGCATTTCTAGGAGATACCCAACCTAAAATGTACTTCCGATCATGTGTTCTGTAACAGCAGCTCACAAAGCAGTAAACTACATGAGAAAATCTAATGGACAGACTTGAAAAGAAATGGCATAAAGGAGAAAATGTCTAAAAACATTTTGAATGCAGAGAACCAGCACTATATAATACCAATATTCTTCTGCTGCTTTTCAGTGGATTCAATATTGAAAACGCCTTCACAGCAGTCCTGTTTTCATCTGTCAAGCACAAGGCTGCATCAAGCTTTGTCCAGCTGCTCTGTTTTGTTCAGAAATTTCAATATGCTTTGCAAAGGAAAAATAATCAAAACAGTTCTGTTTTGTGCTATAAAAGCTTGTCAAGCCTATTGAAAGGAACAAGAAACGTGTTGTGTACACAGCAAATTGTTCTTCTTTTTTCAAATGTATTACAACAATTCAAATAGCCAAAGAATTGCTCGCTATTACTGTTAAAGTGCAATTTGGCTCTGTGAACAGATTTGTTACTGAAATGTGTGAATTTGCAACAGTCAGCAGTTCCGCTTCTTTCCGTTAATGGAAGTTTATTGGTACTGCAGCAAATGCCATTCAGAAGATTTTTTAGGGACAGTGCTTTCTGTTATCAGCATTTAACTTGCTTGACTTTTTTTTTTTTGGACACTTGGTGCTGCCTCAGTTTGACATATCTAAGCTGGTACAGTACAGGAAACCCCCTGGCGAGGTCAAAAAGGATAGAGGGTGGGGAGGAGGATGGAAACTCAAACACTCGGCACAGGCTGGCTAGAATATTGGTAGCCGACTACATTTTTACAGTCCAATCTCTGCTTGACTTTTGGAGATGGTTGCAATGATTTATCTGCCAATAACATGGTCATATTTGCAGAGTTTGTTTGTTTCTTGTCTGAAATTCTACATAGCGCTGCATTCCCATTTCAGTTCTTTCTTGGTATAAAGTTGAGCCCTATTCAGATAAAATGTTGCATGTAGAAAACGTGTGCAGAAATTGTGATAAGACTTAACAAAAGCACTCCAGTGACTTGTAGTTTCAGTGCAGAGCTGCCTTCTATACGATTAAATAGGTACACCAAGGGTCCCTGTGGTGGTGCCTGACAATATGCAATTACAATTGAAGCGCTGCCTCGTTTCAGGTGAACACCCTCAGTACCTCAAAAGGGCATCATGTGACTGCACTGTCATATTAACCTATTAATAGCAGTGTGGAGTAGTGGTTAGGGCTCTGGACTCTTCACCGGAGGGTGGTGGGTTCAATCCCAGGTGGGGGACACTGCTGCTGTATCCTTGAACAAGGTACTTTGCCTAGATTGCTCCACTAAAAACCCACTGTATAAATGGGTAATTGTATGTAAAAAATAATGTGATATCTTGTAACAATTGTAAGTCGCCCTGGATAAGGGCATCTGCTAAGAAATAAATAATAATAATAATAATAATTCAAACCATCTGTATATTGCCTATGTCATAATGGTGCACAGCTCTGATACTAGGCCAGGATATTGTTATTCTAATGTAATAGAAAGCTGCAAGACCTGTTCTTTAATTTTATATGCCAGAAGAGTTGACTTTTAAAAGTATTCAATGAACATCCCTTGACTTAGCATTGACAGTACTGCTGCTACTGTTGCTGTGTACTGCAATTTTTTCCGAATTTCTCTTTTAAAAACAGTCACAGTTTATTTGATGTCCTGTCGGTCATTGTTTTTTGGGAATTCTATCAACATCAATTCACTCCCCACCTCATGAACTCCGTTGGTAGCCTGATTGCAACACTTCAAGGAATGCTGGCATGCTGCTGAGTGAAAGTGATTTTTAATATAGAGCATAAAAAGGACAGCAAAAACATGTCACACATACACTGTAGTAATGTGTCTACAGCCATCAGGAGCATCTACAAAAGCAATATAAAAAACAAAAGCAAAAATACATGTTGTCATTTAAATAAATAGATAGTACATAATACTTCATTTCTAACACTTTATTTGTGGTATTTGTTGATGCTGATGGTTATATTGTTGTGGTTTACAGTTTTGTTGTCAAATGTCTCTTTCCTGGGGGTATACAGACTGAATACCCAATTAATTTTTTCTCCTAGGTGAAATCATTTTTGGAAAAATTAAAGTTCATATATGGGGCGAATTGGGAGGAATATTTGTTTGGATTGTTTTGAAGCCCGGGTTTTCCACACACTAATGTTTCTCACATCCTCATGATAATCATAGTAAAACCTCCTGAATGTTCAAACTTGGCCTAAAGAGGTGACAGAATATGATGACATGCTGTAGCAAAGCAGGACTAGGCATTGTCAAGCACTAGCTGTAGGGAGGAGTTCCCCACTCCCTGTTCCAGCACAGGGCATATTGTCCTGGGTTCAGATGTTAGCAGGCTATCCAAATCCTGCATTGCTTCCCAGAAATAACTACTTTCTATATCCATTAAAAACAAAATAAAAGATTCCTCAGGCATTTAGTGAAATGTCCTTTGAGTGTAATAATGAATATGCTTACACAATTTGTGAATTACTTCTTTTGGGTATTAAATAGTAGGTCAACTATGCTTCACTATCAAAAAAAACAAGAAAAAGATTTCTAGATTCAGTCATACATTTATTCACGATTTCAATTTGTATAAGCTGACGTTGGTCTGTTTGGACTGAAACATATTTATGTGTAATCCACTCCACCTCAGTCTTTTTCAAATGAAACTTTATGGGTGACTGAATCTACTTTTACTTGTTTTTCATTTTAAACTGTCGGCCGTGAGCTTGTCACTGGATTTTACAGACAAACAAATATTGCAGGAAGACGTCCTTGCCTTGTGTTTATGCAGCTGCAAGTGGGATTGAGTGGTTTTGTATTTTTTTTTTCTGTGCACTGCGTTGGGTTGTTTTCTTTTCATTTGTTTTTGTAAATTGGAAAAAAGCCAGATGCTCTGTGTGAGACTTGCTTACAACAAACTTAAACCAAACATCTGACCTCGATGTCTGGGAACAGGGTCAGTGTTTTGATTAATTCTCCTGTACCGACAGGGGCTAATTTGGGTTTTTTTAAAATCCCATAAGTATAGGACCATGTCAGCGAGAGCTCTGCTTTATAGCAAGAGCAACGCTGGCCATATTCATGACACCTTTTATTTTTAGTTGTGTTTTCCCAGTGTTTTGGTTTTGCCTTTTTGTTCCTGTTACACTTGTTGTATGCCCTTCTGTACTCTACCATCGCTGGCACCATCACATGGTCTGTAAATATATCCTGGCGTCATGTTGGCGTTTCAACGGCAATTCCTTTTTCTCTTTCAGTCTCTTGCAGCAGATTCCCACATCCCTGTTACAGCAACCCATAAAACACTGGGGTTCACCTGTGTACTTAGCAATGGGGCAAGCAACATGTGGCAATATGATGGACAATAAGGATTGTACTGTGTGAGTCAGAGAGACTCAGACATATGTTACAGCTGGAGATGCAAAATGGCTTATTCCAGATTATTAACTGTTTATGACCCTATGCTTAGTATATTGGTTTTTTTTTTATCAAGGACTGCACCAAAAGTAAAATGTAATTGCAATTACAAACAATCCAGAAACTTAATTTAATGTCTCAAAAGTGTGTTTTACTAGCTACATTTCATTAACAGTTTGCAAGCTGTGTTATTGTGTTAAAGATCTTGATAAACCTGGACCTTACTGTTATTTAATAGTCTTATCCTTAGTCAATACCAATACGAATAAGAACAGGTTAAATTAAAGCTAGGAATCCAAGGTTTTGTAAAAGATTTTTCAATGTGTTAAACATGCATGAAATTCAGAACGATTTAGTTTTTGTCTGGAGAAGTTCAAAATGTGGTTTTCTTTTGGGTGACACACTGCTGTGGATTTGACTTTGTTTTAGTTTTGGAGAGCTCACTCTAACAGTGCCAGCCATTTTAAAGACATGAAAGTTGGACAGCTCTGTCGTGGCGTACTGCCACAGCTAGTACACAGTACAGGTCTTTATAACCAATTAGGATCAGTTATTTAAAAAGTTAGTTTGAAGACTGCTGACAGCGAAAGGGGACAGTATTTGATGGCTTACAGTGTAAAGCTTTTTTAAATTAGAATCTGCTTTTAATCTTTTTTAATAACCAATATGTTATTTCAAATTTCTTTAATGATGTGGTAACCTCTAAAATGACGTCCTGTTGTCAGTCAGGAGTCTGTTTCTGGTTTGCTTGTTGTGTGTTATTTTGTTGTCTTAAACCCTAAATTTTGAGATCCAGTGGTTAATTACAGTATCCCTTCTGCCCGTTTCCCATTGGTTAAGCTCACTCTCTCAACCAGCAGTTACTGCAGTCTTCTAGGTGATGGGTAGTCTTCAAGTTGGCAGATTTTCAGTAGCACTGCCTTTATTACGAATGTCACTTTGATGTGTACAAGTTTTAACTGAGTTCTTATGCAGGTTGCCTGTCTTTGAGTTGATTTTTTTTTTTCTAAATAGTTAATGGTTGGGTTTGGCTGCACAACACAGCAGCTTTAGAGAAGGAGAAATAAGCAGCTTGAATTTATAATCGTCTGTGCTCAAGACTAGGGTTCTGGTATAATTATGGGAAGTGTTTGAAAGAAAATGAAAGACCAGAAAAACCACATCAGGGGTGGCTTAATTCTTGACGTACATTTTTAAAGCCTTTTATGTCTGTACTGAAATTGCAGCAGTCAGTAGTGTGTGTGTGTGTGTGGTTTTTTTTGTATAAAGACTTTTTCTCTGTTTGTTCTACTTGCCTGGAGCAAAGCTGTGATTCTTTTTGGCTACACAGTCGGAAATCAGCTGAATCCAACACCAAGCTTCATCCCTCTTCTTTGTCTTTTTTTTTTAACTAGCCTGACTTGCTCTGTTCATGCATCAGATCTGATGAACCATTGTCAACTTAATGATGCCCTGAGGGGGGGAAACTAACAAACTACAGAGCGTCTGCACAGGGCAATTACCAGTAGAAAAAACACATTGTTTGTTTGTTTCTCACTCATTTGGTGTCTCGCTTCTTAAAGAAAGGAAATTGCAATACATTTTAATGGAATGTTCCCAAATCGCACGTCTGATTTCTTCAAATCTCTTCTGGCATCATGTACTTTTTTGCGACTTTGAAATATATATTATGGCTTAATTATAAAAATACAGTATACTGACTGGCCAAAATATTATAGAATGTAAGATGTAAAAATAGAATTGGCCCTATTCTGTAGTGAAAGGCCATGTGATCCACGAGACCGCTATAAGCTGTGTGTATTGGCTGCATTGGACAAAGTGTCCATCAAGACTCCCGGAAGATCGTGAAATTGCAACGTTTGCAGGAAACCTACGGTCGCAAGCGAGTCATGATAGATCAAGCCCCTCTGACGTGTGCAGCGTATTGTGACAAGCAACAGACAGCGTGCTAAGAGGCCCAAATCACAGAAAACAACACTGGATAAGACACACTTGTTTGCAAGCGCTACACATTGGGGGGGGCTTTGGTAGCAGGTCATTGTAATTACATGGCCAGTCATACTGTATTTCTAAGTATCAGTCCTATTCACAAAGCTCTAATTCTAATATTAAAAGCTGTTTGTTTTTATTAATTAAATGTCTGGCTTGCATGAAACTTTTCTAGGCCCTTGTTAATTAAACCAGAACAGTCCAGAACACGATGGAACAAAATAAAACAGACAAAGAAAACTTTAAGTAGTGAGTTTTTATTGTATTTTTTAAAACAAATATATTTTTAACTGAGGAATTAATCTTGCTATTTATAAAAGGTAGGTTTGAGCATGTGTTTACATGCCCTTAATGTTCGGGATTTTGAATGTATAAGTAAAGACATCCAAATCATAAAAAAACCAGCAACAACAAAACAACATTCTCTGCTTATTTCTGTAATGCATCACAGCTGTGTGTGTGCTCATTGACTGAAACTGACCTGCAACAGGGACATGCAGCTTTTATATATTACAGAATACTGATTTATTTCTTATTCAGTGTGCATACTATCTGCATATAATCTAGGTGTTATCAATGGCACTGTTGAATAACAAATCATTTCGGGATCACCCTTATTTCCTAAATCATTTATATTCTGCGTGAATTCCTTGATTTCTGTTTTCTTTTTCTTTACAGATGATCTAATTGCATTTGTTTCTTTATTTGTAGATCCAAACAGTCGTGAGGAGACCATCGTTATTGCACTGGCCTCCGTTTCGGTCGTGGCTGTCCTGATAGTAGCACTTTTCTTTGGGTACAGGATGCTAACCGGTGAGAGAACAATTGTTTATTACCACACTCCCTTACTGTTTGTGAAGACCTATCATAGTCCTTTCCACCATGTCTTGCCCTGTGTCCATATGCCGAGCCAAGTGTTCAATTCAGGAGTCAAATGGCATGAATCCGAACAGTGTAAGCAGTAGAACGGACAGATTTGGAAATTTATAAAAATGCTTTCCAATAGAAGTGATTAGGAAATGTAGAAACAGAACTGGACTTTTCTTGCCTGCGGAAACCAGGCATAATGTATTTACTGTACATGTTGTTTTTTTGGCCTATCAGCAGAACGTCCTCCCTCCCCCACAAGTCTGACCTGAGAATCTCCTGCCATTCATAAAAATATCTTAATCCAGGAATGTACAGCAAAAGCAGGATTCATTCACGTTGGCTCAGTACAGCATCACATTCATTGGGCAGCTGTTGCCTGTTGGCATGACAGTCTGAATATACAACTGAATGGAAAAACCTCTGTGAACTGCTGTTATAACTGTACTTCCAGAACCTTCCATATATACAGCAGACCAGAACCTATTAATATAAAGCTAACCAAAGGACTTCATGCCATTCGTTCCTGAATTCCCTTGCCCTCTGTTTTGCCCACAGGAGACCGTAAAGCAGGCCTTCACAACATGAACATGATGGAAGCAGCTTCCTCTGAGCCCTCCCTCGACCTGGACAGCCTCAAACTGCTTGAGGTAAGAACTGCCGGGGTACCTCAGTGGAGCCCTCAATGTCTGGACAAAGGAGAAGGTGTCAAGCGGTACAAGTGGTGACATACTTTTAGAATAACTACTGTAAAAAAATAGAGAAAGGTGTTAGAAGATTTCAAGGGGCATTGGGATTGTTGCATTCAACTATTAAGCTAGTCAAGCCATTGCTGTGATCAGTGGGCTTTTAAAGAGGCTATACTTTCTACCAAAGACGATCAATCGTACTTGCAGTCCTGGTGAGCCAAATGACCTTTAATAGGATACAAATGAAGAGAGACCCAGTTTGTAGCTCAGTGATCTGGCTGGCGGTTCTTTTAAGTTTCTTAATGTTGTGATTCCCGTGCCCCTTTGCGAATGTTGCTCTCTCCTGCTCCCAGCTGATCGGGCGCGGACGGTACGGCGCGGTGTATAAAGGGTCCCTGGACGAGCGTCCCGTGGGTGTGAAGGTGTTCAACTACACCAACAGGCAAAACTTCATCAACGAGAGGAACATATACCGGCTGCCACTCATGGAGCACGACAACATCGCCAGGTTCATCGTGGGGGACGAGAGGCTCACTGCTGAAGGCCGCATGGAGTACCTGCTGGTCATGGAGTACTATCCTCATGTGAGCACTGTCTACCTGCACTCTTTTACAGGCAGAGCAAAGACCCCCGTAGCCATGAACTAGCCACCCTGACCGCATTACAAAACACTGGGCAAAGCCCTTGTACATTAAATATGTGAAAAATAATATTTCCAGTGGAACATTCAGTTTATTTTAAACTTTACCAGGATGTTTTCCTGACTTGCTATTAGCACAGAGAAGTTAAAATATGTGAATGCACTTATCACTATTTATGTAGTGTTTAGGTAAGAGTAAAGGTTTTAAGCAGTGGGTTCCAGTGCTACCGGCAATGCAGTTAAATTGACTCCATGCTAGATCTTTATCAATAACACCCAGCTGCCTCAAAAGGTCACATAAGCTCCACCTCAGTGAAGAGGAGGTAGCTCATTTAGTTCAACCTGTCATTGGTAAACTGCTGTGGCTGTCATTTGTCGAGCCTTAATCATGGCCCTCCTGTGCGCACTCCTGTGGCGATGTAGTATTGACCCAGGCAGTGGCTGCGACGCTAAACACTCTATACTTCATCACACTACACAGTAATTCCCCAGTAGTGTATCGATGAAAATATCCACAAACAGAACAGGCTTTGTTTGAAAATTCCAGGAATAGCAACAGGAAGGAAGTGGTACAATTCTTTAGAGAGTGACGGACTAACGTGCAATTTAACTGAGTCACTGCAGGTTTCCCCCTTTTATCCTGGATAACACTTTTGTTTGAAGTTGGTTTCATGTCTTCCTTAGAGCTCTGTTGTTTCCCTGGTACAAAACAAACCAATCTTTTATTAGTCATATCTCTGATAACAGAAACCGTAAATACACCTGTGTGAGCTTGATGTGCCTCCAAAATCAATTTTGTTAAAAAATGTACAGGTTCATAATTTTAGAGATAACGTTGATTGTTTCCCCCACAAATGAACTCCAGTTGTCACAGACACTGTCGTAACCATTGTAAACGGTGTGTTTGTGTTCAGGGTTCTCTGTGTCGGTACCTGAGTCTGCATACCAGTGACTGGGTGAGCTCCTGCAGACTGACTCACTCTGTGACCCGTGGCCTGGCGTACCTTCACACTGAGCTACTGAGAGGAGGTAAGCTGTTCCATTGACGATGCACTGGGGGGCTGCTTTAAAGATTTGAACAGCGGGGGATCTACATGCTGCCGTCCGCAGTTTAACCATGCTGGGGTGTTCCACTGTGGTGATTTGTCAAAACGCTTCATAAAATCACTTCACACACAATACCAGGTCAGGACAGGTTTTTAAAATGTAGGGCAGCAGTATTAAGATCAAGTTCAAGAACATTGTTTTACTACAAAAAAAACTTTTTTTTTTAAATCCGTTTTTGTTAGGGGTTACAAATAGTCTGAAAGATCCCAGGATCTCTTTGTACAAAAATAGAAAATCTGTGTGTCCATTACATTAAAATCTGTTCGTCCATCCAGCATTACATTGTTCACGCTGGTTTCCTTGCGAGTCCGTTTTCACTTTTGTTCTTAAAAATCATTAACAGCCGCCCGGCACAAAGACATCTAGATAACTCACAAAAGCTATGCGGAGGCACTCTCAAACTTTAATTCCTCCAAGTATGGAGGAGACAGCAAGGCAAACAAGCAGAGCCCCAATCTGTGCTTAGAGATCCCCTGCAGAGGCTGGTGTTGCAGTCCAGTTGCCAGGCATTAGGCCTACATGCATGCGAACCAGACCGAATCAAATGAATCAAACGTCTTGCTTCGGGAGATATGATGTCGTCCTTTTGGCTTGACATCAGCACCCCTGAGCCAGCGGCCTTTAAGATCATTCAGCAGTTTTCTTGCCCGTTCGGCAATCAGTGCATTTCTGCAATACGACCAATGATTTCTTTGTGGAGAACAGAAAGTCAGAACAAAACACAGCATCAATCTGCTTTTTGCTCTGCTGAAGCTCTGTTTGCAGTAAAGATCACCAGCATGCTTGTCAAGTGTCCATTGTCTCCTAGGACAGCCATTCTGTTTTGTATTTTGTTTTCAAACTGGAACTAGATATGTTTTTCCAGTGCACTCCAGAGATGGCTTCTTAAGTTTTAAAAGCGTAGACACTTGCCTTTCTTACTGTAGATGTTTTAAATTAAATATGATCCACAATAGTATTATATTTGTCTTACAGCACATTTAATTTGAATCTTTGTAATCAAAAATATGATGTTTTGTATTATAAGGTCAACGTTAAATAGGTCTATGTCAATTAACATTATCAATTGAAGAATAAAGTAAAGGGGTTGGGGTTTTTTTTTTGGTACTATTAAGTTTAAACTTCTTGGATTCCTCAGGGTTTAATTCTCACAATTTAATTTCAACAAAACTGCGTTTAAAGCTACAGTGTCCTCCACAATCATATTTTATTTTTTGATACTAGACTGAATATGGCTCCTGGATGACAGAAGAACAAAAGAAAGTTTACAAACGAGAGGAGACCATTCGGCCCATCTTGCTCGTTTGGTTGTTAGTAGCTTATTGATCCCAGAATCTCATCAAGCAGCTTCTTGAAGGATCCCAGGGTGTCAGCTTCAACAGCATTCTCTGTGTAAAAATGTGCCTCCTATTTTCTGTTCTGAATGCCCCTTTATCTAATCTCCATTTGTGACCCCTGGTCCTTGTTTCTTTTTTCAGGTTGAAAAAGTCACCTGGGTCGACGTTGTCAATAACTTTTAGAATTTTGAATGCTTGAATCAGATCGCCGCGTAGTCTTCTTTGTTCAAGACTGAATAGATTCAATTATTTAAGCTTATCTGCATATGACATGCCTCTTAAACCTGGAATAATTCTGGTCGCTCTACTTTGCATTCTTTCTAGAGCAGCAATATCCTTTTTTGTAGCGAGGTGACCAGAACTGAACCTTAGATGAGGTCTTACTAATGCATGTAGCTTCCTGACATTGTCTAGGTGAAGACATTTCTGAGTCAACATAAACTCTTTTTCATAAGGCCTTTTTCATAGATACCTTCTTCAATTGCAGTATCTCCCATATGATATTTATAATGCACATCTTTATTGCCTGCATGCAATACCTTACACTTGTCTGTATTAAATGTCATTTGCCTTGTGTCTGCCCAGTCCTGAATGCTGTCTAGATAATTTTTTGAATGACCTTTGCTGCTGCAACGGTGTTTGCCACTCCTCCTATTTTTGTGTCGAACCCAAATTTAACAAGTTTGCTTACTATACCAGAATCTAAGTCATTAATGTAGATTAGGAATAGCAGAGGACCTAATATTGATACCTGTGGTACTCCACTGGTTACCTTACTACATTTTGAGGTTTCTCCTCTAATCAGTACTTTATGTTTTCTACATGTTAACCACTCCCTAACCATTTGTATGCATTTCCTTGAATCCCTACTGTGTTCAGTTTGAGAATTAATCTTTTATGCAGGACTTTGTCAAAAGCTTTCTGGAAATCTAAATAAACCATTGCCCCATATGCTTTGCAATTTTCCATTGTCGATGTTGCATCCTCGAAAAAATCAAGCAGGTTAGTTAGACACGATCTCCCTTTCCTAAAACCATGCTGACTGTCTCCCAGGATACTGTTACCATATAGGCAATTTTCCATTTTGGATCTTATTATAGTTTCCATAAGTTTACATATAATAGAAGTCAGGCTAATTGGTCTGTAGTCATGGTCGTAACTAGCTATGAGGACATCAAGGTCGTGTCCTCAGTTGTTTTTTTGCATCATCAATGCTGATGCTTATGTAAAGATTCTGGTAAAGTACAAAAGACGCCTTATTTTTCTCTGTTGGTTTGCTGTATAACATAGATTTGGAGGTTGAATAGTAAATACCAAGCAGTCATATAAATACTGCAGCTATAGCTTGAAACCTAAGTTTGACCTCGGTAGAATGTCAGCTCTGGTTATGACGTTGTCTGTAGTTACCTGGTTTGGTTTTGTCTCCCCTTTTGTGGCTCCGTATTACGTTTGCAATTCTCCAGTTTGTCAGTACAACCCCTGTGTCAAGAGACTGTTGCATGATCTTGGTTAGTGGTTTGTAAATAACTTCTTTCATTTCTTTCAGTACTATTGTGAGGATCTCATCTGGACCAGGGGATTCGTTTATTTTAAGAGCTCCCAGTCCCTTTAACACTTCTGCCTCTTATGCTAAAGTTATTTAAAACTGGATAGGATCAGGTCGCCATGTTGGGCATGTTGTTCGTATCCTCCTTTATAAAAACTTGTGAAAAGTAATCATTTAATATATTTGTTGTTTGTTTTTTTCTTCATCTATGTTTTTGCCATTTGTATCTCTTAGACATTTGACCTCCTTCTTGAATGTTCTTTTGCTGTTACAATATTGGAAAAAAACATTTTGGAATTGGTTTTAGCCCCCTTAGCAGTGCTCATTTCTGTCTCTCTCTTGGCCTTTCTAACTTGCTTTTTGACTTGTGCTTGCAGTTCCAAGTACTCTTTCTGTGTACTTTGTTCTTGGTCCCCTTTAAACGCTCTGTAAAGTGCCTTTTTTCTCTGAATACGTTTAATTGATCTATTAAACCATTTTGGCCATTTAGTTTTAGATTTTGATTTGTCTACTTTTGGTATGTAATTGTTTTGCGCCTCTAGTACTACATTTTTGAAAAATATCCATCCTTTTTCTGTGGATGCTTTCTCTGTTTTACTCCAGTACACTTCTGTTAGTCTCTGTTTCATTCCTTCATAGTTTGCCTTTTTAAAATTGTAAACCTTAGCTTTAGTCGTTACTTTTGGGGTTTTAAAAAGCATTTCAAATGAGACCATGTTGTGATTATTATTATTAGTTTATTTAGCAGATGCCTTTATCCAAGGCGACTTACAGAGACTAGGGTGTGTGAACTATGCATCAGCTGCAGAGTCACTTACAATTACGTCTCACCCGAAAGACGGAGCACAAGGAGGTTAAGTGACTTGCTCAGGGTCACACAATGAGTCAGTGGCTGAGGTGGGATTTGAACCGGGGACCTCCTGGTTACAAGCCCTTTTCTTTAACCACTGGACCACACAGCCTACTTAATCTGAGTTATAATGCACATCTTTATTGATCTGAGTTTGTCAATGGTTCTCTGACCTCTGTTTTAGTTATTCTGTCTCTGTTATTTGAAAAGATTAAATCAAGGTATGCCTCCCCTCTAGTCGGTGCCTTGACATTTCAATTTCGTCTGTTGTGCTCCCCACCAAGTTTTCCCATTTTATATAGGGGAAGTTGAAATCCCCCATTAATATGGCTTCTCCTTTGCTGCACACATTTCTAATGTCATTGTATAACAGATTATTTTGCTCTGCGCCTGAATTTGGCCCTATTATTATGCCCTTTGAATTTTTGTCCATTATCCTGACCCATATTGATTCTGCGTTGTTTTTTTCTTCCAGATTTAACGCCTGGGCTTCAAGACTACTTTTGATGTATAGCGCTACCCCTCCTCCTCTTCTGTCCTGTCTGTCTTTCCTATACTGTGTATACAAACTAATATTATGTTCGTCTCCATCACTGTCGGATAACCAAGTTTCTGTAACACTTATCACATCGTAGTTACTTGTTAGTGCAGTAGCTTCAAGTTCTAACATTTTGTTTCTGAGACTCCTCGCATTTAGATAAATACATTTAATAGTTGTCTTACCTGAGTTGTTGCCCTTGTTTTGATGTGGTCTCCCTTCAGTTTTTTTTGTTTTCTCCCCCCTTCCTTTCTAGTTTAAATGCTTCTGAACCTCCTCAAGGATCCTTTCTCAGAGTAGATTGGTTCCCTTTTTATTTAAGGGCAGTCTGTCCCGCCTATATAGGTAGTCCTTGTTGTAGAATGTGCTCCAATGTTCAAGAAAGGTGAAGGCTTCCTGTGTGCACCACGATTTCAGCCATGCGTTTTAGATTTAATTATTTCCAGCTGTCCATATGGTCCTTTACAAGGTGCCGGCAGTATCC
Source organism: Acipenser oxyrinchus oxyrinchus (assembly GCA_030684275.1). Taxonomy (NCBI): domain Eukaryota; kingdom Metazoa; phylum Chordata; class Actinopteri; order Acipenseriformes; family Acipenseridae; genus Acipenser; species Acipenser oxyrinchus. Next base: position 18,271,446 of record CM060257.1, on the reverse strand, counting down.
CAGAAAATTTTGGTCTTGTCTTTTAATTTCATTCCTAGCTCTCTGAATTGCAGGGATTATGGTCTGTCTCTTCCAGTGTTGTTTGTACCGGTGTGGATGACTACTACCAGGTCGTCTCCTGTTCGTTTTAGGAGCCTGTCCACGTTCTCAGTGATGTGCGTGACAAAGGCTCTCGGAAGGCAGCACACTGTTGTTGTAAAGAGGTCCAGACTGCGCACTGAACTTGCTGTGTTTCTCAATATGAAACCCCCAACAATCATGACCTCCCTTCTTTTTGCTGCCTGGTGACGGTTCAACAGAAACCAGAGCTTGTGGGAGTTTCCAGTTTGTTTACATTCCCAAAAGGCAGTGTCAGCCACTGGCAGCCACACACTTCCTGCTTCCTTGCTAGTAGTATTCTTGCCACCAAACAGGCAAGCTCCACTTCAAACTGCATCAACTCAAATTACATCTACAAATTCTGCTGCAGCTCAGGAAGGCATGAAACATTTTATAAAAAAGGGGGATCATGGTGGCTCCCGAGTGGCGCATCCAGTAAAAGCACTCGCGTAGAGTGCAGGATGCGCTCTATAGTCTGGACGTCGCGAGTTCGAGTCCAGGCTATTTCTTTGCCGACCATGGACGGGAGCTCCCAGGGGGCGGCGCTCAATTGGCGGCGCCGCCGGGGAGGGTTAGGTGGGCTACGGTGTCCTCGGCTCACCGCACACCAGCGACCCTGTAGTCTGGCCGGGCGCCTGCGGGCTTGCCTGTAAGCTGCCCGAGAGCTGCGTTGTCCTCGGACGCTGTAGCTCTTGGGTGGCTGCATGGTGAGTCTGCAGTGTGAAAAAAAGCAGTCGGCTGACGGCACATGCTTCGGAGGACAGCGTGTGTTAGTCTTCTCCCTCCCGAGTCAGCGCAGGGGTGGTAGCGGTGAGCTGAGCATAATAAAATAATTGGCCATTCCAAATTGGGAGAAAATAATAAAAATAATTGGCAACGACTAAATTTATAAAAAAAAAGGGGGATCATTTCAGCTGAGGCTTGTATATAAAAACATATCATTAATATACAGTACTGTGCAAAAGTTTTAGGCAGGTGTGAAAAAATGCTGTAAAGTAAGAATGCTTTCAAAAATAGACATGTTAATAGATTATATTTATCAATTAACTAAATGCAAAGTGAGTGAACAGAAGAAAAATCTAAATCAAATCCATATTTGGTGTGACCACCCTTTGCCTTCAAAACAGCATCAATTCTTCTAGGTACACTTGCACAAAGTCAGGGATTTTGTAGGCATATACTCAGGTGTATGATTAAGCAATTATACCAAACAGGTGCTAATGATCATCAATTCAATATGTAGGTTGAAACACAATCATTAACTGAAACAGAAACAGCTGTGTAGGAGGAATAAAACTGGGTGAGGAACAGCCAAACTCAGCTAACAAGGTGAGGTTGCTGAAGACAGTTTACTGTCAAAAGTCATACACCATGGCAAGACTGAGCACAGCAACAAGACACAAGGTAGTTATACTGCATCAGCAAGGTCTCTCCCAGGCAGAAATTTCAAGGCAGACAGGGGTTTCCAGATGTGCTGTCCAAGCTCTTTTAAGAAGCACAAAGAAACGGGCAACGTTGAGGGACCGTGAGCGCAGTGGTCGGCCAAGGAAACTTACTGCAGCAGATGAAAGACACATCATGCTTACTTCCCGCCAATCGGAAGATGTCCAGCAGTGCCATCAGCTCAGAATTGGCAGAAAACAGTGGGACCCTGGTACACCCATCTACTGTCCGGAGAAGTCTGGTCAGAAGTGGCCTTCATGGAAGACTTGCAGCCAAAAAGCCATACCTCTGACGTGGAAACAAGGCCAAGCGACTCAACTATGCACGAAAACACAGGAACTGGGGTGCAGAAAAATGGCAGCAGGTGCTCTGGACTGAGGAGTCAAAATTTGAAATATTTGGCTGTAGCAGAAGGCAGTTTGTTCGTCGAAGGGCTGGAGAGCGGTACACGAATGAGTGTCTGCAGGCAACAGTGAAGCATGGAGGAGGTTCCTTGCAAGTTTGGGGCTGCATTTCTGCAAATGGAGTTGGGGATTTGTTCAGAATTAATGGTCTCCTCAATGCTGAGAAGTACAGGCAGATACTTATCCATCATGCAATACCATCAGGGAGGCATCTGATTGGCCCCAAATTTATTCTGCAGCATGACAACGACCCCAAACATACAGCGAAAGTCATTAAGAACTATCTTCAGCGTAAAGAAGAACAAGGAGTCCTGGAAGTGATGGTATGGCCCCACAGAACCCTGATCTCAACATCATCGAGTCTGTCTGGGATTACATGAAGAGAGAGAAGCAACTGAGGCTGCCTAAATCCACAGAAGAACTGTGGTTAGTTCTCCAAGATGTTTGGGCCAACCTACCTGCCGAGTTCCTTCAAAAACTGTGTGCAAGTGTACCTAGAAGAATTTATGCTGTTTTGAAGGCAAAGGGTGGTCACACCAAATATTGATTTGATGTAGATTTTTCTTCTGTTCACTCACTTTGCATTTTGTTAATTGATAAATATAAACTATTAACATGTCTATTTTTGAAAGCATTCTTACTTTACAGCATTTTTTCACACCTGCCTAAAACTTTTGCACAGTACTGTATATTTTGTGTAGGGGCACTAAGCTTCTTAATAAAATGTATGGAAACTATAAAATAAAATAAGCTGACCTGCTTATTTTTTTTTTTTTTTTACATTTACTATTTAAATTGCTTCAGTACAAATATGCAATGAATTGTGCTACGGGAGCATAATTGATGTTTTGTATATAGTTTTCAGTGGTGTTACAAACTGCTGAGACCCTGCCTTGAAGTTCATTGATTTGCAGCTGCAGTATCTGCACAGTTGAGCATGGTGGAGATGCATGGTGGAGATGCATGGTGGAGATGCATGGTGGAGATGCATGGTGGAGAGGCGTTTCACTGTGACATGTGGAAGTGATTTTAGGCCAACAGATCAAATGGGCTGTAGTTATCTAGGCCAAGATTGGCTGATCTATTTATTGATGCTTCACTTGGACTCTCAAGAGCAAGGAATCAAGAGGCCACCTTCTGTGCAAGTTGAACTTCATTAAAAAATTAATTGTATTTAAAGAAGTGCTAACCAAGTGGTGGTGCATCCTGGAAAGAGCCTGGAAATCAAATCCATAATTCCTACACTGTATTTTTAAAAAAAACAGTCCTGTCCCGACTCCAAACACAAGAAGGCATGTGACCAGAGTGCTGGCAAGTCTCATTCACAGCACTTGCACCCTCTGGTGCAGACAAGGGGATAAACACTTGCTGCGTATTTGAAAATAAAATGCCTTCAGGTTGTTTAGGAGAACAACTCATTCTGAAATGCTGTTGAATACTGTTATTGAGACTAATGCATCATTTTTTTATTTTTTAAGTTAACCATTTGTGTCTTAATTTTGGGGTCTTTTCCTATCATTTATCATTGTGTGAGACCCTCCATAGCCTGAAAAAAAGAACACAAGAAAGCTTGTTTATTGAACGAACACAAAGGATGTGTGCCCTGCCGTGTAAGATTCAGGAAGAGCTATTTTAAATTTGAATCTCCAAAACATTCAACTTATCTCCTTTCAAAACTGCAAGTGGTCAAGGGAAAACGTCTGCACTCAAAACCTGTGAATGCTAGACTCAGGGAAATAACCCCCAATAGTATAACGTTTGTATGACTTATTTCCATAGAAGACACTGTAACTATGTAGTTAATGCTGAAAGAGTTACAGTAGACTGGTTTATTTAACATCCTGGCATTTTGACTGACTTTTTTCTTCCATTTCATTCTGACCTCTCATTTTCTTGATGAATTTTATTTTTTATTTTGCATCATAGCTTTCCTTTTCCCTAAGGCTTTTCACCACTTCCTCTTACACCAGTACAATATATTCATTTTTAGTCCTAGATACCCCTTCTATTACTTTTGAAACAAAGTGTAATTCCTTGGGATAACAATAAGAAAAAAGCTGCCAGAAACCATCTTTAATGACAGCTTTTCTAACTCGGACGAAAAGGCAATTGAGGGTGGAATTGTAAGGAGGAAATTACAGGTTTTTATGTCTATCAGGGCCTAAATCTAGTTACCCTATGTTGCCATGGTTTCCAAAAAGGCAAAGGTATTCCAACAAAGCTGTGACTGTGTGGGTGACATCACCTTCAGTCCTGGTTCCAGGCACAAGCACCGTGGTAATAGGATTGTAAAACCTGATGCGTTTCAGAAACTTGAATAATCAAAATGAGCATCATTTGAACTCTCTGGGAAGTTTGTCATCCTTGTTTTTTCTCTCGTCTGCCCCAAACAGATTACTATAAGCCTGCAGTATCACACCGGGACATGAACAGCCGCAACGTGCTGGTAAAGAACGATGGCACGTGTGTGATCAGCGACTTCGGACTCTCTATGAAACTGACAGGAAACAGACTGGTCCGGCCGGGAGAGGAGGACAACGCAGCCATCAGTGAGGTGAGCTGCTGGGGGCCCAGAGAGTTCACGAGCAGGCAGGAATTTTATGTGGCTGATTTATTGTTTATTTGAAAGATGTTTAATTGGCACAGTTGTTCACCTAGACCAAGACTTTTTCCACACTACATGGTTTATACAGAATCACCAGTGGTTAAGCAACAGGGACATAGTGGAGGATCCTATGCCGCTCTTTAGAGTTTTACATGTATCTGGCGAAGTCCATCTCCAGCTGTGATGAAAGGGAATTATTTAGCACTAGTAATGTAGTGTCAGAATAATATTTTTAATAGTATCTTAAACAGGCCTTATAAAGACTGAGGTAGTGGCTTGTATGGCTGATACCTTGTGACATGTATGTGGGGTGGGCTGTCATGGCGTCACACCAGGTTGAACTGAATGCTACCAAGTAGCCGAGTGAAAAGCCTGCAAAACATTTGTCATGCTTTCATTCACCATGAAGTGCTCGCTGTTCCCTGTGATGCAAGGTGGCAACCATTACCTTCTTATTCTACTGCTAGGTTATTGTTGCTACCTGCCAGTTTAAATGCTCTATGATTCTCTGTTCTTTGCGTATGTATTATGTACTGCCCTATTCAGAGCCTTTCTAACTCTTGTTTGCTTTCCCTCTAGGTGGGAACTATCCGATACATGGCCCCCGAGGTGCTGGAGGGAGCTGTGAACCTACGGGACTGTGAATCTGCCCTCAAGCAGGTGGACATGTACGCACTGGGGCTCATCTACTGGGAGATATTCATGAGGTGTACAGACCTCTTTCCAGGTGAGAAGCAACAGTATGCTCTTGGATGTATCTCCATAATAAAAGTATTAGTGTAACCCATAGTAAGTGTTAAACCAAATGGTCTGCTAAGGTACTGTTAATGATCAAGCACCAGCAGTCTGAACAAGCCAGCTCTTGCTAAGTTACAATAAGTTATTAAATGTATTATAAATGCAAACCTACTGTAATGCTGCTTTGCCTTCACAAATGTTGGCTGTTGGTCAGCACCTTCTAATCACCTTTTGAAACCTTTTCCCAGGAGAGACTGTGCCGGAGTATCAAATGGCATTCCTGATGGAAGCTGGGAATCACCCCACCTTTGAGGACATGCAGGTGCTAGTTTCCCGAGAAAAGCAGCGGCCCAAGTTCCCTGAAGCCTGGAAGGAGAACAGCCTGGTAAGGAGAATGTTTCCTTCTTTTTCTCAACTCAAAGTATAGTTCAACTCAAAGGTTTTTTTCCCAACACACCTGAGCATTACTGTCACTCTCTTTACAAAGCATTTTCCCACTAGGTGTTTAGATGGGTGGAATTGACAAAAGCAATGGAGCTTGAAGTAAAACCATTTTTTTAGCTTAACAACTAAAATTGTATTTCCATTCCAGACCTTAGATTAGATCAGATGGCATTGTGAACAATCTTTAATGAAAATGTATACAATTCTTTTGAGAATTGGCTTGAAATGCCACAACTGAAAACAAAGCTGAACCAGTCTGCTGTGGAACGCTATTGGCATGTGAAGCCTTGCATTCAGCCTTGGTCAGTCCTCCTGCAATGCTGGGGCTGACACTGGAGTCGGCAAACAAAATAAACAGTCCTCAGAATTCACACTCTAATCGCATACCAAATTATTTATTTAAAGTTTTGTAATATTTCAATTTTTGTATTTTCATTTGACTGGAAAATGTACTAAACAAATGCCCAGGGGAATACGCTTATTAAATGTAGCCTTATGTCCTCAGTGTGGAGGGCAGGTGTGGGACAGACTTATTATATCTAGTTTGAATATTTTCAGTGTTTTCTAACTAAGAAAACTGCTGTAGGAGAATAACCTGGATTATGGAGCCCTATTTATTTTGATTCAATTAAATAGAATCGGCCGTGTGGTAATTCTATGATGTGCTGATTCCATGATGTGCTAATTCATTTGTGTCTAATGTGCTCCTCATTTGCTTCATTAGTTGCTGGGATATTTTGCCAGTTGATGAATGGACTGTATAGGGTGTTCATGCAAGTGTGTCCTTAAAGGTACAACCCTGGATAACCAATTACAAAAATAACAGAATTGGGCATAGAAATAAATCTTAGTATATAAGTTAATTTACTGGTGTGCTGTTTTAAGTTATCCTACCTATACTACTAGAGCACTCTACAGTCCTACAGAGGCTGTAGTCTTGAAAGACAGACATAAAATAATAATAATAATAATAATAATAATAATAATAATAATAATAATAATAATTTTTAAATATCTAGTTTTGTGAATAGCTGTACAGTATGAACAGGTGGGCTCTTTTTTTCTGGGCAGGCTGTTCGCTCTCTGAAGGAGACGATGGAGGACTGCTGGGACCAAGACGCAGAGGCGCGGCTCACTGCACAGTGCGCTGAGGAGAGGATGGCAGAACTCATGATGATCTGGGACAGGAACAAGTCTGTCAGCCCCACCGTCAATCCAATGTCCACTGCCTTGCAGAACGAAAGGTACAGAGCACCAGGATAGGGAGGATAGGGAGTTTGCATAGAGAGAACATATAGGAAACTTTATAGTAACCTCCTGCACATGTCAGGGAGAGAGTGGAGGTGCAAGTACATACCAGCATTTTTACATATTGTGGATGTGTGAAATGTTGTGTTTACAGCATGTTGGGGCTTTTATGTTACTGAGTTAATATTTATAGTTATTCTATTTATTAATAGCATTAATACTAATTTGTTCAGCTGTGACCAGCTCAATAAAGAGATCTCAATAGTTCAAGCTGCTAACCAGGTGTGAGCAGGATCACTTAGCAAAAAGAGCAGGAAAGAGGCTCAACTTACTGGTTGTCCTTTTTTTCCCAGGAATCTCACACACAGTAGACGAGTGCCAAAGATCGGCCCGTACCCCGACTACTCCTCATCCTCCTACATCGAGGACTCCCTGCAGCACGCCGAGGGCATCGTCAAGAACCTGTCTAGCGAGAACTCGACCCCCTCCACCACCGCCACCGGCACGGGGCCCGAGAAGAACCGCAACTCCATCAACTACGAGCGGCAGCAGGCCCAGGCGCGGCTCCCCAGCCCCGAGACCAGCGGCACCAGTGTGTCCACCACCACCACCACCACCACGGGACTGACCCCCAGCACCGTCATGACCACCATCTCGGAGACAACCTTCCCCGACGATGGCCTCCTGCAGCACGGGGGGCCCTCGCTGGTCTGCCTGCAGCTGACAGAGGAAGACCTGGAGACCACCAAGCTGGACCCCAAGGAGGTGGACAAGAACCTGAAGGAGTGCTCGGATGAGAACTTGATGGAGCACTCCATGAAGCAGTTCAGTGGCCCCGACCCGCTCAGCAGCAGCAGTTCCAGCCTGCTGTACCCTCTGATCAAGCTGGCCGCGGAGGTCACTGGCCAGCAGGATTTTGGCCAAGTGGGCGGCTTGGCTGCCAGCAACGCGGGCCTGATCGCGGACATGCCGTCCGCGCCCATATACCCACTCCCCAAGCAGCAGAACCTGCCCAAGCGGCCCACCAGCCTGCCGCTCAACACCAAAAACGTCACCAAGGAGCCTCGCCTGAAGTTCGGCAGCAAGCACAAGTCCAACCTGAAGCAGGTGGAGACCGGGGTGGCCAAACTGAACACAGTCAATGCAGCCGAGCCTCACGCGGTGACAGTTACCAACAATGGGCAAAGCCGAGGGCAGATGCCAAACGTGCCATATTCCTCTTCCTCCTCCACTGCCGCCATGCCCACCCAGTACGCCAACGGGTCAGTGCCCACCAGCCAGCTGGCCAACGGCACTGCCCATCGCGTCCAAGAGGCCCTGCAGTCTCAGTTCAGCGTGGAGGACAGCCGGCTGAACATCAACTCCAGCCCGGACGAGCACGAGCCCCTGCTGAGGCGGGAGCAGCAGGCTGGCAGGGACAATGGCCTCATGGAGAGGCTCGTGGACAGGAGGGACCACCGGGCGCTGGATGCGGGCCTGACAAACTCCAATAACAACAACAGCAACCTGTGTCCAGCTGTGGAGCGGGCGACCATGACGGTGGCCGGCACAGACAATACTGTGGCAGAAACAAATCTACGGCAGCCCCGGGGGAGGAGAGTCGAGAGGCCGAACTCACTGGATCTGTCAGCCAACAACAGTCTGGATAGCTGCGACATGCAGGGTGAGTTACTAAGGGAATGACCCTTGACCTTTTCATGTTTTTTGGGTGGAAGCCTAGTTGGTGTTCCACTCACCTGTGTGTCCATCACTTGTGTCAACAGTAGAAACATTCATAATTAGGCATCTGAGCTGTATGTTGGTACAACACAAAGTACACTCCCTGGTAACTTTACAGTGCAGGATCCCATTTTAATACAGTTTTATCTGAAAAGCAAATCACAGTCTGATGGCTGCAAACAATAATACAGGATATACCACTGAGGCTTCTTGTCTACAGTAACACCAACAAAATAACAGGCTAACCTATACATCAGTAGTTCAGGAGGAAGGAGATTCCAATACTGTGAAGCTGGTAATCCAGTGCACATTATTCCAAGATTAGATTAAAAACTCTGATAAAGTACTGTAACTTCCCTTGAAGTAAATGAATCACAGTCTTTGTGAACAAAATAAGAACTTTAAAGGAAGAAAAAAAAAAGATACACAGTAAAGCCATAAATATTTGCGAGCCTTTTTATTATGTGTTTTTCATGTATGAAAAAACACTGCAAACCTTTTTGGCACGAATATCAAATTCCACGAACCACAATGCATACTTCGTTTTTTGCAACAGGTCGCCAACATTTCTGGAGCAAAATAGGTTTTGTGGGTGTGAGTCACCAAATATTTATGGCTTTACAGTTTGTAGCAAAGTGACGTTCTGTTTGTTGCAGTGAATCAAGCCCAACAGCAAGCCTGCTGGGGGGAAATGAAACTGCAGGAGTTGAGACTTCACTTCACCAGCATGTTCAGGGATCAGAACCATGCACTGCCTTGTTGAGACAATCTGCAGCGTTGTTTAAAAGTAAAGGACTGCATCATCCTGTCCTGCCCTGTTAGTTTTCACAGCGTTCAGAATCAGCACATTACTGGCATTCCCAGGACTATGGAAGTAGTGTGATTCTTCATAGTCAGATACAAACTAAGCAATGTTTTATAACAGTTTCTAGTGAAAGCTTTGTGGACATATATCCACTCAATTTAAAGGTTTCCAATAATTTAATAATTGGGTTCATTTTTCACCTGTAAAAGTTTTTTTTTGCTTGTTTTTCTTCAGGTGAAACACCACGGGATGGCAAGCCAGGCTCTGGGGAGAAGATCAAGAAGCGAGTGAAGACTCCGTATTCCCTGAAGAGGTGGCGCCCTTCCACATGGGTCATCTCCACAGACCCAGTCGACAGCGAAGTGAACAACAACGGCCACCAGAGGGCAGGCCGCTCCAAATCCAGCACTGCTGTCTACCTGGTGGGCGGAGGCACTGCCACGGCAACCATTCCCACGGATAACATAAATGACCTGCCTGTGAACTGTTGACCTTTTTATTTCACTTCAAGCGACTTGATGTGAAAAAGAAAACAAAAAGTAACACAAAAAAAATTACAAGCAGCTTAACTTCCCACCTCACCTTCAAAAACTCGCTTTAAATAGAATTCAGCTATGCAGCAAGTTTGGCGTACAATGCTTCCATTTTTTAATGTTTTTGTTTGAAAGCTTCTTTTTGCACTTTTATTTTGATATTTTTATGACACCGTTAAGTCTTGTGAAGAAGGATAAAAGAAAAAATTACAATGTATTGATTTACAATCAACATAGGCGCATATATATATATATATATATATATATATATATATATATATATATATATATATATATATATAAAGGTCTGTAAAAGATTGGTCTTTAAGACAGGGTTGACTGCTATGGATTTATGTTTTGTTGGGCTATTTTTGTTTTATGTATACAATGTAGATTTATATGCGGATGCATTCATGAGTGTACTATCGTTGTATTCCTCTTTTTGTATTATGTTTGAAATGTGCAATAGGCTTTAGCTTTGCAGTGCTCTGGTTTAAATTAAACGTGTTCTACATTTTTGCATCAATCTAAAAGCAGTGCACTTATGGCAGTGGTAAACTTGCACTGTTCAGCCCCCATTTGGGCCTCAGTTCTGGGTTTGTTACAAAACACAGAAGCATAGATGACAATCCTCCGTTATTTGCTGGAGCTATTTGTAAGATAAACAAATATAAAAAGGCTCCCTTTAAATTCTAGCTATGCTGCTGCAGGTCTATAGGTCAAAAATACAATCATTAGTTTGCTTGCAGAACTAATAAAAAAGGTATTAATGCTTAATACCCTCTAAATTTGCATTCTATTTATGTTATGTTTATTATTCCATCGTTGTGTTCTTAATCTATGTTGCTTGCTGTACTACGACACTAATGCATGTCTAATAAAGACACTGGCCAATTTTACCTTTGGGGGTCACAAGGGGTGTGCACTTGTTATTGTTTTCCCCTAGTTGTCAATTTTAAACTCATTACAGAAATCCTTTGCTTAGGCATGCCCCAAAAGGTATAATATGGTGGTAACTTTATTAAACATGCCAAATATCAAGAAAATCTGAAAAGGTAATAAATGATGATCAGGAACACATAGCATGAGCTAATATAGACATACAAAAATATATTATAATATGTATTAGTATGGTTAAATAAATAATATGCAAATTCAAAGGGTATAAAGTATACCTTTTTAAGATTTTCAAGACTAAACTTTCTGCATGACCTACAGGACCACACTGCAGGATATTTCCCTTCACTTTATTTTAAGTGTTGGCATTACTGCTTGCTGGTCACTCTGTGCAACAGGGGTCCCCTTGCGTAAGACATCAGCCTGGTTAGTAAGGGTTAATAGTTTCCATTCGAATGGTATGGTCTCATACTGAGAGCTGGTTGTTTTTTTTTTTTGTTCTCCGTATCTGAGGATTGTGACAAGTCCAGGCCCCAGAATTGAGGTTTCTATGAGGGTGTGAAGCCTTGCATAACTGGAAGACTAAATTAGTTATGTTAAATGTATGCCCTACACAGTGTTTGAACCTTGTTACTTTATGTCATCACCATTTCCCTAATATTTCATATCTTGCTTGCTTTAAAAAGCTACTCTGTGCATGTGTTATGTATGATTTTCTGATATTGTTTCTTCTTAGATCATTACTTTTGTATTGTGCAGTGAGCCGGTGCAACACTGATATGCTTCCCATAAGCAAACAACAACAATAAGGAATTGTGTCGAACACGCGGATTAGGATATTAAACAGGCAAGGAATGAAAAGGCACATACTAGTTTGGTGTTCCAGTTTGTTAGGTGAAGGGATGAATAACGGCAGGGAAGGTGGGGCTGGAGAAGGTTGGGCTACCAAGCTACTTAACTACAGAACCTTAAATCACTCTCTCTCAGCCTGACAGTCTTGTATTGAATTCCCAACAACGAGTTGTTTTTTTTTTGGGACTTTGTTTATGTTTTGTTTATTTGTATCGTTTGTGTACCGTACTTAAGCTATGATTATTCTCAGTCACTGTCGGAAGGTGGCAGCTTAGAAACCATATTTGCAGAGAGCCAAACGTTTGTTTTAAAAGTTACTTGTATTTACAGTACATTATTACTACAAAGAATCTAATGTTTTTTTTTCCGTTCCATATGCTACTGTTATCTATATAATAAGGGTACATGAGTTTAAAATCATGTCACTCGCTGTATTTTATTGCTTTAATTAGACTTGGCAGTTTTAGGTTTCTAAGGCAACTCCTTTATAATCTCAAATCAACAGCCACTGATAATGACTTACTCCACAGAACAGAGGTTTGACTAAACTTCTGTACATGATCAGGTGAAACTGGGTTCTTAACCAATTGTTTTTAAAGTTGTAACCGATGAAGCGAGTACAGGTCACACCTAATGTAAAATGTCATTCCAAGTTTCTTCCTGTATCATTCTGACAAGTTTGTCTTGGCCTTTTCTGTCATTTTTTAATGGTTTTCAAAACAAGTTCTGTGAACTCCTTTGTGTAAATATCTCCAGATTTACAGTTTTATGAAATCCGCACTCTGAGTTAGATGTTTAAGAGATGGTTTAACTTTTACTTTGCAAGACATTGCTCCAAGTTCCAGAAACGTGTTACCAACCTTATGTTACCCGCCCTGCCCTATTCTGAGCACAGCACCAGAGAGGCTCACACTAGCATTGCATTAACATGCAGAGAAGACACGCTGATTGATGAGGACTTTAAATGTCTGAGAAAACGCATTGGTTGATTTCATTTCAGTGCTGTTTTCAGTTGTTGTAAGGCAATGCTTAAACATTAATTTGAAAACTTGAAATACAGAAGTGATACCAAGTTCATAAAAAAAATGCTTTAGTAGCTTAAACTTCACTCACTACACCACACTTAACAACAACAAATAGAGTTATGTTAAAAGTTTCTGTTAATGCTAAAATTAATAACAACATGCATATATCTGTATAAGTTATATGCGTATACACTTATACCTAATGCAGAAAAGCCATGATACATGTAGCTACAGCACAGGATGCACAACACCGTTTCACAATCTCATAGGGCAAGTACAGTACAGTTTTAAATTCGTTTCTGCTAGTGGTCGGTAACTACATTTGAAAATACGGCGAAGCAAATTCAATAACCTAACCTGCAATTATATTGTAAAAACCTATAACTGCCTATGTAATTATCATTATTTACCAGAGGCAATGAAGATCTTTTCAAAAGCAACTGAGTGTCATTGCCTTGATTCAGCAAAGAATACATGATTATTTCTTAGTATTATTTGACAACACAGTTTACAAATGGTAAAATTATCCACTTTTGTGTAAGCTATGGGATACTCAGCTGAGCTGTAAAAGTTGTGTTTTCTGAAATAATTGTAACTATTCAAAGCTACTTTTGTCTTCTGACATCACTACAGAAGCTAAAAAATAAAATAAATAAGCCACTAAGATGTTTTCTATTGATGCTTGCAAGTGCGTGCTTTGGTACTTAGGGAACTGAACGGATTGAACTGAATACTTTGTTCAGGAAATTTCTGAGAACAATACGTGTTAACATGAAATAAAAAAAATACAAAAAAAAAAGCTTGCTGTAAAATCATGCATTATTCCATTAATTAAAGATTATATTAATGAGAAACTTGAGTCTGTTCTTTCTGTGGAAATGTGGAACTCATAATGTGTATCACTTGTTTGAAGTTGCACACAAAGCTGGTATTGAGAGAGGCTATGTAAGTCTGGGAGCTCCACTTGTTGAAAACAATTGTTAATAGAGGGGAATGCATGCCATCTTAGCAACCCTTTTAAATTTCTACCACTGTATTTTTACAGTTTTACCTTGCTTTTCCCATGATTATACTATGCATTTACCATATGTTGCCATGTTTATTAATATGCTTTACCATACCTGGCTATTCTTTACAATGTTTACCACGATTTCACTATGCATTATTACGCTTTGCTTTTACAATGGGAAACTTTTATAAGGGAAGAAATCAGTAGTTCAGGCCACCAAACCCTGTTCCCTTGTGAGGCTTGCCAAAGGTAAAAGGCAGAAGACGCTAGTGAATTAACCTTCTTACAGCACTGGATTTTCTATTGATTGCTATAAAAAAGATACTGGGGTCAATTTACATTTTAGGGTATTAAGATCAGCATCTGGTTAGACCTCTAAAATAGATCCCAAACGGGCCTTCTTTTAATAATTCAAACAAAGACAGTACAATGCTCTCCTTTATAACGCTGTACGTTCTGTGCAATTTGTGTCCTGCCTTATAATGACAATACAAGTGCTAGTGTAATGGCACTGTGGGGCAAATTATATGCTGCCTGACGTTTAAGCTGCCAGATAACCTGTTCCGCAGTATGAAGTGCTGCCTTATAACGAGGGAGCACTGTATTGAGACATGCTGCTGTTTATGACAATTGAATAGAACACAGAATGTTCTGCATAGCTTTAAGATCACGACATAGAAGTAAGAACAAAACACGATTCAATATTAGTCCAACACACAGATCCTTGTGATTTTTACTTGCATGTGAAGCAAACCACATGTCTGCGATGGCTAATGAGTCCAGAGGTAGACTTTAAAAGTTTGGATTTTTTTGGTTTTGTTTTGGTTTTTTGTTTGCCGAGTTAGTTTAATCCAGAGTGGATAGAAGCACGCAAGCCAACAGTGAAATCCCCATCATTCATGTACTAAGGTAAAAAAATAATATTTGTATAAACGTTCAACTATATTTGACAAGCACTGATTGAGTGCAGAGCTGCTGGCAACACGTAAAGTGGCCCTAAGACACTCGGTTTCCATGGAGCACAACAAACCATGCAGGTTCACATGCAGGGAAGCTCCTGGCTTGAAAAAAAGACTCCCACGGCCAGGTTAGACTTATGCCAAATATGTCTGTCAGCACTTAGTATATCATCAGTGTGCTGGCCGATAGTTCTTGGACAGCGTAACTGAAATAACCGAAAGCAAAGTAATAAAATATACAAAACAACAAAGCAAGGATTTTTGAGGAAGTTTCATTTCATATTGTACTTTTATGGAGTGGCTAGAACCTTAAGTGCAGCCCTTGAACTTCCGTGACAGCGCCTGAATGCAGACTTGAGAGAGTGCAATAAGAACTCCGAATGATTGGAAACACCATGAAAAGGTAAGGAGACAGTGAAAAAAACCCAACACAATACAATTCTGAAGCTATTTCTTACTCTCTAACCGCGCTTTCGGTATGCTTTACTACACTGCTTTGTTTTTACCCTGGTGTGTGCTTCTATAAGGATGCATACAAATTGCACTTGCATTACCATCTTACCATCAATGCCCTTTCTGTTGTTTCAGTCACTGACCTTCTCCACCCCTTGACCATGCCTTCACCACTCATCAGCTCCCTGCTGTCTCAGCTCATGGTTTTGAGAAGTTAGTCAAGCATATGCAACCTCCGACCTGCCCCCTTGACCCCTTTCTCACTCTGTTATGCTCTGGTTGTCTCATCTGTTTCTTTATTGTTCCTTGTGTGCTGTTCACAGCATGGCACGAGTTAGCCAGTTGCCCTAACGGCAGCTATTGGAACTATCTTTAAAAACATACCTAAACAGGATGCTCTTTCCAGCTATAGGTTTCTACTCAAACTTGGTGCACACCAGGAATAATCAATCTTCAAAATGACTTCCTAAAATATGAAAGTAATTACAGACAGTGCTACCATACAATTTCTTAAGGGTCTTTACAAATACAACCTGCTACTGCAGAATGAACCAGCAGGTGGTGCTGTCTCACAACTTGTCACAAATCCAGTAAGTAAATCACATGCCGTGTCAGTTACTGGTTTTCATAACTTCTGTAAACAAAGGGCTCGTCTAGAAAGTAGTAAGCTGTGGTAGATCCGTCACGAATCAAAAATACTTAGCCAAGATCTGAATCCAAGAGGAAGCTATCAAATACTTGTGCTGGAACATAAATTGAAAAGCTCATGGCAGAACCAATACTGCAACTCAAAAGACTTAAGTTTGAGTTTTACTCCCACAGTGCACTGCATTAAACTATCAGCGCTTGCAGGCGTCATTTGAGGACCAAGTTAATTTGGAAGGATGAGGACCATGTATAAAAAATAATTTGTTCCACTAGAGTGCGTTGTTTCCTGTCCTCTGAAGCTCAGAATAATTGCACTGTGTTAGAGAAGCACGTGTGCGTCTGTTTCCAAAACAAAGCACAGTGGTGCACAGCTGCTACAAACCAGGTAATTATTTTTTAAAAAGTGCTATGCAATTACCGCCCGGACGGTGCAGCTAGAATAGTATAAAGTAAAGGTCCTGTACTAAGAGTATCTTTAGTCTGAAAGGTGAAGATGACAATATTTCATAAAGAAGTGACACTTTCTCTGTTTATTTATTTTTAATATGTTCAATAATGCTGCTTATCCCAGATGGCTTGTGCTTCAATCATACAGTGAAGACTTGATCCTACATAAACCTGTTCTTCGAATACCACCAATGACTATTTATTTTACTACCCAGGTAGCAGGTACGTAAGTGTAATAACATTAACAAAATGGAACCAAGCACAAGACTCTGCCCTGTTCCAATCTCAACACCAAGCATTTTACTTTACCGAGACCAGTTCAATACTTGCTCCTCTCAATTCTCTTGCTCAAAACTCGGCTGTCCCTTTAAATGAAGGGAGGTTGGACTGTTTGTCGGTCGCTAACCAATAGGAGGCCGCGCTAAAACCGGCAAAGGGTTGTGCTTAATAGAGAAAGATAGGCGAGGATCAGGATCGCGGGGATGGCATTTGGAGCTCTGTAGTGAAGGCGAGGTGGAGGATGAGAGCTGCTCAGTCTGGGGTTCGGTTTAGAGACACACTGCCACTCGCTTGCACAACGGGAGATAATAAGAGGAGCACCCAATACGGACATCTTTTGGATTAACTACGATATTTTCTAAGACTGTAAGTGTTTTTTTATTTTTATTTTTAATTTTGCTCTATTTTATTTCATTTATTTTTTTAAACAAAACCTAACAAAACTGGCATAATCGTAGAGAAATGTCTCAGCGAGCAAGAAGAAACGGTTCGCCGACTTCAAGTAGTAATTCATCTTCAGTCGGTAGTAGTACCGTCAGTAGTAATACTGGTGGTGGAGGAGGGGGCACTGCTGGGTGTGCGGGAATGGGGACAGGTAGCCGTTTGCTTCCCATGAAGGCGACGGTCCCTTTCCAACTGAAGCCGCACCAGCTGGCGCAGCCAACCCAGCAGCAACAACAAGGCAGCAGCCCCACGCGCAACAACAACAACACCAGCACCAACAGCGCAGAGACTGGCACGCGCACGTCCTCGCACAACAGCAGAAGCCCCACTCGTGCGGCCAACAACTCCTCCACCTCGTGCAGCAGCCCCACAGTGGGCACGCAGACTGTGGCGTCTTCGCGCAACAGCCCCACGCAAAGCTCGAGTGGAGGGGGTGGGTCTACTTCTCGGGGCAGCCCCACGCATCACGCGACGTCAGGGTCTACTTGGGGTAGCCCTACGCGACAGCAACAACAAGCATCACAGCAGCAGCAACAATACAATAATAATTCATCGTCGCACCAGCAGACTCAGCACTCGGTTCAACCACAAGGCTCCCCTTGCGCTTCTCCCACCCAATTACTGTGGGTCCCGGATACACTGCTGTCCGCATCAACGGTATCGGCTCCTTCGTCATCCTCCTCATCATCCTCATCATTGTCCTCATCATCAGGTGGAAGAGTCAGACATCACAGGAGGTCTCCCGAACACAAAAGCTCCCCCGACAGGAAAAGCCCCAGCTTGCCAGGGTGCAAAGGTACGTGTGGAAGTGAGAGCTAGCCTGTTACTTACATGCTGCTGTCATGTTATTTCAACCTTCAGTTAGACTGGGTTTATCTATATACGTAATAACATAATGTTGCATACTATGGAGTCTGTCAAAAGCAAAAGGGAGGAGACTGCTGCACTGATTTGCTGCCTGTGGTCCTTTTCCAGTTATTAGTACTGTAACGTTACATGCTATGAATGGTTCCCTTGTTGTCAGGAGTGAAATCTGTGCCAGGCATTTATGCCTCCCGAGAGAGCAAGCAGCATTTGGAGGCACCCTGTTAATTGAAAGAGTGGGTGATTTGACACTCCTAGTTTTTTTTCCTAATCCCAAGCATGTGCTGCTTGCACAGTAAATGGACCAGTGTTTTTAATAGGTGGAACGTTTGGAGGTGGCTAACCAAGCCTAAACCCACTAATGATAGAGCATTAAAACCACCGCTGGGGAAAAAAAAAGAAAAAAAAAAGTTTTGAAAACGTTGCTGCCATTTCCAAGACACAGTCTGCTGATTTCATTACATTAAAGATTACTGCTAATGCCAGCATTGCCTCTAAACTTTTTTTTTTTTTTAGTAAATCAAATATGGATACTGGCATCAGATGCTGGTTAAGATTAAATCGTAAACCCTTACTTCCATTATTGCAATTATGGCACGAAGCACAAATATGCAGCAGCAACTGGCCGTATATGGTGATTTCATCTCCAGAAGAAAATGGTCATGCAGTGCTTCTGTTGCGCAGATCACATTCAGCCCAATCTATCGCAGTCCATTCTCAAACTGCTGTTTTTAAAGCAGCCAGCACCATCCACATAGTCGAGTTGGAGGCCTGACAACAGCTTTACTCATGGTTGGGGGAGGGATGTTGTTTGTTGCAGGTTAACTTTTGTTGTATACAAATACACCGCTTTTAATTTCTGTTGAAACGTCTCATAAGAAGACTTTGCCGTCAACAAGTAAACTTTGTGTTTTTCACATCAGTCCCCGGAGGAGCAGTCTGTTGGGCCTGAATCTGTCTGAACTGTTAGACTGTGAATTGTGTTGGTGCTTCCATTGGAAGCTATGATACGGCTGGTCGTTCACCGATTTACAGGGTTACAAGAACTCTCTCTATTTATTTTTTTTGTAGCTTATTTACAATTGATTATTTATACAGGACTGTTCTCTTAAGTTCCAGCATATGGTTCACTCAGCAGAGAGGTCACAAATACGGAGCAGAACTAAAATAAACTACAAACATTTCTTTGATAAACAAGCAACATAGAAAAATAATTCTAGTTTAAACTTGTCAGTTTTACTAGGGCCACCCATAGAAACAATGTTAGTTTTGCTGTAACTTGACTCAGGTTTATAGTAGAAGGATGTTTCTCTTAATTTTTTTTGTATTATTATTATGGCCTAATTTCTTTCAGTGTTAGTACACAGGTCACAGTGACATGTGCAATTACCCATTTAGTCATTGTCAGTTAAATAGCAAGTTGCAAAAACCTTTTTCCATGCAGGTATTTGAAAAGTTTGAAATAAAGCAGTAAAACCTGTCTGAATCGATTGTGTATGCAATCCTCAGGCAATTTCTATGGCAATTGAAAGAAAAACATGGGGAAACTATGCTGCAGTAATCAGATTAGCACCATGTAACTTGATATGCACCCCAAATGTCTCTTCCTGAATCAGGAATTATGGCTCTAAGTAGTTGAATATACAGTACTGTGCAAAAGCTTTAGGCAGGTGTGAAAAAATAATGTAAAGTAAGAATGCTTTCAAAAATAGACATGTTAATAGATTATATTTATCAATTAACTAAATGCAAAGTGAGTGAACAGAAGAAAAATCTAAATCAAATCCATATTTGGTGTGACCACCCTTTGCCTTCAAAACAGCATCAATTCTTCTAGGTACACTTGCACAAAGTCAGGGATTTTGTAGGCATATAGTCAGGTGTATGATTAAACAATTATACCAAACAGGTGCTAATGATCATCAATTCAATATGTAGGTTGAAACACAATCATTAACTGAAACAGAAACAGCTGTGTAGGAGGAATAAAACTGGGTGAGGAACAGCCAAACTCAGCTAACAAGGTGAGGTTGCTGAAGACAGTTTACTGTCAAAAGTCATACACCATGGCAAGACTGAGCACAGCAACAAGACACAAGGTAGTTATACTGCATCAGCAAGGTCTCTCCCAGGCAGAAATTTCAAGGCAGACAGGGTTTCCAGATGTGCTGTCCAAGCTCTTTTGAAGAAGCACAAAGAAACGGTCAACGTTGAGGACCGTGAGCGCAGTGGTCGGCCAAGGAAACTTACTGCAGCAGATGAAAGACACATCATGCTTACTTCCCTTCGCAATCGGAAGATGTCCAGCAGTGCCATCAGCTCAGAATTGGCAGAAAACAGTGGGACTAATGAGTCAAAATTTGAAATATTTGGCTGTAGCAGAAGGCAGTTTGTTCGCCGAAGGGCTGGAGAGCAGTACACGAATGAGTGTCTGCAGGCAACAGTGAAGCATGGTGGAGGTTCCTTGCAAGTTTGGGGCTGCATTTCTGCAAATGGAGTTGGGGATTTGGTCAGAATTAATGGTCTCCTCAATGCTGAGAAGTACAGGCAGATACTTATCCATCATGCAATACCATCAGGGAGGCATCTGATTGGCCCCAAATTTATTCTGCAGCATGACAACGACCCCAAGCATACAGCGAAAGTCATTAAGAACTATCTTCAGCGTAAAGAAGAACAAGGAGTCCTGGAAGTGATGGTATGGCCCCCACAGAGCCCTGATCTCAACATCATCGAAGTCTGTCTGGGATTACATGAAGAGAGAGAAGCAACTGAGGCTGCCTAAATCCACAGAAGAACTGTGGTTAGTTCTCCAAGATGTTTGGGCCAACCTACCTGCCGAGTTCCTTCAAAAACTGTGTGCAAGTGTACCTAGAAGAATTGATGCTGTTTTGAAGGCAAAGGGTGGTCACACCAAATATTGATTTGATGTAGATTTTTCTTCTGTTCACTCACTTTGCATTTTGTTAATTGATAAATATAAACTATTAACATGTCTATTTTTGAAAGCATTCTTTCTTACTTTACATCATTTTTTCACACCTGCCTAAAACTTTTGCACAGTACTGTGTATGTATGTATGTATATATATATATATATATATATATATATATATATATATATATATATATATATATATATATATATAATATAATATAAATTTGTATTTCTAAATTATGTTGGCTATCAGATCAATACTCCTTAATAGTTTTAAAAGCCCATTTAAAGATCAATCCTCATTATAAAATGTGTCTTATGTACACAAGCTTGCAGCACACACTTTTATAAGTTTTCTTGTACAGACGTTTGTTTCAGTGAGAGCTTGAGACTCATATTATTTGTGAAGAGTTTGTAAGTCTGTATCTAGTCCTTCAAAAAGGTGGGGGAACAGACCACGCACAATTGAATATTGTTCCACTACCCCACTGGCTGTTACAGATGCAGTTCAAAATCATTAGCAAGCACACAGTGGTGTGATTTGCCATTAGACAAATAGGCATACAGCCCTCTAGTTTCTTAATCGCAATAGGTTAGTTGTAATTGGTCAGGGTATAGTCCTTGGGATAGGGTCGCTGCTTTCCTTTAGTTCTTAACAGATCTGAAACAGAACAAAACTGATTAAACCATGGGATTGAAAGGTATTTTCAAAAGCATTTTGTCAAGTCTTGCACATTACTCTGGGGTTATGGTTGTTGCCGACCCGACAATTCCTGTAATGTGCTGTACCCTGTGACAGTGAGACACCAGAAACCCAGTACAGAAATCGGAGTGCTGTAGGAATGTGCATTCCAGTTCAGCATCACTCCCACAGGGGTCAGTCTGGAGGTGCAGACTAGCATGGCATAGTATGTTACACTTCACATTTTGTCTCCTTAGTGGCTTACTTGACAGAGCAGGGAAATATTACACAATACACTTTTCAAACAGAGACCCCCACAGGTTTATTTTAGACAGTTGAATAACTGGCCAATCAAATTTTGTAAAAAGTTGCCAGTTGAACAAATCTCATAAATGGCTCATGCTTAAGCCCAACTTAAAATAAACCGTGTTTCCAGAGTGGACCTGGCTTCTGAATTTTGTCTTTGGCTATTTATCAGGAGATCTGTTCCTGAATTTTAAAAAAAATTAAACATGCTTCAGGAAGGTCGGTTCTGCACTGGAAAGCTGCACCCACTTAATGAGTGGCAGCTGAAAAGCAGTCATTTTTTATCATCACATCTTGGATTGTTTTCGAAGACTTACTGTGACCGTCTCACTTTTAATAATACCAGTGCCGCTGGACTGTCATGGTAAAGCTTTTAAAATTGCAGTAGTTGGCTTAAAGACACTAAGGTCGGGTTGGGCAGAGTAAAGTTTCACTGTGCAAGTTGAATCTATATGGATATGTTTGTGTCTCCATAAATGAAAATTACATCTCAAGATTTACTGTATTGCTTAAATTGGGGTCATACGGTGCTAATCAGTTTTAGTAATCAGCAAATACATTTCCATGATAACCACTTTATACTTTGCTAATTAATCCGTAAATAGGATTCTGGTCTCTCTTTCAAGACTGCAGTCAAGGTGGTTAGGGAACCCCTGATTTACTGTATAGGATAAAGGTCTAATGAAGGTTTGCATTGCGAAGCAGTTTAAACCATGTCTTTTTTACACTATGATATTTAATTAACCACAGTGTAAAGGTAACATAGATCCTAATCCTATGCCAAAATAGCATTAAAATGTTGATTTTAATTGGTTAAACACCTTTTTATCAACACAATTGTACACTTTTTAATCACATGTACTGTATTAATGTTCTTTAGTGGACTAGTACATTGTGATGTCTAAGCAGTAAATGTATATCTACAATTAAATCTGCATTATGTGTAGCAATTACCCTGTTTTGGATACATTGGTATGTACACATCTTGGGGACAGCAAACAATGTTATACACATTCCGAAAGATAAAAACCTTCAATACTCCCCTCTATAAAAGATTCTATATGTGGGCAATGAGGGATAGATTATAAATAATGGTGATGATTGATTGCGAGCTGGAAACGAGATGAGGTCACAAAGACTACAGTTTCCCCTGTTGGAATGCCATCAATCCTCTGCACTGCTTGAAACCCTTAGCTTTACTGCAAGAAAAAACAGAGGTTTCTGCACAGTACCTCTGGCTTTTTAGTAGATAAATTTTATTGTAAGTGGTGTAGCATACTGTACAGTGTTGCAGACAGATGTTGATGATGCACAATGATCCAGTCGAGTGACTGGATTTGTCTGGATATGCACAAAAAGAAAATGTTACTGGTAGTTTTCATAAAGGTGAACTGTTTACTCAACAAAGTAGGCAACTTTTATGACGTACCGCCAGTCAGCACATTTATTGAAATACTGCCTTTTGATCCCATCTTTCAGCAATACTGACCAATCCCTCTTTCAGGTTAGCTTAAATTTGTCCTAAATGCCTTACACACTTTATAATTTGGGGGTGGCAGACAACACATTTTAACAGTGGTTTGATACTGATAACAAAACCATTGCATAAAGGTTAACCATAGTATAAAAGATTTTCGTGTAATTAATTTTACATTCAGTCTGGTAGAAAAAATTGGTTTTACTGGATGTTTGACTGTCTTATCTAAGCTACAGTTGGTGTGTGTGTGTGTATAATATATATATATATATATATATATATATATATATATATATATATATATATATATATATATATATATATATATATATATATATATATATATATATATATATATATATATATATATATATATATATATATATATATATATATATATATACTGTATATATATATATATATTATACACACCCACCCACCCAACCACAGAATGTTTTATTTTGTAAGCTTTAAAAAATACTGATGTCAGTTTTAGATTAATACTGTTTTGTCTGCAGTTCTGCATCCTCCCTTGAAATGCTGTACTCTTTTCCAGAGTTGCAATTGAAATGGATTGCTTGTTTGGGTAAATTTTTCCTGATCTTGTATTACTACTAACTGAAATTGTCTCTTTTAATAAGTTCTCTGCTTTGCGTGGCCTGCAGGGACAGAAACTCCAGCAAGTATTTGTATTTGCCAGAAGTCTGCCGCTGCTGTTCATTCGTAACCCTCAAACGCAAAAACACTCATACTTGCTAAAGGGGTCAGCTACTCTTCATCAGGGGAGTCTGACCTTCCTGGTTTACGTGGCTGAAATCTGGAATGCTGGGATACCAACTCGCGACCTGTTGCTACAGAGGTCAGCGTTCCAGTAGACTTGGCCTGAGACAGGGTTTGGATTAGAACAGACTCTTGAAGGCCCACACAATGTTTTCTGGTAGGAACATTCCAAATTGTGGTAGACTTTTATTGTTTCTGTGTCAGTTTTGATTAAATATTTAGTTTTCATTAAACTGGTGTCACTCCACACAGTGTTCTTCTAAAATGCTTGAAGTATACATGTTGCATTCATGTACAGTGGGTTGCAGAAGTATTCACCCCCTACCAATAATGTCACATTTTTGTTGAATTACAAATAATGTATTCACAGTTTTTCAAACAAACTTTTTTTTATTCAAAGCTGTAATGGTTAAACTGAACACTGTTATATGAGGAGGAGGTTAAATGTCAGCAAAACTTGCAAAGAAAATACAAAATGAAATTTACTGGTTGCATAAGTATTCAGCCCCTTAAGTCAGTACTTGGTAGAAGCACCTTTTGCAGCAATTACTGCTATGAGTCTTTTTGGATAGGTCTCTGCTAGCTTTGTCCGTTCTTCACGGGAAGATTGCTCCAGTTCTGATAAGTTTGTTGGGGATCGTCGATGGACTGCAATCTTCAAATCTTGCCATATATTTTTGATTGGATTCAAGTCAAGACTTTGACTGGGCCACTCAAGAACATTAATTCTCTTCCTGTCAACCACTCCAGTGTGGCTTAGGCTTTGTGCTTTGGGTCATTGTCCTGCTGAAATGTGAATTTCTTCCCCTATTTCAGAGTCTTCGCTGACTCAAACAGGTTTTCCTCAAGGATTCGCCTGTACTTTGCACCATCCATTCTCCCCTCTATCCTGACAAGCTTCCCAGTCCCTGCTGAAGAGAAGCATCCCCATAACATGGTGCTGCCACCACCATGCTTGACAGTTGGGATGGTGTTGACTGGGTGATGTGCAGTATTGGGCTTGCACCAGACATAATGCTTGGAATTTAGACAAAGATTTCATTTTTGTCTCATCTGACCACAAAACCTTTTTCCACATGTCTGCAGTATCATCTACATGCTTTTTTGCAAACTCCATACGTGCTTTAAGATGAGGCTGTTTGAGTAATGGCTTCTTTCTTGCGACCCGTCCATACAGGCCAGCTTTGTGTAGGGGCCGGCTTATTGTTGATGTGTGAACACTGACTCCCATCTCATACACAGAACTTTGCAGATCTCTCAAGGTCATTGTTGGCTTCAGAGTGACATCCCAAACCAGTTTCCTGCTTGCCCGGCTGC
Organism: Acipenser oxyrinchus oxyrinchus; assembly: GCA_030684275.1. Lineage (NCBI taxonomy): Eukaryota > Metazoa > Chordata > Actinopteri > Acipenseriformes > Acipenseridae > Acipenser > Acipenser oxyrinchus. The sequence continues at coordinate 18,246,032 of CM060257.1, read as the reverse complement.
TCAGTTTGGGAGGACGACCTGATCTGGGTAGTGTCTGGGTGGTAGGATGCATCTTCCACTTCTTAATGATGGACTTCACTGTGCTGAGAGGGATAATCAGCGCCTTTTGAAATGTTCTTGCACTCTTCTCCTGCTCTGTGCCTCTCTACCACTTTATCCCTGACTTGTTTTGAAAGCGCCTTGGACTTCATGGTTGTTTTGTTGGATCACTATGTGAGTTGCAGCTTGAAAGTCTGTATATACCTGAGGGAAATTATCTACAAGTTAAACCACTTTAAGTACACACAGGCTGAAACCATTTCACTAATTGTGTGACCTTTTGAAAACCAAACACTACATTCCACAGTAAGAACATCATACCAATGGTCAAGCATGGTGGTGGTAGTGTCATGGTTTGGGGACGCCTTGCCATCACTGAAGGAACCATGAATTCTGCTCTGTATTGGAGAATTCTACAGGAGAATGTCAGGCCATCCGTCCGTGAGCTGAAGTGCAGCTGGGTCATGCAGCAAGACAATGATCCGAAACACACAAGCAAGTCTACATCAGAATGGCTGAAGAACAAGAAATTTCAAGTTTTTGAATGGCCTAGGCAAAGTCCAAAACCCCATTGAGATGTTGTGGCAGGACCTGAAACAAGCAGTTCATGCTCGAAAACCCACAAATGTCACTGAGTTGAAGCAGTTCTGCATGGAGGAGCGGGCCAAAATTCCTCCAAGGTGCTGTGAGAGACTAAATAACTACAAGAAGCGTTTGGTTGCAGTTATTGCTGCTAAAGGTGGCGTTATTGAGACTAAGGGGGCGATTACTTTTTCACACCGGGGCATTGGGTGTTGCATAATTTTCTTTAATAAATAAATGAACTATGTATCAAATTGTTGTGTTATTTGTTCACTCAGGGTCCCTTTTGTCTAATATTAGGTTTTGGTTGAAGATCTGATAACATTCAGTGTCAAAAATATGCAAAAATGCAGAAAATCAGACAGGGGACACTGTATTTATATTCTATATGCATTTTTTAACTTTATCAATGTGGAGTACTTTGTATTTTATATATATATATATATATATATATATATATATATATATATATATATATATATATATATATATATATATATATATATATATATATATATATATATATATATATATATATATATATATATATATATATATTAGTGTGTTACTGAATTTATGCCTTTTCACTATGTTTTGTGACGTTCTTGACAGAGATCTGCATGTTTAAGGTTGCCAGGTAGGAGTTAACATTATTTATTTTATTTATTTATTTATTTATTTATTTTATTTATTTATTTTTAAAACCTTGCTCTTCAAAAAAAAAAAAAACACTTTACGGAAGAAGTGTCTGTTTCAACAGTCCTGGTTTATATTTCAAACAAATTGACTTTGAAGTGCTTAATGTGTCGCATACTGTAATGATGCCTGCAACAAAAATACTGGAGGATACAAGTTATCATCTTTTTTTTTTTTAAATGTATTTTTTAATATAAAAGTTCTATCCTGGAAAAGAATGTCAGGTATATTGATTTTGGAAGGGGAATGTCAGGGTGTTGGTCAATGCTGTTGCTTAGATCAGAGGCTGGGAAATGGAATTTGACTGTTCCTTCCAGGCTAAATGCCTTGCTGTGGAAATGGCACGCTTTATTATCATATGTTTTAATCAGTGCCAGAAGGCTGTAGGAATATCAACACAGGAAAGTTATGACCATTTTCAATTCTTGCTGTTTCCTCATCATTTTGTTTCTGTAGCAACCAACAAGAACACAATTATAAGGGTTTTGTTTTTTGTTATGTATCTCTATAGTTAGCTATATTATTTTTCTGATCTCCATGATTTTGTGGTTCTGACTAATATAATATACGTGGTCAGACCATATATATATACTGTATACTGTAGCTACAGAGGCTCCATAGATTACCTTTGTATTATGGCTATGGTGCTTAAATCATTTTGTAAACCCTTAATTGCACTGATCATTTGCTTAATTAGACCTTTTTAATTGTTTTCAGCTCTTAAACAGTTGCAGATTAAGTTAGCTAGAACATTTGATAAGTAACTTGAACTCTGCAACTGTTTAAGAGCTGAAAACAATTAAAAAGGTCTAATTTAATCAATTAAGGGTCTAGTTAAGTAATTGAGAGATCAGTTCGAATGAAAACCAGCAGACACAGGGGTCCCCAATGCACAGGATTGAGAACCACTGCATTAGACGAAACGTTTGTCTACTTGATTTAGTTTCTTTATAAGTTTTTGAAGTTATGAATGGGTTAAATATTTCGGCCTGCTTTTGGCACAGACTGCTTCCATATGGTTCCCACTTCCGCAGTACTGGGCTAACAGTACACTAATGCTCCGTTCTGGAAAATGATTCAACCTTCAAGTTTAGGATGGAGAACTGACTCAGTGACCATGTCTTTGTGCTAAATTTCCAAATGTTTGAAGGCTGTGCCAGAACTTATATGCTTTTGTTGTGTTTTTTTTGTTTTTTGTTGAAGGGTACTGTTGAAGGGTACTAAAAAACTAAGTGCTAGTGTTGACATGCAGTATGAACCTACCTTACAGTATACTGTATGTACTGTACAAGTACAGTTTAACCATGAAGGAATAGTCACATATTCCTCCAAAACAATTTAAAATTCCTTGCCCACTGTTATTGGATAAACTTTTCCCAAACCCTTGATTTCAACATTGTATCCACTGTGTCATCATAGCCTTAATGAACTGAACCCTCGGGAAGTTCATGGATTACTGCTAAAAATGCCAGATGTGTGTTTGTGTTGCATTCATCGCAGTGAAAGCCAGTTGGAACCAATGTTCGAATCATCCCTGAATTCGATCATGGTTCAGTCTGTGTGCAATTGTATTGAAACTGAGGAAATGAAGCTCCTGAAGATGACATTGATTCTTAGAAAAATAAGAACAACACGCTCCTAATTACCCTGGGGGGGAGGGTTTAGAAACCAATGTTCCATAGAGATGTGTGTAACAGTGCAGCTGAAGCCACAGACAACACAAACAGGTGTATCTAGGAGACTGAATTCAAAAAGTGTTTTTTTTAAGAGATTTTCCCACGGACTGCTTTTGGCTCTGTACAATGAAACTATCTTTTCAATTAATGCATCTACTGGGGAATGCTTTCTACTACTACACATGTTAGGGGGAACCAACAGCTGTGTCTACTGAATTGGAGGGAATCCCCCTCAAACTGAAATCTATTGAAGATTTAAGGTGGACATGCTTACCATTGTACCAGTGCAGCTCCAGTACAAATGCTGTTTGTACAGGACAGTGCCGTTATGAAGTAGACATAAGGCATCCCTTGAAAAGGATGGCAAGTGCTGTAATTTTAAGCTGTCTTGCTATTCATTCTGGTGTACAGTAGCTCACAAGTAGTTTATAAAGTAAATTTAAATTAAGAACAACGTTAATGACATTTCTTTCTCCAGGATATGTTATTCCCTGTAGAAGTTAAAGCATGTTCATGAGATACACATGTTTTAAGGTGGCCCTCTTCTAGTGATTGTTGATAAAGAAAGCTTGGGGAAAATTGATCAGCAGAATGAATGTGCATCAGTGCATGCAAGTTTCTTTTAGTGTGCATGTCTGTGAAAAGGGGCTATAAGGATTTAAATCCTGATGGTATCCATGTCCGCATCCATAAACATTTAAATCAATTGAATACACTCTATTAAGCGGCAGAATTAGGCAATGTGTAGTACAGTATATACACTGTATAGAGCTTACACATGCACAACATCACAGTACAGTGTCAGCAGCAGAAGTATGATCAAATCGGTAAACTAGCACCATAAATCTGTCTACTTGGTTTGATATGGCATCCAGGCCTGTAATGTAAAAATGCTCAATGGTGGTACAATATTAGTACTAAAAGAAGCTTAAGTGGATTCAGTAGTTTTGTGTCTTATTCTTAAATCCCAATGTTTGGTGTGGTCTTCACCACCAAATCTATAGTGTGAAAATCTCTTAATGGTCTCTATATTAAGAATGAAACATGCCATTTTTTTGTACATAGTGATGATTGACCGATTCATGCCAATTCAATGTATGCCTTATACTGTGTGTGCAAAAACAAGCATGCATTCACTGCTCATAATGGGACTGTTAAAGACATTCACTTTGGGGGAGGTGACCCAAGAGATACAACAATGTGAACCAAAACCCATTTCAACTGATAGTGACAACAAAACTGCTTAACCATGGTTTAAAAGATTTTCATGCAATGTATTTTACATCCTGTCTGGTAGAAATAAATAAATCAATTTTACTGGATGTTTGACCATCTTCTCTATTTTCCTAGTGAGTAAGTTTACATTACGATTGACAAAACTCATATATGGAAACTTAAAGACAGCAAAAAGATTTAAGTCTTCATGTGGTTAGTGATGCAAATGTTAAAAAAATCGTTCAGATGCCGTTTGGAAGAAAAGAAGAACTCTGTACTAAATAATGAAATGGCTAATTAAGTACGAAGCTAAATAAGATAGCTTTTGTCTCATGGTTAGGACGGGAAGTTGACATTAGATCATGCAATTGTGTTTATTTTTGTGACCTATCGCTGAAATGTTATGTAATCCCGTGGAGAGGGACACACTGGCTCATTCTTGGAAGAACAAAAACCAGACAATGGGAAAAGAGAATTTTAAAGATGACTCAACTGTCAGATGCTGTTGTGCTCTGGTACATCTCGAACTGTTTACAGTATTGCCATACATAGCACACTGTACTGTATGAATGCTTTTTTTTAAAATTGGAGTGCAAATTTTTATCATTGAGTTTCGTAGCTTGGTACTGTACCAAGTCGTAAAAATAAATGGTCCTACTTCTGTTAGTCGCATTCGGACTGATGTAAAGATATTTTTTTGATATTAAGTTTTGTGTTATTTGCTTCACACTTTAAACAGTCATTTATTTGAAGTTTTAATAAAAGAAAGTTAAACTACAATTACACTGAAGTGCATTATTTATGTATTTGCCACTTACAATGACAATTATCTAAGCATCATTCCTAAAGGGCTTTCAATGCAAATATCTATTTTGAGATATATAAAAACAGGGCAAAGATATTTTATTCATTAATTAACATTGCAAGTGTGTCCTTCAGTTCCTATAGACAGTTTACTTTCAATTAGAAACCTACATTATGAACTTTTATCTACTACACCAATCAGGAAACTCCGTTCCAGGGTACTGCCGCGTGGCAGACGACTGTGGATACTTTTATATAGAAAAAGCTATCTTTAAAAAAGGAAACCGAAGGAAAGACAAACATTGGAAAATTGAAATACATGTGTCAAATGTAAGATTAAATTAAGGCACTGTTGACTGGTTTCTAATCACAATAAAACCCTGATTTATTGTCCATTGCCTTGGTAGTTCTCATCTTTTCTTGTGACTTGGGCTCTTGCTGTACCGTCCCAACACGGTCAGCTACCGCACGGTAATGCCCTCTGATCAGGGTTCTGTTTAATTACTGTAGCGATTTGAAGTAGCTTTAGACTCATTAATAAATAAAAGCACTTCAGTTTTGTATAAGCTATACTTTTATTTTTATTTTTGTCTAATGACATTTTGGTTGACCTATGAATTGATCAGCTTTTGTTAATTCTTACAGTTCCACTTGCAATTTACTATTTTTCTGACGGCTGTTCTGCTTCAGTAACATGGTTTCTTGCTTGTTAGTGAAGGAGCCATACAGCTCTTGTGGAGGCGACGGGGTTAAATATTTCTGTTCAGAGGAAGCAGGTTCTCATTACCCTCTGACTATTCTGCTCCCTTTAAAACCACTCCTTCGGGAGCTAAAGAGTTTTGCATGCTGTAAGAAGGTACTGCAGGGGGCTCTGCAGCCTGGAGGTCGTCGGTTCGAGTCGAGTTCCACTGCCGGCCGTGGATGAGAGCTCCCAAGGGGCGGCGCACAATTGGCCGAGCGTCACCTGGATGGGGAGGGCTTTGATCGGCCAGGGTGTCCTCGGCTCACTGCGCACCAGCGACCCCTGTGGACTGGCCAGGCGCCTGCGGCCTTGCCTGTAAGCTGCCCAGAACTACATTGTCCTCCGACTCTGTAGCTCTGGGTTGGCTGCATGGTGGGTCTGCAGAGTGACAAGAAGCGGTCGGCTGACGGCACACACTTCGGAGGACAGCGTGTGTTCGTCTTCGCTGCTCCCGAGTCAGCACGGGTGTGGTAGCGGTGAGCTGAGCCTAAAATGACTGGCTATTTCAAATTGGGAGAAAAACGGGGTAAAAATCAATTGGCGACTACTAAATTTAAAGGAAAAAAAAAACCTGCGTGTGTAATAAACCATAGCCTTATGCATTGTTTCTTAATTGCTTCTATAAAACGGAAGCTGTCTTACGCTAGCTTGTCACAATAAGGAAATTGTACTGTGGTAGTGTCAAAAAACCAGGGCACAGCACCCTTTCAGATTTTTTTGTCAAGAGTGCAGAAACTAGGAGCATAAAAAATTAAAGTTTAGTTTTTTTTTGTATTTGCTGTAATAGGATTACAGCAGATTACACTGATACAGGAAGTTGTTCCTGCATATTCAGGACCTAATTCTGAAAGCAAGAACAATATTGTTTTTATCTGGGCCCTTTAGTTCACTTTGACCTGTGACCTCAGATGGCCATGATGATCGGTTGGAATCATGTTTACAATATTCTTTTCCTTGATCAGACTGGACTACCCCGTTTACTCTTATAACCAGTCTCAACCCCCTCCCAAAGACTTGATATGAAAAGTTTGGAGGGGAGATTAAAATAGAAAGGTTACAGCAAATTAATTATACTGAGTATTATTATTATTATTATTATCATTATTGACTAAGAAGTACATTCGATGAATTAACAAATGAGTCTCTTCAACAATTCAACAGTAATTTTAATGCATTGGCACCATTCAGACTAGGGGAAGCACACAAGAAATGCTTTGTTCCTGTGTTGCCCTATTGACTCCTCAGTGCTGATTGTCGTGGCCTGTGCAATTTATAGTGAGATGGTGTGGATTAACCCTGCCTCTGTCCCCTTTTAATATCTGTAGTTTCATCTTTCAGACAATCGATCCATATCTGGCACACCTGAGCGGGGCTGATTCGCATGGGCTCTCGTTTTTGTCCTTCTGTTTTTATCTGTGTTGGGGACCATCGCCTCAAAGACTTCTATATGCGAAAGCTTCTAATGCGAAAGCAAGGGGTCGTTACCTTGGTCAAAAGATGGATGCTGAATACATTACATCCTGAAGATGTTATTGTCTTTACAAAACCATTCATTCCTGAAAGTAAGGGCAGAGCTGCCCTTTGTCAAGGTAAAAGGATATTTTCTTTTTAACTCTTAAGAGATACAAGACAAGCGAGAATCTGCACAGAGTAAGCGGGCCAGTGAGCTGGGGGTATAAAAAAATAAAACTGCTACAAGGTGCACTGACCACGTCGTCTGTTTTTGTGGCCACATTTGTTTGTAATTCAGTGAAAAGTCTTTGCTCTGCCTGTCTGCAGTTGGCGAATATGCTATTGGGCCAAGGCCAGTTACGACAGTTAGGAAAAGGAAATGGGTGTAGCAAGCGGTCTGCAGTTGGGAGAAATGTGTACTCTAAAGAAAACAGTTGTTTAAACCTTTTTATATAGGTAGGAGCACACCAGTTTTATTTTATTCTTGTACATTGTAATAACAGGAACGAAAAAAAAACAACTTTGATTTCTATTTGGGTGCTTTTGTGTGATTTGCAGGACAGCTTTTGCTCAGGCGATTTGAATCGCATTTGAGAACTGTTCTTGACCTTTTTGAGAGTGACCTCATCAAGTGTCATCATGTTTTACTCTGTTTGTTTGTGTGTTTTAAATTGGTCATGAGTGGCATACCAAATTCATAAATGGGAGCTGACATTGAAAATACTGTATAGATGACCTTTCCAAGAAGAGTCTGCCTTGGCATGATGCACACAGCCAGTGTCTCCATATGCCACAGTTACAATAATGTACAAAGCTTGATATCTTCTAGGTTTTGGGCGGGTGTCTTGTGGTGCATTACCCCTCACTCTTCTCTCCTAATACACCAGGCAACTAGTCGCAATCCACGAGTTAGCCCTACTAGCCCAAAACCCCACAAAATGTGGATTTTTTGTCTTGAACGGGTACATTTTAATTAGACATGTTATAGACTTAAAAATGAATCCAAATTACAGTAATACTGTAAGTTTGGAAAAGGAAATATAATGCCTAGACTGGCCAAAAAAGCACATTGTACTACAAGCTTTTGGATCCACTCCAATGCATGTCATTTAGTTTTACATGCTCGGTTAAGTTGTGGTTGATGCTGAATGTACACTATTCGCATAGATGGGATTATCTGGAAGACTAGCTTAAAAAATAATAATAATAATAATAATAATAATAATAATAATAATAATAATAATAATAATAATAATCCTATTCCCATCCAGGCAACTAAAAGAAGATTAGTGTCAAATTTAACACTGAAATTGAGGCATCACTGCTGTTCAGTTTCCTAACTTGGTAATTGCAGCCTGACATTCAGCTTTAGTACACAAACCAACAAACAATCCTATGAAAAAAACATGTTGGAAGTGGGAGCAGATGAAAGCGCTGCGAGAATGTCAAGTTGTATTCAGATTGTGTGCTGTGAAAAGGATTGTACCCAAAGGGCCTGTAGAGATGCAGGGAACATGACAGCCAACTGGTATAGTCCCAGGCTGCGTGTGTGCGTGTGTGTGTGAGGGGGAAGGGAGGTTACCAGAGAGTCTACCTCAAGAAAGTAGGTCAAGACAATCCGATTTGCATTTAAAAGACTGCCAAAGCAGATCATTGCTAATCAGTTTTAAATACAATTAACAGGCCCTTTTTTAAAGTAGTGGGATGGACTACAAGGAACAACAGATATGCTAAAAATGAGTAGTTTGACCGGATTAGGTCATGGAAAGAGCAGTCCAATATAATTGTACGCACTCAGTGTAGTTTTTCATCTTTCCTCTGTTTTTTTTTGTTGTTTTTTTTCAGTCAGCCGATGATGCAAGGGGTCACACACACAGACACACACAGGCAATTTGTTATACATGGTTAGTCCATGTAGGATACATACATGCCAATAAAAACTGTTCCCATTACATGTTATACATTGTCAATCACTATTTATCTATCTATCTATTCATGCATTGAATACTTACACTGGGACACACAGGACATGCACTGATTCAATATACCCAGGGGGTTTCTAGGGCTTGTGACAGAGACAGAATGATTCTTGGTGATAAATCTCCCTCCTCACCTGTGAGGGTGCTGTGTAAAGGGAACAGAGTGCCCTGGACTGGATAGCCAGACAATTAATTCCCAGGGTTAGGTGGAAGTCGGCCATCTAGAAAGGGGGCAGAGCTACGGTACACAGAGTCATCGACCCAGAAGGGAAGCGATGTGGCAGCCGCGGATTGGAGGAGCAGTTGCAATCGTTTACCAAGGGGGTGTTATTGATGGTACATAAGGGGACATAGCAAGGTGATCTGTTCCTTTTGTTATGGTTACAGACGTACCCAAAGGGCTGTGAATTATACTATGAGTGTTTGTTTGTTTTGTCGTGTCTAATTATTGCTCGTTTGTTATTGTTAGACGGCTAAACACGGACCAGGAGCTGTCACTAAAGGCCAGCACAAACCTGGACAACACTGCACTATTGTTCACCTAATAAATTGTATTTCACCACTTGCACCAAGCACTCTGGACTTGTGACCATGTTGTGTATGTTTATACTGTGTTTATTTCGGGACTGAACCCCCTGGGTGTACTACCATTCATTATTATTTACAGTTGTCAAGTGACTTTGGATTATAAATAAACACCATTGCACCTGGATTATCGTTGTCTGTCTACCTGCACACTGCAAGCCACTAAAGAAAGTTTATTACTGTACAAGCTCTTAAATTGTGCAAGATAATTGCACATCCATGATGCTCACAGAGCTTAATAAAGTGGAAACATTTCTGTGTGTATAGTGTACCCTCTATTATTCCATGCATTACATGCTTGCACCATGGAGATTGTAATAGAACAAACTAAGTATCAGAAATCATTCAGTGTTGAAATTAAGCAATGTGTTGTTTTTTTTCTTCCTTGCGCTAAAATATAGGAATGGCCATTTTATAGCCATACACCTGTTTTTCCATTGACTTGTTCAGTGAACCGAAAAACAAGCAACTGAAGAAAAATAAAATTACAAACTAGGAGAATTTAAGAGCATGAGCTTTAAAAAATAAATAAATATTTTAAAAATCTGCTTGGTAATGAGATGATCACAGTGCCTTAAGACCGATGACCATAACTGCCACCTTAATGTGCTGATCTGTCAGCATAAAAAAGACAGGAGATAGCATCATGGAAAAGATTTGGAAATGTAATGCGTTTTTCTTTCTCTCTTTTTATAGAAAGACCATGTCAGCCTTCTGTCAGTCCCTCCAATAATAATATCCGTCGCACCTCTTCTCTGGACACCCTCGCTGCCCCCTACCTCTCCGGACACTGGCCACGGGACAGCCAGGGGCAGTGCACACCCTGCATGAGGGACAAAGCCACACAGGTACCTGCAGCCTCTACACAATACACTCTCCAAAATGGACCAGGCTCTGTAAGATCGGTATTGTTCCTACAAGTGGTGGCCAAAAAGGGTTTACCTTTAATGAAACTACAATAGAGGTATATTTGCAGAAATGAACTTGTCTAATGCAAGCTTAAAAAAATGTACTTTTAAATAATTAACATAATGCTAAGGAACATTCTGAAGATTGGCATTGTTTAAGTTTGAGTTGTTTTTGGCTGTCACTTGTGGACAATATTCCCATCTAATAGATGTTTTCCTTTCCAGAACAATGTAAGGCAAGTCTGTTTTTTGGGTTGAGTTTGAACTACAGCACAATAAGTGATTAGGTACCAGGAAGCATCAGCTTCTGAGCATTGTCTTTGCTAATATTTTATATTTTAATTTGCATTATTTAAAAGAGCCAAAAGATCAACTGTGGGCCTAGTGCTAATTAGAGGTAATAAAATAGATTTCAACACTCCTTTAACATTCCAAACATTGGCTAAGCTCATTGAATAACATTAAGTGGGTTGTTACCAAATGGTCTCAATAAAAAGTGAAAGACTACCAGAACTGTCTTTTTTTATTTCTATTAAAATAATGCATGTGAATGACAGAGGCACCTTGAATAAGCAGCCACAAATATGCAGTGCCTTAGGTGGCTGGTTAATTCATGTTGAACTATTTATTATTATCCGTATCCGTTCACATGGAGGATTGGATCGTCATAGTAGTCATACACAGTATTCTAGGTCCTCGCACCACAAATAAATACAAAACTCAAGATCTATATTTAAGTAGCAGGAAGCTCAGGGTTCTCCCCAGACAGGCGGGCCATCCGGCAAAGTGGCTGTCGCCGCCCGGCTGAAAAAACCCGATCCGCCTGTTTTGCAGATGCTACTGTGCCTTTAACAATAAGGATTGATTGCGCTTCTAGCAGACTAGATCAGTTGCGCGTTGCTGGGTGAAAAAAAAAATCTTGGAACCACATGACAGCTGTGTTGCGTCTTGACACAACATTTAACCAATCAGAGAGTTGAAGGGGCGGGTTCTCTGTGTTAAGCACTTCCAGAGGCTAAAACGTTAAAAATGACTACTAAAAAAAGTAACCAATTATTTTCAAAGCAAAAATAGTGACAATGAATGCAGCCGAAATAAGCCGAAGGTCGGCGCAATCCACCGCCTAATACTATATTTGAGCCGGTTACTTTATTAAAAAAATATTAAGATGGGGGCTCCCGACTGGCGCATCCAGTAAAAGCACTCGCTAGAGTGCAGGATGCGCTCTATAGCCTGGACGTCGCCGGTTCGAGTCCAGGCTATTCCACAGCCGACCGTGGACCGGAGCTCCCAGGGGGCGGCACTCAATTAGCCGAGCGTCGTCCATGGGGGAGGGAGGGTTAGGTCGGCCAGGGTGTCCTCGGCTCACCGCGCACCAGCGACCCCTGTAGTCTGGCCGGGCGCCTGCGGGCTTGCCTGTAAGCTGCCCAGAGCTGCGTTGTCCTCTGAGGCGGCTGCACGGTGAGTCTGCAGAGTGTAAAGAAGCGGGCGTCTGACGACACACGCTTCGGAGGACAGCGTGTGTTCATCTTCGCCCCTCCCGAGTCAGCGCAGGGGTGGTAGCGGTGAGCGGAGCCTAAAAATAATTGGCCATTTCAAATTGGGGAGAAAATAATAAAAACTAATTGGCAAAGACTAAATTTTTATATATAAAAAAAAAAAAAAATTAAGATTATTTTCGGGTATTATCATTCAGTCCATTTTTTGTCGTCGTATTGTACTGTAAGGTGATTTATAGTCCATAATAGCTATACATATGCACAAAAAAATAATAAATAAATAAATAAATTGTATTCCTTTTGTTGTGATATCGTAACAATATGTACCCAGGTGCTTGTGAGAGATATTGGGGGTTCATTTATAGAGGCTGTACGCTTTTAAGAAGAACGGCATGATGGGATATCGGCTGTTGTCAGCTGACATACAAATGCTTAAGTGCAGAGGTGCTGGATTATTACACTGCGGTTTCATGCAACAGTTATGATGGTGACCAAATGTGTGTGAGTACTGTTGTGTTAAAAAAATGGTTAAAATGAACAGTTGCATTCAAAAAATGTAGAATAGCAAAAAACAAAAATAGACGTGCATTAACAAAATGCCCTGAAAACTTAACATAAAGAAAACAATTTAAATGAAGCAATAAGCTCAATAATTAAGCTAAAAAGGAATTAAAGAGTTACCTTTTTTTCCAATAACCCTTCGTTGTCTTTCCCCAGTCAAATTGTAGAGTGCCTAAATAAGCACAGTAATTTATCATTATAAAAAAACAGTAAAAAGACTTGTAGTCGAGTCCTCAAACCTCGAGTCGGAGTCATCAGGGTCCAAGTCACTATCATTCGAATCAGAGTCTGAGTCACGACTCCATAACTTCGAGTCTTGAGTCAGAGTCCTTGAAACAAACTCAAATCAATTTTCATTCAACTAGTGTTAGTAGTGGGGTAACAGTATACCTAATGAACGTTGTCAGACATCTTAAGTTCTGAAAGCTGCCGTGCATTAGATTATCCGAGTAGGCTATTAAATAAGTGATGTCATATTTAATATAAACCGCCCTACTAAACAATAATCGCTAGCAAACGTGATTGTCAGTAAATGAAACACAAATACTTGAAAATATCAGCAAGAATAAGGCACTGTAACTTTTCATCACTGCCTTCCTATTAATTTACCAAACCAAAGAAGTAACAGCAGCTGTTATCTATCGTATCGGTCAAGAGAAACGCAGTAAGCACAGACCAATGCAGAGAATCAAAACGGTATTGTAAAGATGTTGATGTCTCTTCGAGTTGATAGTGTTGTAGGGATTTTGGTTTTATGTATTCAAAAATTAGTTCAATTTTATTCCCATTTAAAAAAAAGTCCCCTAGATGCTGCTTAACTTTGCAACAGTGTCATACCCACCTTAACTTTTCTTCTTTCCTTTGTGTTCGTTGCTGTTAACATGCAATTCCAAAAAAAACAATTTGCAGGCGCCGTCTTCTCATCATTAAGTTTTGCACTCTGGTGAGAGATCAGTGGGTGGGCACTGCATGTCTTTAAAACGCACTTGATTGGCTATTGCTAGGTAACACTTTGCTTCTCTTAATTAATAGGATGCCGTCCAAACTGATAAAGATGAAGAGGGTATTCAGTTGCAGTGGTCACATCCTTACCCCCTATCGTTCCAGACTGAGCCCAGAAAATGTTAATATTTTGGTGTTTCTCCACAGTAATTTGAAATAAAATAGCAGCATTATTTTGCTGAGCCTGTGTGAGCTGGAGTGAACACTACTTCCAGTTTGTTAGTGCCTGATAGAATTGTAGTACCAGTGAGTTGTATTTGTTTTAAAACTTTTAAAGTCATTTTTCTTGTTAAAACATTACTTGAGTGTATTTCTTTAAATAGCCATTTAAAAACAGATTACAAAAAAATGACATTATACCATGGTACGACGATAACTGTGGTATATTTTTTGACGGTTACCATACCATCAAAATTTCCAGCTGGTGGCCGGCTAAATTGCCGTCTACTTTGCCAGATGAGCCGCCTGAAATAGTTATTTCCAAAAGAAAGAACGAGTTTTCCAGTGAATAGTATTCAAAATGTTTATTTTGTTACAGTAAAATAGCAGCAATTTCCACAATTCATTATGTATGTAAATAGAGAAACATTCCTTCTCTGAGGTCATTTTGTTTCTGGGCTTATGTTTCCATGGACACCGTGAATGGACCAATCAGTTTCAAGCTTAAGCGATGTTGGTGATGAAGGCCGAACTGTACAATCCATGAGTCAGTAACCGTAGAGCAGAGTTATGACATTGTATAACATTAAAAAAACAAAAAACAAATAACCTACGTTTTCTGTGCAAGATCATCTTTTTTTACTCTGTGTATGAAGTACAGTGAGTATATGTTTGTGGCAAAGTGGTAATTAGTGCGCAGGTGTAGAGCAGGTGAAGTGCAGGTGCAGTAATCCAATGAAACAAACCGACAACAAAGTACAGGTGAAATGGTTTGTTTTATTTTATAATCCAAGGGTCTAATGACCAGGCAGCAAATAATAAAGAACTTGCAACACACAGCTATGGTTATTGCACAGTAATAATAAAGGGTTGCAGCCCCGTAAATAATAAACACAGTACTAAACACAATTGGACACAAACACGGTGACAAGTCCAAAGTGAGTGCTGTAGTGGTGAAGTACCATTTATTACGTGCAACAATGGTGAACAACTAGTGCAGTGTTGTCCAGGTTTAGTGCTGGCCGTGGGTGACCACTCCGGAGCGTGTTAGCCTTCTAGTCTGGCAAAACAAACAAAACACGCACTGTTCTGTATAACAACAATACTGGTCTTTCCGGTTTCAGTGTAATCATAGCAAGGAATAGATCACACCACTACGTCCCCTTTATATACCGTCAACCCTGACTCCTTGGTTAACGAGTGCATCCGCAGTTAACGAGTGCATCCGTTTAACCTTCTGGGTCAGTGATTTAGTGTACCGTAGCTCCGCCCCCTTTCCAGATGGCCGACTTCCTCCTAACCCTGGGAATGAGCTGTCGGGCCACCCAATCCAGGGTACTCTGTTCCCTTTACACAGCGCCCTCACAGATCAGGAAGGAGATCTAACACCAAGAATCATTCGATCTCTGTCACAGTGTTATAGCATTGGAAAATGTCTTATGCGTTGACTTAGAAGATCGATCTGAAACCTAGCATATACAATTAAGTGCTTTGTTTTGCTGATTCAGTCTTTTATTAAACGAAAAATATCACTGAGCAACAAGGTCAACTCTTTTTCTGCATAATCAGTTGCTGTAAAACTGTGGTCAACTAATATTATTGACAGTTTAGACACAAAATGCAGATAAATACACACACAAAACACACACACACACACACACACACACACACACAAACACACAAACACCCATGTACAAATTCGCATAAGCACATACTGTGATTATCTATCTATGTTTAAATAGGCACGGTACTTAAGTTCGTTATTTTTAGAAGACGTATCTAAATTCCATTTTTAAGAAGTTCAAGTCAAATGGAAATATATGTTCAAACGTATGTACAGTACGAATCTCTTCCTACTCCTCTTCTGTTGATATCTTCCCAAAACACAGCCATATTTTCTTTCTATATTAGCCAAGAGCAACAGGGGGTATTTTGTGCTAAATGTAATGCTTAGTATAAAGTAACTTTTTTTTTTTTTTTTTTTTTTTTTGGGAAAGGTAACTGACGCTTTGGTATAGATGTGCTGGTGTGGCACTGTGTACAAGCCACAAATGTAATAACTGCCCACAAATGTATTAACTATCAACAAATGTAATAACCACCAGCCCACAAATGTAATATCTCCCACAAATGTAATAATCACCTGCCCACAAATGTAATAACTACCCACAAATGTAATAATGTCTCCCAAAATGTTATACCCATACACCAACTTTCAGTTATTATTTATTACAAAAAAAAAAAAAAACATTTGTCATAATTAACTAGAAGAGTATATACTTTAATCATTGGGCAGTCATTACTGGGGGTCTGCAAATGGGTTTTTAAAAAAATCTTTATATCAAAAACCGGTACTATATTAATTGTAAGTTAAACTGTTATTTAAATACATAAATAGATATGTGTTAAGTAATTCACAGGCACTATCCTGGATGCAACATTTGTGGGAGACCATTATATATGTGAACAGGTGGTTTTGTGGGAGATACTACATTTGTGGTTTGTACAACTGTCTACTGCGCGTCTAAATAAATAAATAAATAAATAAATAAATAAATAAATAAAGCGATGCGACGTGAAGCGCTGGTGTGTCCAGGCCCTGTAGGGTTCTAAAAGGCATGGTGCAAACATAGATACACAGTATAAAAATGTAGGCATTAATGAATGGTTTATTTATTTGTTTAGTTATTTTTTTAGTTATTTGTATTATGATTTCCATTACATGAGAGTAGATGTTAAAACTTCATGCTGATTTGAACTTGGCTCTCGCCAAGATAAGCACCAACTAAGACGTAGCTTCACAGTAAACTAATGTGATCCATATGTGTCTCCATCCATTTGCGCTTCCTTCCATATGATGATGTAGATATCCTTCTGTCTGGTGTTGATGGCTGAAGTGTAATGCTGGCTCCAGGGATCAGCTTATTTTGCCTCCCTAGCGCATCAGCACACACAACGGCTGCGATGCTGGCTCTGGGATCAACCATAGTGCGGTCTCCCAGCGCATCAGCATGACAACCGCCTGGATTGAGCTAAGTAGGGTACATCTCTGGGGTCTTCAAGTGGGCACCTTCCATCCTCGGTGTTTCGTCGACTAGCCCACGACACCTCAAGAGGGCTCGACGGTGATTCTGGCGTCCCAGCATCACCCCCCTCCGTCCCCCACTCAACTCAGCCCAGCTTACTTACCTGTACATCAGCCTTTCTTTCTTTCTATTCTGCAAACATAGATACACAGTATAAAAATGTAGGCATTAATGAATGGTTTATTTATTTGTTTAGTTATTTTTTTAGTTATTTGTATTTATTTTAATCAAGCAACATTTAACATAATTTAAAAAAAATATATGAAAGAAAAAAAATACAACTTACTGTAGAAATCGATTTAACGTTTACAGAAAATGCTACAGAAACGAACTTCTGAAAACCGTAAAATCAGCAGTGTTTGAAGTTGTAGTTCTCGCAAGTGCATTTTTAAAAATGTATTTTATTTATTAATTTATTTATTTAATATTATTTGTGCATTCTCAGACTCGGTAGTTAATGAGAAACGGCAACATGTATACTCGAGTCCAAGTCACGAAAAATGCGACTCCGAGTCTGCGTGTTGTAAGCATGTTTGTTCGAACACGAGTATGTAAATTCTAAAGGAATTAAAAAGCCAAGTTCTCCATACAGGGTATGTTGATTAGTGTAAAATATCAAATATAAATTCTGTATTTAAATAGATGGGCCATTCCATGAAAATGGTGCATTTATTACACTGATTGACACTAGTCATCAGTAGCACAAGATTTATTTTTTTTTTTGTTGATGGGTGAGGGGGAAAAAAATAAATACCTGGTAATAAGAAGACAAGAGACAAAGCAATTTCATGATTTAATAGTTCTTTTGAGGATGAATTGCTGAATTGGTTTAGCTAACAAATCTCATTAGTGCTGTAATGTAAATGAGATAGGTTTAAATGTAATTAATTTCTGAATAATTTATTCAGTTATACAAAATGCGTTTTAGAACTGGTGTTTACTTGGCGCAGTAGATACATTGTAGGTTTTCTGACAAGAACAAACATGAAAGATCCCTGATCTCTCTGTCCAAGTGACTTCTATAAATGCCACTGTGAAAATATGTAACACTATTTCTAATAATTGTGCAAATGGTATATTAAAGGAAATAGATTAAGCTCATCCAATACATTGTGTTCTCTTTGTTCTTTTGTAAGGGATGGGTTGGGTTGTTAAAGGGAAGTGGGGTGAGGTTTGGCAGAGAAACTATTTTTGGCAGGTTCCTCTTCTGAGGGAGAAAGCAAAATCAACACTTTTTCAAATCAAGTTGCCAAGTTGGTATGGGAACCAAAGTAGTATTCCTGTGCCAGTTGACGTTGCACCAGACCCAGAAATGTTTCCCCAGTGGGTCAATCGCCAATGTAAATAGCATTCTTGTCCAATCTGGTCAGGCACAGAGAATGATAAAATTAAATGCTAAATGTTGTTCGCTGCTTTGGATTCATCTGCTATTTAACTCCTCTCCTCTTGAGAGGAAACTATACAAAAGCTTGAACGCAAAATAATTATAAAAAAGAACAATCAAAAGTCTGTAAAGAGCTGTTGTCCTGGCACGCAAAGCAGCAGAAGAGGACGGAGTTGCATGCTATGATATTTTATAACAAATATATACCGGTTAGCTTCTGTCGTTAAGACTTTTTATGACACAGAATATTACTTTTAAAAGAAAGTTATTTCAGTTATCTGTAACACACTAACAGATTTATTCAGCATATCCAATGCTGACTTCCTTGAGCTTTTTGTGTAACATACAGCAGAAAATCCACCAGGCCCAGCTACTGTAAGTATTTCCAAATGAGAATATCTTGTAGTAAAACAAAAGGCTGGTCATGTTACTGTAAATACTTTAAGTTAGTGGAAAAGCTACAGTAGAGCAAATTTTACAATCGCCCCTCATTTTAAGAAAAAAAAAAAAAGTTTCTATTGCTGTGGATCCATAAAACACAGTTGTAATGGTTGTTTGTGAATAGTGTACTCTCATTGTCTGGGAGGAATGCTAATATAAATAACAGCTGTAAACAGAAAGAAGACCTGTAACAAAGACCTAACAGAAGCCTTCAATAGAGACTCTTATTTCTGATCCCTGTGAAAGTTGTCATTTTTTTCTAAAAGGTGTCTTTATGGGTGCCAACCTAAGGGGAACATCTAAAAGTGTTTGGGAGGGGAGGGGGGAATGGGGCTGAAATGCATCCAGAGCAACAGATTTGGGATAAATAAGAAGGAAAAACATCTTGATGCTTTTAATACTATATTTGACAGCGAGGTTAATGTTCAGCCTTGTGGAATAATCCTGTTTGGAAGACCGCTGCAAAAGGGCTCATGCTGACAATTAAATAGCCAATTTTGTCTTTTGCTACCGGTTTGAAGGCTTTGTGAATGCATTCCCCCTCTCTACAGCAGTCTCTTATTTCTGTAGCGCATTTGATTTATGCCCACCCATGTCCTTGTCCTTGTTGTACAGTGACCCTGTGGCCACTTTGAGTTTTGCAGTGATCATTTTTCTTGGGTATCATACCAGCATACCACCTTCACTCCAAGGCCAGAGAAGAAAAAAAAAAATGACCAGCCTTTTGAGAGGCTTGTGATAAATTTTGCCCATTTTATTGGATGGGGGTCATTAGTTTGTGCACTATCAGCACCTTCTTTCTGAAAGCTAATGTTTCATTAAAAAAAAATGTTTTGCTTTCCTCAAATGAAGTAATTGTGCTTTAGTGTTCTGCCACACAGACTTTGTGTGATGTTCCTCTTTTTACCTCGTCTTGCTAGTGTGCCTTATATATATATACAGTACTGTGCAAAAGTTTTAGGCAGGTGTGAAAAAATGCTGTAAAGTAAGAATGCTTTCAAAAACAGACATGTTAATAGATTATATTTATCAATTAACTAAATGCAAAGTGAGTGAACAGAAGAAAAATCTACATCAAATCAATATTTGGTGTGACCACACTTTGCCTTCAAAACAGCATCAAGCATCAATTCTTCTAGGTACACTTGCACACAGTTTTTGAAGGAACTTGGCAGGTAGGTTGGCCCAAACATCTTGGAGAACTAACCACAGTTCTTCTGTGGATTTAGGCAGCCTCAGTTGCTTCTCTCTCTTCATGTAATCCCAGACAGATTTGATGATGTTGAGATCAGGGCTCTGTGGGGGCCATACCATCACTTCCAGGACTCCTTGTTCTTCTTTACGGTGAAGATAGTTCTTAATGACTTTCGCTGTATGTTTGGGGTCGTTGTCATGCTGCAGAATAAATTTGAGGCCAATCAGATGCCTCCCTGATGGTATTGCATGATGGATAAGTATCTGCCTGTACTTCTCAGCATTGAGGAGACCATTAATTCTGACCAAATCCCCAACTCCATTTGCAGAAATGCAGCCCCAAACTTGCAAGGAACCTCCACCATGCTTCACTGTTGCCTGCAGACACTCATTCGTGTACGCTCTCCAGCCCTTCGGCGAACAAACTGCCTTCTGCTACAGCCAAATATTTCAAATTTTGACTCATCAGTCCAGAGCACCTGCTGCCATTTTTCTGCACCCCAGTTCCTGTGTTTTCATGCATAGTTGAGTCGCTGGCCTTGTTTCCACGCCGGAGGTATGGCTTTTTGGCCGCAAGTCTTCCATGAAGGCCACTTCTGACCAGACTTCTCCGGACAGTAGATGGGTGTACCAGGGTCCCACTGTTTTCTGCCAGTTCTGAGCTGATGGCACTGCTGGACATCTTCCGATTGCGAAGGAAGTAAGCATGATGTGTCTTTCATCTGCTGCAGTAAATTTCCTTGGCCGACCACTGCGTCTCTGGTCCTCAACGTTGACCGTTTCTTTGTGCTTCTTCAAAGAGCTTGGACAGCACATCTGGAAACCCCTGTCTGCCTTGAAATTTCTGCCTGGGAGAGACCTTGCTGATGCAGTATAACTACCTTGTGTCTTGTTGCTGTGCTCAGTCTTGCCATGGTGTATGACTTTTGACAGTAAACTGTCTTCAGCAACCTCACCTTGTTAGCTGAGTTTGGCTGTTCCTCACCCAGTTTTATTCCTCCTACACAGCTGTTTCTGTTTCAGTTAATGATTGTGTTTCAACCTACATATTGAATTGATGATCATTAGCACCTGTTTGGTATAATTGTTTAATCATACACCTGACTATATGCCTACAAAATCCCTGACTTTGTGCAAGTGTACCTAGAAGAATTGATGCTGTTTTGAAGGCAAAGGGTGGTCACACCAAATTTGGCTTTGATTTATATTTTTCTTCTGTTCACTCACTTTGCATTTAGTTAATTGATAAATATAATCTATTAACATGTCTATTTTTGAAAGCATTCTTACTTTACAGCATTTTTTCACACCTGCCTAAAACTTTTGCACAGTACTGTATATATATATATATATATATATATATATATATATATATATATATATATATATATATATATATATATGGAAACTTGTGTTAATTCATACTCCGGCAAAGTACAGCTGCTTCTATTAAGAAGTTAGTTACATTATTTCCTTTCCTAATTGCACATATCTTGACATATTTAGTGACTTTTTTGAGAAAATGTATCATTTGTAATACAAAGGCAATACTGTTTCTTCAAAGAAGTGTGATATGATGAAACATGGTGGATTTTTTGATTGTGAAACTGTTTAGCAGTTTGAAACAACAAAGTAGCCAAAGAGGTTTTTTTTTAAATATTTTTTTCCAAGGCCTAATCCTTTTCTGTGGGGAAAAAGAAACAACTGTTGACTAAATTATCTTTCTTGGTTTATGGTAAAAGCAGATCAGTAATATCATCTGTGAAATACCTAGAAATAGGTCACCACTTCACATACAGTGTCTTGCAAAAGTATTCAGACCCCTGACCAATTCTCTCATATTACTGAATTACAAATGGTACATTGAAATTTCGTTCTGTTTGATATTTTATTTTAAAACACTGAAACTCAAAGTCAATTATTGTAAGGTGACAACGATTTTATGTTGGGAAATATTTTTAAGAAAAATAAAAAACTGAAATATCTTGCTTGCATAAGTATTCAACCCCTGTGCTGTGGAAGCTCCCAGTTTACACCGATGAAAGAAATTGCCCTAACGAGGACACAATTACTTTACCATTGGCCTCCACCTGTGAACCATTAAAGTTGCTGTCACATTTTCTGGATAGAAACCCCACTGTTGAAGGATCATTGGTCAGGCTGTGAATCTGAAGGAAAATGAAGACCAAAGAGCATTCTACAGAAGTTAGAGATAAAGTAATACAAATGCATAGATTAGGGAAAGGGTACAAAATAATATCCAAGTGTTTGGATATCCCAGTGAGCACAGTTGGATCAATAATCAGGAAGTGGAAGCTGCATCACACCACCCAGGCACTGCCAAGAAAAGGCCATCCCTCAAAACCCAGCGCTCAAACAAGAAGGAGACTTGTGAGAGAAGCCACAGAGAGGCCAACAATCACTCTGAAGGAGCTACAGAGTTCAGTGGCTGGGAGTGGAGTAATGGTGCACAAGTCAACCATATCAATAGCTCTGCATAACACTGGCCTGTATGGGAGGGTGGCAAGAAAGAAGCCGTTACTCAAAAAGTACCATCTGAAAGCACGTCTGGAGTTTGCCAGAAAGCATGAGAGTGACCCAGCTGCGATGTGGGAAAAGGTTTTGTGGTCAGATGAGACCAAGATAGAGCTTTTTGGCCAAAACTCAAAGCGCTATATGTGGTTCAAACCTAACACTGCCCATGCCTCAAGACGCACCATCCCTACAGTGAAGTATGGTGGTGGCAGCATCGTGCTGTGGGGATGCTTCTCATCAGCAGGGACTGGGCATCTTGTTAAAATTGAAGGAAGAATGGATGGAGCAAAATACAGGGAAATACTGCAAGAGAACCTGCTTCAGTCCGCTAAAAAACTGAAGCTTGGGAGGAAATTCACCTTTCAGCAGGACAATGATCCCAAGCACAAGGCCAAAGCAACATTGGAGTGGCTCAAGAACAAAAGGTGAATGTCCTACAGTGGCCCAGTCAAAGTCCTGATCTCAATCCCATTGAGAATTTGTGGCACTATTTGAAAATTGCGGTCCACAAGCGTCGTCCAACCAACCTGAACAACCTGGAGCAAATCTGCCAAGAAGAATGGGCCAAAATCACTCCGACACTGTGTGCAAAGCTGGTACATACTTACCCCAAAAGACTTAAAGCTGTTATTGCAGCGAAAGGTGGCTCTACCAAATATTAATGTGTGGGGGTTGAATACTTATGCAAGCAAGATATTTCAGTTTTGTATTTTTCTTAAAAATATTTCCCAACATAAAACCAATGTCACCTTATAATAATTGATTTTGAGTTTCAGTGTTCTAAAATAAAATATCAAACAGACCGAAATTTCAATGTACCATTTGTAATTCAGTAATATGAGAGAATTGGTCAGGGGTCTGAATACTTTTGCAAGGCACTGTACATGACTTGCCTTCCCTTAGTCCGCAAAAGAATGCACACATTGATCAATTAAACTTGCATAGACTAGCAAATGCACACCAGACCATAGCAATAAATCAATATTATGATTTATACAGCTGCAGCCACTATTCTATAATCTGTTCAATACATCAGTTTGATTCAACTGACCCCGTGGTGTGTGGACACCAGCGGTACACCTTCAAGCTATTCAAGACTGAGACTACCACTGACTGGGACAGTGAATGACTGTGAAATCTCTGTCAATAAATCATGCCCTGAAGTGCAGAAACATAATCCAGATCCTGTGAATAGGTTTATAAAGAGGTTTGTGATTCATGCATTTGTACCTCTTCCTGTTTTGAACACAGTCTCTAGGCCAAAGGCTAGTTCTGTAGGATATTTCTTTACAGGTTTGAGCTAGCTGGTGTATTATTTCTGGGGTAGATACTCACTCACCAAAGGTATAAGGTGCGTCTATTCAGGGTCAAAGGTGATCTGAGCTTTGTCCATTGTATGGCATTACCAAGTTAGGACATAATGCTTATTAAAACTATGTTCATTTTTTTTACTGCAGAAATATGTGCTGCCATACTATATGTTGCAGACCCAACACAAGTAAGTCTGTAAAAAGTCTGTTTCACCAAGTAACTAGGAAAACGTTTGAATTTTCCAGTTCAGTTCAGATGTTGTGAAGCAGTGCTGCATCCTGAACAGAGAGTAATGTCTGTGTAGCAGCATCTTGGCATCTTTTTCAGGGCCATGTTTCCATTTTGCAGCACAAGGCTCTAATTTTCAAAGATTTATATACAGTACTGTGCAAAAGTTTTAGGCAGGTGTGAAAAAATGCTGTAAAGTAAGAATGCTTTCAAAAATAGACATGTTAATAGATTATATTTATCAATTAACTAAATGCAAAGTGAGTGAACAGAAGAAAAATCTAAATCAAATCCATATTTGGTGTGACAACCCTTTGCCTTCAAAACAGCATCAAGCATCAATTCTTCTAGGTACACTTGCACACAGTTTTTGAAGGAACTCGGCAGGTAGGTTGGCCCAAACATCTTGGAGAACTAACCACAGTTCTTCTGTGGATTTAGGCAGCCTCAGTTGCTTCTCTCTCTTCATGTAATCCCAGACAGACTCGATGATGTTGAGATCAGGGCTCTGTGGGGCCATACCATCACTTCCAGGACTCCTTGTTCTTCTTTACGCTGAAGATAGTTCTTAATGACTTTCGCTGTATGTTTGGGGTCGTTGTCATGCTGCAGAATAAATTTGGGGCCAATCAGATGCCTCCCTGATGGTATTGCATGATGGATGAGTATCTGCCTGTACTTCTCAGCATTGAGGAGACCATTAATTCTGACCAAATACCCAACTCCATTTGCAGAAATGCAGCCCCAAACTTGCAAGGAACCTCCACCATGCTTCACTGTTGCCTGCAGACACTCATTCGTGTACCGCTCTCCAGCCCTTCGGCGAACAAACTGCCTTCTGCTACAGCCAAATATTTCAAATTTTGACTCCTCAGTCCAGAGCACCTGCTGCCATTTTTCTGCACCCCAGTTCCTGTGTTTTCGTGCATAGTTGAGTCGCTTGGCCTTGTTTCCACGTCGGAGGTATGGCTTTTTGGCCGCAAGTCTTCCATGAAGGCCACTTCTGACCAGACTTCTCCGGACAGTAGATGGGTGTACCAGGGTCCCACCGTTTTCTGCCAGTTCTGAGCTAATGGCACTGCTGGACATCTTCCGATTGCGAAGGGAAGTAAGCATGATGTGTCTTTCATCTGCTGCAGTAAGTTTCCTTGGCCGACCACTGCGTCTCACGGTCCTCAACGTTGCCCGTTTCTTTGTGCTTCTTCAAAAGAGCTTGGACAGCACATCTGGAAACCCCTGTCTGCCTTGAAATTTCTGCCTGGGAGAGACCTTGCTGATGCAGTATAACTACCTTGTGTCTTGTTGCTGTGCTCAGTCTTGCCATGGTGTATGACTTTTGACAGTAAACTGTCTTCAGCAACCTCACCTTGTTAGCTGAGTTTGGCTGTTCCTCACCCAGTTTTATTCCTCCTACACAGCTGTTTCTGTTTCAGTTAATGATTGTGTTTCAACCTACATATTGAATTGATGATCATTAGCACCTGTTTGGTATAATTGTTTAATCATACACCTGACTATATGCCTACAAAATCCCTGACTTTGTGCAAGTGTACCTAGAAGAATTGATGCTGTTTTGAAGGCAAAGGGTGGTCACACCAAATATGGATTTGATTTAGATTTTTCTTCTGTTCAATCACTTTGCATTTAGTTAATTGATAAATATAATTTATTAACATGTCTATTTTTGAAAGCATTCTTACTTTACAGCATTTTTTCACACCTGCCTAAAACTTTTGCACAGTACTGTGTGTGTGTGTGTGTGTGTATATATATATATATATATAAAAAATATATATATTAGTATAATACATGGGCTTCAGTAAGTTACAGGAAAATAATTTCATCTAGGGTTTCTGTGATGTCATAAATTACGAGACAAGATAGAATTGTTTTCCTGTAACTCACTGAAAAGGCCCATCCTATTATTTTTTATAATACATGGATACCCTTGTGATGCTAATATTAAAGAAGGCAAGGTTCAGTAGTTTGGCTTTTTTAAACATAGTGTTTCAGTGCTGTACAGACGTTCTGTCGTTTATCCGTTTCTCCAGTTTCTCTGAGATATGTATCAGTGTGGAAGGGTGGTGGGCAATTCACTGACTCACACGGGAGATAGAAAGTTTAATTGAAAACGCAGCTCTGGTGCTCAGTTTTATTATTTTCTGTTAGCCCGCAGAGGGCGCTGCTGTCCGTGGCCTGAATATCGGCAACGGTAAACAGGACCACAGAAATAGCAATACTGGTGAATAGTTAATACTGGCGCACTCACAGGTGCTCTGAAATAATAAATAAAAAAAGGCAAAAGAAAAGGGAAAATAAAACACAGTAATAAAACTACAAAATAAAGGTGCCCCCACTAATGCTAGGCCGGTCAGCTCGGGTCGTCGTCCCACGCTGTTATACACTATACACTGGGGCGGCCAAGGTTCCCCTTCTATTCATACACGTTCCCTCGGATACGTAACGATTTATTTTCTATATTATTTTCTTTCTCTAGGCTGGCTGTCTTCCTCAGCCGTTCTTGCCTATTTTGGTCGCTCGCTACAACCACTGGCGTTCCTGCCTGGTCTGTGTTTACACTGGCCTTCTCAGCCAGCGTCTCTGGGTATTCCCAATCATGGCCACCCGAATGCATAACCAAGCGCAGTACTTATGGGCCGAGCAATCCCCCAAGGCCTGCCTCTCAGCCATTCAGAGAGAGGGAAAGCCAACACACCCTCTTCCCCCCCCCCCCTCTCTGTGTCACTGCCATGACTGACAGGCGTAACTATGAGGCTGCTGCCCCCTTCCTGCAGTACCACGCATGCGCCAGACAGTCAGCACAGACCTCCCCTGTTACAGCCAGCTTTACTTTTATTTTTTTAACATATTCTCATTTTGTTGATCATTAATGAACATTTCTGTACTGTGAGTGTTGTCGAGTGATTGAAAACAAGACATTTTGTGTTTGAATTGAAAGTGATGGTCTCGAGAAGTCAAATGGGTCAAAGTTCATTTTCCTCCAGAGGAATTATCACTTTTTGATGTCACTACTGTGGTATTATGGCTTTTTTTTCTAATGGCTCAGGATGCAAATATAGCCTTCATCCGTGTGTGTGTGTATGTGCGTGTGTGTCTGTGTGTGTGTGTGTGTGTGTGTGTGTGTGTGTGTGTGTGTGTGTGTGTGTGTGTGTGTGTGTGTGTGTGTGTGTATATATATATATATATATATATATATATATATATATATATATATATATATATATATATATATATACAGTACTGTGCAAAAGTTTTAGGCAGGTGTGAAAAAATGCTGTAAAGTAAGAATGCTTTCAAAAATAGACATGTTAATAGATTATATTTATCAATTAACTAAATGCAAAGTGAGTGAACAGAAGCAAAATCTAAATCAAATTCATATTTGGTGTGACCACCCTTTGCCTTCAAAACAGCATCAAGCATCAATTTTTCTAGGTACACTTGCACACAGTTTTTGAAGGAACTCGGCAGGTAGGTTGGCCCAAACATCTTGGAGAACTAACCACAGTTCTTCTGTGGATTTAGGCAGCCTCAGTTGCTTCTCTCTCTTCATGTAATCCCAGACAGACTCGATGATGTTGAGATCAGGGCTCTGTGGGGCCATACCATCACTTCCAGGACTCCTTGTTCTTCTCTACGCTGAAGATAGTTCTTAATGAATTTCGCTGTATGTTTGGGGTCGTTGTCATGCTGCAGAATAAATTTGGGGCCAATCAGATGCCTCCCTGATGGTATTGCATGATGGATAAGTATCTGCCTGTACTTCTCAGCATTGAGGAGACCATTAATTCTGACCAAATCCCCAACTCCATTTGCAGAAATGCAGCCCCAAACTTGCAAGGAACCTCCGCCATGCTTCACTGTTGCCTGCAGACACTCATTCGTGTACGCTCTCCAGCCCTTCGGCGAACAAACTGCCTTCTGCTACAGCCAAATATTTCAAATTTTGACTCATCAGTCCAGAGCACCTGCTGCCATTTTTCTGCACCCCAGTTCCTGTGTTTTCGCATAGTTGAGTCGCTTGGCCTTGTTTTCACGCCAGAGGTATGGCTTTTTGGCCGCAAGTCTTCCATGAAGGCCACTTCTGACCAGACTTCTCCGGACAGTAGATGGGTGTACCAGGGTCCCACTGTTTTCTGCCAGTTCTGAGCTGATGGCACTGCTGGACATCTTCCGATTACTGAAGGGAAGTAAGCATGATGTGTCTTTCATCTGCTGCAGTAAGTTTCCTTGGCCGACCACTGCGCTTCACGGTCCTCAACGCTGCCCGTTTCTTTGTGCTTCTTCAAAAGAGCTTGGACAGCACATCTGGAAACCCCTGTCTGCCTTGAAATTTCTGCCTGGGAGAGACCTTTGCTGATGCAGTATAACTACCTTGTGTCTTGTTGCTGTGCTCAGTCTTGCCATGGTGTATGACTTTTGACAGTAAACTGTCTTCAGCAACCTCACCTTGTTAGCTGAGTTTGGCTGTTCCTCACCCAGTTTTATTCCTCCTACACAGCTGTTTCTGTTTCAGTTAGTGATTGTGTTTCAACCTACATATTGAATTGATGATCATTAGCACCTGTTTGGTATAATTGTTTAATCATACACCTGACTATATGCCTACAAAATCCCTGACTTTTGCAAGTGTACCAAGAAGAATTGATGCTGTTTTGAAGGCAAAGGGTTGTCACACCAAATATGGATTTGATTTAGATTTTTCTTCTGTTCACTCACTTTGCATTTAGTTAATTGATAAATATAATCTATTAACATGTCTATTTTGAAAGCATTCTTACTTTACAGCATTTTTTCACACCTGCCTAAAACTTTTGCACAGTACTGTGTATATATATATATATATATATATATATATATATATATATATATATATATATATATATTAGTGCCTTGCAAAAGTATTCAGACCCCTGACCAATTCTCTCATATTACTGAATTACAAATGGTACATTGAAATTTCGTTCTGTTTGATACTTTATTTTAAAACAATGAAACTCAAAATCAGTTATTGTAAGGTGACATTGGTTTTATGTTGGGAAATATTTTTAAGAAAAATAAAAAACTGAAATATCTTGCTTGCATAAGTATTCAACCCCTGTGCTGTGGAAGCTCCCAGTTTACACCGATGAAAGAAATTGCCCTAACGAGGACACAATTACCTTACCATTGGCCTCCACCTGTGAACCATTAAAGTTGCTGTCACATTTTCTGGATAAAAACCCCACTGTTGAAGGATCATTGGTCAGGCTGTGAATCTGAAGGAAAATGAAGACCAAAGAGCATTCTACAGAAGTTAGAGATAAAGTAATACAAATGCATAGATTAGGGAAAGGGTACAAAATAATATCCAAGTGTTTGGATATCCCAGTGAGCACAGTTGGATCAATACTCAGGAAGTGGAAGCTGCATCACACCACCCAGACACTGCCAAGAAAAGGCCGTCCCTCAAAACTCAGTGCTCAAACAAGGAGACTTGTGAGAGAAGCCACAGAGAGGCCAACAATCACTTTGAAGGAGCTACAGAGTTCAGTGGCTGGGAGTGGAGTAATGGTGCACCAGTCAACCATATCAAGAGCTCTGCATAACACTGGCCTGTATGGGAGGGTGGCAAGAAAGAAGCCGTTACTCAAAAAGTACCATCTGAAAGCACGTCTGGAGTTTGCCAGAAAGCATGAGAGTGACCCAGCTGCGATGTGGGAAAAGGTTTTGTGGTCAGATGAGACCAAGATAGAGCTTTTTGGCCAAAACTCAAAGTGCTATGTGTGGCGCAAACCTAACACTGCCCATGCCTCAAGACACACCATTCCCAACAGGGAAGTATGGTGTTGGCTGCATCATGCTGTGGGGATGCTTCCCATCAGCAGGGACTGGGCATCTTGTTAAAATTGAAGGAAGAATGGATGGAGCAAAATACAGGGAAATACTGCAAGAGAACCTGCTTCAATCCGCTAAAAAACTGAAGCTTGGGAGGAAATTCACCTTTCAGCAGGACAATGATCCCAAGCACAAGGCCAAAGCAACATTGGAGTGGCTCAAGAACAAAAAGGTGAATGTCCTACAGTGGCCCAGACAAAGTCCTGATCTCAATCCCATTGAGAATCTGTGGCACTATTTGAAAATTGCGGTCCACAAGCATCGTCCAACCAACCTGAACAACCTGGAGCAAATCTGCCAAGAAGAATGGGCCAAAATCACTCCGACACTGTGTGCAAAGCTGGTACATACTTACCCCAAAAGACTTAAAGCTGTTATTGCAGCGAAAGGTGGCTCTACCAAATATTAATGTGTGGGGATTGAATACTTATGCAAGCAAGATATTTCAGTTTTTTATTTCTTAAATATTTCCCAACATAAAACCAATGTCATCTTACAATAATTGATTTTGAGTTTCAGTGTTTTAAAATAAAATATCAAACAGAACGAAATTTCAATGTATCATTTGTAATTCAGTAATATGAGAGAATTGGTCAGGGGTCTGAATACTTTTGCAAGGCACTGTGTGTGTGTGTGTGTGTGTGTGTGTGTGTGTGTGTGTGTGTGTGTCTATATATATATAATTTATATTTATATTGTATATAAATATTGGCCCTTATTTAAAGCTGCTATAAGGTTAGCCCTACCATAATCCCCCCTACAAGGCTAGTCGTGTACAAATTCAGTTTCCGTTTTTTCAAAACTTCTTGGCATTAGTCAAAATCCGAAACATCTGTCAGCATGACATGGATGAATCTTTTTTTAATAGCATCGACTAACAGTTCCCAGTATGAGCTTAGCATGTGTTGCACCATCACAGCTGTGTACAGTAAGTCAAAGTACCTGCTAAATTAGCTTTATTTGGTTTACTTTCCAAGGTCTTATGCCCAGTATGGTTATGCTTTTACTCAGTTTTTAAAGCATTGACGCAACAGTGGCACAGGAAGGGGAAGTGGCTTGCTGCAAATCACTGTGTTAATCTGGGGCTAAGCTGGGATTTGAACCTCATGTCTACATGCACCCCCTCTGTTTAGAGCATTCAACCACACTGCCTTCTGTTAGCATTGGCTTGGGATATGTTTTTGCTAAAGGCCAGCTGTTCTTGTTTTTAACCCGTATTCAGTTGATACCAGATATGAATGTATCTGTAACTTGAATTCAGTAAGCTGCCCAGAACCAACCTTCCCCACCGTGCGGCCTTTGAACATAAGGTGGATGTAGATCCTCCGGCATTTCTAATGAGTAAAAGCAAGAATTCCTGCCTGCCAGGTGTGTGTCGCTGCAAGAAGGTACTTTGTACCTCTGTGACCTGTAGGTGCCGAGGGTGTTTTTTTCTTCAGTGTGTTTAACTCTGGTCCTCCTTTGATACACTTCTGTAGTAAAAGAGGTCTAGGAAGCCATACTTGTGGGTAAATGTTTTTTTTTATTTACATATGGTGATTATCCCCTGCACCTGGTGATTTTTATTATTAAATTCGAGCCAGGTGCAGGGTATAAAAGAGAAGCAGTTAGTTTGCTCAGGGCTGCTGAGGAGAAGGAGGCAGAAGAGGTGCTCTGGTTCCAAGCAGTCGTGACAAGGACAGAAATAAGTAAGTTTATAGAACAGAGTGTTTTGTTGTTGGGCAGGTAAACGGCTTAGCCGTCCTGCGGGTTAGTTTAGGTTCCTGTTTATGTTTTAGTTAGTGCTCGAACAAGAGCTAGGTGTTTGTTTTGTTTATTTTATTGTGTTTTGTGAATTAAAAAATAGCGCGTCAGGGCGTGAAAAATCCATTTCCTGTGTCTGGGTCTATTTTTAAAGGGGCAAAGAACCGTGAGTGGTGAAGGTCTTTTTACACATATTCTTATAAAGATGCCTGTATTGGATTTACTGACACAAGGACAGTTATTGTTTTTTAATATTATTCTTTATTGTGTTTCCTTCTGAATTTAGTTTTAAAATAGATTGGTTTTCTGTAACGCAAAATATTTGTGTGCACTATTTTACTGTATTTTTATTACAGCTAAAGAAATGGCATATATTTAAATATATTCTCCAGTGTAATTTTACTCCTATTTAAAAAATATATATAGATAGATATAGATATATATATATAGATATATATGAATATATATGAATTAAGAAAAAAATATATATGAATTAAGAAAAAAAATATATATATTTGTTAGTTACGGCTAACTTAAGATTAATTTAAAGACCTTGAATAATACTGTCTGTTTTTATTTGTTTCTTTTAATTACACACGAGTAAACACCTTGAAAAAAGGGCACTTTATATAATGTTTTGGAGAGCGTTGTGGTGTATGTAGTGTCCTTGGTTCATTTCTGTTGCACACTGGCTTCTTTAAAATAAACCAGTGTGGCACGATACAAAGACATGTCAAGACCACTGCCTAATACAATACCAGCCTACCTGTTTTAACACGTCAAGTTTGGAAAGAGTGCAGTCATTTTGTAGATGGTATCGCCAAGTTGACTAATCACTTTTATCACATTGATAAACTGGGCCATCCAAATACTGGAGGTTTATTGTTGTGGTTTTATTGTAAACTTTCAATGGGGAGCTGTAAAAGAAAGGCTGTATCACACAGTGCAAGGGGCAACTTGCCTGAATAAGCAGAGGAAAGATGCCACATATCGTCTTCTGTTCTGGCTGCTGCACAGTCCTTACTTGAAAGAACATCTATTGTTAGTGACTGGGGGAACTTGTTTCCCAATAACCTGTAAGGTCAAGGGCTGGCACACCGTATAGAATGAAATGTAAATCTGTTCCTTTCTGTCCCACTTCTCTGGAGAAAGTAGCTCTGTGCAAGTGTAATGCAAATTGATTGCTTTTATTGCTGAAGCTGCATTTCAGAAACAACGTGTTGATCAATTTGTCATGTTATTTTTGCAGATATTTCTAGCTAACATTCTATCATCCCTCTCTGCAGGGCTGAAGTTCCATCAGCAATCATTCTCTTCCTGAGGTATACATGTGATGCTTTACTGTAGATATTGAAAGAATAGCGCAATATACATTTTGTATCTATTGTAGGCTCAGATGCTGTGCTACATATTTCTAGCTGCATTTTCTTAAGCCTAATGTGAAGCACTACTACCTGGTGCCCTAATTTCATAAAATTGCAGGTATAACTTGTGTGTCCAAATTTGTAAGCAGGCTACCACCTCACGGATATCAGCCAAACATAATCATATTCCTTCCAGCGAGTATGTGGCATCCAACTTTAGACAATAAACACCCACAAGTGTGAGTGTTGCTCAAAGTATGCTTTTTAATTTAAACAAACAACAGCTCCTAAATGGTATTTGAATAACCACCAGAGACATATTTTTTATGTAATTCAGCCAAGTTTGCAGTGTCCGCATGTGTTCCTTCCTCTCTGGCAATTTATTTTGAGATCGTGGTTTGAAGGCATTCCTGGTTTATTACTTTTACATAGATGTAACCTTTATGAATACACTGAAGCTTTGCTTAACATTTGACATTTGAAAAAGGCACACACAGTAGTGAAGGCGCAGCTCTGTATGTACACACTTATTTAACAATAATGTAAACAATTGCTTATCATAAGAACATAAGAAAGTTTACAAACGAGAGGAGGCCATTCGGCCCATTAAAGCTACAGTGTCCTCCACAATCATATTTTATTTGTTGATACTAGACTGAATATGGTTCCTGGGTGACATAAGAAGATAAAGTTTACAAACGAGAGGAGGCCATTCGGCCCATCTTGCTTGTTTAGTTGTTAGTAGCTTATTGATACCAGAAACTCATCAAGCAGCTTCTTGAAGGATCCCAGGGTGTCAGTAACTTTTAGAATTGTGAATGCTTGAATTAGATCACCGTGTAGTCTTCTTTGTTCAAGATTGAATAGATTCAGTTATTTTAGCCTGTCTGCATATGGCATGCCTTTTAAACCCAGAATAATTCTGGTCGCTCTTCTTTGCACTCTTTCTAGAGCAGCAATATCCTTTTTGTAGCGAGGTGACTAGAACTGAACACAATATTCTAAATGAGGTCTTACTAATGCATTGTAAAGTTTTAACATTACTTCCCTTGATTTAAATTCAACACTTTTCATTGTATATCTGAGCATCTTGTTGGCCTTTTTTATAGCTTCCCCACATTGTCTAGATGAAGACATTTCTGAGTCAACATAAACTCCTAGGTCTTTTTCATAGATTCCTTCTTCAATTTCAGTTTCTCACATTTGATATTTTATAATGCTCATTTTTATTGCCTGCGTGCAGTACCTTACACTTTTCTGTATTAAATGTCTTTTGCCATGTTTGCTTACTGTACCAGAATCGAAGTCATTAATGTAGATTAGGAATAGCAGAGGACCTAATACTGATTCCTGTGTTTTCTACATGTTAACCACTCCCTAATCCATATGCATGCATTTCCTTGAATCCCTTCTGTGTTCAGTTTGAGAATTAATCTTTTATGCGGGACTTTGTCAAAAGCTTTCTGGAAATCTAAATAAATCATGTCATATGCTTTGAAATTATCCATTGTCGATGTTGCATCCTCAAAAAAAAATCAAGCAGGTTAGTTAGACACGATCTCCCTTTCTTAAAACCATGCTGACTGTCTTCCAGGATACAGTTACCATATAGGTAATTTTCCATTTTGGATCTTATTATAGTTTCCAATTGTTTACCTATAATATAAGTCAGTTCAATATTGCATGGTACTGGAGGTTTTGCATTGGTAGCTCTTATTTTGCCCATATTAATACTTTTTCACTTGTTCTTATATTCTTATTATAATAAGGTGGATATTAACATGCTCCTGACAACTGTGTTTTAATGAGTGAGCTCTGTAATGTATCTGGAGACTTGATGAATTGTATTGTGCATTTGTTCGTCAATGTCAAAGCCTCTTCACTTGATTCATTTCAAGATACAGCCACA
The DNA here is from genome assembly GCA_030684275.1 of Acipenser oxyrinchus oxyrinchus. Lineage (NCBI taxonomy): Eukaryota > Metazoa > Chordata > Actinopteri > Acipenseriformes > Acipenseridae > Acipenser > Acipenser oxyrinchus. Next base: position 18,211,040 of record CM060257.1, on the reverse strand, counting down.
TGTAGATTACTCTTGTAAGACTTGATTTGTAATATACATTTAGAATTAGAACACTTGATCAATACACTTGTGTTTTTTCCCCCTTCTATTTTACCAACAATACAGTTGTAATATGTAAAACAAGTTTCTGTGACCTCTACTAGAGCTGTCCAGAGGTATGTGGTTGAGTTTATTAATGAGAGAAAAAGGGTAATATGCTGCAATTGATGGAGTGTAGTGAATTTATCACTGTTTCCACATAAAGGATGGCATGTTTATGCAGTAGATGCCAGGGCATGTAACTGTGGATACAGTGCTAAAGAGAGAACAATGCCATGACACAGAGTGAGTGACAGCGTACCCAATCACTTTATTTGCTCTTCTGGAGCCAAGCAAAGAGTGCTTCAAGGCCAGGTTAAGGTCAATGTTATTGCAATGCAGAGAGTATTTGATTTGTAATTCAGAGAGCAGGATGAGACGGTTGTCATTTCCTGCTGTGATTTAAGAAAGCTGTTTCTCAATAGCAGGCAGGACCATCCTTATCTTGGTGTTTTTAGGTTTATGCAAAATGCTGTATAGATTTATGCATAAGACTGTCTGTTATTTGCCGAACCTAAAACCGATGAAGACCTAAACATCATTGCCAGCAATCGGTTTTCGAGAAGCAAGGGCTGTAAGCTTGTTTGAACAATGGTTAAACTAAATAAATGTATATGAAATGTGAAATGCTAAACTAAAATCGCAAGCCCTTTTCTAAGTGTTACATTTTGAAATGTGTAATACTGTCTCCTAATACTTTTAGTTTGATTTATAGAATTAATCAATTAAAATGTGACGTCACAGTAGTGAATACCCTTTTTTATTTTATTCATTTATCATCCTGGCTGCTTCCCACTAAGCACTAAATGCTGTACTGGGTGGCAGAGTGGAAAAGTCTTTGCCGAAATGTCCATATCTAATGGTTTGATTAGCACAATATGACAGAGGCAGTTAGTCTGCTCTTAGCTCTTGTTCATTTTTGATTTTTAAATCACTTTTAATGCTTTAGTGCATGAAGAACAAAAAAATGCTAGAGCCACTATTATACTGTCTAGTTTATACTATAGCAGACCTTCAGATTAAGTGTGTTTTGCGGTAGAAGCAATGGGATAGACTAGGGTGATTGTCTGGTATCCGGCCTTATCTGACAAATTCCTCCTCTTGCAGTGATCGAATGATTACAGTGATTTTCTTTTTGTTTGCTGAGATTGAATGAAGGTTCACTAATTGATTTCAGAGAAACCTTAAATCCAAAGCACTGAAATGCTAGCAATTCCTTGTTTGCCAAAGCCTTTTCAGAGGATAAATAGGAGCTCACATTTGCAGGAATCTGAAGGAGAAATGGGCAGTACTGCAGCTACAACAGTGGTGTACAGTACATCTGATAAGAGCAGAGCAGAGCAGAGGCAGCATTCCAAGAAGGGATTGTCAATTTCTTTAAAGTAATTGCCTAATCTCTCCGGTTTCCTTCAGAACACCTTGAAATACATGTAACCTTTATCAAAAGTATAATCTGGCATTCTGGAACTGGAGCCTATGTGCATCGCTGGCAGATTATTTGGCATGTAGTTTTTGAAATACCTAAGTTTTTTCTGTTTTTATTATTTTAACTGCAGAAATACTTGTTAAGCAGCAATTCTACAACATGTTCCTCAGCTTCAGCATTTCAATGAGAAGGGGGGCGGGTCTTATGAATGCTTTTACATAGCAGTTCTTCTGTAAATGTAGCCGCTAGTGTGGTCTGTGCCTATTAGGGGGCCCATTTCAGATCTGTCTAATTATCTAAATTGATCTGTTGTCCCTTTTTAGTTTTCCTCACCATTAACATGTGACAAGGCCATTTTTCATTTGACCCACGAAATGGGTGTTTGTATTGTCTAAATAATGAAATTAGTTCAACAACCTCAAAATATGTTTTGTCCACGGGCAAGAATGGATAATTAGTCTTAGTGACATAGTGTTTAGAAGAACACAAAGAGTGACACTGAACATTAGTCAAGTGTTGACTTCCTAAATTAATTTACAAGATCTCGCTGAATCTTTATTTTCATGCTTGAAAGGGCCACCATATTGACTTATTGGGACCATGCTTTACTCCAGTCTTTTAAACCTTATGGAAACAATATGTTTGAAGCTTGTGCACCCCTAGTACTTTTGATGATGCATCTTTTATCAGTATTCCAAGTATATACTGAATCTGCCAACGAGAATCCTAAGACTGCCATTGCATACCAGTGCAAGCCATTACAGGCTTTACTGTGGATTTACTTAGTCACACCAAATCCTGTGTGACAAATTAGGATCCTAGTAAAGCCTGGAATGGCTTAAACTGCTATGCAGTGGGTTTGAATGTTTTTTGTGGAGCCCCATTTGTTTAATTCACAAGCTCCAGCAGACTCTGTAACTAAAAAAAAATAAAACCAGCATGTATTGTTTTTTTAATCTTTCTACATATTATGTAAAGTAGGCAGCTAAAAGGGAAATGTAGTTGTAACTTTGTCTTCCAAAAACCTTTTTCCCTAGGAAAAAATAAATGTGGTGGCTTCATTGTACATGCTACTTGCTACACAGACTTGCAAGACGCGTTTTTGTGTGTGTCCCTCAAACCAGCTTTCAAAACAAGTCAGACAGGTTAAATCTGGGGAGGGAAGAAAAGCAATACAGTAATAAAACTAACGGAAGGTAGAAAAGTGGCTTGTATGCAGGGGATACATTTTAATAATCCACTGTCTTAAGTTACGTTAGGCACCCATTAAGTATGGTTGTTATCCCCTAAAATAAAGTAGAATTACTGTATATGTTTGGAACTGACTGATTTTTTGGTTAGAAAAATAGCAATTTGATAGCTGCTGTGATTTTTTTTTTGTTTGTTTAATGTAGTTTCTTAGTTTGAAGACTTACATTTTTTGTAGAATTGCATTCAACTAGGAGATCAAAGTGCGGAGTCATCTAAGCTTTTTCCATTTATATGATCTCCTTGTCGGAAAATATTTCACTGCAGCTCTGACTGGTATGTGTTTGTACTTTATCTAGTAAACCATTGCTTTACCTCCCACATACACACTTAGGCAATGCTTTGATAAGGACTGGAGCACAAAACAGCTGCCCAGTTTGTGAGGTTGAGTTATTTTTTTGTATAAGGGCTCAAGATTTACTGTACTGACTTTCTGCTGGGCCATTGTGATGAAGAGGGGATGAAAATTGAAACTAGCACTGCACTTTTAATAGTGAATGAATGATTAATAGTTTTACTGCGATATACCAGCAGCACTTGTTAATATACAGCAAATTGTACAGCCTTGCAGTAGGGGGTGATTTGGAGTACTCAAATACTTTGAGTTCTGGAAATGGAATCATTCTTTAAGTACTTTGATAAATATTTGTTGAGAGAGTTTAACTTTCACGCTACTCTCACTCTAACCCTCTGCTTAGCACTCTCCACTGGCTACCGATCTCTGCTCGCATCCAATTTAAGACTCTTGCTCTATTCTTCATACTTCCTATCGCCAACCCCTCGTATCTCCTTATATTCCCTCTTGCCCTCTCCACTCATCCTCTACTGGCCGACTTGTTATGCCTTCTCTTCACTCCTTCCTCCTGTGCTTGCTCCTTCTCTCCCCTTGTCCCCCTGTGGTGGAACCAGCTACCAGTTCTCCTCAGGACTGTTCAATCTGTTACTGCTTTCCACCGTTGTCTTCAAACCCACTTCTTCAACCTTTATTTTTAAAATCCAATTTATAGATATTTTTGTATTTTATTTATATTTATTTAGTATATATTGTATATATGTGTTTGTTTTGTATTTTTATTGCCTGTAACTTTTATATACTTTTATATTTTGTTTAATTTCTGTAAGTTGTTTTGGAGAAAAGTATCTGCTAAATGATTAATTAATAAAATAGTTCAACATGTCAATCACTCCACTTGCTTCTGTATCTCACTGGCTTTGATTTACTAGTTTATTGCTTGCCCTTAGTACTGTATGTGTTTGGAGTAGTTTTATGTATTGCAGCCTGTTAATCGTACCAGCAAAATTACAAAAGGAAAATCAGTAGCCCACAAGTTTTCCTTTGGCTGCCCATGGACTAGCATTCAAGTACTTGAGTCCTCGAAATCTGTGGTACTCAAATACAGTACTCTTTATTTATTTATTTTTTTATTTATTTATTCATTCATTCATTCATTCATTCAATTTTTTAATTCCAATCGCTATGTTGCAGTGCTCTTTAATTATCAATGCAAAATAAAAAAATGTTCCAATAAATACAGAGCATCATGTTACCCCAAAACTGCACCATTTATATGTGTTTGTTGGTTTTTTGCCAGACATGGTTACAGTAATTAATATTTTTTTTATCTGTACTCTTGGATGAACAAGTGAAATGTGTTTTCAGGGTTGTCGCGCAAGAATTTGGCCCTGGCAGCTTAAGATAAATCACTTTTCGTAATGTTATTCCTCTTCCTTCGGCACAGCGAGACAAGTTGAAACCAATGATCCCTTTAAATGCTGCAAAGGCACAGGAAGAACACATTTACTGCTGCTGTGTACCAGTGCAAGTGTTTTTTTAACTAGTCTAATATAGTACCATCTTGTACCATTTGAAAGTACTACAGCTAACATTCAAACTCCAGTGAACAACTGAAACTTGTGTAAATTCAAAAGGGGCCAATACCGGTATTTGCCAGGTGTAGGAACCCATTTATTGCTTTGACTGCTCCTGAGTAAGATGCAATAAATATGGCTTAATTAAAAAAGCTTGGATGGAGTTTTGTGTACAGTATAGTAAACCGTTTAAATTAATCTAGAATTTAAATTTGTCATTTTGTCTAAAAAAGCTTCCTAACTGTAGTCATCAGAGAAATGGTTCAGATATTTGATGGTGGAGGTGTGTAATATGTTATATTTACTGCAACATCTGAAGTCCAAGGTTTGCGTTGCATACCACAATATACAGTGGCGTTCGTATACAAAAACTTCTTCACACAGGATGTCATAACAGGAAGCCATTGCTTTACCACTGAAGGGTGGCTTAGTCTACCTTTTAAAGATGCTGGCCTGTCTTCCTTCTGCTAGATTAGATTAACCTTTTATTGTGCAACCACCTGCATGTACCGGTGTATGCTTTGCTTGAGGTTGTTTTAATAGTTGACAATGTTTTTTGTACAACTCAACAACATTGATGTGTGAAAATTCACTTAAATACTTTTGAACATGCCTTTCCCTTACATTTACACACGCTTCATTAGTTAATGTGGGAATTTACCCCTGTACAGAGTCATATTTTGGGTTAGCCTTTTACACATATTTGATAAATTTGCCAAAAGCAAGTTTTCTTTGTACCCTAAATCAGAAAAATTAAGTCTGGCATCAAAAGGGAGAAATGTGAATTCTTAAAGGACCATTGTAATGCTTGCAATTGCCAGTGGCGTCTAACGTTTTTATTGTCCAGTGGCTTTAACAGGATTGTGTTCATTTTCCATTATTTTGGTGTCCGAGCTTCTGGTGTATTATAAACCTCACTGATCCCTTCAGCCAACCAGGTTCCCCAGTAAAGCAGTCCTTATCCTACGGTAGACACCCTCTAAAATCTGTCAGGACTTTAGAATCTTGAAACTTGCTTTAAACTGCAATATGAATTTCAAGCAGCCTAAGTGATCAGTCAATCTAACCTAAAACAGTTTTACCCTAAAGACATGTACACTTAAAGAGTAAGTAGCGGGGTTCTGAAAAATATACCGTTATACGTCCCCACGTGTTGCTACAACTGTTTAAATAATGTACCTGTGTATAATGTATTTTCTCTCTCCATTAGCATCCTGACAACTTTTTACACTTATAACTTTAAAGTCTTTTTCAAAACTATTTCAAAATGGCCGCTGTAGTGCACAGGGGTTTGAGATCTGTCCTCCTAAATCACTGCAGGAAGAGCGAATTATTAAACAAAAAAAAAAAATCATAACAAGTGGAAAACTGTTCTGTACCACATTATAGATCATTATTGCTGTGTTACCTGTTTGACAATGTGGGCAATAATCCTTACACTATCAGTGCACTAGAGCTGCCATTTTTAAAAGAGCTTTGAAACAGAAGTTATAAGTATAAAAAGTTGTCGGGATGTTAACAATAAAAAGAAAAAATACAGGGATGTTTTATTTAAACGGTTGTAGCAACACCTGAGGACGTGTGACACTATTTTTCAGAACCCCGCTACTTACTCTTTAAGAGATACCATTCTACAAATTGATGTATTCTAGATCCCCCTTGTAGTCACGCTGCATGCTAAAGATAATTTGTTAAGGGTAATTACCAAAATTATTTAATAGATTTTTTTTTTTTTCTCTGGGGAAGTGTAGTACATCTGCAGCCTTAACTGCGATTACACAACAGCTCAATCTAGAAAACAGAGTGACATATTTGAGTCAAATGTATTCAGATAATCATAATGGGAAACTCTCAGGCACTCGGACTACATAGAATAACAGTTTTGTCAAGATTTTGTAAAGGGTTTTAATTAAAAAAAGTAATCTTTAAAAACTCCCTGCTTTTTATATGAACTTGTTTTTCAGCTTTGTTAGCACATGAAAAGAAAGGGTGACTTCTTCCGCCAGATGTGGCTTTACTTGAACCTAATGCTTCGTATAGCAGAGGCCGTTGTTAGGGAGACAGATGGTGGAAAATCTCCCAAGAAATCATAGGACTGTGTTTCCAGGAATTTTCCAAATGATGTGAAAAATTCTGTAGAAGCGCACTCTCATGCTGTAATTGCAGTTTTATGAAAACAGTCAGGGAGGCGAAGTTTGTACTGAATGATGCACTACATCGTACAGCACTGCAGATTTTAGCTTGGTGTGGCAAAGCTACATATTTTTTTTGTTTTTGTTTGTGCACACATTATTTGAAGGTATTAAATGTTGTGGTTCTTTCTTTCTTTCTTTCTTTCTTTCTTTCTTTCTTTCTTAGTTTGAAAACCAGTTAGAATCTGCATCAAAAGCATAATAATACTTTGCCAAGGCCAGGCAGTGAGTTGAGGTACCTGTAACTGTACTTGTACTTTACAGGTGCTTGAAGCCCTAACTGAGTTCACTGGGGCTACCAAGGTAACCCTGGTAGAAAGTCAACCTCACATTCTTATTTGTTGATTTAAGGTGTGTCAGATAATGTACACTGAAATTATTGATGTGGTTTGAAATTGAAGTACTTGTACCGACGGATATGACTAACTATCACTTTCATTTTTGCAAAACCAATTGTGAGATTAATGTCTCGTGTCTGCTAAAGAAATGTATTTTGTAGACGTTTTTCCAACTGAACCATATCATTTCACCAAACCTGGCAAATATGTATGAGGTGTGTACTTGCACATAGAAAGAAAAGAGATGAAGAGAAAGCAAAAAGTGATGGAAATCGATTAGAAATCCAATGTTACATTCGCAAGCACAACATGCTGACACAGTGTATAGTAATATACATTTATGAACATCTTAACCCCCGTCTCTTACTCGGAGACAGGCTCACAGGCTTATGAAGCCAAAGGAGAGTAACCGCCTTTTCACAAAAAACAGCATATTACCAGTAATAAGCTTGTACGCTTATTGGTACAATTATAAGGTAAGGCCCTTGCTCTCACTTCTAAAGCGTGGTAAGTACAGTAGGTTTCTTTTCCCCTCTGCTAAACAAAGTTCAAGTTTACCTTCATACCGGCACACTTTTTTGTTTGAGGTTTATGAGAGACTGTACACATCACTTTTGTTGTAATACAGCAGAGTGCATTAAAATATCCATTAGGATTTTAAATGATGGGTAGGGCAGGTTCCATCAAACTAATTAAACCTTGATTTATCATCCATATAATGCTGGAGTAGAGGTACCGGATTATTCCCTGAATAAGATCAAACATATTCAAGAAAAGAATTGCTGCTCCTGAGGGTGTAATGTATGATGTTCTCATGAGATTTATAAAGTATGTGCGGAGATCAAAGCAAGCATTCCAGTTTGGCATGAAGCGGCTGGTTGGTGAAAGACATCTTATAATCTTATCTGGATATCAATTTAATTGATCTTGTCAGGTACTCAAACTACTCAGACCTCTCATCTTTGGACCAGATATTATGCATAAAATGGATATTACCCATTAAGAAATGTTAAAAGGAATTGTACACACTAGGAACCTGTTTGCAACTCCTATTGATAGAGACCTGGTACATGTAAAAATTATTCAGAATGCTTTTTATGAGGATCATATTTAAATCTTGTTTACTGTGCAAGGACATGTTGTCTAATTTTAATTTACAATTGGAGCCCATTCTGTATGGGGGCAGCAGTACTATCAATAATTCAGTAGGATATTGTGGTCTGTGCACTGGCATTTAGTAACCCTTTTAGTAACCATTTTAAAGTGCTTGCCTAGTTCCCAATAAACTGTCAACCTGGGAGATACTGTATTAATGAGTAAATCACTTTCTCAATATGATTGTGACGTCTTTGGCTTCTGCAAACTTGTTAATTGGGTAGGTTTCTTTTTTCGTCAAAATGTAAAAACTAATGTTGAATAGACTGCACTTACCCCTGTGTCCCGATTTATTTATTGCAGGCTAGTGTGTGTTTTCTTGAAGAACATCAACTGGGAGATGATTGTGAACCTGCACATAATCGATATTCATCATTTAGCACATGGACCTACCTGCTGTAGGTGTTTTAGTGATGATTTGCAATTGAACACACACTAAGGTAAAGATTAGTAATATGTGTTATATATGCTTATCCCGGATACAGCAAACTTTATCTGCTTTTGTAGATAATACAGATTTCCAGTCGGAAGCGAATAGATTTGGGCCAGTGTTGGTGCATTGAAGATGAGGGGGACTCCTTGGTTCCTCAGAGCAGCATCATGAATCTCTAACTTTTTACAAAACCCAAACAGAGAGAATGCAGACAGTGAAATGAATCCCACACACTGGGACTGCTGAATGCAGACCGTTTTGTGTTTACCCTTTTGGATATAAAACACCTGTAGGATTTTCTTACAGCAGTGCCTGCTGCCACCCCCTCAGTTTTGCCCAGTAGTTCATGCCCTGAATGTTGTTGCCATTGGCTAACCATTATCATACCCACCTACGCCAGCCTTGGGAAGAGAGAGTATGCCAAGGGAACGTGTGCTGACAGAATATATAGCTCTGTTCATCTTTGTGATTCATATCTGTGGAATGTGTGAGTTAGGTGCTACAGTAAAGCACTGTGAAATTCATACACTAACCCAGCTGCTTTAAAAAAAAAAAAAGAATGTGCCCAAGTCTTGTCACTAACAAGTCTTAACTCAAGGCTATGCATTTTTTTCTAACATGCGTTTTTGCATTTTTTCCCCCAATCAGTCATTTGAGATACAGTACTGTGCAAAAGTTTTAGGCAGGTGTGAAAAAATGCTGTAAAGTAAGAATGCTTTCAAAAATAGACATGTTAATAGATTATATTTATCAATTAACAAAATGCAAAGTGAGTGAACAGAAGAAAAATCTACATCAAATCAATATTTGGTGTGACCACCCTTTGCCTTCAAAACAGCATCAATTCTTCTAGGTACACTTGCACACAGTTTTTGAAGGAACTCGGCAGGTAGGTTGGCCCAAACATCTTGGAGAACTAACCACAGTTCTTCTGTGGATTTAGGCAGCCTCAGTTGCTTCTCTCTCTTCATGTAATCCCAGACAGACTCGATGATGTTGAGATCAGGGCTCTGTGGGGCCATACCATCACTTCCAGGACTCCTTGTTCTTCTTTACGCTGAAGATAGTTCTTAATGACTTTCGCTGTATGTTTGGGGTCGTTGTCATGCTGCAGAATAAATTTGGGGCCAATCAGATGCCTCCCTGATGGTATTGCATGATGGATAAGTATCTGCCTGTACTTCTCAGCATTGAGGAGACCATTAATTCTGACCAAATCCCCAACTCCATTTGCAGAAATGCAGCCCCAAACTTGCAAGGAACCTCCACCATGCTTCACTGTTGCCTGCAGACACTCATTCGTGTACCGCTCTCCAGCCCTTCGCGAACAAACTGCCTTCTGCTACAGCCAAATATTTCAAATTTTGACTCATCAGTCCAGAGCACCTGCTGCCATTTTTCTGCACCCCAGTTCCTGTGTTTTCGCATAGTTGAGTCGCTTGGCCTTGTTTCCACGTCGGAGGTATGGCTTTTTGGCCGCAAGTCTTCCATGAAGGCCACTTCTGACCAGACTTCTCCGGACAGTAGATGGGTGTACCAGGGTCCCACTGTTTTCTGCCAATTCTGAGCTGATGGCACTGCTGGACATCTTCTGATTGCGAAGGAAGTAAGCATGATGTGTCTTTCATCTGCTGCAGTAAGTTTCCTTGGCCGACCACTGCGCTTCACGGTCCTCAACGCTGCCCGTTTCTTTTGTGCTTCTTCAAAAGAGCTTGGACAGCACATCTGGAAACCCCTGTCTGCCTTGAAATTTCTGCCTGGGAGAGACCTTGCTGATGCAGTATAACTACCTTGTGTCTTGTTGCTGTGCTCAGTCTTGCCATGGTGTATGACTTTTGACAGTAAACTGTCTTCAGCAACCTCACCTTGTTAGCTGAGTTTGGCTGTTCCTCACCCAGTTTTATTCCTCCTACACAGCTGTTTCTGTTTCAGTTAATGATTGTGTTTCAACCTACATATTGAATTGATGATCATTAGCACCTGTTTGGTATAATTGTTTAATCATACACCTGACTATATGCCTACAAAATCCCTGACTTTGTGCAAGTGTACCTAGAAGAACTGATGCTGTTTTGAAGGCAAAGGGTGGTCACACCAAATATGGATTTGATTTAGATTTTTCTTCTGTTCACTCACTTTGCATTTAGTTAATTGATAAATATAATCTATTAACATGTCTATTTTTGAAAGCATTCTTACTTTACAGCATTTTTTCACACCTGCCTAAAACATTTGCACAGTACTGTATATGTAATACTGTATAGCTGTCTTTTTTTTCACTGCAAGTCTCGGTTATACAGTAGCGCTGTATTTCTACATAATGATTTATATAACAAAAAAAAAAGAAAAATTTGATAGTTTTGAGTAAAACAGGGTGTGGTCTCACCTGCTACTGCATGGTTAAACCCATCTGTCTAACTACATGTGGTCCATGCAACGTTTTCACAACCTGTGTTCAGTGTTTGGATTATTTTGATTATTGGATTATTTTGATTATTTTGCCTATCGGAGTTTAGTAGAGTGATCAGCGTTGGTAGTTGTTGTCTGGGAGGTTTGCCATTCCTTAAACACATGGCACAGTGCTGCTTCATTTCTACAGCCAGGCATTAGCTCTGCTTTTATAAATTTTACAGCCAATTAAATAACCAGTACTGTAAATAAGCTAGGCCTTCATGCTACACTGTGGATGGAATAACATTACCTTGTAAAGGGGTATACCGAATAAAGTGTCTGCATCCTTTTACATTATTATTTTTTTTTATATTGCATTTTTTTATTTTAAATAATTACACCCACCAGGGAAGCATCGTTAAGTTGGCACAGCTTAACTGTTCATGTCGAGTTTCCATCTCCAGCACAAGACATTCCTGCTTTGAAATATAAATTAGTTTTCCAGGAAAGAAAATTTTACAATGTTAGAAAATGATTTAAAGAATGAGATGATAGAAAATAGTTATAATAGAAAATGCCATTTTATTGTGTTCTGAGTGAAGAAGCCTGGTGGATAGAACTGAGGACTCCCACCCAGCAATAAAAAAGAGATTTGCACGGGCAGAACTGTGCTGCACCTTCAGCCCCTAGAAAGGCAGTCCTGCAGACTTGTGGAGCAATGGCAGATTGATGTTGCTTGCCCTACCCTTTCTCTGTTGATAAATAGAGAAGCTTCCAAAAAGACCTCCAGTGCTGCAAATCAAACACCCTTTTATAAACAAAAGTAAAGCTAATTCATTTTTTATTCTTTTTCTTCCAACTCATTAGCACAAGCAATATTATCACTGGTCCTTCTGTTGAAGGTAATTTCAGTGTTTAACGCTATAGATGAAAAGTTTCTCCTGCTTCTTGGCATTGTACCTAATAACTTTTCCACTTGCTAATGGTCTACTGTAGCTGCAATCAGAACATATGACCTACAGCAAAAGTACCAGTAAAAAAAAATTGCGAATTTGGGTCTGTGTTCATGAAACACTGGCTTTCTGATTAAAGCCCTAAATGCACACTAATGCTAATATGATATTCAATAGATGACCATCTTTAAGTTCAGCTGGTGAATGCATGTCAAATTCGGGGAAGCCATCAAGCAGTCCTGGTTATATTTTGTAATGTTTTCGAATATTTTCATTTGTATCTTTTGTTTCAGATCATATCTGTTTAATTACTGTAGTTTTATCTTTTGGTTCTTTCTGTATAGAATTGGTAGGCTGTGTCTCTGTTACGGCTACCTGTCCAGTATATGTAATGGTCTAGGGTTTCCTCATTGGCAGTAGCTCAATTCTCAAGCTGATTTACAGCTGTATGTCCTGTTATAAAACTGGGACTTGTGAATTGTTCAAATTCTTCACAACAATTCCTAGTACTGTCCTGTGTAATCCTGCATCTAGAAAAGACGCTTTGATTTGATGGTGCTGGATAAGTTCAGCTCTTTCAATTCCAGTGTCTGCTTTTACTGAACAAGTAGAAAAAGTACCTCCTACGCAGAGGCGCCATGTAGGCAATGAAGCCTTTTATTACTTATGTTCCATCACTCTCTGCAGGCAACGATGAGGCGATTTGTGTTCCCAACGAAGCAGGCACTGTCTCCCACGGCAGAGTCTCCAGACAGAGGCTAGGCAGTGCACTAGGTTTACGATAGCTACCATAATCGGTGCTTGCAAGCTTGCTCTGACTTCTTGGTTAAGTGCTGTGAGTTTGGCTCAGCGGTTGTTAGCATTCTGGCTGGCAGTGGTTGTGGGCATATCTATTCCTTATAGAGTTCTGTAGCAGCCACTGTGACCATTAAGCCCATGAAGGGGTATGGTACCAGGTTAAATCATACAGCCCTATGACAATACATGTACAAGCAGAAATGCTGTAAAACACTTGCAATAAGCTGGCCTAGCATAAAACATAGGGGAGGAACCACTTACAGTCGGCAACATCATTTTCAATGCATAACATCAACATGAAGAATATTACCTTCCTTCCACCGGCTTATGGTTTGCCGTCCCTGTTTTCCTGCATTCTGAACTGTTTTATAAAAATGGACTATGCAATCCAAGGGCAGTTGAAAGTGCAGCTTAAAAGCAACCTTAGTGAACTCGCTGCACTATCGCAGCAAAACAAGCATCCCCAATAAGTGAGTTCAGTTTCTAGGATTCAGTGACTCTTGATCACAGTGATCAAAAGTGCTTGTTCACTGTAGCCCAAGTATTTCAAAAAATGTTCTTAGTTACTGTGCTTCCCTCCAATGTGGGATTTTTTTTAATTTTCATAAATTTAGTCGTTGCCAATTATTTTTATTATTTTCTCCCAATTTAGAATGGCCAATTATTATTTTTTAAGCTCAGCTCACCGCTACCACCCCTGCGCTGACTTGGGAGGGCGAAGACGAACACACACTGTCCTCCTGAAGTGTGTGCCGTCAGCCGATCGCTTTTTTTCACACTGCGGACTCACCATGCAGCCACCCAAGAGCTACAGTGTCGGAGGACAACGCAGCTCTCGGGCAGCTTACTGACAAGCCTGCAGGCGCCCGGCCAGACTACGGATCGCTGGTGCGCGGTGAGCCGAGGACACCCTGGCCGACCCAACCCTCCCTCCCCCTGGGCGATGCTCAGCCAATTGTGCACCGCCCTCTGGGAGCTCCCGTCCACGGTCGGCTGTTGAATAGCCTGGACTCGAACTCGCAACGTCCAGACTATAGAGCACACCTGCACTCCATGTGGAGCACCTTTACTGGATTTTTTTTTTTTTTAAAGACATTAGAGTATGGGCTCTTCATGGAGTCTGTTTTTGATACCGTGACCTGATCTCTTGTTGCTTTACATGCTTTTAAAGTCCAAAATACACTAGAGACTATCATACACTATAAGAGACTGACTTTCATAGCTTTGGTATGGAACACAAAAGGGAATATTTTAATGACCTCTTGGGTGGCAGTATTTTTAGATCCTCCATTGTTTAAGCTCAGCTGAACAGACCGATTTCTAGCGCCAGGGTCAAATGGCAACAACTGTGTTCTTGTTTATCCTGTTTTCTTTGAATAAGGAATACCAATTAACGGAGGGCCCCAAGCCCTTTGTGTATTGGCTAAAATGCAGCCGACAGTAGTGACTGTACCATTGTACTGCGATGACGTTTTGGTCTCCCCCTTCTTGTCATTTTGATGCTGCCTCAGCGGTTACTAATGCTGAAACATCTGACGTAGTAATGACTTGTGATGGCTCTACAAACTGGTTGACTGTGATCCCATCTGACAGCTCTGTGCTGTTGTGCGCTGTAAATAGATGCTGTTTCTAAGGGTGAGCCTAATTTTTGCTGCAACGCTGTCTACGGAGTAAGACACAAAGGTTGCTTCGTATTGCATCATGCTTATCCAGATTGACTAGGGATTTTCTACAACTAATTCAACATTGATCCATTGTTTTGGTATTTTTTCTTTTCTCCCTGGGGTATGCTGATTATATTCTTTTCTCTACACAATGATGATTAGTTTGCCCAAAATACAGATCTTTTGATTTAAAAAAAAAAAAAAAAAAAATACATTATATACATTAAAAATATTAATATTGCTAACACCTTTGCCCAAACCTGGGTTGGGAATAAAACAATTTGAGTTGCATTTTACTCTGGTAGGTTATGCTATGTTGTATTTTTATAATTTATTTTACCCAGAGATATGCATTATAAAACTGAGATGCATTATAAAACTGAGATGCATTATAAAACTGGGGCATTGCGCACAAACTTTTCACCATCACCATCCTTTACTTGTTGCGGAGTACATAGCAGATTCACAGCTTATTGCAAAACAATATGACAGTGCCGCAGGATACTGGATTGCTAAAAATGAAAGCTAAAACCTATTCAGGAAAGCGCAATGAGTTCCAATATAGCTTTTAGCTTTCACTTGTAGGGTCATGGTCACTATTTTTAGAGAGAACTGTTTTTAGTTCCTACTAGATTAAATAAAAGTTGTGATGGAATAATTGATTGTGTCGATCAAGCTTGATTCCTGACTTCTGACTGTCAGAAGTCATCTGGAAAGGTTAAGGGGTTAAAATGAAACTGCAGACAACAGGACGAAGAGCTACAAATAGGGTCTGAAGGGGCAGCACTTTAAGTGCTCTGTGTGTGTGGGGGGGGGGATTCCCACACACACACACACACTCACACACACACAATCACACTCACTCACACACACAATCACACTCACACTCACTCACTCACTCACTCACACACAATCACACTCACACTCACACTCACACACTCACACTCACACTCACACACACACACACACACAATCACACTCACTCACACACACAATCACACACACTCACTCACTCACTCACTCACTCACTCACTCACTCACTCACTCACACACACACACTGGCTTGCTGAAATAAAGCGAGAATAATGAAGTGTCAGTTGAAATCGTTAAAGCTCATTCTGTGCCTCTCTTCCCTGCAGACTCCCAGCGCCTGGGCAGAAGAATGTTCCGAAAAGAAGAAAGGCTCTCACAAGCGCTCGGCATCCTGGGGAAGCACCGACCAGCTTAAAGAGGTCAGGAACGGTTTTCTTCTCTAGTGCTTTGTTCCATTCAAATGGGGGTCAGGGCAGTTCCTCGCGCTGCTTCTATACATTTCAGCATGCCCATGCTTTTACAGATTTGGAATCATTATCATATGATTCTCGTTGTGCAGTGAACCACAATGGTACTGGTGTCTTGTCAAATTAAGACCCCCTGTTAAAACTGAGGTTTTTATATTGCACTTGCTAATGGCTTACCCCAGATGAGAATGTGGTGGTGTTTTTTTTTTTTGGGGGGGGGGTTGCTCCATTTTTACATGCAATTGCTGAAGACCCAAAACACCCCCACCACTGTGACCACCCCTAGCATATGGGCTGCTTTTCATACCGAAACCACTTGATGAATTCAATTTTCTATTTAAATGCTGATTTTGTAAATTGAAAAGGGGTGCACTCCATAAACAAACATCAAACTCTTTACAAGTGAATACACTATGATTGAACGAAGCACATTGCCCACAATGGCTGTGCTGTGCGTTTATGAGAGGGTTTTTTTTCTTTAATTTTTTGCAATGCGCTCCCGCTCATACCCTTCATATTGCAATTGTAGTATTCTGTATCCATACCACTGTACTGCTCTCTCTCCAACCTTATACGATCTGCAGCTACAGCTGTTTTTATTCCTCCATTTTGATTCCCTCTTTTTCAGACATTTTAATTAGGGGTTTTAATCGATTTTAAAGATCAATCGATTAATCATACCTGTGGGTGTTGATCGATTAAAAAAAAAAAATCATTGATCGATTTAACCTAGTCTACCCATGTGCTGTAACAAAAAGAAAATCTAGAAAGACAGCGGAGAGTATCAACATTTTGCCATAGCTCAGAACAGTGTTTTTCAGATTTTTCAGATGTTATTAGTGGGGCGCCAAGACCTGACTAGAAAATTTACATTTTTCTGACTTCCTGGCGATTGTAAAAGCTCCACGGTAAATGGCATACCCAGTAGGTCTCCAGGCTGATTAAATCAATCAACTATCCAGACAGGGATCACGTTTCATCTGACCAACCCCCGTCCACAGAGCTTGTGTCATTTCAGACCTGTTGTAGCTCAGCACCTCTGTCGCCCAGACCTCCTTCATTTGAAAGTGTAGCAGCGGCGGGTTTTAATATCAGATACATTTTGTTCACAAATAAAATAAAATAAAAATAAAAACCAAGTGTTACTTTTAGTTGTATTTCATTAAAATTGCATATTATAGCAAACAGATGTGATTTAATCGATTTAATTAATCTTCCAGATGGGGTGATTAATCGATTAAAAGAAAATGCCAAGATTAAAACCCCTAATTTTAATAAATATTATAAAATACAGTTGCTCCAAATGTTTTCCATTAAAAAAAAAAAAAAAAAAAACCTTTCTGCCAGAGTCCATTCCTACTTTACACAGTGCTTGTAATGACGCTATATTCTCAAACCTATTTACTCAAAAAAAAAAAAAAAAAAAATCTCATTAGCACAATTTTCAGAGTAAAAAAATATATTTTATTTATTTTTTTTTTCTCCGACAAACTAATAACACCAATATCAATTTGGAGTAATTAGCTTTGGAATTGTAGCCATGTATAAACTGATAAAACTACAGCAACTGAAAGTATGGCTACAGTGTTTTTTTTTGTTTTTTAGCTTTGGGTTTTCCATTATGCAGTCAGAAATTATAGAACTCATGAGCAGACAGAACTAATAAACGTAAGTTTAAAAAAAAAAAATGTTTGGAACCTATATTCTGGTACAAATTATATCTGTTACTCCTACACAAAAATAAATCATTCCTTTCCCTGCTGCTGACAGCCCAACTCTGTCTTGGAACCCTGTGACCAATGCAATCTGTCTCTGTGCTACAGGTTAGAAAACGGGGTATGTGAAACAAAGATATTTCTTCATTCTGGTTTCTTGACTGCAAAGTGAAGTTGGCTTTTATTTAGCTTATTCTTCTATTGAATCCTTCCTCAATTAGTATTGATCGTCACCAAATCTTAGCCTTTCCATTTGAGACACCAAAGGTTTTGAATGGGATTGTCTTCGTATTTTGAATTGGCAGATCATAGTTTATTTATCCATGGGGTTGCATGTCTGCAGAAATCGGATATTTATAATCTCAAACTACTGGAAACTAGACGTACCGTCCTTTTATAATATAGTACTTGCAGGCCCAGAGCAATTAGTCAATCCAATTAAGCTTTTAAGTGCCATGGTCGTAAATGCCCTGTCGGTTTAGCAATGGGATCCAGTAGTATCAATACCTGTTGTTTATTTAATGCAATAGCATGAAACAATTAAAATAGGGGACAGAAATGTCCCCAGTGGAAATATAATGTATTTTCAGGACGTAAAACAAAATATTTTAATTGTTAGTAAATGGATGTATTAAAATATATTGTAGATGGATGTTTGTTTCTTTGTTTGTTTGTTTGTTTCACCTAATGCTGTGGTCTTATGCAGTTAGTTCCTCCAAGCTGAAAGAACCAGAATAACCACCTCTATTCACATGAAATCCTTGACACAGTACACTGCAGTACACACTGCGGAAAAGGCGTGGGCTAGTTTTACACACCACCCAGAGATATCATCAGCTTCATCTTCTCCCTGACTTGATAACAGGTGGGCCGCCTAGGAAAGACACATCTAGAATTTATTTTAATCTTTGCAATTCCTTGCAACCAATTTTCAGGTTTTTTTTCCTCTTTTTTAAAAATGTATTATTTAATTGTCTTTTTACATATCCGCCTCCTTTCAGTTCTGTCAACCTGGATTGTAAGAAGGAGCACACTCTCCACCTGTTGTTCAAAATCATTGTTCCTTTCTCATATTACCTTCTCTGAGGACACTTGTGCAATGCGCTTATACTGTGTTCACTGAGTCCTGCCTGGGCTGCTTTAGAATCAGCAAGGGAGGAATTTAACATTGGTCTTATTTGCGTTATGCTGATAAACCTTTTAACATGACTACTTTTAATGCAGTTTTGCTATTTTAAGTAAAACACTAGATTACAAGTTGCTTTTGCTTCTGGTACTAAATCACATTATACTGTTTGCGTTGAAATTGTGGTGTCATGAATATTGTTGGCCAGTCTAACAGATGGATGTGAGGTTCTGTGTTCAGATTAAGGGCATGGGTGAGTGTGTAAAATAAACCCCTAACCCACGTGGAAATAGTGGTCAACAAGATAATTCTGTAGTGAAGAATACAGGTATCAATACGCAGATAGATTTTTGGTAGTGTGTAGGTCAGATGCTCCCACCCTCTAGAGTGAATCTAGGGCAGGGGTGCCCAATCCTGGTCCTGGAGGGCCGATGCCCTCCTGGTTTTTGTTCAAACTGTACACTAAATTGATTAATTGGACCAATTAAGCTTCTAATAAGGGCTTGATTGGTCCAATTAAGTAATTTAGGGCACAGTTGCAACAAAAGCCAGGAGGGACATCGGCCCTCCAGGACCAGGATTGGGCACCATTACCTGCTGTGTTTTTATGGGCTAACAGCCCCTGTCTCCACTCAAGCAGGAGCTGTTCCATATGAAGCTGCTAAATCTGCTTCCTGTGGCCACATAGGATTTAATCTAGCTTCTCCATCTAAACAGTCAGAGAACTTGTTTGTTTTAAACAGGCAATCCCCTAGGCTGGCGATCTAACTGGGGACATCCCACTGCACACACTCACACACACATGCAGAAAAACACACACCTGCCATAACAAATAAGTAGGGCTCTTTGTTTTCGATTTTTATTTTTGGTCATGTGATGTCCCTTGCAATGTCCTCTTAATTACGATTTAATTAAATAAATTTAACTTCACTCGCTGTTTCCATTCGGTTTGAATTAAAAATAAGGCGCTGCCTTTTTTTTTTTTTTGAACATTGTCAATGAAACAGAATAATAGTCTCAATCAAGTTACGGGAGAAAAAACTAAAGTGAACTCGTTTCACAATCAACAGTTTTCCAAGAGTATAATTGGAGTCGCTCAAAAAAAAGGGACATCACTTGATCAAAAACAAAGTTTTGTTAGAGTTTTGTAATCCCAGCCTCCCAAACCTAATTGCAGTTTCTTGTTTCTTCCGGCAGATTGCAAAGTTGCGTCAGCAACTTCAGCGCAGCAAACACAGCAGCCGACATCACCGTGACAAAGACCGTCAGTCCCCTTTCCATGGCAACCACGCGGCTATCAACCAATCGCAGGTGAGGACACAGCACTCTTCTGAGGTATCATGTTAGCTGTAACCACGGTAATCTGGAGTGCCTCGCAGGTAATGATTTCAATGAGCCTGAGAGAAGCAGGGTCTCTATTGAGGACTATGAACTGTGCAGCCTGGCTATCAGATGTACTGGAGGGATTTGATAACCAGGACAGGTTTCATAGAGCAGATGCTCTGAGCCATTACAGCATGTTGAGGAAGAGAGAGACTGAAACATTTTTTTTTATATATATAATTTTAAACAGATATGTAAAACATTTCAAGTTCAATATACATATCCCAAGTTAAAGTCAAACAAAGAAGCAAAGAACCAAAAACATTCTCATGACAATGAAGGGGAGACCAAGGATTAGGCTGATAACGCTAATAAGTAGTAATACAATGAATTTTAAAGCCTTGGTTATCATTCTTAACAGTGGTTAAACAGGTGGTACAGGATCTGGTCTGAAATTTGGTAGTGTTAGATTTGTTTTTAATATCCTGTTGGCAGCAGTTATTTTCCATGTTTTAGTTTTATTCATGCAGAACTGATTCCTAATTTTTTTATTATTATTTGGATTAAGCACTTACCAGACCAGGCCATAGCTACTTACCTTGGCTTTTTACACTTGACAGCTGAAGTTTAAATGTTTCAGGTTTAATCTGATTTATATTATCTGTGTTTACTGGCAGCCTTAACTGCTTATTAAATGGGCTGAACTGCTCATGCGCAATTCAAGTGCTTTCTTCTTACTCTGGGAACGATTGTTCCTGCTGGTTGTTAATGCCTGGCCGTGGAAGTACGTGTGTTTTTAATTTCACCAAATATCACTGCCCTCGTAAATCCTGCAAATGCAAGCCATATCAGTTTTGGCAGTTCTTCTAGCGTGGACTATTTGAAGAAACTTTAAAAACACATTTTTGAATAGAAGTTAGAGTATTAACTGTTGAGACCAGTTCAAAACATTTTTACTTACATTGTTCCGAATCGGTTTTACAACACCAGTGTCAGCAGCACAATTGTAAATAATTGTTAATGTGTGTTTTGGTTGGTTTTTTTTTGTTCCAAATATTAACTAAATTAACTGCTATTAAACACGCAAAATAAACTAGTATCAGAAGAATCTTCTTAACTTTAAGGAAGATCTGAATAAACTGTTTATACTCTTGCAGTGACAGGATGCTGCTTTCATCCTGTAAACAAACAGGCATGTATGTATGTATGGGGAATATCTACTAGTCCTTCAGAGTCATACAGTCTTTTATTTTTGTATTCATAGGACTGTGGGTTGTTTTTTTTTGGTCTCCTGATGAATGAGGATGGTGACTAACTGTTGTTGCAAGTAGTAGTGGTAGCGGAAGCGTATTTGTTTGGTTCACACAGTGATAAAGTGGCAGGCTGGTTTTAAGGGGGAATTAAAGCTTGTGTTTTCTGGAATAGTGTGCACAGAAGACTAAAGTGTGGGAGAATAAAAATATTCAGTACAAGGCATAACAGTGTATTTTAGTTTAAAGTGGAACACGCTTAAGAGGCACTGCAGCTTTAAAGAGGGTGTTGGAGGGAGCCAAGTGTGGAGAACTGTCTTGTTTAATGTCCTTCTCAAGCTTTTATTTTACAAGTGTTTGGACTTTTCCCTAATTTTGTCTTAGTTCGTCCTAGTATTCAGACTCCCCATCCCAGGTCACAACCATGTAAGGCCATTGTCTTCCTGGGTCCAGACCTGCCACTGGCAATGTGTCCCAAGATAGTTCCTCTTACTGTACTGTATTGCGTGTGACCCATGTCATCTTGGTAAGGCTCACAAAGAAAATCCTTTTAGCATGCCACTGCCCCTGTGTCACATGCAAATGTTTTAAGTGGTTCACTTTAAGATTAGTCATGGGTATGTGTGCGCTTGATGACTTTTGTGTAGTTAGGCCGCTAAAGTCATCGGTTCTGGATTTCATAAGAAGCTGATACCGACCCAGTTCCACAGCAGGTCGCATAGAAACTAGAAGTCTTGTTTTTTGTGAACAAAAACAATGTCTACACTGTTTTATTCAGCTTTCAAAAGGGCAGTGCATTACCATGCAACAAAAAATAACCCATTCAGACAGAGAAGGATAAGGCTGACAAAACAGCATGCCTTCCCTTTGACTGGTTAAACATAATGAAATACCTTTGGTCCACATAACCCTACAAATTGCTTTTTTTACTGCACACTATTTGTCATTTCAACAGCTGCCTCCTTTACCAGACAGTTGTTTTTTTTACCGATCTAGGTCAGGGTAGAGCTACATAAGGGTGCAGTGTATCTGCATCTAGCTGCCTACATCATACTGTACCTGATCTGTAGTTTAGCAGAGATCTTCAGTCACCAGTGCGCTCAATCTATTGCTTTACATGTGGGGAATATTAGAGAAAAATAAATTAAATGCCTTCTAGAAAAGGGGAAAAAATGTAAAGCCCAGTTTTGTACTTCAGTAGACTTCACATTTAACTTTTTTTTGTCACATATCAAGATTGGAATACATTTTAGAAAAGCAGGCATCCCCACAAGAAAACCAC
Source organism: Acipenser oxyrinchus oxyrinchus (assembly GCA_030684275.1). Lineage (NCBI taxonomy): Eukaryota > Metazoa > Chordata > Actinopteri > Acipenseriformes > Acipenseridae > Acipenser > Acipenser oxyrinchus. The sequence continues at coordinate 18,188,519 of CM060257.1, read as the reverse complement.
TTTCAATATCATGTCAGAAAATAATAGAGATTATATACTTCCATGTGCTGGCGACCTTGACCTTTGGCCTAATAGGTTGCTACTGTATATTGCCCAGGATTTGCTTCCACAGTGGCTTGCATACTTCAGATGACGCACTGTTTTAGTGTTACTACTGGGTACATAAACATTACAGTATAGTATTTGTAAAACCTTGTATGTAAATTAAGAGTTGTATAAACTGTAGCTTAGTTGTTGATGCTGTGGACCAGGCCATCCCAGTTACAATTCTCAGATCAACCATAGACCTTCAAGGTAAGTCACCTCAGTGTCTCAAATTGCCCGGCTGTAAAATTGTATCCATGAAAAGCCCTTTTCATGTGTGATTGTTTATGTATGCTAGCAGGCTTCTAAGACTTCTTGGGGGCCCTGGGGCACAAAGAATATTGCATCCCCCCATTAAAAACGACAGTAAAATGCATGAATAGGCCCGTAGAACGTTTACCTGCTGCATTAATATAAAGCAAATCATATCACAATATACTTTTGCTTAAATGAAACTGCTTGATTTTGTCACATACAAAAAACTAAATAAAATACCTATATCTGCTTTTGGAAAAACATGAACAATTGCAAACCCACGTTCGTTAGCCCACTGCCCTATACAAAACACTCTACACAGGTCTCCTGACCAGATCCTTAAATAACAATCATTGCACTTAACAAATCGTTTCTTTTATTTGCAGGACCATAATACCTCCAAACAATGTATATGATTATTAAAGGAGGCAACCTCAGCAACCTTCCTTAATGGAATATTTGACCAGAAAATACTCGACCCGCTGCAGAATGAAGTTGTTCTAATGGGGAAAAAAGTGATAAAATAAGATACATGTATATAACACAATATAATACATGACCTGTGAAATGATAAAAAAAAATAAACTAAATGTGTAGGCAATTGAAAAATGAACTATAGTTTCAAGTTTTACATTTAGGATGTGTTTCGTGTGTAAACTAGTGAATAATACAATGTTCTATAAATACTGGGATAGCAGCGCTACTGCTTCAGATATTTAATAAATCCCAACAGTTTATATTCACACTAAGTAGTTACATCCATGCACTCAAGTCAAATATCTTTTCAAAGCTAAAGAAACTTAGCAAGTAACTGTATTGTTTAGCGAGTTCACACAGGTAGCCTCTTACATCAACAACACGCACACTCTTAGCATCTGACCAATCACACATCACTTATTTGCATATTAGAGGACAGAGGTGCGCGTGCGCTTGTGTGTGTAGTTTGTGGAAAACAGACATAGTACTGTGTTTGATTTGCTAGCACAGAGATCTTTTTCCGCAATTCATTCTGATATACTTATTATGTTCTGTGTGCACACATTAATGGTGATTTCCTGCTTGGTGCAATGACTTGACATATACTGTATGTAGTTGTTCATTCTGAAAGAGTATAACTTTTGTTTTAAAGGCTTTGTTAATAGTGCTTTAATAGTAACCTTACAGTAGCCAAAACCACTGATCTTACTACAATTTAAACATGTTCTCTAGCCGCTGCTCTACTCTGGCTAAAAATGCATAATAAATGTGCTAATTTATTTGCATACAAATCATTCCAGTCTCTGCATGTTTGCTACATGTATTTCCAAACAGTCTTTCCTAAATGCCGCCAATGCCAATAGCTCTCTTGCACTGATAATCTGTAGGAACAATGGACAGGCAGTTGCCTGTTTTTGTCTTTTGAATGGGCTGGCAGGTTTTGACTTTCTGTTGGTTCTTATGTATACTTCCAAATCTGCCTCCTTGCCCTACAGCTTTCAGCGTGGCTGTGGGTCTGTAGCATCTCCCAGATGTCAGACGTTATGAAACAATAATCTTGAGACAGCGGGATCTCTTGGCAGCATTTGCACACTGGAAGCGGTAGTGATCGTTTAGGTTTACATAGAGCTACTGCAAGTTATTCATCTTAAAAATCTTCTCACTGTTGCGGTGTCGTTCCCACACATTACTACTACATGCAGATTGGAAAAACTACCAGCTTTCAACCCGTAACAATGCTACTGGAAATCCAGTTAGTCTTCTGCCTCCCTAAAAAGCAGAGCTCAGATAAGTGTTTTGTGCACTTGCTATCACTAAACCATGAAAATGTGGCGCTTGAGAATGGAACTGCACAAACCGATTGTACGATTAATTGCATTGCACTGTCCACAGCAAGCATGTGATGACTCAGAGGAGGGTCAACGGTCGGAAATATGCTGTTCTACCACAGTCCTGGTGGTACAATGCTATAACTGCTGTTTTATTGAACAGGAGTTTAACTTGGCACACTTGGCAAAAGGAAATCATTTGAATTAACTATTGGGGGAAAAAAGCATGCTGTACAAAGATACACCTACAGTATACTGAAATTTGAGTTATTTAGCATGTTTACACTCTATTGTACTGTACTGTAGTCCCTATACTGCAGTGATACTCTTTCCCAAGGCTTTTCTTGCACTTCGTCTCACTTGCTCAAAAAGCATAGCATGAATGTGTATGTGTTTCATTACTGCCATATGCAAAACCTTTTTCATAATGATTTATCTTGTGTGCCTACAATATTATAGTTTTTTTTTTCTTTTTTTTCTGTAACTGGAAAAAATACTGGGTACTGATAAACGTCTCTCTTTGAAAATGTTAGAAAGGATTATGTCATCTGTACTGCTTTTATTTCATCATCTGGGTGTCGAACTGCATTAGAATTTGAGGCCCATGTATAGCGGGAAAGAATAATGCACAATGTCCTCATTGTTTTAACCTGTTACACAGTATGTCAAATAAGAAACTGGAGTGTGCAGAAAGCAAGTGGCAGGGGCACAGAGTGTGGTGCTGTGCTGCTGTGGCAGTTTAGAGCGAGAGGGTAGAAAAATGTTCATCGATATTCTTTATTATGGGCAGATCTTCACAAAGGGATTAGTGGTCTGTTGTCCTTGTGATTTTTTATTGACATCTCTGTACATAGATAAGACTTTGTAGTTTGCATTCCATTATCAACATGCTGTAGTACTTTTTGGACATGTACCATAAGGGATTGAAAACATTAGAGGCAGGCTTTGGTCCTCAGCTACCCAACAAATGTATTGTGCATTCGGTTTACAACCAACATACAGTGCCGGTATTTGACCTTACTGGCAACTTGCTGGTGCTGACAGAAGGTTTTGACTTATCACACATGGTAGCTTATGAAAGTAAAAAGTAAAAGGGCCTTTTTGTGTTTCTTTCTTTGTCCTGTAGATTTTGTCAAATAGTTTGTTTCATTTTTTTTTAATTTTTTTTTTTAAATCTGCTGTACTTGGACTACTTTTTCTCATTTTTTGTATTTATGTAACATCAATCAGACAGATGTAATTTTAGTTGCATTTGGGTATGGTATTAGTATATTTGTTTGGAGGACGTTATTCCACTTCACATACTGCATATTATTATTATTATTATTATTATTATTATTATTATTATTATTATTATTATTATTATTATTATTATTATTATTTGTTTATTTAGCTGACACCTTTATCCAAGGCGACTAGGGTGTGTGAACTATGCATCACACCCTATGAACCGGGGACCTCCAGGTTACAAGCCCTTTTCTTTAACCACTGGACCACACAGCCTACTTCTTTTATGTGCATTTTTCAAAATTGTGGTACAGTATGAAAGAACAAAATGTATTTATGGATTTAAGGTCATTTTTAGACCAGGTAAATAAATATTTTACTTTAATTTATTTTTTCAGGAAAGAGTTAGAGTACCAGTATATTGCCAGTAAAGACCTTGGGCGTTTCAGTAGGGAGGTTTTTGCAAACTGTTGAATCGTCATCATTGATAAGACAATAAAAAATAACTTGGAAATGTGTCGTCTATTTCTAATGATCAAGGTAATTAAACATTAATCTCAAGCACATAACAGGTTCAATCCTTTTTTTTTTTTTGCTGGTTAGTTGAATAAGTTATGGAGCTGTTGGGATTAGTCCAGTATCCTGACAGACCCCTCTCTTTGAATCTTCAGAGGATTGTACATTGATGGGACCCCCAGTCGGCTCAGAGAAGGCAGATGGCGGGCAACTGGCAGAGGCCTTGGCCCCGCAGAGAATGACACGCATGAAAAATGGCTCGGCAAGTGCAGCCACTCATTAAACAAACCCATTTGTGCAAAACAAAACTAAATGGAGCCGCTTTGCACTCAGAGGAAAGAAAAGGAGCTCTTGCTTGGCAGGATGGGGTGTTTGGTCATCTGGGCCAGGTGCCGAAGAGGGAATCTCATTTGGGTTTATAAAAGACTTTAGAAAAGGCACCCATGAATACTGTGAACAAAAAAGAGCGTGGTCTGCTACTAAACTCGTTTTCTTTATCTTCAGCTCACAAAAAGCTTTCATCAGTTTTTGGCTGTTGTAGGTGAATACCTACCTACCAATCAAACTAAATGCCTTTTGTGTGGTAGATAAATTATAATTTAATCCAACGTAACAAGCATTATTGCAAGTGCAGGGCAAGATATTCAGTACAGTACATTACAGCAAGCCACTTCCAATTAGTGCTGGGACAAATACCGAATATTCAAACTAATTTTTTTACTTGTATTCAGCAAAAATAACTTGCACTTATTTACTGTCTCACCAGACTCTGCGCAACAGTTTCAAAAAATGGCAAATGAAAAAGAGCTCTGTGTGATATATATATATATATATATATATATATATATATATATATATATATATATATATATATATATATATATATATATATATATATATATATATATATATATATACAGTACTGTGCAAAAGTTTTAGGCAGGTGTGAAAAAATGCTGTAAAGTAAGAATGCTTTCAAAAATAGACATGTTAATAGATTATATTTATGAATTAACTAAATGAAAAGTGAGTGAACAGAAGAAAAATCTAAATCAAATCCATATTTGGTGTGACAACCCTTTGCCTTCAAAACAGCATCAATTCTTCTAGGTACACTTGCACAAAGTCAGGAATTTTGTAGGCATATAGTCAGGTGTATGATTAAACAATTATACCAAACAGGTGCTAATGATCATCAATTCAATATGTAGGTTGAAACACAATCATTAACTGAAACAGAAACAGCTGTGTAGGAGGAATAAAACTGGGTGAGGAACAGCCAAACTCAGCTAACAAGGTGAGGTTGCTGAAGACAGTTTACTGTCAAAAGTCATACACCATGGCAAGACTGAGCACAGCAACAAGACACAAGGTAGTTATACTGCATTAGCAAGGTCTCTCCCAGGCAGAAATTTCAAGGCAGACAGGGGTTTCCAGATGTGCTGTCCAAGCTCTTTTGAAGAAGCACAAAGAAACAGGCAACGTTGAGGACCGTAGACGCAGTGGTCGGCCAAGGAAACTTACTGCAGCAGATGAAAGACACATCATGCTTACTTCCCTTCGCAATCGGAAGATGTCCAGCAGTGCTATTAGCTCAGAACTGGCAAAAAACAGTGGGACCCTGGTACACCCATCTACTGTCCGGAGAAGTCTGGTCAGAAGTGGCCTTCATGGAAGACTTGCGGCCAAAAAGCCATACCTCCGACGTGGAAACAAGGCCAAGCGACTCAACTATGCACGAAACACAGGAACTGGGGTGCAGAAAAATGGCAGCAGGTGCTCTGGACTGATGAGTCAAAATTTGAAATATTTGGCTGTAGCAGAAGGCAGTTTGTTCGCGAAGGGCTGGAGAGCGTACACGAATGAGTGTCTGCAGGCAACAGTGAAGCATGGTGGAGGTTCCTTGCAAGTTTGGGGCTGCATTTCTGCAAATGGAGTTGGGGATTTGGTCAGAATTAATGGTCTCCTCAATGCTGAGAAGTACAGGCAGATACTTATCCATCATGCAATACCATCAGGGAGGCAACTGATTGGCCCCAAATTTATTCTGCAGCATGACAACGACCCCAAACATACAGCGAAAGTCATTAAGACCTATCTTCAGCGTAAAGAAGAACAAGGAGTCCTGGAAGTGATGGTATGGCCCCCACTGAGCCCTGATCTCAACATCATCGAGTCTGTCTGGGATTACATGAAGAGAGAGAAGCAACTGAGGCTGCCTAAATCCACAGAAGAACTGTGGTTAGTTCTCCAAGATGTTTGGGCCAACCTACCTGCCGAGTTCCTTCAAAAACTGTGTGCAAGTGTACCTAGAAGAATTGATGCTTGATGCTGTTTTGAAGGCAAAGGGTGGTCACACCAAATATGGATTTGATTTAGATTTTTCTTCTGTTCACTCACTTTGCATTTAGTTAATTGATAAATATAATCTATTAACATGTCTATTTTTGAAAGCATTCTTACTTTACAGCATTTTTTCACACCTGCCTAAAACTTTTGCACAGTACTGTATATATATATATATATATATATATATATATATATATATATATATATATATATATATATATATGTGTAATAAATATGTAAAAAAAAAACACAACACAGAATCAACACAGCAGCTCTTGAGGCTCTATTAAAATTTTTATACAGCAAAAAGTAAACAAACCAGATTATGCACGCGCACGTATAGTGAGCTCTATGGAAAGCCATCTGGGACAAAAATGTGTTGTGCTGCTTTAGAGCGAGCCAGAATCTCATGGGACAGAAAAAAGGCAAGCACGTCATTCTGAAATGCTTCGCTTAAACAGTACCCAAATTCCTGAAAATGTTGTGCAGTGATTTATATATTGTATATATTATATATATTTTGTTGCAACCTTTCTATTATGTGGAATGTAATAAATGTGAACCAAAGAGGTGAGGTCCCCCTTTCACCAGTTTTGGTTTGCTTGTTCAGCTACAAAAAAGCACAAGTAAATCTCATGTTATTACTTTATGAAAACGTGTCGATGGCCACTGTTTACTGTGAAGAAACGGCAAGGGCAAGGAATGAAAATAAATAAATAAAATGCGTTGTCAACTTTATGTACTATATTTCAGGAATAAACAAAACAGCATTTAACTGGAACTGCTATTTGGCATCCTTTTTGTTTTGTAGTTAATTCACTGGGGTAAAGTAAGTCCTTGTGACAGGCTGACCAAGGCAAGGAGACTCAGAGTCAGGATGTGCAGGGAAAATAAAAAGACTTTTAATTAAACAAAATACACAAAACAAAAGGCACGATGGCCAACCAAAAAGACAAACAAAAACAGGCTTTAAACAAACTATACCAAAAATAACCACTCACTCTCTCTCATACAGGTCTTCTCACTCTCACAAACACTCACCAACTAACATACCCAACCACTCTCTTTTATACAGGTGCCTGGGCTAATTGGGCAATTCGCACCTCATTAGCCCAGGCACATTCCACACATTCCTCACACAAACTCACTAACTCACTGAACCACACCCCAAACTCACTCATATCCACTCTAAACAATACAAAAAACACAAAACCACCACAAAATAGGTTGCACCCCATCACAGTCCTACACAACTTATTGTTTACTCCTGGGATATTTTTCTATTTTAACGTGTTACATATTGTAAGGTCTTGCTGTAAAATAAAGGCACACACACAGGAGCCGCGGACATGCCGCTGCTGCTATGCTGTCTCTGCCTGCGTTCAGAGCAATATAATGGCTTTTATTACTTTTTGAAAAACGAACGAATATCCGAACGAATATTTAAATTATGAGCAAATATCCAAACATGAAAATCCTGTGTTCATCCCAGCACTACTTCCAATCGTACAATAGTTGAAGCTTGTAAGCCAGTTGAGTTGATCACGGAATAGTATGGCATTGGTCAGCCTAAAGCAAAACTTTACCTTGCCCAAGTCTGTTAGTCCAAAAAGTATTTTCAGTTTAATTATCAGTCCATATAGTTACACAAAACAAAATTGTATTATGTAAAGCTTACGATATCCAAACCTACCGCCCATGACAGTATCAGCTGTACCTGTTTACTTAACACAGGAGGTGGCTTTGGAGGGAGGATAGAAAAGAAAAAAAAATGGCCTCATAATCCTAGCAGTTTAAAAAAGTACAATGTTAAATTGAAGCCCTGATAGCTAGGACTTTTATCCCCTTGTCTGGCTGCCAGAAGATAATTTACTTGATCTTAGAAAGCATGAATGACACTCCTATTTACCAGCAGGCTGGGCACTCCGATGGCAGGCGATTTTTAACCCTTTCAGTGGGAGCGACCCACTTTGTGTGAGTCTTTTAAAAGGGGATAACATTGATCTAAACAGGAACAAAAGCTGCTTGCAACCTTTGTGGCAGTCATTGCTTGGCATCAGTGATTATGGATGGTGCTTTTATGTACAGAGAACGAGGCAGCCGCAAACTGCACTAATTGCAAAAGGTGAAGGGGGAAACATGGCTGGAATTTAATTTAACACGGGCATCAAGGCCATTACCCAACCACCCACCCTTCCCCGCACAAGCCATAAAAAACAAGTGCAGCGAAAAGAGATCATAAATTCTATTTGGGGCTGTGACTGAAGTATCATCTGTAACTCTTACCGTGCAGACTAATCATTGAGATCAAACGTTAAGCAAGTACAGTAAGTGCAAACTTCTTGCTTAGCTTGGTCTTAGTGGTTAGAAAATGTATTTACTTTTTAAATAAGATCACTTCTTCTTTTAGTGCAAACAGGGTCATTATGACTACAGAGATTGTCTTTTTGTATGCACTGTTATGTAATGTTTTCCTTGTGGCTTGATGATGAAAAAAACTTACAATTAAGTTGATTTGGTCCAACCTCTAAGGTAATGTCATCTAAAATGAGGAAATCTGTTTTAAAAAAAGTTAAAATAAATAGATTAAACCTGTAGCCCATGGCAGGTTTATAGCAGTAGAGGATTGAACGCCTGTTTTTTACCAATGGATTACAATAGACTAAAAAGGGTTTTAATTATTAATTTTTCATTTCCATACAAGGCCAGTGGAGTGCAATGTGATGTATGACCTGTGGCGTTAATAATTTTTATTTCAGCAGCCAATCATTAACTAGTAGATTTGTTAAAGGACTGATCCCATTTATCTGCACTGATAGAGCATAATTAGACCATGTGTTACTGCAATTAAGTGACTCCTCCTTGACATCTGGTTGTAGTAAAGCATGAGGAGAACCACAGATAACCAGTTACACACGGTAGCATTTATCTTTCTTTCCTAAGCCTACTTGACCTCATAATATACACCATCCATCTTGGAGGTGTTCTTCAATCTATAGGAAAAATGATAGCCAGGGTTTGGGTCTACAGTATGTCTGGAAAGCAAGCCTAAGAGAGGATAGGTGGGGACACTGCATAGACAACTGTTTAAAAATCACACAAACTGCATTTTAATTACACAGCAATACATTATTTCTGTCGTTAGCCCACATATAATGCAGTATCTGCTTTTATCTTGTGGGTGTGTAAAGAAAGACTGAGGAGCAGTGTTGCATATAAGAAAATAGATTTTTGAGATAGCACAGCATGGTAAAAAAAACTTTGGGAACTTCTCTCAATAATGATGACCAAATACATTAAAATCTGCTTATTAAATGCATTGACCTGACCTACAGAATCCTATGACTTTTTTCTGTTTCATAAGACTGGTTTTATGTTTTACGCATCTGGAAAATGACTCATTTGCCCTGCGATTGCAGAACAACAACTGGTGGAAAAGAGAAAATAAGGCAATCTTCTTTATTTTCTGCATTTTATGGGACCGGGTTTTGACAGATTTATAATGCTGGTGTTTTAGCAATATAGATTAGGATCTACCATCATGTGTGCTCTAAAAATGTCATGGGAGAATGGTTGTTTTTAATTACTCCTTGTGGTGTGGCACTCCTTGTATATTGTGGATTCTGAAACAAACGTGCCAGGATTTATTAACAGGATTTCTTGACCTTTGCATGCACTGATTGGGATTTGATATAAAGACATGTACTTTAGAAATGTGTATATCCTACAAATAAAAATGCAAGTGTCTCCCCCCTTAGTATCTAGTGGTGATCTGCACTATTTTTAATTAATCAAGCAATTTTATAATACAAATTTATTAACAAGTAACTAATACAGGAACTAATCAAGCGCTTTGAGTTTTTAAATTATGAATATATCTGTACAAGTCTTATCTTGGCTTGACTACATTATGTACTCCTAGGAAATTGTAGGCAATCTGCTCCCATCATTTAGAAAACACTGTTTACTCAGTGTCTTGAGCACAATCCTGCCTCCGAGGTCCAGGGAAAACCTAAAAACAATGTCTACTCGGTGTCTGAGCACAACCCTGCCTCAGAGGTCCAGGGAAAACCTAAAAACAATGTCTACTCAGTGTCTGAGCACAACCCTGCCTCCGAGGTCCAGGGAAAACCTAAAAACTGCATAACCCTAAACACAGCAGACCGGTTAACCAGGCTTGGTGATGGGTAAGTCCATCATTTGTGTATGCCTTTCCATATTTAAGGCACTGACATTTTTTAATTAGGGGGATGAAAATTAGAAGTGACGATTTAAAGTAAAATGTGAACTGTTCCTGCCCGACTGCATGTCACACATGGTGTACTTGAATGCCTTGAATACTTCTAGCCGCAAACATAGACCTTTCGTATTTCACTTGGGTATTGTCAGATAATGTGGTGTTTTTAAACATATTTTTTTTAAACCTATACTGTAGATGAATGTAGTCCCAAGATTATGAAGGCCCTTCGTATGAGTGTGCACTGGTTTGTTCTTGAAACCGCACATTCTATTAGAAGTTACAATCTGAGATGAAAACATACCACACCACCCGGTGCTCACAAATCACATGACTTGCAGGTAACACTGGTCTGATATTTTTGGTGCTGCCTCCTCTTCTTTCTTTCTTTCTTTCTTTCTTTCTTTCTTTCTTTCTTTCTTTCTTTCCTTCTTTCTTTCGTTCTTTCGTTCTTTTTCTTTCGTTCTTTCTTTCCCCATACATCAGCTGTAAAGAGACCTTCAACTGCTGTGCTAGTGACCAGACACATTTATGCCCATTGATTTCCTGAGAAACTTCATGAAGTCACATCAGCATTCTATCAAACACATTACAAAAACTGGTTTGTAGGTTTGATTGCCCTTTTAGTGTGTACTGCAGGGGGTTAAGGAATTCATAGATACAGTATTTCCACAGTCCAATGTTCTCCAGTTATTTCACTTATTGATTTTGCGATGCCAGCAGGGCTCATCATTACTGATAAATGAAGAATAATGATAAATAATGTTTCACAGCATATAGCATTATTACAGTCAAATACTCTAAATAGAGTTTCTTTACATTTCATATGCTCCAGGTAGACCTTAGTGAGTGGTTCTGATTAGCTGTCTACAAGTAGCAGCTGACAGTCTGGCAAAATTCACCACCAGTTTATGGATGTGGATACAAATTTAAAATACTTGTCTCTTTGATAACAGTTTACAGTTCATAGCACATATGCATAGCACTACAACTTTTAGCTGCCCCTTATTTAGGTAAAAGCTGTAAAGTTGTTCTATGGGAAAAGAAGATTTTGGACAGGTTCCCCTAGTAATTTGCAGCCTGGTTGATAAACCGGTCCTGGCTCCATTACATGGTACTAATATCAATGTATTATTCTGCGAGAGAAAGAAAGGACAACCTGACCTACTCTATGGTGTCAAGTGTAGACTGGTCACTGAATGAACACATTAAGACAGCTATCACCTGGAATATAGCATTCCTACACCTACATGTTAAATATCGCAGAACCCACTCTTGAAAGTCTTGTTGACTTTCCACAGAAGCCAACTGCCATCTCTGAGCAAACTGCATGGAGAGTACTTCATGTAGCAATAGCCATTTTTTCACTCTGCACTCCCCTTGAACTCTGTTCTTGTCTTTAGAGTATTATTTTATGTTGTCTTATTATATATTTAGCTCAGGCATGGACCACCCCTTTATTAATAAGTGGTGCTGCTGTCACCTCCAGCTGGGTATCAGTAGCTATAAACTAGTTAAACTTTTTACAATGAGAGCTTGCAGTACCGCCGACAGTGTTAATCTGGCTCTCAGGCTAATTTTTTAATTTTGTCATGTATTTTATTTACTTCCTTTTTTATAAAATGAGTAATTCATATGTATGATCCATGTTATCGGCTCACCTCATTCTTTTCTGAACTCCCTGAACTCCATTGCTCAATTGGAACACTGCAGGGAGATGTAGAAATGGTGCTTTAGACTTTACTCTCTGTTTTAGCTTCCTTTGCCTGCCAAAGATACAGCAGGCTAAGGAAGTGACCCTTAAATGTATTCTTAATTCCTTTGTAAAGTTTTTATTTGAGTTATATTGTTCTGGTGCTTTTGTTGATTCTATATCCGAACCACATCACAGTGGTTAAGGCCTGTGTCCTAAGCTTTCTTTTCCACTGCAAAAGAAAGTAAACTTGTCATTTTGTCTACTTGGATAAATACTGTAAATGCGTTTTATTTCTGTACATCAGTGTGCCTTTTGGTACTGTAGACTACATGGTTAGAATTGATTCTTTGTACCGCATACACATACATATTGAATTGAAAAATCCTTTTCAAATTTATCTAAGAACTGGGAAAACCAAGCTCTTGACATATTTTAGATTCTTTTTGATCTCTGCTCGCTTCCTACACTTGTTAGAAAAGCTTGGCCAGTGGGAATTCTGGGGTCCCCCAGCTGTGACAAAACAGAAAAAATAAACTCTAAATCAGAAAAAGAAAGAAACACTTGCTGGAACATTATTGGAACGTATGTTTTATAAACCTGGTTTCCAGATGTTAGCCAGTGGTTTTCAGTTGGCTGTTCTTGTAGCACTGCTGCAGTATCTCAGTCTCAGTGTGGTTTTATGCACATATAGTGCAGTACATTTAAAAGAATACACAGTTTTCCTTGTGTTTAATTACATTTAAATTCCACACCAGTTTAGCTTTGTTTGATAGAGGTAATCTTAAATAATCTGATTTGTATGCATAATATATGCATATATGACAGCTAATAACAAAAAAAAAAGCTGTGGTTTCTCAAATAATCAGACAAAATGATTATGTGGTTTAGAAATACACCTAGCTTTATAACATGTTTTTCCACAATGTTGCAGACCTGAAAATATAGTAGTCACTGTTTTCATACCAGCCACTCGAACTGTGATACTTTTACTGAATCTTCTAGGTGAAAGATTTGTATTATTTTTTTTTTTATCCTGGAGTGATTTGTAGGGGGTGTTTTTCCAAGATACAAACTCAAGTGGTACTACTGAAGAGGAATCAATCACACAAATGAAAGGTGTTAGAACTACAGATTAAACTTGTACTTGCATTTAAATGTGCCGACATGCAAAACTCACACATGCACATACACACACTTTTTTCTCTGATTTCAAATGCTCAGAAACACACAAAATCTCTCTGTCTCTCCTCTCTCTCTCTCTCTCTCTCTCCCCCCTGCAATTCCATATCCCCCCCTGCAATTCCATATCCCCCCCCCCTCGCTCAACAGGTAATTTGATGCAGGCTTCTGCTGGGTTGCTTATAGCCGTTCTGCAGGGTGTGCTTTTCCTCAAGACAACATAGTCTTGGCCTCTTGGCCTTATACAGCAGAGACCCATAACTGTGTTGTTACCAAACACATCTGTCCTGCCAGTAAAAACAAGGCACTGTAGCCAATATTTATCAAGGTCTTCACACCAAAGTTCAATTGAAAGGGATTGATCAAACTGTTAGCATTGCAAAATTGATTGTACCAAACAGCAGTTAACAGTTAGAATAAGTTTAGAGTTGCTTTACTATCGTAGTCCTTTGTTTGGAACTGCAGACTGTTTCACTGATTAACTTGTAAAATGTACAGTGGTATGTGCAACAATGTATAAATAAGGAGTGTCAGACACTGCCATGAGTGCAGTCTTAATTCAGTTACTCTAGCATTGATTCCAAATATAATCTACACTATATAAATATGGATTTAGGAAGAAATCGTGATCTTGACATGTAGCTCTGTTTTGAGTTGAAAATGTAGGCCTACTCAAACATAAATTGCCATTAGTGCATTCTGTTTTCTAAAATGGTGGGGGGAATACCAATTAAGTATTGTAAAACAGATAAGAAAATTTGAATACTTCATACAAGCCCCTGAAAGTATTATTAGGTTTGTTGGGTGTGTTTCTCCTTTCTGAAAAAATTGTAATAATGATAAATTGGAGGAAATAGCTTTGAGACTGTAGCCAGTTCTGTTTCCTGTATGACTTGCAGTTGCAGGAAAATCTGTATCAAAGGGTTTATCTTCTAGAGAGCACTGCGTCACCAAAAGCCATTAGCTTTAAAGTTTATTTAAAGTATATTCTTTCTTTTAATATTACCCTGGCAGGCAACCAGTGAACATAATAATAGTGTTCATTTAAACTTCACTGACACATATAGATTCAATTCCCAATGTCCCTGTCCAGTCTTACGTCACCTGAATTAAGTCCCCTAATCCAATTCAGTACCCTATAATCATCTCGCAAATAGCTCAGGCACGGTCTTCTCTGGACCAATACTGTATTGAGCTTACCCAATAAAACATGCAGGTATAGTAACCCTAATGATGGATCTGTACAAAAACAGTGTCCTCCAGTATTTGGTAATGTGTATCTACTGGTACTATTGGACTACTGCTCTGTTCTAAACTAGTAATAACTTTTGTTGATTTTCTTTAGTTGTTAAACAAATAATAATAAGGCATATCTGTCTGTAGGTCTTGGTAACTTGGCTAAAGTATTGTGTATACAAGGCCATGGAATTACTTGTATAAGCAGTACACACACATGCTCACTCAGAATTAGCCCCTTGTGAGGATGTTCAAGCAAGCATAATATTTAAAAAAAAATAAAAAGTAAGAATACATCTACCAAGTTACTGCGACTTACTGATTTTGATGTCCGAACTCCCTATGCGTCTGCACCCTATACTGGATCTGGAGAGGAAGGCGCCTATCTCTTATTAATTATGCATTCCTAAGTACTCTCCCACCCTGTTGATACAAGTTTCTTGAAGAGCATAACAAAGAGTTATCAAACTGGAGTGACACCCATCCATGGGACTGACACACCGAGAGATTGCCACCAGTCACTTGTTGAAAAGGATGGACCCTTCTGTGCATTTCAATATACCACTGGTTCATGACTTAGTGGCCTATGCAGGATTATATGTACTGCCCCTTCTAACAGTTTCACAGTAACATGCAGTTTTCCTGTGGTTACGCTTTGCATTTTTCATGGGTTTTTTGCAATGCTTACCTCTGCTTTACCATGCTTTTATTACAGTTGGCTTTGAGTTTACTATGGGAAACTTTTATAAGGGGCTGGCCCAACTGATTTTACAATGCATAGGGTTTCTCCACAGGTCTGAGAATGATGTGCTTTTTACTCCGATGTCAAACCTTCAGTGCCTAAACTATAGCTACTGAATGAACCAGAACTCTTTTTTTTTCCCCCATATACTAAGATTCAACACTTTAGAAAACCTTCCCCTCTGGAATAGTTTGAAAGGTAATTCAGTTGTAATAATTTTAATCTCAAGCCATTGCTGCAATGCTACAGGTGACACATCGGCTGTAAAATGTAATTGGAGTTATTTGTCCTAGTAGGAAAGTTTCACTCCAGCATGTCTTTAACTGAAACAGCAACCATTGCTGGACATTCATTTTCAACCTCATGGCAGTAGTGCTCCCTCTAGTGGAACTATGATAAACGCAATGTATCACTTAATCTGCTTTTTTCACATCTCCACATATTCTGCAAGAATAGGGATGGCTGACACTGGAACTAGATAGAATTAAATTAAATTGTAAAACAATGCACGTCTATTTTTGCCATTCTTCACATAATTTGTCCTCCTTGCTATTCAGACTGTACACTGAAAACATACATTGTTATTGTCTGCATGTGGTTTCTGGTTAACAGTCAGAAGGTTATGGTATTACTACACTTTTGCAAATACATTTTTTGTGAAGTATGCACAGTGTTTAAAACTTCCAAATTTGAAATGCAGCCACTGTGAAAATTTTATATATATATATATATATATATATATATATATATATATATATATATATATATATATATATATATATATATATATATATATATTAAGTATTGACTTTGTCACATATATTGTTCAGGATTGATATTGGTGGGAATGGGGCTGCCGAATCGGTGTTTGTATTCAGAGACATATAGTAATATCTGCATGGTACCTACAGCTGGGTTCATGTTGTGCACTTAATGTCTTGTGTTTCAGTAATCTGTAGCATTTTTCTTGTCTCAAAGGTCAGTGCATTGTTGCATAAAACAGGTAGTACTCCCAGGGGAAAAAGTGTAAATAAATTGTGAAAACAACCAAAAAGATTATTGTACAGTATACGAAACATAGTCTTAATGGATTGGAGAGACTTCAGTAGTACCTTAAGAGTACAATATTTAAATGACATCATAAAACAAGTCAGTGAAAAGGTATTACTGGGCTGGAGTAATAACTCCAAAGGTGAAAGCAGAGGACACACTGCAGTCGGTCATTAACAAGCCTGTAAAAGACAGGCTCATGTGGTTCAGTGTCTCCCCCTTCCATTCCTTTTCCATTAGGTGTGATTCTGCACTTTGCAAATCAATGCTAATTTAATCACCTCCACAGCTTTTAAGAACATGATCAGTTAAATGTTCACTGTGATTTACTGATATTGTATAGGTATTGAAATAATATACAAAGGGCAGAAGAAGAAAGATTAAACACTGCTGATGTTTGTTTTTGAATGCAGCTATTTTAAGAACTCAAATCTATAAGGCAATCAATATTATCCATTACCAGATGTTGGCCTCTGGGTGCTTATAGCATCAATGTAACATCAAATGAGACCCAATTTAAAGGTTGGGTTATATTTTACTTGTTAAATGCTGTACTAGTCACTGTTGCAGAAAGTTTGAGTAAAATGAAGAACGAATATCCCAACCAGTTGTTCTGCATTGATAGTAAGTGGATTAAGTTTAGAGTACCACTGCACTTACTAAAATAATTGTATTGATTTTTCTAACGAGGTAACTCCCAAAACAGCACAGGTTTTTATTTTGTGGTATGCTGGAGAATAGCTTAATGGTAATTTTAAGGCTGGGTTAACACAGGAAAGTATGATGAGTAGAATCCATTAAAATGCTTATAATAGGGTTCAAGGGTCTGTTGTGATGGGCCAGCAATCTCAGTGTCCCAGTTCAGCACGGAACTCAACGCACCTACATTATCTTCTCTTCTGTAAGACAGGCCAAGAACAAGCTGACCTCAATTTAAATAAGAAACTTTCCTCAGATTTGGGATGTTTACTGTACAGTAACTCTTTGTACCTCACACTGGGTTTGTTGAACGTATTCATCCATTACTTCAAACACTGTTGTAGAAAGATATTTTGTAGTACTTAAAGATTAGGTGTAGCCAAATATGTTTTTTTAACTTAAAACCAGGTTGGCTTATTTCAATTCTTTTACACAGTTTCAGGATATACATACAGTATGCAAGTTCCAAAACCGAGCAATATAAATCAAGCTACAAAGAAATTGGCCTTTGAAAGCTGTGTTTTGAATTCAAGCATTGGCTACCTGTGATTATATGGAGGAGTGGGGTGAACCTGGCAGAAAACTTAACCTGGCTACCATTGCCTAGAAATAATAATAAAACAGTTTATGTGTTTTTACGATTTTGTCTATTACAACTTTCTTAGAAATTGCAACACCCCTCGGAGGGCTTTATAGAAGATCCAGACTGTGGCCCCTCGCTCCATACGGACCCCTGCAGTGCATTATCAGTGCTTGGGGGTTGGATTTGCAGCTCTTGTTGCTTATAATTTATAATGGTGGTGGTGGAGGTGTTGGTGGTGGTGTTGTTGTTGTTGTTGTTGCTGCTGGTCCGGAAAGGAGATGAAGCTTTGACTGTCTGGCAGACTCCAGCACATGGCGCATTGTATTAAACTACTGAAGTAAAACACACAGGGAGGGGGAAACACACAGGGACAGAGTGAGAGCTAGGGGGAGAGAAAGAGAGAGAGGCAGGAGCATTAGAGATGCAGGCTGCATTTTGCTGGTGAAAAAACGGCTGAAACTCCGGGCCTCCATTGATATGGAAATGAGGCTCGCAGAGGAGAACGCACCGCCGTGCTGCTCAGAAGCACGCCAGGCAGAAGAAATTTGCATCCCAGGAATGCCAGGATATTGTTCCTCCACATTGTCAGCTTGTTAAAGGAGCGGTGAAAAAACAGCGTTCAGAATGACTCGCAGCGGGCTGTCAGGCAAGGTGGGGAACGTTATTATAGAGGCTTTTTTTTTCTTCTTTTTCTTCTTACTAATACATTTGAATTGCTTTAGAGAAAAATCACAGACAGTTGGGAGCTAAGAGGAACATGCAAATGTGGTGTTTTTGTTGGGAGTCTGTTTCTTAATTATTTATTTAAAGATTTGTTTTGCTGGAGTGCTGTATGATGCTGTGCCTTCAATTCCTCATGTCCTTTTTTTTTGTTTGTTTTTTTAAACGGTAACATTTTGTTACAATAACTAGAAGAATAATTGATGTCTGCAGTTAAGTGGCAGCTGCAATTAAGGAAAGGCTGGAGAGAAAATGTTGTTTATCATTTCTGGAAGATAGCTGGTTATTGTAATACAAAATCAGAGCCCTCATCAAAATCGGATTACATAATGGGGTGATCTTCAAAGGAGGATGACTGTAATCCCGGATTTCTGCAGTAGTAGGAACACAATTGCTCTTTTACTACTGTATATTACGTTATGAAAAGAAATTGAATAAGACTGTCTGGCCATCTGGTCGTCCGTACTGTATGCTGTAGTCCGGGAACTGGTTGGGTTCATTTATTTTCTTGCCTTGTTATTACGTAAGCGAATACTGGGGAAAAATGATTCCAAAATGTTGCCTCTTACTTGAATGCCTTGTTTACAAAGTAAACAAGGGAAGGTGAGGGGGTTTAGGGACTTTATGTTCTAGCAGTCTGTAGTTATGGAATGTAATATACAGTGTTGGAACAGTAGTGTTATTAGAGCTGAAATGAAATGAGTACTCCTACTGAATCTGGTGGTAGGTTATGTTCTGCTCTGAACATATTAGTGCATTCTGATGTCAATCCTTATAAAAGGTTACTTAGTTATGAGTATGTTGTAAAGTGTGTTGGGAGACATGGGAACAAATGACAGACCCAAATTGATCAGAGAAACCGTGGCTCCTGTACTCCTCTCTTTTTTTTATTTTATTTTATTTTATTTTATTTTATTAGGGGTCACATATTCAGTTCTGCTTCTTGGTCCCCTTGAAAAAGTCCCACCAGCACTGCCTCTCCTAATGAAGAGTAACAGAACTACCCCCCTACAGCCAGAATCCCCTCCAACACCTCCCCCTCGGATTCTTTCTCCTACCCCATTAACAGAAGTACTGACAAGTAGTGACCTGGCATCACTGTCCTTCACAGTGCATCCTTAGTGCAAATACTCAGTGTTCAGTAAACAAGCCAAAAGTCACATCACCGATATGTATAAAACATGCGCACGCTCAGAAGCACGTGCACACACACAGGTAGTGGAATTGGTTTCACATTCCCAGGAGATGCTGCAGTACTGTACTGCAGTGCACTTTATTGGGTGAGTGAACGCCAAACTGCCTTTCCAAGGTGAATTGCTTTGCTGCAGCGTTTCCCTTCACAGTAACCAATCTCCCTCCAGCAAAGGGTGAATGAGAAACCACAGCAATCTAGGGCCCCCAGTGAGAATTGTATTTTATTATTATTTTTATGTTTTATTTTTTTTCTCTACCAGATGGTGAACACTGTACTGGCATTTTTACAAATAAAAACTTATCAATGCTTGCATATCAAAACAAATGTATTTACAAAAAACAAAAGGCAAAACAAAAACAGCCAAGTCACTTTTTCACGGCACTGTATAGGGAAAAGTATTTGCCCCGTCTGATTTTCTGCATTTTTGTACATTTTTCACATTGTATTTGGTCAGATTTTTTTGTGGGTTGTAGTAGTATATAGAGGGAGTCTGAGAGAAAAAAATGACACAAGTTTGGTGCTTCTTTCATTTGTTTGGTATGCAAGGTAATCAAACATGCAATCTTCAGGTGTGAAAAAGTTATTGCCCCCCCCCCCCCCTAGTTAACTCAACCCAATTAAAGGGATAATTAGGGTCAGCTGTTTGAGTACTTTGGTTAACAACCAGGCCTGATTTGGGCCAGCCCTGCCCAATATAAATCTGACTAACTTTGGCCCTTACCATCAGAGTGAAGTTGTCAGCACACAGGTTCTAGAGGCACATCATGCGACGAACAAAAGAAATTCCTCCGGAAAAAAGTTACAAAGCCATTTCTAAGGCTCTGGGGCTCCATCGAACCACAGTCGGAGCCATATTGTCCAAATGGAGAAAGTTTGGGACAGTAGTGAATCTTCCCAGGAGTGGCCGTCCTGCCAAAATCTCTCCAAGAGCAAGGCGTAAAATCGTCCAGGAAGTCACAAAGAACCCTAGAACAACATCCAGGGATCTGCAGGCCTCTCTCGCCTCGACTAAGGTCAGTGTTCATGACTCCACCATCAGAAAGACACTGGGCAAAAATGGGATTCAAAAATGGGAACTTTTTGGCCGACATGGGCCCTGTTATGTCTGGCGAAAACCAACCACTGCATTCCACAGTAAGAACCTCATACCAACGGTCAAGCATAGTGGTGGTAGTGCCTTGCCATCATTGAAGGAACCATGAATTCTGCTCTGTATCAGAGAATTCTACAGGAGAATGTCAGGCCATCCGTCCGTGAGCTGAAGCTGAAGCGCAGCTGGGTCATGCAGCAAGACAATGATCCAAAACACACAAGCAAGTCTACATCAGAATGGTTGAAGAACAAGAAATTTAAAGTTTTGGAATGGCCTAGTCAAAGTCCAGACCTAAACCCCATTGAGATGTTCTGGCAGGACCTGAAACGAGCAGTTCATGCGTGAAAACCCACAAATGTCACTGAGTTGAAGCAGTTCTGCATGGAGGAGTGGGCCAAAATTCCTCCACAGTGCTGTGAGAGACTAATCAATAACTACAGGAAGCGTTTGGTTGCAGTTATTGCTGCTAAAGGTGGCGTAACCAGTTAGAGTCTAAGGGGGCGATTACTTTTTCACACGGGGGCATTGGGTGTTGCATAACTTTCTTAAATAAATAAATAAAATATGTATCAAATTTTGTGTTATTTGTTCACTCAGGGTCCCTTTTATCTAGTATTAGGTTTTGGTTGAAGATCTGATAACATTCAGTGTCAAAAATATGCAAAAATGCAGAAAATCAGACAGGGGACAAATACTTTTTCACGGCACTGTATGTGTGACTTTGAAGGCAAGATAACAGCAACTCATAATATTGTTCTGGAGCTCTGGTACTGTTGCTGAATGTGCTGTGCTTGAAATTCATGTATTAAGCTTGGATGTAAAAGTATTTTTTTTTTACACAGAATAACCACCACATAAAAACATTGGTATCATCAAAAGTCTAAAATTTACCATGATAGTGCACATTTCATATGGATGTTTAGGTCCCTCTTGAAATAAAAACATGAGTACAAGAAATTGAGTTGTTAACCAGTGCTCAAAGATGGATCTACCTTTACTGAATAGGGCTAAAATCACCCAAGCCCCTTTTCAAAATAGAGAATGGAAAATACCTGGCAAGGGTGGTAGGAATCTCCAGCTGTGTTATACTATGCTGTACTTTTACAGCTAAGCACAAAAACATATGCATCATTTTTTTTTTTTTTTAATAAGAGGTGATGCAGACTTTGATCAGGAAATAGGCAGGTTGTACTCTTAAGTTACTTAAATGGTCCTGTTCTCTTCTGTATTCCAGGCTCCCATTCCAAAGAGCGTTCTGATCCCCATCCCGATTTCCAAGTCAACGGTGTCGAGATTCAGGAACAGCGTGGAAGGCCTCAACCAGGAGATCGAGCGCATCATCATCAAGGAGACTGGGGACAAGGATGAGCAGCTCATTGTAAGTTGTATCTAATAACCCTACCCTTTCCACTAGGCACAAAGCCCCCAGCCGCATTGAGGTTCTATCAATGTATAGTACTGCTAATTTGAACCTAAACAAAAGAGAAATATAAAGAAAGCAAATTTTTGTCTCGTCTGATCACAAAACCTTTTTCCACATGTCTGCAGTATCATCTACATGCTTTTTCGCAAACTCCATACGTGCTTTAAGGTGAGGCTTTTTGAGTAATGGCTTCTTTCTTGCCATCCGTCCATACAGGCCAGCTTTGTGTAGGGGCCGGCTTATTGTTGATGTGTGAACACTGACTCCCATCTCAGGCACAGAACTTTGCAGATCTCTCAAGGTCATTATTGGCTTCAGAGTGACATCCCGAACCAGTTTCCTGCTTGCCCGGCTGCTCACTTTGGGAGGGCAACCTTATCTGGGTAGTGTCTGGGTGGTAGGATGCATCTTCCACTTTAATGATGGACTTCACTGTGCTGAGAGGGATAATCAGTGCCTTTTGAAATGTTCTTGTACCCTTCTCCTGCTCTGTGCCTCTCTACCACTTTATCCCTGACTTGTTTTGAAAGTTGGATCACTATGTGAGTTGCAGCTTGAAAGTCTTTATATACCTGAGGGAAATTATCTACAAGTTAAACCACTTTGAGTACACACAGGCTGAAACCATTTCACTAATTGTGTGACCTTTCAAACAAATCATTTGCACCCGAGCTGATTTAGGGCTGCAGTAGCAAAGGGGTTGAATACTTATGCAACTGAGATTTAATCAGTATTTCTCTGTAAATCTTACGTATTTATATTCTATGTGTATTTTTTAACTTTATCAATATGGAGTAGTTTGTGTAGATTCTACACGTAAAGTCTAATTTGAAAGCGTCGTGGAGTACGCTCAGGTGCCAACAAAATGTGAAAACTTTGCAGGGGGGTGAATACTTCTGCAAACTACTGTATGTATGTATGTATGTATGTATGTATGTGTGTATGTGTGTTCTCTGTTCCCTTTATTTTAAACTTGCTTTCTTTAGAGTCATTATGCAGCAGTTATCTACCAAGTCTTAGCCCTGTAACAACCACAGAGTATGGGGAATATAATGTCCTAAAATGCCCTACGCAGTAGGAAAGTTCAGCTCCCAGACTCACTCCTGTCTCCTCCTACAGCCCCAGGACATCCCGGATGGGCACCGGGCCCCACCCCCCCTGCCGCAGCGCAGCAGCAGCACGCGCAGCATCGACACGCAGACCCCCTCCGGGGTGGATAGGAGCAGCAATAGCAGCAGTCGCTCACAGTCCATCTCACCCACCTTCTTCACCATCTCCAACGAGGGCAGAGAGGAGAGCCCCGGCTCTGCCGACGACCTGCTCACCGACGGCAGGGAGAAAGGTACCCCAATCAAGCTAGCTAGCTCCCTGGCTGCTTCTGTCTTCCAACATGCCCGTTTACAGCACAAGGTTGGCTTCAAGTGCATAACTGCTCCCCGCCTAGCATGTCCTTTTCAAGTGGTTCAGTTTATTTCCTAACTGCAGTTCACTGGGTGTGCCAATGATTAAATTAATGTGCGTCCGGTCCATAGTAGTTAAAGGAGACCCATGACTGAACTAAAGAATTAAAACAAATTAATAAATACAAAAACAATTACTTACAGTATGCTTTATGAACACTAAACACACTCTCATGACAGACCTGCTCACCCACAGTACTTGAGCTCTGCATGTTTTTACCGCAACCTTCTATTAAATCATTCTTTGGTATAATCTTTGCAATGGCTTTTCATAAACTGCACTGTACCCTTCTTCTTCATGTTGCAGACTGTGGAAACAGTTCCCCGCTACCCAAGTACGCCTCATCCCCAAAGCCGAACAACAGCTACATGTTCAAACGGGAACCTCCGGAAGGCTGTGAGAGGGTAAAGGTCTTTGAAGAAACATTGTGAGTGCTCTTAAGAATTCCAATATTTGAGGAAGCTAAATTGATTTTGTATTGATAAATTAATTTTGTATTGGCATTTTGATCATAAACTCTGCTATGAGTGTGCAATAATGTGAATCTCACTACCACAATATTCACAGAAGAGGGAATATGCACCATTAGTGCCACAAGCTAGTTCAACTAGAGCCCCGCGCCCTGTTCTATAGTCTTAATATTGAGATAATAGTATAGGATACATATATTTACACATATAATGTACCATAAAGGGTCATTTCATTAACTTTGTGGGAAATACTTATTACATTTTGAAAGCATACAGACCCCATGGTCTCCTATTGAGAATGTTTATAAATCCTTCAAAAGGTATTCCCCCACCCACAGCTTATTCATTCGTACATACGTGGTAATTAAATATAACATTTTGATGACCTCAAATATTATTTTGTTGTAGGCCCAGGCAGCTACACGAGATTCCTCCATTCTACTGCCCAGACAAAAACAAAGTGAACTTCATCCCCAAGAGTGGCTCTGCCTTCTGCCTGGTGAGCATCCTCAAACCCCTCCTGCCCACACAGGACTTGACATTCAAGGGCTCCGGCCACAGCCTGATCCCCACAGGCATCATCCCCACTGTGATGCAGCCCATTCCCATGGCAACCGTAGCCAGCAATGGGGAGCAGGAGCGCATCTCCCGCGGGACCAGCACAGCCAGCCAGCAGCCTTTGCTCCCCAGGCACATAGAGGAGCCAGAGAGCTAAAATACAGCGCCCCCGGCAGGCAGAGCACCAGAACTACATTTCATCAGCATCACCTCTCCTTTCTGAACATGTTGCATATCACTCGACTGAATGTACTCCATTTCCAGGCACGGATACCTGTGGTTTCTTTTCTTTTTGAACACTGGTACAGTTGCTGGAAGATTCTAAGGAAGTAATAAGTGGATAAAGCATTGGGTTTCTTAAGTAGAACTGTACTCAAGTTCATCAAGCCTAGTGTTGTCCTTTAAGAGACTATAGTGTTAAAATAAAGGGAAAAACAAAACACAAGATGTGAACTACAAACCTGTTAACATTGTTCCAACCATAACATTGACTGGGAGCTGTATTTTGTCACATTTTGCAGAGCTGCCCTTTAGTAATGGTGTACATCTGTCGGTGGATGCAGGGTCGTTACTGAGACAAAAGTAAAAGGCAAGGTAGACCAAAAAGAAAATTTTGAATTAACACAGAAATATATATATGTAATGTATGTAATTAGTGAAGGTAGAGTCTCTACGGTAATACAAAAGTTCAAAAATCTTTGATCCAAACATTCAGTTTTAATGGCTTACCAAAAAAGTTTCTGTAGTGACATTCATAGTCGCACTCCAGACAAACAAACAACGATTTGACACTAACGTGTTTTCATCAGGTTCACATTAACAGAGAACAATGTGAACTTGATGAAGACACATTAGTGTCAAAACACATTGGTTTGTCTGTCTGTTTTTAAAGTAGGGCATTCAGTTTGATTTTATTTTTGACCTGCATATCGCTAACTCTACCAAGGACTGTTTTACAACATCACCATTTAGTAACATGTATTAGGAAGAATGGTCTTCATTTAAGCAAAATGAAAATGGAGGAAAAAACTTTTTTTTTCTTCTGGTATTTGACTCATACACTTGGAGCGTCCCCACTACTGGGAGTAAGGTATTTGCTTTGCTGTTTTATGGTGCAAAATACTGCAGTGGATCAGCTGTCACCGCTGGGAACCATATAATCTACTTACTGTCTCTTAAAACAGTATAGAATACCATGAATCAAAAGACACTCTTCTATCTCATGGTCTTTTTGTAAAAATGAACAAACTGCATGGAGAACCAAGTGGGTGTTTCATGCCAAGACTGCTACTCTAAGTCAACTGCTTGTCTCTTTTAAACTGCTTGTTGATACCAATTGAATTGTTAAAGCACTCCTTGAATAAGCATTTATTTGGGGGAGATCTATCCCATGATAAAACATAAAGGTGACTCCATGCAAACTCCATCTTGTTGAAGTTGCTCACCAGCCACTACTGAATCTGTCTTTGCAAGCTGTTTTGTATAGTAAGTGTTAATCGTAGGTTGAGCCACTGGTTGTCAAAAGGTCAGTCAGTGGAGTTTGCTGCTATGAGATAATGAATCGGGCAACAAGAGGAGGAATTGTGGACCGCAGATTAACCATCCATGGAAAATCAAAATTTCAAACATTGTACCAGATGACCATATTGATGTCAGGCTACTGATTTTAAAAAAAAAACTATTATGCCGTTTATACAACCAAGTTTTCTGATCATGTGCAAGTTTGGTTGTACTGTGCTATAGCAGAGATGGACAAATAGGTATACAGTAAAATATTCAATATTTCAGTTAGGGGTGCAAGTCATAGTTGTCATGTATAAAATAGTTGGTTATACAACTTAATTTGAGAACAAAGAGACAACACACACTTGATTAAAATAAATCCAAATTCAACTGTATTTATTCATTTTTACTGTTGTCAATATGGCCTGTTAATACTAGCACCCCAACTAACTAAATTAAACCAGAGGCCATGATGTTCGGGAAACATAAAATCCATTTACCATGGCAGCCTGACATTGCAGTGCTCTCCGCTGAACAGAAGACTTTTCTGAGTCATTGGGTGTTGTTAGGTAGAAATGGCAATCAAACATTCTGCAGCCCACTCAATTTGGTAATCAGCCAGCCTGAAGAATCCATCATCACTAAAGTGTTGGCGCTCCCCTGGAAGACAGGTAGTGATTCTAAATATTCCCTACCTAATTAATCTGCCTGCCATGACTTGTAGTAATTTTTTTAAATCTAGGCAATTTGTAATCATGATTGTTGTGCCCTGGATGCTCTTCTTCCTGTTTTTACTACCTGGAACAGGCTGGGTATAAAGCACATCAATGATGTAGGGGGCTATTTTCAAAACTTTCCACTAAAAAATTAAATTGGTACCATTTTGTTCTAAAGAACAAGAAAAACACATATTTAATGCTACAAAATGAGTGAGAAGTAACTTAAAGAATACTGCAATGCCACTCAGCAGTATTTCTGGTTTTCCATCATAAGAGTAAAAAGCTTCCACAGTAAGTACCTGGATATCAGAAAACAAGTGCTTTACTATACATAAATATGTGGTCATTAGACCCATACAAACCTGCACCTGATTTGATTTTCCGACAACCAATGTAGAGAAGGTCTTTAATCCTGGCCTTTATGGCCTGCGGCTGTAAAAGGTGTAATTTGGGACGGGGAAATATAAAGGTGTGTTACAGATACTGAGGACATTGTCTCTCTCAAAGGAAATCTTAAGTCAATAACTGCTGCATGCCATCATAATGACAGGGTCACAATTAGTTTGATTCTCTGGGTGGGCGGCCATTTCACAACTTGAGTGAAAAAACACTCTGGCCTTACAGTCACTGCCGCCCCATTACTGTATGTTCACAAGATACACAAGAGCTTGTTTTTGTACTAGAGAAACATTCAGGTTTTTCTTAATTATGCAGTGGATGAATTGTGATACCAGAAATCCAGTCTCGAAGTGTCTTATCATGTTGTGACAGGGATTCTTAAAATATCCTCTAAATGATATATTAGAAGCAAAAAGAAAGAAAAAAAAAAGTGTGCAGCTTGTTTCCTTTTTGCCTGTCTCTGAAAGGTAGAATTAAACCATGCTATAATGAGTAAGACTCAGTTCAAGGAATCAAGAGTCATCCCACCTTTTAGAATTGCTGGGGAAAAAAAGACTTTCTTCTTATGGCACTTTGCTGTTCAGTGATTTCAGTTCAAAAGGGGAGGCTGGTGGGGTAGCTGTTTTGTTGGAGCAGTTGCTGTGGGACAAAGTCAGTGGACAATTTCATTCATGAGCTGGCTGGTCTCAGTACTACTGACTGATGTGGCAGTACTGGGGATTTCTAAATACCAAGATTCCAATGCACTCTATGGCACAGGGTTTAGGTGCCTCTCCAGCTGCCTGAACAATTGGTCCATGCAGGTTCTCTAGAAAGGCTCCTACTCCTTTTCCACTTGAGAGGAGAGGGGAGAGTATGGGAGTAAAATCACTGCACTTGGAGCAGATTAGTAAGTTACCATCTTTGTTTTTGCTATATTGGTGAAACCCATTGTTATGTAAGGTTTCAGATGCATTTTGATTCCAACATTTTCATAAAATACCTGTTTGAACAAAGTACACTATACAGAATTATATTTGGGTTCATTCAGATTTTTAAGCCAATAGCTACTGGATTTAATCCATCTGTTTCTTTTAGTGATAAAAGTAACAGGTCTATCAGGTACCATTTCTTTATAATATAAAAAAAGACACTGGACTAAATTGGGTCTGGATCTGTAAACACAATAAAATGCACTGGATTTAAAATGTTCAAGTGGATTCTTTTATGCATTTGACAGAGTGTAATTTGTGAACAGAAAGCAGAATTTACCTATTTCAATTAGGGAATTTCTTTTTTTTTGTGACTTTAACAGCTTGGAAGTGGAAATGCCAAAATGTTTGTTACCAGTCCTAAGTTGATCATTTACATTCATACCAGTCTTATTATTTTATGCTACAATTATCCACATTACAGTCACAGCTAGGCCAGTTTTTTAACCACAATAGCATTCCTGCTTTCTAAGTTATATTACATTTAGAAAATTTCAATTGATATTGGCCAGAAAAGGGAATACTGACCCAAATGTTTTTATTTATTTCTCATAGCTTATTTATAATGCTGAATCCGTGACCCTGGCGACAGTTCAAGTTTGGTCTTGTGGTTTCATACATTAGCAATAAACTCAAACGTTTACATTTTAAACGAGAGACGATTTATGGTGTTGGTATTATAGTTGTAGGTAGACCTTACATGGTTATCAACCATGTCAAATTCAGTGTATGAAATGTTAAGTTCTCTACTGTAAATAGTCTCTATACTGTATATAAAATACATTGCTCCTTTAAAAAACAAATACTGTATATAAAATACATTGCTCCTTTAAAAAACAAACTAGTTCCTTGCCTTCAGAAAGATATACTTTTGCATGTAATAAGTTGCCTTCATAGTGGTGTTCTAACTTGACAACATCTTTAGGATATCGAAACTGGGTGGGTGGGGGTCAATTGGCTAAACATTGCAATTTACCTTACTGCTATGAAAAAATGAATATGTTGAGGCTTTAACTAGGGTTAATTCAAAACCATCTGCAACTCATTTTCTAGCTTTCCACAGAGGACTTTTGCAAACAACTTTTTCTGCAACAAACTAGAATCTTAATTTTGAAACTGTATACAAAGAAGGGGGTTCAGGGTACAAAAGTGGCACTCCTAAGGTACAACCTCTTAAATAAGTGCAATTTTGAAGATCCTTGGTGGACAGTCATAACTTTACTTTATTAAAAGGTATAATTTGCCAGTTATAATATTGCAGAATGGATGATTTAGGTAATACAGTGCACTCTGTTTATAAGAATCAACAGCATATAGTGATCAAAACCACAGGGACAAAATCATTCCTATATTATCCAATGTAAAATAATCTGCTTGTAAGAATCAAGAAATCCGCTTAAAAGAATCATTTTGGGGTAAACTGACTACATGTAATATGGTACTGTGTCAAGTGCAATGACATGTACAGCCAATAAAGCTGTTTTTGAATTCAATCACGTCTCACACGATTAGGCACGTACACAGCGTGGATTGTGCAGTGATGCAGGAAACACTGCATTGTTTGTAATCAAAAGGTGACTGCACCACAGCATTGTGCAAGTATGTTTTTTATCTCTTAGTGAAAATGTGTTTCAATAAAGTGAATACACATTCATTGAACACATACAGAATACAGCTGTGTTATTGTGTGATATCCAGGACGGATGCAAGTCTTATAAACAGAGTGCACTGTAGCACAAAGTGACGGTCCTGAGGACACCAGCAAAGTGACAATGTATTTTTTTTTTGTTGTTATCTGACTTTAGGAGGAACACAGCAACAAGTATTACTTTAGACCAGTGGTGCACAACTCGGTCCTGGAGGGCCGGTGTCCCTGCAGGTTTTTATTCCAACTGCATCCTAAAGTACTTTATTGGACCTTATTAGAAGCTTAATTGGTCCAATTAACTAATTTAGGGTATGGTTAGAACAAAAACCAGGAGGGACACCGGCCCTCCATGACCCGAGTTGTGCACCACTGCTTTAGACAATGGAAAATACAAACTTAAAATGCTGTACAGGGGCTCCCGAGTGGCGCATCCGGTAAAGGTGCTCCACGTGGAGCGCAGGATGCGCCCTATAGCCTTGTGGTCGCCGGTTCGAGTCCAGGCTATTCCACTGCCGACCGTGGACGGGAGCTCCCAATTGGCCGAGCGCCGCCTGGGTGGGGAGGGCTTAGGTCAACCAGGGTGTCCTCGGCTCACCACGCACCAGCGACCCCTGTGGACTGGCCAGCGTCTGCGGGCTTGCCTGTAAGCTGCCGACGCTGTAGCTCTGGGTTGGCTGCATGGCGGGCCTGCAGAGTGAAAAGAAGCGGTCGGCTGACAGCACACGTTTGAGAACAGCGCTTAGTTGTCGCCGCCTCCCGAGTCAGAGCGGGGGTGGTAGCGGTGAGCTGAGCCTAAATACAATCGGCCATTTCAAATTGGGAGAAAAACAGGGTAAAATCAATTGGCAACTACTAAATTTAAAAATAAATAAATGTTGTACAAGATACTACTGAGAGCGCTTGGATAGACAAAACCTCACAGAAAGGATAAAGAACAAACAGTTGTTGTTTGCATCTGCGGGAAACTGAAATTTGATTTTTCAGACAATTAAATTCTGCCTGCCAGCAAAGCGTATGTAATTTCCATTAGTGAGGTATTGTGTGTAGTGGAAATGTTTTATTATTTTTATTTATGCAGTAGTAGGTTTCAAATCTGTTGGTACAAGTACATTCCCAGACAGTGTCTTTGCAAGACAGTTTTGATATCTGTTCTTTCGGGGCGATGTTCAGTGTGTGTCTGGAATGGTGTTGAGTTACTGGTGGTGTCTTCAATCTGCTTAGTTTGAAGGCAAACATGCGATCAGTCTTTCTGAAAGAGGGCTCAGTACTGTATTAAGGAACTTCAGTTCAGGTATGGGAGCATGATTCAAACTGAAAAACCATTATAAGGCAAGAATGGAAGTGTGTAATAGTGTGTTTTCTTTTATTTGTTCAACATTTATTATGTTGTGCTTTATGGATACAAAGTACTACTTGAGTGGTCCATGGCTCTAGAAAAGAAAAAAAAGAAAGAGTATGGACTATGGCTTCTTACTTGTTTTACAAAAACCTGTTAACATTTCCAAGGTGACAAAAAAAATGTAAAAAAGTCTGCTTGATTCTTATCACTTGTGACTGCTTTTGTAGTTCTGTTCTCAGGAATATAAAAATAAAAAACAGCATTTCATTCAAATATATGAACTACTTGTGTGTGTGTGTGTATGTGTGTGTGTGTGATAGTTGTAGTCAAAAGTTTACATACCCCAATGGACATTTATAATTTCTAGAAATTTCTCAAACAAAGAATTTTAGGAAAAATCTTTTGTAGCAAAAGTTTTGCTTTTGTGGATGAGGAAAGAAAGTTACAAAAAATAGATTTATTTATTTCAGCATTTTTTTTGCAAAACTCAAAATGCTAATTCAAAAATATTCATACTGTTTGATGCTACGATGTCTACAAGATGCTAGAAATTTCAACAGGATAATGCAGAACCTAATTCTAAAAAAAAAGTCTAGAAAATGCTGGATTATAGGTGAACATTCTTAGAGAGTATAAAAGGGTTAGGTATAGGATGATTGCTGTCATTACCAATGTCAATATGGGACAAAGTAAATAGCTATCTAAAGACCTTAGGCAGACAATGATTAAACTGTCATGAAGCTGGAGGATACAAGAAGATTTCCAAGCATTCGAGTATCCCAATTTCAACTTATGTTTCTATTATCAAGAAGTACACAAGACTCATGGTACTGTCACAACGCTTCCTCTGTCTGGAAGAAAGAAGGTTCTTTCACCATTTCAACCATAGGTCGAGTATTGCATGGTGAAGGTCTCAATGGTCGTAGGCCAAGGAAAAAGCCACTCTTAGGAAAACGGACAATCACTTAAAGTTTGCAAAACAGCATTTGAAAGATGAATGAGTTCTGGTCAAAAGTTTTGTGGAGTGATGAAACAAAAAAAAAAACAATCGAGGTATTTGGTCACACTGATAGTCGTTATGTTTGGAGAAAGTCTGGTGAGGCGTACAAAGAAAACAACACCATACCTACTGTCAAGCATGGAGATGGTAATATCCTTCTACGGCAGTGTTCCATCTGGCCTGTCGGATGTCAGCTGCATTGCGTTTTTCAAGAAAATCACTCATTTCTTTTTTTTTTTTTTTTAATGTGAAACAACTAAATGAGCTTTTAAATCGTCCGAGTCTTTATTTTCTCATTAAATGCAGAATGAAGAATGTTAAAATGAGAGCACAACATTTTAATAAATTAGTCTGTATTAATGTTAATGCTGTAGCATGCATGGGGGAAGGCAGCAGCAGGGCTGGTAGGTGATGTAATCACACACAGGGACATAAGCCCTATATACCTTGCAAAGGAGCCGGCTCTCTTGTACAGCGGTATCGGCGCTATGCTTTAGTGCGAGAGGTCCTGGGTTCGCGCCCGCCCTCCGCCTGTGTGTGGATTGCCTCACCCTGTGTGATGCGCCTGCCTGCGTTAACTGAGATCGCTATAATACAATTACGAGTAGTGATTGTAATAAAGTGTGTCCTGCATTCATTCTTTTTTAAATTATAGATTAAATCGCTTATTGCACCCTTGTTTGCATGCAGTTTCTTCGTTCTGCATGCATGAAAACATTAAACCAATTTTAAATGGCTAGCAGGGATCAATCGAATTCTTAAACGGTGAAGAAAACATCAGGGAAAAACAGGGAAAACAACAATCCTAAATATAATAAAAA
This sequence comes from Acipenser oxyrinchus oxyrinchus, assembly GCA_030684275.1. NCBI lineage: Eukaryota > Metazoa > Chordata > Actinopteri > Acipenseriformes > Acipenseridae > Acipenser > Acipenser oxyrinchus. The sequence goes on along the minus strand of CM060257.1, from coordinate 18,155,541 downwards.
ATATCTAAGTTATATTTACTAACCCCTAATAAAGTTAATTAAAAAAATGACCACTTACAACTAGCGTTTCTAGTGGCAAATCACACGACCATTTCCACTGTGGATTATTGTGTGAGATCATCAAAGTCATGGTAAATGACACAAACTGCACCGATCTCAAAGACATCCAGCTGCACAGAACTTTGTGCACAGCAGTGATAAATTCAGTCCTGGAGCTATGCTTTTTAATGGTTTTAGTTTTTTTCGGGAAGTAGGTAGGTTTTTGTAACAGTAGTTGTCCTTCATTACAAATGCTAGTAACAAATATGCACAGTCGCCGCTATCTACAGGGTATTTGTGTCCCCTCACAAGGGATATTTAAATATTGACTCCTCTCCTGTGACTCCTGTCTTTCCTTAAGGTTGCTGTTTAAATGCTTGCTGTTCACCCTGGTCCACTTCTGACACTGAAAATGATTTGAATGTATTTTGTAACAAAAAATATTGGCCAATCATCTGAAACCCTCCGCTGCAAAACTTGGGTTAAGAGCAACCGGATGGTCCAACACGACAATTCAAACACACATCAAAATCTACTTCAGAATAGTTAAAGACTATAAAATCAAGGTTCTGGAATGGCCTAGTCACGGTTCTGATCTAAATCTGATTGAGAATCTTTGGTATGATTTGAAGAAGGCTGTGCACAAGAGAAGTCCTCGGAACTTGAATGAACTGGAACAATTTTGCGTTGAAGAAAGGTCCAAAAAAAAAAAAAAACTATGCCAAAAGCTCATTGACAAATATCCTACTTGTTTAAAAGAGGTTATTATTGCTAAAGGTGCCTCAACTAGCTATTAATTTAATTTTCCTTGTCAGGGTATGAATACTTTTGAATTAGCATTTTGAAATTGCTGAAATGAATAATTGTAGACATCCATTTCTTGTAACCTTTTCTTCATCAACAAAAGCAAAACTTTTGCTACGAAAATATTTCCCCTAAAATTATTTGTTTTCAAGAAATTATAAATTTCCATTGGGGTATGTAAACTTTTGACTACAACTAGATATAGAGAGCTAGATAGACACACATCCATACAATTCCAGCAGGGCGATTTTGTTTAACACTGGGATCAACTGGAAAAAATACTTTCATATGCATGATATTGTACATACATTTAATGAGAAGTTGACTGGTTAGGAAACTGAATGTGTCTGATGTTTGTTTAACACACCTACAAAAGAACCTCTAAGGTACTGCACAATTATTTCATATAATGCAATTTATTGTCTGCAGACGGGTGTCGGTGTAAAAATGCAGAGAAAATGCCACAACGTCATAGAATACAAAATGTAATCTCTGGTGGTGAAAACTGCACTGGTCATTATTGACTCCCTAGCGTCCTGCTTCAGGTCAAAGGTCACTTCACTCCCAGGTACATGTACAGAAATCCAGTGTTTTTCACTTCAATAATAGCTACATGACAGAAAGACACACTGTGTAGCATGTGGTCGATAGAGAGCGAGTCCTCCCAGGGCTGTCTGGCCAGCAGAGTTACAGTTTTTGACTGCAATTTCCTGATCTACCTTTTCCCAAACCAGACCTATGTCTGACATTTCTCTGATGTCTTCAGTGCCTTCTGAAAATATTTTGACAAGGAAAATGCAGAAACAGCTTTGGCTGCACCAGCTATCAAAGACCAAACACCCACTACATTTTTCCTCTCCATTTTTTTAGTGGTGATTTTACTTCACACATTAAGCAGCCAGGTAACCCGTGTGCATGCATTGATGATATACCACTCAAACATAAAAGATTTAAACTTGCAAAGCATTATTCACTTTTATCTTCTTTTAAGCAGGTTAAATGGTCTTGCAACATTCAGTGAATGATTATACTGTGAAAATAATTACTGTGGTTAAATGGATGTAAACAAAATGTAAAAAAGACAAGCAATTACATTAGTAAACTCAATCGCCAATTTTGCAAAGTAAATACCCCATTAAAATATGTTCTTTTTAATTCCCATACTAATCTGTATTTGACTACCTACTACATTCAAAGCAATTTCCTAAAAAAACTAGAGACTGGATGCAGTATTCATGTACTGAATAAATAGCAGATGAAGACTGGTTTTGGAATGTAACTTGCAGCCCAATATTGAAAAAAAAAAAATGTCATTGTTCTTTGTTTTAATTAGTCTAAAAAAACAAACAAAAAAAACCCACCTGCTATTACAGCGTTCTCCAGCAGGAGACTCTACATCTCAGTAGACACTGCAGGCAAAGGAACACTGTACTCTGATCACTTCAGAGTGAGATTAAACCTGAAAACATAATTGCACAATATCCTTGAAGTCAGACTCCAAGGCAAGGACATTAGACAGACAGCAAGATCAAACCGTGTCACATCACATTAAATCATTTTCAAAATCAATGTGTGCTAGAGACAAATTGCTGAAAGGCTTACATTTTAATAGAGATTATATATATATATATATATATATATATATATATATATATATATATATATATATATATATATATATATATATATGTATACAGAGATTCCAAGATAAATTCTTTACAAAGTTGAAGATCTAAATAAACACAAGGACTGTTGGATTTAAATAGGTATATAAATACAAAAGTGTTAGAATACAGTTTACATTCTTTCCAGTGTTAACAGAAAAACACAGCAATTTGAAAACTGCAGCATCCCCCTTTCTTCCCATAAAAAAAAATCAAAATGTTGAACACAAGAATTTTCATTCAAACTAAACACCAAGTACCATAAAAAAAAAAAAAAAAGTTTATTTCCAAACATACAAAAGAAAAGTAATACTGCAGCTTTAAATTGCAGTTGCACAACAAAAACACTTGAAGGGTCAGCTCTTTGTAAAACATGTTCCACTATGAAGGACAGTGTTGAATAAATAACTGCATCAAATGAGGAGAATGTGACATCATAGACACCCAGAATTCTGTGTTCACCTAAATCCTAAAAGTTCTAAATCGTTACTGCAGTCTTTACATGTGCACACGTTTTATTTGAAATGGGTTCAGGATAAATGCAGCCCTCTTGGGAACCTGTGGTGTGTCACTGCAGATACTGCTGTAAATCAGGTACATGGAGAGAACTTCATTTTATATTAAGTCCCTGCAAATATACACTGTAGTAGTACTGAAATCCTCCCAAAAATAAACATCTTAAAGTACTTATTAACCTAGTCTCTAATATGGTGTTCTCATCCTGGCTGCAGCATACAAAGTGGTAATGTGCCAATTTAAAATGACAGCAACATGTAGTACTTGGTCATACTTTTTAGGGGACATAATCCCAGTCTTACTTAAAACATCAGAGCACAAGTATAGGTAACAGTTAGTGGTTATACAGTGAAAACATGCCCTTTTGTAACAGTTCAATGGATTAGGTAGTGCTTACAGAACATGTTTTATAAACAGATGCTGTACCTTCAATATTTCTTCTTCAGGCACCAAAATAACAAAAAACAACAAAGAACATTTCAATGTACACTTCAAACACAAGTTGTTGTCCCCAAATTGTAACAGCACAACATCCTTTAAAATGAATCGCCCCTCTTTTTAACCAATAATATAATGTAACCAAACTTCTAGGTTGTCTGTTTGAACAGTAATACAGCCAGGAAAGATGCCTTTGACATATTTAGAAGTGCTGTGCATAATTGACTTGCTGTATTAAGTACAGGCAAGCCAGGTCATATAAGAAAGGAGTCCTCAGAAGCCTGTAACTGCAGATCTATTACCAAGTCTGATGTCAAATGTATTTTTGGTAATAAACAGAGAAACGGTTAACGTTGTTCACAAAATACCTACTCCCCTAACAATAATGAATTTTTAATTTTGGCAATAATAAAAACAAAACGTTTCTAAAGCCAAAACTTATTTTTCCACTGTTCTCCCAGCCACGGAAGCAATTGGGAGGAGAGATGTGTGCTTGCTTTTTTTTTTTTGGAATGTGTTCAGTTAAGGGCAGTTTTAACATTAACACCACTTTCTAATCTACCATGTCAGCCTTTCTAGCCTTCAAGTTCTGATTTCTAGTTTAGTGCATAGCTTCATTTCAGTTAATCAGTTTCTCTGTTTGAAGACACAGAACAACAAAAAAAAGGCAAATGATCCATAAAAATATCAGTATGCCTTTTCAGTCCAGTGTTTCTATGTGTGTTTTGAGACCATGTTCCAGTTATAGTTAATGCATTATGCTATCACCTAGCATGTAATATTTTATTGATTGATTTATGGTAAGTGTTTATTTTGAATTAGACTTGTAAAATACATCTACAAACAGAGAGGTTTAAACATTAAATTAGTAATATACTAAGCCAGCCACTGTGCATTCTGGCAACTTTCCTGGCAAAAATCTGAGTCAACAAATGTCATCTGCTTCAAGGCAGGTTTCCTGAAAAAGACGTTTTGGAAGGGATTCGAGAATCTATACTGACCCACAACACAGATTGGACAAGCAAATTCAACCAGAAGCACACCCCTGTGTTAATGAATGAAGTCTGGACTGAAAAGGCATAAAAAACAAACACAAAAAAAACACATCTCTAAAACAATAACTCTGCAGATAGACAGACAACACACCGTCTGTGTACCAAGCATACCACTTCTTAGGGATGTGAGTGTTTCTTTGGATTACTAGTAGTAGGAAACCCCAGAGATAGGGGGTTAAATTCATCCCTTGTAGGGCGCACTTTCTTGTTCTAAGGTTTACAGATGGGTGGGATATATCAAAGTGACTTGCTGAAGAACAAACTCTCTCAGTGGCAGACTTGCGGATCAAAAATGTTAACTTTCTTTATAAACAGAAAAAAGAGACTGTCGTAATCTCTTCAAGAAAGCGAGACTGATATTTGCCCTGGTTTATTGCAAAATGAACGGGCTTGATTAGCAAATGGTTTCCCTATAACTACATTACCACTTATACATTATATCTTCTACCACTAGGAAGATAGTACAGGTAGAGAATGATACTGAAGGTTGTTAATTTGTTTTTAAAAAAGGTTCTTTTTTAAATAACAGCAATCCATTTGGCAACTAGATTACACCAATTTACTGGTTTTTAAAAAAGCTCCCAGTCTTAAATGTAGCAATCTATGGGGAGGATCATTTCTGTTCATACCATGGATTGCAATTGTGTTATAAAAAAAAAAAGAAATAGATTGATGTCTATTTGTGTAATCCCCTCTGGAAAGCAGTGATCCCTGTGGTACACAGAGCTGATGGTGTTAAAACAGCAATCTCACACATGCCTGACTATGGGACACAATCTTCTTCAGGCAGTCAGCAGCTCATCATCAGTGCGGCCAATGGCATCCGGGTTTGAAAGGGGGTCCAGGTCAGCAAACAGGTTAAACCAGGCCGACATGTCTCGAGGAGCGCTCTTTGAGGCTATGGGGTGGTAAAAAGGGGTGAAAAAGCTGGTTAGAAATGTCTTGATCAAATATACATGCCCTAAATTCACATGAGTTGAGAATGCACTTCAATCCTACCAAGAGAGAGACCCAAGAGTCTATTCAGTTGATCTAAACATGAAGACCATGTATATAGTACCTCCGATACCTGCATACCAACGCTGCAACAACCAACACTGCTTGGGATTCCTTTTCTGTCTAAGATCCACAGCCATTAGAGTAACCAAACCTAACACATGCATGACCTCTATAGGTTCTTTCGAGGCTTCATTGTAAGGAAAAGGCTTCTCCAACCCTAGAGTACAACAAACTGTCCGTTTTTGTATCATTAAATGCATTACACTTTCTGGTACCACTGGGACTTCACACACACACACACACACACACAAAATATATATAATTAATTCAATTTAATTTAGGAATTACCTATTCCTGCTCTACATGATGGTGATAATTTTAATGAATTTTAATGAATATAGCATTGTTTACGAACATGTATGTATAATTTATTACTAACATTGCTAAATACAATAAAACATATGGTGGAAAGGGGACTGCGTTAGAACAAGGTTACTTGTTTTATGGCCGTGGTATTAAGATCTGACAGTTACCTCATTAGTAATACATAAGTAGAGGAGACTTGAAAACAAATCTGCTCAACTTCCACACAGTGCATGTGGAGATGCTGGGATATTGATCCTGCTCTACTGGCCCTATTCCCCTTGGCAGCTTCACTTTCACACTCCTGTGAAGGGACAAGGCCTCCTTGAAAACGAGCCTTCAAGTTCAAACAAGTATAAATGTCTTACATCAGATAAATAAATAAGCAGAAAGCAGTAATTTCGAATGACCTAAACATGCTGGAGCGCTAAAAGAAATTGAACAAGAAAATTGCAAAAAACTGTCATAGCCATGGAAAAACTTACAGCAGAGACAAAACACCTTCACGCAAAAGTTTTCATGACATCAACAGATGAAATCCCTTGCGTAATCCTATAGCATGCGCCTTGTTTACTTGTATTACAGCATGTGTCAGCACAAGCAGTTAAAATACACAACGATTACAGCTTTGCAAGTCTTGACAGATTCATAATGGAAGACATATCATGTCACACATAACATGTAGTTGGCCATTCTAAAAGACTGAAATGTTTGCATCTTGTTTGTCATTAAATAAAATGTTTTTAACCTTATCGTTTCGACTGTTGGACTTGTTTCCTGTTGCAGACAGCAAGTCCACTTGTTGCGACTATTCTAAAACAATGAACTTTAATTTTCCAGCCATGTCACAATACCATGTTAGATTTTGGCATTTGAACTTACTATTGTATTTTATTATTACTTTTCATAAAATGCAGGAATACAATGAACCTTAATCTTTTCTAAACTATAAATATAAATTGGTATCCCTACACAGTGGAATGATCCCATCAGGAGTTAGGAACTCTCTCCTTGTAAAAGGAATCTAATTGATTTTATTCTCAAAAGGACTATTTGACCAACAATTACTGAAACAAAGCTTGAGTCAAATCTTAACCCTTTTGGCACAGTAAAGTTTGTGTACTAGTGGCATCACATTTAAACATTTAGTTTAATACTACTTTTAAATGTTTTACCATTGACTCATTTAAACCAAACTCTGAAATGTCATCCATTTAAATTGAGTAAAGTATTTATTTGCTTTGTTATTTTTAGGAACAGTTTATGGGAGTACATTCTTATTGCTTATTAAATGGGAATCACTACTTCTGTAAAGTTTAATTTTGGTTTGCATTTTTCAGTGGTCCCTTGATTTTACTTTTGTAAATTTCAGCACAAACAAAAGTAAACAGTACAGTTTACACACATTTTACAAATACTTACAATTCTAGAAGCCCTAGTGTGTACTTGTTTTTCTACACAGATTTCACCCAAGTATGGCAAAACCATTTACCAATGAACTTTTACAAAACAAAACTTTGATGCTGATGTTATTTGTGTGTGTTAGTCAGAACAGGGTCACACCCAACCAAGTTTTTCCAGATAGAACATGCACAGATTCAAAGTACTTAAGCCTGGACTCGCAGCCTTTAGGGCTGTCTTTTAACACTGGTTCATTCGTAACATGCAATAAGTCAACAATTAAAAATGTGAATGTTTAAACTTGTGTACATCATGACGGGCCTCCAGAAGACCCATCACCCCAAAACTTTCCACTAGTCTGATATTGGATTCCTAATCAAGGCCTGAAATATCACCTTGCTACCCTGGGCTCCCCACAACCAGTACCTGCTGATTCGTGCCCCTGATCCTTAGCCAGCTTTGTGGCTGCTGGTGAAGGATCTGGAATACCTTATCTCCACCTCGGGGCCACCTCCTATTCCTATTGCTGCGGAATCTGAGAATACCCCCCCACTACTGATAGCAGAATATCTTTAGGCTGAATTCAACTCCCAGGGAGGCTACGCCAGGCACAGTAAGTGCATTCTCTCTTTTTTTCCCCCACACTGCCTGTTATACAAATACACTTGGCTCGCCATACCTTCACAACAAACTCCTTTTAAACCTATGGGGTCAGGACAACAAACAATGTCAATAGGTTGCAGGCCTACTATTGGAAACCAAGAAGACACCAATTCAGTTAAATGCAAGGCCTACTGTACATTAATTGTTCTAAAAGGCATATGTGACCATTCCTCAATGATTCACATCACATGGGTTTCTTATTTCTGGTCCGAGCCCATGGTAAATGACTATTGATAGCAAACCTTTCAGCACAAAAGTTAATTCACAGACATGTAAGGTCTATAGGAGGACACTATCTATCTATCTATCTATTTATAGCTGTCTGTGATGTAATAATTTTATAAAATGAATTATTTCTTGCAAATATGATGGATACCAGCTTTCCTTTGAAATGAGTTTCATTCTTCAACAGTTCTAAAGGTCATCAAATCCATTATGAAGACTGAGAGACAAAGTAACATAATCTGAGCCCTTTTAAAAAGTGAAATCTATGACCGGATTCCCCTCCAGGGGATCCTATGTAATGCTCTTTCCCTCTGCAATTCCAATAAACCCCTAATTCACCACAAAGGGATGAGATCACACATCTAAAGATTGCAGGTTTCACATCCCAGCTTTCACCAATTCCTCCAGGGTCTGCCCCTAATCCTAGAGATGCAGTCTTCTACTTCTACTTCACCGCCATTTAGTAGGAAAGGTAACACTCTTCACTCCGGGATGGTGAAAGTAGGAGACAGCTGGCTGCACTGTGGAGCCAGGGCACAAGATGCTTGCACAGCACTAGCTTCAATGAAAACCAAAGACTCCCACTGAAGCCTCTCCCAGCGGTGACTGTCTAGAGGGCAGTCATCTGAATAGGTATTGATCAAATCGTTGAACCGGTTTAAATGTGTTTAAAATTATTCCTGTATCAAATGTACCTTTTCTAGGTATCTGACAGTTAATAGGCAAAGGTATGATTTTTAACAAATCACTGCGTCACCCAAGCTGCCTGATTTCTATACATGCTGTAGTGCAGTAAGCAAATATACAAAATCAAGGCAGTTACCGTGTTCACCGTGTGCAGTAGAGCATGAGAAATGGGAAAATATATACTAACCTCAAATGAGAACGTCCCTTTAATACAATAGATACATCATCCAAATCATATCCTTCTGCTACTAATTTATATATATATATATATATATATATATATAAATCAAATTATAAAAGCCTAGCTTGCAGAGAATAACCAACTAACTCAAAAAGTCTCCCAGCGCATCCCTCAGTTAGGCCTTGAAAAATCAATGAGAGAACACTGACAGAGCATCTTGAAAAATGAAACGTAGAGGTGAGCTTTATTGCCAACTGTAACATTACTGTAATATTACAATGAATAGTTTTAATATTACAGTGAATAGTTCTTAATTTTGGCTGTATCAGTTCCTGTCACACTAAAGAAACCTGTTAGTTGCTTGTGCGCATTATGATTTAGCTGTGTGGGATTCTATTTTTGTTGTACATTTCATTGCTCTACTGAGACTGATATTAAGTTATTTTTTGTTTTGCTCTAAAATACAAAATGCAGTCTTGCCCATTTCTGTTTGCAATAAAACATATTGCAAAACGTGTTTTTACTGTCTTGGTATTCTGCTTAAAATTCGGGTTACAGCGTATTGGTTCATTAAACCAAGGAAGGTTATTGAACTCAGAACACACACATACACACACATTGCCAACAAAGAAACATGCATCTAATTTTAATAAAAAGTTAATTAAAACAATCCTGCTATTCTTCGAAAGAGTGCCATGTGATGTCTGCAGGGTCACTTAGATGTAATGAACAAGGAGTGGGGGGGTGTTTGAAACCGTGCAGCCACACAAGCAGCCAGCCGACAGCAGACAAAACTGCAATGTTACCGCTGAATAAACACAACTCCTCCAGTAACGTGGTGCTTTTGTGAACATGGCACAAAAATGTTCACACGAACCGTTGAGTGGGGCCTTGTTGAAACCAGCATTCACAGTTTAGCCTCATGAATAGTTTGCTGCGATAACAAACCGAAGGGTCATTTCTCACCTCAGTTGGCACATGTTACCATTATGTAACAAAAAGGTACATGTTAGAGAATCTGCAATAATATTTAAGACTAAGTCGCCCTGGATAAAGGTGTCTGCTAAGAAATAAATAATAATGGGGGTACTATTTTATGGGCCTATGCAAACACAGACCGCTTATTAAGACACATGAACTGAAGGCTTAATTATGAACTGATTTGACCCTTTGCACTCCTGTTCTAAAGGAAAAGGTAACAGATGTTGCCTTTGTAAAGATGTCAAGCTTGCTTGCACAAGGAGCTGGGCTAATAGAAAAATAAAAAAAAAGTGGTCTTGTCTGCTGGAATATGACAAACCTCTCTCCACTTCACCAAGCTAATACATGTGGACTGCAAATCATTATTCATGGTTAACGGCCCAAATGTGCTCCAAAGTAGTGGTGTCAAGTTGAACACGTGTACGCGCTCCAGTTTACTTTAATCCTTTTAAACGTTTGCACTAAACTGAGAAGAGTCACTAAATTCATTCAGGTTATGTTGGTCATTTGCTTTCTTGTTACTTGAACACTTCTTTTTTTACTTTAAACTAGAAGTTTAGAAAGATTTAGCCTTGAATAAATTCATATTATTCAACATTACAGAATAAACATCTTTTTTTTTTTTTTAAATGGAACACAAATTTTGGAATCAATCTCACAATCAATATCTAGGTGTAAATATTCTAGTTAAGTTTAAGCTCAAAGTCTGAAGAATTCGGGGCACAATGTGTACCCCAGGAATACCTTTTTCCAGCCAGTTCAAAACATGAAAAATCTGTGTCTGTCCCAACATTTTTTTAACAGGCTTTCAAAACTAGCCTACCCAACAAGGCTATTAACCAAAACCATTTCAGTACAATGAAGTCAACATCAGGATTACTTTGATGCAACCTACAGTATATCTCACTGCAAACTGATGTTTCATGAAAAAAAGCAAAAATCAATTTCCATTGCATTAGATGTCAAGAGCTTTGATGTAATACTTCTCAATGGACCCTTCTTTGCTCAATAGTAAGAGAGCATGGTTTGACAATGTGCCAACCAACTGCAGCAGGAATTATTTTAAAGCTTTGAAATGATCCAAAATACAATAAGACAGGGTAGTATTGAGAACCTTAATAACATCTAATACCACAACTCAGCCATGTGCATCCTCAATAAAAATCCAACTAAAAACAGTCCCTGTTGCCACCTAGTGGTCAAACAGCAATAATCATCCAACCTCACAAAATAATGGAATTGTGAGCATTATTTATGAGCCACCATTCTGTGTTGAGAGTGCAAGCCGGGAGGTTTAAGGGTTGTTTAAAAAAAAAAACTTCCCAGCTTCATGTAGATTGCTATTATATCCTTAACAATTATAACAAAGGACAAGCTACTAAAGTGATACAATAATGTCCTAGTTAATTGTTCACATATGTTGACTCCAGCCACTGTTCTCATTCCAGTAGACATATCAAATACCACAGTAAAGCAGAAACCTGGAAGAGCACATCTCAAGCTTACAAGCACAGCCTCACTTACTCACCAGTGAGGCAGGGAGTGGGAGCACGGTCCCATCACCAGTATCTGGGATTTAGATGGTTTGGAATAATCTTGCACAAGGAAGGGTGACAGGAAGGGTGACAGCATTGGTAATAACCAGAAAGGGGAGGGTTGTTGTACGCTGCCCAGCCCTGTCTGATCATCAGCAAGCTTCTATTCTCATTATTTTCATTGTATAACCCAGGCTCCCTACAACCATGTATTCTGTTTAAATAGACTGATGTTTGGGTTTTGATGCATATTAGGTCTAATTCCAAAACACTATAATAGAAACGATTATGAATTACCACAAGCAACATTAAATCATAATGATTTCTTGACCATATGCACTGTAGCATTTTCCAATAAATCACATTATAAATGAACCTAAATGGTTAAAATCAGCCTAATCAGAACATATTACACTCTGAAAGGATTACCAGGCCATATGTGGCCTGTATTATTTTTACATCAGGCTACTTTAAATCGCATAAGAAAAGCTCTTTTGATGCTGTTTGCATGGGGGATAGCTTTTGTTCCCTTAACAATACCTGATAATTAAATCAACATCTATCTCTCAAAATATCATCACCTACCTTACTTAGACATCCATCACAAACTTTAAAGTCATCAATAAGCTCTTACCCTTTTGTGGCATCTTTGGTAAGTTCTGGTGAGGCACTGGCAGGATCGCCGGCTGGGACGAGGCCCGAGGGGTCTGCATGGGCTGTGCTTGAAACATGGGAGGTGTTGTCCAACCTACAGGGAGGGAATAGCAGAAAACCCCTAGCATCAGTAAAGGTGTTTAAGGAAGCTGAAGAATAAATACTGTGAACACTAAGAAACATGCACATCCCAGCAGGCAAGGGGCAATTGTGCTCACCGATTCCTGTCATTGTAGATTTGATTTTTAAATGTGCAAATTCCTTAAATATATTATTGATGCCAGACTGCTATATAATAGAATAAACTGTTCGTTTACAAACCTGGCAAATTACGATCTAAAGCAGACAAGGGAGAATCACCTGTTGCGCTGAGGCTGCGATCGAGGAGCTGGGAGGGGAGGAATCCAGTCGGGCTCGAAGGCTGCTCTGGTGATGAGGCTGGTCCAGATGCTGGAGCAGGACTGGGCTCAAAGCTTCCGAATGCATTATTCCACTCCCGGCTGAACTCGTCAGACCCCAGTGGTCCCGGGCTCAGCAGGTCCTTCAGGAAGGACATGTCATTCCTGTCGGAATCCTCCCCTTCTTGGAGGTCAGCGAAATGGTCCTTCGGGACTGACGAGACAAATCAACATGATGTCAAGAAGTATACACAGAGTGGTAGCTTCAATGTTATACAGCAGCAGAGGCACAGATTTTTAACCTTTGTAATTAACAATCTCCACCCCCAGGCCCCAACCAAATTATCTGCTGATTAGCTTAAAGTTGTGTCTCTTAACACAGTTTTATATTTTTGGTATAGAAAAATGGGTTTTCAATTTTTTTTTTTTTTTTAAATAGTTATACAAATCAATTATTGTTTTGTTCCATAAATAAATTACATTCAAAAAATTGTCAAATTGCTGAAGTCAAACCCTTGAAGTCAAAGCAAGCTTCCAGTTGTAGCAGACTGGTGCTAAGTTTCTGAAACCTGTACACACTGGGGTAGGTAGATGAAAACTCCTTTATACCAAAATGCATTTTGCAGCTGTATCATCAGGGAGCTGTTAAAAGCCTAAAGCCTATAGTTTATGAACTAGAGGAGCTCATTTGGCCATCAATGGTTCTCCAGTTCCTAATAACTAAGTTCCCAAAACCGCTTCCTGACAGATCCCAATGAATCATTAGCTACAACATCTCTTGGCAACACATTCTATACATACACGCGGTGTAAAAAAATACTCCCTCCCTACCCTGAATCATGAATGCTTTGAAATACATATTTTTTATACAACTTTAGAGACAGGGACCAAATCCATACTAAACTGATAAAGACAGAACTGCATATGAACACTAACATTTTACAGATTATTCTGAGCCACGTGCTTAGTGTGTAGTACTGTATATAGTTACTTAATACTTTGAAGAGATGGTGTAGAAATATGCAAGTACCCTTACATAATGTTGTAATTAGTTGTGTTTCCACATACAAAGGCTGTAAAGATGACTTTACACATGAGTGCAAGACACTACTGACCCTTACTCCATTTTGTCCTGTTCAATTAATAGCACTGTGTAGAGTATGTGACATAGTATTTTACCATTAAAGTTACGGTAAGTTATTTCAAGAACCCCAAAGACCCTGTACTTGAAATGGCAGTTCTGATTGGTTATATTAATTTAATTAGGTTTAATAAGACTGGCACCAGCAGACACAGTCAAAATTTTTAAAAATTAAAAAAAAAAAAAAAAATCCATCCCACAGCACTGAATTTCAGCAACAGAAAAAGCAGAAGCAGCATGTGCCCATAAAGCAGACAGTCTGATCAACTAGCACCAGTGCACAGTATAAAATACTTCTCTGGTCTCCACCCATCTCATTGAACTGCTTGACCTCGCTGCTGGGTGCTCGCTTTGCCTCAAGTGATGTGGGGCTCAGGGGCAGGTCCTTGTCTGCCTGGCTTGTTGTCGTCTCCCCCTCGCCACTCTGTCCGCCTGTTCATTTAGACCAGCAATAAGCAAGGCTCCTCTGGGCTTTTAACACACTTCACTGCTGCTATCTTTGCATCTGCACTATAAGCCCACCTGTAAAACTAAATCTCAGCCTGTTCTAATTGATTGCAAACATTGCAAAACTTTAACGGAACTGTCTTAAACCTAAACAAATTATTGTGAAGATACTTACTCTTTAAATGTAACCACCCCTAAAAGAAAAAAGCTCATTTGCAGGAGGTGGCAGTCACAAATAAGGTTGTTTAGTTGTTCCATAATATATACTCCATATGATAGAAATTATTACGCTTCCAAGCTGGCTTGGGAAGCCTATTGTTATTGTAAAGATTTTTATTTATTTATTTATTTATATTATTATTGTCGTTTTTCCTCCCAAAACTTCAAACTGCCCCTGTTTGCGCGCGGTATAACCGATCGACATGAAACGCGGCAGGTATCATCCTGTGTAGATTACAATTCAGATGCAAAAAAAACAATTATGCTCCTGCGTCAACCAAGATGGCGGCCTGACGCAGTTTTTTGAAAAACGTTTCAAAATCTTCTTGGGAACCACTGAACCGATTGATCTGAAACTTCGCTTAGGTCATCAGCAACCGAACTCGCTTCAAGTTTACGAACCAGAAGTTGCTGTGATAAATTTTACCATCAAAATAGCTGCCACCAAATTTGCCAAAACAAACTGCTTCTGTTTGCAAACCGTTTAACCAACTAATGCTGAACTTTTGTAAAACAAGATTTCTTCTTAAATTTAAAACCGCTTCAGTTGAAAAATGGTTCATTTGATTAACTCCAAAGTTGGCAAGCATCATCCCTGTGTCAATACAATTTACTTTTTCAAAAATTATGTTTGTGCGTAAACCAAATCAAAATCTTCAGTCAAATGTAAAACTAGCTTATAACTCCTTACAAAGTGCAGATAGGTTAATGGTTACTATAGAGCAAATATAGGAAACCATATGTGCTCTATCTAAAAATGACCTTGCATGCAACCTTTGACCTCTCAAGTTAAAATGTAAAAACTAGCGTATAACTCCTTACAGTGCACATAGGGTTATGGTTACTATACAACACATTTAGGAACCCATATATGCTCTATTCAAAAATTACCTTGATCGTGACCATTGACCTCTTAAGGTTGTGAAATGTATAATTAGCTTATAACTCCTTACAGTGTGCAGATAGGGTCATGGTTACTATGGTGTTTAAAGTTATAAAGCAACATGAGATAATGAACTAATGCAGTATTTTGAATTGAAACTGCTCCATAAAAATGATCTGTTGCTGACACTTGTGCTGCAATGCTACAGCTTGCCAAAATCTCCAACTGGTACTGAGCTTGGAAGCCATAAAACTGCCTGGCAGTTCTAGTTATTATTATTATTGTACAGCTTCAACACCTCTGTGAAATTAAATACACATATACGTAAACGAGTGCTCTATTTAAAGCAAGCAAGATTATGTCAGCTATAAATTCTGGCTTTTACTGCATTGCTGATTTGGCATTTCTCTATGCCAAATCTAAAACCTAAAAGTCGACCCTCAAAGGTCATGCATTTCTGATGCATACAGATATTGTGGTTGTCAGTCACTTACCATTGTCAAGGCTTGGGAGTAAGGAACGGTCACTGTCTTTGCTTTGGGTGTCGGCACTTTGGGCTACAGCACACATAGAAGGACAAATAAAATAAAATGACACACAAGCAAAGCAATATTAAAACAGTCATAAAGTGGTCTATTTTTGCTGAAATTCTTTAGTCAGAATACATAAAGGCAAAACTTGGTGCTTTTCCTCTAACCTTCATTGGTTCCAGATTTCATGGGATTTTCTTCATCCAGTGAAATCAATCTGCAAACACAAATGTCAACACAAAGGTTATTAATTAGCTTATTTTCATGCCCTGGTGCCAGGGATGAAGTTGGCAGTAAGGCAACAGCCATCAAAAGAAGAGTTTAAAAAATTGTTAAAAGAAGCCTTAATGACAGCCTGCCAGTGATAGTTTCTCTTGGCATGGTATTTTTCTACAGATATGGCCAAAAGTTTAACATCAGCTAAAATTAAAAAAAAAAAAAAAAAATTATATATATAATTATAGTATTTCATGTTAGATTTCAAAAAATTTTTGATTTATAATTTTTAATTATATGGAAAACTATAGTACGTAATTCAATATGTTAACGTGACATTAGTCAGCAGGTTTCATTCAACTTTTGAAGCAAAATTTGTTAATTCTCTAGGGTGATGAAAAACTTTTGGCCATAGCTGTATATTTATAGAAGCTACCCAAACTATTTTTGTACAAAGAACACCACTGTGCTAAACAGCTTTATGGGCCATTCATAACGGATATCTGATGCAGAGTACATTATGGATGAAAATAATCCGTTTTTGGAAGTCCTCTGATTAACTTTGAAATACAACATGCAAGGTGTCTACTAGTTGCGTTGCCCATCAATCACCGGGCACACAAAAATAACAGGTGATTTTTATGAAACACTGATCTAAATGGTGGAGAATGCAAATATCACCCATTACTTCATTAATCCAATTTTATACATAAATTGTTTATTTATTCAAAGTGAAAAAATCCCAGCAGTTTAGTTTGTTTAAAAAAGATCCCTAGAGGTGGTCTGGTTAAGTGTACCACAGCAGAAAACGACCCCTCCCGAATCCTTTATGGACAGCCCTTTAGCTAATGGTATAAGCTACTTACGTTTGATTAAATAGCGCTCTTAAGTGAACATCATCTTTGATGAACACAGAACTGGAAATGAAGACATAAAAGCAAAGGGAAGGTGATGAAACGAGTCAGGTTACTGAATGTATAAAAGGAAGCAGTGCAAGAGAAATAGGACAAAGAACAATGAAGTCTCCTTTAATGAGGAGCACAGTCCATCACAATCAAAGAAAATTAACATACGGTTAAAATGCTAAACATGTTATCAGATTCTCATACATGCAGTTTTATGGTTTTACCATGCTAAAGCATCTATGCTTGGGGTCTAATGAATATTTTAAATAAATAAATCTAGAAATTGGAGTTTTGTGAAAAAAAAGCTTGTTGGTTTGTAAACATGAATTCAAATGTGTATATCATCATTGCGCAATCTGAATTATTGTGAAATGGTTAACTTCTACTGGACACCACCTGTAATGGAACTTCAAAAGAATACGACTGTGTACCAAGCAACAAGACTATACAGCAAAAACTCATATTAGGTAACTGGTAAATATCACTGTCACTGTGGCAGGGTAGAACAGAGCCCTGCACATAATTAGGGGGCAGGGCAATGCCCTGCTTGTAAATTGTGCATTTCGTTGTGTTTATTTAGCATGGGTGAATCTATTGTAAATACTGTATTTTTTGGTTTTAGAACGGGTGATTCGAAGGTGGTGGTTTGTTGTTATTGTTGTATAGTTTAAGTGTGGTCTGGCAGTGGAGGTGTTAGCAGCTACGTGGTTGGCAGTCAGTGATTATTGACAAAGTGACTATATAAAAACCCAGTGCAGAAATGAGACCATCCAAATTGATTTATTCCTAATCTGGAGATGGTCACATGTATAAGAACCTGCAGCTTTTTGTTCAGTGTGGGTGTTCAGTTCAGGAAGGAGGAATGAGCATGGAGGAGAATGATCAACACAAGAGAGAAAACAAACAAACAAACAAACAAAAAAAAAACAGAAAGAAAACAAATTGCTACGCATGCAGGAAGCACAGTGTTGTTTTGGGTGTCAGTATTTTTGTATGTGTTTTGTTTAACCGTTTTATTTTGCTCTGTGAGCAGTGTTTTTGTCTACACTATTTATTTACCAGCGCTTTCACCCGCAAGCACCTGTCTGTCTCTGTCAGCTTTCTGGTCTGGGGACGTCATCACGACTCAGCTATCCTGTCAGTCACCAAAATATACTGTATAGCAAGCGGTTTATAAAACCAGGCAAATAAAGTCATCACCCTAATAACGTGCAGGAAAGGTTAATTTTTTTTTCTTGTACGATACCCACGATCTAACTTGAAATGCTTTATGAGATATCGGCAGGTGCAGCAGTGCTTGTGGGGGGATTGCAACCACATACAATTTCAGGTTTCAACAGACATTTCTGTCATTAATACGTAAGTAGGCAACTTTCACAGCCATTCTTAAATAGTAAGGTTTTTGAGTGCTTTAGTTGCTTACTTATCTAGGTCGTTAGCTATTGAGTCCTTGGTCGTCTTCTCATCTTTTTGATCTTCTGTTAACTGGTCCAGTGGATCTTGTAAATCCTGTTATTAGGAGAGTAAAAAGCCTCATTATTATTTTCGAAAACCAAGCAATACCTAAATTAACTTCCACTACATCCCTGACCCCAGGTAACACAGCACTGGCTTTCAGAGTAAACTGGGATCTTCATAGCTTCAATCTAAAGCTGCTTTTAGTCAAGGTATGTTAAACAGTGGCAGCAGTATTGGGACAGTGTGGTGTTATACATGGCATTTAGAAAGATCTATTTATTTAAATGTGACAATTTATATTCAGGGTCATATTTCTCATTGTATCACCCCAGAAATTATTTGCCAAAGAATAGTTGTGCAGTAGACTTGCACTAAAAGGGTTTTATACTTAAATTTCATCCACAAAATCAGTAAAGCATACAAAGACAGCTGTAAATGTTTCACACAGCATGCATTTCATTATGACTGGTTAGTTATTACCGGTCAATTGGGAATACCAGGGTTTGGATGAACAAGTCTCTCTGCACCATAATCATCTATGTTTTAAAATGTCTCTCTTGTTAATAATGCATTACTACCAACACTGCTGCTTTGGACAGCCCCTGATAACTCAGACGACAGGATAAGTGCAATCTGATCAGACAAGGGGTGCACAAACTGACAGCTAGCACTAAGAAAATAACTTCATGTGGTTTACTGTGCCATCGCAGCAGGCTCACACACACACACACACACACACACACACACACACACACACACACTCAAAGCATTCATTAAAATTTCAGACGCTGGATATTTGACTTAATAAATCTTTCTTTGCTATGGCTGCACCAAGCATGCTCACTGAAAACAGGAGTCTCCTACTCCAGGCACTTCATACATCAAAGGGCTTGCTTGACAGCATCATCAGACATATTTTATTGGGTGGATAATAGATTTAGAAGGCTAGTTTCAGCAAATTTACTATAAAACGCTTCATTTGTCATTTCTCTCTGCCATTGCTCATATCACGTTTAAAGCATGGCCATGGCTCAATGTTAATTCAGGCCACTTCGGTTCAAACCACAGTCCAACAATCATTAACCCTTTTAGTCCTGGTGGGACCGCAAGGTCCTGCCTTATCTTAGCGTGGTTTAGAGTTCTTAAGAATAGCTTGAGTATTACTTCAGACAGTCACAAAAACTAAACAGCTTTCCAGCATATTTATTGCAGACATTGAGCCAGCCAAAATGCCTCCAACAGCATGCTACAAACCAGAAACACCAAGAAGAAAAAAAAAAAAGTAATTTATCCAATTTGCAGCATGTCTAATTATGTTTTATTTACAGAATGTCTAAATAAAGGTTTGGGCTGCTTAGCAACCAACACAACATTTGACAGCTTTCCACAGAGGGCAATTCTTTCAGCCAGCACTGCAGATTCACAGACTGACTGTTAACAGATTCTGCATGTTCACACCAGGAAACTGTCAGTCATGAAAATGTTTTCTTTAAAATGGACACATTCTAGAAGTATATAGACTATTACAGAGAATAATAAAGTTGTTATTTCTGAATATTTTATTTATGGTTTTTGGGTTATAAGTGTATATACTGTGTTTATAAGTTATTTTTCACAGCAAGCTGAATATTTTAGCTCTCAATGGCAATGGAATTACACACATGATAGATAGATAGATAGATAGGAAGATAGGTAGATAGGTAGGAGAGAGAGAGAGATAGAGAGATATTATATAAAAATGTGTTTATTTTATTTTAGTAGGACTGTAAAGTGTAAGCTTCCCTCCCCCTTCCGATACAAAGATCTAGAGCAGTAAGGCTTAAGCCACATCAATCACGTTACAGGTATTCTATACAAGAAAACCCAAATTACATGCCAGCTGAGCCCTTGCCAATAGTCGTTCATTCATTCTTAAATCAAGAGAAAGTAGGCCTGCTATAAATGTGACAAAAACTAGTTTTAAATGCAATATACTGCATCATACAATAGTTTAGAGGAACACATTAATATTTCATTAAGACCATATTTGCACAAAAAAACTATGAAATCAGTTTAAAAAAAATTAAAAGAAAGATTAAGCACTTTTGGTGTAATTGTAAAACAAAACAAGCTATACAGTGAAAGCAACTTCCCCCAAAACAATCAGAACCCATACCCTGGAGAAACAAGTTTGGAGCAAGTGTTTGATTCACTTTTTTCTACAGTACTAACCCTTAGGCTGCATTTTTCTATTTTTAAAATACAAATGAATGTGAAAATGATGAATGTGAAATTAAATCAGGGCCACGAGAGAAAGAGACATTTATTGCAACACAGAAATGAAACTTTTCATCTGGGGAAAATAAAAGTTCTGCTTGTAGTGCTCAAAATAGACATCTACCCATGTGCATGCAACCTTCAGATCAAACTATCTGAATGTTGTCCTTTACCCACCACAGATTAGAACAGCCCCAGCCAAGACACATGATTTAGTTATTTTTTTTTACCTTCAGAGTAGTGAACTCATACGGTATGTAACCTTTAAAAGCTTCTTGGATTTCTGACATCATCTGGGCCGTTTTCTCCCAAAAGTGCAGCTGTGCGGTCTGTGAGGGGAAGGAGGAGTGCAAGAAAGACAACACGTATTTAATATGTACCAGTATATTCTATCTGGAAGATCTACAGACCTGCAGCTTCCTTTACGCACTCTGCCCCCTTAAATCATGCTGCTTTCTGCAATGAAAACCACATCATAGGTCGACTAGGGTGATCTAAAGGTTATGCAATAAAACATGCAAAAAGTCTCCTGACCCTTACATTAAGTAAAATTTAATCTGATATAGTGAACATCATATTGCAGGTTTGTTTTGCAGATTGTGGTGAAGTATGTTAATATCTTGACACTAGGGACATACTACGATATGTATTATTACTGACATACCTTTTTTGTTTCAGGCTTTTGTGCAGTATACTTAGGGTCCTGCATTTTACTCTACCTGTTTTTTTCAATTGTAATTCAACTGCTATCCCCTACAGTCACTCCAGTTATAATAAATCGAATTCACAATTAAGAAATCAACACATTACGCTTTGACTAATTAGAAAAATAAAAGCTAATTATGATGAGTATAAATGGTAATTGAATAAATTAATGCGTTAAAGACCTAAACATGGAGTCAAAGACATCACAATCAAAAAGCATTTCATTGATTGAACGCACGCAACAATATCCACATGGTGTTCTGTACACCGATGGGTAGAATTTAACTTGCAATTTATCTTTGGACCACACTCGAAAGCCAACAATAGACTGACATTTATCATCAGAAAAACACAGAAAACGAAAGGCTGAGATTGACAGCTGCGAGATGGCATCCTCCAGTAAAAAACGTAAGGAGAACGAAAATTATGAACGCCGACGAGATGTCATTTTCGATTTGACAGAGGCATTTGTTTGTGTTAATATTCCCCTGGAAAAAAATTGATAATCCCAAACTACGTGCATTTCTGAACAAACATAATAAATGCAGGAGCAATTCCTACAGCAGGTCAACTGAGAAGGGAATATCTACCCCAAATGGCTGAGTTGCACAAGATGAAAATTGTACAACTGACAGTGTATCTGTAGTTACTGACGAGTCTACAAATGCAAAAGATCAGTATGTTTTGCACATTTTGTTTGTTCTCCAAGGACTCGAATACCTTCAAACTGAAAGTAATATTAGCCGATACAGTTAATCTGCACTCTGTGAATTACTCATCAGTGGCGATGGGGAACTTGGTATTCTGCTGCTGAATATCATTCCAAATACAATCCCTTTTTACGCAGTCTTTGTGGAAAAGGAAATGCACATTTCACCAAACACTGTAGTGTTAAAGGATGTGCAAAGTTTAAAATCTCAACTCTCCCTAATTGCGACGCATGCCAAGGGACTGGTGGATCTGATTCAGTGGTTTGATGGCCGTGAAGTGAGAGTCCATCAAACATATAATAAAGTTGCAGAATTAATAAATACATACCGAGCAATGGCACAAGAGGTACACAGCACAGATGCTGCAGTAAACAAACTATGTGTAAAAACCTTCCATGACGTTTCTGAAAAACTGACTAATTACTACAACTCGGATCAATGCAAAAAGAAACCGTTTTTTTTTCAACCAGCTCATAACTTTGATGGCAGTAAGGATATTCGACCCACAACAAGTGTGTAGTTTGGTTCTGGAAGCCCTCCCATTGTATTCTATTCCAGGATTTGATGCTGACTGCAAAACCTACCATATGCAAAAGAAAACAACAGTAGAATGACTTTGAATGAATTTTGGATTAAAGCTGAAGAATTATTTCCCAATTTAACACAAAAGGCTAAAATATATTTGTCAGTTGTTACCAATTCTGTAGATGCTGAAAGAAGTGTTTCTTCTTCTGGCCAAGTTTTTACAGAACGTCAATCTATGAAAGGCGGCAGGGTTAACCAACTGACGATGCTTAAGTTTAATAGCAACATTTAATGCATGGACATTTTCTTTCATGAAACTGTAAGTAACACTTAATGTGCTGCTTTCGAACAACCTTGCATTATTACTATGTTATATTTGTAAAATATATATGTTACAGCATTGATGTTATGATTTCAGTATTTCATATAAATTGTTACAGGAATCAGTGCTGTTTTTTTAATGTTTTGTTGACAAATTATGTGTTCCTATTTAAACTTGGCACTCAATGATTAGTAAATGCTCACTGAGGCACCAAGGCCTTGAATTTTAATCAGTTTACTGTTTTGATCGACAAAATCTATTTAGCAATTCTGTCATTGTGTGAGTATATAGTGAACAGAGATTTGCTGAAAGTACCAGGTATCTCTATGACAGACATTTTAATCTAATTACAATAGTATACTTCTATTCAACAAGTCCTTCTACAAATCAGATTAGACAGGGGTTTTAAAAAGTCTTGTAAAAGCAGATGGTTTTATTTGATCCTGTTTGTTCCAAGGCAGAGTTTGCACATGTGATTTTCTGGTCAACAGGACAAAGCTTGCAATTTACTGAGCCGCAAACAAAACAATTAAAGAAATGAAAACCACCATGTTAATTACCTGGTAGGTGCCAAGGGAATGTGAAAGCATGTTGCAGCGACTTGCTCCCAAAACATCTACTTTCTGGCACACGTCGTTCTTCAGTTTATCAAACTGTGTCTTAGTGTTTCTCACCTGCGCTTGGACCTGTAGGGAGAAACAGACCAACGTCAAAGGTGCTTCTTAACAACGCCTTCTTGTCTTATTTGGTTGCAGTAAGCCTTTAAACCATAAAAGCTTCAAGGGACATGAGATTTATTTAAATATATCCAAATGGTGTCAGATCTAAATACTGTCGGTGTTTAGACAACTGTTGTATAGCAAGGTTACTAAAATCTAACAGTATTTGCGAGGGTTTTTAGTGTATTTTGTAAAAATATGTAAAAAAGACAGTAAGGGGACCATGTTATCAAATAGAAAACAATATATCAACTTAATTTACATTTTTTACAGAACCTTATAGGTCAACCCATCTCTCAGAAAACCTTTAGAAATTGTAATGAAGCACCCCCTAAAATAATCAATGCATTCAATACCATCTGATGTGTCAAACCGTAAAGCAGAAATTGTTAAACTGTTCTCACGCTGTATGAAGACTACAGTATACATCTGAGGAAGGAAGAATAGGTAGTACTGTATTATAATTGGTGCTTCGGAGTTTCACCTGATACAAAAAAAATTAAATTGGTGTATAGCCAATAAACACCTGAAAACACCGGAAAAAACTGTGGAAATGGTTAATCAATTCACGTTGACTTTACCCTTTTCCCATTCAAAAATAAAACCTACTAATAACAAATACATTTCCCAGTGCTGCTGGGCAATGTCCAGTCTGCCTGACTTGTATCTATCATTGATTCGTTCTGAATACTTTAAACCCGTCCCAACTACCAACCCAGAAGAATGTGCCTGTGACCATAGGGATTTTGTTGTGGAAGACAGCAAAAGGAAAGAAGGTCAAGTTACTACTATACATATTGACCAAAAAATAAATAAATAAATAAATAAATAAATAAAAGAAAAAACCAACCTCAAGCATTTTGGAAAGTAACTGAAAACACTAACTTCATACAGTATATCAAAAACTAAAGCACAGAAAAAAAACGATTTACATAAAACTCGAAAATAGCTAAAAATAAGCACCAAAAAATACAATTACTAAAACCCGAAAAACAGAAGCCCTGATTATAAAGTATTCCAAAAGTGCATGAAGGGTAGAGATGTGAAGGCAGAAGACCAGGATTACAAAAACAGACATAGTAAGCATTCATGAGGCAAATCTTATCTTCAGGGTCCTCTCCCCTAATTCGGAGGGCGTTTGCTAGCAGAGGAGTTATCAGAATAATTGGACCGGACAAGTGTACAGCATGGCAGAGGGTACAGGATGGAGCAGGTGGCGTTTCAGACAGCACTGTTCAGCACAAAATACATTACAGATATGTATGAATATACAGAACCAATGCCTAGGACCTAGAAGATGGGCACACCTTTCACTGGAGTCCCAGCTGCAATCAACTATAAAACTTGGCATAAAAAAAAAACCTACTGGAAGCAATATAAATCAAATCGTAGGCTCTCGGTTAAAAACATTTATTAAATTAGTGTATTTGAGAAACAAATAAAATATATATTGTAAACGAATTGTTACTACTTGGGTTCTTTGCCCCTTTAAGAACAGACCCAGGACACAAGAAATGGATTTTCACTGCGCTGACGCGCTATTTTTAATACACAAACAAATAAAACACAAAATAAACACCTAGCTCTTTTTCGAGCACTAACACACACATCAACAGGGACCTAACTAAAAACTGGACAGCTAAGCTGTTTCCGTGTAACAAAACCCAAAACAAAATAAACACGGTTTTTACACAACACTTACAGGTTTCACTATACCTTACTGTGTGCGCGTGCGCGCCCACCCACACACACACACACACACACACACACAGGCTCTTGACACAGCAGCCCTATGCAGACTGACTGCACACTTTAAATACCCTGCACCTGGTTCTAATTTACAAACACTACCAGGTGCAGGGGATAATTAACAATAAAACAATTAAACTAAATGTAATTAAACAATAAAATTAAACCAAAATGTGCCTATGCACATGTTTTCTGCAGGGAGGATTTTAACCCCCCTCCCTGCTGTGTTACAATATTATATATATATATATATATATATATATATATATATATATATATATATATTTTTTTTAAGGTTTATGTGACATCATAAACTACGAGACCATTAGGTAGAGTAATTTATAAACTGTCACAGAAACAAGTGATGGAATTATTTTCCTTTAACTCACTGAAGCCCATCTTATTTTTTATAATACATGGATATTATCTGGTGATAAAAAAAGACAATAAAAA
Source organism: Acipenser oxyrinchus oxyrinchus (assembly GCA_030684275.1). Taxonomy (NCBI): domain Eukaryota; kingdom Metazoa; phylum Chordata; class Actinopteri; order Acipenseriformes; family Acipenseridae; genus Acipenser; species Acipenser oxyrinchus. Next base: position 18,129,700 of record CM060257.1, on the reverse strand, counting down.
CAGGTGTTAATGTTCTAATTGCAAGTGAATTTAATAAATAACATAATTTAAGTCGATATTAAAGAATCTTAGGTATAATTCTGTTTGATAATTCAAGAACGGTGAATTATAAACTGGGTAGATATTGAACTGCAAAAAATAAACTATCTTTAAGGAAAAGGTATTTCAATGGGGTATGCTTTTTATTAATTTTTTAGTCGATGTCAGAGTCAAAGATTATTGGTTTCGTTCGCTTGGTTGGTGGGGGATGATTGTTAATCTTCACAGAGACAAATTTGTTAGAAGTGCCTAAAAAGCACGAATTGTGGGTATTGTTGAGTGAAAACGAGATATTTTGTTTGAAAGTGGTCGGGTACACAGGAGTCAAATATGGGTCAAAGGTGAAGTATAATCTTCTAGACGAATATTCCATTTTGACGTCACTACTGCAGTATTATGCCTTTTTTTCGAACGGCTCAGGATGTAAATATAGCCTTCATCCATTATATGGATATCTCACACATACAAACACACTGTGGTTTGCTTAAGTATTCACCCCCTACCAATAATGTCACATTTTGTTGAATTACAAATAATGTATGCACAGTTTTTAAAATGAACTTTTTTTATTCAACGCTTTAGTAGTTAAACTGAACACTCTTGTACAAAATGTACAAAATGAAATTTACTGGTTGCATAAGTATTCAGCCGCTTAAGTCAGTACTCGGTAGAAGCACCTTTTGCAGCAATTACTGCCAGGAGTCTTTTTGGATAGGTCTCTACTAGCTTTGCACAGTAGAATGGTGACATTTTTGCCCATTCTTCACAGGAAAATTGCTCCTTTTCTGATAAGTTTGTTGGGGATCGTCGATAGACTGCAATCTTCAAGTCTCGCCATAAATTTTCGATTGGATTCAAGTCAGGACTTTGACTGGGCCAATCAAGAACATTAATTCTCTTCATGTTCAACCACTCCAGTGTGGCTTTGGCTTTGGGTCATGTCCTGCTAAAATGTGAATTTCCTCCCCAGTTTCAGAGTCCTGGCTGACTCAAACAGGTTTTCCTCAAGGATTCGCCTGTACTTTGCACCATCCATTCTCCCCTCTATCCTGACAAGCTGCTGAAGAGAAGCATCCCCATAACATGATGCTGCCACCACCATGCTTGACAGTTGGGATGGTGTTGACTGGGTGATGCGCAGTATTGGGCTTGCACCAGACATAACGCTTGGAATTTAGACCGAAAAGTTCAATTTTTGTCTCGACTGACCACAAAACCTTTTACCACATGTCTGCAGTATCATCTACATGCTTTTTCGCAAACTCCATACGTGCTTTAAGGTCAGGCTTTTTGAGTAATGGCTTCTTTCTTGCAACCTGCCCATACAGGTCAGCTTTGTGTAGGTGCCGGCTTATTGTTGATGTGTGAACACGGACTCCCATCTCAGACACAGAACTTTGCAGATCTCTGAAGGTCATTGTTGGCTTCAGAGTGACATCCCAAACCAGTTTCCTGCTTGCCCGGCTGCTCAGTTTGGGAGGGCGACCTGATCTGGGTAGTGTCTGGGTGGTAGGATGCATCTTCCACTTCTTAATGATGGACTTCAATGATGGACTTCAGCACCTTTGAAATGTTCTTGCACACTTCTCCTGCTGTGCCTCTCTACCACTTTATCCCTGACTTGTTTCGAAAGCTCCTTGGTCTTCATGGTTGCTTTCTTGGATCACTATGTGAGTTGCAGCTTGAAAGTCTTTATATACACCTGAGGGAAATTATCTACAAGTTAAACCACTTCGAGTACACACAGGCTGAAACTATTTCACTAATTTTGTGACAATTCAAACACATCATTTGCACATGAGCTGATTTAGGGCTGCAGTAGCGAAGGGGTTGAATACTTATGCAACTGAGATTAATCTGTTTCTCTGTATATCCTATTTATATTCTATATGCATTTAACATTATCAACGTAGAGTAGTTTGTGTAGATTCTACATGTAAAGTCTAATTTGAAAGCGTCGTGGAGTACGCTCAGGTGCCAACAAAATGTGAAAACTTTGCAGGGGGGGGTGAATACTTCTGCAACCACTGTGCATTATATATAAAAAAAGGGTTTACATATAAAAAAAAAAATTAAAAAAAAAGCCAGAGCACAAAACAGTGCATGAAGCTAACCTTAGCAATACCCTGCACTCACGTTTAATAATCTGATATTTAATTTTCCACCTAAAGGGAATTCCCATGGAAGAGCTGCAAACGAGAGCACAGTCTGGCTTTGGAGCTGCAGGAACAAAGCTCAGTCAAAACATGGAACAGACGGAGCGTGAGGGGAATAAAGATCCCACAGGGCAATGAGTTCTGAAAAGACTGCGTTCCCCCAGTGTTTTCATACGGTGACTGCGCTGCCATTCTGGGAATATGAAAGGGAGAGAGAGTCTAGCACAACCGCATGAAGGAACATCGCTCACATTTTACTGGCAGTTCGCTCTACTGCAAAAAGGTTTTTTTTTGTTCTTGGTTTATTACAAATTACATCCTGTGTTGTTGTTTTCTTTGTTAAAATCAGTGAAATAAATATATACTGTACTATAAAACACTACAGAGATGTACACAAATACACAATATATGTACAGCACTTCGAAAAATATGGTTTCAGGCACGGCATTGGAATCTATAAAGACGGTTTGTGAGATCTGAGATGTTTGACCTGAAGCAAATAGTCGTTGAATTGAGGAATCTGATCTGAAGTCAAGGCCACCAAAGGCAACTTCGAATATGAAGCTTGTATCTCAAGTGGTTTCTGATAGATGTATAAAAAATCACGACAGGCAGGATTTGGATGCTTAGTTTTGCTGGTTTCATTACCACACAAATAAGTGGGTTTTTTTTTTTTACAGCACTAACTGAATTTCCTTCAATTACCAGCACACGTGATGAAATGAATTGATTGCAGAGGGTAGAGGAAATGTACACATTTTTATAAAGCTGTCTACTTAAGTTTGTGGAATCTGACCACTGCAAATCGTACCATTGGAGGGAGACATTTTGCTTTTGAATGGCCTGAGTGACTTCAAACATCTCTGACTATTAACGCATACAAAAAGTAAGTAAATGGGTTTAAATCTCTACCAACAGTCACATTAAGTCACTTGGGGGTTAAAAGATACATCTTGTGGAACAGACCAAAGAATGAACATCATGGACAAATTCAGTTCAAGTGCATAGAGTATACTTAGCAAATGAATGGGTAATTGTTTCATTGTGTTTTGTAAGAACCTAGGGGACATGTCATATTTTCCAGCTGAAGAGGATTACCATGTTGAAGGAGAATTCAGCACACAGAAGGGCTGAAACAGCAGCTTTTTAAACAGATTAACAAATTTGTTAAAATGTGTTGACATTCAAAAAAACATGAAGCATCCCTCCCCTATATTCCATACTGCGCTTCGGAGAGATTGCACCGATTCAAAGTATAAAGAAACACTAAATAACTTTAGCATGTCCACGCGAAACAGTATTTTCTTGCACAGACTGTTCCAAATACCAAATGGCTTTTTTTTTTCATTTGTCAGAAACAGCACATATGCTGGGCATTTTGTGTTTCACAGCACCACCTAGTGGGGTAATTTCAGAACCCTCCCCCATCCATAGCACATGATACATAGCACATCTACGGTCCCAAGGCCTGAAGATGATGATATGACGTTCTGGTCCCAAACCTTTAATTAATACTATTGCTCAGTCTGGCTCCACATTGTTATTATATTATTATTAGTTTATTTAGCAGACGCCTTTATCCAAGGCGACTTACAGAGACTAGGGTGTGTGAACTATGCATCAGCTGCAGAGTCACTTACAATTACGTCTCACCCGAAAGACGGAGCACAAGGAGGTTAAGTGACTTGCTCAGGGTTACACAATGAGTCAGTGGCTGAGGGGGGATTTGAACCGGGGACCTCCTGGTTACAAGCCCTTTTCTTTAACCACTGGACCACACAGCCTCCCCAACCTTTCTACATTTTCCCTTCGGGCTAAAACACTCCAGCATGTTGTGCAATAAAGTATGGCAAACTGCTAATAACTGACTTAAATGTATTCACATCTCTCCATCAGTCAATTTCTCTCAGCTTGACCCCTTTCCTGGTTAGGAAAGGAGCTTTTTTTAAAATCAGTTCATCAGTTTACTGTTGCCAGGAAACAAAACACTGCCATCTCTTACAAAGTCTGAATTAGTGGCCTGTGGTCATAATTGAAATTTAAAATCAGGCCTTTATCAATCTACCAGGGCCAAAGGCAAATGTAATGAATTAAACAATCATAAAATGATCGTTTTCCTCTGTTCACTACCTTAAAAAAAAAAACAGCACATTATACAGACTGCAAAACTGAAAAAGGTCAAACGTTATCAAGGTAACTTTAGGTTATTGCTATTCAAATAAATGCTAAATACTGGAATTGAGATGCAAAAAATAAAATATCCAACATGGAAAACCTCATTTTACCTATACCTACTATACCTTTACTGACAGCTTTTTTCAGACCCAAAGTCTCAGTGTTGCTGTTGGCTAACACAGGAACTCATTTAACAACGGTCCCACGTGAGAATCAAACCCAAATCTTAAACCCTACACCTTCTCCGAGGACAATGCCACAGAAGTGCTTACCTTCCTGAATTTCTCCAGCTGTTTGTAAGTGTCTGGATCCAGTTCCTGAGAGACATCCTTCATCCAGAGCAAGGCGCCCCTGTATTCGGTGCGGGCCTTTTCCATGCGGTCCACAGTGATCAAGCTGTCAGCGATGGCGCGTCGCCGGAACGTCTCCACTTCCTGTTCCATCCGGTGCAGCGAAGTGCACAGCGCTATCCTGTCACAATGTAAGCAGGACATGCTTATTCAGGCAAGGGGCCTTTAAAATAGTTAGACTTTGTCTATTTTTCTCTGTGTGCTCTCAGTACCACCTATATATATATATATATATATATATATATATATATATATATATATATATATATATATATATATATACACACACACACACAGTGCCTTGCAAAAGTATTCAGACCCCTGACCAATTCTCTCATATTACTGAATTACAAATGGTACATTGAAATTTCGTTCTGTTTGATATTTTATTTTAAAACACTGAAACTCAAAATCAATTATTGTAAGGTGACATTGGTTTTATGTTGGGAAATATTTTTAAGAAAAATAAAAAACTGAAATATCTTGCTTGCATAAGTGTTCAACCCCTGTGCTGTGGTAGCTCCCAGTTTACACCGATGAAAGAAATTGCCCTAACGAGGACACAATTACCTTACCATTGGCCTCCACCTGTGAACCATTAAAGTTGCTGTCACATTTTCTGGAAAAAAACCCCACTGTTGAAGGATCATTGGTCAGGCGGTGAATCTGAAGGAAAATATAGACCAAAGAGCATTCTACAGAAGTTAGAGATAAAGTAATACAAATGCATAGATTAGGGAAAGGGTACAAAATAATTATCAAGTGTTTGGATATCCCAGTGAGCACAGTTGGATCAATAATCAGGAAGTGGAAGCTGCATCACACCACCCAGACACTGCCAAGAAAAGGCCGTCCCTCAAAACTCAGTGCTCAAACAAGAAGGAGACTTGTGAGAGAAGCCACAGAGAGGCCAACAATCACTTTGAAGGAGCTACAGAGTTCAGTGGCTGGGAGTGGAGTAATGGTGCACCAGTCAACCATATCAAGAGCTCTGCATAACACTGGCCTGTATGGGAGGGTGGCAAGAAAGAAGCCATTACTCAAAAAGTACCATCTGAAAGCAGGTCTGGAGTTTACCAGAAAGCATAAGAGTGGAGTGACCCAGCTGCGATGCGGGAAAAGGTTTTGTGGTCAGATGAGACCAAGATAGAGCTTTTTGGCCAAAACTCAAAGTGCTATGTGTGGCGCAAACCTAACACTGCCCATGCCTCAAGACACACCATCCCTACAGTGAAGTATGGTGGTGGCAGCATCATGCTGTGGAGATGCTTCTCATCAGCAGGGACTGGGCATCTTGTTAAAATTGAAGGAAGAATGGATGGAGCAAAATACAGGGAAATACTGCAAGAGAACCTGCTTCAATCCGCTAAAAAACTGAAGCTTGGGAGGAAATTCACCTTTCAGCAGGACAATGATCCCAAGCACAAGGCCAAAGCAACATTGGAGTGGCTCAAGAACAAAAAGGTGAATGTCCTACAGTGGCCCAGACAAAGTCCTGATCTCAATCCCATTGAGAATCTGTGGCACTATTTGAAAATTGCGGTCCACAAGCATCGTCCAACCAACCTGAACAACCTGGAGCAAATCTGCCAAGAAGAATGGGCCAAAATCACTCTGACACTGTGTGCAAAGCTGGTACATACTTACCCCAAAAGACTTAAAGCTGTTATTGCAGCGAAAGGTGGCTCTACCAAATATTAATGTGTGGGGTTGAATACTTATGCAAGCAAGATATTTCAGTTTTTATTTTTCTTAAAATATTTCCCAACATAAAACCAATGTCATCTTGCAATAATTGATTTTGAGTTTCAGTGTTTTAAAATAAAATATCAAAACAGAACGAAATTTCAATGTACCATTTGTAATTCAGTAATATGAGAGAATTGGTCAGGGTCTGAATACTTTTGCAAGGCACTGTATGTATATATATATATATATATATATATATATATATATATATATATATATATATATATATACACAGTACTGTGCAAAAGTTTTAGGCAGGTGTGAAAAAATGCTGTAAAGTAAGAATGCTTTCAAAATAGACATGTTAATAGATTATATTTATCAATTAACTAAATGCAAAGTGAGTGAACAGAAAAAAATCTAAATCAAATCCATATTTGGTGTGACCACCCTTTGTCTTCAAAACAGCATCAAGCATCAATTCTTCTAGGTACACTTGCACACAGTTTTTGAAGGAACTCGGCAGGTAGGTTGGCCCAAACATCTTGGAGAACTAACCACAGTTCTTCTGTGGATTTAGGCAGCCTCAGTTGCTTCTCTCTCTTCATGTAATCCCAGACAGACTCGATGATGTTGAGATCAAGGCTCTGTGGGGGCCATACCATCACTTCCAGGACTCCTTGTTCTTCTTTACGCTGAAGATAGTTCTTAATGACTTTCGCTGTATGTTTGGGGTCGTTGTCATGCTGCAGAATAAATTTGGTGCCAATCAGATGCCTCCCTGATGGTATTGCATGATGGATAAGTATCTGCCTGTACTTCTCAGCATTGAGGAGACCATTAATTCTGACCAAATCCCCAACTCCATTTGCAGAAATGCAGCCCCAAACTTGCAAGGAACCTCCACCATGCTTCACTGTTGCCTGCAGACACTCATTCGTGTATGCTCTCCAGCCCTTCGGCGAACAAACTGCCTTCTGCTACAGCCAAATATTTCAAATTTTGACTCATCAGTCCAGAGCACCTGCTGCCATTTTTCTGCACCCCAGTTCCTGTGTTTTCGTGCATAGTTGAGTCGCTTGGCCTTGTTTCCACGCCGGAGGTATGGCTTTTTGGCGCAAGTCTTCCATGAAGGCCACTTCTGACCAGACTTCTCCGGACAGTAGATGGGTGTACCAGGGTCCCACTGTTTTCTGCCAGTTCTGAGCTGATGACACTGCTGGACATCTTCCGATTGCGAAGGGAAGTAAGCATGATGTGTCTTTCATCTGCTGCAGTAAGTTTCCTTGGCCGACCACTGCGTCTACGGTCCTCAACGCTGCCCGTTTCTTTGTGCTTCTTCAAAAGAGCTTGGACAGCACATCTGGAAACCCCTGTCTGCCTTGAAATTTCTGCCTGGGAGAGACCTTGCTGATGCAGTAGAACTACCTTGTGTCTTGTTGCTGTGCTCAGTCTTGCCATGGTGTATGACTTTTGACAGTAAACTGTCTTCAGCAACCTCACCTTGTTAGCTGAGCTTGGCTGTTCCTCACCCAGTTCTATTCCTCCTACACAGCTGTTTCTGTTTCAGTTAATGATTGTGTTTCAACCTACATATTGAATTGATGATCATTAGCACCTGTTTGGTATAATTGTTTAATCATACACCTGACTATATGCCTACAAAATCCCTGACTTTGTGCAAGTGTACCTAGAAGAATTGATGCTGTTTTGAAGGCAAAGGGTTGTCACACCAAATATGGATTTGACTTAGATTTTTCTTCTGTTCACTCACTTTGCATTTAGTTAATTGATAAATATAATCTATTAACATGTCTATTTTTGAAAGCATTCTTACTTTACAGCATTTTTTCACGCCTGCCTAAAACTTTTGCACAGTACTGTATATATATATATATATATATATATATATATATATATATATATATATCAATCAATCAATCAGGGTCACTCCTGCTTTTAAAAAAAAAAAAAAAAACACGCAACACAACTGTACAGCATTACACTGGGAAAATATATTTCAAAAGTTAGGTTTTGTGTTTCTAATGCAGCTGTTGCCCTTGCCACATCATTTCTGTGCTTTGAGGCCCGGCAGCTTCTCTCTCCCATCTGACCCGGAGCAGCAGTGCCTAAACGTGGAATTTGTATGTAAAAAGGCAACATAAGTTTGCGTTCCGCAGAACAATGCTTTGCACTCAAGCACATGTATATTTTGTAAGGTGGTGCATGAACCAATCATACGATTATGAACCAAAGACCTTTTGTATGCAAGATATGATGTTTACATATTTTTTACTCCGTTCCATTTTCCCTTTATTTAATGTATAGTGACAACACGTATGTGGCACAATGCTATAGATAAACTACTGCAGGCCACATGGTCTGACTGCAATGACCATTGGAATGCGTTTCTATTGCTAGTCCTAATATGGTGCTTGAAAATGGATTCTGAGACTGGTTAGTACTCCTTTAAAGGCACTGTTTATGATGCATTTTGCAGCTCAACACAAATGTACAGTATTTATTTACAGTATGAATCACTGGGGGGCTCATTTAAGCCTGACTAAAGTCTTTTTTCCAGCCCTATCATTAAAGTAATGGATACAACAGTGGTGTTTTAATGCTTGAGTGGCTACACAAGAAAGAGAAGCTCAATATAAAAAGAACACCTATTCTTTAGTGCTAGTGAAAAGTTTAAAACAGAAAACTTGTTGGAACATGTAAAGTCATCGAAAACAATACAAGCCTAGCAAGACAAAGCACCGTCTCCCACACATACACACTGTTACTTAGAAAGGGATGGGGGAGGACAATCTACAGATAATATATGATTTCACACAAATTACTATTATTAAATTTATTCAAAGAGTAGTCTAAAGCACTATTTTATAATGTTTCAAAATTAAAATAAGCTTTTATTCAGAATAGAAAATGTCATTAAATTGAATTAATTATGCTTTGTCCAAAAGAATAAACACCATTTGCCTGTCTGCAACAGTGCACTGATGTACAATTTTAAAAGATTACATTATTATGGTAAAAAGCCATACCTTTGCTTTGCTGATGTGCACAATGCCTTGCTGGTGGCATCCATAATGCTGGCTGCTTTGGTTTTGTCCCGCTCTGCCTGAAACTTGAGAAACAACCCCAGCTCGTTCTCCTCCTGGGATAAACCTGCAAAAGAAATGAGCAAAATCATTACCTATACTTAGCGTTCCGTATTTTTGTTTCTTAATTTTCCTGGAAATTTATTTTACAAATATTAAAATATGGCTTAAAAAAAAAAAGGTAGAAATGTGTTTTTAATTGAAATTATTATTTTTTTTAAAAATCGGTAAAAATCAGAAAAAAACTGTAGTATACACACTTTACATGTGGAATATGATGTGTAGTAGTTCTGGTTTCTGATTAAGTTTAATGTCTCAGGCAAATTTGGCCATGTATAATGAAGCAGAATCTGTGCAAGTCGAGGCCACATTTTCCCCAAAGTTAGCTGATACTTTGTGAACATTTGGGCAAGCAGCACATCAGCACAAAACAAGGCAGTTTTATTTTTCATTGAAGACAATAGTTCCATCAGTGCGTACCGGTATAAGTTTACCAACTAAAGCGTCAAATATTTATGAGTAAGATTGTCGGTGTTAGGTAGTCGTTTAGCTTGTGTGGGAGAAGTAAGACAACAAGCAGTGCAAGGGTTGAAGAGCATAGACAGCAGCACTTTACTAGGCAAACTTAAACTCTGGTGCTTTCAGTTTGGTCTACTGCCAAGACTTCTGTGGCCACTCACTGTGTATGAGGTTTCCTTGCCAACAGTAGAGAAGCTGGAAGCGTTAATCAGTTCATACATCAGGAAATTCCATGCTGCCTCAGCAGAGTGAGGCTGTATGGTAAAGGGATATTGCAGCTGCCAGTCTCAGCTCTAAGTTTAAGTGCACCAGGGTTTGATTGGAAATTACATTGGTAGAGTCACAAGACAAATTTGTGTGGGAGGCAGCACCCATGTTGAAAACTGGAAGAAAGTGTACAACAAAGGAAGCTGTGGAAGAGGCAAAGGCTGCCCTTTGGATCAGTGATATCATGGGGCAAGTACAGCATGGAAGAGGAGGCCTTGGTCTCAGTTCAGCTCCTCCTACATGGCACAAAGCAGCCCCAGCTCAATGGAGGAAGCTGGTAGTCAATGAGGTGCAAAAGCAGGAGGAGAGGACGAGGTGCGTAAAGGCAGTTTCCCAGGCCAAGCAGGGAGAATGGACGAGATGGGAGCGTGATGAACAATGCAAGATTGGCTGGTGAGATCTATGGACAATGGAACACAGCAGGATCAGTTTCCTCATCAGGTCAACATATGATGTTCTCCCATCACCACAGAACCTTAATCTATGGGTAGGAGAGGATCTGTGGTGTCCTTTGTGTTCATCGCCAGCTACATTAAGACACATTTTGACAGGATGTAAGGTGGGTCTTAGCCAAGGACGGTTTACTTGGTGTCATGACCAGGTGCTGTGATGTTTGGCCATAGCACTGGAAGACAAGCGCAGCATGACCAACATGTTACCACCAATTCAAGTAATATGACACATGAAGAACATTCCTCCGTCAAGGGGAGCAACCACCTAGAAAAGGTATTAAAACCAAAACTCGTCTAGGACAACTGGAAGCTGCTAGAGACTGCAAAATGCTGGCAGATGTTGGACAACGGCTTATTTTCCCACCTGAGATTGCCACCACTAACCTTCAACCTGATATTGTCTTGTGGTCTGGATCAGCACACCTTGTTCACCTGGTAGAGTTAACAGTGCCATGGGAGGATGCTGTGGATGAGGCGTACGAAAGGATGAAACTTCGGTACGCTCAACTAGCTGCTCAAGCAGAACAGCGAGGATAGAGAGTCCAGGTTTACCCAGTGGAGGTGGGTTGTCGAGGATTTGTGGCACACTCCACAACACGGTTTCTCAGAGACTTCGGATTCAGTGGTCAAGAGTTGCGACGCATAGTGAAGAACTTAGGAGGCTGTGTGGTCCAGTGGTTAAAGAAAGGGGCTTTGTAACCAGGAGGTCCCTGGTTCAAATCCCACCTCAGCCACTGACTCCTTGTGTGACCCTGAGCAAGTCACTTAACCTCCTTGTGCTCCGTCTTTCGGGTGAGACGTAATTGTAAGTGACTCTGCAGCTGATGCATAGTTCACACACCCTAGTCTATGTAAGTTGCCTTGGATAAAGGTGTCTGCTAAATAAACTTATCTGAAGAGAGGTGCAGCAACTGGCTATGGTTGAGATGAAAAGATTCTGGTGGGGATCTCAAGCACAGTAGAAAGAAAGCAATGTTGATGTAAAGGAAGGTAAGTAAGCTGGGCTTAGCAGAATGGGGAATGGAGCGACACGATGCTGGGATGTCAGAAACACAGTTGGGCCCTCTTAAAGTGTCGTGGGCTAGTTGACGAAACACCAAGGATGGAAGGTGCCCACTTAAAGACCCCAGAGAAGTACTCTACTCCGCTCAGTCCAGACAGTTGTCATGCTGATGTGTTAGGGAGGCCGCACTGTGGTTGATCCCTGGAGCCAGCATTATACTTCAGCCATCAACACCAGGCAGAAGGATATCTATGTCATCAGATGGAAGGAAACGCAGATAGATCATTAGTTTAGAGTAAAAGAAGCTATGTCTTAGTTGGTGCTTATCTCAGCAAGAGCATCTGAGGAGAAGATCTGAGGTGGTGGCAGAGACAGTGGTGGAGTGTTTTATTGACCGATGAATGCCGTTTTGCCTTTGACAGACCTGACAGAAGACAACGTGTGGAGACATCATGGTGAGCGTTATGCTGGCTGTTGTGATGATGTGGAGTGTAACCTCCTTTAACTCAAGAATGCCTTTATTGCAGATTGAGGGCAGCTTTACTGCTCAGCGATACATTGATGACGTCCTTGAGGCAGCAGTTTTTCTGTTCCTGCAAGCCAATCTGGAAGTGTTGATTTTCCAACAGGACAATGCAAGACTGCACAGTGCTAGGATTACAATTGCACGACAATGTCGAGGTCTTGCCGTGGCCAGCTTTCAATCCTGACCCGAGTCCAATAGAACATCTGTGGGACCAAATCGCCTGTGCCATCCACAGGAGACAACCGCAACCAGCCAACCTTCACATGCTGGCTGCAGCTACACAGAAAGAGTAGCGGAACATCCCACAGCAGTCTATCCAGAGGCTGATCGGGTATATGCGTCAACGCTGCCAGGATTGTGTCAGGGAGCCATACCCAATACTAACTTTGTAATGTTTTCATTTTGACGCTATATCAAGTTTCATACTGAAAACTTATGATTCTTTGATCTGTATTTTTGTTCACATTTTCTGTGATTTTGTTTGATTAAATCCATTAGACCCAAGTGTTGCATTTCTTTTGTGCATCAGCATACAGTGGTTTGCAGAAGTATTCACCCCCTACCAATAATGTCACATTTTGTTGCAATACAAATAATTTATGTACAGTTTTTCAAACTAACTTTTTTATTCAAAGCTGTAGTAGTTAAACTGAACACTATTATATGAGGAGGAGGTTAAATGTCAGCAAAGAAAACGTACAAAATGAAATTTACTGGTTGCATAAGTACTCAGCCCCTTAAGTTAGTACTTTGTAGAAGCAAGAAACTTTAGAATGTAAAAGGATTTAAAAGGATGTCCTATAATTATCAAGTATGCGGTCTCGCAGGATTCGCGGATGACGAAAACTAATGATCAAAACATTTTCAAAGAGAAGCTCACGCAGCAAAAGTTTCTATGTCCTCTTGTATTTTGATTCTCCGAACAGTTTACACCTCCCTAAAAGGTATGCCTAAATTTGAAGCAACAACCAAGTCTTATGTTAACTATCGTAGCTGGTGCAACCCCTGAAAAGTTGTAATGTGTAAAATCAACGTTAGTAAAGACTTGCGCTTTAACTAAGCTAAGTAACAACATATGTACAGCTGGTGCAACCCAGCCCTGACCTCTAAACGTACCTGCTGTAGCCTAGGATACAGTGCAGGGCTGCTTATTACAATGTCGGAGTCAAAATAAAACAGCATTATAAATCAAAATACTGTGGATTTTCTAGAAAATTAGTAGCGGGAAAATACTGAATAGCAGACTAAAAATAGGGTATAAAATCAGTAAAAACCGAGGTTCAGTTAAAAATAAAAAAAAATCCTGAAATTTATTGCTAAAATAAACTGGAAATGTGGAACGTTAAGCTTATACTGCTCCTGGTCCAATCCATCTCGTTTTGCCATTATTGTATACAATTTTCCCCACAAATGTAACTGGTGACATCAGCTAGCATGTGCAATAAGATACATACAGTTGCATTACCCTATGTGTTAGCCTCATTATATTATTATTTATTTAGCAGACGCCTTTATCCAAGGCGACTTAGAGACTAGGATGTGTGAACTATGCATCAGCTGCAGAGTCACTTACAATTACGTCTCACCCGAAAGACGGAGCACAAGGAGGTTAAGTGACTTGCTCAGGGTCACACGAGTCAGTGGCTGAGGTGGGATTTGAACCAGGGACCTCCTGGTTACAAGCCCTTTTCTTTAACCACTGGACCACACAAAGAAGGAATGATGCTGCACATGTGGAGCAAAAAATGCAAATACTCACAGTTTATTCTCTGCTGGTACTTCTCAATAACCCTCAGAAGTTCCGTGCAAGTCGTCTGAACGGATCCAAAAAACTAAAATAAAAAAATACAATTTCATAAGTTAAAATACAGTACTTCTTAAATGAAATCTTAATAATGAAGGTGTAAAGTCTTATAACAATCACACTGCATCACCTTTGTCTTTATAAAACTAACTCTCACACCAGGCCATGAATACAAGGTGATATAATATTTATTACTTTGGCAGCATGGTATGATATTGATATTGGACAATGTTTTATGTGTGGTATGCATACATAACAATGTCTGGCTTGTGTGCAATATATATCCCAGGTGGTATTAAATTACGCTTGACTTTCTAGGTTGGGAGTACACTTGAAAACTTGCAATAACCTTATTATTGTGAATGTAGCGAACACTACAGGTATGTTGTTGCTTTCCTAGTCAAGCAACCATTCGTTTCCTCAATCGTTACAGTGTAAACGGAGCATTACAGTCTGATTTGGTTTCTGTTTGTATCTAATTAAAAAAACGACTGTGGACTTCTATCTTGTAAAAAAATCTATAATTTTAGGCTATTAAACCAGTTTAATATCTGCCCAACATGTAGAGCCAAACTGTATTCAACTATAGTATTTTTGGTGATCTAGAACCGATCCTGATGTGCTGTTGTACACCACTGTAGTTTAATACTGTATGTGTAAATTAATGTAAAGCAAGGCATGAACACTACTATGAAATGTACCCAGTAAACAGCAATACTCAAAATGTTTCTTCTTTTAAAAAGGCAGATTTACAGCCTCAGTTACAAAACTAAAAAACTTTAAGTCCCTAACCCTTGGAGATCATTACTAGTAGTTAGGCAACTTTAAAAAAAAAAAACGAATTCAAAAACAAAAAAGTGGGGACAACTGAAAAAGACATTGACATGCCTGTCCAACATGTTTTTAGTTTTTTGCTGATCAGTCGGTCAGAAAACTACTGCCATTAAAAGTATTCTGTTCATTTCAGTATTTTATTTGTTAGTATATCATTTTAAAACAGTTGTGTTTGCACTTCTTATGTTGCAGCTAGCAAGACACATAGGCCCTGTACCTAACAGCAACCACAACTAATATTAACTTAAACTTTGACTCAAGGAAGTTAATGGGTGGAGTAGATGCAGGTATTCCTGGTATTGAAATTTTATCCAGCCTATCTAATGGAATAGAAAGACCTCGAGACAGTTTGAGAGTTCTGTATTTGTTTTGAACAGCTACTGTTTGTTATGTCGTCCTGAGGCACTGATTATCAATAGTTAACATTCAGCAGTGTGTTAAATGTTTTTGCAACAAGCCATAATTCTTGGCCTTTAAGTCGATTTTCTGTCACTTCCTGGAATCACTCCATTATTTGTTTTATCTGCTATTAAATCACCATGTACGACAGAAACTAGCCTTAAAAGGTACACAGTCTCCTTGGTAGAACAAAAACACAAATTGCATACCTATTTTCTAACCTACAAGGAAAACATACCACTATAGCAGACAGGGTTTATTTAAAAAAAAAAAAAAAAGATTAAAGCAGAACAAAATCCCACGCATGTCCAGTATTTATTTTATATAAATTTGGAGCATTATACACGGCAATATAAAGCTGTGCTGCTTTACTGGTTGTTATGGATGGCATTTCAAATGCAACTCCCATATAAACTAAATCCTAATTTAATTTAGACCTTTCTGTTTCTAAACTAGTCATGTGGTAACCTTCTCAAAAGGCTTTTAGATTAACACAGTAAATTGACCAGAAGTGCAGTTTAGTTACTGCCTTTTTTAGCTGAACTGTATACAGCGAGGTCCTTCAGCAATAGACAATGCAGCATTTTGCTGAGAACTCCTTGTGGCTGCTTTTACGCTGCCTGGAGCATCCCTTCATAATGTCAACACGTTCAAATTAAAGAAGTAGTTTGTACCATTACCAACTCTGCAATATAAATCATTTAGTAAAACGCTAACCTCCAGTTTTGCATCTAGGTCTGCATCTGAAGCCACCACATATTCATCTTCTTTCTTCCCAGTTGCTTTGATGAGAACCTGCTTGGTTTTCCAGAACTTCTTCTGCATGCGAGCCATTACAGAGCTGTCCTCCCCGAGAACATGCCGGTTGTACATGTCACCGGAATACCTTGAGAAAATGTATTACAAATTAGAAGCGGCAAACATCATATGTGGATCCTATGTTTAAAACCTGTAAGGACATTGTATATACAGTCAGCACTCACATATCCGACCCTATAAAATTTTGACTTCAGTGACAGTTAAACGCGTGTGACGCACATCTGATTATTTCATTTTGGCCCATTCCAACCCTTGTCTGTTTTTCAGGGAACGCAAAAATTATACAATATCAAAAATTCATATCTGAAAATAAGTAGGCTTCCATTTAGATGTACTGTATTGGTTTTGTTGGTACAGTACTATATTTTCAACAGAAGTAGTATTTTAATTCAGAACGATATGATGATGAAAATATCACTTGCCAAAAGATGACACGTGGATTGTAACAGTACATACTTTTAAATCTGATACGTATTATAGCAGTATGTAAAATTCCCAGTTAACGACCCAACAGCAAAATGAAATAAAAATGTTACCCATGCACAGAACTGCATACAAAAAAAAAAAACACAAGACAGTTTCCAGAATTAAAACAGTATCCAAAGTCAGTATTCAAAATTGCAGAATATAGGCCCTAATGTCACAGTTCACTTGCAAATTAAAATGCACAAAAACAACTAAAGATCACAGATTTAAAAATAAAAATACTTCACAGTATCTAAAACTGTTTAATGATTAACTGTTACATAACCCTAGCTTGTCTCTTCACTTTCTTTTGGCTGCATTTTCATCAGGTGAAACTGGAAGAAGTGCTTTGTAACTGCACAGGGTCTCACTATTTACTGCAAAAACACACACAAAAAAACCGAAACAGTAAAATATAAAGCAAAATACAACAAAGATATAATTAACGATAGATAAAATACGGAAATTGCCACTGTCATTAATATTAATAAGCAGTCAAGACTGGGGTGTGGTTTGGCAGCGGGTAGATTTATTGTCTGTATCTTAATAGCAACTGTTTCAGACTAGTTTGGCAAAAAAAAAAAAAAAAAAAAAAAACAACAACACGGGCTGCAAAGGATATTCAAATAAATTGTAACATTGAAGAGATGGGCTTTGTATCAGAAAACTGGTGACGGAGTCGGAAATCGCGTGAAGGGTAAGTGCATTCATTCGTTACATACACATAATGGGGATTGATTTTATTCTTAATACAAGAGTGGTAAAACGCGACTGACGTGTATCTGGGTAACGTATATCCAAGTGCTGACTGTACCACACTAAATAGAGCAGACAGCACGATTCTGACAGAATCTTTGGTAAAGATTAAAGATTCAAACAAACTCCCTAAAATATTGAAAGCAGAAAGTTTGTAGACCTTGGTCTTAAGCATAAAAAGCAAATAACCTTCATTTAGCAAAGATACACAAGGGATCAAACCAAGTGGTTGGGAATAACAGATGAACCACTAATCCAGGGTTTCGACCCAAGGAGATTCCTCATATTATCCTCCTGCTTAGACCACACCCTGCCCTGTGGTTGCCGCATTAAAGTAGAGGCAGGCAGGAGGTTGGTCACAGGCTGTAAAGAGCAGAGGCATCCTTATTTCTTTACATTTCTAAACTAGATAGCATTAAGTGACCCCGGGGCTGAGATAGTCACTGAGTCATGGGTTGTAGGGCAATGTTCACTCCCTTGAGCCAAACAGCAACTTGCTGGACAACTCTGAGTTTAGATTCAAGAACAAGATTTTCTGGATTCAAATCTTCATTTTTAGCCTTTTGACCATGTTGCTTCCACTATTTGGCTCCTATAGTTAAGGCAAATTGATGAAAAATTGTAAATTTCTTCCACAAATGCACTACACCACAAACAACTTACCCATATTGATTATCCATGTTCTACGTACTGTATGTAGTTTTTCAACTCTGTGTAGGAAAAACAGTATTACTGTAATTTTTGAATGGCTAATAAAAAACTCAAAATCATCAAAAGGAATAATTGTACCACATATTACCTACAAAAGTAGCTTTATATCTTCAAGTTACATTACGTAATTCATAAAAATAAAGAAGAATTATATAGAGTGTAGCAAATCCAAACTGAATTCAACTACCAAAATATACCGGTTTATTTTTAATATGCAGTGTCACGTTTTATTTATTTGTACACACTTTTCATTGTATGCAAAACATTAATAAATATTGATTTCTAAAGAAAACAATGTCCAACAGCTTCCAGCTTTTGGCATTTCATAGACTGTAACTGGTGGGTAAAAAATCTAATTGCACATATAATAATGTTGTTGTTTTACAAACGGTCATATTTTATTATATTTGCTTCTTAAAAAAACGTAATAAAAATTAAGAGATTAATTTTGTAAATACTTAACCAATAGCAACACACTTTTTTCCATATCTGGTAACAAAAATGAAGTAAATATTACACCGCAGAAACACGTCGTTAAAGTAAAAGATTAGTTACAGGTCCATTTAAGTAATATCAATTCCACGTACCAATACTGCTCCTAGAGAAGTGATTAGGTTCGGAAAATATTACTGACCTCAAATAACCAACGTAAATTGCCTGCCACTCGACAGGTATTGTGAATAATTTTGAATGGATTCAATGGTAGTATCGCATAGAAGACCCGTCAGAGGTGAACCAACACCCAGGAGTCAGGACAATTATGTAACCTGCCCACCGTATTACGAGCCTAGCAACGCTGAAAAGGCTACAGGAAAAGCCGATGATTAAAGGCCTCGGCTCAAAACGAAAAATGATCTATATCTCTCTCTCTATCTATATATATATATTTTATTGCACAACCAACTTGGCGTCTTGATGGCGTATATATACCTGTTCCAAAGGCCCACAATGTATTTAAAATTATAATTTTGATTACAATCCACTTAAAAAAAAGTTAAATAATTAACATAGAAATACAATTGTCTAACATTTAAGTTACCCAATTAAATAAAACCAATGTTTACATTGTAGTGAATCTTTTAAAGGAAAAAAATGTAGCTGTACAAAATACAGCTGTCTATTCAATATGCATACCAGACAGTAAGTAACTAACCCAAATCCGACAGATTCACATTAACGTCAAGATTAATAAACTACATACACGCAATCTATTGTTTTGCTAATTACATGTTCATATTTAAGGCTGAAGCAAAGTAACATTTAAAGATATCATCTGTCTAAATTTATACAACACCTGTCTCTTGTGTATCCTGTCCAGTCAGTAGCAGGCTGTAGCAAATGATTCATCCACACCACTAGGTGGAACCCTGGCTCTGATATTCACCCAAACAGGTGAATTGCTGTGAGCAGGGAAGAACGAACAGAATTATCTTGTTCAGCAAGGACGATAAAAGTTATGCATCCTCCTCAGTCCCTGTATCCATTTAAATAGAGATTTGGATTTTAAGTATAAATTATAAACTGTAGGTTTTATATTGTATTAAACAGTGTTTTTGTTAACCTTTGGATACAGTAGGACAAGCTTATCCCTTATCCCTAAATCAGGGGTTGGCAGCCTTGGCTCTTCCAATCCATTTCACTGCAGACCTCTGTTCCAACCGGACCCTTAATAATTGAATTGACCTCCACCAGGGTCGATTAAATAATTAAGGGTCTGGTTGGAACAAAGTCCTGCAGGGGGATGGAAGAGCCAAGGTTACCTATCCCTGATTTAAGGGATCTCTTTCCCAAATAAAAAGTAAATGTAAAAATTTAGTGACACATCTTTCAACTCACCAACTCACTTAAGGTCAAGAAATTATCATTTATTGGAAAAAGAAAAGAAAAATAACAGGGGACCCTTGGGTCTGAGGAGGATATATCTTAGGTAGATAATTAAGCACAAGCAGAAACGATTACGACCAAATGATTAACTTGCCTATTAAACGTCAGTCCAGGAGCAGTTGCCTACTACTGATCTAGAACAGTTTCATGAATATCAAACTTTTTTAATTTATAAAAACTGACTTTGTTTAAATAACTCATGAATTTAACCTTTGTAAGTGTTGTCCTACATGTAGGACAACACCCACGAAGTTAGTTAGTGAATTTGGGAATACCCCTTATATGACAGTGCCACTGAAATGTTAGTTTCATGTATATTATATATATATACAGTGCCTTGCAAAAGTATTCAGACCCCTGACCAATTCTCTCATATTACTGAATTACAAATGGTACATTGAAATTTCGTTCTGGTTGATATTTTATTTTAAAACACTGAAACTCAAAATCAATTATTGTAAGGTGACATTGGTTTTATGTTGGAAAATATTTTTAAGAAAAATAAAAAACTGAAATATCTTGCTTGCATAAGTATTCAACCCCCACACATTAATATTTGGTAGAGCCACCTTTCGCTGCAATAACAGCTTTAAGTCTTTTGGGGTAAGTATGTACCAGCTTTGCACACAGTGTCGGAGTGATTTTGGCCCATTCTTCTTGGCAGATTTGCTCCAGGTTGTTCAGGTTGGTTGGACGATGCTTGTGGACCGCAATTTTCAAATAGTGCCACAGATTCTCAATGGGATTGAGATCAGAACTTTGACTGGGCCACTGTAGGACATTCACCTTTTTGTTCTTGAGCCACTCCAATGTTGCTTTGGCCTTGTGCTTGGGATCATTGTCCTGCTGAAAGGTGAATTTCCTCCCAAGCTTCAATTTTTTAGCGGACTGAAGCAGGTTCTCTTGCAGTATTTCCCTGTATTTTGCTCCATCCATTCTTCCTTCAATTTTAACAAGATGCCCTGTCCCTGCTGATGAGAAGCATCCCCACAGCATGATGCTGCCACCACTATACTTCACTGTAGGGATGATGTGTCTTGAGGCATGGGCAGTGTTAGGTTTGCGCCACACATAGCACTTTGAGTTTTGGCCAAAAAGCTCTATCTTGGTCTCATCTGACCACAAAACCTTTTCCCACATCGCAGCTGGGTCACTCCACTCTCATGCTTTCTGGTAAACTCCAGACCTGCTTTCAGATGGTACCTTTTGAGTAACGGCTTCTTTCTTGCCACCCTCGCATACAGGCCAGTGTTATGCAGAGCTCTTGATATGGTTGACTGGTGCACCATTACTCCACTCCCAGCCACTGAACTCTGTAGCTCCTTCAAAGTGATTGTTGGCCTCTCTGTGGCTTCTCTCACAAGTCTCCTTCTTGTTTGAGCGCTGAGTTTTGAGGGACGGCCTTTTCTTGGCAGTGTCTGGGTGGTGTGATGCAGCTTCCACTTCCTGATTATTGATCCAACTGTGCTCACTGGGATATCCAAACACTTGATAATTATTTTGTACCCTTTCCCTATGCATTTGTATTACTTTATCTCTAACTTCTGTATAATGCTCTTTGGTCTATATTTTCCTTCAGATTCACAGCCTGACCAATGATCCTTCAACAGTGGGGTTTTTATCCAGAAAATGTGACAGCAACTTTAATGGTTCACAGGTGGAGGCCAATGGTAAGGTAATTGTGTCCTCGTTAGGGCAATTTCTTTCATCGGTGTAAACTGGGAGCTTCCACAGCACAGGGGTTGATTACTTATGCAAGCAAGATATTTCAGTTTTTTATTTTTCTTAAAAATATTTCCCAACATAAAACCAATGTCACCTTACAATAATTGATTTTGAGTTTCAGTGTTTTAAAATATCAAACGGAACAAAATTTCAATGTCCCATTTGTAATTCAGTAATATGAGAGAATTGGTCAGGGGTCTGAATACTTTTGCATATATATATATGCAAGGGGTCTGAATACTTTTATATATACAGTACTGTGCAAAAGTTTTAGGGAGGTGTGAAAAAATGCTGTAAAGTAAGAATGCTTTCAAAAATAGACATGTTAATAGATTATATTTATCAATTAACTAAATGCAAAGTGAGTGAACAGAAGAAAAATCTAAATCAAATCCATATTTGGTGTGACCACCCTTTGCCTTCAAAACAGCATCAATTCTTCTAGGTACACTTGCATAAAGTCGGGGATTTTGTAGGCATATAGTCAGGTGTATGATTAAACAATTATACCAAACAGGTGCTAATGATCATCAATTCAATATGTAGGTTGAAACACAATCATTAACTGAAACAGAAACAGCTGTGTAGGAGGAATAAAACTGGGTGGGGAACAGCCAAACTCAGCTAACAAGGTGAGGTTGCCGAAGACAGTTTACTGTCAAAAGTCATACACCATGGCAAGACTGAGCACAGCAGCAAGACACAAGGTAGTTATACTGCATCAGCAAGGTCTCTCCCAGGCAGAAATTTCAAGGCAGACAGGGGTTTCCAGATGTGCTGTCCAAGCTCTTTTGAAGAAGCACAAAGAAACGGGCAACGTTGAGGACCGTAGACGCAGAGGTCGGCCAAGGAAACTTACTGCAGCAGATGAAAGACACATCATGCTTACTTCCCTTCGCAATCAGAAGATGTCCAGCAGTGCCATCAGCTCAGAATTGGCAGAAAACAGTGGGACCCTGGTACACCCATCTACTGTCGGAGAAGTCTGGTCAGAAGTGGCCTTCATGGAAGACTTGCGGCCAAAAAGCCATACCTCCGACGTGGAAACAAGGCCAAGCGACTCAACTATGCACGAAAACACAGGAACTGGGGTGCAGAAAAATGGCAGCAGGTGTTCTGGACTGAGGAGTCAAAATTTGAAATATTTGGCTGTAGCAGAAGGCAGTTTGTTCGCCGAAGGGCTGGAGAGCGGTACACGAGTGAGTGTCTGCAGGCAACAGTGAAGCATGGTGGAGGTTCCTTGCAAGTTTGGGGCTGCATTTCTGCAAATGGAGTTGGGGATTTGGTCAGAATTAATGGTCTCCTCAATGCTGAGAAGTACAGGCAGATACTTATCCATCATGCAATACCATCAGGGAGGCATCTGATTGGCCCAAATTTATTCTGCACCATGACAACGACCCCAAACATACAGCGAAAGTCATTAAGAACTATCTTCAGCGTAAAGAACAAGGAGTCCTGGAAGTGATGGTATGGCCCCCACAGAGCCCTGATCTCAGCATCATCGAGTCTGTCTGGGATTACATGAAGAGAGAGAAGCAACTGAGGCTGCCTAAATCCACAGAAGAACTGTGGTTAGTTCTCCAAGATGTTTGGGCCAACCTACCTGCCGAGTTTCTTCAAAAACTGTGTGCAAGTGTACCTAGAAGAATTGATGCTGTTTTGAAGGCAAAGGGTGGTCACACCAAATATTGATTTGATGTAGATTTTTCTTCTGTTCACTCACTTTGCATTTTGTTAATTGATAAATATAAACTATTAACATGTCTATTTTTGAAAGCATTCTTACTTTACAGCATTTTTTCACACCTGCCTAAAACTTTTGCCCAGTACTGTATATATATATACAAAAATACTTATATATATATATATATATATATATATATATATATATATATATATATATATATACACACACATACAGCTCTGGAAAAAATTAAGAGACCACTGCAAAATTATCAGTTTCTCTGGTTTTACTATTTATAGGTATGTGTTTGGGTAAAATGAACATTTCTCCCAAATTCCAAATAAAAATATTGTCATTTAGAGCATTTATTTGCAGAAAATGACAACTGGTCAAAATAACAAAAAAGATGCAGTGTTGTCAGACCTCGAATAATGCAAAGAAAATAAGTTCATATTCATTTTTAAACAACACAATACTAATGTTTTAACTTAGGAAGAGTTCAGAAATCGATATTTGGTGGAATAACCCTGATTTTCAAGCACAGCTTTCATGCGTCTTGGCATGCTCTCCACCAGTCTTTCACATTGATGTTGGGTGACTTTATGCCACTCCTGGCGCAAAAATTCAAGCAGCTTGGCTTTGTTTGATGGCTTGTGACCATCCATCTTCCTCTTGATCACATTCCAGAGGTTTTCAATGGGGTTCAGGTCTGGAGATTGGGCTGGCCATGACAGGGTCTTGATCTGGTGGTCCTCCATCCACACCTTGATTGACCTGGCTGTGTGGCATGGAGCATTGTCCCGCTGGAAAAAAACAATCCTCAGAGTTGGGGAACATTGTCAGAGCAGAAGGAAGCAAGTTTTCTTCCAGGACAACCTTGTACTTGGCTTGATTCATGCCAAAGCTGCCCGATTCCAGCCTTGCTGAAGCACCCCCAGATCATCACCGATCCTCCACCACATTTCACAGTGGGTGCGAGACACTGTGGCTTGTAGGCCTCTCCAGGTCTCCGTCTAACCATTAGACGACCAGGTGTTGGGCAAAGCTGAAAATTTGACTCATCTAGGGGTGCTTCAGCAAGGCTGGAATCGGGCAGATTTGTCTTTGTGAAGGACGCATGAATCAAGCCAAGTACAAGGTTGTCCTGGAAGAAAACGTGCTTCCTTCTGCTCTGACAATGTTCCCCAACTCTGAGGATTGTTTTTTTCCAGCAGGACAATGCTCCATGCCACACAGCCAGGTCAATCAAGGTGTGGATGGAGGACCACCAGATCAAGACAGTCATGGCCAGCCCAATCTCCAGACCTGAACCCCATTGAAAACCTCTGGAAGGTGATCAAGAGGAAGATGGATGGTCACAAGCCATCAAACAAAGCCAAGCTGCTTGAATTTTTGCGCCAGGAGTGGCATAAAGTCACCCAACATCAATGTGAAAGACTGGTGGAGAGCATGCCAAGACGCATGAAAGCTGTGCTTGAAAATCAGGGTTATTCCACCAAATATCGATTTCTGAACTCTTCCTAAGTTAAAACATTAGTATTGTGTTGTTTAAAATGAATATGAACTTATTTTCTTTGCATTATTCGAGGTCTGACAACACTGCATCTTTTTTGTTATTTTGACCAGTTGTCATTTTCTGCAAATAAATGCTCTAAATGACAATATTTTTATTTGGAATTTGGGAGAAATGTTGTCAGTAGTTTATAGAATAAAACAAAAATGTTCATTTTACCCAAACACATACCTATAAATAGTAAAACCAGAGAAACTGATAATTTTGCAGTGGTCTCTTAATTTTTTCCAGAGGTGTATATATAGATATATAAAAAATCATCATCATCAGCCTTTTTCAATCCACTGCTGGATGAAGTCCTCCCCAAGATTCTTCCACAAAAGCCCGTCTGCTGCGTCCCCAAATCCACGTTGCTCCGGCGCGTTTCCTTATTCCATTTTGCCATCTTCCTGGAGGTCTTCTTGGTCACTTTATATCTCTTGGGATCCAGTCTCCTTGGTCCAGCGATGGTCTGTTCTTCTTGCTACATGTCTGATCCACTACCACTTCAGTTTTTTCACTCTTATAATAACTTTGCATAGTTTTGTTTGCACTCTTATCCATTCCTTCGTTTTCCTATCTCTTCTTGTTATTCCCAGCATGCATCTTTCCATACTCCATTGAGTCATTTTTGGATTGAGGGCCCAGATTTCGCATCAGTAAGTTAGCACTGGCAGCACGCATTGGTCTAAGACTTTCCTCTTGAGGCAGAAGGGTAGCTTCCCTTTCACAACCATGCTTAATCTTCCAAAGGCACTCCCACCCTAATTAATAAACATCTAAATTGTTTTTCTTTTAATAGATATACTGTATTGGTTCATGCAATCCTTTATCTTCATTTAAACATTCAATAAATGAGCCACACATATATAAAACATACAGCTCATTTTCAACTTCAATTCTTTAAAAACATAATTAAATACTGTAACAGGGTCAATTAACAAGAAATGAAGCTCTAGCTACAATACCAGCTTTCACAGAAAAGTTCTACAAAGACACTTAGTTTTTACCCTCAATATATATTGCCTTGTGTAATACTACATAGTATTAACCTATCAAATAATTTAGAAACTTAATATGAAAACTGTCAATAGACATAGAGAAAGACAATGCAAGAGCAGCATGTCTGGGTAAAAGCAGAGCAGCATTATAAAGGCCACAAAATGAATACTCACACAATTATGTACACAGTTTATATAACATGTACAGAGATCTAAAATGGTAAAAGTATGAACCTTTACCAACACACCACTGTGTAAATAGTGCATATACAGCCATACAAATGATAACATTAATGTAACTGCATTACACAATATTTAACACAAAGCTTACATTACAAAAAATACTAATACTTTTATGTAATTGTAGCTGAAAAAGTAGTTCCAAACATTTTCCCCGCCATGCAAATCCATTCATTTTATAGGTCTCAAATGAGCAGTTTTTAAAAGAAACACATGTATTTTTATTTTAAACATGATACCTGTTACTTCTCTAGGTTAAAGAAGTCTGTTTGCAAGCAATGCTTTTAGACCACCTTGTACTTCCTGGGTCTTTCCACCTGCAGGGTGAAATTGTTCCAACCCCCTCATCGGCTTCTTTCCTGTCAATAACCAATCAGCTGCTTTCCCCTATTGAGTGGCATGTTTTGACCCAGAATACCCTGCTGAGATGAAATTACCCAGTAAGTGCAAGTGCAAACAGATAACTTGTGAATAAGGCTTAGAAACTACACTTCCTTTAACCAAAAGTACTGTAGATGTCATCTTAAAAACATCTTGCAAAACCTTAAGGGACTTGTAAAAATTGTCTACTAATGAGAGGTTGGCATAATCAAGACGTATAAATAAAAAATCTTATTCTTGAAATGTATTTTTGTTCACGACTGTAAGTCGCCCTGGATAAGGGTGTCTGCTAAGAAATAAATAATAAAAAATATATATTTTTATTCACCAGACCGGACTCACGCTTCTGTGAAAAAAAACAATAACCATTTTCCACTCATATCATTACTGATGAGATCATTAAAAGTCTAAAAGGATGCCTTGTAACCTTCAAGTGGACCGAATTGTGGTTGATGGGACTGAGCTAATGGTTCCAGGGCAGGTGTCATGTGTATGCCAAGGAGCCAAGTAACTTGCTCCCCACATGGCGAGAACTTGTCTGAAGGTGGTACAGGGATGGAAATAAGACTCCTATTGCATAGCAGTTTCACCCATTCTAGGTTTCACTACAAACCTGATTAGCCTCAGTGCAGAGGTAACAAAATGAGGTGGATCTCATTAAACATAGTGAAACCAGGAATGGCTCAAACTGCTATGCAATAGGTCTTTTTTTCCATCCCTGTGGTAAAAGTGCCCATTTTGATGATTTTGGCCAAATTTTATTTGTTGGTGATGACCTAGAAATACAGTATTATAAATGTTATTATCATTTGAAATAATGTTTTAAAGACTTTCCAACAATAAAATAATAATTAATTGATGTAGGAGGTTGAATAACCATTGGTCTACTCGGAAGCAGGTACAGTACATAAATAAAAAAATCTGAAATGTGTTAGTCAAATCACATGGGTCTGAAAATCCAAACCTCATTTTGTTTGGAAGGCCAAAATAATTCAAATTTTGTTTATTTGGTAAATACTTCAGTTTTCATTAAAAGTTAATGTGTTCTAGAATCTTCCGTTCCTACTGGATAAAAGCCACAGCTGGAAACGTAGAAGAAATGGTTCAATCAACAGACACAGGCCTCACAGCAACCTCCTGACTGCTTTACGCGCCGTCGTCAGAAGTCTGAGCAGAGTATTTGTAGGTGTACAATTTGTTGTCTGCTCCTCCGCTTAGCAACAACTAAAAACCAGAAAAGAAAAACTTGTTAGAAATTTCATAAGCCGTTTCATAAATTTTACCATCACGCAAATGTGCTGGACTAGTTTGTAAAGAGTTGAATAGAAAGATAAAAGTGAAAAAAATATTAGAAATCCCCATACAAGATTTTAATATGGTCTTCTTATACAGGTTACCGGTCTGTTTTCTAAACCGCGATAGATGTGCACTTCTCTTCAGTTGTGGGGCTCTTATTCTCAAACATGTATGCAATGGCTTCTACTGTATATGAAACCAAATTAAAACAGTGCATACCCAAGGATGAAGCCATTCTCCTATTTCCCAACAATCTGCCGTGGTTGACCGATATTAAGGATAGCACTCACACATGGGCTGCAAGGTACTGATCAGAGTATAAGGGAGCATTTAAGAAACATTTAAGTCAGCCATTAGACTAGTAACTGGTCTTGTGCAGACAAGGATTTAAGGGCAGTCTGAAGCTACTCTAGTCATTAGGAGATATATGCAATGCAAACCAAGGATCTCCAGAAAACAATGGCAACACCCTCTTTCAGCTAGCTAAAACTCCTGATAAAACACTGTGTCCTTACCCCTCTCTCTGTCCAGTCCACACAGAGGACTTTGTCTTCGTGAGCGGCCAGGTCGTACAGAGGAGCCTTGGAACTGAAAGAACAGGAGAGGCAGCAAGAAAACTCTTAACAAATCACAACAAACAAAGGGGTCAGCACTGTGGTAGATCACCCTGGAACAGCATCTTATAACATAAACCTACTCATAGTACATACAGCACACATTTTATTCCCCAGAAGTTATTTAACACTTTCAATATTGCAGACCTATAAAGAGGTCTTGGAAAAGTAACTCAGGACAGCAGACCAGTTAACCAGGCCCAGTCTTGGGTATGCCCCACGTACATTTTCTATGACACGGAAACTAATAATTTGTTTAGCAGAATTGTCTTTTTGCTTCGCAGTTGTCCTTTCATTACATAAAGGCTAGAACTGAGAATGAATAATGGTAATTGCTATAGCTTTCACTCTATTGTCATGGTTTGAGTTGCATTTTGATTCCTTCTCCTGCTACTTCCCTTCACGTTTCCTTTTATTAGCCAGCCATAATAAAAGCAAGGAGTGTTGCCACCAGTAAGTGGGTGCAATAGCCTGGCAGGTCCTTCAGAATGCTTCTGCATAAGCAACATGAAGTTAGAGTTCATCCATAACTATAAAACAAAATTCTCACGCTTTATTTTAAGGTCAGTTTTTTTTGTTTCTATTAACTGTTAACAAACAGCTAATAAACATGTTAATGTACATTATTTATTTTCTGCTAACTGTTAATTAATAATAGATAATAGGCCAGCTAAAACTGCAAACACCAGAGCCCTATGGATGATCAACACCCAGTGGATCATATGCTTGAAATCAATTCAAATTCTTACTGTAGTAACGTTTAGTAAATTAAAATCAGGTATTTATTAACCATAACCCTAACCATAACCCTAACCCTCTGCTAAAAATTAACAATGTTTGTTAAGTTAAACTAAAAAAATAGCCCTTAAAATAAAGTGTGACCAACAAAATAGTGGTAAATAAAGAAATATCTAAAGAAGCTTTGTAAAATTCAATGCCGGATGTCTCTCAATGTCTTCATTTTGTCACTGAATTTTGCAAAAATTCTCTTACAATTTCAATATGCCGTTGAACCCTGCTAGGTACAATGAGCTGAATCTCAGTCTGCTTCAAAGATTTTTCTATCACTGCATTTTATTTTATGTTACTTGAATGCACTTGAGGAGCGGGTAGTACAAACCTTCTTGTGTCCCACAGCTTAACAATGTTGTCCAGAGATCCTGATACGAGCTGATGTTCATGTGCTGGTGACCATTTCACTGCTGTAACCCAGCCATTGTGGGAGGTGAGAGAGAGCAGCACCAGGGAGCCATCTAAAGAAACATACAATTAAAGATTAACAAGGACAAAATGGTTTAAAAAAAGAAAAACACACATATACACGTTCATAACTTTTAGATCAGAAAAAGTCCCTCAAAGTGATGGCAATATACTGCATTACTTTCAATTAACCCTGCAGCGTGTATTTTAAATTGCTAAAAACAGTTGCAGCGCTTATTCAAGGGCAGCTGTAATTAAAAGTATTACGGTTTTGGAAAGGCGCAATTTTGTTATTGAGGTTTTTACAGTATTTTAGGGAGGCTTATATTGAAATTTATTTCTGGGGATACAACTTGATCAGGATGGCCAAGAAATCCTACAACTTAAAACTGAAAGCTGCTGAGCTGGCAGATCAGATCCGTGTTTGACTAGGTGAGGTCACATACCAGTGTCAGTACATAGTGCTGTATACCTATCCTTTTTTGTTTGGGTTCTATAAACTTTACAGTAAAATACCAGTATGCTCCAGTTTCCTTTAAATACAATTAATTTTGTTTCTATTTGTAATGTTTTGCCATACTCTGTTTTCTATGCATTTCTTTATTAAGGGCTCCATTTATTTGAGCTGGGGTAGGGAAAAAATGTTTCATTATTGAGAGCAGTGTTTATTCGAGAGAGGCGTCTATTACAAATCTGATATCTGAGTGCAGCGCTTATTCAAGGGCGACGGTAAATCAAAGTAATACGGTACATTAAGTAAGACTTATGTCCTTTAACAAAATTCACAGATTATAATGCTCAATAACTTTTGTTAAGAATGTGCTAACCATATATGCAAAAACTCTGTGGCATACATGTAAGAATGCAAAGCTGGCAGCGGTGAGGAGGAAGCCAAAAAAAAAACCTCTAGTGCGTGGATCCCAGAGCCGGATGTGTCTGTCTGCGCTGCCTGAAGCCAGCCTCTTGCAAAGTGGAGAGAAGGAGATGCAGTTGAACACCTTGTTTCCTGTCTGGAATGGAAAGAAAACACAAGTGTTACAGTAATAGGATTTTGATGGAAAACAGAAATCAAAACGTCGAATGAAAACTCAACTAGGTAGGTACCCTTCCAGATCTCAGTTTGGCTTTTATTATTGTAATTAAATCAGCTTATTGTGGCGCCAGTTTTTTTTTTTTTTTTTTTTTATTTTATTTATTTATTTAGCACCTCTATCCAGTGCCAAATACTTACACACAAAATTATTTGAGGACTGTTCAAGTTAAGCAAGCCAAGACAGGATTTCTGTAGCTCACCAGCGTGGATTTAAGCCCTCCAGTCTCTGCGTCCCACAGTTTGATGGTGTGATCCCATGATGCACTGCATACTTCTTCAGTGTTAGACCAAAGTACTGAGGAGACGGCTTCGCTGTGGCCAGACAAGGTCATCAGGGGTGTCTGGCAAGGTTATAAAAGAAGAACACTGTCTTTTTACATGTACGCCAAAACCGACCAGATAACTAAATAAAGCCCAGTTTACTTTCATAATTTTGAATTGAGCTATTTCAGGTTTTTTAAATGAGGCAAACCATACAATAAAAAAAAAAAAATCAGGTGGGCCTTATAATGCTCTTAGTAAAACCCTTAATATTTTCAAATGCTACGCACTGCCAGTCTAGCAGTTGAAGTACTCTATATCCTTACCCTAGTTAACCCAATTTGTTTAATTTTCTGTTTCTTCCTTGGTCTGGCTGCTGCATCTTCAATTTCATCCTCTTTATCTGTTGGAACTGACGCGATAGGAGAACGGAGACAAGCAATGAGAAACAATACCTTTATTTTACAGTATTTAATATCTTTTTTTCACCCACCATCCTTGTCCTACAGTCAACTGTGACAACACTTGTTACAGCCAATTAAAAACTCTAGTGTTTCCCCCCTTCCTAGTAAAGGAAATAAAACCCCAGAAGCTGCAAATTACACTTAATGTGCCATGCTGATTTAAAATGTAAACTGATTTGGGACAGACAGACTTAAACAGATTTAAAAAATACCTGCAGACCAAATTTTCAGCATTTTGTCCCAGGATCCACTGCAAAACTAAGGAAAAGAAAATCTTTAGTACTAGGATTTTTAAACATATATATATATATATATATATATAGATATAGATATAGATATAGATCTATCAGCATAATGCATGTTGTCATTAGCTAATAAGAGTTATGGTGGACTTAAAGCAACTGGTACATCATATAAAATCAGCTTCTCACGTAGTACCAAAAACATATCTGTATTATATGAAGTTCATTATAATAGAAAAGCTACCTTGGTCTTGGTGCTATCAACGGCGATGGAATCCACGCTCCCTCCATGCCCTCGACAGCAGTGCAGAGCCTTCAGCTTGTTCCTCTCGGAATTCCATTCCCACAGGATAGCGGTCTGATCCATGGAGGCACTGAGGAGCAGGGAAGTGAAGCCGTCTGGTAGAGACAGGGGGAGCGGTCAAAAAGACTATCACGCACTACAAAACGGATTCACCTATTTTACTTGACCAACACACCTTAAAAGTTACGGTAATTGCATATAACTGTGGCAAGCTGGACTGTGTGGTGATGTCAGAACCGGAAGAGACACAGCTCTGCAAGGTGATATGGTGAGTGAAAGGAAGAGAAATCCACAGCAGACTGGGGTAATGAATACGCTGCTTGCGCTTTTATTATTGTAAATAATAAAATAAAAGGTTTGAACACAAAACACTGATACAAAACAAAACGTCACTTTGGCCAAAAGAGACAGACACTAACAAACGGGACGAACACTAAACACACAGCAAGTAACATGTTGGGCCTCCAGCACGACAGCAATTGTTATTTTTCTTATTTATTTTCTCCTCTCTCTCTTCCTGAACACCCAACTCCGAGCGAGTGAAACATTCACCCTTTTATGCAGCTGTACTGAGAATGGAATGCTAATTAATCATTCAATTGGAATCTCGGTTCATCTGCACGTGAACTAATTTGTGCACCTCCCGTGCTTCCATACAAATACCCCTTTTAATCTGCATGTGAAGTGATTGTGCCATCCTTGTGTCTAAATACAAATATACATTGTATAACACTCATGCTACATAACCGCACATTATATCCCATACAGCAATACATATACACCAACATTAATACACCACACACAACAGATAACACATAAAATACACACAGGGGCGGGGCACACTGCCACAATAACATAATATGTTTATGAAGTCAAATGAATGGGAATAGAAATGTGAAATAAATCCTTTTTACACTGCATGCTACCTTACCTGAACTACTTTAAACCTATTATTTTCATTATTTTTATAGACTGTTGAGAGGAATTTTTTTTAGGCAGCCATATGCACTTGTTCGCATTGCGGAAGCACTTACAGGGCTTTTGCGGGTATTTTGCAAACGTCTTATAAAATAAAAATAAAACAATTCAATAAAACAATGAATCTCGCCTCGTTTAATCCAAGCCACATCTTTCACAACCTCAGTGTGCCCAGCGATCGTCATAATGGCCTTTCCCTCTGATGACCAGATTCGGGCGGTTTTATCATAGGAGCCAGTCAAAATCCTGAAAAAAAAGTGGACACAAGACAACATTTAAAAACTTCTACTGCTGTGAGTTTAAAAGGAAAGAGGGGTTCCAAACTTCAGTATTAAACACAAAAACAACACAAGGGGGAGGGGGTGGGGTGATTAGATTGCTCATGCTAACAAGAGGTAAGGAAATGGATTTTAAATACTTGGTTAGTATTCCTTTAAATAGGCAAACGGATAACACATGACAAAGTGATTATTAACAGTAAACTGGGGATAATTACATAAAGACTAAGAGGATCATTGTACTTACCATTCTCCATCAGCCTCTACAGCACTGACCCAATCATCATGCATCATGCACTGCTCGGGCTGAGGGGCTGTGTACTTCTCCACATACTCGATCTCAACCACGTCTTCCTGTAATAGCAAAGCACAAAACAAGGTAGCCCTCAGAGTAACACCATATCCAACACTTCAGATACTGTAGCCAATGGGAAGGTTATCACACAAAGAATTCAATAGCAAACCTCTGACTTGGAATTATTGAAAATTCCAATATCTTTATTTATTATATGCAGAGTCACTTACAATAGGACATTGATTTAACATCTCATCCGCAGGGCGGAGCACAAGGAGGTTAAGTGACTTGCTCAGGGTCACAGTGAATCAGTCAGTAGCAAAGGTGGGATTTGAACCGGTGACCTTCTGGTTACAAGCCCTGGACCTTAACAACTAGACCACACTGTCGCCTAAAATCCTGCCACCACGTATACTTGATGTGTCCTCTAGTTAGAACCATTATGTATGACATGCATTTTGGTCTTAACTTTTTTTTTTTCTTAGATTCTGGATTTTATCGTCTTTTTAAAAAGTCGTGTGCTGGTTCCGCTCCGAGTCTGACTTCCACTGAATCGGTCATTCAATGACAGGTTGCTGTGCTAACCTCTATACTGTCAATGGGAGCTTCTGTGCATTGGTTTATTATTACAGGACAAAATGATTTGGAATCCTAATAAAAGTATAAAAGTGAATGAGATTCCAGGTGTTCTATAAAAAAACAAAGTTTACAATCCTTGGGGTGCATTCTGGTTGTCAGCTATTTCAACTGCCCACCACTCCACACAATGAATTGCACAACAAGTCGCTAAGTTGAAGACCCAGGTTAACTCCATCCAAGATGGCAAGACCATTGACCTCTATGCAAAACCTAAATTCAATCCATTAGCATCCACTGGGAGGTAACTTTTGATTGATCTGCCATGTAGTGAATTTTAACATCATACTGTTAATACCATAAAGATCTGTGCTGTTTTTGTCTGGAACGATTCCATGGCGCCATGCAAAAATCACATCCTAATCCACATACCGTTGACATGCTCTCTGTCTCCATGTGTTTGGCCAGACCAGTACGCAGGAACTGTCCCTTGATGAGAAAGTCAAACTCCACATGTTGGTGGACCTCTGAAGCAAAAATAATAATAGTTGTTATGAAGGCGTTACCCCTTGTCTCATGTAAGTTTCACCTTATGTTAAGCTCCAAGTGTTTCACCATTAATGATCATTGTATCTAACTGTGAATCTTTTTTCACATCATACAATGTAGCACTCCGTTTATTTTGATCTTCATATCGTGATGCGCATCAGTGGCCTAGTTTAATATATTGTTTCACCCCAATTTTAATTCAAAAGTTATTTTTTTTTAAATAATTATTTTTAAATGTACTTTATTTTTTAGAACGTATGTCACAACTACTTTAAATATATTTTAAAAAGTATTTTATACTTTCTCGTTATTTTACTATTAATAAAAATACTGTTTGGATAACAAAAAGACTATCCTATTTTGTATTTCTTTTGAGCTTAAATATAACCTCCTACTACTGAAAGTTTTACCAGGAGCATACCTGTAGTGTCCCTACAGCAAAAACTACTGAACCTTGTCCGGGCGCCTAAACAAACTGCGCTGGCAACTATCTAGACCAGTACAGTGGAATGCACTGCAGGTTTAACTAAGAAAGACTTACAAACTGTCACAAATTATAATTTATATTTCAGTGTAAAAACTGATTAGAATTACATTATATACTGAACTGCACATTCACTGGGTCAGCACAAAGAAACAGCTCCACGGGAGTGAAATCTTACCATTTTTAGCTTCCAGGAGTTTGTTAATGACGTTGCTGAGATCAACAATTTCAGAGGAGGCTGGGATTGAGAAGGGGACATCATCTATTGCATACCTTAAAAGAAAACGTAATACAAAAATAAACTTTGAATAATTGAATCGCTGTGATCATACTAGAGTCCTACCTCTTTGCTGGACTGTATGCTTTTATCACAGTTCAATTTGCACAGTAAAAGAAGCCTGATTTTACGTTTTGCAAGATACATACTAATATGTAGATTATCCTAAAATAAAATACATCTTAAATCACAACATTAATTTTGCAACGCAGAGCAGCAAAGGTTATCATTAAAAAAAACAAAAACAAAAAAAAAACAACTTTTGCTTGTCAGGTCAAAAACGTACAGCTCCAAGTGCAGTGTATCAAAACACTGTCGTCACACACTTACTTTTTATTTTCTGTGAAGAATCTAGCTTGTACCTGCGACATTTCCGCTATGTAGATGGAAACGTCTTGTTTAAAATTGACTCTTATTTAATTATATCTATTATAGCACAAAATAACACTGCATAGAGTGAATGATACCATGTGGTTCCCTGACCAGCACGCGTTGCAAGCGAATATACATCAAGCACAGAGCTATCGATTGATGGAAACGGTTGATTAGTACATTCTGGTCTTAAAGGGGTAATATATATTTTTAGCACTTCGTTGGTTTTCTTTGGTGGTTCTTAAACTGAGCTAAACCATGTTTCTTGTCACGTGTTCTGCAAAAATAGCATTGCACAGCGTTAGCTCCCTTTTTTTAAAAGCGTAAAGACAGACCACTTGACAGGTGAGGTACCTGAGCAACGGAAAGAAAGTGCAACCCACAGTCTGACAGAGAGGGTTGTAACTTTTTTTGGTGCAATTCCTGGCCTAGTATTATTATGCAGGTCGTCTAATATCTCATCTACAACTTAACTATTTATGCCGACAGTGATGTATAATTATTCTTTGCTTCAATGAGGGCAGAACATTTGACTGATGTAGTGAGTATTTTTTTTTTTTTACCTTCCGGATCGAATTACGGTGGCTTTCGAGTGCCAGTGTTGTGTACTTTGCCTGCGGTACGGTACTCGCGCTTTGTCTCCATGGTGGCAACCAGCGAAGTCCGGGGTGAAGACGAGGTTGA
This sequence comes from Acipenser oxyrinchus oxyrinchus, assembly GCA_030684275.1. Classification (NCBI taxonomy): domain Eukaryota; kingdom Metazoa; phylum Chordata; class Actinopteri; order Acipenseriformes; family Acipenseridae; genus Acipenser; species Acipenser oxyrinchus. The sequence continues at coordinate 18,093,192 of CM060257.1, read as the reverse complement.
GTAGACTCGTTTTGAATTTTCTGTCCTTCCTAGGTTTAATTCCATTCTGAACTCCAGATAGGAAGCAGTTTAAAGAGACAGGGCAGGCACAACATGGTTTGAATCGAAAACAGCTGGTGTTTTTTTGGGGGGAATTCGTTTTAATTCCAGTATTTAAGAATGTGTTTATTCCTGCATCATCCAACATGGCGTTCTCGTAAACGTGTAAATGCAACTAATTAAGGAAGGTGTTTCGTTAGCCTTGAGGTCACGATTGAGTTATTATGTAGACCTTGTAATAATCTGCCCCGCAAATAGAGTGTTGTATATAAATTATATTTTATTGATTTTGTTTTTAAATTCCCTTTTATGTGATGCTTCTATTTCCTTTATATTTAGTATGGTACAAAAATAAAATTTGCCGTTGCAAATTAGAATACAATTAAATACAGTAATTAAGGTGCTGACTTAGTTGAGATGTATTTAGTTTGTACCGGTATGTTGCTACAGTATGGATTATTATTATACTCATTAATTACTAAAACCATGTAGGTCATACGGTTATTTTTTAACAACCGTATTGCCACACTGATTATCCTCGTGGCTTCAGATTCAATATAGTGCATAATCAGCACGTGTGCTTATGAGGTTTCTCATTTTGTGTAAGTAGGCCTAAGTCGTTAACTATATCCACTGCATAGATAATTACCTAAAAGTTACAGTTGCTTTACGATTCTATTACTTGTTATCAATGTAACCAATATCTGTTTCATTGTGTACTACATGGAGACACTGCTACCCAGAATAGTGTAACACAGTTAAGAACAGTGCGGGTCATGTATTACAGGTTAACGTAATAAAACACTGAAGACACTTACAAATACAAATACATGGTAAAGTGAATTGCAAGGATTGTCTGTCTTTCTTTCATCAGACATACACAGTTGTCCTAAATATGAGATGTGTGTTTTTAGCATAACTCATTTACACTGTAAGGCTAGAAACAATTCTATTTGACATCACCCATCCTTTTATTTTTATATTTGAAATTACATTAACATGAGGTGGGAAGCATCAATCTCCAAACTTTGTTTAGTGTTATATTTATTTTTAGGTCCAAAAGCAGAATTATTTAAAGGTCCAACCCCAATCTGACTAGTAAATCCAGTGTTAAACACCATATGCTTAGGACACCTTACACACACACATACCCTATGTAGGTGGAGGCCATGGAACTACCAACACGTTCACAAGATGTAAAACCAACGTACTGAACTGTATTCTTATCGTTGTACTGGCTCTACTCTTCAGGGGTCTAGTAAAGGGTGGAGACCAGCAAACGCTTTGGTTATTCAGATAGACAGGGCAAGCGCTTTGGTTATTTAGATAGACAGGGCAAGCGCTTTGGCTATTCGGATAGACAGGGCAAGCGCTTTAGTTATTCAGATAGACAGGGGGGTTCTGGTAATCTACAGCCCTGGAGCCATGCATTGACAGAGAACATGTCTAAAACATCAAGGTTCAAAATGCTGCAGAGCTGCGACATAAAAATATGACTGATTTTAAAGTGAATTGTTGTGTAAAGGCATTCTATTGTTGCCTGGATGTATATTGGATATTGTAAAGCGCAACGAGATGTTTTATTGACTTACTTTATAGAGCGCCTAACAAATACTGGTTAAGCTTTGAGATTTTTTTTTCACATGGCCCCTATGAAATATCCAGTAAATTGACTGTTTGACGTAATACACACCCCAAAAAAAAGAAAAACTATTTTTATGTTTGGTTGTGTGAAGCAGATTTAATGGCAAGCCATGTGCAATTTACAGAAAGCATAATTCAATAAAACATACACATCTTCATAAATGTTCTAATTTGCACTCTTAAACAGCATCCGCTTGCCATTAAGTGCACAAGGACAGGTTTGTGTGTGTGTGTGTATCTGTGCACAGTGCTCAAACATTATGTTTATCTTTGCCAGGTTCATGGGACATGGAAGAGAATGCAAATGAGCATGAAATCTGTATGGAGAGAGCAAATGAATTACTGGGAGCAGAGCCCAAGATTGCAGAGGAACCTGAGAGTGCACAGCAGGTTTTCCAGGTGTATAGTCAGAGTCTGGACAAAGACCTGTGATGTCTAGCACACACTTTTGTGTAAATGTAAATGCTTGCCATGACTAATGATCTTGTTCTGCAAATTGATTCTCTAAGATAGATGTAAAAGCTGCATCTCTCTGGTACAGGTCACATTTTGATAGATGGATGACAATTGGCGCTTGGTTGGTTGGCAGGTGCTTCCACAATCAATACTGCACAAATTATTTCACAAGGAATAGTCTCCAAAGTGACTACTCTGTGGCTCTTTTCTGAAGAAAAGGCTTGGTGCATATTTCTACTGCTAAATATCCCATGTAAAGCTAATCATTGTGTTGTGGCAGTAGTTTACATTGTGTATCTAAACCCTGCATCACATGGACTGTTAAACTTCTTCCTGTCACTATGGGGCAAATCATAGAGAACTTATTTTATATTGATTTTGGATGAAAAGGACATGGCTTCGGGATAACTCATCCTACAGTGTTAGTAAAAAGCCCATTCAGATGATCCCAAAGCAAACTCCACAACTAATAATAAAGAGGTCTTTAATCTAATAATAATCTTGAATCCCCTTAGTAAAAAAAAGTAAACATAATAACTTAAAAACTAGCTAAAATATAAGCCATATGTTTGTGTGTGTGTGTGTGTGTTTTAGTAATTGTAAATTATAATAGAAACATTTGCATGTACAGCACTACAGATATATCCTGTTAGTTGAGTGTAAACATGGGTAAGATATCAGGTAATATTTCAACTTGAGTAGAGATGGGTTATTATACAGATGTAATGCTCTAAAAAAAAAGTTACCCTGTCCATGGCACTCAAAGAGTTATACAAAAAAGCTGTTTCTTTTTTACCGTCCCTGTGTTTTCAAGCAGCTGCCCGTTATCAATGCCAGCCAGCCCACCCTGGAACACCAAGACTCCTCTGCAGTCCTGCCGATCACACTGCAAATAACAGACAATCCCCCAGCATGTGAGAATGTGCCTGAGCAAGCATCCCATAGCCAGCCCAACGCTAGCAGCCAGTTCCACATCTTTGATCAGAATGGACAGCCTGTCCAGTACGAGCGTATGGTTAGTAACACAGCAAGTCTGAGGGCCATTTCACAGAAGCATTTTTACCTAATTGTAAGAGAGTTTTGTAAGGGTACCCAGTCACTCCTGGGTTCATGCGAGGTTGAAGGTTGGGATGAGATTGTTATGTAGAGTGGATAGAACACACCCCTTATAAAAGTTTGCACAGTATTTCTGCAGTTTTCCCTTGGTTATACTATGCATTTACCATAGTTTACTCTGGTTTGTCATGCTTATTAATATGCTGTACCATACCTCACTCGTCTTTATTTTGCCAAGCTTTCACTATGCTGTATTACACATTGCTAGGGTTTTACTGTGAGAAACGTTTACAAGGGACACACTGTGTAAATGTGCGCAAAAAGTTTTTTTTAACATTCTTTTTTTTAAGAATATAATGATGTGAACCAACGTTCTGTATTGCTGTATTGTATTGCTTTCATTTTTATAATTACATATTTTTCTCTGAATTGTTTTTTAATGTGTGTCTGTCTGTGTTTCTCTGGCTAAAGATGATTGTCACTGGCCAATCAGAGAATGGACAGGTCTTCCATGTGATTCCATCCAGCCAGTTAGGATCAGCGCAGGTGTTGCTACCTCAGGGACAGCTCCTGGATGTGACAGCTGCACAGAGTAAGATGTTATGTTAAGGGTGCAGCAGTGCGATTCTGATAACATATAGCAGATATTTTCTAGTCGCTAAAGAGTACCTTTTTCATTTTGTACTTAGATTCCTGTGAAGAAAAGACGTCCGTCAGTGAATTGCAAACAGTTTCCTTGAGTGCAATAACAGACACAAGTGACTACGTGGCACTCTCCCAGAATTCCCTTACCCTGCCGAAAAGCACAGCACCCAGGTGGGAGTCTGTTCATATGTTTTTTTTAACAAAGTCAGCACTTATGTTACAGTTGCATCTCCATACATATGTTTGTGTTGAACTGCTATTCTGCCCCAGAATTGCATACAGTGCTTCCCCTTTATTAGGCATTCCCTTATAACGAGGAACCAGTTGCAAGGGTCATGGCCATGGCTTCCATTTGCCACATTCCATGTTCTAACAATCTTACAAAGCTTAAATTTAACAGATTGTACTTGCACCTTAATTTGTTTCTTACTGGTTTGCTTAGATTACGATTTAGTTAGTCCTGTTTTCCCCAAATGCAGTGTCAATGCTTTGTGGATATGGCCCACAGTATCCTGTCTGTTCCAGCTATGATGGAGGCCCAGAGCCATGGTATCCCACTAGATGCATATTGATGAGCAACTGTACTTACGGTAACAGCTGACAAGCAGATGGTTCGAAGAGGCCGTGCTTCCCTTTTCATTTTGCTTTGATTTCTTCCACAGTGCTGATAACTGTTTCGCGGTGCCTCCCAAGCCTCTCCCCCCCAACACACCCGCCTGGGCCCGGAGACTCAGGAGCTGTGAGGTCAGTTCATGTGCTTTGAGAAGCCCTCATCACACCCCTTTCAGACAACCAGAAAGCATAATTCACATGCATTCCCATTAACTGAGAAAAAGACAGGATGCACATACTACACCATTGTTCTAATTTAGATTGCACACAAGAACCACTATCAATGCAATATGTCCTGCTATTCATTTAAATAAACGTGTGCATTTGACAGCGTCATTTACTTTAGAAGGTCATCTTCTTGTTTGTACTTTGGATAACATAACCACTGTCTCTTCATGGCCCTGATGAAAAGACGATACAGGACTGGCTGTTAATTTGTGCTTTCTATTCCCCTACTCTCTATTTTGCATGCTGTTTGTTTACCCCAAATGTTTTGTTTTTCTTCATACTGGAATTCAGAAAATTGGTGACTCGTACCGCGGCTACTGTATGAACGAAGCTGAGCTGGAGGGGGTGCTGACGCTGCACAAGCAGCAGACTCAGAGCGTGTGGGGGACCCGGCAGTCTCCCAGCCCGGCCAAACCGGCGACCAGGCTCATGTGGAAGTCTCAGTACGTGCCCTACGATGGGATACCCTTTGTGAATGCAGGCAAGTCTGCGCAGGATTCGAGATACGCAGGATACATTCAGGGTCTCAGTGACCTATCAGATTTTACACGACAAGTGGGGCCTGATTACTAATGAGTGGCAGAACTACAGTTAAATAGGGTTTTACTTAGTTGGAGGAAAGTCTGATGGATGATGAGACCCATTATGTAGTATGTTTTCATATGGTTTATCAAACCTTCAGTACTTCTTTGGAAACCCACATTCTGGTTTATGGAGTTTAATCGCTGATGTTGTGCTGTTCATGTTAAATCTGTCCATATTCTGTGACTGTTTCCGACGCAGGCAGCAGAGCTATCGTGATGGAGTGTCAGTTTGGACCAAGACGGAAAGGACTGCAGCCTAAGAAGACTGTAGAGAATGAGATCAACCCAAACCAGCAATACAAGGCAACCTGTCCAGCAAGGTGAGGGTCACGCAACCTTTGGTGCAACTGCATCTTACAAAGACAGATTTTTGCTTTAAAAAAAAAAAAAGTAGCAATATCAATATTTTAAAATTGTATCTGCGAGCAAAGGGAACAAGTTCATTTGCATGTGAGCTAAAGTTCTTTTTTTTTCAGTTCCCTTTCCTTTTTTTTCAGGATGTTTTTTATCAGGACCTTGCAGTTTGTAGGTGCACGCGGCTCATTTATATGGTGCGTGAACCGGATGTTTACATTATCCTGCAAGGCATATTAAAACATGGCAACTATTGATGTATTGCTCCAGTTTTTAATATAGCACGTTTTAGATTCTTACATATTGCTGTGGAAGAAAGCACTGGGGGAGCACTTCACTAATTTAATGAATACATGTAATAAATGCCTACAGTAGGAGAATGCAGTTTACGCAACTCCGCACGGTTCTGCTAATGTTGGAATTAAACAAAGTAATTTGAAACTTTACTATTTTTGTCCAGTTCTACCAGAGCTTCAGTTTCTCGCACTGTCCATCTAGTTTAGGATTACCAGATTTCCGCAGTGAAAAATGGGTAGGTTTTTTTTTTTTTTAAATTTACTGATGCTTAGCGACTCTGAAGCCAAAAATAACAGTATAAAAAATAACACAATAATAGTTTAAAAATTAAACATCGAGTGAATTTATTGCAGATGATAACAACTGATGTTTAACAAGCGAACCAGACTCGATTAGTTTGCCAAACGGACCGAGACCACCTCTCTCTTTAGGTGGACTCGGTACGGTTCATTTTCCAAGCAGACTTTGTTGTTCACACTTCACACCAAACATACCGAACCGTACCGAGTGCAGACCAAACCCTCTAAACGGACCCAGTGTGAACATAGCCTTAGAAGCCATTTCAAAAGAGGGGAGCATTCATTTATTTTTTTATTTATTTTTCATTTATTTTTTTCTTTCTCTGCCGTTCTTAAGCTGTTTTTGTTGTTGTGGTATTAATCTCTCCCCCCAGGATTTACATCAAGAAGGTAAAGAAGTTCCCTGAACACAGAGTGCCGACAGACCCCAAAATTGACAAGAAAATTGTCAGACAAGAACAAGAGAAAGCTTTTTTGAATCTCAGGAAGAGCCTGTGGGAGGCAGGAGGAGTGTTGAGGTACATTTCCAATGTTCAGTCACTCATGTACTATACTTTATCCAGCGTATCACCAGCTTTACAAATTTAGGAAACCTTCTCCTGTCATCCTATACAGATTACAAACAGAGATTGGGTTTTTGCTTGTTAGTTTTAATGAAAGAAATGCCCTTTTTATTACAACACAGTAGTACATTAAAAATGAGTTTGCTTCCTGGTACTTAATAACTTCCAGCACTGTAGACAGGATTCAGTCTATTGGTCTATCTCAGGGGTGCAAATCATTTTGAAATTTGGTGCTAAACTGTTTTGAAAGCTTAGCACCAGAAAGCCTATTGGTGCTAAATTATCAACTCCCACCCTAATCAAGCCCCCCACCCACCCCCTAACCCCCAACTTCAAGACATGACACAAACCTTCTCTCTTGTATATGTGGATGAGTGTGGGTGGGTCATGTGAATAGTCCAGACATGTCTACTGGTGCCGGAATTTATTGTTGCTGGCGCTATATAAGGGTACCCTGGCACTAGCGCCATAGCGCCACATTTGTGCCCCTGGTCTATCTTCAATCAGACTATGTGACGTAGAGCACAGAGATTTATTAGATACCAGGAAGCATTGATTTAACAGTTTTAAAATCAAAGAACTAGAAGGGGAAAGTAAGAAGGTAAGAAACTGGATTTAAACCCCCTGGCTATCTCTCTTTTAAATGTTATCACCTCTTTATTATCTTGACAGGTATTATGTTCAGCTGCCCACTCAAAAGGCCCACCAGTACCATGACTTGAGATCTGTGACTTCACTCTGCCCACAACTCAGCTCCCCCTGCCTGTGCCTGAGGAAGAGGAGCCGGAAGAGGAGGAGGAGGAGGTGCCAGGGGAGGACACCAGCTGCGTTCCCTCGCGCCTGCACCCACGAGTGGCTGAGAAGATCTGTGAGCTGGTCTCTCAGGGATACGACCAGGTCTACATGGTCAGGAAACAGCTGAGGTCATTTTAATTTACAAGCTCTTTTTCATTTTGATTAAGTGAACACCAGAAGTCAACTAAATAAACCTTTTAGCTAATGTCTTACTTTTTTTATGTAGTTCTAACTCAGAATTAATGATTTGTGCGTTAAGTATTTGGTTTCATTGCATCTGTTTATTCATGGCACTGCATAGTATGTTTAAAAAGCATACTGCTAGATGAGGATAAAACCAAAGCATTGAAGTCCTGCAGTGCATCCTCTTACTGTACTCAGCCATACATTTCAGCACTTCGGCGCCCTCTTGTGTCCACTTGGTAAGAAATTATTTATTCCAAATCGAGTGATATAGACCACAGACATATAAATACTTGACCTTGCCTTCGCTGTCATATGTACAGAAAACAAGTGATTTTAAACCATTATATTATTTTAATTTTCTAGCAGGGGAAAATAAAAAGTTTACTTTTTTATTTATACAAATCGCAATACTTCCACAAATCCCTTTCAATGTCCAAGTCGAGGTCTGGTAACATGAAGTCTTTGGTGTGGACCTGGACCTCAAGTTCAGGTGCTGACCCATAGTTTCACCAGTTTTTAAGGACACCAAAAATGTGATGGCTGTTGACTCTGCTCAGATTAACTCAACCAGAGCCGCTCATACTTCACCTATCTATCGTTAAGGTCAGCGGAATGCTTACTGTCTGTCTTGTGTATTCTGAGCAAGATAACACGATGCTAATTTTTTGTTTTGCATTTCCGTTTTCAGGAAGTTTGTAGAGCGAAAGATGTTCAAAGCAGACGAGGTTCCTGAAAGACACAACCTGTGCTACTTTCCAACAGTGAATGACATTAAGAATCATATCCACGAGGCACAGAAGGCCCTTCACCAGGAAAATCCTGATTATAATCCAGAGGCAGCTGATACAAGGGTATGCGGTGCTAAACTCGGCTGACATACCAGAATAATGTAGAGTAGATCTCCCTATATGATTTGTATTTGCATTCCATTAGACCCTAAGGTCTGGAGAGGATATGGAAGTTAAAAAGCATCAAATGTTTAAGTGTTGTTTCGCTTTTCTTTTCTTTAGCTTCAGTGGACTACAGACAGTGGAAACCCATTAACAGATACAGTGACATTGACACTTGCTCCAACAACAATAGAAGGTAATATCCTACATTCCAAGCAACACTGATGAAGGCACTAGCCGAAAAGTTTGTCTATTTAAAAAATTCCAAGCAGTTTTAAAATGTGTTGCACAACCTGCAGTGTTACAAAATAGTACGTACACAAATAGAGAAGTAGACATTTCCTTGACTGTAAGTAGTTTTTCAAACCCAGTCTGTGAATAAATGGCTCTTGGATGATTTGGATGTTGGTATCCTTACAGAAGCCCCGGTGGATTCGATGATCTCTAAGGCAGGGAATCTGGAAGTCAGTGACACGCTGTCTCCTGAGGCAGTTCAACTCCTCAGCTCCTTCTCCTCCCTACAGCCCAAGATATTTGCACAGTTACAGGTGAGCGATTGTCTACATGCTTTTGTGTAAATCTTTCCTTTCAAAGTCACTTGTCCTCACAATAAGCAAATCTGACAGACTTTGATTTAAGGCTCATGGTAAGCACTCAGTTCTCAGGTGTTTCCTGCACAAATTTCTTGAGGGATTTGCTTATGAATTTTCCTGTATCCCTCCAGAACAATTTAAACACATTTGAGACTATCCAAGTCAAGCCAGTCCCAAAGTGGATCAAATTTTGGAGAGACGTTTCCTCTATTTGCGGTTGATGATACAGACCTAGAAAGATGACATCCCTTAACCATGCTTCATTGGCTTTTTGAAGCTGGAATGACCCTATGACAGTTTTAACAGATGTTTCAAATTTTTGGCTCACCCCGTTTCGATTCTCTGTGCTATTGCAACCATATGTTAATGAAAATATGGAACGTGTATTTTCATCTATGTTTCCATAGCACTTTAGGTTTCGTGTACAAGACAACTGCTATACTGTATATTGTGATGTTTGTTTGTTTGTTTGTTTGTTTCCTGGTGAAGGGAATTCATCTGCAGCCCACATTCAATCCCCCTGATGGGTTGCCTGCACTGATGGCAGTGAATGCCCAGCCCCTCCCAGCGGTCAGCCAGGCTACAGAGATCCTGGACTTGGGAAGCCTCTCCACCTCCCACCCTCTGCTCCTGAGTCCCACGCAGTTCCTGCAGCCCAGCGCCTCCCTTTCAGAGAATGTGATGGCGCCGCCCACCCTGGTCAACGTGTCCATCCCTGACCCCAGCCTCTTGGGCATGGGTCAGCTGGCGGCAGTGTCTGCTGTGGGCGAGAGCCCCATGGAGGGGGGGATGCACCAGATCCTGCTGGAAGACGGGCAGACCATTCCAGTACACATTGTGGATGACCCGGCCAGCATTGGTAAGCTCTCCTGAAGTAAAGCTTTAATGCACGTTTCTATCTGCTCCATGAAAACATCCATCTCAATTCAAACTGCATTGCTATTCCTCTGCTGCCAGCAGAAATGAATGGAACTCTATCCCAGTGGCAGACGAAAACAGTGCTTTAGAAACTCAAGTAGACACACAGCAATGTGTTTGTTATAGAGCTGAGTAACACTTAATTTGTACTTATTCATTTATTTTTTAAATTAATTAATTAATTAGCTAGTCAGTTCAGAAACAATGCCTGGTATCCATCATGAAGGAGCATGACTACCAAAGTGTGATGCAGAATTGTTGACACTCCTTTAAATGTACATTTACTTTTAAGTACTCTATGTTATACTGGGCGATTCATAAATAACACACCATATCTGTCATACTTTTTTCCTGTTATGGGTTATTTATGAATTACAATGTGTATAAAGTAAATTAATATGAATTCATCACATTTTGATTTATTTCTATGTGATACTTTAGCTCAGAACAACTCAGTCTGCTTGAGCCAGGTAAAAGTGGAAGCTGATGACAGGAGCATTTCAGAAGGTGGTAATGCAACTGGGCACTGACCAGAGACAGACCAGAAGCCTGCCTTACACCACTGGGACTGTCACCATTAGAGTGTCAGCTAACCTCATGTAAACCTCTGCAACTCAAGAGCCTTGAAGCCCTGAATTCACTGTTTCTGTTTGGAACTTTCTGTACAGTTTAATGGGGCAGCAGGACCGATGAACAAGAACGGCACTTTTGAAGGGGCAAGTAGTACCATTTCAATTCAGCTATGCAGAGGTCATTATCAAGGTTTTTATGATATATATATATATATATATATATATATATATATATATATATATATATATATATATATATAATTTGCATTTGTTAAAATGTGCTTACATGGTAAATCTCATTAGCATGAGTATTGATGACATGAATATTTTGTGAACTCATAACTACTGTATTATTTTATTTTATTTGACAGACTTATAAACTCTTGTATTCAGCGGCACTTTTTATTTTGCAGCACATTTCACAAAAGTGCTGCTCAAAGTGGGAGGGAAAGTACAATGGACTCCCTATGTTATGACCAGAATTATCTGATTGAATTTTCCAAATTAAAAGGTGGAAATCTGCTGACTGTCTACATTGAAAATGACTGGTCTGGTCTTTCTTGTCAGTTGGTTTGGAAGGAGGACGGTTACTCTTCTGTACATTGCTGGGGAGATAGTTTTGAATCTCCTAACAGAATATAGTAAAACAACTTAAAATATTGACATTTATTTATTTTGTACATGTAATTAATAAGTTATTAGGTTAAACCACTGCTGACAACTTAAATACATAGGTTATACCCCACCAATAAACAATGAATTATCATATTGCTATTTATCAGATTTTCTACTTGCTATATAGGTGTTTCATTCTTCTGTCTGCAATTAACAGTATATTCCATTGTGAAATATTCAGATAATGCTAAAGTCATAAAATTACTTTTTACTACGTAAATGCTCCAATTGTCAGTAGAGATGGAGTGTTTCATCCACCAGCAAACAAATCTTTGTATAGAAACATCCACCAGTTGAACCATCTCAGGTTATTTTTATCTGGCAATCGGGTTCAACTGGATGTAGTTTTCTCAGATCCCATGTTTGTGAAAAGGAGTATTTAAGTTGCTTTGATTTCTCCTAAAGAACGATGTATTATGTGAAACTAGTGTTTTATTATTATTATTTATTTCTTAGACGAAGTCCCTTATCCAGGGCGACTTGTAAGATATCACATTATTTTTACATACAATTGGGTTTTTACTGGAGCAATCTAGGTAAAGTACCTTGCTCAAGGGTACAGTAGCAGTGTCCCCCACCTGGGATTGAACCCACGACCCTCTGGTCAAGAGGCCAGAGCCCTAACCACTACTTTTCAGCTGCAAGCAGTGTTTTATTTTCATTAACTAGAAATACCTATGCAAAATAAACATATGAAAGCAGATGGGAAAGATTAATTGTATGTATTGATTTAGCATCCCCTTGTTATGCAGCTTTTCAACATCTATTCTCTACATGGCAAGTAAATTTAGGTAAAATGTTATTTATATTCCAAAGGACAGCGCACGCAGCACAATTTTAATGTTGTGTAGAACGGTGCTTCTCAACCCGTCCTCGGAGACCTGTGTCTTCTGGTTTTCATTCCAACCGAGCTATCAATTACTTAACTAAACAGCTTAATTAGGCCTTTTGAATTCTTTTCAGCTCTTACCAACAGCTGGGAGATTTCAGCTCAACTATAAAATGTTAAAAGTAACTTAATCTGCAACTTTTTTGGAGCGGAGAACAATTAAAAAGGCCTAATCAAGCTAATTAGTTCCAGTAAGGGTTTAGTGAAGTAATTGAGAGCCCAGTTGGAATGAACACCAAAGACACAAGTCTCTGAGGACTGGGGTTGAGTAGCACTGGTGTAGAACACACAAAAAATATTAAATTAAAATGTTTATTAAAGATGATTTTCTTGACAGCTAGCTCCTTATTCTACACACATGGTTCTCTTCAGAAGTTACAAAGGAGGTATGCACACCAATAAAGTAGTGAGGTCACAAGGCAATGCCAAAATTAAATTAAACAAAGGAAGAAAATAAGCTGCACTCTCAAAAAGCAATCCCATTAAAATAAAAATTTTGTTTTATTAACCAACGTTTCGGTACCTTCATCAAGGTAAGGAAACACACACACGCAGGGGTTTAATGGAAGTGATAGGAAGATAATTGAATACCAGTGATGGTTAATTACTTACCTATTAGATAATTATATAGATAAACATCATACATTATTAAAATGCAACATATCAAATATATATAACAAAAAACAGATACTTCATTTATTATTTTAAAAAGTCAAATATGAATTGAATAATATACATCAAGGAAATGAAACCAAAATAATTAATTTAGTAATACTGAAAAAAACATCATCTAAATATCATGATTATAATATACAAATATATTTTTTTTTAAAACTTTTAAAATCAAATTCCACATTCATACCGTAAGGAACTAAAGGTTTCAACAGAATAAATAGTATTTCTGCATCGAACTGAGCTTCGGTGTTCAGCAAAATTTCAAGGAACGGTTAGTTTGACCAAAGTAAGCCTTGCCACAAGGGCAGGAGATCATATAAATCACACCCATAGTTTTACAACTAATACCCTTAATAGGAATAACCTCACCAATAAGTGAATGTTTGAAAGACCGGAATTTTAAAGTACTGTTGCATTGTGCACACGAGCCACATCTATAATTGCCATCTGGTATCAGGGTCAGCAGATATTGTATTGCAATAGAGGGAAAATCAGCCCTCACTAAAGTATCTCTTAGATTTTGTCCTCGTCTAAAAATTAGTCAAGGAGAGGAAATTGATCAGATTTTAAAATATGCCAATGTCTTTTGATTACCCCCTTTTTAATTTCTCTGCACATTTGGAATATTTTGTAATTAACATAACCAGATTAGTACTCATTTTAGATTTGTCTAAGAAAAAATTCAGCTTAAGATTTTGAAGAGATCTTAGTGACAGCAGTATTAAGATATTTGTTTTTATAACGTCTATTTTCAAATCTGACCCTCATATCAGAAAGATTTTATTCAAAAACAGACTCGCGTTTAGTTTCGCCTAATACTGCAGAACTGACTATAAGGTAGACAGTTTTCACCCACTACACCTAAAGAACAACAATCTGCTCATAACAATGTATTACGATCAGTAGGTTTTCTGTACAAGGTGGTGTACAGATAGTCCCCATCTTTAATGATCCAAGAAATTAATCCGCACATAATCATGTTACGTTGTAAATTTGAGGTGTTAATTAGAATTTAAAAAAAAAAAACGGTGAAAACCAAACTTGTGTCTCCTCACAGAATTCCCTTATTACAGGACAACATTTTGTCCCAATACTGACATCCAGTGCATTACAATGTACTGTACATTTTAAAAACCCAGCAATTTAAATAAACAATATGTGGGGCCACATGATCTAAATCCACTAAACCTCTTGTCCCAAACAAAAGGGTCTATTAGACTGAAACTACAACTAACACAATACGGTAGTTGCAGAAGTTACCGTTCCTATTGTCACATTGTTATTTTCTTACATTGCATCCGTTTTAATCTTTAAAACAGCTTCAGTATGTCATTTAGGGTTACAAGACATAGCAGTGTGGAGTAGTGGTTAGGGCTCTGTACTCTTGACCAGAGTGTTGTGGGTTCAGTCCCAGGTGGGGGACACTGCTTCTGTACCCTTGAGCAAGGTACTTTACCTAAATTGCTCCAGTAAAAACCCAACTGTATAAGTGGGTAATTGTATGTAAAAACAATGTGATATCTTGTAACAATTTTAAGTCGCCCTGGATAAGGGCGTCTAAGAAATTAATATTGGCGTGTTGTTCCCCCAATGAGCAGGTGAAAACCCAAGTGAAGAGACAATGTACTTAAATGTCCAATAGATTTATACTCTGCATAGCATTATTCCATGGACACAACATTCTTGCATTAATTCTTCCAAGTTCTTCATAGATAGTGGTGTTGCCCATATATTTAATACCCGTAGCTAGCGTTACATTGTGAAATTGTATGCAGAAAAAGAACAAAAAACACAGTAGTCCAAAATGTTTTACAGCAAGATCTGTATCTGTACAAAATGGGGACAAATCAAAATGACAGCCCTAAATACAAGGGTCATATAATAAATCATATGGTAGCGACTACTTAATGTATATGAAACTAAAAACAGTATAAAGTTTAAGGGAAATTAGACAAAGACACTGGGTATGGCCAAAAACAAAAACTAAACAAAAATGCCGCTTTATTCATCCTCCTCTTCCTTTGCTTTCTTCTTTTTCTTTTTCTTCTTTTTCTCTGAGGTCTAAAACAAAAGAAATGTATATTAGAGAAACGGGTGCAAATCTAATGCTGCAAGCCAAACCACAAGAGGGTAGTTAAGAACCCCAAACCAAAACTTCAAAAGTCTTGGAAATATGTAAATACGAGACAGAAAATATCTAGCTACAAACAGATAGTGAGGCTTTAAAAGTTTAAATTCAACAATTCAGAAGAAGCAATTGTTTCTGGGTTTAACGCTAGAACCGCCACAGCAGTCATTTTGATGGTTTTCACTTTTAAAATTTAAATTACTCTAGTTGTCCATTCCTGACTTTTCCATTACATACCCTGATCGCGTTTGAAAGACAGAAAAATCACAAAAATAAGTTATAAGCTCTTCTACCTACAAGCACCAAAAGCCGTCATTTTGACATCTTATTACAATACATGCTTTTATTGTTAATATAACCTACAATACAATATTTTTTATATGTACAGTGCCTATAGAAAGTCTACACCCCCTTGAACTTACATATTGTTGTGTCAGTGCCTCAGAGTTTCATGCATTTAAATTAGGATTTTTTCCACTTATCTACACACCACACTCCACACTGTTAAGGGGGAAAACAAATTTTATTGAGAAAAAAATTATATATTAAATACAAAACTGAAAGATCATAATTGGACAAGTCTCCACCACCCTGAGTTAATACTTGGTGGAAGCACCTTTGGCAGCAATTACAGCTGAGTCTGTTGGGATAGGTCTCTACCAAGTTTGCACTCCTAGATTTGGCAATATTTGACCATTCTTCTTTACAAAACTGTTCAAGCTCTCAAGTTCCTTGGGGAGTGTTGATGGACAGCAATCTTCAAGTCATGCCACAAATTTTCGATTGGATTTAGGTCGGGCCTCTGACTGGGCCACTCAAGGACATTTACCTTTTTGTTCCTTAGCCACTCCAGTGTAACTTTGGGTGTGTGCTTTGGATCGTTGTCATGCTGAAAGGTGAACTTCCGTCCCAGTTTCAGCTTTCTTACAGAGGGCAGCAGGTTTTCCTCAAGGACTTCTCTGTACTTTGCTCCATTCATTTTCCCTATCCTGACAAGTGCCCCAGTCCCTGACGATGAGAAAAATCCCCATAACATGATGCTACCACCACCATGCTTCACAGTAGGGATGGTGTTCTTTGGGTGATGCGCTGTGTTGGATTTGCGTCAAACATAACGCTTTGCATTTAGGCCAAAAAGTTCAATTTTAGTTTCGTCAGACCACAAAACTTTGCCACATGGCTACAGAATCTCCAGTGGTTTTGCATACTTCAAAACTGGATTCAAGGTGGGCTTTCTTGAGTAATGGCTTCCTTCTTGCCACCCTACCACACAGGCCAGATTTGTGGAGTGCTTGGGATATTGTTGTCACATGCACACTTTGACCAGTCTTGGCCATAAAAGCCTGTAGCTCTTGCGAAGTTGCCATTGGCCTCTTGGTAGCCTCTCTGATCAGTCTCCTTCTTGCTCAGTCATCCAGTTTGGAGGGACAGCCTGATCTAGGCAGGGTCAGGGTGGTGCCATACACCTTACACTTCTTAATAATAATCTTGACCGTGCTCCAAGGGATATTCAAGGCCTTTGATATTTTTTTTTATACCCATCTCGATCTGTGCCTTTCAACAACTTTGTCCCGGAGTTATTTTGAAAGCGCCTTGGTGCTCATGGTTGAGTCTTTGCTTTGAAATGCACTACCAGGAGAGGGAACCTACAGGAACTGCTGAATTTATCCTGAAATCATGTGAATCACTACAATTTAACACAGGTGGAGGCCACTTAACTTGGTATGTGATTTCTGAAAGCGATTGCTTACATCTGAGCTAATTTAAGATTGCTATTACAAGGGGGGTGGACACTTATCCAACCAAGCTATTTCAATTTTTATTTTTAATTAATTTTCTACAAATTTCTAGAGTATTTTTTTCACTTGGAAGTTGTGGGGTAGGATGTGTAGATAAATGGAAAAAAAAAGAAAAAAAATATTTTAATGCACCTTAATTCCAGGCTATAAGGCAACAAAAGGTGAATTTTGAAAGGGGGTGTAGACTTTCTATAGGCACTGTATACAAGCCAGTTTGTCATCTCTATACCCAGTATGTATTTGAATAGAATATTGCTCTTTCTACATATGTGTTATCCAAATATCTATTGTAATCCTATCAATTCCTTGGAGAACTGCTGTCTGGCTGTCTACATGAGCATACAGTCTGCCGTCTTATTACTATTACAAGAATTTTGAGAAATCTTGATTTTTGCGTTTTGATTTCAGAGCAACTACAGATATATTTGCCTTGTCATCAGAAGTTTGAAACGACTTCATTGAAGACAAATTTGCCTGCTTCAAGCTGAACATAAAACATTACATGGACCAGCAGCTGTTTCCGACAAAAGCACGGCATCACTGGACACAACACGTCAAACAAACCTGTCAAATTTGGGATCAAGTTTTGTCTGGCAGCGGACCCTACCCCTACCTGTGCAAAGATGACTCGCCCAGCTGATCAGAGACTGGGTGACAATGTGGTACATAGGCTGATGTAACCGTACTTAGGAAAAGGGATGAATGTTACCAATTACAATTTATTTTAATTTCACTAATTAACAAAAAAAGAAATTATGAAAGAAACAAAAAAAAACCTTGTTGGAACAGTAAACAAAGCAAGATGAGAGTTTCCACCATCTACGCAAAACATAGTACTCTGTGAAAGCAAATCACCAGTGTCCAGTTGCTGTATTTTACAAATGTACTGGATGCGGTAGCCATCAATTTTCTTTTTGCACAAGGAATGCACCAGGGAAAATATCAGTAGGAGAGATTTCACTTTGATGCTAGCCACGGAGCCTTGGCAGAAACATTTCGATCAGAAAACTGCGAAGAGGCTGGGAAACGCAGCTCAACCTGGATACAGTGCGCACCAAGTGACACACGCAACAGAAAACAATGCCAGGTAACTAAATGCAATCAAAATAAAACTGGTATCTGTGCTTAGTGTGAAAGAGCAATATGTGGTAAATGCACATAAGTTGATAAGTGTGTGGATTGTGCAAAGATGGGGGCTACTTTGAAGTGTTTCCCTGAAAAGCGCGTTCACATTAAACTGGGAATCGAGTTATTTTCTTTGCTATTTTTATAATTACTTTGTTTTTACAATTTTGTTTGTACATATACCAGTTTACCGTTTACACTATTTTCTTTTCAAATGTTTTATACTTTTTCACTTTTTTGAAGTCGTGCTATGTACATACCAGTTTTACACAATATTTTCTTTTGAAATGTATTTTATTATAGTTTCTTTTTTGTGCTAATTTTGAAAATAAAGCCTTTTCATTTAAATAGTGTTTTTGCTATGCATGTTCATGAAATCATTGTTTGATTTGTATGTGATAGCTTGTGTTTCATTTTCATATCGAAGCTGTTTAAAATGTACCCGTCAAAATGACTACTGCTGGCGGTTCTAGGTAGTAACATAAACCTGGCGGTTCTAGTGTTAAAGCATTCTATTAAAAAAAAAAAAATCATAACTTTAGATTGACCTTGTCTCGAACATAACATGACATTTCCAGTTTGAGACATTCTTCAAACTATGTCCTGCCAGATGCATTGAAAAAGGATGAACTTGTGAATAATTTCAAGGGATTTCTAAATATAGTCTGAAACTTACTTCCTCTACAGCAGCAGGTTCTTCCTCCTCAGCCGGCTCATGCTTCTTTTCCTTTTTCTTCTTTTTCTTTGGAGGCTCCTCTGCTGCTGCCGCCTCTTCCTCCTCCTCCTCCGCTTCTGTGTTGTAAACAGTGACAAATTAAATCTGCACTTTCTCCAGATTCCACAGGGCATTTAACCCCAGCAATGTTTTAGCAACAGTCAGTATAAAATGCAGTATTTTAAAAATCTACACTAATTTTCCAAATCCACAACTTTATAGTGTAGGGTTCCATGCAATTGTTAATTTGTAAGAAATCCCTGGGTTAAAACTGACATTTCAATCAATGCAAACAAAATAAAACCAAAGTAGTTGCTCTGTAATAATTCTCATATTCACTTTTCTATTGTACATTACTGACAGCCTCACTGTGCTAAATAAGTTAATTTACATGGCACCAACCTTCTGGCACGCGTTCCTTTTTCATTTTCTTCACTTTGACCTCAGTCGGTTCCTCTTCCTCTTCTAATTTTCTTTTCTTTGAAACCGAGGGCAACGTGGAGTCTCCAGATGGGTCGTATGTTTTCACTTCACTGCAAAAAGGAATTCAAATAATGAAGTCATCTAAATACCAATGTTTAAACAGTTTGTGTGAACTCTAAGGAGTTTGAGAAGTTTCCTTGACAACTAAAAAACATTATGCATGATAAAATAGATAGGAAACTTAACATGGTACAATTGTACATGCAGTGACTGAAGGATATAACATATTAGAGTTATATGTGGACCAACATCTCAGACATTTGCATGTATTGCACAATGGGAGGGGGTGGCTCTCAGATGAGGTAGTGACTGAAATTGCCTTTGTGTTTGATCAGGCAATCATAAGAAATCATTATCCATGAGCAAGGAGAGATAAATCCTTAAATTTAGGTCTAGAGAGTGCACACCTCTTATGCTGGTACTTCTCCGTTTTTGCCATTGCTTTTCCTGTTCCACTTATCCTTCTGATCTGTAAAACAAAAATACAACGACAAGGCTTACATAGGTCCTCAAAAAAGGGAGTTGTAGAGTCTTAAGAGTTTTAAATGAAGTACTACAAAATAAAACACAAGTACGCAAGTCATAGTAAGAAATATTGCATCCAATTGTCTGGTAATCATTTTATTCATGCAGCAGAAATTTATTACTTTCATGCCAAACTACAAGCCTTTAGAGCTCTTTATCTATTCAGTAGATTATGAATGCTCAAGGACAAACTTACCCCTTTCTCTTCTAGATGTCGTAACCTGACCTCCAGCTTGGCTCTGCTCTCTACTCCCAGTTCTGTGTTTGTGTCCTCACCCAGGGCGTCGTAGCGGATTGCTAGGGCAGCCTTGGCAGCCAACATTCTGGAGATCTGCACAAGAGAGAGGCAGCAAGCTTAATATCAGGCAGCACTCAAAATAACTTGACAAACTTGCTACAGCTGTTCATAAAATATAAATCTAACGTTTCAAACACTATAACACTTTGTTGTATCAGGTTCTGAACACAAGCTAAACTTGCTCCTACCTTTCCCTTGTTTTTTGGTGTTGTCTGTCCTACTAACGATGCATGGTAGATCAAACCATACTTAGGAGTGTCCTTTTTTGTCTTTAATGCTCTGAAGAGAGCTTTCTCTGCTCCAAGGATCTGAACTGTGGAAGCCGGGTGTTTTGCTAAATTCAAGAGCGATCCTGCAAGGGAAAGACCAAAGAGGAAGTCAAAAGATATCCTGAAAAGGAGGACATGTTAAAATGTATGACATTAAGAAAAGGATTGCTTTGCATTACTGGTCATATGTTTTAAAACTTTATATGCTCAACCTTCATTGAATGTATTCTTTGCAAGGTGGAATCTCAGACGAGGTAGTGACTAAACTTGCCCTCAGGAAAAGTCAGGAAGTTTTGGAAATGCATCATCACCGAAACCACCCTTCATTTTAATGCAAGTAGGAAGTACAATACAGTATTCTCTGCACAAGCAGTTTTGAACTCTACAAGTAGGTATGTTGGTTATATCAAGGGAAGTTGAGAAAATATATAATTCTGCCCAAGTGTAAAACATTTAGTGCTGGGACGAACACAGAATTTTCATGTTTGGATATTCGCTCAATTTAAATATTTGTTTGGATGTCCCTTTGTTTTTCAAAAAGTAATAAAAGCCAATATTGCTCTGAGCATGAGCAGACAAAGCATTTGGGCAGGGGGCGTGGCCGTGGTCCCTGTGTGCACCTTTATTTTACAGCAAGACCTTATAATATGTAACATGTTGAAATAGAAAAATCAGAGTAGAGTAAGTTGTGTATGACTTACTTTACCCCAGTGAATTAACTACCAAACAAAAGGCTGCCAGATAGCAGTTCAAGTTAAACATTTTGAAACTTTAAAACACTTCAAATAAAACAAAACATGGAAATGACATTGTAAAGTGAAGGGGAAAAAATATCACCGTTTTGGTTCTTGTTTATACATTCCACATAACAGAAAGTCGCAACGGAATTATATATATAGTTTACACATACATATATACACACACACACACAGTCTATATAAAAATCACTGTACAACATTCAGGAAGTTGGGTACCGTTTAAGCGAAGGACTTCAGAATGACGTGCTTGCCTTTTTTCTATCCTATGAGATTCTAACTCACTCTAAAGCAGCACAATGCATTTTTGTCCCAAATGGCTTTCCATAGAGATGACTGTGCGTGTGTGCGCATAATCTGGATTGTTTACTTTTTGCTGTCAAACTTAAGAGGCTCAATACATATATTAAATCTCACATTTCACACAGAGTTCTTTCATTTGCCATTTTCTGAAACTGTCGCAAATTCTGGTGAGACGGTAAATAAGTGCAAGATATTTTTGTCATTTGTAGCGGCGAATATGAACATCTGATTTTTGTATCCGAATATTCGTTTGAATATTCGTCCCAGCACTAAAAACATTAACGTAAAAATACTGAAAAACAAACACTCACCAGCGTGTGCAATGAGTCTAGCTCCAACAAGTTCTCCTACCATGATAGTAAGATTTGGAGCTATGGCCATCATTCTGTTCTTCAGGTAGTCATAAAGCTGCGCACGGTATTCAGAGATCTCAATTACCTGAAGAGGAAGAAATTGAAAGGTTAAACTTGTTTTCAGAAACCAACAATGTTCAAAATTTATTTATTTTATTTCTTAGCAGACGGCCTTATCCAGGGTGACTTACAAATTGTTACAAGATATCACATTATTTTTACATACAATTACATTATTTTTTACACATTATTTTTTACATACAATTACCTATTTATACAGTTGGGTTTTTACTGGAGCAATCTAGGTAAAGTACCTTGCTCAAGGGTACAGCAGCAGTGTCCCCCACCTGGGATTGAACCAACAACCCTCCGGTCAAGAGTCCAGAGCCCTAACCACTACTCCACACTGCTGCCCAATACCGCCAATGCCAATACCGATAATCTGTAATCTGTGCTTCACAGTTCTGGGTTCCAATTTAATCCAACCTTTCCACCTTGCTTGTTTGTGCAAACATGTGGTTTGATCTATACCTGAAAGAGACTGAAGGCATAAGCTGGCTTACAACCAGCAATACAAATAACCAATCGTGTTGCAGCTCAGATGAGGTAGTGACTTAAAACCCACATGTTTTATTCAGTTACGTGACAATACGTCATCCTCATCACCGCTGCTTATGATCAACCAATGTATTTTCTTTGAGAGAATGTTGTTTAAAAGCACGGAGATGCTAAAAAAAAAAAAAGGTATAAAAATAAATATAAAAACGGTCCAACTGATTAACTAAGCATCATCCATTAACAGCTGAACAAAACCTTTATAAATCAAAATATACCTGGTCACACAAGTGCAGAATGTTCCCAATATCCTCTTCTGACACTTCTGTCCCCATGGAGATCTCTGCCGCCGTTTTCACCTCTCCCTCCACCTCCTCAGGCAAAATGTCTGAAAGATCTGTGGTGGCAACGTTGGTTCTGACCCCTGCAGAATGGAATACACATTATTAAGCACCTGAAGTCAGCTGTGTATAGTGTCAATTCCGTGCTGTGTGAAGCCTTTGCTACAACAGAAACTAATCTTTAAAACATGCAACAGGATTAACCCTTTATGCATGTTACTGTACACTGAATCAGATTGTCTAGCAATAGGCAAGGTGCGTTTGATAAGCTGTGGGTGCTAAGTTTAAAATAAGCAATTCTGTATTGAGTGTGGCTGGCACAATTTTAACCCTTTATTGCATGTTTTGGTCTAAACGATGTTACAACAGGAGTGTATGGATTTCTACATACACGTGTAGAAGATTTTGCTTCAGTGACTGACCATCAGAATGTGTAAACAAGTAACTATGTACTTAAACATACAGAAGGTAAATATGCAAAGAAGCGTAACCCTCAACTTGTTCCACATCAATGTTTCAAAGCGAAGGGGTTATATTCCCTTATACCTATCTCACGCCACAATGGGCACCTGATACTCACCTATTTTCTTCACACTTTTGCAATAGGCAAGGTTGTCTGTGATGATTTTTCCAATTTCAGGGAAATGCCACCCGTACCACTCTCTGCAGCGCATGATGTAATTGTTCAGTTCTTTGTCCAAGTCATCAAGCAGGGCTGTTTGAAGTTATATTGTTAGTACACTTTGATGAATTTAAGGTTGTAATAAAGAAAGGCATTTCAGATAGAGGAAATTATGAAACCCTTTACTACTACACAGGACATGCTTTTCAGTAAATTTAAGTGAACACAGTAGTAATTTCAGCTTTCGTCCATAATAAGCTTATCTATGTAATTGCTTTACTAAAACTTTAAAATCACTATCCAGATGGCTATTCTAAAATAAACACAAACAAAAACACTACTTACAGATAGCTTGCACAATCATTGTGTCCACTTTATCAGGGCTGAATTTCAGTTTGTAGCGGGACAAGCTGTGAACAAAATGCAAAATGAGTCAGCTGCTTCAACACACTATTTAAGAACAAGCAAAATAGAAAAATAATGAGAAAGTAGCTTGTCATTATAACTGCATTTTTACATGTCCCTCATTTTATGATGTTTGACACCATTCCGAGTAGTTCCGGGTTCTGGTTCTCCAATATGGAGTTATCGTTTTCCTCCAAATGTGCCTTTACCTGTGGCTTGGAGCTTTCCGTGAGCCGTAGCCACATGACATTTCATATGGAGTAGGTGAGACTTGAAGGGATTGTATTACCTGTAAGCATACTGTATCAACACTGACAGAAAACCATTCACATCTCTTGGTTTATAAATATAATAAAGTGGCACCATCCAGTATGTATGCTCCCTTCAAAATGCAGTGGCCTGAATATGCTTCTACTATACAAGAAGGAACATTCAAATGTAGATACCTGTGAGCTAAACCAAGAGACATAGCACTAATCTCCCTGGGAGGCAGGCCAGTGATTAAGGATTCCATCTGGTTACGAATGCCCCTCATCAGCTCTGCAATAGCAGTATTGTGTACGCAACTCAGGTTCAGCTTATCCTACAAGAGAGGAGAAAGGGAAAAACAATTAAGTTCCAACTTGCATTTCAGCAAACAAACCAAGTTCACTTCACACACAACCCTTCTACTCCTTAAATTATTTGAGGGCAAACCCTTTTGTTGTCTTCAGAACAGATAACTAGTGCAGAGGTTGCAGTGCAGAAAGACAATTAGCCGATAGTGCTTTAAAATCCACTTTGATCTGCACAGGAGTACAAATACCAGGTTGCAGTGCAGAAAGACAATTAGCCGATAGTGCTTTAAAATCCACTTTGATCTGCACAGGAGTACAAATACCAAAAGCCAAGCCATGCACGACCATGTTTAAGCCTAGCGTGAAATTGGTATAATACACCAAGCTTGCACGTGAATTACTGCCAAAGTACTGAAGGACGCTTTGAAATGAATTGGAAGAATGTCTTACTTTGATTACTCCTCCCAGTTTAGCATCACTGATGGCCAGTTGTTCATGTGCTTCCTTTGCAACCACTTTCTTCAAGACCTTCTTCAGGCTCTTTCCAATCTTTCCTTCCACCAATGCAGTGGCCGCTAGCAACAGATTTTAAAATATGTTAAATATACAAAGAGCGTAAAGCATTTATCTATTGGTCATATAACTGACATTAGATTTATTTGTCAACAGTCCTACAAAGCTACAACTTAAGGGTTATATTTCAAATTACCTGCCAGAGCTTCTGTCGTGTCTTGGAATTTCTCAAAGTGTTTCAGTTTTACACTGCAACACAAAAAATAAAATCATTTTAAAATGTTTAAATGAAAACAAATATGATTCACATGTAGAAAATGGCTTATAGCATCTAGTTAAAAGTTCAGATAAGCAATAGATATTTAGCCATCACATAGATACTCATGTATCGTATCACAGAAGGTATATTGAGTATACAGTCTGAGAGTCAAACAATGAGACCAATTCAGATATATCTATCATAATTAGGGCTTCTGATTTTCGGTTTTAACCGATAAAACACCTGTTACAAAAGAAATGAAATTGGTGGATAGCAAATAAACACCGGGAAAACTGTGGAAATGGTTAAATCAATTCACTTTACCCTTTTCCCATTAAAATAAAACCTATTACAAAAATAATAATAAATACATTTCCCAGTGCTGCTGGGTAATATCCTGCCTTCCTGACTTGTATCTATCATCGATTCGTTAAGAATACTTTAAACCTGCCCCAACTACTGAATGACAGCACATTCCTACATTTCTATCGCTTGTGAAATTTAAAACAAGATTACAATCAGGAATGGAGGCTTGTTAGCGGGATTTAAAGCTGTATTACAGTTAAGATAGAGGATTTAAAACAGAATTGTGGCAAAATGTACAAAAATGCCTACACACAAAAACCCCAGAAGAATGTGCCTGTGACTATAGGCATGTCACTGTGGAAGACAGCAAAGGAAAGAAGGTACAATTTAAGTGTGCAAGTACTGTCGAGTTACTACTATACATAGAGAAAAAAAAAAGGCTCAAGCATTTTGGAAAGTAACCGAAAACACTCAATTTCACACAGTATATCAAAAACAAAAGCCCAGAAAAAAAAGAAAGATTTACATAAAAAAATAAGCACCGAAAAATACAACTAATAAAAACAGAAGCCCTAATCATGATATTATGACACTCCTGTTAATGCCACTGGTTTCATACACCTTGGCTTGAGCAAAGAATTGTTGCATCAGCAGTGCTATCATTTGTACTCCCCCACCCCCTCTCCCCACCTTTTGGTTTTCCAGTCTGATACAGGCTAGCTGAAACATCTGTGCCATGTTTTAGTTCAAGGGGTGTTCTGTGTTACTGGCATAGTCCTAGTATTTATCCCAATTGTCAAGAATAATTTATTGCAGATGTTGGACCGCCAGACACAGGACGTGGCACTATATATTAGCCTACTCTCAGGTTTCGTACACACACTGCAGTTGGCTCGATAACAGTATTTACAAACGGCACTCGCTTCGGTTGTTTGTTGTACACACACCGTTCATTACTGAAGTGAGTGCACTCCTGTACGTAAATCGATCGAGAGCTTGTCAAGCACACCAATGCTTTTCTGCAAAACTAGCGGAGACGCGGTTTTGCTTTTTCTGCACAGTGGTGCTGATCCGAAGTACCAGGACGGTAGATCAAAACATTTGGGCGATCTTCCGACCAGAAGGCTGATGGGAACGACTTGAGTTGTCTCCAAATGACTTGATTAAAAATGTACACGTCTAAAAGAAGTCGTATATGCGTCTTTGTCATTTACTGAGACATTTCCTGGAGTGCCAAAACACAGAGATGAGACGTCGGTATCGGTGGAAAAAACAAGCTGCGGTTGCACTGTGGTGTTTGGGGATACGAATTGTCGCATATGATTCAAGCGATCTGATTCAAGCATTCAGAATTCAAAAAGGTATTGACAATGTTGGCCCAGGGAACTTTTTCGACCTGAAAAAAGAAACAAGGACCAGCGGTCACAAACTGTGATTAGATAAAAGGGGCATTCAGAACAAAAAATATGAGGCACTTTTTTACACAGAAAATTGTGAGGGTCTGGAACCAACTCCCCAGTAATGTTGTTGAAGCCGACACCCTGGGATCCTTCAAGAAGCTGCTTGATGAGATTCTGGGATCAATAAGCTACTAAACCAAACGAGCAACATGGGCCGAATGGCCTCCTCTCGTTTATAAACTTTCTTATGTTCACATTGTTTTATTCAAGTTGTAAAACCATACATACATTTTTTTTTTCTTACAAAGTATTACACAACTGTACTTTAAATAAAAGTATATTACATGTATGCATTATTTACCATTGTTATGAATTTCCTATTCATCAATATTACAAAATCAACTTGGCTCATCTATTTATCTACTTTAGCCATGTTTATCAGTTTTGTTTTTTTTTTTAAATAAAAAACAGCTATTTTTTACTTAATATCTTGTATTGCTTCTTTATTTTTATACTTAAATATATTATTATTATTATTTGTTTATTTAGCAGACGCCTTTATCCAAGGCGACTTAGAGACGAGGGTGTGTGAACTATGCATCAGCTGCAGAGTCACTTACAATTACGTCTCACCCGAAAGACGGAGCACAAGGAGGTTAAGTGACTTGCTCGGGGTCACACAATGAGTCAGTGGCTGAGGTGGGATTTGAACCGGGGACCTCCTGGTTACAAGCCCTTTTCTTTAACCACTGGACCACAGAGCCTGGGACGATGGATCGAATCGGTCCAATAACCATTGATAGATAAACTAACCTTCGATGGATCAAAACAAAATGTATATGGTGAAACCACATGTCGTTTCATTAATCCATTTTATTAGGTTGAAATTAAATTATATAAAAACGGTACTCTAGTTCCCCGCCTTGCTTTCCATTTCTTTCAAAACCCCGCCCCCCACACACATGTACGCACAAACATTTTCTAGAATCAACCCGAGAACTCAGTCAAAAGTGTGAACAGAACAAACCCAACGAAATACCAGTAAAATTACTAATGTTTGGAAGGTTTTTTTTTCTTTTTCGAAAGAACAAAATGGAAAGGTAAAAGGCGGCATTTGTGAAATGTGGAAAGAAAATTGAGCCAAAAAAAGTGTCAGCACAAAAGAAATAACATACCTGATAGTGGATTTTGATACATCGTGGAGGGAGCTGCATTTAAAAATCCGATAGCAAATCTTGCTGCGGGCTACGCAATGCCCTGTCAAAACATTTAAAGAGCAATGCCTTTACTTACGCATGTAAACGATCATACTGGGGCACTTTTTAATGGTGTGGCAAGTGTGCGCTGTGCAGGGCACAATATAAACCTATGCATTCAGAACAGTTTGGAGGATGTTCAAGCCGTACACACATTAGGCAACAGCAAGAAGACTGGTTGCACATTAAAAAAAAGCGAGCTGGCAACGAGTGCTTTAAATAGAAAACAGAAGTCGGGCTCCCGAGTGGCACATCCAGTAAAGACGCTCCGCGCAGAGTGCAGGATGTGCCCTATAGCCTGGAGATCGCAGGTTCGAATCCAGGCTATGTCACAGTCGAACGTGACCGGTAGTTCCTAGCAGGCGCCGCACAATTGGCTGAGCCCTGCCTGGGTAGGGAGGGCTTAGGTCGGCAGGGGAATCCACGGCTCACCGCGCATCAGCGACCCCTGTGGCCGATAGGGCACCTGTGGTTCTGCAGTGGAGCCGCCAGATCTGTGTTGTCCTCCGGCACTATAGGTCTGGTGGCATTGCTGTGGATGTGCAGTGCGAAAAATGACGGCTTGGCAGGAGCACGTTTGGAGGACGCGTGTTCCAGCTGCCGTTTCCCGAGTTGGCGGGGGGTTACGAGCAGTGAGCCGAGGATACAGATAATAATTGGGCATACTAAATTGGGGAGAAAAACTGGGGTAAAAAACTGGCGACAACTAAATTTAAAAAACAAACAAACAAAAAAAAAAAAAAACAGAAATGCTGAACACAGTAAAGGTGCCACTAAAGTTAATACAGGATGTGCAAACAAGATGGAACACAGTATATTATATGTTTTGAACGTCTGCTTGAGTTAAAGTTTACAGTAATTGCAGTTTTCAAACCCTGATTTGACAAAAAAAAGTCTGTTGCCGCTACTTTAGATCTAACAACTACTGAGCAGTGGCCAAGGTACCCCCTCTACTTCAGCCATTGGAATAGCTACAGTACTGTTAAGCGCACAGAAAAACACTACAGCAAGCTCCATGTACCCAGGTGCAATGGGGATAAAATACAGACCGAGCGAAGTTCCCGTTGAAGCTTGTGATGGGGACACAACACCTGCTTTGCCAAGTCCAAATGCACAAGTTTGAGCGAAAAAACTACTGTGTAATTTACCACAGTGATTTTGTTTAGATCAACTGAATGACCCAGGCAATGAAGTTATGCCACTGCTTTTTGCATCATTCCTTGATCCCAGATTTCGCAATTTGGATTTCCTATCAGAACAAGCCACAGCTACTGTAGTTGAAGCAATGCTTTCCAGGTTAGTTAGGCTGACAGACAGCAGTCCCGCTAATGACACGAACTGTGCCACTACAACTACAAGTGACTAGCCAGTTAAAAAGAAAACAAAGACAGAACAAGCATTTGCATTGTTATTTTGTGGACAGCAGCAACCAGAGATGACCCCCAAGGAAAGCCTAATAAGACAAGAAGTGATGACATATACCTCTGAAACGAAGTACCACCGCTGTGGTGGAAAAATAACCAGACGCGCTTTCCAAAATTAGCAACCTTGGCAATGAACATGTTAAGTATCCCAGCAACATCGGTTCCAAGTGAGCGGGTGTTCAGCAAGGCCGGGATGATAGTTAACAAACTCCGTTCTTTGAAACCGGAGAATGTGGATGCCATCATTTCTCAACAAAAACCAAAAAGTAAATCGTTCTGGACCATGGACTTCATAAAATAAGTTGGACGTGTGAAGAGTTAATTTAGTTAAAGTTGAATTGGTTGCTGCTCCCACTTCGTTGGATTTTGTTGCAAATGATTTTTTTCTAACCGGTTGCTGTCAGTCAAGACATCTTAGGTAAGAAACATTTTAATCATTTTAACCATTTGTGAGAATAAGAAACTCGCTGGGTATCGTTTGATTTATATTAGAACATAGGAAATGTCTAAGGTTTATTTTACTCTAAAATTAGAAAGAGATAAACTGCAGAAACGTTTAATTTTCGTGCATACATCAGATATCTGGGGCAGCAGTGTGGAGCAGTGGTTACGGCTCTGGACTCTTGACCTGAGGGTTGTGGGTTCAATCCCAGGTGGGGGTCACTGCTGCTGTACCCTTGAGCAAGGTAGTTTACCTAGATTGCTCCAGTAAAAACCCAACTGTATAAATGGGTAATTGTATGTAAAAATAATGTGATCTCTTGTAACAATTGTAAGTCACCCTGGATAAGGGCGTCTGCTAAGAAATTAATAATAATAATAATAATATCTGAAAACATGTGGTTTGTTTATTCTCTAATATCGTATGTTTTGCGTTATGGAAAACAATTATGCATCGCCTCTTTAAACCACCATTGTCCCAGCCCTAATATAATTGTATCTCAAACAGGGTAATGTTTCCAATCTCAGTTTTTGGAAAGTCTTAGGTCTGGTCTGCGTTTGCCATTTCGGAGGTTGATTTTTCTAAAATGCTATGCATCGTAAAACCTTATGCAGCTCTGCAAATGTACAAGATATTTCAATTCTGATTTCAGATTTGAAGTCCTTGAAAATCATCAAGTTTTTTTTTATATAAAACTTGGAAAGAGGTTGAAATCAGCAGTTTAATTTTTTTAAATTTTTATTATTTTTCATTTTTCGATAGTTTTTTGGGAGGTGCAGCTCATGTGAAAAATGTAATAGATCCTACAACAAAATAAATGAGATCACTGGAAAGATCTACTTAATGTAATGCCTTTCTGTAGATGTACTGGGGTTTAATTTCTAATTTCAGGTTTGAAAACTTGAAACACTTACAAAAGGATCATATTCATGACCAAATATGGTCATTCTGCGTAGGCAGCAAAGGGTTATGAGCAAAACATGAACTCACAACCGCATTTAGCCTGTGTGTGTACCTAGCCTCAGATACCTTAATTCTTACTTACATTTTATTTGCTTTTTCTGGAGTCTGGAATTCCTTCCATAAACTATCCACCTCCTGGAGCTTCTTCTCATCCAGGACCTGTCATGAAATTAAAGAAATAATTTTTTTTTTCCAACACCATTCTATTCATATACTTGAAGAATAAAGGATAAGGCAGTCTGGTTTTCATATTTATTTTCCCTCGGCCACTATTTATTTTGCGTAATCTACAGTTATGGCCAATGGTTTTGCATCACCCTACAGAATTAACTAATTCCGCTTAATAAAGTAGAATGAAACCTGCTCAATGTTACGTTAACATATTGAATTACATACCGCTTTGTAGTTTTCCATATACAGTACATAACTGAAATGTGACATTTCGAAATGTTACACGAAACAAATACTGTACTATTATTGACTATTGTTATGGCTTCCGGTAGACTTGTGCGATACTGAATCGTTTTGCAGTTTATTTGATTACATGATGTTAAATAAAATATCTAATTATGTTGATATGGCCTTTTCCCTAAGTTTCTAGGTGATGCAAAACTTTTGGTCATACCTGTAAACATATGAGGTTAGTTTCTCTTGCTAATTAATACATTTTTGTATTACTTAATTCTAAGTAATAGTTGTGCTATCCGAACACGGCAACAGTTTAACAAATTACACATTGCCGGTTATAAAGCACATGTATCAGATTTTAATACACTGAATTCTTTTTTAAATGTCAGAGATGCTAATCCAAACACACTCACATTTAAATCTTGAACTCAACACAGTCGTAATGTACTATTATTGCATGCGTTTTTATAAAAAAAAAAAAAAAACTCCATGAGGGGAGACTGCTGCAACGTGTTGTGTTGGTGATGGTGTAGAAGGCCCTAAATTTCTCGTGCAGATAAACGCAAAAAACCAAACAAAAACCAAAAAAGCAACAACACAAATATAAACCTGTAATCGGATTTGGATCCCCTGGTAAAAACTATATGATAAAAAAATGCGTGACGATTATCTTACTGGTCTCGAATTACAATGCCTTATTTAGAACGTGTATATACCACCACATATTCTTACTTACCTTGAAAATAGCATAGCCGGCAGCGGTTTCGAACAGCACCAGCATTTTCAATGA
The DNA here is from genome assembly GCA_030684275.1 of Acipenser oxyrinchus oxyrinchus. Lineage (NCBI taxonomy): Eukaryota > Metazoa > Chordata > Actinopteri > Acipenseriformes > Acipenseridae > Acipenser > Acipenser oxyrinchus. Next base: position 18,061,228 of record CM060257.1, on the reverse strand, counting down.
TATGTTGACTTCTTTGTTCCTAAATATCTATATAAACAGTTTTTCTTCACAAAACCATGGGTCCTCCTGCGGCTGCAACTTCTCTTGCACACCGTCCACGAGGAGAAGTGTTCTGAGTTTGCGCTGTACAGCCCTCCAGAAACACGCGTGCAAACACTGGAGGACCCAGTGTTTGAGCGGGTCTTACCTCTACTTCCGTCACGTTGCGCGCATGGGTTTGTGGGATATAAAGAGAGCTCGGCTTAAATTTCTGACAAAGCTGTGTCATATTTCGCAGGTTTTTGCTAAATTAAACCGAAATGCATCAAACTTTTGAAGTAAATTTCACTTTTCCCCCCCCAAGGTCTCTTGAAAAAAAAAACCCCGACAAAATAGGCAAATTATGAGAGTACTTAATTATTATGAACATTTATATTTTCTGCGCGCAAACTCGTATTGTGGTGCGTGGTGCATGCACATACATACAGAGTAACCCCCAGCAGCACATATCTATGGAGCATTCGGAAGAGTAAAGCTGTTGAGACTTATGTAATATTTGGTGAACATTGGTAACACTGGGAATATATAACGTTACAAATATTAACAATACACATAACAATATAGCTGTTGCAATGAAGCACGTCATTGAGATAGCCCCATGAGGATGTTGTGTTGTTATTCTTGAAATCCTGTTAAAATTGTGTTTATTTTTATAACTTAATAAAGAACATAACCAACGGAAGTCCCCAAAGAGAATCAAGCGTCAGGAGGGGAGATGAGAGAAAAAATACATATCTCGTGCGCACGTCTTACTATCTCCTGGTCACGAGATAATATCTTGCGAGCACGACATAGGTATCTCGTGACCACGATATATATATATATATTTTATTTTTTCTCTCATGTCCCCCATAATTTTATTTTGCATCACTGAAAGCTGTTCTATTCCAACACCGCTCTGACTTGTACATGTGACAACAGCTCAGTAGCATAGTGAAGATAGGGCCTGCTGGGTTGAAAGTTTACAGTCTGACACATTGGCGCTGTGTTCACACTGGGTCCGTTTTGAGGGTTTATCCTGCACTCGGTAAGTTTGGTGTGAAGTGTTAACAACAAAGTCTGTTTGGGAACTTAACCGTACCCAGTCCACCTAAAGAGGTGGTCTCTTTCCATTTGGCAAAAGCACAGAGGCTGGTTCGCTTGCTAAACCTAAATGTTAACAACTGCTGGACTTGGTCCTTTTGCACATAGGAAACAAACTATACAAGGTAACCTGACTAGGAAGTAAACATTTAATGTGTAGTTTAGTTCATAGTCTGAGGAAACAAGTAGAACAAAAAACAAAAAATATCTTGGGGAACTACATTAGGGTTACCAGACATCCTGTGAAAACTGAGATTGCCACAGTTTTCAGGGTTCATTTTTTTATCCCTGTTGGAAACAGTACAATTGTTAATCGTCCCAGATTTGCTGTTGTTTTTTTTTTTTAAAACACAAAACTGTATCAGCGTGCTCAGCAAGTTAAAAGCATAGTAATGAATTAGGTTGAGTGTTAGCGCCATTCAAAAATAAAATAAACAATCTTATGGATTATTTGTTTAATCATTCTTATTATGTGTATACCAGATATGTTTAGATGGTAACAGCTGATCTATTTTTTTTTTTAAATTTGGCTTTTTGTACATTTAACATGTTTTGACTAGATGACAATATTGTAGCAACCGGCTGTATATGGGTTTGGTGGAAAGAAATAGGCAGGACACAGCGTGCAGTCAAAGCAGTTACAGCTGCTGTTTCTATTGGTTTAGCTCTTTTAGAGAATGGATTGCTCTCTCATCTCCTCCTCGCATTCAACAACCAGCCGAACAGAACACAATCTCTCATTGGACATTAACTTCGCCCCGACTCACCCAGAAAATGACAGCCATGATAGGGAGCAAGGCGATCTCTGTGTAGCACAACATGGCAGCCAGTGGGAGGCAACTTCTCTGTAGCCCACTTCCCCCAGATGGTCAAGTACTTTCCATGGCCCGTTCCATGCGCTATCATGTTTCGGGCAGCACCTTTCCTCCGCTTTGGATTGTAAATCCAGACTCACTCACCAGCCGCGAAGTGCCGTCCCCTCTCACGTACGTCACAGTTGCGCTTCTGTTTGAGGCCGGCAGCTTGGAGTATGCCCGCCACGTCCAGCTTGTCCTGAAGGCGGCGGGCATACTCTGGTCCAGGGGGCAGTGCTTCAGTGCCATGGGGTCGTCCGAACAGCATCTCAGCGGGAGTTTGTAGTTCCCTGCCCACCATGAACAAGGCAGGGGTGCAGCTGGTGGACTCCTGTACGGATGAACAGTAAGATGAGGGGCAGCTGGAGGTCCCAGTCCCTCTGGAATGGAGAATGTCGTCTTCAGGGGACAGTTCATCCTGCCAATAGCACTGCGGAGATCCAACAAGCTGAGTCAGGCAGAGCCAGCCACCAGATCCAAGGACTCATCAGTGCACAGCAAGGGAAAGAGTCCTTCTCTGTCACATCATTAAGGCGCCTATAGTCCATGCAAAACCGCCGCTCACCACTCTTCTTCGGTACCAGCACAACAGTGGAGGCCACGGACTGTCAGAGGGCTCAATGATGTCTGTGTTTTGTATTTCACAGAGGATGTGGTCTGCCGCTCCCTGCTGGGCCAGGGGTAGTTTGCGGGGGCGCTGTCTGATGGGTGCGTGCGGCCGGTATCTTCAGGGCGGGTGGCGAAGGTGTCCATTTTCATGTACTGATTCAAAATGATAGGTGACAGTTTTTGGCAAAGATGGAGGAAAAAATATTCTAGGCATGTGCAGATTAATTTGCATGACTGTGCATGTGTTCCGACTACAAATGAGACAATGGGTGCGTTCACGGAGATCATTCTGATTAGATTCTGTGCAGAATCTGACCAATTTAGCCAATGTGTGCATCACAGAGATCATTCTTAGAAGATCATTGGCTAAATTGGTCAGATTTTCCAGGTACTGCACGCAGGCAATAAAAATGTGCATTATAAATACCATATGGGAGATATTGAAATTGAAGAAGGAATCTATGCAAAAGACCTAGGAGTTTATGTTGACAGAAGTGTCTTCATCTAGACAATGTGGGGAAGCTATACAAAAGGCCAACAAGATGCTCGGATATATAGTGAAAAGTGTTTAATTTAAATCAAGGGAAGTAATGTTTAAACTTTACAATTAATTAGTAAGACCTCATATAGAACACTGTGTTCAGTTCTGGTCACCTCGCTACAAAAAGGATATTGCTGCTCTAGAAAGAGTGCAAAGAAGAGCGACCAGAATTATTCCAGGTTTAAAAGGCATGTCATATACAGACAGGCTAAAATAATTGAATCTATTCAGTCTTGAACATAGAAGACTACGCGGTGATCTGATTCAAGCATTCAAAATTCTAAAAGGTATTGACAATGTCGAGCCAGGGGACGTTTTCGACCTGAATAAAGAAACTAGGACCAGGGGTCACAAATGGAGATTAGATAAAGGGGCATTCAGAACAGAAAATAGGAAGCACTTTTTTACACAGAGAATTGTGGGAGTCTGGAACCAACTCCCCAGTAATGTTGTTGAAGCTGACACCCTGGGATCCTTCAAGCTGCTTGATGAGATTCTGGGATCAAGCTACTAACAACCACACGAGCAAGATGAGCTGAATGGCCTCCTTTCGTTTGTAAACTTTCTTATGTTCTTGTGTTGATGCACAGTTGTTATCAGTATGAGATGGGATGTCGGTGTGGTTCAGGTTTGCACATGTGAAACATTTCTGGCGCTGCTGGTCTGACATGTTTTGTTGAGATGAGGATGCAAAGGCAAAGGCCAAAAATTAGGATTGGTTTAGCAGTATCAGTGAAAGACAGGTAAAGAAAACAAGTGACTCCTTATTAGAGCAGCAGAACTCATAACCTCACAGGACAATGAATCAACACAAAAAGACACAACAGGGACATTTAGCTTTTATGTACTACATTATCCAAGGCATTCACACACAAGTGTGTGCTACATATAGTAGATGCGTCCTGTCCCGACTATAGTTTTTTTTATTTTTTTTAAACAGTTTCCAGTGTATTTTTGCATTATTAAGTTATAATTTTAATTCGCACAAATCTTACCCCCACAACTAACCTACCGCAACTCTGGAACTAAACTTTTCATTTATTATATATATATATATATATATATATATTTTAAAGTACATATTAGTTTAGTTTTAAAATGGTTATATATCCGGGCAGCGTGTTACCCTTTTTTTGTGTTACGCCGAACCACAAGGACAGGACACCACAATTCGCGGCAGTGATCGACTTCAGCACAAAGGTGGCTCTAGAGTTCCTTTTCAAACAATTCTTACACTCTCTCTTTGGCTACTTTTGTGGGTGATGTAACTTCCGGAGGAAGTTCCGCCCTGATTCCAATGAGGTCAGTATCTGTGTGTTTTTGTGTGGGTTTGTGAAAAGAGCGGACGCCTATACCCACCAGAATAAAACATAAAGTATTCAGATTTCTCAGTTGGAGGGTTCACAGGATCGAATATGTCTGATACGGTAAGTAAACAGTTTACATAATGTACTTAGAACGGAGTCAGACATGGCTACGGTATTATACGGTGTAAATAAATACACCACCACACACAACCCAGCAGTAACTCAAATATAAAAACATATTTTTTCATCTACATTATTTAAACCAAAAAATAATAATCATCAGTAAAGTGAGATCGAATATTTATATTTAAAAATAGAAGGTGTTTGTTGACTAAAAACATACGATTCTAAGTTGAGGCCTGTAAGTTTGAGTGTACTAGTAGTAGTAAATTAGTTAACAGCTGTATCGTACTGGTCTGATAAGTTATTTATAATGTACGTGAGTTTTCCCAGAAACTAACCTGACAATATTCACCGCTCCTCGTGTATTGTCTACAACAGATGGAGAAAAAATTAATTATTGGTAGGATTTAATATATTTTTTGGATAGGAAAAAAAACATGGCCCAGCCATGTTCTTACTTTATTAGTTATATAAAATAAAATATTTTCATAATAATTGGTTGCTGAAAGAATTTATCCTTGTTATAGAACTTATCTAATATTCTATATAGATAGCCCTTACGGAAACTGTGCCAGTTATTGCATTTATCAAAGTTGTATGTAGAAGAAAACTTCCCTAAATAGACAAAAACAACGGAGAGAGAGAATCATTATGGTCGAGGGTAAAGCTGTTGCTGTCCTTGTTGGTTTAAAAAATTTAAATAATATGGTTGGCCAGTTTGTTTACCACTGCTTACATTGCCTTGTGTGTTCGTTTGTCACTCAGCATCGGTTTTTGCTGTTGTCACAAGCTCCCCCCATTAAACAGTCTTGGCACTAACTCTTATGCTTATCGTGTTAATGCGGTTCGTGAAGCAAGAGAGAGGAATAGGGTGTTGCATATTACCCCGTTTATTTCACAGAAAGAAAAACCGAAACTAAAAATGTGTAATCGCCTTATTTTCCCCACAGAATTTTGCTCTTATTATAATTGGATAAATAAGGTAAAAGCATTCCTAAGTATGTAAAACTACTTTTTAAGATTAAAGTAACTCGTAGGTAATTTGTCTTATATCAAAAGTGAAATTAGTTTAATTAACTTTGCCCACTAGTAGACTTTAGTTCCACATCACAAACCCACCACTTCAGTTTTGTTCATTTATTTCCTGACTATTTTATGAAGGAAACATTGTCCTCCCATCATTCATTGCAAAAAGTCCCTCATTACTTGAAACTATAGGCGGCATGTGTCATTTGTCTCTTACTGCCATTTCATTTCTTGTGTAGTTGCCATCACATTCTCCAGGTATGAGTGGTTTGACCTGAAGCTGGGAAGTAGATGTTTGTTTTCTGTGAAAAAGCTCAATGCAGGGAAATTGCGTTGCTTGCTACAGCCTCTTTCTAAGAAGATTATTGTTTATTATTATTATTATTATTATTATTATTATTAATCCACACATGTTTAAGTTGTGGAGGAGAATGCGCATCAGTATCCATGATGCTAGCATATGGGTGACAGATGACTAACATGCAAACATGCAGTTGGTGACATTATTGACATTTCCAAACATGTACTGCAGGTAGTGAGCTAGCAGTATTATCAAGCTTAACATGCACTGCATGTTAGTAACTTGTGTTCCACCCCACTACTCTAAACTACAAAATCTGTATCATGAACAAGTAGGTCACTGTGACATACAACCATTGAAACTTATATTTTTAAATGTGACATTCGAACGGACAGGTACCCAGGTAAATCTCCATATTCTTATACACTTAAAAACTTAAGTGTTTTTACCAAGTTTTATCAAATTTAGAAGAGTAGTTCAAGATGTAGGTTTGACTTGCGTAAGACAGACAGGTAGGTCCTTGTATCCTCATTCTGATGCTAAGAATTGATCAAGGATAAGTGCTTCTCTTGATATACTGGGTGTAAAACAGAAAAAAATGTGAAGTGTGACATATAAACATACATACAGTACTATATCCCTGCTGCCGGGGGTTGTGTATATGTACAAGGATGGAAATAAGACTACCATTGCATAACAGTTTGATCCATTCATGGTTTTATGTTTACTAAGACAAACATGAGCTTGTTACCTATACACTGTAGCTAATCATGCTCGTAATAAAACCTGAAATGGGTGAAACCCATCCCTGATGTATCCCCATCGAGAGATAATAATGTCTTGCAGTTACATTCGATGGATTTAACCACAAATTAAGAATACAGCCACCCCTTCCTAATAAAGTGATCACAGCTGGCTGATAGTCAGGGATGGCTTGCCATAATTGTTGCTCTCTTAACGTTGTCCCTAACTGTTTTTCTGGTGGTATCTTATTATAGTGCTCACTGCATGGGGCAAGACCCGACAGGTTCCCTGTGTTTGTGTTCACTTTAATGTTATGAAATACCATTCTGCTGTCTAGTCAATTTGTGTGATGTAGTCCTAGAAGAGACAAGCAGTTTACAGACATACATACAAAACAGGAAAAAAACAGGGCACCCATGTTGTTACAATGTTTTCTTGGTGACATTTAGTCAATTTCTGGAGGTGTGGTATATATCTGTTTTGTATCGATGAATTGTGATACTTCCTTCACATGATATATCGTGATACATGACCAGATGCATTCATAGCTACCTGTAGTCCTCCAAAGGTTTGATGGATAAATGTGATTTCGTAGTTGGTAGGTCAACTGTAAACCACATCCTTGTAACTTCCTGCAAATGGTCCTACTCCACTCGTATATATAGTTTCAGGAGATCTTTTGAAGCAGTTGGAAATAGATAGTTTCCTAATTGCACAATCCTGTTTTTCTCAAATATTCTTTTACTGCAAATACATTATGAACAATACATCGTAACTCAGAAGAACTCATAAAATTGTTTGCAAGTACACCGCCTGATTTTGTAATTTCAGCCCTAAATTGCATTACTTGCCAATACCTTAGATTTGAATGATAAAAATGTAAACAAAATACGATCACTACGTATTTTTGGAATGTTTTTAGTGTTTGAAAATCAGAAACGTTTGCATTTTGTCACAATCTGTGCATTTTAATGTATTTTTAGCGGTGGGCTCAGACTTATGACTGGCACATAAATAAAAACAAAAAATACTTCCATGCTAACTGAATTTAGGATTCAACCCCAGCAGTACTGTTTCTTTGGGGAGGGTTACCCCCATTTCAAGATGATACTTCAGTGGCATGCCAAACTGAATTCAAGCATAAAATATGTACTATGTCCCCATTAAGTACATGAGTAGAGCCCTGTTAAATCTGTTTTATTATTTTGAATTTTCGGATTTATTTTTTTTCCTGATTTCGGACTTTGAGAGAGTTTTAGTAATAATGCCCAAAATCTCACAGATGGATAAAAGGCTGGTAAGTAGCTGTTTTGTATAATACGTTACTAGGGTTCACTGCGAAATTGTTGAGGATCATTTCAAACATCTTGTGGATTTGCTGTAACAAACCAGTGCCACTCTTGCTGCACAGTGTTAAATATTAATAAGTGTTCTTTGTCTAGAGAGATTGCTAATATCAAGTGGGCATTGCCCTTCTCCCAGTTTGGCACTACAGTGGGTTTACATATGGGTGGTGGTGAGATTTTATATATCTTCCACACATTAGGAAGTGGGAGGAGTAAGGTAACCTAACTGTATAGGAGCAGATCGTGTTCGCACACAGCTGTTTGATACAGTGCAGTCAATGCTAGAATGTAGAACATATTGCAGTTTAAAGCATCCACGCCACAAAACAGAAAGGTCCTGATCAGCGTTAAATTACTGAAGGATTACTTTTTTTTTGTTTGTTTGTTTGTACAATGACAATACCTTTTTTGAAACAGCTTAGTAAATCATCGTTTTGAAACAGCTTATAATCATCGTCACCGTCTTTAAGTTGTTAAAAAGCGTATTCTCTTTTTACCCTCAGGATACCAAGCCTTCAAGTCACGATTCGGGAGACAAGAAGGATGGAGAATATATCAAACTCAAAGTCATCGGGCAGGTAAGACAAAAGCTTACATTTGTGAGATCTTGATTTTTTTGTGTGCTGTATGTAGCAAAGGATCTTTATTTTCAATTTCATATACCATTTCCTAGAAATGTCAGCCTTTTTTTTTCAAGAATTTAAAATTTGTGACAAAGATATTTAAAAAGCAATAAGAGCTGGTGCATTTTAATAGTTACCAATGATAGATGGTGTTTTAGGTTATAATATAGCATCATCCTAGTGTTAATTTTCAAAATGTAAATATTTTTGCAGACCATGTAAATCAGGAATAGCTGTATTCCTTTGTGAATTTTGGGGTAAAAGTTGTTAAACTGAAAACACTGGGCCTTTATACAGTATGTTGCCTGACGATCCAGAGTTGCTTTGGACTTGTCTGGATTTGCTGGTCATTTTCAGGGGATGCCTGACTGGCAGCCATTGAAATCCTTATCATAAAGGCTTGTGCTGACTATCGTGACATCTTTTTGAATTTGACCAGTTACAACAAGCATGAATCAGAAATTGTTCACTTGATGCCAGCATAGTTTCATGCAATGGTTAAGTCAAAACAAAACTAGAAAAGAAATGGAGAACAATTTGACTGTAAAAAGATTTTTCAAGTTAAAATGACTTAAATAAGTTAAAAAGAACTACAAATGTTTAAGGAAAGGGGGGAAAAAATAGGCCTAGTCAAATATGGATTATTTTATAATTCATATTTAATGTCTCTGAAGAACTGCTTACACCCCATTAATATCATGACAGAGGTCCTCTTGTTCACTGAAAGCAGATTTAACACCTAATGCTTAGTATCGTACTGTGTGTCATCTGTATGAGTCTCTTTGTTTCTGCATTACATCATCATTTCCCATGCCTACTTTTACTATTCCTATGAAAAGACATGACTGTGGATTCATGGGAGTAAGTGAGGTGTGGAAGCATATGAACATTGCACAGGCTTCACTTTTATCTCTTAGTGCACAGCTGTGTTTCACCACCCGACAGCCTAGCGGTGTCTTTTCAGAAGTGTTTTTTGCTAGAATAAGTAAGCATGGCAAATAATGAAAGCAGAAACAAAAGTAGAGAATCATACAGAACAGCAATAAGACATTAATTGGGGAAAATGTAGTTGATATAATCTATCTACTAATAACTATTACACTTTTCAAATCAATTTTCAAATAAAATAATTATCCAACTGAAATCTTCTAGTTCCTCTTTTTAAAATGTATTAATAAACCTTTGTTGCTTTGTCTTTTTGTATTGCAATTTCTGCTTGCCTCCTGAAGACTGCCACTAAAGGACATGTGTACCATAGCTAACTAAATATAAATATGTAAATACAGTTGGCAGCTACATGCATGTGTCTTTCGATACAACTACTTGAGGTCTTCATGGCTACTTTCCTAAAATGCACTTCAAGCATTAATCAGACACCCTTGCCCTCATTTGCCCAAAATATGTTCTAAATGTAATCTAGTGAAACAAAGTATGCCAAAAAAAGAAAGTAAAATCTTACCCTTATTTTTCAGGACAACAGTGAAATCCATTTCAAAGTGAAGATGACGACACATTTAAAGAAATTAAAAGAATCCTATTGTCAGAGACAGGTAAATAAAGTATCCTCATGCTTTATTCTTTTGTGTTTTTCACCCTTGGATAAAGATGTCTGCTAAATAAATAATTAAATACATAAATAAAATAAAACTTGGATAAGAAATTCATCAGCACAAGTTCTTGAGAAATGTGAATCTACTGAGTTCTGTATTTATAGCTGTGATTTGAAATAAAGTTGATATCACAGAATTTCAATTTTCCCTTATTTTGCTTAATATTGCCATCAGATTTCTGAAGAAAAAAAAAAGTAGAGAAACTATTGTATTTGGCTGGTAATAGGATGGAAGTAAAGCCTATATAAAGACAATAAAATTGTGGGTCACCGCAACACCCCTTTATTATTTGTTTATTTACCAGACACCTTTATACAAGGCGACTTACAAAGACTAGGGTGTGTGAACTATGCATCAGCTGCAGAGTCACTTACAAATACGTCTCACCTGTATGGAGCGCCATTTGTGCCAAAACTATCCAGCGATTTAATTTGTCAATTTGTTTGTCAATTCATGAATTGGTCAATTTGTCCAGCAATTTCTCAATTCATACAGTAATTCATAAACGTATTTGTTAATTCATCTAATAATTCATTAATTCATTTGTCAATTCATTAATACGAAACACTGTATGGACCTGCAAATTTCCAATCAACCAGACAAACTTCCCTGCAAACTTCCAAACAAACAAACTTTCAACTGTTAATCTTGCACTGTGCCAAAAACACTGCAACCTTTCTAGCCAATGGGCGCACACACTAATACTTTAACCAATGAAAATCCAGCCTCACTAAAAACTGCTTCAGCCAATAATATTGCAGTTTATTAGAAAGGCGTTTCAAAAGATATTTTATTTAACTCGACCGCTGATTTTCAATGGAGACTTCCGTCTCACTTTTTTCTTATTCTCAGTTTCACTTTAACATCATTGTCATAGTGGTCAATCGCATGTACCTTGCATTACTTTCTTAAAGCGAATTAGAAAGAACTGTAGTGATCTATTCCTGTAGGTCTTTCTATTTGCTGGACTTGAAGCCCACTGGATCCTTATTGGGAAAATAGTGCCCCATGAAGAGATGGGGGAGTGAGTGTTCTGGCAGGCACTGTCTGATGCTATTGTGTATCTTGTTTCTTTCCAGGGTGTTCCTATGAATTCTCTAAGGTTTCTCTTTGAAGGACAGAGAATTGCGGATAACCAAACTCCAAAAGAGGTAATTCATGTTTTAACACTGTTTTGAAGTGCTGCTAAATGTGTTTAGAAATCTCCTGTCTCCTGCGCTTTATATATCCCTGTAGTAACATATGGAACAAAAGCACAAACCCTGGGTCATTAACCAACATATGAAACAGTTACTTAGAAATTGGTTTTGGATGGGATAATGTACAAGCATTCATGCATTAAACTGGAATTTGTACTAATTATCATGGCATCTTAACTTGGTGAAACAGTGATACCTGGTAGCCAAATTAGGTGATTGTTTTCTGTGGAAAACATTCCTCCTGGCAATTGCGGTATAACTTTTTATATGTAAAATGATGTTCCTTGCTTATGTTCTACCTATTTCTCGACTGACAACCTAATGACTTGTATTTTTCTTTCTTTTTTTTCCATAGCTGGGGATGGAAGATGAGGACGTCATTGAAGTTTATCAGGAACAAACAGGAGGACACTTGGACAATTAGACTTTCAATATATATATATTTTTTGCTCTTTTTTTCTGGTTATTAGTAATAGGCTGTAATACCATGAAACATAGATGATACTCATCAGGGCTCCCGTTAGCTTTAAAGGGAGGGGTAGTTGCCCCCCCAGCCCCCCTCTACCCTTCTTCTCCATGCCCCTCAACACGCATCTGAAATTCCTGGAGCAACCCAGTAATAAACAGGGAGAAGAAGTGCAGCTTTATAGCACAACCTTTTTTTTTTTTTTTTTTTTTTTTTTTGTCTTGCTTGTCTGCAAGCTTCAGAATTTATATAATCAGGATATATTGAACTGGTTAATGGAACCAGTGCTCTAATCTGTCCAGTTAGTATATATGCCTTTTGAAACCACAGCCTTTTCAGACTATGGTTACACAATTCTTGGAATTTTCATACCACCCTTTTAGCAGGAGTTCTTCCTTAGCCTGTCATCTGTAAAGGGTTCTACAGGACAGCAGTTAGTTGGGTGTAGGTCTATGCGTCGACCCACCACTGTGTTCAGTCCTTGTATAAACTACTGATCCTCAGTTGTATGTTTTATTATTTTTTAGTTGAAGCCTTACAAGCTCTGGTGAAGTTTTAGCACCATTGGTTTAAATAGCAGCCTCTGTGTGACTGGCAGCAGTGGTTGTCTCATTGCTGAGTATTTAGTCTCCTGTTGGAAAGCCATATATAATGTTCACATTAATTAATACTGGATGTTGCTCCATGTGTAATTTACAAGATTATTATTATTATTATTTATTTCTTAGCAGACGCCCTTATCCAGGGCGACTTACAATTGTTACAAGATATCACATTATTTTTACATACAATTACCCATTTATACAGTTGGGTTTTTACTGGAGCAATCTAGGTAAAGTACCTTGCTCAAGGGTACAGCAGCAGTGTCCCCTACCAGGGATTGAACCCACAACCCTCCGGTCAAGAGACCAAAGCCCTAACCACTACTCCACACTGCTGCCCCAAAAACTGCTTAAAACATGACTATACCCATACAGACTGTTAGACTAACATCTTATTTCCAGGCATTTTTACCTTATGGTATCCCCAAGATATCGCACACAGTACTTACTTCTTTCATCAGAATATTCATGCACAAAAAAGATATCCAATACAGAATAAGCAAAGACAAGATTTCAAAATCCTTTAGCACAGAATATATATAGTGTTAAGAACCACAGCAAGTCAAAAGGCTGTCAGAGAGCTCGATTATCCCCGACAGAGTTCAGCAAAGAATTACTGTATATAATATGTGGTTTTAAACTGAGAAACTTTGGCTTGAAAACAAATTCATAATATGTGTTTGTGTGATGAACCCAATTATGAGACTGAAATATGGGATCGCTTGATTGTCACAAGGGTTGGTAAAATGGCGAGCAAAAGAGAAATTTGATTTGTTTGTTGTTGCTTTGGCTTTTGGATCCTGTGGTGCAAACAGCCTGAACCATTAACAGATTAAAAAAAAATGTTAATGTAGATCTGTGCTGGACATTTTATAGTGAGGGTCCAGTCTAAAGCACTGTGGTTTTCGTGGTTGCATGCACGGATTCTAAGAATAGAATGGGTTGAAAGTCTGAAACAAATCCCAGCAATTTGTTTTTGTTAAAAATGGTTTTAATGAATGTTTTGGAAAGAACAGCCTTGCTCTTTTGTAACATAAATATAACAAGACCAAAGATTAGTTGAAATGAATAGAAGCTAGTATATAGCGTAATATAGTGCTTCTCTATCTGCAACAGTCTTCACCTTTTTTTTTTTTTAAAGCCAAGATGTATCTTAGTCCTACAAGACTGCACATGCTTTTAGTTCACTTTTTAGAAAATATTTACAGTCGTACACTGTTGCAGAAAGTTAGATATTTGGCCAGGCTGGGCACTTAGATTGGCAAATGTATCCAAAATTGTCACCGTTTACCACATTTTAGTCTATGCCAGAGGTTCCCAAACTTTTCTTATTGCGTACCCCCTTCCAGATTTACCAGCTGCCCGCGTACCCCTACCAGCAGACAGGTTTTATATTTTAACCCCTTTAATGCAAAGCATTGTGCAAAATGTACAAATTATAATACATAATAATAATAATAATAATAATAATAATAGTAATAAATACATTTAATTTATGGTTTTAATTAATGTACGCTTACTTAAAAAACAATTAATAAACAATTAATTAATAGTACTATTTGCCATTAATGTGACGGAGGAGCTTGTTTGTTCGAGCATAGGTGCATAACGTTTGGAGTGATGGGTGACAGTTTGAGTCGCAAGTTGTTTTCTACAGAATGACGCTGGCGATACTTTGATTTCATTGCAGTGAGTGATGAAAATCCGCTTTCAGGTAATGTGATATCTTGTAACAATTGTAAGTCACCCTGGATAAGGGCGTCTGCTAAGAAATAAATAAGTTGTAGCAAACGGTATCAAAACTTTGACAGCCCTGTCTGACAATTTGGGGAACTGCTCGCATTTGGACCCAAAACTCAGCCAATTGCTTTTGTTGGAACTCAGTCTTGAGTCCCGTCGTTAGTTGAGATGTCCAGGAGGTTCTCTTATTGCTCGCTTCCCATCTCATTACATAGAGTGGAAAAGATTCTGGAATTCAAGGGTTGAGTTTTTATCAAGTCCAGCACCTCCTTTAAGTTGGTAGGCATGCTTTTGGTAGCGAGTGCTTCCCTATGTATACTGCAATGCACCCACATTGCATTGGGAGCGACTGCTCTGATACGCGTCACTACTCCACTATGCCTATCAGACACCCTCCCCGCTGACTGATGGAAGAATGGGCGTCCTGTTTGAACTAGTCGATTTGATCTGTAAATCGGTAACCTTTGTACAAAAGGTGCAAATAGCACATTTTACTAACTCGGGGCCACTAGATCAGGTCTGGTTGGTTTGGATTAAAAAAAAAAAAATGTTGATTGTATTCCAGGATAGCTCCCTTTTTTGAAAGGCTGTGGGTCTCTCATGATAATGTGTGCTTATGTATGTAAAGAAAAAGGCATGGGTTCTGTTTCCATGGGTTCTTCATGTCGGAGAAGCCCTACACCTGGAGTGGCTAATAAGATAATCAGACTCACTATGGTGCATAACAGCATAATACCTGATATGGAACTGTTGGGGAAAACTCTGCTGCCCTGATAGTCAAGAGAGAAACATCATTGCTTTGTTAAAATGTTCCCTGTAAAAAATACAAAACGGAGAAGTGCCAAGAGTCCCTTTAAAAACTACATGGGATTTAAATCAAAAATGATTTTGCAATCCATATGTATCAACTGTACAAAAATATTGGTATAACACTTGAATGGCACAGGAATAATGGGTATTAAAATATTTTCCTAGCTATCCAGTAGTCCAAGACACCTGGGTAATACTCTATTTCTTAATAAAATACTGTTTTGCTTACCGATTGATGAATATTTGAAAATATATCAGAATGTTATGTGTTCTGGTGTGTGTGTGTGTGTTTTCTTTTTTGTTTCTCTCCATTTAGCCTGACACATGATCATTTACAGTATGCTTCAAGGTTTTTAAATAGCTGATTTTTTTTTTTTCTTTTTCATTTTTATAGATTTCTTGTTCTCTTGCTTTTAAGATGTACATATAGGTAATGTTGAGCATCCGACTTGTGTGTTTGTGTGTTCTAGCTAGAATTCTGGATGGAATTGACAAACATTTATTTTAGGTTCATGTATGGGAGCTCCTGTTGTACATTTGCTGTTGCAGATCTTACATTTCAAATGCAAGGAATTGCTTCTGATGGTTTCAGCCTGTAATATTTTCTTTTTTTCTTTTTTTTAAATAAAACCATTGACAAAACATGTTTTATATGTTGAATTCCCCTCCCCTCCCCTCCCCCTCCTCCTCCTCCTCCTCCCTCCTCCTCCTCCTCCCTCCTCCCCTCCTCCTCCTCCCCCTCCTCCCTCCTCCCTCCCCTTCCTCCCCCCTCCCCTTCCTCCCCCCTCCCCTTCCTCCCCCTCCCCTTCCTCCCCCTCCCCTTCCTCCCTTCCTCCCCTCCCCTTCCTCCCCTTCCTCCCCTCCCCTTCCTCCCTCCCTCCCAGATTGACAGCTGTTTTCATATACTAGATTCGGTTACTCTCAACAGCTTGTGGTAAAGCTTGTCCAGATCCAAGTTCATCAATGAGTACGTAGTTCAAAACATGTACAGACATTTTATAAAATAAAACCAAAGGAAACTGAATTAAAAATGTTTTATTTAAACTCCATGTAAATGCAGCTGGAATATAGAATGCTTAGATAAAAAAAGTGTGATTTCAGTGGATTAACATAGCCTTACATACCCCAATGGTAATTTATAATTTCTAGAAAATTCTCAAACAAATTATGGGACAAATCTTTTGTAGCAAAAAAATTGCTTTTGTGGATGAGGGGAAAAAAAGTTGCAAGAAATAGTTCCAAAAATGCTAATTCAAAAGTATTCATACCCTGACAAGGACAATGAAATTACTAGCCAGTTGAGGAACCTTTAGCAATAGTAACCTGTTTTAAACGATTAGGATATTTGTCAATGAACTTTCGGCATGATTCTTTAGTGATTTTTGACCATTCTTCAATGCAAAATTGTTCCAGCTCATTCAAATACCAAGGACTTCTCTTGTGCAGTTGTAGAGTTTGATGTGTGGGAACGTCCAATTGCACTTTAAACCTAAAAAGTTTTGTAGCGGAGGGTTTCAGATGATTGGCCAATATCTTTCGGTATGCTATGGAATGCATTTTACCATGTATTGGAACTAAATTTCCTGTGCCATTAGAAGAAAAACAGCCCCATAGAAGGATATTACCACTTCCATGCTTGACAGTAGCCAATTCACTTTGAATATCTCTGGCAGTCAATCTCGGACTGTTATTAACCTTTATAATAATTCTTCTACTTATTCTTGGTGAAAGATCCTTCTTTCTTCCAGACTGAGGGAGCGTTGTGACAGTACCATGAGTCTTGTACTTCTTGATAATAGAAACAAGAGTTGAAATTGGGATACTCAAATACTTGGAAATCTTCTTGTATCCTTCTCCAGCTTTATGACAGTTTAATCATTTTAGATAGCTCTTTACTTTGTGCCATATTGACATTGGTAATGACAGCAATCATCCTATGCCAAACCCTTTTATACTCTCTAAGAATGTTCACCTACAATCCAGCATTTTTTAGAATTAGGTTCTGCATTATCATATTAAAATTTCTAGCACCTTGTAGACAATACTATCATAGCATCAAAGGGTATGAATACTTTTGAATTAGAATTTTTGGAATTCTTTTCAAAAAAATTGCTGAATTAATTGTAGATATCTATTTCATGTAACTTCTTTTCCCTTTGAGAAATTTCTAGAAATTATAAATTTCCATTGGGGTATATAAACGTTTGACTACAAGTGTATGTAGCAAAGGCAATAATACTGAAGTCTGCAAAATGTAGTTTCCTTTTTAATAAAAATAAGAAGTCTGTCCAAACAAAAATACATTCCCAGTGCCTCTGACAATAAATACAAATTAAAATATGACCATTTAGCGTATCTGGGTTACTAAATCTGAGTAAACATGTGTACATGTCTTGTGTACAGTGTTAGGGGGAACTAAACTGCCTCCTCCAAAATAACTAAGTAGAGGACAGGTTTAAACCAGACAGGAGCTGATGCAGAGCAGCGCACCAGTGAGGCTGGACCCAACTGCCCCCGTTTTGGTATATGGTATCGCAGCAGTACACTGGTCCAGGTTCACGCCTCCTCCGGCACTCCCTCTGGGGTAGCTGGCAGCCCCAGCATCTCCAGCAGCTGGAAGTAGGAGTAGACCCAGGGCCTGGAGAGGTCCTGCATCCTCTCCAGCCCCTCTGCCTCGCTCAGCAGGCCTCTTTGAAAGCGAAGGTTCTGCTCCAGGATAGCCCTCTGCCTGTCACAAACAAACAACAACCCATTATTCTAGGTATTGCAGACTCAAACCCTTGGTTATCAAAGAGTCCTGGCTGAACGTTGTTGCCTTAAGTACTATATTACAATTGTACAATGTTTGCATGCGTTTGAACAACTTTACAGCTGTACTTGTGTAAAATAAAAGTTACATTTGTCAATTTCAGTAGAACGTACTTTATTGACTCCAATTAGGTTTTGTTGACGCATATGTTTCTATCTCTGAACAGCTCCCATGCTTTCAAGTGCTATGTATTACACTTCCTTTATCCTTCCACTAGATGGTGCACAATCCACTAAATTCTGACTGCACATGCATTGAATGCACAAAAGTAATAGTAATGACCTCATTGCTAACTCAGTATGTTAGTTTTACCTGGTGAGCAGCTCTGCCTGCCACCGAGCCTCGCTCATCCTCCTCCTGGCCTGATCCTCGGCTTGCCTCTGGCTCTCCTCCATCTCCTGCCTCCTCCGCTCCTCTTCCTCCTTCTTGCGCCTCAGGTACTCCTGCCTCTCGCTCTCATCCATCTCCAGCAGCAGCCTCTGCTCCTCCATCTGCCTCTGCTCCTCCTCTCTCTGCCTACGCTCAGCCTCCACTGCGTAACACAGCATTCACAACACTCACTAGAAACTCAGAGGCAAGTCAAATAGATAATGGTTTTGGCTACTGCTTTTATCAGTGGACACAGATGAAGGCACAGGCCGAAACCTTTGCCTTCTTATCAGCTGGTTCCACAGACCTCGATGCGCACTAATGTTGAACCACTTTACCTAGAGTAATATTTGGTGGTGAGAATCGGGATCTGGGAAACCAAACGTTTAAGTACCTTTTGATTGAGCGGTTTGAAGTTATGGCTGAAGTCTAGAATTCAAACGCCACAGCCTTCTTCAGATTAATTAATTAGCCCAAATGTTTGTCTATTTGACATATAGTTTTAAATCTGAAGTTATGATGAAATTTGAAGTAACAGATGAACTACAGTATGTATTTCTTTGAAAGATCCACTAAACAAAATATTTATAGTATCTGCAAGAAACATTTCTCTGAAGAAGGCAGCAGCCAAGCATTGCTTGTTTAAATTGCTCACCATCTATCAATGTATTTGATAGATTACTGCAACTGATGATAATTTTGTATTAGTTCGTACCACTTTGATCTTGTTGGTACATTACAATATGACCATTCCACCAATAGGTCATACCACTGTAGCTGCCCTTGTTCTATCATTGTCCCTTTAGTGCAGAACCAAAGCATTGCCAGTGAAGACTATCTGGTTAAGATCCAAAGCTGTTTTTCCTGCTGCCCTCTGCTGGTCAGCGTGCAGAGGTGCTGGAACAATTTATATAGTGAGAGTGTTGAAAGCCATTGAACAAAACTGTAACCCCTGTATATGATGGAAGGTTCCGCACCCCCAGCACCCCTAGTTCCAGCTCCCCTGTCAGGGTGTGTACCTGCTCTCTCAGCCTCTATCTGTTGTCGGTTCCTCTGCAGCTGCTGCAGTTTCCTGCGGTAGTCCTCCTGCTGCTTGCGCTGTCTCTCCCGCTCTGCCTGCTCTTTCCTCAGCCTGCTCCTCTCCTCCTCCTCTTGCTGCTGCCTCTCCTCCTCCTGCTGCTGCTTCTTCAACCTGCACACCAACAACAATGAACAGCACTGTGTCAGCTCTGTGCCACCCACAGGCTCAAAATGGGGATGGAAAGTGACTTCCTAATCGATTCATTGTTGCATCTATAGAAACTGTACGTTTGACCCATGTCCTGGAAGGCAGAGGGTCAACACATCGGTCCACCACGTTGTGGTGAGCGTTATGCTGACTGTTGCGCTTTTCAAGTGGAAGTGTGATGACATGGGGAAGAATCTCCTTTAACACAAGAATGTCCTTGAGGCAACAGTGTTTCAGTTTCTGCAAGCCAATGGAAGTGTCGATTTTCCAGCAGGACAATGCAAGACCGGACAGTGCTAGGATTACAATTACACGACTTCAAGAAAACAATGTCGAGGTCGTGCGGTGGCCAACTTTTTCTCCTGACCCGAGTCCAATAGAACATCTGTGGGACCAAATCGCCAGTGCCATCCACAGGAGACAACCATGACCAGCCAACCTTCACCAGCTGGCTGCAGCTGCACAGGAAGAGCGGCGGAACATCCCACAGCAGTCTATCCAGAGGCTGATCAGGTCTATGCGTCAACACTGCCAGGATTGTGTTAATGCTCAGGGAGGTCATACCCGATACTAACGTTTCACACTGAAATCTTATCATGATTCTTTGATCTGTATTTTTGTTCACATTTTCTGTGATTTTGTTTGATATCTATGTTTAAAATATATGATTAAATCCATTAGACCTGAGTGTTGCGTTTCTTTTGTGCATCAGTATTCATAAGTACGGGTGGTCCTCATAATCAGGTACTGTAAATATTTGTTAAATTTGTATAAAATCAGCAGTTTATCAATGCAAAGTGTGACCTACAGACAGACAGACACGATCAGTGCATATGGGTCCTTAAACAGAAATACACTGGCAGCTGAATGATCTGGTGAAGGATAGAGACCAAAAAATGGTGCTCTTATAGGAACTGAAAAATAATTTTAACACTTAAAATGTGTCTATAATCCCCATTCCCTTCCCTTCAGATTCCAGTAGCACTAATAGGATTAACTTTGCAATGTTAAAGTAATGCCATACAAGTTGCTGTGGAATGTGGGCCTCTAAACTGGTGCTTTTAGATCTCTGCCATTTACAGGGCTCTTTGTGCACCTATTTTATGTGTCTGTGGAGACTGGGACATGAACTTTTGGCGTCACACAGGAGAATACATTACCGGCACCAGGAGGTGATGTTAGCACATATTTCAAATGATCTTAAGTAGCACAGCAAGACAGCACCACAGACAACATACTGTATGTAAGAACTACCACTGAATTTTTAAATCCACATTTATAAATATAAATCCAAGCTGCATATATTTGCCAAAAAAAAAACTAGGGTCACAGACTCACTGCTTTTCAAAAAGTCATGACATATCCTTATTTATATTACAGAAAAAATACCATGTGTTACAATAAACAGATAAATACGCTGAGCAACATTTTGGAGGGAAAAACAGAACCACCATGTAAACTGTGAAGTGGGCAAAATCCAGTGAGCCTAAACGATGTCATATTCAAACTGCACTATTGAATGCCTGGCGTGAGTGGGTTTAAAGGGACCAGGTAAAGCGCTAGGCATCATGTGACCCTCTAGACCTATATAAGCTGTGTGAGAGTTGTGTGAAACTATTCAGCAACAATCCTGAGAAAACAGAATCCCAGTGTCTCAGGGTCATGACAGTGGGTGTGTATGCAATCAGCTGATCCCTCATTGACCAACCTGTCCATCAAGACTCTCCTGTGTTCCATGAATCGCAACGTAGAGAAAGCATCACCGGAAAACTCCTGTATGATGGATCAAGCTGGCAGATATGTCAAGGATAATCATATAAACCTTTAACACTGGAAATGATACACACTTTGCTGCAAATTGTGGGCTATTAAGTCCATTCTCCTTTTTTGCCTAATTGTCTGTCTGTGTGTTTTGGATAGAAGTGCTTATTTCATTACCTTGTTTCTCAAAATCGGATTTACTAAAATTTACTGTGGCATTCTATGGTAAAAGCTAGGCACAGAATATATAGATAAATATATAGATAAAAATCAAGAAAAGAGAAGTTAAAACCACACGAACCAAAACATTTGTGTACCAGACTAAAAGTTTTAATACAGTTTTCTACAGTAATTGATTGTATCTGTGGTGCCTGCCCTACCTGATCTCCTGGGCTCTGCACTGCTGCTCCTCCTCCAGCTCCTGTCTCATCAGCTCCTCCCTCTCCTGCTGCTCCTGCTCCCTCTTCTTCTGCTCCTCTCGCTCCCGTCTCTTCCGGTCGACTCCCTGTCGCCTCTTCTCTGCCTGCTCTGCTTGGAGCTGGTCTCGGGCTGAGCGCACTGAAGATCCAGTATCACTGCTGCCCTGCAAGTGACATCATCAGACAGCCATCACACAGGACTCGGGAGTCCATTATAAGAAAAGAAAAGCCAGGGTGTTTGTGTCATTATTTCTAATCTATCTATTTTTTTTGACAGAATGGAAAATGGTGGGTCCTGAGTGGCTCATCCAGTTAAAGCGTTGCTGCTGGGAGCGCAGGATGAGTCACACAGCTTGGATGGCGCCAGTTTGAGTCCAAGCCGAACTTTGCTGGGGACCCAGAGGGGGGCATCACATTGGCTTGGACACTGCCGGGGTGGGGGATGGGAAACTGGCAGGGATTGCTTCTCCTCATCGCCAACAGCGAACCTTACTGGCCAGACCGAGCACATTCAGAGTTGATACAAATCAGGGCTGATCTCTGTTCTCTGTGATTGGTAGCCCGCCCACCTCTGCTCTGGATTGCTCGGTATAAAAGCGATTCTGGCTTTAGGCTTGTGAGATCGGAGGACGCCCACACGCCCTCAGAAAGTCTGTGCTGTGTGGGGACTCGCTGCGGTGAGGAGACAAAACATAACTGAACATTACAAATTGGGGGAAAATAAATACAAAAGTAATTGGTCACTCTAAATTTAAAAAAAGGTTATGCTGCCTTGTTCAATTGCTGGGCAGGTGATGGAAAAAAATAACATTCTTGAATTGTAAATATGTGACAGGTTAGTGTGGGAAATTTTACAAGGCAGTTAACGTGGAGAAGTATAAATTTAACTCCCTTAAAAATGGCTTGTAGTGTGCTCCTGTTTTTCTCCTCATTTTAGAATGTCATATTGCCCTCCTTCACTGCAGCAATTCCCCACAACAGCTCATGAAAACTGAAGGTCAGTGGGTGTCCTCTGACCCCACGACCAAGCCAATTGCCTTCTACACCCTGGAGGACAAAATCCAGCCTGAGCTCATTGGGCTCCCAGTCAATTGCATCTACAAAAGTGCAATGAGGAGAAAGCAATCGCGAACATTAATACATATTTAAATAAAATCTTTGGAGATTTGTTTTAATTTAAAATATGTCATTTATGAGGGACTTCATCTTTTAATATAATAACATTTAAATGTGATATAAAGGAAATACAGCAGATGAAACTTTTACCGAGTAATGTGTCTTCAATATTAATATGAAATACTAACGGAAATAAACAGTATGCCATGTGTGCTTGCGAGAGTTTTAGATAAAGGGGCTCAGCGGCCTGGTGTCTTGCTTTGATGGCCCAACCAATACCTTTGAAAAACTGAACTGAGATTTAACGCAATTAGCCAACGAGCTGTAGGCAGCAATCTAGGGATCAATGCTGTCTCTGGAATTCAGGATCAGTTACAAATAGTGACTTTTGAGTCTCATGAGTCAAATCCTATCATGTCAACAGCTAAACTTCCCATAAGTCAAACCGAGATTCTTTACAGTGCAAATGTATAGTGTGTCCAATATGGAAACAAACAAACTCTGCATGAGCTCAAACCTCAAGCCCCCCCCAGCATTGGTTAAGTTGTTCCAGGGATATTGTTACACGAGCAGTCACTCATTCTTTCGATTTTCTGGTAATTCCTTTTTTGCATTTGATTTTCATAGAAGTGCAGTTAATGTCTATACTGTCCAAAGGTCTAAAGAAATAATTAGGCTTAATCCGAGTGATTTTCAAGGAGTTCATTTGCACACGCAATCTCGAAGAAACTCAATGGAATAACATGCAAGATTCTCTTATGTTATATATTTAATATGGGTCCCCGAGGGGTACTGGTAAAGGCACGGCTGGGAGTTGTATAGTTCTACAGGGTGAGTCATACAGTCGGGAGCACAGATTCGCTCCCAGACTGTGCAAAGTTGCCGATCTTCGCTGGGGATTCCACAGGTAGCATCACATTGGCTCTGGTGGTTCCACAGGTTAGGGAGGCCAAATCTTTCTCCTCATTGTGCTACAGTGGACCCTACTGGCCAGGCACCCAATGATCTCAAAGCTGGTAGCTTTGTCAACAATCGGCTGCAGAGCACCAATCAGTTGGCTTTGATCAGAGGACGCCGACTGACCTTCAGTGAGCTGTAGTAGGGATTTATCCTAGAACTGAAGTCAACCAAGCTACTTTCTACTTACAACCACACTATTCATGTCTGAGACATCTGTTGTCCCACAGCATTCCATTCCTGTGGCAACCCGAATGGTGACAGAGGTTTTGGAGGTGACCCTGCCCCCAGTGGATTCATCAGAGAGACGGCAGACTGGAGTGCCTCTCTCGCTGGATGAAGTGTCCCTCTCATGGGACCCCCGTCCTTCTGAGTTGCAAGACTCCTCTTCATATTCCACATCTGCACCATCTTCTCCTGCATACTCTTCTTCATCATTTTTTCTACTCTTTTTCCCAGCATTTCTTTGACTCTTTTTCCCACCTACCCCCCCATCTTCAGACAGACACTCCTCATCTGACTCTATGATGATGTTCGGAACCCTATCTGGAGGATTCTTTTTTGGGACGGAAGCTGAGCCACTTTTTCCTTCAACCCGTTTCTCTCGAGGTTTCCCTGGAGAGATCAAGATGATACACAAAGGTAATGATTTTGAATAACAAAATAAACATGTGTGCTTTATTGGAAAAGTTTGTAAAAATAATCCTATAAAGGATTAGTTTGTCTGTTGGATCCATTTCCCCATAGTTATAGTGCCATTTTGTTTTTTATATTAACTATATATATATATATATATATATATATATATATATATATATATATATATATATATATATTCTGTCTGCAGAGAATGCAAACTATTCTGCTTTCTCCATTTCCTAATTCTTATCCATTTATTATTTTAATAGAACGGAGCCGCTGTGCTTTCTAAGTTTACAGCATATATCAGTGGCTGTGCCAGGATTTCAACATAGAATCCCCTGGCCCCAGCTGTCCTCGGCTTTACAACCAGTTGGCTGCACTACTTTTCTTTCATTTTAGTTTTCCCCAAACCAAATTATCATCAAATTCCGTACCCACGACAAACTCAGCACGGCCCTCCAGCCCACTTCCTTTAGCTTTCTTATTCTTTTTTAAAGAAGCCCCGGTTTCATTTTCTGAGCCCTTTTTCAGTTTCTTCTTTTCTTTCTCTCCTTTACCGCCCCTTGTTTTCTTAAAAAAAAAATTAAATAAAAACAAAAGAAAACTCATTAGACCCTTGTTTAATCATCAGCCTGGTGCTGTTTAGCTTGGGGCCTACTGAGGCACATATCACTGTTATTTATTGTCATGCCTTGCTTCATTGAAAGCTGCTAAGCACAGAATTCAAGAATGTAAAATGTCACGAAACAAGGCCACAGATCTTCTGTTTGGAAATCATTCATTTTGACAGCTGAATAATGCCACTTGTAAACAGGACTCGGGAGGTTTCCGGCCTAGTTTCTAGCCAAAACATACAAGATACCACAGAAATGCCACTATTTTCATTGCACGCTTAGCAAATCATTCCAGAACCCAGACAGCACCTTCTACTTTTTTTTTTTTTTAACTTTTCAAAACATCAGTCTAAAGACCAGTGGAGGATTCATAATTTCAGCAAACTTTAAGACTTTCTTTCTATTAGAACCCACTAACTGATTTTGGACTGAAGATCCTTTTCACCTGCCAAGCCTAAGCAATGGATGACGCCAAGATGATCAGTAGAGGTCACTGTTTCCCCAACTGATTTCCCCCACTTGTCTGATGGAGTGTAAAAGGCAATGCAACGCTCCCTGTGGGCCCTCAGACAAGATAATCAACCTGTCAACCAGTCAGATCCCAATTTCATGACCCCCCTGCACTCCTCACAGTAATGACTTTACCAGGTGGGGAACACATTACTCCACTAAATACTGGGCTGCCGTTATGCAAATAGGTGTATTTAACATCACTCCCAGGTTTATGTACCGTATGTATATACATCATGAATTGTGATAATAATTAGTTGCATTGGCACAGAAGATGACAGAAGATGTTTCATTTCAACTGGCAAACTAAACTACCCTGGTTCAGTTTAGTTTACTGTAGATTTGATAGTGTTCCTGCAATTCATGTGAAAATGTATGTTATTTCCACAGTCATTCAGTTTACCATGGCTTTCCTGTGTTTTTGCTATGCATTTCCTGTGCTTTACCATGCTCAACCATATTCTGCTCTGCCATATCACATTTTTCTATACCATGTATTCTCTTGGATTTATTACACTGGTATACTGCAGTTAACGTGTATAAGGATACATAAAAACACATTTTGACAAACAATATTGAAACAGACAGTTTTGTCTAAAGATGTTTCAAATAATCTTTTATGAGGGTTGTAATGTGCTAGCTGCATCTGTGACTGTTTATCCAAGACGATCTTTCTATGAAACTAGTTCAGCTCAACTACACCCGACAGTGGTGAGATGGAACCCTACCGTGCTACTTCCAGCGTTCCCAGTGCGGAGCCCTGCTGTCTGCTTACTCACGAATCTCTCCTCCTCCTCCTCCTCCTCCTCCTCCTCCTCCTCAGTCATCTGCTCCTTCCCAGAAGCTTTTGCTCCTGCTTTTTCATTGGACAGCCTGTCATTGTTCTGAGACAAAAGCTTCTTCTTAGATTTGCTGTTTTTCCTTAAAAGAAAATATAAACAACATTCTTGAGTTGAGATGAAGTATTCAACATTTTTTTTAAAAAAAGCTAGCTTTATGGACCCTGAGTGGGAATTGGTTTAAACAGTCTCTGTTCATTTTGAACAAGTTTCAGGCAGGTGTATTCAGGACTGGTATATTCTTCATTTTTATAAAATGCTAAAGGGTTGATGTCATCAACCTATATTTTGAGAGCATTTTACAGTACCTGGATATCTTGATTGCATTTGCCACTTATTTTTAGCAGTAATCTCAGGATAACCAAGGTGGATGAGGCAATCCAAGGTAACCGCAATGCTGTAATGGCTTATCCCGTTGGGTATAGGTTCGTCGACTAAATTCAGTTTACAGGTGTGTGCTGACAGAATCTTAACAAAAGAGTTTGTCATATTTGCTATTGCAGTGACACGTCTGAAATCTTGATTTAATAGCGCTTTATTTCTGGGAAATTATCCGAGGGTATACGTGTACATATTAGTCTGTCAGTGGTATTATATTTATGAAAATCATAGCAGTGAACGTGGTGGATGTTTTTAAGATTATCTTAACCCATCCCGTATGGGGCCAGGAATGCTTTTGATTACATCACTGAGTTTAAATGAAGCTTTACTTGCAAACAAGATAAAGCAGCTTTTTATATAAAACAGGTTTTTATACTTAGTACAATGAGTGAATCAGGAAGGCAGCAGCATCCGAACAATCACAAACATAAGCAGTTGGCTATCCCTTTGCTTGTATCTGCAATTCAGTTTTGTATTTTGTTAGTATAATGTTAAAGGATATATTGACAATGGTGCTGTAAATACAGTACAAATAAAGATCTGAGAAAAACACACTGACAACACTTTTGTGATGGTATGTTTACTGTACTGCAAAGTCTTTGCATAAGGCTTAAAAAAGGTTTCTTGCAAAATGTGTTCTAGTATGACATACAGCATCTTAACAGTGCATGGGAGTCTCAGTAGAAGTCAAGAAGTTGAACTAGTTTCACCTAAAGAGAATTAAACCCTTGTGGCTTTTTGGCTTAGTTAATATACTATTTATGACAGGCTAAATCCCCCCTACCCCGGTTAAAAGAAAGTCTAAAAGCACTAAAATATGTGTGTCTAATTTTCTTTTTCTTAGTAGCTCAATGTTCAGCAGATGAACCAAACAAAATCCAAACAGACCCTCCAGCACTAGTTTACAATGTGCCCTACCTACTGCACCCGCATTATCTGATGCCACTTGCCTTCTTTGTGGAGGAGATCCAACTGTGGTGCTGGACTCCAGATGTCCCCAGCTTTCTAAGGGTGATGTGCCAGGCCTTGCCCTCCCTCTGCCTGTGGATGGGGAGCAGCTGAGGAGTGGACGAGTACTGGAGGCCCCGGTCTGTCGGAGAGAAGCCAGGCCCTCGCCTGATTCTGCACCTCGACCCCAAACATGGGCGGAATCCCCCGCTGTGGTGGATGTGCCCTGGAGGTGGCGTTGGTATTCTTCAGCCTCACTGTCAGGTAATGCGCCTCTTCTCTGTGCTCGTTTTGAGGCTGAAGAACAACAGAGAAAAGCAACCTGTCACACCAAACTGCGGTTTGTCACTCAGTTATCCTGTAGTAAATGTAAGCCCTTATTTTTCAATGGCCTGCAGTCATACCACCTTGGAGATTGGTCAGTTCTCAGTACACTAAGCAGGTATGGCCTGGTTGGTAGCTGGATAGGTGAATAAGTCTTGTTGGCAAATGTTTCAGCTTCCCCCATCACCAATGTAATTGTATTTTAATACAGCAAAGTTAACCATAACAAAATCAATTTGCAGTATGGTTTCTAAATAGTTCATGTCGAGAGGTCGTTAACCCCTGGTCAGGTGTTAAGGGCCGCTAATGAAGCAAATCTGACCTCAAAGGAAAGTCGGTTACTGATTAATGGCACTCTTCTATGAAGGCTAATAACCAATGCCTCAGCTTAGTATTAGGCTATATGCTGTGATCCACATTTTGTCCAGCCCAAATTTTATGGCTAAATTTTAGTACAGGCCAATAAAATTGATATTGGAAGAGAAATACAGTCTGGGGTTTGAACACAGTTAAACCCTACAAACCTGCAACAAAGCTACAGCTAATACATTCAATGTGAGGTTGGGAGTCCTAAGAGACCACCAAGAAGAGGCCGCTATCACCTTGCCACCCCGCAGGCCCCTTCATCTTCTCGAGGGGCTCAGTGTAGAACACATTGACTCTCCGATTCACTGCATGGTTCACAGTGACTCTCCGATTCACTGCATGGTTCACAGTGACTCTCCGATTCACTGCATGGTTCACATTGACTCTCGGATTCACTGCATGGTTCACAGTGACTCTCAGATTCACTGCATGGTTCAGCGACTCTCAGATTCACTGCATGGTTCACAGTGACTCTCAGATTGACTGCATGGTTCACAGCGACTCTCAGATTCACTGCATGGTTCACAGCGACTCTCAGATTCACTGCATGGTTCATAGCGACTCTCAGATTCACTGCATGGTTCACAGCGACTCTCGGATTCACTGCATGGTTCACAGCGACTCTCGGATTCACTGCATGGTTCACAGCGACTCTCAGATTCACTGCATGGTTCACAGCGACTCTCAGATTCACTGCATGGTTCACAGTGACTCTCGGATTCACTGCATGGTTCACAGCGACTCTCCGATTCACTGCATGGTTCACAGTGACTCTCCGATTCACTGCATGGTTCACAGTGACTCTCCGATTCACTGCATGGTTCACAGTGAAATTAAACTGTACCTTTGCTCTTGCTTTTATCAGCATCCAGATGACCAGCCTCATTTCTACCTCCCTGCTCCAGGCTTGAGTCCTACAGAAGGTAGTGAATAAATAGAAAGACATGTCATCAAGCACAATATAGGCTCTATTTGAAAAACAAAGATTTAAAAACACTTCACAATGTTTTGTTATATGTATGATAGTGAATTATGAAAATGAACACAGGGTTTGAAACTAGCTTGGGGACAAGCAGAAATCATGAAGATCCATTTATATTTTGTTCAGCCAGACCTCACCACAATTTGCTGAAAATGATATACTTCAAAATACAGGCCCATTAAGTCCATGTTGTTTCTAACATTTCTGTAAGCAGCAAGCACACGATTCCCTGATTGTGAAGGTGCAATCTGGACCAATACTTACTAATTCTGAATCAGAACTGCCAGCATCAGACTTGAAACCTGTTTTTTTTGGGCCCCTATTCATTATATTATTCTGCTGTTATAAAAAGAAAAGGGAACATTAAAAACATTACTCACAGCTTCATGGTCAACTTTGACATCTATTTGGAATGTCTCAAAATAAATATTTGGCTATTTGGTATACTGATATTACAACTGCTGTGCCAACAAGGGCTTTGAGTTATATTTTCAATTGAATGAATTTTTCTAACAGGTCATGGAACTCAACAGGACTTCATGAGACTGAAGAGTGTGTTTAGACCACCCACAGGGGTGATTCTGTTAAGAAGGGAAAATAAAGATTGTTATTATTATTTAGCAGACACCTTTATCCAAGGTGATTTACAGGTGTTACAGGGCAAAACAAGGTTACAGTGTAAAAACAATATTTAAATACAGTATGAAATTTAAAGCTTAACACAGATCAGAAAAAGACAAATATACATACTGTGTGAAAGTTGTGCAAAGAATTCACGCAAACATAGGGATCTACAGTAGAAGTGTTCTTCACTGTCCATGTATTACCTCATTCAATAACAACATTAAAGTTCCCTTATTAAGGACAATTAGATGCAGTCTTGGTGGGCTCCACTGCAGAGCCATCATAAGCAGCAATTGCAGGTAGTTTTGAAGGTGGTCAGCAGTCAATATTATAGACTGCTAACAGGTTGTGGCAAACCTTTGAAAGCGTGAAAGGTTCAATGACGTGCCTTTGACTTGATCTGCAGATTCATATTTATAAAATAAACAAGTGAGGTAGAAATGGATTCTGTGAAAAAAAGAAATGTCACCCTGACAAAAAATAGAAATGATGAATGGGGGTCAGGGGGATACATTTGCTAATCATGTGCTATTTGTGTTAACTAAATAGTAAATCATGACCCCTAACTGAATGAATAACACAAGAAATCCAAAGAGAAAAGAAAATGTAAATTAACTAGTCAATCAAGCAACATATTTTCTAAGCGTTTACCCCGTCTTTAATTAACTCTTATACAGAGAAGGTTGATCTCAGGACTTAATGACAAGAGCTATGAAGAAAGGTTCAAAGAATTCAATCTCATTGGGCTAGAAAAAAGACGGGATCGACAGGACTTGATTGAAGTTTATAAAATCATAAACGGAATAGATAAAGTTACCCCAAGACACGATTTCAGTTAACAGAACAAGGGCATACATGGAAGATGAGTAAAAGTAAGTTTAGAACAGAAGGTGGGACGCACTTTTCTACACAGAATTATAAATGCATAAACGCTACAAGGTGTAGTAGGACCTAAAACACTGGGAACATTTTTTAAAAGACAGGATTATGTGCTTTTAAATTTGATCCCCAGTAGGGGAGAATGGTGTGCAAAGAAGGGACGAGCCTTGATGGGCTGAATAGCGTTTTTTCGTTCCCAAATTTTTCTTATGTTCCAAATTTTTTTTAAAGAAAATAACATTCACGTTAATGTTACAAAACTATCAGATTGAGAGTGCTTAAGAGACCTTGAATTATATTATAGTTGCTTGGTTTTATTTTCTAAAATTAAATGATTTTTTTCTCCTTTAAAAACTAAAACAAATAGGAGTTAATTAAAGAGTGGAGAAAAGAAAATGTATTCTGAAAGAACAGTGTATGCTCTATTTGAGAACCCCTATATGTCAATTCTAATTCCATGCTGACAGCTCTCAGTCATGCTCACAAAGCACCTCTTTAGAAAGCGCTGAGGCACGGAAAGGCTGGAATTGTGAAGCAAAACGACTCCTGAGTGAACGCGATCTATATCAGGAGAAGCTGCCAGTTTAAAACTGCAATCAATTATCATTAAACATCTACTAATCTTTATTTAGTGAAACCTCATAAAGCCAGGCTTTGCAAAATGCATTAGGCAACAGTGTGTTAGGGAGATGTGTGTCTGTGTGTGGGCCCTTTAAGAGAAATAAAAATGTTGGTGTTAAAATCTCTGTGCTGAATCCAATAAGGAATTGCTCCACATTATAAGAAAGGTATTTATAAGAAATGGTATGTTTTCCATGAAAAAGCCTGTTTCAAAGTATTTTCAAAACCCATTCAAGAAAATTGCCTAGACCATTGTAAATGAAGAAAAAATTCTACAACAGTTTAATGAAACAGTTTCAAGCATTGTGAATAGTGCACAATAAACAATCTATCACTCTAAATTACATCCCATCCACAATGCAAAATATGCCATTTTTTTACTTTAAACTTTAAATAATATTGTGGGTTCTTTTTTTTTTTTTTTAACAGCACTAAATATTTTTTACCATATTGAATGAAATGGTGGTTGGTTTCATACTATACAGCTGAAGTGCTTACTTCAGGGTGCAGCATTTTAACAAGAAAGATGAATGTTTATTGCACAACATGATTTACTAAGCTTTTGCTCCAAAGAAATATACAGTTTTTAAATTTCAAATAAACAGTACACAATGTTTTTTTCTTTTTTTTTTAGAAATGAGTCTCTGTGTACCGAAGTTGTTTATTGCTGGTTTTGTAACATCAACAATTTACTTTCCTTACAGAAAACTTTACTGCAACAATAGCTCAGCAAATCAGGAGCCATGTACTGTACCTTGCTTTTCAGGCCCATGTGTGTGGGGTTCAGATGGGCCAGGTTAGGATCTGTGTCACTATCCATGGCATTCTCTCCAAAACCAGGCACCCCTGAAAGATGTAAGAGCAGAGCTAAACAAAGCTGAAAAATATATCACTGGAGCACTTTAAATTACAGGGTACATAACCTTCTATAACATAGTAATAACTGGAAATGTACAGTGACTCATTAAGGAAAGTGGGAAAAAAAATAGAATTCTGTGTCGCGATCACAAGATAAATTCTCACAGTCTCGACATAACAAATTTGTATTTTATGTTCTCAATGAGCCCCACAGAAATGACCTGTGCCGTGGTATCGACACTTAAGTACATCAGGTAACAAATCTAATTAGCCCA
The DNA here is from genome assembly GCA_030684275.1 of Acipenser oxyrinchus oxyrinchus. Lineage (NCBI taxonomy): Eukaryota > Metazoa > Chordata > Actinopteri > Acipenseriformes > Acipenseridae > Acipenser > Acipenser oxyrinchus. The sequence goes on along the minus strand of CM060257.1, from coordinate 18,028,683 downwards.
TTTCCATGTAATTGCACAGTAGTTACCAAGTAGTTACCAAGTAAGAGCTGGGATTGTTACTTATCTAGTTATTACAATGAAGCATAAAGCATAAAGCTACGTAAGTCACACAGGATCCCTCCAAGCTGATGTAGCAATATTAAACAGAAGGCTCATGAAGAACCGCTCTTGAAAAGCCATGCGTTGTAAGAGACACCACATAAAATACCCTGTCCTGGTATTTAAAGAGAATCTATTCAATTCCAGGGCTACACAGGTGAGCTGGACAAAGCTGTACTTAAAGAGACATTTGGTACAGGGTGTGAATGAAACCTACTCAAAAAGTGTAAATCAGCTTTGCTTTTGTATTTCAATTTAATAGTGTGTTATGTTTGGCTCAGTTAAGTTATGTTGTTTATGTAAACGTGCAGAAAATGTAATTTGGCTTTTTAGTTTCAGAAATGTGTTTGCTGCAAATTCAACAAAAGTTATCAAGCTTTGAAAATAAACCCAGCTCAATCGTCCGCATACCCCTGTATATTCATGAAGATACTGCTGCTTATATATTAAACTGTGTGATGTAAGAAACAAATGAAAGAAAGAAAGAAAGAAAGAAAGAAAGAAAAGCTGAGTGTACGGCCACTTAACTTTTCCAGCTTAATCGGTATAACACATGTTAGCACACCTCTTTTGTCTTTATCTTGACAGAATGACAGCAGAGGTCAGCCGGTGATAGTCAGGGGAGCCCGGCCGGCTCAGGAGGACAGGTGATGAAGCATTTAGCCAGACTGGCTCCAGGGCTAAACCCCAGAGGCTTGTTCCTGTCTGCTCACCCTGTCGCTAGATCACACAGCTGACACTGTCAAATGCTACTGATAGCGATCCCAGGGAATCGCAAGGACATCCATACGTGACATTTCAGCAGAAACCGCAGCATCCCTGCTTGACCTCTGCTCCCCAGGACTTATTTTCCTAACCCTGTAGGCTTTGGCACAGACACTACTCCTGCATTCTTTTAATCGCCCATTCGAGCCAAAGCTGACAACTCCCAGGAGAGGAAAGGTCTTCTCTCTCAACCCACTCAGAGGCAAGAGGTTATTTTAATGCTGTTAATGCCAGGATGACATGTTCGGGGCTGAGTTCAACTATAGACTAAAAATGTTATGGATGTCTGGAACAATAAGAAAAAAACATTCAATATGATAGTTTCTTATAGTTTTACTTTAACAATAGAAAATAGATACCGGTACTAGCAATTTATAAGAAGTACACTTTACACAATTACTTTATTGAACTGAAGCTTTCCACCTATAGTATGTTATGAAAATGATATTGAATCTTTGCATGGACACAGGTTATGTTATTCCTCATAATGTGCATGTTGGGCATGCTAATGATTATTTTTTATGGAACTGATTGGTTGAGCTATTGATGGCTATGTCTTAGCAACAAAAATTGATTAAACTTTGCCTGGACATTTTTTGGGGGGTGGATATCCATAGTCTATTTACAGTCATCACTTTTGAGACTGTTGAGTCCTGGATAAGAAAGCACCTGCAAATCTAGCGCTGCCCTCAATCTGTCAGAGCTGCTGTCTTACCCATTGTGACTGAAACTGACTTAACAGGATGATGCAGATCTAATATATTGCAGAACATATTTCAGGGATGCATTTGCTTGACAAACTAATAATCAATGTGAGGGACAGCTCTTTTACACCAAAGTGTATGCCAAAATGCCCAACGTTTCCATTTTGTCCAAACCCTGTATAAACTTGTGTATACAAGTAATGACAAATTAGAGCAGGACAGAGACACTGCTTGGACAGTGTGCTGTTGTAAACTTCCAGTTCATTTTGTACTGGATTTATCAAAATGATTAAAACCTCTTTAACTGTCTCCAGGATGCTTTGAACTTTTGGTGGAAAAACAGAAAACAAAACCTCCTAGGCCCCTAGGAGATTTGATGTGAACTTTGTCTGAAATTCTTTGGGAAATGCATGGCTGATTGTGTGAGACCTCTGCACGCTCCCATTTAACCTGCTAGACTGTAATGCTGAACTGTTCAGGGCTGCTGACTGCTGCCGACAGAGGACTTGTGTTGGAGTGATGATGATGAGGCGTCTCTTTCCTGTGTAAACAAATTTAAATAATAAAAGCGACTCCCCTGCTGTGTTGGAATGAGTCCTGGAGACTGTGTGCAGCTGCGGGTTACATTTAGCTTTACGAGCTGAGCTGGGATTCGTAGGCGTATAAAAAACTCGGTTACAGTTGGGCAAAACAGAAACGTTGATAATGAAGTCAAAGTCATGGCAACCTGTCACCACTAGAGAGAGCAATCGTCACAAGTACGCATAGATTCAACAACACAATCTTTTTTTGATGTGGAAGAAAGCCTGTTTAGGTGAACGCTACAGTTATAGAGTGATAATAACCAAGGCTTTAACTTATTAGCATTAGCAACATTATCAAGTTCCACACCACACATTTACTTTAATCTGCTGTTTCCTGGTAGATTGTCATTTCCTGTGATGCAGGTCAGTCTCCAGGTCAGGTGAGGCCAAACTAAGAAAGTTTTAAAGCCTTGGTTATTACTCTTTTAATAGACTGGGAATTTGATAAAACTGCATAAGTCCTCATCACCAGAAGTTTTATAATGTGATAACTTGTAATGTGATATTTTATAATGCGATACTTAGTACTGTGATATTTTGTAACAATTGTAAGTCGCCCTGGATAAGTCTATCTGCTAATAATAATAATAATAATAATAATAATAATAATAATAATAATAATAATAATAATAATAATAAAAGGTGGAAGTGATATCCATGTGCACCACAAAGAAAACAGGTAGAAAACTGAACTTTCTACAGCTGATCAATACAAAACCTAAACTGCTACAAAAGTGAAGAAAAACAACCCAACAAAGCAGTCGGTAATTCATTTTGTATTGTTGCTGAAATATACAGAAGCTGATAAGGAGGCTTCAGACCACTTCTTTAGCTAGAGCAGTCAAATCATCTTCTTTTGGACACTGGGCTAGATTTACAACTCTTAAGTCCTAAGCGAAAGTTGCACCGTTTATAGCTAAACCTGTTAGTGGGCACTTATTAAAATCTGATATGTGATATTCCTGAAACTATTCAAGAACATTTAGGCTTTAATAACAACAGTTTAGACCAGTTTTGTGAATATCAAACTGTATGCCATTCAAAAAAGGGCAGATAAAGGTTTCTTTCAGGATTCCTTTATCCTTCCTACTGTGCAAACAGGTATAAATAGCTTTATGTTCAAAATGGATTGTAACTTCCCACAAGAAAGATCAAGTCATCTTTATTATTTCACCAGGATTTGAACCTGTTGGGGTCCTGGAAGTCAGCAGCATGTCTAAACGTTCCAGAACACTAATGAAGAGTTCCCGAGGTGCCAATGTGTTCTTTTTTTGGCTGCATGTGCTTTCCAGCAGCAGTGCATTCCACACACCGTGATGTCATCAGCTTGGTGTCCGTCTCTATTAAAGTGTTCGGTCACAGGAGATGTGTCAGCAGCTCCCAATATTGTTTAAAAGAGGTTCAGCAAAATGATTAGCTAAATCCTTTGTTGTTTAACCAGTGGAACGTTGATTTCACTTTGTATAAATAAGTCAGGGCACTGTTTAACCTGTTTCATCCTGGATCTACCCAGTGGTTACAGAGGATCTGATATCCAGGTGTTTTCCACACGTTTTTTTAAAAGTGGAACTACCAAATGGGAAATCAATCGTACTAACAGAAAATAGGGCTCTAATGTGGAGTAGTGGTTAGGACTCTGGACTCTTGACTGGAGGGTTGTGGGTTCAATCCCAGGTGGGGGACACTGCTGCTGTTCCCTGGAGCAAGGTACTTTATCTAGATGTAAAAAATAATGCAATTGTATGTAAAAATAATGTGATAACTTGTAACAATTGTAAGTTGTCCTGGATAAGGGCGTCTGCTAAGAAATAAATAATAATATTATTAGAAAATTAAAACATGCAAGCTATGAAAGAAGATGGAACACCAACAACAGGAACATCCAGAATAAAATGTACTGAGATGCATGTGAGGTTTTCACAAATGACTGATCACAAATTTCAGTCCATAGATGATCTTGGAAATTATTAAGAACATACTACTGGCTAATTTGGATGTATGCATATATATATATATATATATATATATATATATATATATATATATATATATATATATATATATATATATATATATATATATTTATTTATTTGTTTTTTTTTTTTTAAGTTTTCATACATGTCAAACTTATCGAAAGGAATTTTTAGCTAACCAATTCAACCAATGATGCCAGGACAGTCTTTCAGTTATGTACACTAGTTGGCTATGCATCTCAAGAGTATACTACTTCTGTATGTTATAGATGCTTCAGTGCAAACCAACAACAAGAACAACAACAACCTTTGATTTATACAGCTAAAGCCAAGCCTTACTAAAAAAGGTACATTTTCAATTTTGATTCAGTCCTGGACCGCTGAGCATATATATATATATATATATATATATATATATATATATATATATATATATATATATATATATTGTACATATGGGGGTTTTGTGATGTGGAGTAACTAAGCCAGCCCCCCTCTAAACAATTAATGCAGAAACACAGACAAATGTCTTTTGAACAGATCCGGTTAGGTCGAAACCCAACTGTCAGGGATATTCCCTGCAAGGACGGAGGAACAAAGTTGGATATACTCATCTGCCTGAAGAATCTTTATTTAGAAAGTGTCAGTTTCTGATGAGGCCCCGAAAAGGGTGGTTAGGGGGAAAGGGGTCAGGTTTCTGACTAGTGACAGGATAAAGGAAACAGAGCAGCAAGAGAGGTCAGGTTGAGAAAACACAGGGCCTGTCAGTCAAAAACTCAAGGCCCAGGATTAGGGCCTAGCCGGGGAGATCAGATTTCACTGTTAGGGATACCTCACTAAGTGAAAACAGAAACAGATGTTGAGGATTCAAAAAGACATGGGGGTGGGGGTTCAAAAGCAGCCAGTTCTAGCTATTAAACATAGTTGCCTTCTGTAGACTCAGACCCAGTTCAGTTACATCATTTCAAAATCAAGAAACAAAAAGCCATTGACCCCATATGGTACAACGGAAACTGACAAGCAGTTGACAGTACATAAACTATAACAGTGATTGCCGGAGAAACACATATAAAAAGCTGCTATCAATATTTTAAAAATGCTATAAATGTATCATACTTAAAATGTATATAGGGAAGATATATTTGTAAAAAAAAATGATGCTCATAAAGTGTGAAGGATTGATTGCCCCTTGGGTTTTTGAAGCACACTGAACGCTTTTGTTCCTTTGGACTCCCCTGCCCCCACTCCAGTAATACAAGTACATTCTCAGACTGAATAAATAAACAATGCAGTTTCTTAATATTGAAAATCTTCAAAAAGAACAGGCTTGGATACATTTTTTTTAGGTTGAACCCCAATTAGGGTAGAAGGGTGTCTGTAGGAAATAGCCTGTGGCTTCACTAATCGGGGAAATATTGTGCTCTGGGAAATTGTAGGTCTATTCTGCTATTGGGATGTCATGTTTGTAATTGTGTTGTGAGTGTGTGCACAAGCAACAGCAGGGCTTCTGTGAGTTTTAAGTAGAGTTAAGTAAATGATCAACTGGGGGCCTATGAATCACATGAAGAATAATGATGAATTTGCACCAGACTTTTAGGTGCTTCCAGATTGCACTTTCACGTTCATGTCGCTCATAAGCCAATTAACCCTCTTACTGGCTGAACAGACTTGAAGGTGCATTGACTTGAGCAGAGGTGACCTACTATGGGGCTGAAACAAGGGAAAACGTTGGAGGGAAGGTCATTCATTTTCTCTTGCAGGCTGGGGATGTCTTGAAGTAACATGACACAATCAGAAAAACAGATCATTACCAGCAATGGCAACGCAACGGATTTGAAGCAAATATTACACTGGTCCTGATACTGTACCAATGAAATGATGAAAAATGTTCCCACTGTGGTACCTACCAATGGCTTGCAGCTGGCCTTGAGCTACCATTGCCCCTAAGTGCAGAACTGTTGCATTGCCACAACCAAGCACTGCCGTCAAAGATAAACGAGTGAATTACAGGGGATGCCCCATTGAAAAAAAAAACTTGTCTGTGAAAGCAGCATGAAATGAATGGTCAAATGATTAAAATCTTTGCGAGTCACTGACCTCCGTCTTGTTGTAGGAATATTGTCCACGGCTGCTCCATGCTGACAGCAGGGCCCAGGGTTCCGAATCCTGAGAGGAGGCAGACAAACCTAATGAGGGATACATGCCTTTCCCCTTTATTCTCTTTTTTGACTCATACCAATCAGTAATCTCTCAGACAGGAGCAGCAGGGCGCACCCCTCTGCCTCACTTTCTCCCAGCTGCCCTCCAAAGACCTTGTGGTTCCCCAGCAGGTCAAAGTTCATTGCCAGTCATGTCATGTTCAAAGCTGTCATGGTTCCAGCTTTTGACAAACTGGTTAATCCTACTCCTAATCACGATGAGGTATTTAGAGATTATATAAGGATAGTTTAACGTTATAATTAAAAGACCATTTACAAAAGGCACCCTAAAAGATAATTAAGGTTGGATGGAAGTTAAAGGTCTACCTTAATTTTTTATATATATATATATATATATATATATATATATATATATATATATATATATATATATATATATATATATATATATATATATATTTTATTTTTTAGTACCAAACATTTTACGGTTCAGTGTTTTAAAGTTATGGATGAACTACATAAGACTTTGTGTATGTATTCATTTCTATAAGAATTCCCAACCTGTGATCTGGAGAATGTCCTATTTTGAGTGTTACCTAACAGTGTTAGGTAATTGCTATATCAGTAACTAGCACCTAGATCTAAACATATATATGAATGTGCGGAGCACAATCTATATTTTACTCACTGACCATGTTCCCTTATAAAAGTTTCCCCAAGTTATACCACAGTAAAAACATTGCAAAATGTAGTAAGGCATAGTAAAAAGATCATCGTGATTTCATTACATTTAAAAATCCTTCTGTGAATTGCAAAGGTTTACCAATTTAGATGTTTAAAATGATATAAATGTTCAAACCTCCATTTTGAGTGATGTCATCAAGGTGTAGTCCTGCGCCGTAATCTGAAATGGGTCCCAGAAGAGATAAGCTGATGATTTGCCCATCAGGACCCATGATAAGGCTGCCCACTGAACTGCCTTTGTAGCATTCTTCATAGTAAAAGAAAAATAGACATGAAATGTTATCAGAAATATATGGATATTTTAAGTAAAAATCAGCAGGTACAGTAACACAGGTCTAATAAAATAAAAGGTTCTCACCTCTCAGCTCCTCTGGTAAACTGCCCCTAACAACGCCTGTGGGGATATCTTTGGAGTCTTTGCTGTTTGCTTTGAAACAGGCCATGCTGCTCTGGTGACCAGGACCTTTCCTACCAACGATAGAAGGCAGAAGCCCCACTGTGGGACCACCAGCCAGGCTAGCGAGGCTCTCTTCTGCTGGCAAAGAACAGGTAAGCACCCTGTTAGCTTACTACACTGAAGTAGGTCATACAGCCGAACAAAAACATTTTAAAAACACTCGTATTTACAGAGGCCTACCGAGGCTCAAATACCAAAAATACATGAATAGGTCATCGCTGGAAAGCCTCAAAGCTCCTCTTTCGAGCTGTCCTTACAAAGGTAACACGAAATTCTCCTGTCAGGACACTGCACTCTGATTGGCTATCATATTATTGTTAATAAAACAATGAATAATCCTCCCCCTACACCAAAACCCTAACCTTAAGGTCAGTATTGTGTAATTAATGCTAACGTTTTTGGCTGAACTGATGTGACTAGACACAATGATGAAAGATGACTGTTTAGGCTCCATCAGGAACGGAGTTTCGCATTGCAAAATGCAAACAGATAAAACTGCTGCTGCATTATGTCATGATACTCAAACATGACTTAAGAAAGGCATCAGAAATTCAAATCCAAAGAAAGTCTCTAACTACGAAACTCCTTAAAAATATATTTTGGGTTACTTGCCTTAAGACTGGTAGGACGTTCAGTTTTTTTAAAACTCGGTAACTACTATCAGTACTACTAGTACTGAATCAATGGAATAGCATGGCTATCACTGTGCTGCTGTAAACTAGCAACATACAGCAACTACAAACATTAACAGAATATAATAATAAAAAACAAATTTAAAAAATGTACCTTTAAGTTAAACTTTGCACCACCAATTGTACATAGCTCTGCTCTGCGTAACTCTACTGTTTGTTTGTTTTCTTTCGGAAAATCTCAGATGCTCAAGTGAATTTTACCGGAAGCAAAAATGCTCGCGATCAAGCCGGGTGACTGACGGTTGCCAGGGAAAATGCCAGGGAAAGTCGTGTAGTTGTCGGAAAAATGAAGATGAATTAAATAAACTTAGAAATGCAAGACAGTGACTCTTTTTTAAACAAAGAAGCTCACAGCAACCTGCACCACCGGATGGGTTCTGGTCACCCGTGACCAGTCCAATGTGGTGCCCCCTCCAGCCTGATGCCCCATGCAGCTGCATGTTTTGCACGTGCCTAAGGCCGGTAATATTTGACTTTTGGGTAATGTCTGGTTGCAGATTGGATTGTAGATTGTAGACTGCAGATGAGATGCGATACAGGCCTTCGGATTTCCAGTGCAGTTATTTCTCATCTAAACAAACTATAACATAATGCTTCTGTGATCACATTTATTTAATTTCAAATGTATTTATTTAACCAGGATAGAACCCTTGATATATACATCTCATTTTTCAAGAGGGTCCTGGTAAATTATAGATTAAGATGATGAATGAATGACAAATGTGTTAACAGACATATAGGTGCAGGGTAGTGCTATCTTAACTCAATGGCAGTTCATTGGCATTTTGGTGGTTAGAACTGAAACTATCTATCTATCTTTCTATCTATCTACCTTGTTCAGTTCCCATGCTTTTTTAAATCCAGTATCATGTTTCAGTTTAACAGTGCTGGTTAAAATACTTCATTCTAAACTTTCATCAATAGGTCTTTCATGGTGAAAGACTGAAAGGCAATGCTTTGGTAGTATATGTTTTTTAAAAGCTTGGTATCATATTTCATATAAAAAGAGAAGCATGTTAACAGTATATATTTCATCTAATGTTGCCATATGCTTTGAGAACAGGAACTAATCCTTTTTGTCATGTTTAGTAACAATTGTAAAGAAAACTATGTGTTCGTTGTTGAAAGGGTGCTTCAAATATATATATATATATATATATATATATATATATATATATATATATATATATATATATATATATATATATATATAAACTTAATGCAAAAACATGAGCATGAAACTAAAGTGGGTTCTTTGTATGAGGTAATGCAGTCACAGCTGGGAAATATACGAAATGCGAAATACATCATCTTCAATGCAGCTGCTGTTAACTTGATTAATCGATTTATCTTTTAAATGAAACAAAACCATAATGACCTAAGAACAAAAAGTTTTGCTTGGTATTCTTGGATAAAACATTTCTTGTTCTGTTCCACATGAAATGCTCAAAAGGTAATTAATGCATGATTTCTGAGATGTGCCTGTTGTAACTATATTCTCCTTGTACAATTACCAAGTTACCAAAATGTTAAAATAAAATGAACGTTTGTTTTGAGATTATATATCATTTGTCATGTTATGTTCGATAGCTTCTGACAAAAATACACTTTTATAATATGGAACCCATAACAATTGAATGTATGGCTACTAACCAAATAAGTGTGATGACAGCTGCCATTGTGCACCACCATTGGGAAGCAAGTGACAAAATGCCTGTACACCATTATCTTACATGTGGTAATGTTATTTGTTCCTAAGCTGGTGGCACTCCACCGCAGCGTGACGATGTTAAGCAATTGGAGATGAAAAAGCTCCATCGAAGAAATCTGTGTGATGGAAATTTCTTGTGAGATTATCTGCAACCACAGCAAGTTACCGTGATCATGGCTGACTTCTGTGTCCATGTTCTCTGAGGTTCCCATCCCACTCCACTCCAGGCCTATCTCTTTGGGTCTCAGCACAGGAAAGAGGGCTGTCCTGGCTGCCTTCTCTGCAGCTGGGCCCTCAGCTCTCGCCTCCATTTCGTTTTCATAGTTTCTAGAAGGGTCAGCTGGTTCTGTCCTACTGTCATTCTCGTGATCCAAATCACCTGCAAACGATTCAAATACCAGTGACTGACACTTTAGCAGGAACCAACTCTGTGTGTGCTGTGGGGGACAGAGCACACCCTAACACTCTGAAAAATGAAATGTTCTAATTTATAAGTCAATCTGTGGTGTGTAGGGTGTCTCTTACTGTATAAGAGATGCCATCTCTTGTAGTTTTGGCTGCTCAAACTTTTAAATTTAACATTTAACAATTTAATAGTCGGCAATTCTTTTTTTCATTTTCTCCCAATTCAGAATATGCAATTCTTTTTGGGGAGGGTGAAGACGAACACACGCTGTCCTCCGAAGTGTGTGCTGTCAGTCGACCGTTTCTTTTCACACTGCAGACTCACCATGTAGCCACCTCAGAGCTACAGCATCAGAGGACAACGCAGCTCTGGGCAGCTTACAGGCAAGCCCGCAGGCGTCCGGCTAGACTACAGGGGTCGCTGATGCACGGGGAGCTGAGAGCACCCTGGCCGACCTAAGCCCCCCAATGAGCCGGCAGTAAAACAGTGAGCCGGCAGTAAAAGCAGATTCGAAGTTAGTTGACAGTGAGCAATAGAGGATGACTGTATAAAACTCAGAACCCATCACCACTCAGAACAAGTGATAAGAGACAGGTAAAATATAGCCATTATAAGTTATTTAATGAAAGGTCCTCTGCTTCTGTGTTGGGCACATGTTACATACCTCGATTGAAGTGTATTCTCTGGTCGTCACTCCTTTGCAGCAGTAAGGGAAGGATGAGAAGCTCTTTGGGAAGTTCTGGCTCCTGCTGTTTCTTTCTTGGTGGCCTGTGAGCCCCGGCAGCCTCAACTAGGGACGGCAGGTTCATTATCTCAGGTCCGGATTCCTTCAGTGGATCGGTCTGAAAGTATAGATATGAACGTATAGATATGTGTTAGCATGACAGCCTATTGAATCAAATGGAAAAACAGGTACTGGGCACAAACAAAAAAAATGACAGGTCTCAACATTCAACTGAGAAGCTAGCTCTCCAGTCAAAAGTCTTATTCTTATGTCAGTGCTATCACCTGCTAGAGCAGGGCTTCTCAAACTCGGTCCTGGGGACCCCCTGTGGCTGCTAGTTTTCATTCCAACCGAGCTCTCAATTACTTAACTAGACCCTTAACTGAACTGTTAATTTGCTTAATTACACATTTTTACTTGTTTTCAGCTCTTAAACAGCTGCAGTTCAAGTTACGTATCAAATGTTACAGCTAACTGGAAATATGCAACTGTTCAAGCGATGAAAACAAGTAAAAAGGTCTAATTAAGCAAATTATCCGTTCAATTAAGGGTCTAGTTAAGTAATTGAGAGTTTGGTTGGAATGTAAACCAGCAGCCACAGGGGGTCCTCAGGACCGAGTTTGAGAAGCCCTGTGCCAGAGGGAAACCATTACAAGTGGCAAAACCCAGTTCAGCTCAGAGACTGGTCCACATGTGAACATGAGCCATGGTGGTCAAATACCATTCTCTGCCACACTACAAAGTGCAACACAGAAAATGGTTCTTGACTAACTAGACAAGAAGAAGCCACTATAAGCACTTTGACAGTAATAAAACACGAGGGATGACTACCCACCTCTTCTGCTGTCTCCTTGATTGGGCCAAGTCCAAACAGCATGCCCGATGGAACAGGTGGGAAATGTATTTCGTCATAGCAAGAGTCGTGAAGAGTCATCTCTTTTCGTTCTTTCTGCTCAGACCGGCCTGGTTTTGCTGTAAAGGTGTAACAGTGAGATTATAAACACAAATAAGCAACATTTGATAATATGTTTGTCAGCCCGATGTTTCAGTTAATAAACCAATAAAAGTACTCCATAAAGTAAAAGTGTGACAGAATAAAAAATGCATAAATAAATTCAGAGACTAATGTTGCCTCCTTTGGTCTAACTTATTTTAAGTGCAGCTTCCACTCTGAATTTGACCTTATCCCGAATCAGTCATTCAGTTCAGCGAAGGCTGCTGTATCTATGTTGTTAATGGACTTGCAGGGTTTCATATTTCTGCAGGACAACAAGATTTGGAATATCAATGAAAGTGACTAGCAGAGAGATGAGTAGTATAATGACTTTTAACACTACCACCCATGTACTACAGTGATTGTGTTAGATGCCAATGCAAAAGTAGCTTAAATTGGCACTGCACTTTAAGTACCCCATTATATATTAATCTTACTGTACTTACTGCTGGTGCTTTTCCTCCCGCCAACCAAAGTGCCCCCATAATAGGTGGCATGTGATCTCTCACTGTGGAGCCAGGAGGAGTCAATGCTGGCCTGCCTCAGAGAGGTCTGGCTGTCCTTGTAGAGCTTCTGACTCACTGGGTTCCATTCAGATACCTTGGCCTGAGAAACCTGGACATCAGAAGCCTGAAATAAAGAGCTAGCAGTGAAAAAAACAAAACAGCCAGCTGTGAAGAGTCAAAGAAAACAAGACAAATTCCTGGAGAGAAGCTGTGTATACTCAACTGGGGAATGAAAAGCAAGAATACCTTGTGATTGTGTTATAAAGCAATGTATTTTTTTACTTTAACCCTTAAACAAAATGCTCCAAATTACTGTCTTGCACAGAAAGTCAAGTACTGAACATTCAGTACACTGACTCAAACGCCAGCGCACTGCAATGGCCTTCTCCAGTACCTGATTCTCATTAGCATTGTGCGCACTCTCTTCCTGGTTTGGGGGTTCGGCCTCACTCTCTGGGACAGGGCTCATCCCTATCGGGGCCCCGGAATCTCTCTTCTCTTCTGCAGATTTTCTGTCTTCTGCTCTTCCAAAAGCATGTCCTTATTTCTTCTAGATTTTGGCAGAGGCTTGGTTTGCCCTCGAAATTGAAAACAACAAATTAAATTGATTCAACGTTCTTTCTTTAAACAGAGCTGTGCCTTCTGTCAGACAACTAGCACAGGGGCAACGCCATGGGTTGTGCTGCCTCCATCTACTGTTCAACCCTTTACAATTAGAAGGGCACAGAAAAGATGGGTTCAGCTCCGAGGTCTAATTGCTAAAACAAAGGGGGATGTGACACACAAGACTAATCCCTTTATAAATAATCAAAACACATGACTCCAAGTCCCAGAGAAAAATACTCATGTTTCAACAGAGAAAAGTTTCATGAAATCACATCCTACTGTATAAGTTACTCAAACTTGTTTTTCTTAATAAATAAATAAATAAATACATGTTTTAATTAGCTACGTTACTAGCTGTTTTACTTGTTTATCAGGTAACAACAGTTATAGGTTATCGCTGCGTACCAAGGAAACGAATGACATTGCAGAGGTGTATACAATTAACAGGTAATAAAATACTCAAGCCTTGAGGCATGGAAGTGATGTACTTGTTGAATTGAATACGCTGTTCAGAGCAACAGAGACCCATTCACATTTCTTATCCCTCATAACCAGCCAGATACAGGGTGTGGCCCTACACAATTCCAACATGGAAGGTAAGAGAGACAGTCGCTGTTTCAAGGACAAATATTTTTGTCTCAAAGAGCTCTTTCATATAGAAAATATGGAGGGATTCATTTCTGTAAATGTCTTCATTTGTGTTTATTACAGCCTTCATCAATTTGATTTAAAGTTCCTACAGGCATTAAAACAATAAGCTGTCAACAGAATATATCTCAAGCATCCCGCAGAGTGTTGGGTCTCTTGTTTTGCTTTATCTAACAAACCCATTACACTATTATTTGTTTATTTATCTTCTCTACAGTGGACGGCAGAACTTAAGTCAAATCAGCAAGGCAGTATCTGTGCTAGCAATGCAGCGTGATGACCAATCAATACAAATGCTAGTAAGTCTGCTTATCAGGAAAAGAAGCACTCAAAGTTCATAAGCTTGCTGCCTGGAGAGCTGTAGTCTAGTGATGAAGTCATTATAAACACAATACCAGGTTTAGGCAAACCCCCACTGTCATGCCAGCATGGAAAACCCTCATGAACCGTCTCAAGGGTTGGCAGGCATCCTGGGAGTGCTTTATAGGGCCTGGGAGCAGTGGAGAGGTCATACTGGTAACTGTGGTTTCCTGGGTTCTCTGGATAGGAGAAGGGGTCACGGATACTTCCTGCGAAAAACAAAAAAGATAACAAAAAACATTGAATGGGAGTGTCTCCATTGGGATTCAGCAAAGCATGAAATGACACAGAGCACCTGGAGCTCTGAAAAGAATGGCTTGCAAATACATTCAGGGCTGACCAAATCCGACACCAATGGGCTTTTACAATGAAGTGTTCAAAAGGCGGCTCTTAATATTAGGTTTCAATCTGCCAATCTTTCCAGTGAACATGAAAGACAGCGCTCACAGTCTCTGTTTACCTCCTTGCGTCTACACCTTGAAGCTTTCCTTTCTTTTTCTACTTCTGCTGGCAAACGATAACTGAATGATTGAAAGAGTTTATGGAATGTAATTTATTTTTTGCATGCAGGTACATGATTCGGTGCTTTACACACCTGACGCTTTTACGTGACAGTCCCTGAAGAAAGGTCAAAATTACAGATACAGAAGCACAATATATTCCAGTAGGTAGTGTAGCTTAATATTGTTTTAAAGAACTTCCAACGGGGATTTTTGTATAACACACACTCAGTGGACACCCGTCTTTGCAAATGTACATGTACTGCAATAAATAGTGTAAAGGAAAAGCCAATTAGAATTTTCTGTCAACCAATTTTCTATTTCCTGCATCCCCTTTAGGAAGAATATCACAGTTGTCTTTCGTTCTTTCCATCACACGGTATGCTTGATTAAAGATGCTGTAATTGTTAGGACAGGCCATCAAACAGGGGAATGACCCCATACACATCCTGGCCTAAAGGTCAAAAGATCGGCCTCCTGTCCATAAGGCAATGCTTGTTCTGGTGGACTGAGAGAGGCTGGGTAGGGGAAAAGAATTGAGCACCTAGATTACATAAGGCTATTGAAACACTGATAAGAAGAGGAGAGTAAGAAAGGCAGAGAGTGAGACAGCCTGTACTATCGATCACAGTCCGAGGCATGGCCCTAAGTAACATTACACTGGTGCACTGTTCTGGTTCCAGAAAACAGGTTTTACTCTGAAAGATCTCCCTGTTGATGGATCCTGTATTTTGAATGTAATATCATACACTCACCAGAACATATGTCTAGATTATTATACTTACTGTCTAAAACACTTTCTTGCCTATCTAGACACTGAGAATATTGGACAGCTTGGAATGCTGCAGTTTCATTAGAAACATGGTGGTTCATTTCCCATGATTCTGTGTTGAAATGTTACTGAACAGACTGCAGGGTTTAAAACACAACTCATTATTTTCCCTAGTTTCCTGCTTTGTTGTATGTATTCCTGCAATATCATTTTCAACACAATTGCAATTATTTTTAGATTTTTATTAACATATCCCTGGTCATAAATTCGTTTTATATTGGTTATGCATCGGGTCTTCCTGTCAAAACATCTAAGTGGATGTGCACCTAAGTGGAAAGAAGTAGAGCAAGCTGTGAAAAAAGCAAGGGCTTCATCATCATCAGGGCCTAATGGAGTTCCGTACAGAGTGTACAAGAGTGCTTCAGGAGTTCTATGAATCCTGTGGAAATTGATGAAAGTAGCATGGGAAAAACAGGTTGTACCAACAGCATGGCGCCGAGCAGGTGGAGTCTTTATACCTAAAGAAAAAGATTCTACAAGCATCAGTTAGTTTCGCCCAATTTACCTATTAAACGTAGAAGGTAAGATTTTCTTCAGCATTATTGCTCAGAGATTGTCAACTTACCTATTAAAGAACTGCTTCATTGACACTTCAATACAAAAAGCGGGCATTCCAGGTTTCCCAGGATGCTTAGAACACATCAATGTGATCTGGCAACAAATTCAATCAGCTAAAAAGGAGAGGAAGGAGCTCCATGTGACATTCCTGGATTTGGCTAATGCATATGGTTCAGTTCCACATGAACTTCTTTGGGCAGCAATGGAATTAATCATTAGGGCATCAAAATGGGTAGTGGGAGGAGAGCGCTTGGCTTCTGGAATGCGACTACCACCAATTCGATCATACATGGATGACCTGACACCCATGACTACAACAGTAGCCTGCACTAATTGGTTATTGGGCAAATTAACCAATAACATTGAATGGGCACGAATGCAATTCAAGCCCACTAAATCAAGGAGCATCTCTATAATCAAAGGTAAAGTTGTAGATAAAACGTTCTTCATTAACGGTGAGGCAATACCAACAGTGTCTGAGAAGCCAGTGAAGAGTCTTGGGAGATGGTACAACGGGGATCTAAAGGACACAGTTTGTGTGGGAGAAGTTAGACAACAAGCAGTGGAAGGGTTGAAGAGCATAGACAGCAGTGCTTTAACAGGCAAACTAAAACTCTGGTGCTTTCAGTTTGGTCTACTGCCAAGGTTGCTGTGTATGAGGTTTCTTTGACAACAGTAGAGAAGCTGGAAGCCTTAATCAGTTCAAACATCAGGAAATGGTTGGGAGTTGCACGCTGCCTCAGTAGAGTGGGACTTTATGGTAAAGGAATACTGCAGCTACCAGCATCCGCTCCAACCGAGGAGTTTAAGTGTGCCAAGGTCAGACTGGAAATGACATTAGTAGAGTCACGCGACAAATGCATAAGGGAGGCAGCACCTGTGCTGAAAACTGGAAGAAAGTGGGTGGCAAAGAAAGCTATGGAGGATGCAAAGGCTGCCCTTCGAATTGGTGATATCATGGGGCAAGTTCAGCATGGAAGAGGGGGTCTTGGTCTCAGTTCAGCTCCTCCTACATGGCACAAGGCAGCCCCAGCTCAACGGAGGAAGTTGGTAGTCAACGAGGTACAAAAGCAGGAGGAGAAGATGAGGTGTATAAAGGCCATTTCCCAGGCCAAGCAGGGAGAATGGATGAGATGGGAGAGTGTGGAACAATGCAAGATTGGCTGGCAAGACCTATGGTCAATGGAACAGAGCAGGATCAGTTTCCTCATCAGGTCAACATATGATGTTCTCCCATCACCACAGAACCTAAACCTCTGGGTAGGAGAGGATCCCTCATGTCCTTTGTGTTCATCACCTGCAACATTAAGGCACATTTTGACAGGATGTAAGGTGGCTCTTAGCCAAGGACGGTTTACTTGGCGCCATGACCAGGTGCTGCGATGTTTGGCCTTAGCATTGGAAGACAAGCGTAACATGACCAATAAGTTGCCACCTGTTCCATCAAAACAGTACACACAAAAGACAACATTCCTCCGTCCAGGAGAGCAACCGCCAAGAAAAGGTGTTAAAACCAATCCTCGCCCAGGACAACTGGAAGCTGCTAGAGACTGGAAAATGCTGGCAGATGTTGGTCAACGGCTTATTTTTCCACCTGAGATTGCCACCACCTTCGACCAGATATTGTCTTGTGGTCTGGATCAGCACGCCTTGTTCACCTGGTAGAGTTAACAGTGCCATGGGAGGTTGCTGTAGATGAGGCGTATGAGAGGAAGAAACTGCGGTATGCTCAACTAGCCACTGAAGCGGAACAGCGAGGATGTAGAGTCCGGGTTTACCCAGTGGAGGTGGGTTGTCGAGGATTTGTGGCACACTCTACAACCCGGTTTCTCAGAGACGTCGGATTCAGTGGCCAACAGTTGCGTCGCACAGTGAAGAACTTATCTGAAGTAGCAAAGAGGAGCAGCAACTGGCTGTGGTTGAGACGGAAAGATTCTGGCTGGGGATCTCAAGCACAATAGAAAGAAAGAAACGCTGATGTACAGGTAAGTAAGCTGGACTGAGTTGAGTGGGGGACGGAGGGGGGTGATTCCGGGACGCCAGACTCACCGTCGAGCCCTCTTGAGGTGTCGTGGGCTAGTTGACGAAACACCGAGGATGGAAGGTGCCCACTTGAAGACCCCAGAGATGTACCCTACTCAGCTCAATCCAGACGGTTGTCATGCTGATGCGCTGGGGAGACCGCACTATGGTTGATCCCCAGAGCCAGCATCGCAGCCGTTGTGTGTGCTGATGCGCTAGGGAGGCAAAATAAGCTGATCCCTGGAGCCAGCATTACGCTTCAGCCATCAACACCTGACAGAAGGATTTCTACATCATCATATGGAAGGAAGCGCAAATGGATGGAGACACCTATGGATCACATTAGTTTACTGTAAAGCTACGTCTTAGTTGGTGCTTATCTTGGCGAGAGCCAAGTTCAAATCAGCATGAAGTTTGAACATCTGCTCTCGTGTAATGGAAATCTAAATTCACAACATCGGCTGCTTGACTCCAACCTGTCCAATCAGAAACATTTCATTTGTTTCCCCAGCTCCTTTCACAAATTTGGATTGGTTCATCTGTCAGTCACCTTTGCCAGGATCCTACCTGCTTGCTCCGGCACAGGGTCAGAAGGGCGGGAACAGGTTTATCAATATGCATGACATTATGTTGAAAAAGATGTTGCAGGAATAGGTACAACAAAGCAGAAACTTAGAGTATGTAATGTGTTGTGTTTTAAACACTTTAAGCGTCTTTGTTTCCCAGTTATTTCCTGAAAGACTGCAACGCCCCTGTTCTAACAATCAGCAAAGATGGTGGCAGCAGTTCCCTTGTGACGGAGACTGACCTGTGTCTCCGAACTTGTGCATGGTGTTTGGGTCCCAGGTCTGGGAGAGGCAGGCCAGGTACCTCTTGGCAGAGTAGCCCGGGCGGATCTGCCTGTTCTCTGGCTCCTCACTGAGGAAGTGGAGGAAAGGCTGGACCTCGTGCTGACTTTCCTACCAGGAACAAAGACAAACAAACCTAGGCATTACCATACAGGTATTTACTTATCAAAGCTGTGTACTACTATGAGGTTTATACTGAAATGAAAACACCACATTGTGTAGTATAGGAGGCTGTGTGTTCCAGTGGTTAAAGAAATGGGCTTGTAACCAGGAGGTCCCCAGTTCAAATCCCACCTCAGCCACTGACTCATTGTGTGATCCTGAGCAAGTCACTTAACCTCCTTGTGCTCCGTCTTTCAGGTGAGACGTAATTGTAAGTGACTCGGCAGTTGATGCACAGTTCACACACCCTAGTCTCTGTAAGTCGCCTTGGATAAAGGCGTCTGCTAAATAAACAAATAATAATAATAAGGTATTTGTTATCCAGTGCCCTGGCTAATTATTTAGGTGGGGATTGTTGCCAAAGTCGTTTCTCTTTTCTGCACACCTCTATTAAATCTGCGGAACGTCATGCTGAACACCGCTTGTGTGTAAATGAATGTCTCTCTTAACCAAGTTGCTGTTTTCTGTGTTTTGGTAATAGTGGCAATTGAGAGGGCCTTTTATATGCAAGCGTCTTGCTTGGACAGTAGGCAGTGTGTGGGGACACAAAAAAGAAATGAGCAACAATACGTACAGCAACTAGTGAGAACGACATATCTAAAAAATAACATTCTAATATTGAAATTAATCTCATACTAACATCATAAATAGGGTGACGATTTAAATGGCACTTGTTGCTATATATCCTTTAAGCAGAATATTACTAAAGATGAAATCCATCACACACTGGCTCAGGCAGGTTAAAGGCTGATCGTTGAATTTTGTAGGTTCTGGTTCCAAGGGTATTCGCAATTGCAAAGCAGTAACAATAGACAATGGTGGATTTGGGAATTTACAGCTGTAGTCATTATCCTATTACACTGGTGGAAAATAAACGGCATGATAAGTCACAGCCTGTTTTTTTTTAGAGAGTGTTACAGTACTAGATTTCAAAGGTTGATCAAATTGCCCCCACGAAGTCAAGTAGAGTAATGTTTCTGATCCACTTTAATAAAACATGTGTATTAAACCCCTTCACCTTTCTCGAATCAAGTGGTACAGTAGTTCTATAATAAAAGTGTGCTCATGTACTGGAGGTCATTCTAGTTTAAATGTATGCCTGTAACCATGGAACAATTTAGTTAGTCCACAGCGAAAAAGAAAACAAATAAAATAAAAACAGAAGAAGAAATGAGGTGACTGTGGGTTTGTTTTTAGTTATGTCTTCTGCTTTACATGCTAAATTGAAATCTTTTGATTCATTTGATAGCACTGCACAAGAAAAACAAAACAAAAATGTTTTTGATCATGTTTTAGAAAAATACAGACACACCTGTTGTGAAAGCCTAATGCAAAACTGGTTTGTTTCCATTAAAAAAAAGGTAAAACCTTTTTATCTTCGCTTCCAAAGTTGATCTGTTTATTTTTTTGGTTTGACCTCCTCTCTAATTTCTCACGCCTACATTTGAATCGTTTATAATTGATTCAGTTGTCTAGGTAATCTCAACATCTTGTTATTGTTGCCGGTTCCTCTTGCATGAAATTACATCCCAAACACGGGTTCCATCAACAGGCCAGTCTTTCAGAGTGCGTCCTATTCTTTCAGGAAACAGAACAATGCACCAGTGTACTGTTACTTGTGGCCAGGACCACACAGTGATTGTGTGGAATTGAAAAGGCTTCATCCTCTACAAATGGTTTAATTAAGGAACGGTGTATTTACATTCTCAAGCCAGCCGAACATGTTTCTTGGAAGGTTCCATAGCTGAAATCTAAATCAAGACGAGCCTTCCTGCACGCAGCACCAGATGGCGGCCATTCTTCCTTGCCTGTATCAGACTACAATCTTCATAGCCAGACAGGAAGAGCATGTGAAGGTATTTTTTATAGATACAAAATATGCCTTGCTTTTATTGTCTGTGGTTTACCCTGCTTGCCTGTGCTTCACTAAAATAAGAACCATTCAGAATTACAGCAAACATCATAGAAAAAGGCAAGGGGACAATGACAAAAAGATCACTTATAGCAATTGGAACCCAGGTATATCAAACAATAAACTGTACTGAGTATGTTTGCCTCATTCATAATGAAAATTAACTAACTCACAGCATTGATCTGGTTACAGGTAAGACATTATGAAATATGTTATGTTTAAATTATGAAACTGAGCTGGCAAACAACATGGGGACTGAAGTAGAGCTTCATTTGAAACTCCAGAGAGCTCTGTTTACTATGTAAACTAAGTGAATGAGCACCTTTTTCTTTAAACCTTGCAAAGCATACCAAAAGGGCTTTAAGGGTGATCGCATGGTGATATGAACATAAAGAAACATTCAAGATACAATTTGTGGCCTTCCCTTCAGTGTGATGAAGTCTTTGAGAAAATATTGATATGATCATTAAGACAAGCCTATGCAAGCAAGAGAGTTTAAGGTACACCAGTGTCTTATCTTGAAGGTCAAAAGTTCCCATCTTCTGGGATTGTAAACTGATAGATGTGTTTGTTTTACTCTGTAGCTTTATGGCACCCGTAATTCATCACCAAGGACAGCAATGAAGAGATCTCCGGGGGGGGGCGGGATCGATTGACCCCTTGTTGCATTGCATTAAGTACTCTGGGCGTTGAATTAGGTGGTACATTTCTGTTCAATTACAGAAGATGTTTCTGAGTTGTGAAAAAAGAAAGAAGAAATCATCAAACAAAAAATTCCAACAAACAGAATCCCATCGCTGCAAGTCTCAGCGACCCTAATGTGAAAACCTTCCTGCTACGACTCAAAAGCCAGAATGCGCTGTCAGATATTAGTTTATGACCACAATTCCTGTCGGCAGACGTCATAGCCTGGGAGATTTGGCACTTCTTTATTGTATGGGACACACATTTGCATGCTTTAAAGATTTAAAGGTAATGACAACTACATTACCTTTAAATACCACAATAACTACAGCCAGACTTCTGGACAGATATTTGTAGCATAAACAGCAATTTATCATAAGTGTGGTAGTAGTAGTAGTAGTAGTAGTAGTAGTAGTAGTAGTAGTAGTAGTAGTAGTAGTAGTAGTAGTATTGACATTTAAGGCCACTAAAATATACAGTGATTATATTCGGTGGTCCTGAGTGAATATTTTTCTTACCTGAATCTATCTTGCATTCATTCAAATCCAATGACAGGATGACCGGGTGAATCACACTGTTCCACATTACACAACTATGCTACGCAGATGCAGAGCTTGCGCAAAGGAAAGTAAAATATAGGTTTAAACAATCACGAAGATCGCTGTAAACAACACAGCTATCCTAATTCGTGGAACAACTACAGCCATCTACGAAGGCTCACGGAGTAGCCTCCATATATTTCAATTTCTCCTTTTAGCTTGAAAGGGAATTAAAGTTCAAAAGCAAATTCAACATTCTACTGCTTTAGAAAAAAAAAAAGAAAAACCCCAGACCCGAATCCCGTTCTACACAGTGGAAGCCCTGGATGATACCCATTGTGTTTTTCAAAGCCTGAAAGTATGAGCCAGCCCACTTCTTGTGCAGAAGCTCCTGGAGTCGTGGATGTTCCGGCAGCATTCTTCACTGGAAGAATCCACAACCTGCCCAATATGTGGAACTGTTAGTTACAGAAATTAAATGCATTCTCCTTGGCTGGCTTCTGTATGAGATCCTCAGGATTTAGAGCCATAGTGACAGTTCAATAAAAGGAAGCCTTTAATCCAACGACAGATTCAGCCCACCTACTTTCCTGGCTTCTCGATTGTTCCTCAATGTGTAGGCCTTTGTCCAGTTTGGCTCATTTGTCGACCTATTCTTCTACCTAATTTGCTGCCCAGTTGGTTGATTGCCCAAGTTGGCCTGGTCTCTATGGTTACCAAAGTTAAGCATTATAGTAGGCTTAAAATGTTTCTATAAAAGGGATTAATTGTCGGTTATGCCTAAACAGCCATGTTATACAGAAAATAACATCATCACAGCTCATTTGATAATTTGTTTCATATATCTTGACCACAATTATTTCCCTAAGGTTTTCAACAGGTACACACCATGGTATGTCTTTTACAATGAACCAATACCAGCTTGGGACCAAAAATATCTGTTTTTATAATATAAACCTTACCAGTATCGGAATGGAATGGATATTTACTGTGTGTTTTACCATACTATACTTATCTATGATTTACTTCATGTGCTTTCACAATTTACTATGCTTTTCTACTGCAGTAAACTTTCATAAGGGTTGTTCCTGTTGCTGACCAACCTGTTTGTTCCCATATGCCAAGATGGCTCCCGTCAGGTCCCTTAGGGTATGGAGCTGCAGTTCCATATCTCGTCCATACCGCCCATGGCCTTGCAGGCCTTTCCTCTTCCTGCCTGGCCTACCAGGTTGCCATGATGACAAGGCCAAGTCCTCTGAGTACAGGATAAGAGGCCCTTTCCTCGTGCTGTAGGTTTTAGGGGGTGCTGGTTCGGGCACGTAACACTCTGGATTCAATAAATCACGCTGGTTTACAATTCGGGGTAACCGGATATAATCTTGCTGGGATTTCCAGTTGAAATAATCCTACAAAAAATAAAAAAATAAAATATTGTACAATTATTTTTGTGGAAAGGAATCAAACTGTGAAAGGTCAAAAACAAAACCACAGAATTCAAACCCTTTTGTGGTTTTCTTTTATTTATTCTTTTATTTATTATTAAAAGAACATACAATCCAACACAAGGCGAGATTCCAGTATTTATGTCCTAGAAACAGAAAAGTTATTGTAAATGTAAATGGCTGCGGGTGACGTCAGACCAGGAAGAAGACACTCAGGACTAGGGTATGAAAGCGCTGCTGCGCATTTAATAATAAATAAAATATTTAAACAAAACACTTAACAAAACAAAATGGCACGATGGCCAAAAAAAAGACACTAAGCTCAGAACAGTGAACAAACAAACATTGCGCTGACTGAAATCCAACAGGAGTAGCAATTGTTTTATACTTTTAATGTTCTACCTCCTTCTCTCTCCCGTTCTCCACTCTGAACACCAACCTCGAGTGACTGATTTGTGCCTGCTTTTATGCAGCGGTACCGGGACTTGATTGTTAACTAGAATGTAACTTTACAAGTAAAGTTGTGAGGCTTGCTTTATTGGGAAAGTGGTCAAAGTAGATGATTTGTGTCAAAAGTTACATCGTTTACAGTAAATAGAATGTTGGAAGTCTGGGAGTTTTTAAACAATGGGGAGCTTTAGAATGTTGAAAAAAGTCCCATTAAAGTGAATGAAGATGGACAAAAAAAGGACAAAAAGCTTAATAGTTTAAAAAGTATAAAATATATCAAAAAGTTGTATACAAGCACACTATTCCAGACCGGTCTACACGTTTTAAAGTTTGAACGGCGTTTTTAGCTTAAACGGTGTAAGAGGAGTAGCGTGCCGAAGAAGAAGAAGAAGTAGTATGTCGAAGATTTAAAGTGGGGACTCTTCTTCGCAAGCCCCACTAGTTAATAATTCACTTGAATCCCGGCACAGTCTGCACGTAAACTAATTTGTGCAATCCCCGTGCCCACATACAAATACACATTTAAAATCCCCAATGCTACTTAACCCAAACCATACCCTGTGCACCAATACATACATACAAACAGTAACACACCACATAAAACACAAAATACGCACAGGGGCGGGAGTACCCCCCCACAGGACCATTCATTTTACATATTATAGCAAGGTCTACATTAAAATCACACCCATTTAGCAGCAATTAATGACGCTTAGAGACAGAACATGTATAATTTTCAGCAAATAAAGAAATGCAACCTGGTTAACCAGCTGTGGTCTTGACTGGTTACCAAATGGAAAGACCTCATACAGAGCTTATTCTAATTCTGTTAACTGCAAAAGCGAAGTATAAATGTCATGTATCCAATTACATAAATACAGCTTGTGCTCTGATTTTTTCAAAGAAAAATATATGAATGGGTTAAATGGGTTTGACTGTAATGTGGTTGTGCCATTCTGTTTTGGTATTCCTTACCTCTGGTTCAAAATAAACCTCCAGCTTCCCCTGGTCATTGTGAACCTCAGTCTTTACCACTTGAGCACATCCACGGCTGAGGAGTGATAGCGTGGGCTCTTTCATTTTGCCCTCCAGGCCTGTCCTTCACCTTTGCACGCTCTCCATGTGCTGGAAACCCTTCCACAGGACTGCAAGTATCGACCGTTTTGATCCTTTCTGACTCTTCGGTCTCTTCCTTCAGCCTTCAGCTCCGGTGCATGGATCCTGACTGGCAAATGGTTGACAAGGTTACCTGGAATGAGTTCTGAACTCTGATGCGAACGCCTCCCCCAATCTGCTCTCAAATCTGAAAGCATCAAAATGATTAAAACATAAAGGGTCTGAAGCGAGGAGGTTTGGTGTGATGAGTTGTATCAGTAATACTGTCACTCAAACTGACAAACTAACATTAAAAAAGGCCTAGGGGCTCTAAATGGAAATCTCATCTAACCAGCCAGCCATATATTTTGATACAATAAATAAATAAAATAATAAATAAAGCAACAGGGTATTTTGGAAATGGGTATCTATTATTTTAACACTTTTTAACACTTTATTATTATGACACTAGAAAGCTTTTCCTCCACAGTAGTGCAGTGACAATATCTTTGAACAAGGAACTTGGGTTGCTTTCCATTCAATAGAAGGTAGTCAACCCTCACATACTGCTCAGTGTAGTTGTAAGGGCATTGCCTCATCTAGATAATTAACCATTATTCCAGTAAGCAATTCAGGCCAACAGCGAACGCACTTATTATAAGACCAGATCGATTATCTAGCAGGTATAGCTTCAGAGGGTATTACTGCAATTATCAACTAAACATTTTTTTTTTTGTAGGAAGATATATATCTTTAATACATGTACTTTTGTACTGGATGACATTAGGATGCTTAAAACTTAACCACTGATGAGAGTTTCAAAATCCTAAACTTCCTCTACTGGTGAGTTACAACCCCTTTATTTGTAATACATTTTTTTACTATAAAAGAAAATCATTTTAACAGGACTGTGCTCATAGACAGTTGATACAGGCAATCGTAGCAAACAGACACACATACCTACAAACGCACACTATTAATGGCGAGAAACAACATTTCAACGTAACATTAAATGATTTAGCAGCCATTTCTAGTCCTGTCGCTTGGGGCTGCAACAGCAAACTACAACACATGAAGGAAAGTACACTTGTCTTACCCTCATTCCACCCAAGTGCAGGTTTGTATAGTCCCCAGTAAATGCAGAGCACCTGTAATGAAACTCAGTCAGAAACACAACTGTCGTAGTAGGAATTTTGTACTAAATTCTCTTTTTTTTTTCAAATGTCCTGTGGTCCAGTCATTTTGCTTTTAATCCTACTTTGTTGTTTATGTTGTTGCCAGCTCTTTGTGCCTAGGAGCACCAGTGTGCTTCCCCTATTGTGCTGAAAGTGTTTTTCTGTTGCCTTGACAGCGAGTAAGAAATTACCCCCCCTCCCCACTCCCTCCTTCCCCCAAAATGCAGACACAAAAACAATGTTTTCAAGATACCCAAACAAAGGAGCTCAAATTTCAACTTCTGATTCAAGTCACCAATAAACGTAGATCTCCTGTGTGCACAAGTACCTTCCTTTCTACTGAGTGTTCTTTATTTCATTGGCAACCTGATTGCTCCATCATTATTATCTCAAATTGCTGTGCTGTTGCCAGAACACTTGTTGCAGTTTACAGACAGTGATTAAGTAGGTGTAGTGGGTGAGAGCTACTGCAAGTGTTGCAATCATTCACAGTATAAGAAACTGCTGGGAGAGGTATGTAAGAATTCTTAACACTGAGGATAGAACCCGGGTCTTCAGGTACAGAGACTCAGTCGCTGTCTTTTGTTTTAAAACTGTACGTAAAATTCTACAAGGTCATAAATGAAAATGTAAACCAGCACTACAAAAGTTGATTGAAGTGTCATATCTGTGTTGACATATCAAAGCAGAGTCAGGCCCGCTGTGAAACCTTGGAATCAGCCTTGGTCACACCCCCTCAGCAATGCTAACCATCCCCATATAGGCAACACAATGTCATACGAGTAACCCAAAGTTAACAATCGTCCCCTACCCGTCTGGTCTCTCTGATATTCTCTATAATGACTTTTATTGAAGACAGGTTTCAAGTGAAACATTTAAAAAATAAAAATAAAATAATATATATATATATATATATATATATATATATATATATATATATATATATATATATATATATATATACAGTATATATTCAGTTAACCTCAAAATCAATGACAATAATTGCAGTGGTCTTCAGTAGTGCTGGCTTTGTGATTAATTCAGCAAATTATTAAAAAAAAAAATTAAGTGACTCCTCTGACTCTGGCCTGCTTGTTATCCCCAAGCAAAAGTGCACCACACTTGGAGAACTCTCTCCCAGCTTTGGTGTGTGAAGGTCTCACCGTCTCTCGCTTTAAATCAACTCTCAAGACCCACCTGTTCTCTCTTGCTTTCCATGCTCTTTAAGACTGATATCTGTTATTAGCTGTTGTGTCGTTGCTATTTTTTTTTTACGCATCCACAATGTTTTCACATCCTAGTCTTGTATTTAATGTATTATGCTTTGTTTTTCACTGTACTTCATGTATTATGCATTGTTTTTCACTGTATCTTGTAAAGCGCTTTGTGATGGTTGTCCACTATGAAAAGCGCTATATAAAATAAAGATTGATTAATTAACACCCGGTTACATCACCCACACTTTGACGGGTATCAATGCTTGAATGATAAACTGTGAAGGCATTCTTTATTGGTGCCTGTCTACCACTTAATCAAACTTCAAGTATTGGTCTGATCCTTAAGCACCATCCAATTATACCGAATTTCCAAATTACTAATGTGGCTAAAAAGTACCCAAACTTGGACTATTACCAAGCAGTCGTTTACAGTATGTTATTGTACAGTAGATAGAAAATAGCAAGTTTACAAAGGTAAACTGAAGACAAACAAAGAGCACAGGTTATCAGGTAAGATGAAGGTGTCTCTCTGTCAGAAACTGGTTCCCAAAGTCATCCCAAATGTCAATTGGGTAAGCACTGGGAAACATAAAAAAAGGTTCAGATCCTTACAAAGCGCCAAACATATCTTTTTCAGTTTTTGCAAATAAACAGATACAAAGTTATTACCGTTGCGGCATGATTTTCCATGATAAAACATTAATATTTTACAGCCTATCTAAATTCCTACTTTACAGGCCTTGCTACAAGTGCTGTTCAATTTACTGCAATATTTAAGATATGCAAAGGAAGACTGCTGCATTAATTTGATGTAAAATTAGCCCTGAAAGGCAAATAAGCCTGTTATTTATTTTTCGCAAAACTTAATTAACTGAGTGCCTACTAAATGCACTGTAACTCGTTTCTCTTGTAGCCTGTGGGCACAGTGCTAGAAAGTGCAGCCTAAATCCTTCTCAGTGCAATCTTGCACATGCCAGTAAATTAAATATGCAACCCAGCACTTGGAATGCCTAGAGTTTCGAGTCTGGCCCAATCATGACTACACGTTGCCCAGCAACAGATTTTTATGCTTCTAAAAAGGCTGTTTTCAGATGAGGCCTAACAAAAAGAGTCCTCATTTGGTTTCATTTCTCCAGTTCTTTTTTTTTTTAAATAGTATGTTTAAAATTGTTAATATTTTAAAAAACAGAACAGGTTTTTGTCATTTCCTGTTGAGGTAATGTAAAGTATTCTGTTCCAGAGACAAACATGACCACAGTGTAGTGTATTCCCATAATACAATGATAGCTTCCGGGGGTTAGTTAATGACGTCATGTCCGTTCTGTGTTAACGTTCTGAGCTACGCAGTTAAATAAATTGAATGGCAGCATCTTGCAACCAACCTTGTGTGCGAGTGTTTTATTAACATAAAGAAGAGCACAAAAGACACAACAACAGGAGACAGGATACTGGGGATAAACAACTAAAAGTGTTGAGTCAGTGATATACCAACTCACACTTTCAGTTGTTTGTCACTTTAAAACATTTAAATTTAAATGAAATGTAATCAAAATGGCAGTTTACTGAAGATAAAACATGTAATACACCCTTATAATATACAGGTATACTCTCTATACAGGTATACTCTATAAGACTTTTCACTGTTTAAACTATTTTTTTCTCCCTACTTTATAATGTATCACTGATATCACTACCATGTATAAAACCAATACAGCTATGTCTACTGTGTAACAAAGTGTCTTTTGAATCAAAATGTAAAAATTAAACATGAGGAATCATAAAAAAGCTTCAGTCTTTTTTAAAAAAAATTCTTTTAGATCCCCTTGATGGCATTACAGTGTTATGATAAATTGTCTGCCAGGTATTATTTTCCATGTAAATGACTGCGTTCATCTGGAAAACTTGGAATTGGGTGCTGTGGATCTGTTTGCTGTCTTTTCTTACTTCTCAGTTGAGTTGTAGAAGCAATGGATGGATCAATGGATGACATCAGGGTGAGACTCCTACAGAAAATAGTGAGTCACTCTATAGGTTTATCCAATGCTGAGCAATGGTGCACATTTTCCTACCCACAAGAGGTTTTGTGACCCCAGGACCCAGTGGGGTCCGGGGGCAAAGCCCCTGAGGAACTTTTCACATTTACAGATATTAGATATTTACAGTGCCAGTGAAGTCAATTTTACACCTAAAAAGATGACGACATTGATCTATAGCTATTATTTGGGGAGCCAGGTCCATGAAAAATCATACTGTTAGTTGAAATGGAAAATCTTTATTAGCATTTAAATAATTATATTATGTGGAGATTGGAACTAAGTTTTAGGCTAACAATAATCAGTATAATAATTAGAATTAATAGTGGAGCATATGCTGTCACTGTTGGGTAGGTTTTCTATGGAAGGTTCCAAGCCCAGAATAAAGAAAAATAGACTCTCACTCTCTAAACTAGGAGGGCTATCCTTGCCTGTTCTTTAGGAATATTATTTGGCTGCAAGGCTATCGGTGCAATACTGCATTTTGAAAAATGTTAATGTGGGATGTACCCATCACATGAAACCATTTGGGGAAAATAATCTGACTATTCACATCTCCTGTCCCCCCCCCCCCAAAAAAGTTTAAAATTTAAAATAAATTGTATTTTGCATACACTAAATGTCTGGTATAATGTTTAAATTTTTGTTTAGGATTAGACAATAGATATTTCATCCACAAAATAGAAAGTATGGCATCACCACACTGCAGGACATCTCAGGATGGCACACTGTTATCCTTTGACAGGCACAGTCAAGCACAATACAATAGCAAAGGCACTCCGTTCTTTCAGGTCTTCAAAATGACCACAATATAGCCTACACACTAATAGCATACATCCAATTGAAGAAATATTATTGCTGCGTGCCAAGCCAGATAGAATCTTCTGCAAAATTTTCAATATTCTAATATCTAATAACAAAATATTTAAAACACAAAATAAAACCTGATTAACATGTTTAAAGAGGATCAGAGCAGGACCGTTGGAAACATGTTAATACTATTAGAATGTCTTCATGTAAACTAATCGAGGGGGGTTCTGCCTTGAAATTCGATGTTTTAATCATTCAATTTAAATAACACTGGCTTATAGCGTAAAAAGAGCAAAATGTGTACAAAGGTTAAAAACAAACAAAATCACCCGTCTCAACAGCACTCATTACAATACCTAATGCCTTTCTAAACATAACAAAAGACCACAAATTACATAAATCCACATCACAAATGTTGGGGTGACGTGAAGGGCAGCCAGCTTTCTCTTGCTTCTCGACAGCGAGATTCAGCTCCTCAATCACCATCTGCTGCTGCGCTGAAGAGCTCTGTCTATAGCCTAATGGCACCGGACTGCACTTCTGCATTACCTGAATCTTAAAGGTGCACAAGACCTCTACTATTAAGTTACATTATATGTATTAGTCTAACATTAATCCTACATGAAATATGTTGAAGGTTTATGGGTTGCTCAAGTGAGATTCGAAATGCTTTTATTTTATAGAAACCGAAAGTATAGCCTACTGTATACTCGAGTGCTGTTTCTTATTAATTTCCGAAAATAAACGCTTTTCGCAAATCGTAATAATTAAAAAAAAACACAACTTAGAAGCACAGAAAAAACAACAACAAAAAAACCTGGAGCCTACCAAAATATATTGCGAATTGTACCTATACCACACAACACACAATAAAGCACAAAGCCATCCTATTAAGTTGTATGTATACAATTAAAAAAAGAAAGAAAAAAATCGGACAGAATAGCAAGTCACAAATAAAAAACAACACGACAGTTTGTATGCAATAAAACAAAGGACAGAAGGGTTTATATTTATAGCCTATAGTAAAACAGATGTGCAGTGTCTTTGTAAACACTGATATGCTATTAAACACATTTCGCTTTGTATTGTGCGCTTTCACAATTAGCACATAGACAGATCTTGCTAGGAACGCAGTGTCTGTTTGGAGCAAATGCTATTTTTCATCGAATCTGTTTGGATCGTGTTTGTCATTTTTGGAAGGGAAAAAAACAAGCTCAGCTGGTTTACAAATTTTCACTTAGTTTATTTTAGAAATGTTGAACTGAATCATGTTATTATTATGTAATAACATTCTTTAAAAAAAAAATGAAATCGCCGTCTACCAGTTGTCACGTCAATTTCAGTTACTGGTGCAGTTTGTCAATTTCACTACAACTCGAGTTGCCGTTTTGCACACGCAGACGTAAAAGCAAAAGTTGCGTCGGGAAAATTAAACGATTAATTAGGCCTATTGGGGAGAAATACAATAGGCTACTATTCAAGATAAATAACAATGTAGATGGAGTGTGAAAAAATGGCGTTTTACCAAAAATAGTATGTGGACTCAGCTCACCCTTCCAAAAAAAAGAGAGGCGACGGCGTCCACCCACCCCCTTCTAACACAGGATGACGTCATATAAATACTTAAGTTATGGTGTTGGTTGGAGCCGGCATGGGTATTTCCTCTAAGGATTGCGGTGGTTTTGAATGAACTGGTAAATACAAATAAACAATGGTCTGCGTGTTTCAGAGAAATATGCTACCCAGGTTCGACTGTAGGCAGATCTACATAGTAGACTCATATACTGTACATGCACACAGGTCTCAGGTAGACAAATCTGTAGCCAGTGTTTTCAATCGGTGTGCCTCTGCTGCTGGAAAGGAATCTACATTCATTTACAGTCGGTACAATAAAATCATTCCTGTATTGTTATTCAACAGTACTGTGCTGGACGTTCCATCTTCTGTTGTCTTGTCATTTTTTTTATGTTATTTTTTTGGTATTCGGTAATTTGCCTGTGCTTTTTGAAATTTTAAATGTTTGCACTTTTTAGCCATACATATAAGAACATTTTGTTTAAAACATTTTGTTTATTTTTTGGGTTAAATTTAGTTGAACGTTTTGAACCAGCAACATACAGTGTGCTTTTTGGCCAGGATAAATATGAATTTATGCAAAAATGAATTAGTCACAGGAGAGGTCACATTGCTAATCGATGTACTGCTAATGAGTAAAATATCTGCACATTACCAGGCAGTTTTGTTTAAACTCTGCATGCTGTACAATAATTAATCTAAATGATTACATCAGAGAACTTCATCCAAAGTTTTTTTTGTACAAATAGAGGTGTAATTTCTTACAGCAGTTTTTTTTCTGTCAAAAACACAGCAGTGAACCCAATATAGTGACAAGCCTAAACTGTGAACTGTTATTTAGCTAATTTATTTGCTTACAACAATGCAGAATCTGAGTGAACTGTTAGTGAATTGTGTCTTTAAAGTGCAACGAAAACGAATAAAAACACAACCTTTACGTAATCCATCTTCACGTAATCTGTCTTTTCCCTTAATTACCATGACAAGAACCATCAGTCAGACCTCTGAATCAGGGAACGCGCTGAATTCATTCCATTTGGATCCTCAAGGTGGCGGCAGCAGACAGGAAATCTCCAAACATGCAACCTGGCAAAGACACTAAAAATTCCATCACGTGGAGCAGAAGACCTGCCAAACTCATTTCTCGGATGCGAGAATCCAAACCCACAGCAATGCATTTCATGAAAGATCAATTGAAAGAAAAAAATATACACTGACTTTGGAAATATATGATCTTTACTTGAAAGTGCAGGTACGACTATATCTCGACGAGTTCAAAGACTATAAAACTAATTTCAGATGTCTTGAAACGTCAAATGGTTTTTTTTTGTTGGTATTATTTTCTTTTTATTAGCGGACCTGAATGTTTTAGCACAGCTTCCTTCCCCTTTACTTTTTGTTGTGGTATTTGTCTCTAATTGCAAATACACTGTAAGGCATTTAAACAAATAAAAGGGAGTTCAAAGTGAAAGAACGCCTTTAAAAAAACATTGAAGATTGCACGCAGCTCATACATACAATGTAACACGAACAAAAAGTTTATGCATTTTAAAAAACGACCTAGTAAATTGCATACAGCGCAAAGTGAAAATGACTAGGTGGGCAGACCTGTCCAAATCGAGCGCATTTGTGAAAACTGTAATAAAATAATAATTGTAAAAAATCAGACACGAACCCAAATGCAGTGAGCAAGTGACCATTGATGCAGCTACACATATAATAAGATTATTACAGGTCAGTGCTAACTTTCCCACCAAATTCACACAGGGTTCACATTCCTCCTCGATGAGGATTCCATAGCCTACCTATTTCAATCGTATCCTACACTAGCAAATTACTCACAAATTATAAATATATCATGAACATGTATTCAGGGTAAACCTTTTTTTAAAGCTTTAATTAAGTTTCTGTTATTATTAAGTTATTTATTATAGCTTCAGTAATGTATCTTAAATGCTGACCCTCTTATACTTTTTAACGGAGTGTATGTATTGATGCGACGCCAGGAAAGGGCATTCTGTAGCCAGTCTACTCTAGTTACAGGAACAGTGACTTAAACGGCACATAGGAAAACAGCAGGCTGTGGCATTTTATTATTCTTGTATACTTCTCAGTAGGTGATATGTCATGGATGCTTTAGGTTTTCCACTAATGTCGCTGTAGTCGCCGCATTGTAATTGGTACTTTTCCCTGGAAAGTAAAGAACACTTTTCAAGAACATTCCGTACGTTCTTCAAGCGTAACTGTCGTCTGTAGATATAACTTGATAGACTGGACAGCCCCCAACACTCGGCTACCCGCTGCTACAGGGTGGTTGCAATTTTGGAATTACAGGCTTAATTGCATGCAGCACGAAATAATATAGCTTTTAGACAGCTTTGGTAGACTGTTGAAAAATATGTTGTTTTTTAAACCGCAGACAGACTAGATGTAAATAGTAAAACGACACCATATGATATTTACACAATGTAAAACTACAAGGGGGACGCCAGACCTGAATCAAATATACACCCTACAGTGTCTGCAGGACGAGATACAGCAGACACACATAGATATGTAATGACTGGCCACATTATATTATGCTGAAAATGTTCTGTATCGTTATGATGGAACCTACATTCAGTGTAGGCCTGAGCTTTAAATGTTTTTTTTTTGTTTGTTTTCTTTTGGGGGACGAACAGATGTCTGTACAAAATTAACCACGTACTGTACTGTTTTCCTTTTAATCCAACCATCATTTCTCAAACCACGAAATAATAATAATAATAATAATAATAATAATAATAATAATAATAATAATAATAATAATAATAATAATAATAATAATAACAACAGTCGACCCAATCGCATTTAGTGGTTGATCATTCTAAACTGCAGTTACGGTAAACCATTCACTAGAATAACAGCTTTTACCTAAAAAAACAAACAAAAAAAAAACACATCAGTGAGGATACACTGCTAATGGCATGCTATCCTGAAATCATGTATAACACAAAATGCATTACTTGCGCAACAGGAAGTGATTTAATATCTTCCGTTTGGCGTGGTGGACAACTCACGTCGCAGGTTGAATTAGTTTAACTGACTGGACCAATAAAGGTTTCGGAGGAAGAAGGCACAGCATTAACACGGGACGCATTGTTACATTTTCCATCTGTGAACACATCTTCTGGCAAAGGCCTGTGTTTCGTGACAACCCGCGTAGAAGTACAGTATTATCTGCATACACCAAATCATGTAATTAAAACAAGTTATATACCGTAGAAACACCGTTAAACAAATATTATTAAAAACAAAAATTACCATATTTATCTACAGTGCATCGCGTGCTGCCATCTCTATTGGCGAAAAAGTATCAACGTATGAATCTAGGTTAAATGAGTAGGACAGGGGTGTTTGTTTTAAAGTCTTTAAAATGACCGTTAGGAACAGCAAACAGGCAATGGAATGGCGTATTGCTTACACCGCACTTAAATTACGTTAAGTAATGATTTATTTGCCATGTGAATAGTTCCCTTTTTATTTTATAGAGCGGTTTTATAATCGGGAGGTCCCCTTGCAGTAAGCTCCAAGGATGTCTCGTGAGGTGTAAATACGTAAGCCTCACGGTACACCCCCCCACCCCGTCCCTCCGGTGTTTAAAGCATTGTATCACGGCTAGAGCATCAAAATCCTTCTAGTACACTGACTAAATCCAAAACATAGAATTTGTTTAGACCCAAGTAGCGAATACACAAGATTTCGCCCCCACCCACCGCACACACACACACACACACACACACACACAATTAAAACCAAAAAACATAGAGAATGTTCCTATATACACACAATGGTTGTTTTAATGCACAGTTAACATACAATGTATTGCAAGCGTCACATTTTAAAAGAGGTATTTCTGCAATACAAACCTACTGCCTCCCCTTCAGGTGTTTGGCAGGGACTTCCAAATACTGAAGCTTTGAAAAAATTTCTGTTGTTTAATTACGGAACCTGTCATGTGTATTAATGTTTCACTTTGTCCTTAATTGGTTCCTAAGTTCATGGTAAACCGAGACATATGCGCTAAGCCACCAAAAAAAAAAAAAAAAAATACTGTCAGCTGCTTTTTTAGTTTTGGGGAATTAGCGCTAGCTTTTATTTAAAGCTTAAATTAACTTGACATGGGAGCTTAGGTAGCTGTTCATTATGTGGGTGGGGGTATTCTTTCATCATTCTGTTAATTTTACATTTCATCAACACAGCTGAATCGACTATATAATACTTATATATATATATATATATATATATATATATATATATATATATATATATATATATATATATAATTTTCTTGGTTTTGATCTATTTTGCATTCTTCGATAAATATTTTGAAAAGGTCAGACTTTGATTGATTGCTTCTCTGTAGAATCAGTCTCTCCACCATACCATAGGAAGTCCTTTGATCTGGGCATTAGACAACAGCATTTGAAACTAAAACACATCAGTAAAAATGTGTTTAGTACCCACCCCCCAAAATAAAATAAATAAATAAAACACTAGGTTGCTTAATAAATGAATAAAATACATGCATAAATAAAGACAGGCTTCAAAAGTTATCTGCCAGTCACACCACATGAAAGTTTATGACCTGTAGTTGGTTAAAGCGAATAGAAATAGTTAAAAAAAAAAAAAAAAAAAAGTAAACCTTCAACTTAAATGTGTATGTACCCAATCTTAATACATATTTACCTTTAATAAAACATTTACTATAAAATAGGCCAACCACTGTTTTTAAATATTCTGAGGTACTGCCAAAGGCAAGATATTTTACCTGTAGTGAAACTTTCATTTTTTATTTGAAATTACGAATGTATAAACACATATTCTATTCCAACAGAAAAAAAGACATGCAAGATATTAAAAATCTAATCATTTTATTCAGTGAAACTGTACAAGTACAATAAAAAATGAGGTCAAGTCTCTTACTGTATTAAAAATCAAAAACCAGCAAAATTACTTTATAAATACATATATTCTTTTAGAAAAAAGGGAAGCAATATTTACACTGTAGTTGCTTGCATATTTTTACAGCTATACACATGTATAAACTGGTACCACCAAAAAAAAAAAACACATTAAAATGCCCATCAGTTTGTGCTATAGGATAATAGAGGATTGTCTTTTTCTTGCAAAAGTTGCCATTTTATATATATTTATTTTTAAATGTTCCAACTTAAAAAGATAACCAACTTTCTAAGCTCTCACAAGTTACTGACAAGAAGATGACCGATTACCAAATCAAATCTTTTTGGATAAGAAACAGTTTTTATAGCGAGATTTGTATTAAATTGTGAGAAAAATGCAGTATAAGCTGGGTTATAGAAAATTCATATAAAAAGGATGAGAATCTTCATATTAATTTTGACCATTATCACTGCATAAAAGATACAGGGTCTACAACTCAGCACTTGGAATCCAAAGTAAGTGTTGCAGCTTTGTGTTAAAATACATTTGCTTTATAAAAAGGAAAAAAAAAAGTGTACACACTCCCACAAACAAATGTGGGACACTAATTAATATTAACTACTTTGTTCTGGACCCCCCATATATATCATGCAGTGACTGGATGTGTACAACAATTCACTCTAAATTGGCAGCAGATATAGGCATTACATTTCTTGGCACAATAAGAGCAAAATGCCAGAGTTTCACATTTAAAAAAAAAAAAAAAAAAAATTATATATATTTGCTCCTCGAATTTGGAACTTAGTCACTTCAGTTTTCTTTTTTTTTTTTGCTGTCTTAAACCATTTGTTCCCAAAAGCCACCACATTTCAACCACTACTGATCAAATACTGATTGGCTGACAACAGTCCACAAAATTGCAATGCCATACTGTGGTTAAAACAGTTTAAAACTTGTTACATAAATTGGGATGGCAAGGCCATGATTATTACTATGGTTGTAGTTTTCTGATACAAAAGCCTAGGCTTGGCCGTGGCGAGCTGGGCATGTCTCAGTTAGCAGTTGCTAGTACTGTTCTGGTTTGCCCACCGAGAATGCCGAGTTCATACAGTTGTCTCGCCTTGGTTGCTGTTGCTGAGTCTGCTGTAAAACCTGCGCCAGGACTGCAAGGTTTTCCCAGACCATATCCAGAACCCGGAAGTGATCCCCACAATCATGGTCATCAAGTACTTGATCATGAAAACTGTGAAGTCTGGAGTCATGGGGGCAAAGTCGTTCCCAGGGCAGGGGACCGCAAAGCTTTTGCAGGTCTGCTTGTGCCAGGTCTTCTCCCACTGCTCCCGGAAAGCCTGCTCATAGAAGTAGCATGCAATGACGATGGTGGCCGGCACAGTGTAGAGGACGCTGAAGACTCCGATCCGAACCATCAGCTTCTCCAGCTTCTCCGTCTTGGTGCCGTCGTGCTTCATGATTGTCCTGATCCTGAAGAGGGAGACGAAGCCGGCGAGGAGGAAGGAGGTACCGATGAAGAGGTAGACAAACAGGGGCGCCAGGACAAAGCCACGTAGGGAGTCCACGTTGTAGATGCCAACGTAGCACACCCCAGTCAGGAGGTCCCCGTCCACCTGCCCCATAGCCAAGATGGTGATGGTCTTGACGGCTGGCACTGCCCAGGCTGCCAGGTGGAAGTACTGGGAGTTGGCTTCAATGGCTTCATGGCCCCATTTCATTCCAGCCGAGAGGAACCAGGTAAGGGATAGGATGACCCACCAGATGGAGCTCGCCATGCCAAAAAAGTAAAGGATCATGAACAGAATGGTGCAGCCTTCCTTCTTGGTCCCCTGTGCCACTGTTTTATAGCCATCGTCCGCAAACTTGTCAATGCAGACAACCTTGTCCTCCAAGAAGAAGCCAGCGGCATAGGCCACTGCCACCATGAAATAGCAGCCCGACAGGAAAATGATGGGTCTTTCCGGGTATCTAAAGCGCCTCATGTCAACCAGGTAGGTGAGCACAGTGAACAGTGTGGAGACGCAGCACAGGATGGACCAGATGCCAACCCACAACCTGCCAAACTTAACTTCCTCTTCTCTGAAGTACATCAGCCCGTTCTGTTTAGTTGGTTCACAGGGGGCGCCACAGTCCTTCTCCCCCAAGAAGTGATAGTTCAGGTATGTGGGGACTTTGAGTTGCCTTGGACATGAGAAAGGCTGACTTGGGCGGCCACCCGTGTTGGGGTGTAGCGTGATCATGTCCGGAATGTAGGGGGACGGGTAAGGAGTCGGGCTGCCAGGATCCGAGGTGTTCTGTCCGACACAGATCTCCCCTGCGCCGTGCACAGGGAAATTCTCGCATCTCAGTCTCTCCGGCCATTGAAATCCGAATTTGTTCATCAGCGCTTCGCAGCCCTGCCTGGCTCGCTCACACAGAGACCTGCAAGGCGGAATTGCTTGTTCCAACACAGTGCAGACCGGGGCATACATGGAACACAGGAAAAACTTGAGATCGGGAGAGCACTGGACCTTCACCAGAGGGTAGAACTGATGCACCTCCAGCCCGGCGTCCTCTTGGTTCGTGTGACCCAGCAAATTGGGCATGATGGTCTGATTGTAAGCAATGTCCGTGCACAGCGGAATTGAGATCGGCTGACAAAACCCGTGCTCTGGAATTGAAATGCCCTTCTCTCCGTGATACTGTCCAGTCGTCTTCTGCGGGCTGAACAAGGCGCACAGAGCCAACACACAAACAGTCCAGGAAAAGCAATTATCTTTCTTAAACACAGCCATATTTAGTAAGGGTTGTTTTTTTTTAACCGTAAAAAGCAAAAAAAAAAAAAGTCCGGGTGTATCAAAAAAATAAGACAAAAACTTTTTCAATTAAATGTAGCCACTGAAAAAAATTAAATCAACACGGTTGTTTTAATGTTTTTGGATGCAAGTGCGTTTGAAAAAACCTTTACTGCATTCCCGCAACAAGGCTAAACTCGGCGGAATCTTCAGTATCTGGGTTCCAGCAGCTCGTGTCGGCTTGCCGTTTTTTTCTTCTTTGAAAGAAAAAAAGTTCCTTTAGATTTTGAAGTTTAAATATTCATAGAAACATTAATTAAAACATTAGTTAAAAGTAAACGGTCAGTTTTTTTTCAAACTTCCTATCATTTAGTACGTTAAAAGTCACTTAACTGGTATTGTTCTGCCCGTGTTCCCATGGATCCCCAATTTTTCTGAATAAATGGTGTCGGGCTACTTCCAGGTAATTTGTAGATAAGCAGGATTGTCCTCCGCGTTTCTGAGTTCAGAATTACAATATTTTTGCCTGCAAGTTAAGCAAAAGCATGTGTTATATCCCCCGCTCCGTTCGGTCTGCTTCTTCGGTTCAACTCAAGCCTTTCAAACGAATTTTCCAGGAGGCAGGCAGACAAGCAAATGCGATCGTTTGTGGTTCTTTGATTAATGCTTTAGATTGCACTGCTTGTTCTCGTAGTTGAATTTCATTCCTCAAACGATTTATCCGGAGTTGCAATCCTGCAGTTAACTGTAACCCCTTGTTTTACTTCAGCACAAGACGCTCTCAGCACCACCGGCTTTAAAATCTGGAACGCTGACTAACAAACACACAATAAATGTTACATCGGTTTCCAGGTACCCCTCATTCACAAGCTAGAAACCTCCCCACGGGGATCCTGGAAACCAACACCCCGACCAATCACTAGGTTTGTTTTCCTTAACAAGCCACAGACGATTGGCTACCGGAGTAAGACGAAGAGGGCGGGGTCAATGGATGTTTTTTGAAACTTTTTTTTTTTTTTGTGTTCCTGACTTTTTTGACTTTTACAAAACACAATATGATAAACTGACGGCTTGGATAGATCACAAGAGAAAGCGGTTGAAATGCGCATTCATGGTAATGTAAAGGTGATTCTCTTGCCTCTGCAAAGTGTATACATTGTAATATCTCTATTTACCTATTTTACATTTTTTTGCGTTATATATTTCTGTTTTGAAGACAAAGCCAGTTATACATCTTCATGAAATAGAAGGACATTACTGGTTACATTTATATTGGTGAGAAAGAGGTGCACAAAAATAACAATTTTCCTGTTAATTACACGTGTTTCCACGGTACAGTATTATCAAAATATGATAGGATCGTGGGACGTTAAAGATTGTTTAAAGGAACATAAAATGGAGGAATTTGCATTGTATAATCATTAGCTA
This sequence comes from Acipenser oxyrinchus oxyrinchus, assembly GCA_030684275.1. Classification (NCBI taxonomy): domain Eukaryota; kingdom Metazoa; phylum Chordata; class Actinopteri; order Acipenseriformes; family Acipenseridae; genus Acipenser; species Acipenser oxyrinchus. Next base: position 17,987,539 of record CM060257.1, on the reverse strand, counting down.
AGTGAGTAACATTTAGGAAACGAGCAACACAAATCATACATCGAATGCGAATAGTCTTTGTTTAGTTTTTCTTGAGATATATTTAATTCTGTCCGTAAAGAATAAACACAACACATATTGTATTGGTTTACAGAAGACTTAGGGTGTTATAATAAACATTCATAGATTCAAATCCTGTTTATTTTTAACTGTACGCCATAAACGAATATTTACAAATTCCAAACTTTTTTCAAACGAAATCAAACATGAATCCAACATTCTCCCCCCAATTACGTACGTGTGTGTGTGTGGTATCATTACGATAAAGTGTTGTGGCCTTTTATTCACAAAAATATTCAACTTATCTCTCACGCTTAAATTAGTTGGGCAATTAGGCGATCACCTCACAAATTAACTTTTTTTTGGTGGGGGTGGTGTCGTGCGTACTCGTCCCTTGTACCAGAGGCAGTCCCACAAAGACCTAAGAGAGTTTACACAATTGAATAGATTTATCGAGTGCGTAAACTGATACCAGCATCACCAAACACAATTCGAATCTAGCAGTCTGCAACAGATTCCTAAAATGCATTAAAGGGCAGGTTAATTAAATGTTTGCGTCTGACTTGCGTGAAAAAAAAAATAGATTAATGTTTATTACGAATTAGTCGTACGGCCCGTGATACTTCAAATGAATCGGAAGTTTAACTAACTTGATAAACGAGGTACAATCAATCAACTGTTTCCTGTTTGAAGTCTCACAATCACTGATAAAGTTAGGTGCACTTTATTATTATTATTATTATTATTATTATTATTATTATTATTATTATTATTATAAATTAGACTTCAAATAAATGGTTTCGCTTAACAGTTTGCCCGCAAATACGAAAACGGATTTTATTGCAAATCTTTATGGCAAGTTTGTACTGTTTTACTATATGTTAAACTGTACATTTATCATGCGTTTTTAAAATGTGCTTGTAGTATCTCACCATTGGCGCCTGTGCTGTACCATTACTACATTTTGGTATTTTTTTTTAAACCATGCAGGTCTTGCAGTAATCCTCAGTTTAATAAAATTGGAAAGTATGCAGCTTTTACAATACTGAGGGTACCAAGTTTTGTTACAGTAATTAGTTTGTATGCTTTAAAGTTTTGAAAATGAACAGCTGTACTTGTTGTAAAATGTGTCATGGGACTAGGTGGCGTAGTGAGTTAACACATTAGCATTTCACCACTTTGATTCAGGCTTAAGTTACCTACAAGTGGAATGAGCTGACTGGTCTTAACTTAGCCCTATTTTGGACAGTATATTCTATGTCACAGAAAAGAACTGGGCACAAGTTTGGCACTATTGACTTTTTGTGTTCGAGGTGCAGGATTGAAAAGCAAGGTTAGAGTCATACAGCCCTATAGTGAAGATTATTGTCCCTCACTTTTAATGTTTATTAATCCCCCCCCCCGAAATAGTGCAAACATTGCCCATTGCAAAAGCTTAGAATATTAAATTATACCCAAATATATGTTGCCATACTCATAAAGCATGTGTGAGTAGCTTAACAAAATACCTGAGAAGATTCATTAAAAGCTCCTAGTTTCTTGCTATTTCTGTAGCATTCATAGTTTGTTTTTCATTTTACAAAAATGGTACACAGTTAGCATAGTATTAAATGCTTTGTGAACATGGCCCTGTGTTGCTACAGTGAGATTGAGGGTCCTTTAATTTTGCCTTGAAATCTGATCACAATCCCACATGATTAATTGCCAGGCACCTAACATGGCTGTATTTCTGTATTAAAAGAGCAACATTTTTTTTGGGTTGTAGGAGTTCCATTTACAGTAGCAATGTTAAGTAACATTAAACCATTAACACATGCAAATGTTTTGCACCGGGAATTTAAAGTTTTTTTTACCAAACTGTTACAGTAATAACTGTAGGTTTTGTGTTTTATTTCCAGACTCTAGACTGGATTAGCTTTGATGGCGATGGTGGGTTAGAGGAGAAACAGCAGTGTTGAGTTCCTCTTGCATAGTAATCAGAGGTTGTTGTTTTGAATCAGCTCAGGGTCATGGGTTCAACTGCTTTTAACAATAATTGTACTGTATGTGCTCATCCGTCTGAGTGAGACTTTCCCTGCTGCCTTTTATCATAGAATTTTTTTTTTTTTTTTCAGCGCTAGACCTCTCATGCGTTTCATATTGCAGGGTGTTGCTTGACTAAAATATAAAAGTTATCTTTAAAATCAGCCAGCAAAAAAGGTGGTCGAGAAAAAAAAAACTAAATTGTTTTAGTTTCCTGAAGCATCAATTTTGTTCACATTTAGACTTCTCTTGAATAAAGATTTTGGTGTAATGGTGTAGGATATATATATTTTTTAAAGTATAACAAGTCATGGCCCCCGACCGAGTCAGAGCTGTGTCATACTTGCATGTCTTTTGATGTACATTTTGTCTGCATGGTGGGCCCTAAAAATTGTTTCTATATGTTTTGGAAAATTGTAAACTTTATAAGTGTTCCATATAATCAATGTAGAATCAATGTATATATATATATATATATATATATATATATATATATATATATATATATATATATATATATATATATATATATATATATTTGTATATATACACATGCTGTAAGTAGCAACAGATGCTTGTCCTTTTTTGGTTCACAGATTGTGGCAAGTAAAAGAGGGTGAGATGTCGTTGCCACTATAACTAAAACTGCATTTGGGGAATTTAAGTCAACTGTACCAGGTATGCATTCTGTTAAAAGAGAGGGCACATAACCCTAAACTATGGTAGAATGTGGTAGACACCCAGGAATTATATTTTAGTTAAAGCTGAACTTGACTGTGGGAAACTGTGTCTTTAAGTAATCATTTACGCAGGATGCTCAGCAGCATCTTGTTTACACTGGGGACCTGCTTTTATTTTACAGCAAGATGGGAGGGACTGAGGCTCTCAGATCTTACTATTTAGCAGTTGTAACCACTAGACCGAACTTCCATCCCAAATAATTGTAAAAACAGGAATTTCCCTTTACCATGGCCAGCTCATAATTTAGCCAATGCGTTAATGGACATCCCAAGCACTGAGAAGTCATCACAGCTACGTTCAGATGGTCAGGAATCACCCGTTCAGAGTGGTGAGTGAGGAAGAAATGTGTAGTCTCTATGAAGAAGGCAAAATCCAATGTTATTGCATTATTAAAATCAGACACTATTTAACCATTTAAATAGACCTCATTATCTCTGAAACTATATTGTTAACATTTACTTTACATTTACAGGCACAACCAGTGACCTCTGCCAAAATAATGCTGCTGCTTTATTACACACAACAGCCCATCTGCAGATTTGGTTGGAAGATGTCCTTTGCAGCCTGCCACAAGTAGCAGGAGAATTCCGTTGACTCAAAGATTGTGACAAGCAGGTTCCAAGGCATGATGTTTGTGTCCTTGCACTTAAACTACCCACGAAGATGTAAACAAACTAGGGTATCAACAAGGTGTGCTTTCTGATAAAGCAGAGGGTTTTAGTATAAAAGGTTTTACAATTAAACGTGATTGTCGACGAGAGATGCTTCAGCTTTACTATGGGATTTTGAAGCCCTATTGTCAGCACCCCTAACGCTGTACGTAATTCTGAACACTCTACAAGGGTTGTACATTTTTTATGTACATGTGATCTGCAATGCAGTGTGATCATTATCTGTTAAGGAAAACTGTAAAGTGATGGTTTTTCAATTGACATTTAATTATAGAGATTTTGCAGTAGCTTGTGCTTTGATTCCTCATGACAGTATAATTAACAGGGATGAGATATGTCCTTGTTAACCAATGCTTATGGCTGGCTTCTATTTTATTTAGTCCTCTCCAGTTTCTAACCCAGTCTAACAGGGATCAGAAGCAAAAGAAGGGGAGGTTACTCGCCAAAGTTTTAGATAAGGCGTGGCCCCCCAAAAAACCCCAATAAAACAATACAAACTCCTTAGTCACAAAAGTGTAACTCATGCTTTTTTTTGAAAAGGTGTTTGTGAATGTTCTTTACAGTGATTGTACAATTTTCCCATGCTTTTCTCATGGTTTTGCTGTGCCTTAACAACAGTCTACCATGTTTTTTTTATATGCTCTCCCATACCTCTCTGTGCTTTACAAAGCTTACCTATGTTTTACCATGCTTCCACTATGATTTAATACACTTTGCTATGCTTTTACTATGGGAAACTTGTATAAGGAGCGGAGGTTCTCAAACTTTAAAACAAAACATGAAAAAGGCAAATCGCACACAAGAAAGAAAAACCGCACTGCAGTGAAAGTAAATGTTTAATTCACGTGTATCACCAGGCCTGTCTCATGACACAGCAATGAAATAACTTGTTTCTGTGCATTAAATATATGTGTTCTTGATTTTGTTTAGTTTTTTTGTACAAAAGAGTAGTTCCCAGATTTTTTTGGGGGGGACCCCTGGTCAACCATTGCCGACCCCCCAAATTTGAGAAGCACTGCTCTAGGTCATATAATTTTTTTAAAAATGACAATAAACGGTCAAGAAATACTTCAGAAATAAGCAAAATGTATATTATTTTACTAAAATGCCTTTTAAACAGAGTGATTTTATTTTTTGACTAAGGCTTAATATTTCAGAACTTGGCAAATCTGGTCTTCATTGTCTTTCATGTATAATGCATTCGTCCATATTGTTTTACGTACTAGTATGTCATACACCCAAAGAAATAGAAATATAGTTTCAATGTGTGAAATATCTAGCGAATCGACTAGGGGTACATTGATGTCTGTAACTGTTTTATTTGAAACAGCTGTGCATTTAACTTTACTGTGGAGAACAACGTGTGTATTGGTTTTGAGGTAAAAAGAGGAAACGAATAACTACTATGTAACTACAAAGTGTTTGACTCCCGAATCAATTGATACATACTGTCCAAATTGAGTTATGTTAAAACAAGCACATCAGAAATCAAGTTACTGGTTCATTTGTTTATGTTCCGACTCGCTTGGTTTCTTCTTAAAGGAATGTAGTAATTATTTCCCCTCTCCTCTGGGTCCAGAGGGTAAACAAGGTTCATAAAGCATAAATACTGTGGTATTTTGATCAGACACACTCGATTTTTTATATTCTCAGTTGTATTCAGTCGAATAGAGATTATACTTCTTCCATTTGTTACTTCGGCCAGGATGGTAAAAAATGAATAACAACTTTGTTATAATGCTTCTTTTTACCACATACTGTACCGGGGTTCCGCAAAACATTTTAAACACCTGCCATAACAGTGTCCTTCCCCTGTGATGGCAGCCAAAGGTGACACACTGGTTCAGTGGGACAATGTGTCTGCAAGGGTTACATAAGTTAGTTCTACAAAATGGCAGTCTTTTCTTATTTCCTGCCCCATCACTGTAGTGCAGTCCGTAGCAAGTAGAAGAGAAGCAGTATGTCTCTTGTGGGGCTTATGTTAATGTGCCACCATCACCACCTGTGTTCCTTTTTATTCAAAGTGATTTAAACAGAATCTGGCTAATCTGTGCCAGTCAAGATACCATAGAATACAGTTTACAGAGGAGACCATTCAAAATGTGTAAGGTTTTCCCTCACATGTGGTGAAATTAATAAATTAATATGGGATGCCATAGGAACCCATTAGATCTCACTTTTACAGTACATACTTTTTAATAGGCTGTAAAAAAAAAAAAAAACTGACGAGAGGAAGCAACATCAATTCCCTGCAAACTGAAACAAACAATGTGGTCCCTTTGGTCTTAGCTCTCTTCTACATAATAACTGTACATAACCATTGCATATCTTTAAAAACACAAACTGTGAACACAGAGAACATCCATAGAGAGAGCCTCACTCTATACACTTTATCCCAGTAAGATTCAGCTAGCTGAGTACAGTTCCTGCAAAGGCATATTATGTCAGGTTTACTCAGCTGGTCTGCAGGTTTCCCTCCCTATATCCAAAAACACACATGCGAAAATACCTTACCACATGAACTGTTCTCCTCAGAAGTGAAATAAGGCATGCAACCATTATATTTAATCAGTGTACCACCAAGAATCTGTACCTCGATACACAAAAGGCTCTACTTCAGTGATCTTAACAGTGTCAGTTCTTTGATCCACCTCCATTTCGATCAATCGAATAGCATAATGTTCATTTAACATTTGATTTGTAACTGGGGGTTGTTACATTTAAGCTACTTCCTATATTTACAGTATCTTACTAAGAAACATATATAAAAAAAAAAAAGAAATACTGTCAGTTTTCATAATTGTCATGTAGTGGCCAGGAACAAAGATAAGCATATTGCTAAAATGCATACAGCCCATAGCGTAATCATTATCCAACCATATGCTAATAAACGATCATAGTGCACCGTGGCCTGCAAATGTAATTTTCCTGTCGGCGGAATGAAAGCAGACATTTAAAAAAATAAAACACGGCGACCATCTGTTTAATCAGTGTTCTTTTTAATAGACGACAGTGCCGATGTTTTTATATGGACTTTATCGATTGTCTGATAGCGTCGATGAGGATTTACTTAATAAGTCATATTAATTTGGCCCCTGGTTCCTTTAAGCTGATTTCCCCTGGGGGAGGGGATAATGAGTTCTCCTCTACCGTCACAGCTAAGCATTGATGTGCTGGTCAGACAGAACCAGGCAAAGAGAGACATTTCCTAATTAACCCATAGCCAGCAGTGCAGTAATCCAGTATTAAGGACCCAGCAAATGCCTCTCAGTGGTCTAGTGGTTGTATGAAGCATATTCCCTGCAGTTCATGTCGGGAATTGGACAGGTGATATATCTTAAAAGAATGCTGGCTATTGCTTGTATCGAAAATAATTAGTGTGAACTTTGGCTTTAAGTGATCATCACTTTAGTAATATATTTTTTCACTGAAGAAAGGAAAGTGATGCACTGGTAAATCTGTTCTTATTCTTCAATAATATATATATATATATATATATATATATATATATATATATATATATTTTTTTTTTTTCCTCATTTAAAACAGATGTTTTAAAACCATTATTCCTGCTTTTAGGTTCCAACCAGTCTAATCTTACACCGATCATACAGTACTTAACGATACTGCTGAAATTTACCAAAAAAATGTTTAAAAGTGAAAAACAAAAAGTAAAAATTAAATGCTTTATGGCAGCCCCTAGGTAGCAATTTGCATAGCTGGTTAAAAGAATGGATACATGAATCAAGCCAGCGCTCTATCCTGGTCCTGAAGGAAGTATTTACAAGCCTTATGAGTGGGGGGCCAGTCTCAGTCTCCCCGCAACTAAATTGCTGTACTGTAGGTAATAATAGGGAACAGCAGAGAATACATGACTTGGGGCAACCAGGGGAATTACAAATGATAAACGGAAATAAAAGTTATTGCATAAAGGATAAATGTCAGGGGAAAGAGGATCTGTTCCAATCTAGAATTTAAAAAGTGTGCCTCCTTTCTCAACAGTAGCTGCCAAAACAAGCACTAATGGCGGAGCAGATCTTTGGCGTCTTGCACGTGTCCACAGGTGCACGATGTGCATGGGAAAGGGGCTGCTGTTGTTTTATCTGGTCCAGCTGGTATGTTTTAGGCATGTGTAAAGCCGCTCATTGCACACCCGGGAATTCCCCAGCATCTCAGCAGGCTGCGACTCCGCAGATATGAATTGCAGTATTCAAATTAAACTTCTGATATCTCAGGAGTAAGCCATTTCTCATGTCTGCAGGGAATCCTCAGTGAAAGAGCCTGAGGAGCCAAGGAGCATTGAGCTTTCTCAGCAGGGTACTCATTTATACCAGCTTTTTATACCCATGTTCCAAACTGGGGAAAAGAATACATAAATAGGAAATTGATTTTTTTTTTACAAACTGGTACTCCGTTAACCATTTCAGTAGTCTCTGTCTGAGGAAAGACTTCAGTGCCGGGAAATGCTTTTACTGGTTTCAGTCACAATATTTGTGGGTTAAAGTTCAATTCTGAAGTAATTGTAGGGGATATTCTTCTTGTGGTGTTTTGTATTTTTCTACAGATCTCTTTTGGTTTGTAAATTGTTGCTGTCTTCGGTGCTAGTGCTTTTAAAAATCTTTTCCATTTATTTCTACTTATCTCTATCTATATTCAGTGCATTTCTATGTATACGTAAGATGCCTCATTCCAGTATCCTGTAGCTATACATCAAACTAAAGTACATCTGATCACACTGTAATTAACTGGGTTTTCGCTGCTGCGTTACAATATAAACATGAATCGACTACCACCAACCTAAACAGAAATGTGAGCCAAAAAACATTTTAGGAGAACAGTTGAACAAACCATGGGATCACAGCATTTGTACAAATGGATGGTACAAAAGAGTAGGGATACTGAACACAAGGTCTGTGGTCTTGGAAAGAATGGAACCACTGTTTGAGGGAATGGTAGAATTAGAAATTGGATTACAGCTATTAAGTTGCTCAGCTGTCAGTAACTTATTTACTATAAATGAGTTGGTATGTCAGCTGAAAGAATACTGTCTTTTATTAGATATTAAAATGTTGGGAACTGTTTGAAATGTTGATAAAGTCCAGTGGAACTGCAGTAAAATATCAAAATTACAGCAATTGTACTATATTGTGACTGTAACTGTACTGCTGTACAAAGCAGTATTATATCCAAGGCAGCTACATAACTAAACAATGCAGCTACGTAACAAAATGGCTTTCTTTTCACTGCATTTGTACCATACTTTAGCTGGAAATCTTTTGGTTTCCTGACTAACATATAGTAGCAAATATTTTTAAAGTGAAATCTTGGAGATTTATGTAGCTATGAATTTGACCTTCTTTGTAGTGTTTCATTTCTGCAATAGCTGAGTATAGCTGGCAGTTGTTGTTCTTACTACTTTTCAATGTTCTGATAACCTTGAGAAACCTTTACTGTCATAATTTAGTTTTCCCTTTAGGGCAGTATACAATATGTTCTACTTTGTGGATGTTCATCGATTCTCTCCTTTACATTTTTTATATATCTTTGTGTGCACTGCAGTTAAGTCTTACATATATAAATTACACATTAAAATAATCTGAATGGCATGATTACTACCAACACCACATTGTAACCATTTCAATTCTCTATCTACAGCTGCTATAACTTATATTAATCCTGCTGGTGTTTATTAGGTCCATGAAACGGCAGGGTATTTAGGGTGGTGGTAATAAAGTACACCACTGTTTGAAATATGTAAATGTATATCACTATATATAATAAATTAAGCATTTGGCCTGACACCATCCTTAAAGAGAAAGTAGCGGGGTTCCACTATAAAAAGTTGTCAGGATTTTAACAATGAAAAGAAAAATTACATTACATTATTTAAACAGTTGTAGCAGCACGTGGGGATGTATAACGCTGTATTTTTCAGAACCCTGCTACTTACTCTTTAAGTCTGTGTTCCTCCATTCATCTGTGGAAATACTACACAATTTTTGCTTGAGGATAATAGTCCAACAGCTTAAGTGAAATACACTCGTCTGAATATGCAGATACAAGTTAAAACCCAAGAGTTCTAACTTCACTCAGTATATATAGTACCACATATGATAACTGGTGCTTGGTATGTTTGCAGTCAAATAAAGAGAGTCAGTGTTGGGCGTGCTGAAGGAAAGTACTGAACCATCAAAATGTGGATTGCTGTGAAGGGGTGAACGAATACAGCTGTTGGGGTTCTGTCATCGGTAAAATAACTAACAGTAAGCTCTTGAGCTCCAGACCAGAATCCCAAATTAAATTCCAAAAACTGAAGTGGAGGAAAAAGTGAAGAAAGAATGATTTATAGTACACAAATATACAGTATGTATGGTGAAAGTATCTTAATGCTGACAGCATGTGGAGTTGCGTGTGCTTTTCCTTTTTTTTTCCTGTTTCTGAAAATGACAGGGGATTTAAACATACTTGAGTAAATTTGTTCTATGTAAATATGGGAACGAATTTGATACAGGCACCCAAATGTGTAAATTCAATCCCAAACTAAAATTGGAAAAAAAAAAAAATCAAAGATTTTTTAGTGGATTTTACACAGTACAGAGAATACAGAGCCCCTTCTAATGTGCCATGAAATATTGTTGGTTCATGAAGATTAATTAACTCATGAGTGGGTTGCATTATCTCACAAACAAACATGTTGTTATTCTTAACGGATGATGGTATTCTTCATCATCCACAAGATAATTATATTAGTACAACAAAGTTTTTTGCTAAGTAGTTGAAACTGACTGATACAATCAGAAGCCAGTTTTATTTGCATTTTAATCTTAAAAAAACAGGGCTTGGGTAAAAAAAAAAATCAGATAAAATAAACTAAATCAGTACAAAAGCTTGCTCTTTTGTAAACAGAAAGGGCGCTAATGGTTGATGCAAGATTCATCTTGTTTTAAAGATGAAATCACTCGGATTAAAAACAATGCATTATATAAAGGCCGTTGCTTGTTCTGAGGTACCCCAGTGATGATGAAGCTTTAAAGTTATCTTCAAGGTTTGTTTCTTTCTAACAAAAAACAAAAAATCCTCCAAGTGTTCCCTAGTCAGTCGGTTCTCATGAAAATGTCTGCTTCATATCAGAGCACAATAGATAGGCTGTGATAAGGAATAGCCTATGGTCTTACGCAGTCCAGACCCTTCTGGCAAGGGGAGTTTGTAAGTCTGGGAGGCTTGTAGCTCTACTGACACAAAATCAATCGATAGTGCCTTTGCTGTCCTGCTGCATAACTCCTCTTGGTAACTCAGGCAAATACTGTTTTGGTATCGGTCTAAAATGTTTACATGGTACATGGGAAAGCGAATGAGGTCAGATCTAACATAAGGTCCCTAACGGTATTCATCATTGTCAGGAAATTTCATCTGCTAGATCAATAGGCTTTGAAGTTCTCCTTGGGCTTAAGCGTCTTACAGTTCTATAAACTGGGTATCAGTCTGAGGTCAGTTAATGATACACAAATGTAAGATAAAAGGCCTGTAAACTAAACCAGAATACCTCCTACAACACACACTAATTTAATCCCATTCCAGCAATGCTGCGCAATTTCAACCTGCAATCTTATTATGTCTTGTTGTATTTGCTATAAATAATTGGAACTTCTCACCCCTTCACATATATAAAACATTAACGGAAACAATGTATGGATGGAAAGGCATTACATGTCAATGCATTGAATTAGTTCAGTCATATCTTTTTTGTATGCAGGTTTTCTGGCCATTGGCATGTATACATAATGCTAAGTTAGGGCTGTATTGATCAATGTATTAAATTAACTGTAGGCTGTATTATAATTGCCAGATACAGAAGCTCTGTGATGTTTTATTCGATTTGCCTTTTGAAACATCATTTTTTTCTGAGAGGGACCTGGCTTTGGAACAGCTTCACGAATGGGATCATGTATGATACAGGTGGTGGAGGTGCACGCTTTCACACGCTGACCCTCCAATGAGCTTCAACCCTGCTCTGGAGGGATCATACTTAAGCTGAAGAACTGGCTGCAAAGGTGGCAACTACAGTCAATTGCCAGTGTGGGTCTGTGCTCTGGATACCTGTCAACTTCTGCTGGTACCTGGAAGAGACCATGAACACTACTTTCACATTGCCTTGAAGATCACAACGCTTCTCCTGAGCTGAATCACTACCTGGAGCCCATGTTGAAAAAGAACAGCCGACTGAGTCATTTCCTGGAACCTCCAGGTCCTGCCGAGGCTCCATGGAATGAGCTGCTGAAGTGATACATGATCTCTGCATTATGTACTTTTCTTGTTGCAATTTATAAATCATGGTCCATATGGAAATAAAGATGTTATAGCTATGGAGGGTCAAAAGTGATAGTAAATTCATATCCAACACAAGCTGGCTTAGCTTTAACCTTTTAAACCTCATTTTAACCTAACTTTAGAGGTTAACTAATAGTAATACCTGTCATGCAACTGGGAAAGCTGAAGGGAGAATCAGCACTGGCAACATTGTTTTCATTCATTTATTTATAAGATATTTCCCAAGATCTATGCTGCTGAGATCTAATTTGATCCTGGTGGGTTTGGCATTACTTTTTACTTTTACAGTGATGTCCGATGGGGCTTGTATTGATTTCCACAAGTAGCCATTTGCCTGGCCAGCTGGACTCCAGAGGAGAGTGGAGAAGGCAAACTTGCATGGCTGACTTTCTAAACTTTATCTGTGCCATCAAGCTAAATGTCAGAAGAGTTTCACATGCTCGGAGGAAAGCCTGGATTGGCTGCAGGTTGTAGATAATCCCCAGCACTGCCTACGGTAACCAATACCCGAGGGAGGCAGTCAGACGTCGGGTAACTGTCTTGCCCTCGAGCAGCGCCGCACAGTAAAGACTGTGTAAGTGTGAGTGCCAGAATATGTCCGGAGGGCTCAATTCTCAAGTTGGCTTTAATGGAACACAATAATACAAAAAAAGTTCAAATTTTTATTCTGCTTAGATCTAGCCGTCATCAGTTAGAACAGAGCAAATTGAAACAAAACTAGTCCTGCATGTCCTGTTGGTAGCTCGATGTCTTTTTTCTGCCTGTCCCCCTGTTGTCTGTGACTTACAGCTGAGCACCAGGCTAGTGGGCAACTCCTTGTACTGCTGTGCCACTGCTGCCATACCTTGTCACATGAAGCAGATGAATAATGTAAACAAAACTTCCACAACCTGCCAGGGTGGCACTTAATTTGTTGTGACAACGTGAAATTGTGATCCTCATCGCTACAGAAAAACAAATGAAATGAAATCTCCAAATGACATATCCTTCCTGCTGAGAGCCATTTAAGCCTGGGTGTTATTAAAAATGAATGTGGCATGGAAGGGTACGGTCAGACCCTGGAGAAAGAAATTTAATAAGCTCCCAAGTCTATGGGAGAAGATAAAAGGGAAAGAAAGGCATTTATATTCTGACACAGCACCCACTTTCCACAGGCTCATGTTTTATTTATCAACGCTCTTTCCTCCTCCCCTCCCCACCCCCCACCTAACTCTTTTGCATGATACCGTGCCGAAATTGGATTTCGAGCTTCCTCCTTTCCAGTTTTAGTTGTGCTGCTTTGTTTTCCCGTTTATGTCTCAGCCCCTCCGTACCCGGGCGTTGTAAAAGCACACATGCAAAAGCATCTTGTGGGGCTCCCAGGGTAGCAGCAGCCATGGCTGTCACTCAGCACTGTAGCATGCCAGCGTGTTGTTAAACTACCTCCTTCTCAACTGTGTCAGTGTCAGTTTGCATTCTATCTCCTCGGTTTGTATAGGGAGACGGGGCATCCTCTGAGCTGCATCGAGTCGGCAGACCTTTTTTGATGAAGCGAGGGGCTAATCTGAAATCCCTTCATATGGATCAGCAATTGGGCATTCTGCTCCCAGGAAGCCAAGAGTGGGATTAAGACAAGACATGTAGAGTGCTTGCTTTTGAGTGGATTATGGTTGTTTGTGCATCATATTAGTGACACACATGTAGCATGTAAGGAGTACAATAATTGGTTAAAAGATTATAGTGTGTTTATATTTTGGTCTGTATTCCCCGAAGGAAGTCAGCAGCATTATACTCTTGGGCCTTCAATGCTTGTACTTATGAGAAGACATTCTTATTGTGGAGGTATAGTTTAGTGTGTACGTATCTTATATATTGTATATGTAAAATGGGTGCTCTGCAGCATTTGTTTGCAGTGCCTACCAAATCTTTTAAATCAAATTTCTTTACCGTTGCCTATGCTTTGTTTGTTTATTCACTGTCACTTTGTGCTCGCAGGGCCAGAACAGGTACATCTCAAAAGTGCAAAATACAAACAGAGACCTAAGCGACATTATCACTTACTCCTATTTCTTTTATATATTTAAATTGAGATTGGCGCATACTGAAATTTAAAGTAAAGCAAAAAGCAACAACAAAAAGTTTAGCACAACAAAAAAGGGAATAAGTGATAATGCAGCTGAAGCTGAGGAGAGGTTAGAACACAGATTTAAAATACTTTGGTTTATGCAAAAGAAGAGAGAACCTAAAAAGGTGCATTTATCCCAGGTAATACCCTTCTCACTGTGGCCAGCGATGCTTACGTCATTATGAGACATTTATTCAGGTGTGAGCCATCAAGAACTGAAATTGAAGATCATCATGGTATTGTTGATGGCTTTGAAAGAAGTTTTAATGTTTAGCCCTTCTGTAAAAATAGACAAAAGGATACTGATTTCACTTGGGAATTATTGCTCTAATTGGAGATTGGCCAGCATAGTTTCTCAAGACTTTGGCGCATTCATTTTTCTAGCATGCTGGTGTACAGCTTCTCTATTGCTAAATGTAGTGTCTTCCCGAGCCTCGTAGTATTTAGCATTTGGAGATGCAATCCCATCTGGAGGTATCCTGGATGTTAATAAACAGATAATTTGTATGACAGGCGGTTTTAGATTTTTCTCTGGCAAAGTACCAGAAACAACAGCTTGGAAGAAACCTTTTATGAGCCAGAACACTACCTTATTTGTACCTGATGCAAAAAAAAACAAACACATATCCTGTAGGCATCGTTTATCATGACACAGATATTGCATCTTTAAAAACCTTAATCCGTCTAAACAGGAACATATATGAAAATGTTGGTTTAGAAGTTTGGAATATTCTCCTGTTATTTGTTGTAAATCTTTCTCATAGCTCAGATGAGTGGGGAGCAATCTGCACAGGATGGAAAAAAACTCCTATTGCAGAGCAGTTTAATCCTTTACTGGTTTTACTGTGCATTTATTAAGACACACCTAAGCTTGCAACCTGTACACTGCGGCTAATCAAACATGAACAAAAACCTGGAACTGGCGAAACGGCTATGCAATAGGAGTCTTATTTTCATCCCCTTCATAACCAGGGAAAGCTTGATATGTCAAACTCTTGGTGTGTGCATTTGTACTTTGAAATTATGTTTGTGAAATATAATATTACGTATATCAATTAAAAGGAATCCATTTACACATGACTTTAGGAGGTTGCCTTGTTTGTTTTTCACTGGCAGAATGTGTTATCAAAGTGAGGAATTTGAACAACTGAATTACTTCTAAAGGGTACAGTGCCAGGTATAGACAGTATTAATAGCTGTGCCTGCCATAATTTAGAATCTACTGTACTATTCTAGTATTTTCTGGGTTTCTTTCCATAAACTGTCATTGCTTTCAGAGACACACTAACTAATTTAAAACTTGGAAAGAACAACAGGTGTTAAGTCTATCGTATGTTAAGCACCTGTCTGGAACCTGCACAGGTACAGCTAATACCTGTGGTTCGTCTTTGAAATACGGCCTGGATTTATTTTGTGAGCCTAAATTATTACCCTTGGAGAAACATGGTATACAGGAGCTAAAGGTGGCCTCCTAAATTGCACTGAAGCATGTGGAATGGTATTCCAGGGTTTCACCCAGAACTGGCAGACATCCAGAGGTAGCAGACTAAGCCTCTGGCCTGGCACCAGGGTTTCCATGGCAACAGTCACAGAAAACTGACAGGAATCCATGGCACTGTTTTCTCGTGGTTTTTTTTTTCCTTCCAATTTTCATACCATGAAACAAAGTGTGATTGAAAAAAGCCAGATGCTGCTGCCTTGCGTATTGATCAGATGGTTTCAGATCCCACATTATTCTCTATTAAAGAAATCCCAAACACACTCACTGGACGACAGAAAGCTGCTGCTTCTTTTTTTCTTATATAAATTGTACTTACGTTTTTTTTCTTTAAAATGGAAGCTTTTATAGCTTTGAAAAAAAAAAAAAATACCTCCACAACAGCAAGCCCCCAGGTCTTTTGGTCATATGAAGCAGGAACACACAGCTGTGGTGATTGATCATTTGTATAAAGCGTTTATGATGTTCAGGGGGATCCTAAAGAAAGAGTTTATAGCCTCAGTACTTCGTGACAAATACACCAGCTCTTTTCTTGTAAATACAGCTTGTTCACTGCCTGCATTCCGTGACTGCGTGTCACACCTCTAAACCCATGCCTCCTCCCACTATCAGTGGGCAGACATTTTCTTTTGGGGTACTAAAAGAAGCATTCTGGTTGCAGTTTCAGTATGGGATTCAGATTTAAATGGTTTGGTGCCCACCATCGGCTTCATTTGATCTCTGGTGAATCTTTGCTATGCATTTTATAGTCAACTAATTAGCATCCAACTACTGAATGTCATATATCCTGCAAGCAAGGGTCAGCACTGTTTCTGGTCCATGTATAATTAAACATGCCTAATTGACGCTGGTGAAAAGAAAATACAACAACCCAGCTTTAATTAAGTGTCTGTCTGGGTTTCAGCAAGGCAGAGTTTGTAATCATTATTTTCCTATTTTCACCTACTGTGAAGTTTCAGATGATAAGTCTCTGAGGTACCTCTGAATACACAGAGAGAGAGTGGGCCTGGTTGCCTTGGAATAGCAAGAATTCTTGGAAAATGTGGCTGGTCGTGATTAGACGTCTCTCCCAAATCCCCGCCTGACACACACACACAAATACACTTACATTAATCACATCAACTTAAAATTCCTTCTGAATTTTTACATCAGATTGACATGATGGGCTCTTGACGTTCAGGAAGTAAGCTGTAGATAAACCTCTAGAAGTCACTTACACTTCCAAGACCCAGACAATACATATATACATGTCATGAGCAGAGCATTATTTTATTCCTGCCTCAACAAAGTGAAAGGCTCATGAGGACGGAATACAGCAGCGAAATCACCTGTTATACCCCAAATTACAATTTCAGCAAAACAAACCATTTCCTTTGATCAAAATCACAAGGAACACTTGGTATTGCGGTAACCATACTACAATAGTTAAGGTCATTAAAATGCTGTGTACTGCGGTTATGAAAACCAACATCTCTAACAGTGGATGCAAGTCTCTTTTTGTGTTTGTCATGCCTTTTGAAACATGTAAACCACATAAGAAGGATGGGTTGTTGTAAGTGTGCTGTTGTCTCTCAGCACAAATGAAATACAGTAGGCTTGTGTGAAGTGTCTTGTGATTAATGCACCATAATTCCCATATAGATATTAGAGATCTAATTTACTGGTCTAAACAATGGATGATGTTTTTACTGCTGCCTTTAATTACAGTTTATAGAACTCTACCGGAATAGTTTAAGACCATGAGCTATGGATTTTTTTGAAGAAAAGGTCTATTTGTTGACTGTTTTAAAATGTTTTTGTTTTAATCATGTAATGTCTGGGGATGCACAGCTGCAACACTGGAGAGAAAAATGGTTTCTGGGGGTATGGGGGATAGCGTTCCTACTCGGACATCGTCATCAGCTGATATTCCTTCTGCTCATTTAAAAGCTGATTAGGTGCTAATTGAAGAGGATTTAACTTTAAGTCTCTGCTTGACGCTTTTGAAGGCTGCTTTGAAACCCAGAAAAATATCTGCAAAGGAGGCTTTTCTCTTATCACTGTAACCCCTTGGCTCCTCTTTCTAAATACCCTCTGGAAAATGTGTTGTTTTTAAAGAAAAATGAAGATTTTTTTTTCAGTTTTAACTAAATCCAAGTTCTCCCAGAGACATTGGTCTGTGTCTGATAATAACCTGCAAACAAACCAAACAGTTCCCAGTATTCCAGACATAGGCCTCCACACAGCTTTGTAGAAGTAATGATACCTCTGGAGCTGTATGTAAAGCCTCTTATAATAGATTCAGATACTGTTTATACTTTAAGGGCAACAAGCTTCTAAAGCAAGCGCAACTAGATATTTGTAAATTAACTTAGATAGATTTATTTATTTGTTCTTCAGATGTGTGTTTAGTGTAACCCATCTACAAGAATAATGTTTCACTGGAGTGAATGCTTACAATATGACAATGGAGCCAGTGTTGCGTTATTTTCACTGACTAAAAAATAAAAAACATCTTGTGAGAAATGTATTGGAAAACAAACTATTACTAGTTTCATAACTTTGCTGTTTTTTCCTTTCAACAAAAAAGTTGGAAAAAGTTTATTTTCTGAGACCATAAAAGTTACTTTTGGTCTAAATGAATAAAAAGATTTTTAAGAAATATTACAATGAGTTTATTAATAAAAATAACTTATAAAGCTCTGTGAATCAGGTGCCTAATCTGTATCAATTGTAAACAAAAGGTCTAATATATAAATTGAAAGTCAATACCCCTGTAGAAGCTCATGGTACCATTAGATTTTTCCATGTCGATCTGTGTTTAAGGATTATTAGATAAACAAGGCTTTGTACATTTCTTTACAGGTTCCCTTATTGTCAGAGTATTATTTTTTCCTTTACATTTATTGCGTGTGTTTCAGATACAAAACTGCAGATTTTAGACATTTAAACCAGGGCTTCCTTCCTGTGCTGTCTCGCTCACATGACCCGAGTGCTTCCTTCCTGTGCTGTGTCACTCACATGACCCGAGCGCTTCCTTCCTGTGCTGTCTCACTCACATGACCCGAGCCTCTCTCATAGATCACAGCAACTTTATTAACCTATAGCGTTGTATATTATACAAAGGAAAATACAGAGAGGCTGTGTTAGCAGTGCAGTGACAGTATTAGTATCACTATAAATAACATTTCTTTTTTTATCTTTGCCGTAGATCATGCAACAAAGCTCCTCAAAGCCCCTGCATAACTGCATAGTCTAAAAAGGTGAAGTAAGTTGAAATATTGCTAAGAAGAGCTCTGCGCTTCATTGAGATGCATGCAGCGCAGCGCCTGTCCCCTTCATTAAGGCTAGATTCGCTACGGAAGATCATATCACTTTTATTAGCTGCTTGTAACAGAACGATACGTTATTGTAAAACCGCAGGCTCTGAGAATTGTTTGCTTGTCAAATATAACATGCAGTTTAACCCCAGCCGGGTCAGTAGTGCACCTTTAAAAGCAGGTCAGCCCTGTGTTTTTCCAAACAGAGCTGCTGAGGAGCCTGCCGTAGCTCAATGGGCTGTAGTTGCGGGCCCCTCTGTTTACGTTTTCCCAGTCCAGACCTGTGTGTATTAAATTCCATTAGGAGCTCTTAATCCGACATAGCCCCTCATGTCAAAATTCAGCTTCCTTAATCCTACTGAATAGAGTTCTCATTTGGTGGAAATATTTAAGCAACAACACATGAAGACAGGGCTTAAAATACTGGAACCAATTGGCTCTGCTTGATTTAGGTTGTTAGGTTTATACAGTAGCTTCCTAAGCCTCTAGCTGCCACTCTATGGCTTTAACTACTGTATAAGCACAACTTTGAACTATTGGTCCTGACAGTTTTTGAATCAAAGGCAATAAATCCTTTTACTGTTCCGCTCAGCTTTTTCTTTTCAGGAAAGTATGCGTTAACTTGTGTATTTGTAGCTGTGAGAAAACGGGTAAAGTTCTCTTAGGCTTCTCATATTGAACCAAAAGATGCCTGTGGGTTGTTTTGACCATTGCTAGCCTTGGGATAAGTCTCTTTATTGCCCTGTACCAGCCGCTTATCTAACATGGCAGGATTTCCCCATTGCTTCCTTTAGAGGCAAAAAATCAAAAAGGGGATTACATATTTTTTTCCTGGAGACTATGGTTCTTAATTCACTGGTGAGCCAGCCATGCAGTTTTTAATCTAAATTTAAAATACAAAACTCAATAACTGTACTTAAAGTAATCTGAACTGCTTATTTAAACCTATATACATGACAAAAACATACTAAAATAATTGTTTTAACCATAAGTAATAATCGTTTCTGTTTTTTTAAAGTAAAAGCAATCCTAACAATTACAAGCTTGTGTATTTTAATGTTAAAGTGTATTTTTTTTGTTGTGTTGTTAAAAGGGGGCTCTAGTTTTTTTTTTATAACACCCCCCCCCATATTTCATACCCAGACATTAACATTGCAATTTAAATTAATAACAACAATCATTTATTTCTTTAAAAAAAATGAAATGTTGTTTAAATGCAATTTTGTCTTTTTGGGGGGTTTCTCTTCAGCCTGAAGTTCCAATTCCACTCTCTGTGACCTTTCTGAATACTGGGACCCTCCTGACAAATAATTGCATTATGTCTTAACACCATGCAAATGGAACCTTTTGTTGAGCAGGTTTTTGAGCTGAAGGGGAGCAGTGGTCTGTGGAAGAGGAGAAGGGGGTGGATGGAAGGGTGGGTTGTACAGCGGGGAGGGGAATAAGAGCAAAGCTTTTTTTCTTTGTTCTTTAATGCTCAGCCTTGCACACAAAGGCCACTGAGGTAATTTAGGGAGGGAGGAAAAAAGAACAGATTCACACAGACAGGAACACTGAAACTGTCTTTTTTTCAACTTTCTTAAAATAAAACTCCCATTAGGACATTTCTTAAATGTGCATGCAGAACACACACTACTAAATGTGCTAGATCAGTGAGCTTGCTTGGTTTTAATTGGAGAGCAAGGTTGTGACTTTAATTGTGGAAACTCATATTCATCAATGTTTCAGACATAAACCACTTTTTTATCCCTGAATCTCATCTGGGTAAGAATACAGTGGATGTACTGGTCTCTGTGTTACTTAATGTTTATTTTGTGGCTGAAAGTTTGTTTAAAATTAAAGAAGCAAGTCATCGCGTTTTTATTCGACTGCTGTTTTTGACCCTCATTCTTGAATAGTTTTGCTTGTGAATGTTGATTAATTCCGGTTTTGCTTTTTTTAAATGTTAATACAAACTTGTGTTACATACAGTATGTTGGCAAAAGATCACCTTTTTCTAGCTTCTCATGAGACCGCTCAGTGGACACTGCGTTACTTTGGCAATATTGCCATGAGGTACAATGACAGATTCTGATCCTGCACAGAAAAAAAAAAACATGTTTTTAATGTTATTGGATCCCACTCTAAAAAAGTGTTTGTTAATGTTTTATTTTTTGGGTTATGAATTCACCATTTGTTTTGGTCAATATCGAAAAAGCGTTGCTTGTTAGAAAAAAAAGTGCTTTCAGTAAATCAAACTGAAACTTGTGGAGTTCTGTTACATGTAATTGAATGACCTATTTAGACCCAAGTTTACCGAAACCATTGTCCTCTCTTCTAGGAACACAAGTTTTTGATGGCATGCATCCCCTTGTATCTAACTTTCCTATCTGTTACAGCTTTTCATTTTTAATCAAATGCACTGCTTTTGACACCAAACCCTACAAATCATGAATGGTGCAATAATGCTTTCTCTAAACAGAACAGAGCCCAAATTGGTTGTTACCAAAGAGTCTAATTCTGTATCGATATAGAGCAGCTTATAATGATGATTTTTTTGTATTTGTGAGAATTGCTCAGCAGTTACAACAGTATCTGAGTATTTGAAACAGCCCGCTTGAACTAGTTTTCATTATTGAGTGGAATACTCAATATTTAATGACACAGTATTTTATCGTGTACACAGTATGTGTGTTTGCAAACCTTTTCATTGTTTTAAAGCTGGTCTAGCGTAGAACGGTGGTTTTATTGCTAAACTGTGCAACCTCTACTGTAACTGACAACATTTGGTAGATTCAAGTCAACAGCAGAGAATTATGTGTCTATGAATGTTGCTGCCATGCATCTTCCACACCCTGTCCCACCAGGGTGCTCCAACAATAAAACTGTAAATCACAGTCACTATGTAAATCCAGTAGTTGCAATAAATGTGCCAATTATTGCCATTCATATGTTGGCTCTGTGACCAGCAGTCTCCTAGAAACTGGTTTGCACCGATCACAACTCATTTTGGCCTTCCTTTCTGAGTCAGCAAAGGTACCCAGTGCCAATTGTCCGCTGTTGCCTGTTGTACTTTAACTCAAGCCTTTATCGGTAAAAGGCTTGTGTGTAAACTCACTGCTCCGCCTAGCTCCCTGCATTTTTTACTTCTTAACTGAAGCATTCATGCAGCTGGAATGCCCCAGTGGCTTGACTGTGTTCCAGGTGGATGTTTTGAGGTCAGAGTTGGACGTTTGGACTGGTCCCTTTGCCTGGGGCCGATCTTCCCCTTTTACACGTGAGGGTCAGATATAGGAAGGCCCTGGGAATGAGAGAAGATGGACATCACAAAACAATCAGGAGATGCACAAGTCTTTGGTGTCATTTTCAATTACGCGTCTAAAAACTGACAGCTAGCAGCATGCTGGATTTGGATGTTATTGAGACTTTTAAAGTGTGGCATCCTCTTTTCTTCTACCAAATGAGCCTAATTTCCACAAACTGACTTAAGAAAACAGGAACGTGCCGTGCAATCATCAGAGCGTGTTGTTTTATTTGTTCTATTTCCTCTGGTTTTTCAGTAGGTCGATGGTGTGTTTCGAGAAGCAGAGAACTGAATGACACGGGTCACACACACAAATAGGGAACTTTTTTCCCGCAGGTCAGGACAGTGACGGAGGACTGACTCTTGACTCTTATGGCCTTTTCGCGTAGGGTTTGAACCAAACATATGCCTGCAAATTGGACCGAACCTTACTTCTATCCAGCAATAAACGTGGACACATACTATGGGTTTAGTAGCTTATTCTCATTTTACAAACAACTGTTTAACCTAAGAGATTTTCCTCACAGTTGTGGGAACAGGACCCCATATGTAAAGCACCCCTTATTGTGACTGCAACATATTTCTGTCTGGTGCCTTATTCTGTTACAGTGCACAGGAGCAGTTGCATTAATAAAGAATCAATCCGGGTTATTATTTCACAAAGTAGTGCCACTGGAAACACACTGCTTCAACTGAGCAGTGATGTCAACTTGAATCTGTTTTTCATCTGTGGAATTGAGACAAGGGATAACAGTGTTTTATGTAGGAGATCCAGCGCTCATTTCTATATATAATTATGTTTGTAACAAGAACTGGTCGCTCATGGCGGTGATTTGTTTTCCAATGAAGGCTACCTTCCTCTAATGGGATAGGAGGTGCCAGTAAGTTATCTGAATTGGTTGGCTTTTGAAAATGAGCCCTACTAAGTGTAATCTTGTATAACCATCATTACCCTCAATCAACAACTTTTTACACAACTGCAGGCAGGTAGCAAACCACAAAGGTGGGTTTTGACAATAAAGGAATCTACATGTAGTTTTGACATTTGCTGGTCCTAAAAAGCATATCTTGGGAACACATTTCGTATAAAAAACACAATAAACGGATAAAATCAGTGGTGTAAGTCAGGTTTGATGAATATTAACATTCAAATACTGATCTATGTTCACCTCTCAGCGCTGTAGACCTGAGTGGCTAGTCCTGTGTTTTGGGAGTTTGGCTGTAGTTTAATGAATTTTGTTGCAGGCAAACTGATGCCACCTACAATCCCTGATCCATGTCCCAGAGTTAATAATATTTAGTAAAACTAGCCTGGTCACTTGTAAGGTTAACTAAGCTCATAGAAATGCATCTTATCTTTTGCATTTAATGTGCTGTTGACTCCTTCTTCATGTAATTAAACATTAAATTGCTTTTGTTTCCTGAAATGTACTGATAACAGGAAGCTACTTAATTGAGTGACATTATGAACAGGTGTGCCATTCTTTTATATAAATGTATAAAGAATATATTGATTTATTTATGAGCAGTTATTTATCCGGGGTTAGTACCTCATTCACACAGATATAGATCAGCAGCACAAACATGCTCTAACATGCAAGACAAGCACAACGCAAACAGAAACCAAAACGGTTAACAACAGTGATAGAATTTAAAAACCATGGCAAACAAGGCGGTATTGAGAAGGGCTTGTTAAAGACTCAAGTGTGTCTTTAGGTTGGGAGCACAATTCTTTCTAGGCAAATTAATGTTTACCAAAGTCCTTTTTCTTTTTTTTTTTGGCAGGCAGTTTCAATTGCAATGTAAGGGAACAATGCTTAACACCTGACTCTTAATACAATGCAGACCAATATAGGCCTAGTTAAGACAAATAAGAAAAATTGAGAACTAAGATATAACTAAGGCAGAACTGTGAAGCCCACTTAAATTGTTTCTTACTTGGTTTTTTAACATTTTGCATTTTTTGGCGCAGATTACAGCCTGTAATAAAAAGGCTTTTAACATTTTTTTTTATCAGATCATCCTCTTTTTGCATTTCATTTTTACCTTTAGTCAGTGCTTTACACTAACCATTAAATACTTTATCGAGATGCAGCCCTTACAGCCCAGTACAGTCCTTCTTTGCTGCGGTATCTGATACCAGGACTAAGATGTATGCGCAGGGCTGATCTTCTGTTGAATCTCCCACACTGAAATGGAAACATACTAAAGTTCCAAACACATTCAGAGTATTTGATGCTGAGGAGCGTTTTGTGCTATTTTTATCAGCGTGCAACCTGAACTTCTTTGACTCGAATGTGGAACGCAAACCCTGTGTAGCTCCTAGTTTACAAGGGTACACTGCTGGCAGCATATCGATTATGCACACATTGTGATTACCCATTGTGAGAATTAACTCAAAGTAGCATACAGATATTGCATCAACTGGGCAGTGTAGCCGTCTCTGTTTTTATGGTTGTGTGTGAATGTTGCATTTATAAGCCCTTTGGCAAGCTGGTATAAAACAATGTGTTCAATACATCCCATCCCACATACTGATGTATTTAACGCATAGCAACCTGAATTAAAATGCTATGTGGTGGCCCCCATCCAGATGCTTGTTGTCAGAGACAAAGTTAGTTTACTGAGTTTATTTAGTTTTTCATCTTGTTGTTGCCGTGAGCTGGACTGCCATACTTTGATGTTTAATTCTTATCAACAGAGGGATCCAGGCAGTTAATCCTTAAAAAAGCGGCAGCTGTATTTCCCAATCCCAACTCAAACAGGCGCGTGGGTATTTTCCATCATTTCTCCTCGGTGCTCTGGTATGCAGGGCTGTTGTTTATCCACCTTGTCTCAACACAACCAGTTGAAAGCTGCAGAAACAGTAGATAGGCTGTTCCATGCCTTTCAGACACAGGGAGGCTTAGCAGAACAGTCCCCAGGGAAAT
This sequence comes from Acipenser oxyrinchus oxyrinchus, assembly GCA_030684275.1. Classification (NCBI taxonomy): domain Eukaryota; kingdom Metazoa; phylum Chordata; class Actinopteri; order Acipenseriformes; family Acipenseridae; genus Acipenser; species Acipenser oxyrinchus. The sequence continues at coordinate 17,962,624 of CM060257.1, read as the reverse complement.
CTTTGCCACTCCGGGCGACTAAAAACATCAGGGGAGCAATTTGATAAATCTCCTGAAGTTTTCAAAGAAGCCATATTTAAGCAAACAACAAAACAGAAAAGGCCTTGGCTCCTGTAGGCTCTTTACCTTTATAGAGCTTAAACAGGGCTGAGAGAGTGGCATCAGTGGGAAGATAATGAAAATTAAGAAGAATGATAGTGAACAAAGAGCAAAGCCTGAGAAGGGAAGATAAGATAAGAAGGAATGTTTGCGGTGTGGAGACTGTCTTCCTCTCAGCTTAACTACTCCACCTCAGGCCTGCTGGGGCGGAGGTGAAGAAGGCCTAGCTCCATTCTTGTGGATTAGACTTTGGAGCTATGATTATATCATAAACTCCTTCCATTAGTCAAATTCGCTGTCAATAACAGGCTACTGTGTCATTAAGTTTTACTAAATCCATTTTTATGGGCCTCTTTTCTCACAAACAGTGGTTGTAAATCTTTAAAGCGTGTTTCAAAGTAGCGTCTTTACTTCAAAAGGTACCCTGACATCTAAGACTTGTATTTGGTCAGGGTTTCTGCACACTATTCTTGATCTTAGAAGTTGTCAATTATTTAATTTTAACTAAAGGCTTATTGGTTACTTACTCAAGAGGAACCTTTTGATGTTGCCAGGTAACCAATAATGATAACTTCCTACAATTTATAAGTTGACACACAGGTAAGACTTATTTTGCCTACTGTAGATTGTTCTTTGCTTTAATTAAGCTTCAAACGTCTGTTACTACTAAAGGGGATTATTTTTATGGATGCATCTTTTTTTAAGTGAGATTGTAAATTGCACAGATAATCATGTATATTCTGGCTTTTTTTTTGCATATCCTTCTTAGTTATACCATCTCTTTAATGCATACTGTGGCTAATTCTACCCCTTATTGCTTGACAAAATCAGATGGCTGACGACACTCATTTTGGAGGATGCATGTGCTCGTCCTCGTCTCTCCCGAGTTAGTGCGGGGGTTGCAGCAGTAAGCCGAGTTGAATAATAATTGGACATTACAAAAATTGGGAGAAAATCAGGAATTAATAAAAAAAAATTGTTAAAAAAAACAAAATAATGTAGAACAGTCACTTGTTCTGTTACTTCTTTTTGACCAATAATGTGTGTTCTGACACCTCTTAGCCCATGTGTGAATGGGGTAAACGGTCACGTCATTAGGGGAGAACGCCAGCTTGGAGTTGAGCATAAAGCATGTATTTTCTCTTGAAGTACCTGAATAGAAGAAAAACTAAAATAATGCAATCAAATGGATCTTATATATCAAAACCCTGTTGTGGATATTGGATGTGTACAGGAGTATAGGGAACATTGAAATATTGCAGTGTACAGCAATGTTACAAATTAAAATGGATTGGTGTTTTCCTCAGGTATTCGACCTCATGTTTGCATATCTCTTTATAAACATCCTTGGATATCCTTTGGGATCCGGGTACACCTTGGATATTGAGTGCTGATTTCTGCTTTTAAATCCTGTATAGAAAGATATTGTTTGAGAGGTTGGGGGCATCAGAAATGTATTGTTTTTAAGACTGGGGATGTCATAATGGAATAAGCATGGTGGAAAACATTATTTGAATCAGAACCCCAATCTAAACAATGAAGCAATTTTTCTGTCTGTTCACCGCTGCAAAGAAACTGGTGAGGCGGAAGTACATGCACCGGTGACAGGATTAAAACAGCAGTTTGGTGACATCAACATGGCGACTCGTAGTCGGAGAAAACTTCGTGCTGCAGTGGCAGGCAAGGCTGTAACAGACTCGCTGTTGTCAGAAAGAAAGACATTTTTTAGAATGACAGGTGAAAGGTTTGACGATCTGTTAAACAGACTGGGACCATTGCTTCAATGCAAAATTACACATGCGATGCCAATGACACCTCCAGAAAGACCTGCAGTCACACTGCACATGTATAGCAACTGGCAATTCCCAGCCAAGTGTGGCCACAAGCTTCCAACTCCACTTCTTCAGGGTTCTCTTGCTCTTCACAAATCTATCACACCGTTTTCTGCATGTGGTTTTACATTCTCTCCAGTCCGTTTCTATTGTTTATGAATAATAAGCACCAACGCTGTTTCTATTATTTGGGCATCTCGGTATTCTTTAACTAAGTGAGGGGTTCTATAAAAGTGGGTGGTTACGAACTATTTCTATTAAAAACTATTTCATCATTTTTTGTGCAAATAGTAACATGCTAAATTAAATTTCATAGTAAATTCATACAAACATTTTATGGTAAGCAGTAGTGTTTTTTTATGACTTAATTGCTATGACCAAGGTTAGATAATAAAAATAGTTATCTTTACAAACTCCATCAACTTAAATTCAGATGTCTTTGCTTTTGGATTTGACTACTTAAAATATATCATAAATGAATGGGATTCAGCAGGACTTCTATTATTTACCATTTCTTAAACGATTTGCCATCAGAGTCGACTAAAATGTTTAATTTGGTCTCCCCAAACTCCACATTGACAGTCTCCATGGTGGCGTCCAAGTTGTTTTGGTGAATCTGACCAGCTTTCTAGCCCGGTGAGTCTGGTGACTCATCGGTGAGTTTAACAGCAGTTTGTTAAGTGTCACCTGTTGACTTTAACAACAGCTCGGTGACCAAGGAGTGTCACCGGGTGAGCAAACGGTGAATAAAACAACGCGCCCTATCAAAGTCGAAGCTGACCGATTGCCAAGTTCCTACTTCTTCTTTTTGACTGGTGCACCCTGGGTGATGTAGTCCACCATGTCCTTTAAAACTACATTTTTGCAGAACTCTTTTCTCTGCCTCTTGCTTAATTAATATTAATATCAGATTAACATTCTGTGACTTGTTAACATTTCAATTGAGCTTCATATTACAGTTTCCTTTTAACTAACCTCCTGGGGATTCGTGTTTTTTTTTTTTTAATTGTCTGGCTAAGTTCCATATATTTTAAAGCATTTATGTACCTGTCAAGTATAATGATAAAGATTTTTAAAAAAAACAGATAGGTACCTGAGGACCTACATGCAAAACCTTGAAAGAAACCTGAGTAAAAATGATAATAACTAAAGTGCAGCTTTGGTGAATAGGTGCACAAACTGCCAAACATATTTAAGGTAGATGTCCCAAATAAAGACTAGGTGACATTTACATATGTTTATAAAACAGTAACGCAAATGTGCCATTTTCAGTAAACAAGCCCATTGTGACATAGATCAGTATAGCTTTAGATGGAGTGTGACATGGTTGAGTATAGCTTTAGATAGTGTGCAAATACTGCTTTTATTGAAAATGGCAATGGATTTCTAAAATATGTACCAATGACACCATCCTTATCTTAATTGTGGACCTATCTTAGCCTGTAGTTGCTGACAGTCAGGGTTAGGTCTACATTATAAAAGACCTTCAAGGATGGATCACTCTGGTCCCAGGGTATCTGTGTTAAACAGCTGCTGTAGTTGTATAGAGCTGTCTAGTGGCCTGTTGACCACACAAGCTGGAGATTTCCTCTGTTCCAATGGAGATCAATTTCCCAATAGAGCTGTGCTCTGCTGCCTTGTAGCACACCGGGTTTGTCACCACAGGGAGGGACCATTGTTCCCAAGCATAACCATGCTCTCCAATACCATCAGGTCCTGTGAATGAAAATGCAATCAAGGGCCTTAATTAAATGGAAAATGAAAACAATTTGGGAGATCACACCTATCTGCCCAAAGAAAAGGAATGGAATTTTAGGGTTTCAGTCATTTAAGTGAGCAAAAGAAAGGGCTGAACTCAGATTTTTACACCCATTAACACCTCATTCAGGTCAGTTAGCATGATAAGATCACATGGCACCCTGCGGCATGGTGGGATAGGTGTAACAATGCCCTCCTGCGGAACTGTATTTGGGAAACACTCTGTCATATATTGCATTGCAACCCCGTGTTGCATACATGCCTTGAAATCCAAACTGGTCAAAACAGAACTGAATCATGACGAGCAGTTAGACATGGGGATACCTTGGCAGTATTTAGTCAAATGAAGTAGTCATGTTACTTACTGTTTACTTAACTATTTAAAAAGATATTTTGTGATTTTAATTTAGTATTTTAAACAGGCACATATAATAATAAAACCCACCTGATTCTTGATTTTCTGAAGCCATGTATACTTTTATTATTAGTGTTTATTTAATTTTACTGGCAGGTCTCTGAAGAAGACCGATATGCTTACAAATCATGTTCTTATTGTTCAAATTTAAGTAACTCAAGGCATACTGTAATTTGAGTGGATTTCTAAGTGTAGTCAGATATTGATCCCCATAAATACCTTTATATCTACTAACGTCAGGTCACGGACTGCAAAGCAAGTTAGATGATGATGGCTAGCAATTCTGACTCTGTGCTGTAATGCTGGAGCAATCTGTAAGAATTCCTTTTAACAATATGTAGATATCTAAGATAATATCATCTGCAAATTAGCAAGGAACTGTGTGTGTCTTCAGTGGCTATATAGCTCTTTTATTGAACTGGAATAAGGAATGCAGGTTAGCGATGGTTTGCCATTCATATTCCTATGGGGAGGGGGTGGGGGTGGGGTGTTGCAGTTCAAGTTTATTGTGGTTGAATTTTCTGTTGTTGTCAGTTACTAACTGTATTTTAGATTTCAGGCCATTATTATTATTTATTTATTTATTTATTTATTAGCAGACACCCTTATCCAGGGCGACTTACAGTTGTTACAAAGTATCACATTACACAATATCACCTTACAGATAAGAGCAGTTATAGTATACAGTAAAATAAGATCAAATTCAAATAAGAGCAAAATAAAGAGTACAGTAAATAATTACCTTTAAGAGTGAATTCGACTAAGAGCAGTTAAACTTATAGTAAAGATATTTGCTTATAAGAGTAAATTCCATTAAGAGCACGTAGTAAGTATGAGAAATGGATAAGAACTATTTCAGATAAGAGCAATTACAAAAAACGTGGATACAGATACCTTTAAGAGTAAAATCAACTACAAGATACAGAAAATAGTTACAATTAAGAGCATCTGAAATACCAGTGGTTGACTCTCTTTACTTAGGGGGTATTTTTGTTAGTAGTCATGGGACGCTGTACATAATTACTCCAAATGTGTCTGCTTAACGTTCTTTTCATAAGAATACAAACTTGCGATGTATAAACACTGAGCAAATTCTGCAGCATATTTTTTTTTCTCTAGAAAGGAATGCTTGCTACATAGTGGACTTCATGGTGGCACACCCCATGTTCACATTTCAAAAAACTGAAAAAATGAAACGCTTAAAGGAGCTGCAAAAGATGCAAGCAGTAATATCCCCCTGGAAACGATAGCTGAGCATCAAGTTTCACTTTCTTTGCAACTGTCTAAATCACAAATGAAAGGGAAAGAGAAAAATCCCATTTGAAATACTGACAACCCGTTAGAAAACCGAAAAGCGCAAAGGCATCACTTCTCAGTTTATTAGACCGCTATTATAAACCTTTATTATAAACCTTTTTTTACAACACTTTTAAGATTGATCCTTTCTAGATATCTCACTGCCTACAATGTTTTGAGCAGTGATGCAACAACATTTTAGAACAGGTCTCACAGAGTTTTGCAAGGGGGAAAGAAACTCTTTTGTTTGCCCCCTTCCCCCCCACTCCTCCCCTTTTCAATTTAGCACTCTTTATTTCTCACCATTTACTTGCAGTAATATATTCCTCCCCCTTCAAACCTACCTTGCATGAGAAAACAGCAACTCAGCACAAAAACAGAACTGTTTCAAATTCATAAATATTAATCAGTCAACACCCCTTTCCATTTAGAATCAGAGACTGGTACTAAATTCCCCCTTTTTTTAAAATCCCAGACAGCCCCTCACGAGAAAGCAGCAAAGCCCTGGGAACCCTATTAATACAGCCTGCAGTCAGGGAGAGCGCGCAAGGCCCTGACCTCTGGAACAGCTGGGATCATAGGTGACAGGGCAAAACTTTGGATCAATTGTATATTGCTTTGAAAGGAAAGTAATTTTTTCCCTGCTTTTTGGCCGAATTTCGAAAGTATTTAGGTCCTAAAACAAATGATTTGTTTCCTTTGTTGATCCCCAGCTGACAGCCCCTGTGGGTTTAAGGGAACTCCTTTGTTTTCAATGCATTTAGTTTTGCTTCTTCTGAACGAGAAAAGACCCCTTTAGTTTATGGGCAGAACATAATATGTTCTGAAAAAAAGTTTTCAATATATATATATATATATATTGAGAGAGAGAGAGAGAGAGAGAGAGAGAGAGAGAGAGAGAGAGATTAGATTTAAGAAGCAAAGATAGATGTTAATACAGCTGCCCATAGACATAAATCTGCTAATTTCCATTGTATTTTTACTATATTTGTGATGTTAATAACGGGGTCATTTAATCACCACTGGAGAAAAAAAAACACTTGCAGGAATCATATATATTAAGATCTGCTGCTGTTTAGGTCATTTAAAGACTCTCTGATATTTTAAGAAAAACAAAACATTCAAACACACAGAAACTTATCCAAGTACAGACCAGAACACCGCAGTTGGTTGGCTGTGTTCCTTCTTTCTTCTTATCTTGGCTCAGACAACAGGTCACTCTGAGCCCCAGGCAGGTAATTTCGGACTTCTTTCTGCACAGCAGTAAAACTGTATGTGCCCAAAGAGGGTCCGACTTGGAGCAAGATGTGACATCCCAGTTCAGTTGCCTTGGGGGAGTCATTTCTTAGAACAAGGCCTCTGCTTTTCTTCTTTCTCGCATGGGGCTCTTCACTGCAAATCCAGGTAATCTACTACTGGACTTCATCCATAGCTTCCAACTCCATCAGAAAGTCAGGAGGAAAAGTAAAACACATTTCAACTTCACTTTTTCAGTATTCACCTCGCCAGACTAAAGTTCCTTAGTGGGTAGTTTCAATACATAAGAAGTGATTAACTTTTATGAATACGGTTAAATTGCTTTTATAAGTAGACTGTTTGCTTTTTAATACTAAAAGTGGGTTAAATTGGTTGCTCTGTGCTTGTTGTCCAGAAAGTTTTTTTTGGTTTGTTTATTTTTTTAACCCTGGAAATAGACTCATGGTAGTTACTGGTTGGTCAGTGATGTGTCAATATAGAGTAAGTTAATCCAAGCATACTGTAAACTTCTTAATAACAGACCATGCTTCAGTAACTGCGTCGTTGGGACTGTAAACCCCCCCCACGCATTCATCACCACCAAACACAAAATACTTTAAATCACAGGTTATTATTCTTTAAAAATATATGTACCGGGTAGGTGGGTCTGATTGGCCTTTTGAGAATGTAGTTTACTGCAATACCAGGGCATCTATTCTTAGTGGCCTATTAGACATGTTATGGATTACTGGCAAAAAAGGACAGCTACAATCTATTCCCGCTGTATTTTAAATAAAATTGTACAGATTTTGAAGGTGATTAGTTAAGGAGCAGGTAGCATTATAACTGGATAGGCAGCTCTTTTAACACATTTAAAACATTGAGGCCCTACAGGACTTTTCCAAAAGTGTAAACTGTCATTTGTTTTAGATCTTAATACTGTTGCCACTAATCAATCAGCCCTGGTGGAAAACACAGGATTCATATAGAGTTAAAAGACGGCCTATCAGATCTAGATTCGTGATCTTTACCTGTCTCGTGGAAGGGGTCGGGATGCAGTTTCCAAGTCATACCAACATCAATACTGATGGTAGTGTCCGCCACCTTGCCACTAGGGATCCCCAGATAATTGAGTTCATAGGATTTATTAATGAATACGTGACCTGTCACTTGTTTTAGTCTTGTGTCTAGACAAGGAAAGTCCGGGTGGCTGATAGACTGCGACATACCAAACTGAAGGCAGATGTGCTGCAGAGGCTGTATCTGCACAGACTGGGAAGTTCAGAATTGTGGTTACACTCAGGGGGGCACAAAATGAATTATACCCTTACTTAAACACTTCTAAAAAATGAAATACAGCCGTCACCTCAGTGTAGATTACAAACATTGCTAACCTGCATAATGTGCAGGTTAGCAATGTTAGACCATTTAGACTACTGCAATACAATAGAGCATACAAAACACAATGTCAAGTCTAAAACCCAAAATGTTATTGACACTAAAGACTCTGGGTTCTGCACGGTACAGTGTGGGAGCCCTCCAGAACAAGTAAAGGATTACATTCTGAAGATGAGCGACTCAGTTACTTAACGCATCCACCGAATACAAGCAATGCGGGCTGTACTAATTCAGGGTACTCGCGGGGGAGTTACGTTTCTATGAGTAGAACAGTTTGCTGATAGGGTCTGCTTGTTATTGCAGGTGCGTATTTTAATAGTTTTTTTTTTTATGAATGCCTTGATCTGCGCTACAAACCTCTGGGGACACCAGAGTTCACTGGGGGCACAGTCCTCCAACCCCCCATACTCCCTAAAGGATATGCCATCGGTTTGAGAACCTCATTCCAGAGGGAGTCGCCTTGCATGTTCAGCCTGTAACAGCAAGTTTTAAACCTATGATTTCATATACAGTATACAGTATATATATATATATATATATATATATATATATATATATATATATATATATATATATATATATATATATATATGATCCAAGTGACTTCAGTTCCTTTTATCGGTTCCTGACGTAAATTTAGAAATGATTAATGTTGATTAATGTTGGTTTCTTAATGTTTTGTCTGGATGTAGTACGAAGATAATTGTAACTTAAAGTGGTATGCAGGTAACATGTCAAGATTCTAAGCATGCAATGACACTTACATTATAGATGTTGCAGGTACTTTTAGAAGAAAAAAATGCCCAGGTATTATTATTATTTTGAATTTATTTAATGCTTTTATACTATTAATTATCTATAACTATTAAACACTCTGAGTGCTGAATTTAGAAATATTAAAAGAAACTAAAATTCTAAGTTTTTTTTTTATTTTCTTTTAGTATTACTGCATATTCTTGAGTGTTTTATACCTATGGAAAATATACTTCTAAGATGGAAAAAATGATTAAAAAAAATAATACCTACTGTAGCCTGATGCTAAAGTAATGAGACCCTCATTACAGATGTCACATGTCAGAAGTTTGGTTCTAACTGTATTTCATCCTGGAGCACAGAAAGCCAGATGGGCTTATTCTGCAAATATGATAGCTAGTTGAGTATATAGACACATGAGTATATAGACATTTTATATTAAATGATATGTATCTATTTTACTTATGCAAACTATTCTATCTGATATGAAATTCTCATTATATTATGCCCCTGGGTAAGCTTTGTTTTTGTTCACAAAAAGTCCAATTTCTAATTGAGTTTCTGACTGACTTACAGATGAACTAAAGACCTGTTTACATCACGTATAAAACAAGATATTAAAACCTCCTAATTGAAACAAAAATGAAAACGTCTTTTCCATGAATAACAGATATAAAGTCTCTTGATTTCACAAAAGTCCTGGGGAGATACACAGCTTACATTCACACTGTAACAATACAGCCATTAAATCAAGACAGAGGAAGGCATTCAAAGGTTATCGCCTAAAGTGCTGTCAAAAATGTACTGAGAAAAGAAATTGGTCTCCACAGTGATTGGCGGTGGAGGTAGGACCTTGTCGCACTGTGCTTCCAAAGACAGAACATCTGCACCTAAAATAAATACAGTGAAGACACAGCTGGGAAAGAAATGTGACCTTCAGGCACAAAGTTTATATGAGGTCACTAGAATGGGATTTTTTTTTCCCTGATACCTGCCTGCCCACCCCTTAATGGTAATCAATGTCTTTTTAGAGGAATGCACTTTTCAGTTCAATACCTGTCAATGGGCAGAACTGTTTTCCAGACAGCCCAGGAATCGATGCCCTGCCCACCAACACAGTGTTTTGCTTAAGCTGTGTGTAACGCTGTCCAACCCCCTCCCCACTCGTCAATCTCGACATGACACTTGGGGAATGTGAAAGAATGAAGGAAGCCAGACCGTTGGGAGTCATCATTAACTGAGGCCCAAATTAGGTAGGAGATTGCTGGCCAAGGCTAACGACTGGGTGGGTCAGTGGGTTAGGTTCCTTCTCATAAAGGGCATTCCTTAATTATACCTTTACCATCTGGGACCTGGTTTCCTTTCTATCCCATCATCCAGAGACTGTTGTTGCTTACTTGGGTAATAGAAGTGATTCTGGGCGAATCTCATCTCAGTGTTTGATACAGTATTTCTATGCAATCCTTAATATGCAAATTTACTGTAGACCTTAACAAAAAGCATCCTGAAGTAATGCACTGCAGCTTTTTAATGTGCCCCAAAATAATATCTCTCCCGTACTAAGAGGGGTTCCTTTATGTCTTTTACATTTTGCTAATCTTTAAACTTACATGTTTCATCATATCCTATTCTGTTTGTTCTGTCTGATTCATTATTGTTTCTGCTTATATCATGTTTTAACTAACCAGGGTCTTCCAAACTGTACCATACCATACCATTGGTTTATATGCTATACATCCTCTATCTACAAGTAAAATAGGCAGAGAGCTTAAAGGTACCAAAGAACAAGGTCAGGGACATATATATATATATATATATATATATATATATATATATATATATATATATATATATATATATATATATATATATATATATTTACACAGATATATGCAGGCTATCAGCGAGCATCTCAGTTCAGTCAGTCCTCTCTAGTTTCTGCCTCCACAGAGCCCCACTCGATTCTGATTACCCAGGGGACTCTGCTATTGAAGATTTTCCCACCAGCCTGGTCGACTGGAATATAAAGTTTCTCCTTTCTGTGGCCCTGTTTAATGATCTCCTTCCAGCTGCCCAGTCTCATAAATAAAAATCTTGCACGAGAATGCAATACATTTTGATCCAGTATTTGTTTTCAGACTTCACGTTGCAGGATAATCCCGTTTGTCATTGTTGAGTTCAACATGCATACTTGCCAGTTTGGAAACTATAAATGTACACATTTATTCACGGTGCTGTTGTTGAACCTTTATGAAAGTTTATTGGGGTACATTTGTGTCTGTCACCATGTGAATTTAGCTGACCGTTCTATGGTTTTAGCACAGTGTTGCCATACTTAAGAATGGCTTTAGCATTTCTATTGAGCTTGCAAACTATTTACTTTGCTTTCATTCATTAATGCAGTAAGCTTTTTAAAAACTATTTTGAATAAGGAGTACCATCAGAACCAAATTAATGGCATACTTCTATATATTTTGATACTATAGGCTTACCTTAATTCTAGTTTTATGTACTTTAATAGTTTGGGATTGTTTTTCAATGTTTTAATTTAAAAATTCCACATGTAAAAACATTTCTTTAGATAAATTAAAAGGGGGTGATTTTATCAAGCAATACCCATCTGGGATAAACCACAGCTGGATCAGAGCATTTCACATTTATCAGGGTAACCTCTGTGACTTGCATCACCTCTGTGGATTGCACCACCTATTTTGGGGGGGAAATCCTGGGAACACCAAGGACAGGTGGTTGATGCAATCCAGGGTGATTGGGTGGGTCATCAGTGATGTAACATGCTCTAAAACCCCATTGTTCCTCACTATCTTGTAAAGTGCTTTGTGATGGTGGTCCACTATGAAAGGCGCTATATAAAATAAATATTGATTGATTGATTGATTGATTGATTGATTGATTGATTGATCTGTGACTTATCCTGGCAGGCTAGGTTGATCAAATCAACGTCTTAGTCCTTTAAAGGTATCCATCAAACATAAATAAGAGGCTGGTATGTGCTGTAGGGCACTGGAGAGCAGGCTTCCAGTGATTAGCAGAATGGATTCAGGAGTCAGGTTCAGTTTAACATAAACATCTCAAGATAACTCTGAAGCTAAACAGCCAAATGTAATGAGGTTTTCTTGTGGCTCCATTTTTCTTTTCTAAAACAAACCAACCTAGTAAGAAAAAAAAGATGGCGTTGTTCATACAAGTTACTACCGGTTTGTGTTTTGATGAAATGTGCTGCCTTTTAGCAAATTTAAATAGTTTTAGTCACTTCAGTTGATTGAAAGTGGTTGTGGCGGGCACAGAAACAAAGACCCCACAGTGAATTTGGTCAAAGGAGACCCCATGAAAATATGATCTTTGAAGTATTTATGAAGCTTTTGAAATGTATGACACTAAGACTGAACAACTTTGTTATAGGAATGAGCAGTTAAATCGTTGCATTGACTGGTGTCTTGATAGTTTTATGCTGTTAATGTTATTGTTTTTTAGTCTCTGACAATTTGCCTTTGTGCTCAGAATAGTCTGCAATGAGTTGTTTATATCTGTTTTTTAACTACAGCCTGTTTTTTTCCCCTACAGGCAAATTACAAGGAAAATGAGCCTTCTATACTAAATGCATTGCAGGCGAAATGTGCTTTGCTTTGCCTTTCCTTCTTTATTGTAGGTAATCTCTGTTACATGTTTTAGTTCATTCAAAAACACCATACCAGCAGATAGCCATTAATTAGTACACTACTTTAGACCCCAAATGTATACCTCTCTAGGAGTCACGTTACACTCAGTTTTTTATTATTATTATTATTTGTTTATTTAGCAGACGCCTTTATCCAAGGCGACTTACAGAGACTAGGGTGTGTGAACTATGCATCAGCTGCAGAGTCACTTACAATTACGTCTCACCCGAAAGACGGAGCACAAGGAGGTTAAGTGACTTGCTCAGGGTCACACAATGAGTCAGTGACTGAGGGGGGATTTGAACCGGGGACCTTCTGGTTACAAGACCTTTTCTTTAACCACTGGACCACACAGCCTCCTTGGTTTTTAAAGAGATCTGCTTTTTATCCTATACATGTAAGGATGCTAAAATAACCACTTCAATTATAGGTCTGTGGTTTTATTTTTTCCCCCAAATCATAGCCCAGCTCTGAAAATCATCTGGATTGTTGATAAGAACAGGCTTGAGTGATTGTTGGCTGGTAAAGCAGCTTTCTAATTATCGACCCATTAGTGGTCCGCTATCAGAGGATTTGCAAACAGAGGGCAATAAATTCTCCTTTCAGAGTGCTAACGGGTTGTGGCATTTTCTTGAGCTATTCATAGAGTAAAGCCATATTTATGAGGTGTTTCACTTGTTTGTATATATGCTGTCACTTTGATAAAAATTGTAAAGGTCACAACCACTTGACCTTGTCACTTGATCAACTATGCAGTTTATAAGACCGAGAGCAGTTAGTTAGTTAGCAGTAAAAAGGGTAGATTCAATAACGAGTTTTAAAGAGAACGCCTGACTAGTCAGAGCATCTGCAGCTGGCATATCAAGCATGACTGCATCTACATGCAGTCTGGTTATCAGGTTCTCTTTGTTGATTAGGTGGAAAAGGTAAAGAATGATCCCCTTTCAATTTCTTACAAAACTGTTAACAATTGAAATTGAAAAATACAATTCCATTTAAACTGCAGGTATTTAAGTAGCTCCTAAAACCAAGTTCCGCTCATGTCTCTGTTGACATTCTGTCCCTTATCACGTTAAAACGGAAGCATGCAAAAACCCATTCCAGCATTCCCATATCTTTGAAAATCTCTGCTCTGCAGACAGCGACATTGCATCAGATTCCAATAGATTTTCAACAAGGTTAGACTAAACAAATACCCAGTCAAAAAAATCACCTGATTGGCTGATAACGTGCAGCCAATCAATTTTAGTTCCAGTAATATTGGATCAACCCAATTTGAAATCAGTTTGCTGAATTAACACTTTTCTCCCTGGGAAGTTCTGCAATATAGAGAACATTTACTTTGAGAAATTATCATGTTTTTTTTAGCTGCATTACATATATAAGTTTCCAGAATAGCTAACCAGTGTTTTTTGAATATCTTTTACTTCATAGAGCCTTCACAAAAGTGTTTGCTTTTGTGTAGATAATGACAATGCATGCATTCATAAGATTTTGACAGGCATGAGGGCAATTTGCACACTGGTAATAGAGATAGCCAACAGAGCTTCATTATTGGGACAGAGATTAGATATAAGTAGACCCACCTTGGGTGGGGAGAGACACACACACAGACAGAATAACAAATTAAGCCCATGAGAGATTAAAAAGACATACCCCTGATATGTGGCAATTGTGGGTATAATTGCTAAATGAAAGTTTTTATTTATTTATATATTTATTTTATTTTAACATTCTGTTGCAGGTGACTCATAAAAACAGTTTAGCCCCTTGCTATACATTTTAGTTGCTGAACTAATGGTTGCTGTAAATATTTATAAACAGTCCCTAAATGTACAGTGTGTACATTTTTATACATACTGTAACATAAGTATGCTCCACCAGTTGTAAATGTACTGTTTTTACATAAGGTGATTGAATGGATGAACTCTGCTATGTTTTCACACTACTTTGCAATATACCATAATAAAAACTATTTTGAAAAGTGGTTTGAAAGCTCAGAACAGAGGAACTTTGTTTCCTACTTTCTTAAAATGAGGAACTGGAAATCTGGATAAGAATCACTAAAAGAGAGCATTTGTATAGCCTAAAAAAGAGTGTTTAACACAAGGAGCAAATGTCTCCCGCTTGGAGATCCTGGGTTTAAATCTCGGCTCATCCTCAAACTTAGTGCTTGACATGGAAGGGGGGGTCACAGGTACTCCTAATCTTCAGTTCACGCAGCTGCAATAGCAAGACCACACTGAAACTAACTTATTGCACCTCAGTAGTGCTATCCTGACTAATACCCCAGGGATTTAGAGCCTGTGCGCTTACAAATGTCTCACTTTAAAGTTTTAATTAGAGCTAGAAAACCACTTACCCAATTGTGATTAAATATAGTTACAATATCTGTTACCAAAATCTTTTGGGGCAGCAGTGTGGAGTAGTGGTTAGGGCTTTGGACTCTTGACCGGAGGGTTGTGGGTTCAATCCCAGGTGGAGGACACTGCTACTGTACCCTTGAGCAAGGTACTTTACCTAGATTGCTCCAGTAAAAACCCAACTGTATAAATGGGTAATTGTATGTAAAAAATAATGTGATAATTTGTAACAATTGTAAGTCGCCCTGGATAAGGGCGTTTGCTAAGAAATAAATAATAATAATAGATACAGAGGAACCCAGTTCATCCTTATATACATACTTGTTTGGTGCTCATGATTGCTATCATTGGAGTATGACATCTCATTTAATTATCAGCAAAGCATGGATGAGGGCTGAGTCAAACTAATTTTACTAGTAGCCTAAGGCTTCCAGAGGTATAAGGCTAGTTTATTAACCCAATGCCAAACCAGATTTTGGATACATCTTTTTCAAAGTCAGTGTTAAAGGGGTAGTTCCTTTTTATCCAAACTAAATTATCCAAATGTCTGCAGCAATCTGACAACTAAACTGCTCATTGTTTAGACACCTTAATTGATTTAACCTTGGTGGTGTACTGTAACATTTGAATCCAACAAGCATGCACTGCCTAGTGTTTAGTTGTGACTGAATTTACTGTATTTTCCTGTATGCATTCTTCTGTTTCCTTCTCGCACCAGGTAACCAGTGTGTAAATGAGGACACGGTCTCAGTGGGGACCCTCCTGGTCAATAAATAAAATATACAGGTTTGGACTGAATGAAAATAAGCTCCCTCAGGAGTTAGGAATCCCAGCTGTGGAGGGGTGACCTTTTGCATCCGACACCGATGGCCCCCTTTTAATCCTCAGCCATGAGACCCATTACCTTTGTGAATACAGTGAAGTATAAGGCCAGAGAGAGTCATAGATTTAAATGGGGGGCCTATTAAAGGCCTGGCAAGGCCTGCTTTGTGCTGCTGCCTCACCCAATCTCAATTAGAATGGGGCTGAGGCAGGTGGTCTGTTTGTGGGATATCAATAGATGTCATTATCCTAATGTGAAAGGGAAGCGGGAGGAAGCAGTGACTGTAGAGTTTTAAAGAGTGGAAAAACAAGAAAAAAAGAATAAGGGAGAGTATTTCATTACAAGCTTAAAAAAAGGGGTTGATAAATGCCTGTCTGTCTTCAGGAGCTGTGGCCTTGATACGGAAGTAGTCTGTTAACCCTTTAAAGACCAGCCTTTGTTTTTACCAGGATTTTGTCTTAAACAAATCAAGACATCTTTTGTGGCGAAACCGCTAAAATTCAAGTTGATGCTGCTTCCTGGTACATAATAACTTCCTGCAGCTAAGCTGCAACTGGACCATGTGACAGGATGTGATTAGTACCAAAAAGCAGTAGTTTATTGTTTTGATCTACAGCGGTGGATTTGAATCATTTGAGCTAAAGAAAACAAAACAACAACAACATTGCAATGAAAGAGGAATCATTGATAAGGTTGCAAATTCATTTTAAAGGCTTGGTTATCACTCCTTTAAGCTTATTATCTAAAAGATACACATCGCAGTCCCAGGGCGTTTCTAAGAAAAGATAGGGTTAAAGTCAGTCACACTGTAACTTAGTCATTAAACTGTGGTGCCATAAAGAATATGAGGATAGCATCTCGACAGCATCACAGCCAGGCACCCTTTTTATGCTTCTAATGATTATACACATATCTTGGTAGAACACCCAGCCCATGTGAATGTATGGAAAGCTGTGTACTGTAAACTCCAGTTGGTATTGCTGAGAGACCCAGTGTGTTCTGGGGTGAGAAGAAGTCAAAGTACGATTGGAGCTCCAACCAATGCGAAGCTCTTTGCAGTGCATGAGCGAGTCAGAAAGATAGCTTTTAGGACTGGAAGATGGGTGAGCAGAGTGAGGTAATAGGTTGTGGTGGCTCACATGGTATACTGGTGGGAGATAGAGAGTGAGTTTACTGGGGCTTAGTTTCTGTGGCTTCTTTCTTCCTTTATGAATATACAAGAGTTTGACAAATCATTTTAAACACCTGTCCTAGCATAACGCTGTAGTGTGGGTACAGGAGTGATACCTAACCAGCCCTCCTTTAGTTGGGTTGGCAATCTACATTGAAATATTAGCAATCAGTCAGCTAATAACTGGGTTGCTCTTGGGTTTTACAAAAATGATCAATGCTTGTGTCTTTTTTATATTTACTTTCATAACTATAAAACAGTTACGACTTCCTGATGAAAAGTTTTCCAAATAAATGTACTAGTCTCTTTTAGTATTCCTACAGATTTTTTTATTTATTTATATTTGATTCTTACTTATGTTCTTGAAAAAAAAAAACATTTTTTTTTTCAATTAGTATTAAACTAATTTCATAATTTTAATTCCTGTTTCACTTTTACTTTGACCAGTACCTAAACAGTCAGTGAAAGCTAGGTGATATGGCCACCTACTGAACAGCAACTGTAGACATTGTGTTTTATATTCAAACAAAATAATGTGAAATTAATTTGGTGGTTTGAACTGTGTTATTTAAATGTAGACAACACGGAGAAATACAGTATCTTGGGCCCATTTCCTGCAATGAAAATGCAAACATTAGGACCTCTATAATTAAACTACATTGCTATACAGTGTTTCACATTTAGAAAGCAGTAAGCAATTATTATTATTTGTTTATTTAGCAGACACCTTTATCCAAGGTGACTTACAGAGACTAGGGTGTGTGAACTATGCATCAGCTGCAGAGTCACTTACAATTACGTCTCACCTGAAAGAATGGAGCACAAGTGACTTGCTCAGGGTCACACAATGAGTTAGTGGCTGAGGTGGGGTTTGAACCGGGGACCTCCTGGTTATAAGCCCTTTTCTTTACCCACTGGACCACACAGCCTCCAATATACTGAACGTAACTACACAAATAATATGAAAGTCAAATAAATAAGTTACTCAATGCATTTAGTGGCGCTGGTCTCTGAAGGCATAGCTAAACAATCCCCACATGTATTTATATTGCAGATACAGTAAAATACAGAATTGTTCTACTGCCTGTCTCCATATCACATGGTACATTCTCTTCTGCCAACTCCCAGTGAACTTTTTGAGTCTGCGATTGTACATGTCTTGGGCTTAACCCTTTTAAGGAGGGACTGTGAGAGGCTGCTGAGAGATTCCCGATGCAGAACTCCGTCTCCTCTGAAAATTGGGAACTTTCTCCACTTTCTGACCTCGCCTCTCTTTCCCCGTTTACTTTTTGTGAAGCCTCACTGCTAACAAATAAAATAAAAACGCAACCTCATCTAAGTGGCACTAAACATTCCATAGATTAGCGTCTCAAAAGGCCCAGTGTATTAAGTCACCATTAGCTCCTGAACACATGATGTTTTTATCCTTAAAAACAGGGGAACTAGTTTCCCACATTCCCCTCTGTTCCAGCTGAACAAACTCAGCAGGGCTTAGGCGGGATGTGCTTTTAACTCTGCTTAAGTAACAGGCCTGCAATAAAATACCTCCAAAGCATGCTGGTTTTAGTTTTTACAAGGCTTCTGCTCCCTTCGCGTTTTTATGGCTGCAAAAATGTAGGGCTTATAAAGCTGTTTGAGCCAAAAAACAGGTCTAAAAATGGCACTCACATATTCTTAACGATCCCCAGTTCCTGTCCCTCTTTTTGGCTCCTGCCCTGTCCTGCCCTGCATCTGTCTTATAGACTATTGAATTTGCGCTTATATATATATATATATATATATATATATATATATATATATATATATATATATATATATATATATATATATATATATATATATATGTTATGGACCATTGCCATAATGCCCGGGCAGTTGGCGAAGTGCCAAAATTACATAAAATTTGAAGCTAATTCGGCATCTGTCCTGGCTGGTCAACTGCCCACAGCCACCCGGGTGAAGACAGAGTTTTAACAGATACAGTATAATACAAATAGCGCAAAAGCGCACCGCCACCAAGCCACCCGTAGCAATGTTTATTTAAATAACTTAAATACTTTCTGACAACGCTATAGCAACGGAACTAAACAAAATATCAATGCACAGTTTATTTTCATCATGGGTTAGATATAGAGGTTGCAGTAAGTGGGGGTTGACTAATAATCACAGTTAAGTTTAATCGTGTAAAAGCCACCCAGTTAAATATAGTTAACTGAAACTCAGGAAGAACGCCAAAACTAATTTTAATATTAATTAATAATTAATCAACAGCATAAAGTTTGTCTTTTTCTTATTTAGAAATATGAACGACACTTTGAAACGTTTTCTTATAAAAAGTTTAGTTTTCGCTCTGTAGAAAACATTTTTTACACATTCAAATAAGTTAGTTGACATTAGATCTCAGACAATTAGACATTTGCCTCAGCATTTAAAATAAAGAAATAAAAAAATAAATAAAGGATTCAGTCGGTCTAATGATTAAATAAAGTTATTCGACTGATGAACTATTATTGAGAACTGCAGTAGATACCCAGAGGATGAACACTGCTGTGTTACTTTTCATAAGCCTTTCATTTGTTGCAACAGGGCGCACTAAAGTCTTTGCCATCAGCCCGGGTGGCTGTGGGCAGATGCCGAAATGAGATCAAATTCAAAGCTAATTCGGCATCTGCCCACTGCAGCTGGGCACTTCACCAACTGCCGGGCATTATGGCAACCACCCGATTTCGGCAACGATCCATAACATATATATATATATGTCTAAATATGCATATAGACTTCTGTTAGAAAAATGAAAGGTACTAAGTTAAGTTAAAGTTCAAGTAAATAAATAGAAGAGATATTAGGGGGATCAGAACTGTGCTGTATTTGCAGACTTAATTAATAGTCCAGACATGAAGATACAGCCTTGGGAACTTCCATTTAATTATTAAATTCAGGACCTCCCTTAGGCTTCACATGTTTTTACAGACAAAAATAAACTAAAGAGCATTGTCAGAAATGTACAAGCAAGGCTCTATTTTAATGGTCTAAAAAGTGATTTCATTTTGATACACCACCATTTAGATAATTAAGGTTGGATCTTTACTAATTTACTGTAAATTAAAATTTAAATTAAATAAATTAAAATCTATAGAGACGTGTTATTTAATAGCACCATAGCGTTGCTATATCTCTAGATTTATTCTGTTAGGTTGAGAATGGGATAGATTCTCAAACCTTTAATCCAAATTGCTATTACCGTTATATTAAACTAAAATTCGAAAAAAGAAACATCTTTTGGATTGCTTATCAGCCAGTAAATTGAATGACTGGGTTGATTGCTAATAGTTTGGTTACTTTATTGACTGCTTTTTCTTTTTTAAAAAAAATGTATTTAAACACAGTTCTAAACTAAAGCCAGAGTATTGATGACTTCTGATCTTTCTCTAGCCTCTTATTCTGTCTTTGAACCCGTTTGCTGCTCCTATATAAAAATAAAAAAAACCCTAATATTTCAATGAAGACAACACATGCAAAAATATGTGTAGTGTATTGATTGTTTGTATTATTTATGCAAAATGCAGGAATTTAAAGCATACTGCTGTAGGTGTAGTTATACGTTCTGTGATTGGGCAGATCTGTGATTGATGTGTGTTTGTGAATCACTCGTTCAGTCCCTGCAGAGAGACAAGTGCTCTCTGCAGCACGGAGGAGGCTGGGCATACAGCCTTATGTCACCACATAACGTCTGTGTACCATGTGTAACTCAGACATATCTACACTATAATGTACAAGTGCTGCGCATTTCTCTCAAGTGTCTAGCTGTATGTAAATAAATACTGCACCTCCAGACTCTCACATGTGTACATAGCGACAGTATATAGACATCTGGAAAACATATCTTAAAAGGTATCTGTTGGCTAACGGACTCAAGAATATGAAGGAACTAGGCTGGATCATGGGGATACTGGTGGAAGATTGAATATCGGTGCGTACTGTAATGAGCTTCATAAAGGTGGTGCTAGGTTTCTAATTGTGTTCATCATGTGTTAAACAGAGTGTGGTAATACAGTCAACTTAGTGCTGCTGTTGTAGAGCAGCAAGACTTTGCATGTGGAGGCACCAAATGATGGACAACAATATTCGGGTCATAAAGATCCCTGTAGCTCACACCTAAGTGTTTTTGCATTTACTGCAATATGGGACCATTTGTCTCAAGGAAGGGTTTCAATGACTAACACTTGGTGGAAGGCATTAAGTACCCTGTACAGCCCTAAAATACATTCTTACTGTAACTATAACTATAATGCCTGTAACTAGACACAGATTATTCCACTATCTAAAACTGGTGTTTGCACAGCATAGAACCATTAATTCCTAATGTTTTGCCAAGACTGCCAATATAAACTGCTGAACTAACTTAGCATATTAACTGGTGATTTCACCTGTATGTTTAAAGGGATGAAAACACAAATCCACAGACATAAACTTTCAATGTGGGCACAGTTATGTGTAATCCCTTGATCAGGTTACTATGCATTTGGCAGGATTTAAGTTCATGATACTTGGGTATTATAAAATACAACAGGAAATACTTTAACTAGGAACTGACATGTGAAGCATTTAAACAGGATCATTTTGACAGTTGGCTCAACAGATATGTTATTTTTGTGATGGATGCAACAATGACAACAGCCTGTCAGTAAGGAATCTTATCTTTATTCTAACTTGGTAACATAAGCCTCCATTATAACTCCTCAGATAGCGATGTGTTTATCTGACTCCCAGGGTGTTGGCCAGTGTTTTCCCACACAAGCCTGAAGGGTTCTGCTTGGGTGCTCACCACAGCTGGATAAACAATCCCAAACTGTGGGCAGCTCAACTACCCAGCCGGGGGGCTTCGTGTGGCCTCCATCACCTCCCACCCCCCCACTCTTCTTTCCCTCTCCATCTCCCCTTTAAAACATAAACACACACAAGGTGCACACACACACACATGCTTAGTCCTGCCCTCAGGACCCTTGTCATTTTTGTCAACGTATTTCTCAGGAAATTACTTATTTACACTTTGAGGAAAGGCCTTGTCGGAAACAAAAAAGTGAAAACCAGCACACAACACATTAGCTGTTTATAAACAGTTTAGACCTTGCCTGGGTTTCTGTTCTGTCTCCCTGAGGGTGATGGCCTAACTGTTGTCTAACTGACTCAGTGTATTGTGTTCCTTCGTTTTCATTTCCCAGAATTTTTCAGTAAGCTGCAGCATTACTGGCAGCAGACACCTGCCCTTTTCACTGTTGACGCTTCACAAAACGCTGTTAATTTTATTATAATTGTAGCAATGGTTTCTTTGGGTGTATTGGCTTTTTAGTTACATTTATTTTCACTAGGAGATGACTGTTGTACTTTATCACTTCATGAAAAATAGACCTCAATCTCAAAAATAATGAGTAGCAAAACAAACAAACAAACAAATAAAAACATATTGGTTCATAAACTTTATTTTTTACATTTTAATGAAAGCATTGCTAACCGAAGCAGACCAGGGTGCAGAGGTTAAGTGCTAAGGATTGGGGCTCCTCTCTGGTTTATTTGAAACCATTTACTTAGATTCAAACTTTGTTTATAATGTGGTTTGTGGAATATTAGGTTTGACACTCTTAACAAATAAAACAGCCCCAATAACCCAAACTGTTTTTTTTAAATTTCCATTTAATACACTTTTGTAAACATTAAATTTGTAAATATTTCCTTTCTTACTAAATGTATCGTAGAGAAATGATTAATAGTTGTTAAGTGGAAATCTATTTAATGTTTGAAAAGTGTATTAAATGGAAATAAAAAACTAAAAAACAGGGGGTCTGTAAGGAGAGGGTCCATAGTGTTTTCCTGTGAAAATGTAGGTTTAAATACATTTAAACCTCCATTCTGGGGTTAGTAATTGGGCTGTAATGTGTAAAACCCTTAAAAACACAGCTATCTGATGATTAATGTAAACCACCAAAGATTCTGAAAGAAAATTTGGTTGAGCTAATAAATTGTTGGGTTTTGTTGGAATGCTGTGTCGATCGTTCCAAGTATTTCCAAAATGTGGAGGGGATTTTTAATATGATGAATAGTGCTGTCTATTCATCATTTATTCAGGGAAGGCTTAAGATGTGGCCACTCTGAATTATTTGGGTTTGGCATAAAATGTGCTTCCAGTTCTTATTACTTATTGTTTTTTATAGTGTTATATGGAGTTCATATTATAAAACAATTATATATATATATATATATATATATATATATATATATATATATATATATATATATATATATATATATATATATATATAAAATGCATTATATTGCTGTCTGCATCATTAAACTGGATTGGGTGGTAAAGTAGTTTCGGTTCTTTTTTCTTTCCCCTGGGGGGATCTTTTTGTAGGAAGAATACGTTTTACAAGGCCACGGTTCGACCTTTCAAGGGGTTAGTGAAAGGTTCATCGGCTAGGGAGAGGACCTCTTCATGGAAGCGCTGAAGGGATATAGTTACCGACTGAAGACCCTTGTGAAACTGTCACTCCATTGATCAAAAGATTAACAATAGCAGCAAGACAACACTTTCAGTTTCTTAAAAAACAATGTATTACTATTGGGAAAATGAAGTTGGGTTTTCTTGATCTGAATAACAATATTTGCCTTAAAAGATATAATTAAGCTCTAGTCAGTGAGTGAGGGGTACTAGTCTTAAAATATATCTTCTGAAGCAAATTTGAGCTAAAAAACTTGAGATGACACACCTTGTTTACACTGGCATCCTCAAAGCTGGAAGGCTATAAATCTCTTTTGCACTAGCTCATGAATTTGTTACAGACACCACATTTTCAGTGTTATGAAATCTCTTCTGCTATGGAAAATTAATATAATCTAACTGTGTCCACCATTTTTCACCTTTTCTGCAGATACATTTTACATGTTTCAATCACAAACTATTCTATCAGAAGTACCATTCTCCTGATACTTTTAGAAGAAGTTCCTCTTTTTTATTGTGCTATACTTTTGTTTAAATTACTCTAGTTTTGACTGTTAACTTGAGAGTACATTAAAATAAATATGTTATGTATTCGAAGAGGTATGGGACTCTTGTTACTTTGAAAGGACAGTAATTATTATTATTATTATTATTATTATTATTATTATTATTATTATTATTATTATTATTATTGTTTTAGCTCTGTCTAGTTATTGAGGATTATGCTATAACTTTTCTTGATTTCTGTTGGAAATATGTGAGGATAATCCACCAAGTGCTGTTACGTCACGTAATGTGGTTTAATACTTACCGGTAATAGTTATCCAAATTGCATAGTACCAGAAGTAATCGAAGTAATAAGCACACAAAAGCTAAAAGGGTATTTAAAAAACAGAAAAAGGTTTCCCCTAGAGCTGTTTTTAATTATAAACTGCAGCCTTTCACCATTTCCATCCTGCTTTCATTTTACCATGGAAGCAGCTTGTGCCCGAGGACTCTTCAATCCAGGAGTAATAAGCTTCTTACTTCAGGCATTTTATTTTTCAGTTGTCTTTGTGAGGATTTCCCCCACAAGGAAAATAAGTCTAGCAGGGAGCCTCTACAAACTTGACATGAGACAAGGCCTTAAAGGTTTTTCAAACCCCCTATTGTAATGGAGCCACTCACTCTAATTGAATGTCCCCTGCAGGAGCTAAACCTGTATTTAATCAATATCCATTTCAATAGCAGAACACTGTCAACACACCCGTATCATTTCAGATAACAAATGTAAATTCATTAAAATGGAAGAAGAATTTGATTTCTGTTTACCAAAGACAATAGAGTCAATTGAATGTATGTAATTGAGGGGGGGGGGGGGTCAATATTTCTGTTTATTTTTGCTAAATGAAATCCCACCTGTTATGGCAGCTGCAATCAGTTTGCAGGCTATGAGGATAAAGGTAAGAAGCGCTGATTGGGACTGAGCAGACCCTCCAAACCTTCCTTATCTTTAAATGCAAACTCAAGAGTCAGCACCTAATACAGGAGGCTGTGTGGTCCAGTGGTTAAAGAAAAGGGCTTGTAACCAGGAGGTCCCCGGTTCAAATCCCACCTCAACCACTCATTGTGTGAGTCACTTAACCTCCTTGTGCTCCGTCTTTCAAGTGAGACGTAATTGTAAGTGACTCTGCAGCTGATGCATAGTTCACACAACCTAGTCTCTGTAAGTCGCCTTGGATAAAGGCATCTGCTAAATAAACAAATAATAATAATAATAATAAATACACCTTCTGTCCGGGTTACCCACTTCCAGTATGGTAAAGGCACACAGATATTTGAAGGTACTGGCCTTTCCAGCAACATAACAACCACTTTTTTCTATTTACTTTTAGATTCTAATTCTGTAGTTCTCATAGAGGAGCTTGTGGTTAGGATGGGTATGGGACATTAGAGATGCTTCTGACCTCTTCTAAACAAAGACATTCATGAAACAATTCCCAGGGCACAACAGTCTGAAGCCTTTCCCCAGCCTGCAGGCTCACTGCACTGACACTATTGCTGTAGCCTTGCTACAAGAGAGGGTTTTGTGGCCAGTTTCACGCCAAATGGGCTTAAGAATCTTCTAATACTTTTACATCTGGTAGCCATTTACAGCAGGGCTACCTTTGGGGCAAGTAACTTTAGGGGGTTACTGTAATCTACAATCTACAATAGGGCATTATAGATATTTGGGAACAGATTTCAATGGAGTTTATTCTTTAATGAGAATGAATACAACTATTAACTGCCCATACTGTAAATGAAGCAAGAAAATAAGCTGTCTTTTGTTTTTTGGTATTTGGTTGTCACCAAGGGGTGAACTCAATCAAAACTGATTTATGAATGGCATTGTACCTACATTGGTGAAATTCAGTCAAACTTCTATACATACTGTTGGGATGACAAGGTTTTTCCATTTCTTTTTATACAGAACTGTGTTATAGGCGAGGATTGAGCCAGGGAAATATTGCTGGTCATAAAGCTGTAGTTTATATTTGGATTACACATCTCCGAGGTACCAGAAATGTTAGACTATTGTTCTAGCATACAATAAGGCTTCAATTGGTAGCGCATGTGTTCAGTCTGTCTGGAAAACGTGATTGAATTTTGCTCTAGTACAGGGAATAACGCAGGTCATAAAGCAGCACTTAACAGCACAGTGTCTCAGTCACAGTTCATTGCCTGCTGTGTTAATAGTACAGTCGTGGAAAAGCTGTCGGGCAAAAGAGACTCAGTGACTACTCTGACAGTCACATCATTTCCTAGCAGGGTTTCTCTTCCCTACCATCTGGACTGGAGGAGGCTACTCTGCCCCAGAGGACTCCTTTACCTTCTATCTGTGCTGTGTTAACCCCGGCCGGCCAATCCACAGACTTTCTTGCTGTCTGGTCTGCCATTTGGTCATTGGCACTAGGGGGTGGGGGTGCCTTAATTAGAATCACCCCTTAAAATGTCCTGCAGTTTTCTTTTCCAGCATTCTTCAATAGGTTATCTGCTGTGTGACAAGTGATGCCTTTAGGTTTAGGTGTTGTGTGTGTGTGATATCACTTGCATAATGGACGCCATTAGGAAAGACATTAAGTTCTATGTGTTGAATCATTTTAGCGTAACAATACATCCGGGGTGTATAATTGATTAAGGGTTGCAAATTGCAAGGCGTCTGGCAGAAGTTCAGGATATTTTCATAGAAGGCTAGCTTACCATTTCATCACAACCTTCTGAGATGCCATTGGTTGTGTAACGCAGTTGTACAATAGACTCACTCATCCAAACCCTGATCGTACAAACTGACCTATAGCATGAACCAAGCATGAATCAACTGCATGGCAGCTGTAGAAACCAAACTTCAGTATTATAATTCTGTAACAAGTATGTAAAACATTTACAGCTGTCCTGAAGAAATAAAAGCTGGCATCTATACTGTGTTACCACCGTCTCCTACTAGTGTTACTGCCCTGGATTCACCATTGGCCCTTTATATAGAGCCATTGCATTGCAGTGGTAGTGCGACAAATACAATGTAAAGATCATCTGTCTTTAGGATTAACCACTGCTCCTGATTGACAGTAGCAAAAATATTTAAATATTGTGAGAAATTAAATAATTAACACCCCCACCCCAGCCTGAAATTCATAATTAAATTAACATGTTTTAAATGCTTCAACAAATCTTGTGTGGTATTCCAAGGAGTATATTCACATCAATTGAGTTACCAAAAACGCCAGCAATAACAGCCCAATAATTTATTAACTATAGCTACAGCTGGTAAAAGTATTGACCTTAGTGTCAATGCTCAATTACCATTGTGAAGCATGCAATAAATCTCTCTTTGCTTTTAATCAAAACCATTCCAATTGAGAAGTCTTCTATTTATGTGATCAATGTTGAGATGCAGTCATCTTTGGGGATACCTCCCAAGCTTGTATGCCATTTCATTACACTGAGCTATTTATTACTTTTGGAAACACACATATGACAATGGCATTTAGACTGTATGCTGTTGAAATGAAGACAGACTTTCTCACTAATGATTGTAAATGGTATTACTAGGGCTTCTGTTTTTCAGGTTTTATTAATTGTATTTTTCGGTGCTTATTTTTAGCTATTTTCGAGTTTTATGTAAATTGTTTTTTTTCAGGGCTTTTGTTTTTGATATACTGTATGAAATTAGTGTTTTCGGTTACTTTCCAAAATGCTTGAGCGTTTTTTTGTGTGTGTGTGTGTGTATCAAAATATGTATAGTAACTCGACAGTACTTGCACACTTAAGTTGTACCTTCTTTCCTTTGTTGTCTTCCACAACAAAATCCCTATGGTCACGGGCACATTCTTCTGGGGGTTTTGTGTGGAGGCATTTTTGTACATTTCGCCACAATTCTGTTTTAAATCCTCCGTGTTTTAACTGTAATACAGCTTTAAATCCTGCTAACAAGCCTCCATCCTGATATTTGTATAATGTGAAATCATGTATAATGTGAAATAATGTGATATCTTGAAACAATTGTAAGTCGCCCTGGATAAGGGCGTCTGCTAAGAAATAAATAATAATAATAATAATAATAATTGTAATCTCATTTTAAATTTCGCAAGCGGAGTCTCCAATAGAAATGTAGAAATGTGCTTCACTCAGTAGCTGGGGGGGGGGGGGTTTAAAGTATTCAGAACTAATCAATGATAGATACTAAAGTATTCAGAACTAAATAATGAGGGGGCAATCTTCCAGCAATTTGCTGATAGTCATTAAATAAAGTCTATAGATTGGCATTATTTATTTAGTTATTTATTATTTTGCAGAATCCTCAGTATCATCTACTCTAAATACTGATCAGAGAGCGGAGAAACAGGCAGGGATCTGGCTGGATCAGGAACAGAGTTTAGTATTAGATTGCGTTTGATTGGCAAATTGGGCAAAGGGGATTGGTGCATTTCACTGTCATTGGGTGAGGTTAACCCTCCAGTAGAGCTATGTGTAAAAGCAGGTTCATTGCATGGGGAGGCAAGCTTGTTAGAGAGCAGTAGAAGAAAAACGGTCAAGATATGGCACTTCCACAAGCTGGGAAAATCTCCTAATGCAGGATCTCTAACTCTAAGACAGAAGACCCTGCCAACATACTTTGTAACTTAAATGGAAATGTTATATCATCTACTCTTTCATAATACTGAATTCATACTGTTCCATATCCTTTTATGCATGTTCTCTATCATTCTTTATTGTTGTTTCTGCATAGATCATTATGAAGCATGCTTACTAACTATTCCAGCATATAGTTCTTGCTCTGCTTCGAGGAATCTAAAGAATGAAACAGTAAATTTCTCTATTTAACTCCTTCACCTTTGGTTTTGAAAGCTAAACTAAATGAAAAAAAAGCCAAACAAAAAAGCTTCAAACAAGAAGCCCTTAATCCCTTGTGCAAGCAAGGTGGATGAATGGAGCCCCTCCAGATTTCTCGGCGGGATCTTTCAACTCTCTTCTCCTTGCCTCCAGAGGGGGGCTGCACTGTGTCAAAGACCCCCCTCATTAATATGATAATACAGGAAACACTGGACTGCTTGTCTTCGTCAGTGGTTATGCAAGGCAGAGAAGGCCGACCTCTTTTCATCCCGCACCAGCTTGGCTGCCTTGCCTTTTCATTGTCGGATGAATTAGCTCGGCGCGCATCTTAAAGGCCTCCCCCCGCTGTCTCTGAAGGAGGTCAGTACACCCCTTAACATATTCCTCTTCTACCTTGAGGGTAAATGCATTAGCCTTGTGCACCTGCGGGAAGCTGCATTGAGAAACTCGAGAGGGAAACTCAACCGGTATGCCTGCTTCAACTTAAAAATGTCTTTACTTTTTGGAGAAAAGAAAAGAAGGAAGTGTATTCTTACGCTGTACTGCAGTATGTATGCAGTATTTCTACCACACACTGCTGTAAAATGTAGTATATGTAGAGCACAGTGGGACGTTTTGTAATCCTTTCCCCCAGGTTAATGTTTGCACCACTTTACATGGAATAAAACCTTTAATATTTAAAAAAATAAAAATGAACAAACAGTAGGAAAGTTATCTAAGTGTGTCGACTGTAGATGTGTCTTTCCAGTTCAAGTTTTTTTATTTTTTAATTCCTTTTAAAAAAGTGGAGCTCTGTAAATCTGGCCCAGTGTAAAAATAAAAAAAATATGAGTTCTAGTCTGTAGTTTCTAAAATAATAATGTTTTGTTGAAAGGCAGTAAACAGTTACAGTGCAATCATGAGGCATTTAAAGATTAAATGTGCCCATAGGGTAGATACATCTACATATAAACAGACACCTCCAGTTAGTTTTGGGCAGGATTCTCCTGTAGCGTTGGTGTCTTTTGAATGAAGATGTATAAAGCAGCTCAGTAAATTGCGTGAAGCCATTAAGTTTCAATTGGATACCATGGAACCTTTACTTTCAATACAAACATAAAAGCTTTGCCCAAATTAACCAAGCTTTCTGTAGTACCGTTAAAGATTAGACAAGTAAATATGTGGCATAATAAATTGCACACGTCATTGAGGTTTGGAGGGTTTGGAACGTCACTTGCATGTTAACTTTGGAGCTGTCTAGTTTGAAATAATGTGAAGAAGCTTTGTTTCCCATGGTGATTTGCATACATCTTAATCACCCAGGGGTCACAGCTCCTACCAAGACTCTGACAGCTAGCTGACTGCCACCCCGTGGTGGGGTGTTGCTGGGTGGAAATGTCCAACCTAACCCTTAGGCAGGATTTAAACCGGTGACCTTATGGCCCAAAGGTGACTGACCATGCAATCTACTGAGCCACCAACGAATAATATCTCCTGTATAGCTAAGGGTACTGTGATATAGCAGCATTGCATAGTGAAGGCTTACTTTATATCATACGCACTTTCTTTAATATTACATTTCTTACCTGGTCAATATTGGTCTTTCTGCATAGTTCCTTATACGCCATGCTTAGAAACTCGTCAAACAAAAATTGCCCCTGAAAAGACTGCTCGAGGCTGAATAGAAGGTGTCATTTTAGCGCTGCATCGGCTTCACTGCTCAAAATTAATTGAGATGCAAATCAACGCTTTGGGTGGTCAAGAGAAAGTTCTCCCATCTTACCATAATAGGCAGGGTTAACCCCACTTTTCATAACTTTTCTTATAGTAGTTAACTATTAATATGGGTATAGCTGCTGGCTGGTTTCTGACAGACAGGCTGTAAGAAATTATCAGAGTTCATGCCAGTGAAGAAGCTCTACTTAGTGGTTTGTTGGTTTCTTAAAGCTTGCTTCAAAAGCCAACCTAATTAGGATGAGTGAACTTATATGGAGTACCTGGTGGATTTGTCTGGTTGTCTCTCAAGCTCTTAATATGAAACATTAATTAAAGGATCAAATGTAATATTGAAGGCCTGCAGTGAGACTTCTCTCCACTAATGAAATTCTGTAGGAAAGCGAGAGACTGCGGAGTGAAATGAAAACAATTTACATTTTGCTACAAGCAAATTACCCACAAAGTTTTTTTTTTATATATAATAAAAGCTTAAAGTACGATGAATGTCCAGGCGGTTTTCTATCACTGTGTTTCTATCCTGGCAGTTTTATAATAAGGTACAGAATATACTTGTAATATACACTGCATTATGGTATGATTACTGCTGAATTTATGAAAGGTCTGGAGACATTTCCCCAGCTCCAGTCTTGTCAGCTAGTGATTTTCTGGTACCAGCTGTGAAGTATACTAGCTGTTAGTCAGTTAACCATAAAATGGGTATAAATGAAGACTGTATCAGGGTTTGGAAGATACATGACTAACTGGAGCAACTGTATCCCACTTTACAATTGTGTTGCATTTCTCTATGGGTTAGCATGTAGAAGATAACTTTTTATTAGTTACTAGTTATTACTTGCTGTGGAAAGTGTCTGGCGATGGGCAGGGAAGTTGATGGCTACAGAGAACTTGACCATTCAGTAGATACAATAACTTACACATTGAATGCAGGCAGTGAGCAAGCCGTATTGACCAGAACAGTGCTCAGGGAGCTACACAGCGTGATGTTCTCCCTTTATAAGGTCTAAAATTCCCTCAACACACATCCAGAAGGTAGGCTACTTCTCACTCACCCATTTATCATCTGAAAAGCAATTCAGTAATATAACACCCTAACACTGGACTGTTATTCAAGTTCATTAAGGCAGCTGGATATTAAACTGCTACCCAGGCATCAAAGCACTTTTCCCACCACAGCTCTTTTTATTTTCCTGTTTCAAGGCCGTATTCATTAAGCATCAGGGTGCCATTAAAGCTTGAGTCCCTAATGTTTTCAAACTCATTTCCCTTTATTAACTTTAAGACCATTTTTCCTGGTTCACCTTATCACTGTGTAGCCATTTCTGACACACTTACATCTCTGAATTGTACAGCACACTGTGACAACTGTATTATCAGAACTCCGTCCGCCCCCCTTGAAGGTTTAACATGCCCCCCCCACCCGCCTCTTCTGTCGAGAACAGCTGATGTATAAGAATGTTTTTCCTGCTTTTTCCTGCAACTAAGTTGTATCTTGCTAGTTTTGTACCATTGCAATTGTTTTATTCTTCTGAGAATTTGTGCCTTTGCAATGGCTTCAAAATAATACCCAAACTCTCTTCCGTTACATGCTGTGCTTTAATGTTCTTCAGATACTGGGTCAGGTGAATAACTTAAAGACTGGGACTTCATTTTAATTATGGTACTTTTATCCTTAGAGAAGCTTTAAAGAATAAAATCAACAAACAAAAACTGTGATAAAGATAGGATAGTGGCACCGTAATTCAAATCTAATCCCAGACAAGAGTTCAATATTTTCTCTGAAAGGGACACAGGGAGTTCTGTGACACTGAATAAGAACCCACTGATAGAATTATCAGAAGTCTAAAGGTTCAGCCACATGGCCTCCCTTCCTGTGCCCCATCTCTGGGAAGTCCCTGAACCCCTCTATAACTGATAGGAGCCCCAGCCCGCTGAGCTGACATGCCCCCATTGCCCCCAGTCTCTTTTATGCAGACCTCTAAAGTAGATCAGAATCATGCACACACACAAAAAAAATCTCTTTAGCAGTCATCTTACATCAGTCTTGAAAAGAAAAACAATTCTTGAATGCCTGTTAGATACAGCTGCTTGGAGCCCTAGTTCTAGATAACGAGCTTGGCCCTTGATTGTAAAGAAGCCGTTAATTACAGTGTGAGGTTAAGGACCCCAATTATTTCAGCACCATCAGCCATTTAATTGGTCACCATACATTATTATGTTTTACAAGCCTCAGTTAAACACATATTCTAATAGCTTCACATTCTGAGCTAACTGGTGTAATAAGTCACTAGTTAACTATATATACACAGTAGTCCAATGCAATATATACAGGGTGATTAGAAAGAAAGTTTACCACATCAACACACCATATCATTGATACGGTAAACTTACTTTCTAATCACCATGTATATATAGCCATAGGAAGGAAATGCAATTGTTCCTATATACGGTATAGTAACGTATAGGGCCACATAGCTGGCAACCCCTATAACTAGACTTGGTACAGAACTACAAACAGGTCTAATGGTAAAGGGTGTAAAGTTGTTCTGTATGATTTATTCATGATCTTTCATATATATACATATATATACTGTATATATATATGGTAAGGTAACTGTGTCCTCGTTAGGGCAATTTCTTTCATCGGTGTAAACTGGGAGCTTCCACAGCACAGGGGTTGAATACTTATGCAAGCAAGATATTTCAGTTTTTTATTTTTCTTAAAAATATTTCCCAACATAAAACCAATGTCACCTTACAATAATTGATTTTGAGTTTCAGTGTTTTAAAATAAAATATCAAACAGAACGAAATTTCAATGTACCATTTGTAATTCTGAATACTTTTGCAAGGCACTGTATATATATATATATATATATATATATATATATATATATATATATATATATATATATATATACAGTACTGTGCAAAAGTTTTAGGTAGGTGTGAAAAAATGCTGTAAAGTAAGAATGCTTTCAAAAATAGACATGTTAATAGATTATATTTAT
Source organism: Acipenser oxyrinchus oxyrinchus (assembly GCA_030684275.1). Taxonomy (NCBI): domain Eukaryota; kingdom Metazoa; phylum Chordata; class Actinopteri; order Acipenseriformes; family Acipenseridae; genus Acipenser; species Acipenser oxyrinchus. Next base: position 17,929,228 of record CM060257.1, on the reverse strand, counting down.
CAATTAACTAAATGCAAAGTGAGTGAACAGAAGAAAAATCTAAATCAAATCCATATTTGGTGTGACCACCCTTTGCCTTCAAAACAGCATCAATTCTTCTAGGTACACTTGCACAAAGTCAGGGATTTTGTAGGCATATAGTCAGGTGTATGATTAAACAATTATACCAAACAGGTGCTAATGATCATCAATTCAATATGTAGGTTGAAACACAATCATTAACTGAAACAGAAACAGCTGTGTAGGAGGAATAAAACTGGGTGAGGAACAGCCAAACTCAGCTAACAAGGTGAGGTTGCTGAAGACAGTTTACTGTCAAAAGTCATACACCATGGCAAGACTGAGCACAGCAACAAGACACAAGGTAGTTATACTGCATCAGCAAGGTTTCTCCCAGGCAGAAATTTCAAGGCAGACAGGGGTTTCCAGATGTGTTGTCCAAGCTCTTTTGAAGAAGCACAAAGAAACGGGCAACGTTGAGGACCATAGACGCAGTGGTCGGCCAAGGAAACTTACTGCAGCAGATGAAAGACACATCATGCTTACTTCCCTCGCAATCGGAAGATGTCCAGCAGTGCCATCAGCTCAGAACTGGCAGAAAACAGTGGGACCCTGGTACACCCATCTACTGTCCGGAGAAGTCTGGTCAGAAGTGGGCTTCATGGAAGACTTGCGGCCAAAAAGCCATACCTCCGGCGTGGAAACAAGGCCAAGCGACTCAACTATGCACGAAAACACAGGAACTGGGGTGCAGAAAAATGGCAGCAGGTGCTCTGGACTGATGAGTCAAAATTTGAAATATTTGGCTGTAGCAGAAGGCAGTTTGTTGCGAAGGGCTGGAGGCGTACACGAATGAGTGTCTGCAGGCAACAGTGAAGCATGGTGGAGGTTCCTTGCAAGTTTGGGGCTGCATTTCTGCAAATGGAGTTGGGGATTTGGTCAGAATTAATGGTCTCCTCAATGCTGAGAAGTACAGGCAGATACTTATCCATCATGCAATGCCATCAGGGAGGCATCTGATTGGCCCCAAATTTATTCTGCAGCATGACAACGACCCCAAACATACAGCGAAAGTCATTAAGAACTATCTTCAGCGTAAAGAAGAACAAGGAGTCCTGGAAGTGATGGTATGGCCCCCACAGAGCCCTGATCTCAACATCATCGAGTCTGTCTGGGATTACATGAAGAGAGAGAAGCAACTGAGGCTGCCTAAATCCACAGAAGAACTGTGCATAGTTCTCCAAGTAGTTTGGGTCAACCTACCTGCCGAGTTCCTTCAAAAACTGTGTGCAAGTGTACCTAGAAGAATTGATGCTTGATGCTGTTTTAAAGGCAAAGGGTGGTCACACCAAATATGGATTTGATTTAGATTTTTCTTCTGTTCACTCACTTTGCATTTAGTTAATTGATAAATATAATCTATTAACATGTCTATTTTTGAAAGCATTCTTACTTTACAGCATTTTTCACACCTGCCTAAAACTTTTGCACAGTACTGTATATATATATATATATATATATATATATATATATATATATATATATATATATATATATATATATATATATATATATATATATATATATATATATATATATATATATATATATATATATATATATATATATATACATACAGTTATGGATCAATCAAATATATACAATGGTGGTGTCCAAAAGTATGACACAAGGCCTGTATATATTTCTTATAACTTGTAACAATAATTTATTACAGCCCCTAGATTAATTGGTGGAACAGAAACACGCTTTTTGGCGCAAATCTTATGGGAAATATTTTTCCAGTCTTCTAAACATGTATGTTTCCATGTTGTTGTATTTATCATGTTGCTGTTTTTTCCTATGTTGAATTAACCTGTGTGTTTCATATTTCTACTATTACTAAAGACTTTGTGTACAATTTTATTATTGGTTTTAGTCGTTAATTATAATTGTTCACATGCGTTCATATTTTTATTTTGAACTTTGTTTTTCTGTGTTTTAATAAATAAACTCCTTGTTATTGCACACAACTTTATTAACAACTATGTTTAGCCTTTTGTAAACCTAGCTGCTGTCAATAAATTTAACCCTTGAAAGGTGCTTGAACCGCACTTTGGTCTCCTTGACTTTCATTCAGTTGAAAGGGGCTCAGTGCAAATAGTGACTTGGTGTTACATGTCTAATTTAGGTTTTCCTGGGCTTTGTAATGTTAAAGAAATTGATACCATACATTGCATAAAGTCCATACCTACAAGATGGCACGTGGTCCAGTATTCATCTCTAGATGATCAGGAGCTAGAGGAAATACAAGCAAGCTTGCCCATGCATCTCTAATAGAAAGGGTCTTTGGTTTAATCCAGGCTGTCACATGTTCAAGCAGAAATCCATGAATAGAGGCTTCTAGGCTTTAAAAGCATTCCTGAGAGGTTCAGCTTTCCAAAGCATTGTGATGTGAGAGGTGGAATGCTCTTCAAAGGAAGCAGCGTCTTGCTGTTATGGAAATGGAGGCTGTTCTAAAGCTTTCAGTATGCCATTATGATCTAAACAAAGGGTTTAGATCACTAAAACAAACCACACCATGTCAGAAAACAAATGAAGGCTGCAAAATCTAGAAAAAAAGAGTAAGAGAAGGGTATTGATTGAATTAGGAGTAGGCTACAGCCTATTAAACCAAATGGGGGATCTCTCCCAATTAAAAAGCTGACTGAATAAAGCTTTGGGTTGAGTTCTAGTTCCTCTGAGCACTCCAGGCTTGCTCTCTCAAGTACAGTAACAGCCCTTACCATGTAAACTATGAGATGGTGGGTTTACTGGTATCCCCAGTAAGGTTACCAACTGTCATGGTTTTCCCTGGGTCATCCCAGTTTTGAGGCAGGTGTCTCTTGATGTGTTGGATGTTGTTCGGAGAAGGAAACACTAATCTCTTCAAGCAAGAACAAGAAGTAGCAGTGGAGAGTAGGCCATTGTCGTTATAGAGCTGATTTATGGAATTTGCTGCACCACACTGTCAAAAACTCAGGAGGTCTCTTTCTCAGATTTTGGTATTTTGTAAGCTGCTGTGTTTTGAATTGGCTCCTGTAATAGGGTACATTTTTGTTTTAGTGAACATCCAATTCAGGAGTTTAATTAATTGTAGCTAACTAAATAGTTCCCTACATTTTCTCCATTCATTATAGAGGTCTCATATGTGCAGTTAGCAAACGTGTATTTTCGCTGTAATACATTATATATGGTACTATACTAGGGTAAGGAAATCTCTGTTTGCAAGCCATGATTTTAGATGTTCTTGCACTTCCTGGGTCATTTCACCTGGATGGTGAAATTATCCAGCCACTTCACTGGCTTCCTTTCTGTCTATAGTAACACATGTCTGCTTTACAACGAAAATACATTTTAGTTATAACATGTGTTTCTTTAAAAACTGCACACTTGAGACCTATGAAGTGCAAAGGGTAAGATTTATTTAAGTATTTTGTTGCCTGCAATTACTTTAAAAAAGCATGGGCTGGGATATATAGTCAAGGTTAGGTTATATGCAAGCATTGATATTACTTTTATAACCAGGAATATGAAGACAAGCATTGTTTCAAATGATTATTGTTGAAGTTTTTAGTCCTTTAATTATGGATCATAAATGAATCTGTGCATACACCGTCAGTAGAAAAAAGTACACAAGAAATCTTGCAAAACACACGCGCATACCTTAAAAAACAAGCAAAATGCCTTGTCTACTACACTGCAAGTTTTAGCCAATTAGCTTGATCGGGGACTTGACAAGCCATTAATGAATCTGCCTGTCACTACCATTGAAGGTATTACAAAGCAATCCACTAACACGGCCTCTGACATGATTTGCTGTCATGCAGTACATGCTCCCACTACTTCCAAGAGGGGACTTTCTTTGTTCAGAAGGGGGAAAGTGGATAAATTCAAGTGTAAAAGAGTTTTAAAAATGAAAACAAAGACAACCAGAAAGGCCTTTCATCCCACTGTTACCGCCATCTTCTCAAAAGCAGGGGTGATTTTCACATTGCAAATACTGAAATCCACTGGACTACAATTCAACAGTGTTAAGTTGCCTCTCTCTTAAAACTCAAATGAGTCCTTTGAAAAGAATCTGACTTTAAGTTTTAAGATCTCCAGTTATCCTCATGAGATTACGATTCATACCCCAATTACGACTTGAGAAAATTGTCTCCCTTTAGTCCATTCTACTGGGCAAGTGTGACAGAAAGACAATGATTCTTGGTGGTAAATCTCCCTCCCGACCTGTGAGGGCGCTAAGTAATGGGAACAGAGTACCCTGGACTGCTTGGCCCAACACTTCGTTCCTAGGGTTAAAAGGAAGTCGGTCATGTAGAAAAGGGGCGGAGCTTCGGTACACTAACTTATCGACCCGGAAGGGAAATGATGGAGGAGCGGCTGCAATCGTTTACCAAGGGGTCATGAGTGACGGTATAAGTAGGGGTTGAAGCGACGTAATCTGTTCCTTCATTTTGGTTGATGGAAAATAACCTGGAAGGACCTGTGTTTTGTGTATCCGTATCATGAGTGTTTGTTTGCTTTGTCTAATTGTTTCTTGTTATCATTAGACAGCTAACCCATTCCGGAGCTGTCGCCAGAGGCCAGCACAAACCCGGAACAGCACTGCACTTGTATCACAAATAAGTGTATTTGCATCACGAGCACTAATTCACTCACTAACGGACTTGTGTATGTGTTTTGTGTTTCGTGTGGGTGTATAAAGAACGGGACTATTATTTCAGGACAAACCCAGGGATTACAAATTAAGTAATACATGCCGCTGTATTACTTAACATCATTTATTGTTTACTGTTTGTTTTGCCATCAGGCACTGGACATAAAAATATCATTAAACAAACTTTGCACCTGGATTATAATTGTCTGTCTGTTCACTGATCACCTGCACCTGCACACTATTAGCCACTTTGCCACAGGAAGTCACTTTTTTACCCCCACTTGCATTGAAAAAGATGATATTCTCATGATGGAACAAATCCATTGGCCCAATGGCACAATGTCACCAAATCTGAGCCATTTTGTGGATTTCCACCTTTTGGCATTTGAAGCCCAATCTCAACCCTGTCTTATCTTAAGTTTTATGAAAAATAGCAAATAGCAGTTAATTGGGCTATGTAACTCCCCGCCACCTTATCCCACCCCTATAGATTGCCACTACTGTAGATATGTGAACAGCCTGACAGCTTCTCCACTTTGTGTTTAATTCCAGAGTGGGCTATTTGCAACAAAAATAATATGCCACACTGTATGTAACGTTTGTCTTTCTGACACTAATTTTTAACAGGCCATCTAAGTAGGTCTGTAATCTCCTTTCTGTGGAGTTCACAACTTGGCAGCTCCCAGCGGGAGTAAGCGGGATTTGTAGATCAGGAGGCAAACAGGCCTTGTAGAGCTTGGCACAGTGAGAGCATGGAGCCATTGCTAATCTCTTCAGGCATGAGAAGGCTTATATTAAACAAGAAATATACCAGGATAAATCACTTAGATATTATCAGTATTCAAAAATATATTAGAAATATAAACTATAAAAATAAACTCTGCACATACTTTTGCAGTTAAAACCATTAACTAAAGTAAGGTGAAAGTATGAGAAACTAAGTAAAGTAGGCAAACATGTTGGCTAGTGCATTCTTTTGTGTTCTTGTTCTTTTTTATAGTTTCAACTTAGAATTCGGATTGTTTTGAAGTTATGGAAAATACTATTGTTATAAACACAGTTAACAAATGTTGCATCTGTTGCCTTAATTAGTGTTGTGATGATAAGCACTGCATAAGGCCTTAGTCGCTTGTTCTACATACGAAATGCTGTAAGAAGTACAGATTTCTGTCTCTCCCAGAACCAAGAACTGAATGCACTGGTCTTAGGTGGAGCCATTTCTGTGGAATGCATTGTCCTCTGATATTTGTCTCCAACCCTAATAGATTTAAATGGAATTCGTTTTGCTATTACACTACGCTTAGATTGAAATGTCTTCAATATAATTTCTGTAAACTGATGCTTCTTTGTAATGTGTTTAGTTATGTAGGTTGTAACTTGACTCTATATGCACCGGGACCTGAATGAAAATTCTACTTTCTGGACTCCAGAGCTGCATCCTGATGTCAATGAATACATAAATCCTCGAGGCCACCCCTTCACGCATTCTCCCCGTATAGCAATTTTGAATGACACAGATAGGCAAGTTTGAATGACAAACACCATGATGAGCTTTGACTCCATGTTTATTTCTTTCACGTCTCAATATAGTCTAGACAGTTTCTGACAGGTATTTAAGTCTACAGTTCTCAACTCACAGCTCATGTTTTTGTTTCAACTGGGACCTAACTATTTATTTGAATTGCACACTGCATTTCCGTGCACATCAAACAGTACTTTAGATAGACTGTGGTAATTAAGTAGTGTGCATCATTTGGACTGCAAATGAGTATGGGACGTAAGTTGAGTATTTTTCAATGGCCGATATTCATGTTGTACACTTACTAAACATTACTAAACATTTTTAATACCAATGATAAGAACAAGATGAATGCTTAGGAGAAACTTGTGCTCAATACTAAACATAGCAATAGGAAGGAGACCAGGGGTAGTTTACTATTATTACTATATGTCTATTTTTAAAACAATGACCGCAATCTGATCATTACAACAGACATATTATTACAAGGTATTCTATCGGAATTCATGTTACCTGAATTTTATTTCATGTCCTTGTTATATAATGTCCCAATTTGGAACAATTTCACAGTTTGGTTTATATGGTGTTGAATTAGTCTTTGGGTCAAAGGTCACTGTCTGGAACTGTAGCTTTGCATGTCATTACAGTGAAAGACATTGACTGGGGTTAACAGCTTGACGCAACTAGAAACAAATGGTAAATAACAGGTTTTCATCAATATACTGGGGTAAACTTTGATAAAACTTTAAGGCAATTAATTTAATAACAAATTGAATTTTGAGAGATTTTTGCTCCATGGGTATGTAACAGTATTCCATTATAACAGCCCAGCTTTGTGTGGAGGGAGACTTTAGATGAATACCAATCCTGGTTATTGCAACGCGAAATATGACTACAGCTTGTTAAATAACATAAATCCCACAGCTGGGGAGATGGGCACTATACTTTGTAAAATGACTCTAAGGCTGAATTGGAGTGTAAACAGAGATTGATTTTAAAGATATGCTTTTCTATATAGAGGCATTCAATGTTTGCAATTCATGAGAAAGCAAAGGAAAAAACAAAACAAAACTGGGTTTGCCTCTGCTCCCACGCATTATGAGATAATGTGTGCAAACCATTTTAGAATACATAGTTCAAATCCTCAATCATAAAGCCTTACAGAAAAGTTTTAAAAATATCATTAGGATTACACTAATAGGAACCCAAGCAGATCTATTAGCAGAGCACAACACAATGGGTTTGGAACAAATACTGCACCTGATACAGTGCCATACCTGTACAGATATAGGACCCTAGTACTGTGTATTGGTTCACACCATTCATTGTGATAGCATTGGTATGTTCAAATCTGAAAATATAAATATTATGGTATCATTTTACCAATGGTTCATACTACTGTAGTGGCCTTCTGTAAATCCATTGCAGTACCACTGTAAATCATAATGTGCCTGGGTAGTTCTCAACAACAGTCAAAACTTACTTTAAAAATCATTCTCTAAATACAGAAACACCCCTTAGCTCTGAGAACTGGGGTCCACAATTTAATATTTTTGTTTTATATTAGTTATTATGGCTCACTTGTGTATTCCTGTTATGTGTTGTCATTTTGACACTGGGGAGTCTTGGGGTTGCCGCAGCTATCCAGACCTTTCGGTCAGTTAAGTTCCAGGGCTTTGACCTGTAAACAATAGTTTTGACACAAAAACCATGGTGGCCGTGATAGTGTTCCTCTTTTTGCCTTTCAGGTCTTCTCAAAGAATGCATTGCCTGCAGGTTCTCTGCATATTGCTACAACGTTTTCCTCAGGCAGATGATTCTGGTTACATGGACGAGTCCCGCTGGTGCACACCATAATGACTGTTTAGGAGCTTACACCATGCGCTCCTCAGTATATCTGCTGAGGCAGACTGGTAAGAGCGGTACCGGATTCTTTAGATTTTTGTAGCCCCCTGACAGGCGCTTCAAAATAAAATTTATCCATGATGCACGTTACAGATTCATCCAACACCAGGAACATCCACTCCTCCAGGAGCACATAAACCTAAAGATGAACTTCAATCACAACTTTACCCCAGACCATGAACTTAACTCTAACCTTAGAATCACTGTCAGATTTCAAAATTGCTATTTAGTAGGAGGATTTAAATGTTATTAAATGTTATTTCTCAACGCAATAGATTCTGTTCAAAGTGCGGATATCATCTCAGGATCTGTAGGCACCAATCTGCATGTGTTAGTACAAAAATAATAATTTTAACAATAACTATTATTATTATTATTATTAGTAGTAGTAATAGTAGTAGTGGTAGTAGTAGCAAGCCTTTTAAAATGATATTTACAGTAGGTAATAAAATATAGTAGGTAGGTAAGCAATATTAGTATGATAATAATGTAGCATTTTTTGTTAGCAGATTTAATAAACAGTGCCCCTTTAGGGCATATCTTAATTTACACTCGTCCAGAAAAAATGTGCAGGGCTTTTAATGGTGTGTTAAAATATATACTGTATATATATATATAATTTTTGAATTTTAGTCCACTTTCAAGTGTTCTGTTAATATAATACTTGTTAGCACCACTCATCTTTAACCCTGAGGATTGATCTTTTTGTAATTCCATATACACGTAGCTTTGAAAAAATGCAATGCTATCGACTGAGAAGATTGTTGCTTGCATAATCCATGCTTGGCTGACTAAACTTGAGATTCAAACACAGTTTACAAATGTTACCATTCGACAAATAAAATACGGGGAAAAACATCATTTAAAATGTATTTTTCTTTAATATAGGTGCTGAAAATCACTAGGGAAAAATTAGTGTTCAAGCAATTGTGATAATTCTTTCATCTTTCAGTTCAACAAAGTACAAGTGAAACGTTAGTACAAGTTTATATGTACATGTGGTAAGTATATATGTACATGTGGTAAGTATTGCTTGTTGATGCACACACTTATTATGAATGCATTTAAGATGTCTCTGAAGACAACCCCTTTAGTCTTTATTGAAATGCCATGATCCTCTGTTTTCTGGGTCCTGTCATTCAGATTTCTGTAGTGTACCTAATTTACACACTCCTGGTCCTTCTCACAACATCCTAGTTTTTGTAGAAATGGCAAATTTGTATACAAATTCCCCAAGAGACATGCTCAATCATTCCTTCTCTGGGGCTATCAATCTTTTCCAGCAAAGGGATCACTTTACTTCCATTGAATCAGATTTCCCTTTGAATCGGATGAATCTGATGTGTTTGGGCCACTCTGTTTATTTGAGGTATAGTCAGAATTAGGATGGTTGAAGATTATGTAGTTATTATTTATACTTTAAGAGAATCTTGCATTCTCAGAACAAACAGAAGAAAGGCTGTCGAAGAGGAGCACAGTTTAAACATTTATTTTAGTTTGTTTGCAGTGTCTTATATTTGTTAAAGCTTCTTTACTTGTGACTTACACCAAACAACCTGTTTCCAGCTGTTCTCATCTTCCTGTTAGGCATAACTTGAAGAAAAGTAGCACTTTAGGTAGGTACTGTAAGTCAGTGGCTGAACAATGATGTAAACCCCACAGTCTCCCAGTCATCTTCTCTTACTGGTTGGCTGCAAAGCTGTGTTGCTTGTCCAGCTACTGTATCTGATGAAATATGCTGCCGTTTGAAACTAGATCCTAAGTTAAGAGAGAAACACGCTCAAGTTTGAAACAACTCAATAATGGTGAATGCAGGGAATGTGCAAACTGTGTGTTGCTTGGAGTGGATTCATGGGCTAACATTGGGTACTGTACAGTTTGAATTGGTTGAACTGGAAATTTTGGCAGATTCCTGGAGTGAAGAAGCATTAAATAAATTGGCTCTCAAAGGTATTCACCCCCCTTGGACTTTTCCACATTTTATTGTGTTACAACATGGAATCAAAATGGATTTAATTAGGAGTTTTTGCCACTGATCAACACAAAACAAGTCCATAATGTCAAAGTGAAAAATAAAATCTACAAATTGTTCTAAATTAATTACAAATATAAAACAGAAAATAATTGATTGCATAATTATTCACCCCCTTTGCTATGACACACCTAAATAAGCTCTGGTGCAACCAATTGTCTTTAGAAGTCAAATAATTAGTTGAATGGAGTCCACCTGTGTGCAGTTAAGGTGTTTCACATGATTTCAGGTTAAATACACTTGTCTCTGGGAGGTCCCACAGTTGGTTAGTACATTTCCTAACAAAAACTACATCATGAAGACGAAGGAACATTCAAAGCAAATCCGGAATAAGATTCTTCAAAAGGCACCAATCAGGGGTAGGATATAAGAACATTTCCAAGACATTGAATAACCCCTGGAGCATAGTAAAGTCCATTATTAAGAAATGGAGAGAATATGGCACAACTGTGAATCTGTCTAGAACAGGCCGTCCTCAAAAACAGTATCCGGGCGAGAAGGGCACTAGTCAGGGAGGCCACCAAGAGGCCTATGGCAACTCTAAAGGAGTTACAGTCTTCCACGGCTGAGCTGGGAGACACTGTGCATATGGCAACAATAGCCCGGGTGCTTCACAAAACTGGCCTTTATGGGAGAGTGGCAAAAAGAAAGCCATTGTTGAAAAAAACTCACATCAAATCTCGGCTAGAGTTTGCCAGAAGGCATGAGGGAGACTGAGACCAAGTGGAAGAAGATTCTATGGTCTGATGAGACCAAAATAGAGCTTTGTGGCCTCAATGCTAAGCGCTATGTTTGGTGCAAGCCTAACACCGCACATCATGCTGAGAACACCATCCCTACCGTGAAGCATGGTGGTGGCAGCATCATGCTATGGGGATGCTTCTCTGCGTCAGGGCCTGGAAAGCCCGTGAAGATAGAGGGCAAAATGGATGCAGCAAAGTACAGAGAAATCCTGAAGGAAAACCTGCTGAAGTCTGCAAGAGACCTGGGACTTGGGAGAAGATTCATCTTCCAGCAGGACAATGACCCCAAACATACAGCCAAAGCCACACTGGAGTGGCTTAAAAACAAAAAGGTCAATGTCCTGGAGTAGCCCAGTCAAAGCCCGGACCTCAATCTAATTGAGAATATGCAGAAAGTTGAAAATTGCTGTTCACCAAAGGTCCCCATCCAACTTGACGGAGCTTGAGCAATTTTGCAAAGAAGAATGGGCAAAAATTGCAGTGTCCAGATGTGCAAAGGTGGTAGAGACTTATCCAAATAGACTCATGGCTGTAATTGCTGCCAAAGGTACCTCTACCAAATATTACCTCAAGGGGGTGAATACTTATGCAATCAATTATTTTCTGTTTTGTATTTGTAATTAATTTAGATTTTGTAGATTTTATTAAATCCATTTTGATTCCATGTTGTAACACAATAAAATGAGGAAAAGTCCAAGGGGGGTGAATACCTTTGAGAGCCACTGTAAATGGCAGGCAATGTAACATATCCAAAGTGTGAAGACACAGTGTGAGGCACAGCCTGGCCTGTGACAATTCTAAATGACTGATATTTATTATTATTATTATTATTACTATTATTATTATTATTATTATTATTATTATTATTATTATTTATTTATTTCTTAGCAGATGCCCTTATGCAGGGCGACTTACAGTTGTTACAAAGTGTCACATTACACAATATCACCTTACAGATAAGGGCAAAATAAAGAACAGAGTAAATAATTACATTTAAGAGTGAATTCAACGAAGAAATATTAAACTTATAGTAACATATTTGCTTGTAAGAGTAAAGTCCATTAAGAACATGTAGTAAGTATGAGAAATGGATAAGAACGATTTCAAATAAGAGCAATTACAAAAAATGTGGATACAGATACCTTTAAGAGTAAACTCAACTATACAAGATACAGAAAATAGTTATAATTAAGAGCAGTAGTAGAATACAGCAAAATATGGGGCAGTTCAGTGTAAGTACAAGCTGATGCAAGTACTGGTACAATTAGGTGCAGTCTAGTCCGGTATAGTCGAGAGTTTTTCTTAAATCGGCTCTATTGAGTTTTTAATTGTTATGGATGATATATTTAATTAAGAACATCAAAACAAACTCAAAGGCACGTGTCTGAATACTCGGCACACCCCTAATCTATAGGATATTTCTATAATAGTCTTACCGGTTTGCAACATATGAGCTCACAAGCATGATTGTTCTTAACTTTAGTTTAAGCCCTTAATGAAGCTCAGAGAGAATTAAGCTGCTGTCGGGCTTTCTGAAAAAGTTGTGTTTCAGAGATAAAAGGCAAGTGCAATATCAGAGGACAAAACCATTGCACTAGTCAGCCCTCCTCAGTAAGCTCTCCTATACAGGAGTTGGGTGTTGGGAGATTTGAAGGCGCTTTGGTAACAGCCCTTGATGGCCTACTCACTCTATGAATGGCCCTGGTAATTAACACAGCAATGAGAAACAGTCTGGTTAATTTCCATTTGAAATCAACTGAATGGATCTTATTTAAAAACACAGATGAGTGAAGGGGGTACATTTCATTCATATTTATAGCCCTGACACCTAACAAAAAAAACTGGCTGTTTATTTTTAAATACGGGAGATGTACCAAAAAAAAAGAGAGATAAGAGATTTTGAATAATTAAAAATGAAAAAAGCTTATTGTTAACATTTTGAAAGATTTTTAGAATAAGAATATTTCTTGAGGTTTGCATAAAAAAATAATGTTTCTTGCATTCAACAACGATTACTACTTTAATTCAATTCAATTCAAACCTTTATTTAACCAGGTAAAGACACTGAGAACAAGTTCTCATTTAAAATGCCGACCTGGCCAAGAGACAACAATACTTAGACAGTTAGAGACATTACAACAATATGAAATCAATAAAAAAATTTTAAAAAAAAAACCTTAATAAAATCAGCGTCTGCTCTGACAAGCACATGAAACAGGGAAAAGAGCTTCAAGTCTAGAAAAGAAAGCACCCTCTGAGATAAAACCAGGGAGTTTAAGCCTTGATTGTAACTCATTCCAATCATGAGCAGCTGCATATTGGAATGAGTTATGCCCAACAGCAGTAAAAACATGAGGGACAATTAAACTAATCAAATTGCTGAATCGAATGTTGTAATAGGAGACCGATATAGTCACTTAAAGCATATTACCTGCTAAAACGATATTATTTTCATTTTATTTATCCAAGCTTGCTTCTATTTGAGTCCTGTTTGTACAGGGGCGCAACCAGGGGGGGCTCGAGCACCCCCCTTAGCCATAGACTACAATTGTGTTTATGTTTTGTATTATTACCGACTACAAATTCATGATACAGTCGTGCAAACATCGCTTCCGTTCCACCCAATGAAACCATTTACACAGCTGACCAAGTGCGACCAATGAAAACCACACATAATAAAGGCTAGCTGACAAAATGCAACAAATTAAAACTATGTATGTAGGTGATACCAACTTTTCCAATTTAGAAAAATACACGGTTCGCTTCTAGTTGAAATTAAATATGACGAAAAATAAAATAGCACTAACATGAATAGCCTTATTAGAAAGTTAAACATTTGATTTGGCGGTTGAATTTTCATTTGAGCTCAAAACTATGGTTACTGCTGAGTACATCATTACTGCATAAAAAAAAAAAAGTTAAAAATATTGATCGAGTCAAAAGTGGGGCTAAACAACTGAATGTTGTTTGTGATTTAAAAGTTGGCAAATGCGGATCACTTGTGAGAGGATGGATAAAAGCGTTTTGTCCCAACATCCATGTGAACAAGAAAAATAAGCAGAAAAGTAACTGAAAGTACCCCGTTGTACACTGCCTGACTGACTAACAAGTGAGTCACAGGTTTTATTTATTTGTATTTATTATAATAGGCAGTGCTTAATTTGTAAAGAAAGAGGTGCCGGGGCACATGCAATGACAATAATACTGTCCTTAAGAACCGCACATTCAAAATCACAACACGTTTATTTGAAAGAGTATTGTACGTACTAGTGTTATATGTTTACATTCACGTATTCTACATCCTATACAGAGTAGTAGTACGTGCAGAGAAATTAATTAAAGGCAACCGCAGGACAAATAATAAATAAATAAAAAAGCCTGTATACATGTTTTGTTACGGTTTTGCATTTAAATGGTTTAAAAAATAAACAAATTAACAGGTATTCAGAGGACTCCAGAAGGACGACATTGATTTAAAAAAATAATAATATGCACCCCAACACGAACATTGGTTTGACCCACGGTCTGCACTATTATCAGCGATGTGTATGCATCAGAAGCCACTGGTAGATTACAAAAAAGATTAATTAGGCTAGGTAGCTGTTATCTTAGTATGTTTTTATTCTCTTAATTAAATTATATTCATTCAAAAAAGAGAGAGAACCAGATTGTTATTATATTTTTTATTGTTTTGATTTAATATAATATAGCAGGCTAATGTTCCTATCAAAGTAGGCTGCACTATATTTTTGTCATTAAAAAGTTGTTGTTGTTCTTTGTTGAAATGAATGTTCATCTTTCATGTTTTATTAGTACTGCTCATTTAATCAAACCAAGTAGTGTAATAAGTTGCTTGTATCGTTCATGATGTTTTTCAAATCAAGTTATTTGTGTATTAAAAAAAACGACAATGGAGTTGCAGCTAGTGTCATCTTACTTAAAGGCACTCAAGCTGAAATCGTAAAGTAATTTAAAGTAGGCTACAAATGTGGCAGCGGACTGTCTCTCTTTAGCGCGCACGCAAGAACTTGCAGACTTGATGCAACTGTGTTGAGAATTTAAAAAGAAAGCATTTTATGAGATTTAACTAGATATACCGGGAATATGACTCTGCACGCCCAGAAGTAATAATAGGTAACGTTACTGTTACTTGTAGTGTATGCAATCTGTTACTTTTACCCTACTGTAAACAGTTATTGCCCGTTCTCATCTAGCAAGACTGCATCATTGAAAAGCTTATATTAAGTTTACACTATGATGTTCTGTATTATTAGCCATCTATTTCTACATTTTTCTGGATGTATTGCGGCCCTGTTTATAATACCTCATACGAGTGTGTGGTGTATTTTCTGGACCTCTGCAACTTGGCAGGTAACCTGAGCCCCCCCCCCCCAAGGAAACTCCTGGTTGTGCCCCTGTGTTTGTACCCATTTGTGCAGCTCAGTGGGACTGAAGCACAAAGATGTCAGGTGACCTGCCTCAAATATTTTCACTTTGAGCAGCAATGGCCATGCTAATATTTACACCTAATGTCCTGGCTCCCAGTCTTTAGTAACCAATAGACAGAATAGACCACTGGGCTTAAACATATATGGAAATTTAAGATGCAGTGTCCCACATTGATATTTAATTTTACTCTGAAATATTGTTTGCCACACTTCCATACTAAATATAATAATCATGGTATGGCATTCTGTATGAAATGTCTGTTATTTAATTCTCACTGCTGTTCCTCATTAGTTCACAGGCATAAGAAAAAGAAAAAAAAACCCTTCTTAGTAATGACTGATAACGGCCTGCAAGTGATTACATGAATAATTACAGACTAATTAAAATGCACAGTCGCCACCTAAGCCCATGCTGCAAAAAAAAAAAAAAAAAAAAATGATGAATGGGTTGCTTATGTTTTTAGTTTTTTTGGCAGCCTGGATTTCTTTCACTGGAAGTCTGCTGCTTGAGACTCCACATCACAATGCACCCCATTTAACCCTTGCCAGTCCAGGTGCGTTAAGTACCCCTAGAAACTGTTTGACGCATCACCTTTAGGTACTGCAACCGCATTAGAGCACTTTAAGATTTCTCTAGTATAATTTCATGTGTGGTTGTGTAGCTGGCTGAACAATGGCATGGCATTTCTAAATATAATAGTTTATTTTTCAATCTAAATATTGTTCCCATTTATTGCAAAGCATTGAACTTGCAACGTTCTTAGTTAAAAGTCAATTATAATTGGATTGGTTAAAAAGTGTTTTTTTTTTTTTTACATTTTTATTATATCTATATTATTAAAACAAATTTGCAAAAAGTAAATCTCAGAGCAAGAAATAGGATTTGATCATAAATGCAGACTCAGATTTGATTATTTGATTATAATTATAGTGAACTGCTGCATCCTTTCAAAGTCCCCTGAAATGTGTAATATTAAAATATTAGCTAAAACCATTCAGTGTGTGTATTTAGTGTTTTTAGTTCGTGGAACTGTGTTCTGTTTGTTTTTGCATAGTGCAATACAATTATAAAGGCACTTTGTTAAAACAGCCACATGTTTCTAAAGTAAAAAAACAAACAAGAAACCACTCAAAATAATAATTGAATTGATTCAACCATGTTGCTGCTTGACATTTTAAGAATGATTATTATTATTATTATTATTATTATTATTATTATTATTATTATTATTATTATTATTATTATTATTATTTCATTCACTTCAAAATATGGCCCCCAATTATTTTTTCACCCAAGGACATGTTCTTTCTTCTGGTGCTGGGAAATGATGAAGTGGGGATATTTCATCGCATACCCCTCCCTTCAAGCACCCAGGCATCCAGCCATATGTCAGTACTGGCAGCTAAGTGTGTCATCTGGGCAGCCATTTACTTTTATCTTTGTAACACACCCTACCGACACACACAGACACAAACCCTACACACACACACGCACACGCACAGACACACACGCACATACACACACAAACGCCAAAAAGGAGTCTTCACTGAAGAATTCCTTGATATTAAATAGATTCACTGAACATAAACTTGATAAAGGTTTGGAAGCAAAAGCAAAAAGTTTACCTACCCCTGGCTCAACATTCTCCCATGTGTATTTAATCCCTTTTTTATTTATTTATAACAAAACAGAGATCTTAAACAGCAGGAGAGGAGGGGAATAAAACCAGCACATCGTAGTATGATAAAGCAATTTTACATTCCACCCAAAGAGCTGGAAACATTTTTGCAAGGCCGCTATATAAAAAAACAGAAATAAAAAAAAAACACTATTTTGTCGTGTGTGGTCTCACAAGCAGTTTATTTTCTTTATTTCTCTGTTTATTTAGATGTGTTTATTTACTGGCTAAGCAGATGCTCCCTGCATCTGTTGCGGTGGCTTTTAGCATATGAGCCTCTATTTGAATCGGTGAGGCACTAGGCCCTGCACCCTGGGGCTTGAGTTTGAAACTCCCTGGGATGTCATGCAAATGTTTGGGTATTTCTCGAATTTCACAGAGCGGTCCTCCTGCATTTCTCCCATCTGCTGAGGGTTTTAAGGAATGTTAGGGTGTGAAAAAACAAAACAAAACACATTTAAGAAATAATCCAATTTCCTCCTAGTCTTTCTTAAACCAAAGTTAGATCCATATCAAAAGAATCCTTACAGGTTTTAATTAAGTGCTTTGGAATTTTTGCATAGTCACAAACAGGTGGGGTTTTCTCCATTACCACCCACAAAGTGCCTATGATATGTAGATTTAAAACAATAATGGTTTTTTAAATTAACCTTTTCTTCCCCCTGAATCTCCATCAAGATGAAGTTGCCCACATTGGTGTAGTTTACTTATAGAATAGCAATTAATGTAATTAATTTAAGACCTGTAGTGTTAGTATTAAGGCACTATAAAATTCAATAACTATCTATTTGACAAGTTTATCAATTGAAGGGTCTCTTTTATAAGGTGATACACACCCATTAATCTCTGAAAATATTTTTATGTCCAAAAAACTGTAAAACAGTAAAATAAAATTGAAAATGTCTGAAATCAAACTGGTTCATCATAACATTAAACAAATTCAACCATAAGCTACACAGAGTAGTACTGCTAAAAATAAACTCAAGTATACACTTATCACTTTCTTTATATGCTACAACATAATAAAGCCATTGAAAAAAAGGTTTCTGGTTTAAACATGTTTCTATTTGTGTTGTGTTAGTCTCCTTTCAGTCCTGCTGAAATATAATTTGAACAAAGAGCCATTTAAATGTTAGGTTACTGTAGAAGTAGTAGCTAATTGCAAGCATGGTTACTCGTCACAATTGCCATGCCCTGTCCTTCTGGCCTGACCTCTCCAGATTCCATTCTAATCTTCCTATCAGTCACAGGTCCTAGCACCGCTCCTTCCTCTGATTCCAGTGCTCTATCTCCCCTCTCCATCTTGTTCTCTGTGTTCCTCTGTTTTCAGCCTGCCCTTTTGGTCATTTCTCTGTGACAAGCCCCATCCATCACTGTGTCTGTTTTACTTCTAAGGTGTCTGGCCTATTTCCGTATGTCTCGCTGTTCAACCATCCACATTTCTTTGGTCTCCGCTGATTAAAATATCTCCTTCTGCAATTCGATGAGCTGTTTGTAGTTCTTTTCTGCTGCGGACAGTAGAAAACATCCGTAGGAAGTTTTGAATTACTGTAGCTTTATTTATTTTATTTTAATAAATGACCAGGCTCACTAAGCTATTGCTCTTTCTAAATGTTTCGCCCTTGTATACCATAGCGTAATAAAGTAGTATAGCGAAGTATGGCAAAGCACACAGGGATTGAAATAAGACTCCTATCGCATAGCAGTTTTACCCATACCAGGTTTTAATACAAGCTTGATTAGCCACAGTGTGTATGTAACAAACTCAGGTGTGTCTCATTAAACTCATAGTAAAACCAGGGATGGATTAAACTGCTATGCAATGGGAGTCTTATTTCCTTCGCTGGCACATCATGGTAATGCATTATAAGTACCATAGTAATCTATGGTAAATATATAGCACCGGTATAAGCATGTAAGAACAATTTAGATGCACTTGAATTAACATTTAGATTGATTTTTGTGCCTACCTTAGCAATTTAACAATGGGTTTATCTTAAAGAAATGTAATTCCTCTTTCCCTCAGTGTTCATGTATTTTAAACTGACCCTTTTTCTCATATTCTTAAATTCCTAAAGCTGTCCTTTGAAGATTATTTTACAGGGTCTAAAATTGCTGCAGGCATTCTGTAATATCCTGAAATTCATATCCCCAGCAGCCCCACCAGAGGCAACTTTAAAATTGTTGCTTTTGTATTATGTGTATACTGTTATTTAAATGGTCTGATTGTGGCAGTTGTATGTGTCACATGCTATACAAATGTATTGTGGTTTGTTCTTTTTTTCTGCTATGTACTGTATGTACAGTGCTTTGCGATACTTTTGTATAAAAAGCGCTATATAAATGCAATAAATAAATACAAATAGATAAACTGGGCTCCTGACATTTTACTATTCATAGCCAGAATGCCTCT
This sequence comes from Acipenser oxyrinchus oxyrinchus, assembly GCA_030684275.1. Lineage (NCBI taxonomy): Eukaryota > Metazoa > Chordata > Actinopteri > Acipenseriformes > Acipenseridae > Acipenser > Acipenser oxyrinchus. The sequence goes on along the minus strand of CM060257.1, from coordinate 17,909,790 downwards.
CTGATTGCCCAAAGCCTGTTTTCAGAACACAAGGGACTACACCAAAAGAATGTGTTATACAGCCATATATGTGTATTTAACAACAGTTATTATTTGCACTTATTCACGCTATAAATAAAGTTTCAGCTTAATAATGCATGTTAAATAAATGAAATGTTTATTCAGCAGATTATACATCATGTAAAATAGTGTAATCGCCATTGAGAAATGATTGAGAAAACATTAAAAGGACACCTGCATGTAAAAGTGTTACAAAAAACATGTGATAAGAACCATTTGTCACTACAGTGTTGCCCCCCTTTTTTCAGTAACGTGAAAAAAAGGATGTTTGTGTCTCCCTTGCGGCGTAAACCCTGCGGAGAGTGTCAGTCTGCTGCACCAGCACAGCCTCTCTCTGTGTACTGTTGTTTCAGGAATGGGGGAAGTGACAAGGTGTAGGACATATGGTTGCCAGTTTTCTCACAATCCTGCGATCTCACAATTCATGTGATCTCCAGTTCAAGTTCAGATGGCAAACCGCCTCCCCTCTCCAACTCCTTTTTTTCCCCTTGCCGGGACACCAGCTTATGCAGGCTGCATAAACATGGGGCTCCCATTTTAAACCTTTCTACTAGTGGTGTACTCCAGGGTTCACAAATAGAACAATGAATGCGCATGGTCCACAACCTTATGCATAGAACAGTATATAGGAGGTTGAGTGTCTTTGGGGAGTGAAAGGAAAACAGGTATCTATTGTAAAGTTTAAAACTTATAAAGAAAAAAACAAGTAGACAAGCATGTAGGCTATAGTGATTTCATGGAATTATCAGTGATACCGTAGGTTATTCAGCAATAACTTCAAACACACCCATTCGTTAATTCTAATGTAAGAGATTTAAGACAACAAATGCTTTGTGCCTTGATCAGTGTATCTATTTTAATCGGAACAGACTCCGGTGCTGAGTTTTGCTATATGCATGCATAGAACTGAGGCTTTTATGCATGCATAGTTCTGCTCCGCTCGGACAGCTGTCAAACAGGCCTGTAAACACGACTGAGCTCAGTGTCATGTAGCACTGTATCATTTGGTTTTCTATCATGGCTAAATGAATTCTAATGTAAAAAAGAAAAGGTCATTTACACCCTTGCAAATGTTCAGCTGTTTACTTTCAGGGAATTGGAGAGGGGAGGGGGGGATGTGTTGGCCCTCGCACCTCACGTGGGTTACAGTTTGGTGTTAAGGACAGCAGGAGGCGAGTTGCACTTCATTGCTCTTTAGTACATGCGGTACGTACATGTTTTGACTTGAGGGCTGAGAGGTGTGCCACGAGATCTGGTTTCAAATCTGTGGATGGATTGGAGCGCATGGTTCTGTCAGACAGCATGCTGTTTGTTTGTTTGTCTTACTTATTTATACAGGAAATAAGCCAGCTGAGACACAACAGCTGGAGCTTAGTTATACACACGTATATCACACAGTCACACAGAACTAGAATTCACAATCTTGACTTAACATGGTCTGCACACCCCTGTGTGATCTTTTATATATATATATATATATATATATATATATATATATATATATATATATATATATACAGTACTGTGCAAAAGTTTTAGGCAGGTGTGAAAAAATGCTGTAAAGTAAGAATGCTTTCAAAAATAGACATGTTAATAGATTATATTTATCAATTAACTAAATGCAAAGTGAGTGAACAGAAGAAAAATCTAAATCAAATCCATATTTGGTGTGACAACCCTTTGCCTTCAAAACAGCATCAATTCTTCTAGGTACACTTGCACAAAGTCAGGGATTTTGTAGGCATATAGTCAGGTGTATGATTAAACAATTATACCAAACAGGTGCTAATGATCATCAATTCAATATGTAGGTTGAAACACAATCATTAACTGAAACAGAAACAGCTGTGTAGGAGGAATAAAACTGGGTGAGGAACAGCCAAACTCAGCTAACAAGGTGAGGTTGCTGAAGACAGTTTACTGTCAAAAGTCATACACCATGGCAAGACTGAGCACAGCAACAAGACACAAGGTAGTTATACTGCATCAGCAAGGTCTCTCCCAGGCAGAAATTTCAAGGCAGACAGGGGTTTCCAGATGTGCTGTCCAAGCTCTTTTGAAGAAGCACAAAGAAACGGGCAACGTTGAGGACGTAGACGCAGTGGTCGGCCAAGGAAACTTACTGCAGCAGATGAAAGACACATCATGCTTACTTCCCTTCGCAATCGGATGATGTCCAGCAGTGCCATCAGCTCAGAACTGGCAGAAAACAGCGGGACCCTGGTACACCCATCTACTGTCCGGAGAAGTCTGGTCAGAAGTGGCCTTCATGGAAGACTTGCGGCCAAAAAGCCATACCTCTGACGTGGAAACAAGGCCAAGCGACTCAACTATACACGAAAACACAGGAACTGGGGTGCAGAAAAATGGCAGCAGGTGCTCTGGACTGATGAGTCAAAATTTGAAATATTTGGCTGTAGCAGAAGGCAGTTTGTTCACTGAAGGGCTGGAGAGCGTACACGAATGAGTGTCTGCAGGCAACAGTGAAGCATGGTGGAGGTTCCTTGCAAGTTTGGGGCTGCATTTCTGCAAATGGAGTTGGGAATTTGGTCAGAATTAATGGTCTCCTCAATGCTGAGAAGTACAGGCAGATACTTATCCATCATGCAATACCATCAGGGAGGCATCTGATTGGCCCCAAATTTATTCTGCAACATGACAACGACCCCAAACATACAGCTTAAAGTCATTAAGATCTATCTTCAGCGTAAAGAAGAACAAGGAGTCCTGGAAGTGATGGTATGGCCCCCACAGAGCCCTGATCTCAACATCATCGAGTCTGTCTGGGATTACATGAAGAGAGAGAAGCAACTGAGGCTGCCTAAATCCACAGAAGAACTGTGGTTAGTTCTCCAAGATGTTTGGGCCAACCTACCTGCCGAGTTCCTTCAAAAACTGTGTGCAAGTATACCTAGAAGAATTGATGCTTGATGCTGTTTTGAAGGCAAAGGGTGGTCACACCAAATATGGATCTGATTTAGATTTTTCTTCTGTTCACTCACTTTGCATTTAGTTAATTGATAAATATAATCTATTAACATGTCTATTTTTGAAAGCATTCTTACTTTACAGCATTTTTTCACACCTGCCTAAAACTTTTGCACAGTACTGTATATACTGTACCGTTCAAAAGTTTAGGGTCACTTACAAATGTCCTTGTTTTCGAAAGAAAAGCAAATTTTTTGCCCATTAAAATAACATCAAATTGATCAGAAATACAGTGTAGACATTGTTAATGTTGTAAATGACTATTGTAGCTGGAAACGACTGATTTGTAATGGAATATCTACATAGGCGTACAGAGGCCCATTATCAGCAACCATCAATCCTGTGTTCCAATGGCACGTTGTGTTTGATAATCCAAGTTTATCATTTTAAAAGGCTAATTGATCATTAGAAAACCCTTTTGCAATTATGTTAGCACAGCTGAAAACTGTTATGCTGATTAAAGAAGCAATAAAACTGGCCTTCTTTAGACTAGTTGAGTATCTGGAGCATCAGCAATTGTGGGTTCGATTACAGGCTCAAAATGGCCAGAAACAAAGAACTTTCTTCTGAAACTCGTCAGTCTGCTCTTGTTCTGAGAAATGAAGGCTATTCCATGCGAGAAATTGCCAAGAAACTGAAGATCTCGTACAACGCTGTGTACTACTCCCTTCACAAAACAGCGCAAACTGGCTCTAACCAGAATAGAAAGAGGAGTGGGAGGCCCTGGTGCACAACTGAGTAAGAGGACAAATACATTAGAGTGTCTAGTTTGAGAAACAGACGCCTCACAGGTCCTCAACTGGCAGCTTCATTAAATAGTACCCGCAAAACACCAGTCTCAACGTCAACAGTGAAGAGGCGACTCCGGGATGCTGGCCTTCTAGGCAGAGTTGCAAAGAAAAAGCCATATCTCAGACTGGCCAATAAAAAGAAAAGATTAAGATGGGCAAAAGAACACAGACACTGGACAGAGGAAGATTGGAAAAAAGTGTTATGGACAGACGAATCTAAGTTTGAGTTGTTCGGATCACAAAGAAAAACATTCGCGAGACGCAGACCAAATGAAAAGATGCTGGAGGAGTGCTTGACGCCATCTGTCAAGCATGGTGGAGGCAATGTGATGGTCTGGGGGTGCTTTGGTGGTGGTAAAGTGGGAGATTTGTACAGGGTAAAAGGGATCTTGAAGAAGGAAGGCTATCACTCCATTTTGCAACGCCATGCCATACCCTGTGGACGGCGCTTGATTGGAGCCAATTTCCTCCTACAACAGGACAATGACCCAAAGCACAGCTCCAAACTATGCAAGAACTATTTAGGGAAGAAGCAGTCAGCTGGTATTCTGTCTATAATGGAGTGGCCAGCACAGCACAACCCTATTGAGCTGTTGTGGGAGCAGCTTGACCGTATGGTACGTAAGAAGTGCCCATCAAGCCAATCCAACTTGTGGGAGGTGCTTCAGGAAGCATGGGGTGAAATCTTTTCAGATTACCTCAACAAATTGACAACTAGAATGCCAAAGGTCTGCAAGGCTGTAATTGCTGCAAATGGAGGATTCTTTGACGAAAGCAAAGTTTGAAGGACACAATTATTATTTCAATTAAAAATCATTATTTCTAACCTTGTCAATGACTATATTTCCTATTCATTTTGCTATATTTCCTATTCAAACTCATTTCATGTATGTTTTCATGGAAAACAAGGAAATTTCTAAGTGACCCCAAACTTTTGAACGGTAGTGTATATATATAGCAAGCAGTAAAATGTACAATACACAGATACAGTGGGCAATGTTTTTAAAGAACATGCACTTGCCCAAGCAGATCTTTTTTTACCATATGCTAAGGAGATGTATGAAAGCTAATGTGGCTCAAGGGTCTCTGTAATGGGATTGAATGTGAGTGCAGCTTTGAAACCAGTGCTGGTTACTTTCAACATAGGAGGCTGTGTGGTCCAGTGGTTAAAGGGCTTGTAACCAGAAGGTCCCCGGTTCAAATCCCACCTCAACCACTGCCTCATTGTGTGACCCTGAGCACGTCACTTAACCTCCTTGTGCTCTGTCTTTCGGGTGAGATGTAATTTTAAGTGACTCTGCAGCTGATGCATAGTTCACACACCCTAGTCTCTGTAAGTCGCCTTGGATAAAGGCGTCTGCTAAATAAACAAATTATAATAATAATAACATCCCTGACTAGTAACTGTGATGTACAGCATAGTGTAGTAAAACATAGTGAAATGGCATTGTAACTCTAAGGAACAAATACTCATGTCAAAGCATGGTAATGGTTAGAGAAAAGAGCTCACCTTATATGAAGTACAAAGCAACTAAATAATTATCAAATCATTTACATGTCATAGGGTCACAGGAGGTTTTGTTCTAACTTCTTGTGGGAATTCAACTTCCTGAATATTAGTATTGTAAAAATGAAGAGCTATGCCATAGTGTCTATCACAGGTGTGAAATACAAAGATGTTCAATCGGATGGTTCATGTACTGTAAACCCTGCAGAAGGCAGGTCTCTCCGATCTGGGGAAAACAAAAGCACAGCAGGAAAAAAAGGGAATGGATGCAATCTGAGCTTGTACAGAACTCAAACCCTAACCCTAACCACCAACTTGTAGTTCTATTTTATTTCTTATATGGGTTATAAGATTCCCAAGTTAGTAGGCTTCCTGGCCCCTACCTCACATCCTTGGTTACCCAGTGCTTCAAGTTTATGTTATGACGTCATGCTGTCACAATGTTGCCCCAGTCTGTGCTGTCTATGGAAGGGCCTACACAAAAATATTGTGAGTATTTTGTAAGTAAAACTGCCAAGGCGTTTTGTAAGTAAAACTGCCAAGGCGTTAGACTCACTCACAGTAGCTAATGTCAATTGTGGGACTGTGGGAGTGTTCCTGTGCAGCCTCATTTGGAGATGACTGTGGGGCCTCTAGCCTTTTATGAACGACTCACCCTCCATCTATACAATACTCATTTTAAAAAAAAAGTTCAAATCCTTGTTCTTTTGGTGTGGAAGGACTGACCTAACCTATAGCATTTAAGCAATACATTCTCTGTTTAGGTACTGTATATTTAAATGTTCTGTACAGTATATGTGTATTGCACATGACAGTTCACTGCTGTAAAAAGTCAAGATTGCCAGTCCAGTAGCTTGAAAAACTTGTACAACAGTAAATATGATCTTGTAGTGTTTATGCATTACAAATTGTGTACATGCTGCACACTGTAATTGCATTCCTCATTTAGAGAGCATCATACTTGAAAGACAAAATGTAAAACAGTGCCACTCAAATTGGTTAAAGACCATGTTGTGCTTTCATACCCAGTTCAAGTGAATTGATCACGATGGACTGGTTGAAATGGCAGCCCTTTATATATTGTAGTATTCCAAACGGATTTCCTCTTGTGACTTAAGCTGGATTTGAACCCAGGCCTCCAGAGGTGAAAAACACAGAAAGCAGTAAAATTATCCTTCAGCACCACCTCACCCCTTTGAGCTTTAATTTCATGTGATGGCTCCTCCAACAGCACAGGCCCTCCTATGCACACAACTCGGGTCTTCCAAGGACCAGACGAACATGATCTTTGTGACATCCAGACAAGCTTTCAAATCACTGAGCTGACCGGGCACATGTGTCACATGTGTAAAGCAACACAATATTTAATACCTCCCGTTAGCTGATTAAAAGCCTATTTACTTGATATGCCATTTCTTGTATGTTTCCTATTCGTCATTATTGACTCTCCTGACTTGATCTGCTTGCTTTAGCCGAGAACAACAAAAAAAAATGGCAGGATTTTTAAATTAATCAGTGGATAACAAACAGAATCCTCCATATCTATGCTAATTAGTGTTTAAATAGCTTGATTAGGTTTAAGCGGCTTCTCGCTGCTGGAGAGAGAACTCGCTGGGATGGAGACCCCCAGCTGTGGAAATAATGAAGCTTTTTCACGTGACCATGCACTGAGGCGCTTTTATCTTTCCATACTGACCAAGCCCTGGAAAGACACCCACTTGTCAATTAACTAAGCGGCAGCTGATTGTGAACAGAGCACTACCCTCTGTCCCAAACTGAGATTGCTCCTGCTAACCAAGCTGGCCAGTAGAGAGACAGGAATGAGGCAGGTAAACACTGGCCTCCAGGGGTGACTGGCAAACCAGGACAGTAGATGCAGTCAACAGAAATCCTAAATGCTGGCCTTGTAACCCTTGAATCTAATTAGCGATACGGAGCTTATAAAAATATAAGGCTACAAAACAGCACACGCTGAAAAGACCAAAAGGACTGTTTTGCACAATTGACATATATTTGCAATATAGCTACATATTATTGGACCTGAGTTGTTTATTTCTTTTTTCTGGTTTGGTAAATTTATTTCACCTTTCTTATATATATATATATATATATATATATATATATATATGTATATATATATATATACACACATACATAGATATTTTCTCTGCCACAGCTGAAGTTTATCACAGGCACTAATACAAGCCTTTGATAATCACATTTTCGGTCTCTATACTAGTACTGTGACACTCACTTTATTATTATTATTATTATTTATTATTTGTTTATTTAGCAGACGCCTTTATTCAAGGCGACTTACAGAGACTAGGGCGTGTGAACTATGCATCAGCTGCAGAGTCACTTACAACTATGTCTCACCCGAAAGACGGAGCACAAGGAAGTTAAGTGACTTGCTTAGGGTCACACAATGAGTCAGTGGCTGAGGTGGGATTTGAACTGGGGACCTCCTGGTTACAAGCCCGTTTCTTTAACCACTGGACCACACAGCCTCCTATAGCACGTCAAAGAATGTCACACTTAAGATAAATCCGTTCATGAGAACAGTTGTCAACAGCAGATTTTTTTTGTATTTATTTTTTTACTTTTAGGTTATTTAAAGTTGAACAAGCATTGGAGCATGCACTTATTTGCAGTGCTTTATATACATACTCTGAACACAGAAACCAGGCAAATTCCTCTGAGTGGAATAAAACATTTGTAACAGTATACAGCTGTCACAAGAGTATCAAAAAACAACTACGTTGATAATAACAATGATAATAAGAATAAGAATAATCTTGAGACACTCAAGATCTTGAGACCACAAGACTGAGATGCCTCTCGTTAAAATGCTTGATTCATTTTATTACAAATGTTCTTTTTAATATTACCAAATAATAATGAAAATAAAAATAATGACCCACCGGTTTAGGCTTTCAAGTAATGTAACAGATAATACAGTATATTGGGGAGCTGTTAGTTAAATTGCTATTACTGGATTTTCTGTTCATGCAATGCCTAATAAAAGTTTACCCCTGTATTTCTGTAGTTTTCCCATGCTTTTCCCATTATACTATGCACTTACCATAGCTTACCCTCGTTTGCCATGTGTATTAATATGCTTTACTATACCTTGCAATTTTTTACAATGCTTACCTATGGTTTACTATGCTTTCACTATGTTTGAATACAGTTTGCTGTGCTATTACTATGGTAATAGTTCAGGGATGTGCAATGTCTTAATGAAAGGTTGTTTTTAAATTTAAATTTCATCTGAATCGTTTACAGTTCCTCTGCTGGCTTCTCAATGTTGGAACACTGTTGCTCCGAATCCTCTGGGGATCCCATCAAGGAGAGTAAACTCAAAGCTTCATAAACACGATGAGAAAGAGTACAGCAGCAGTGCCCACAGCTTTGAATATATCTACTGTGCTAAAAACATTTACATAGATTTCTTTATTTTCCTTTTCAGTTATATAGGATTTTGTTTCCATAGCATGTAATGCCACCCAGTGGACAAATGGTGTAATTACAGGTTCTTTAAATTGTATTTTGTTTGCGTAACATGCAGTGCCATCACATGGACCAATGTTGCTGGGTCATAAATGTTTGTTTGTCAGGTACAGTCATTCAAAAAATAATTCAACCAGCAGCTTGAAATTGAACTGGTCTAAAAGTTTTTTTTTGCTTTCAGTTCAGGTTGCATTAGTGTATTATCACTCACACGGTTTTGATTTATTCATTTACAATATTAAGCAAATACATTGTTCTATGTACCGGCAATCATGTGCAAAATGAAAGCCAAAAAAATAGTAACCCATTTGACATTTTCAATTCTAATTATTCCATTCCACATGTATTCTGTATTTAGTGCATGGATTGGCCTCCTTTGTTCTTATCTAAAACAGGCCTTTGGCATGGAGTGCAGGGGTTAAGGAATTATGCTCTTCCATTCTTCCTGCAGTTTGTCTTTTAAGTCTCAAACTGATGTTGGGCGCCTCTTGTTAACTTTATCTGTAAGATCATCCCATAGCCACTCAATGATGTTGAGGTCTGGTGACTGGGGTAGCCATTCATGTACTTTGATGTTTCTCTTTTTTAAAATGCCTTTGACATACAGTACATGGAATATGAGGAAATGATTACCCTGTCTGTATGATCTGTTCCACTGTTGCAGTTCTAGAAATTCTATACTGACACGGTACAATCTGCCTGTAAGACATAGCACACTACAAAGGAGGTTAGTGGGACTTCTTATCACATAGAGCAGGCCACTTTGTTCCAATCTATTTTAAAATACAGTACTGTATATAGCTTATTCCCTTATAAACATTTCCAATAGTAAAGGCACGGCAAAGTGTAATGAAGCGTGGTAAAGTAAAAGTTAGAATTGAAATAATAGAAAGCCCAGAGAGGTACCGTGAAGCATAATAAAATAAATGGCACAATTGTAAATGATGGTTTATGCATAGTATAACCATGGGGAAAGCATGGGAAAACTGCAGAATGTCTGTGCCAATTTAATGGGATAACATTCCATAAGGGTTAGATCCCTGTCTCCAACAAGTCCCATAAGAATTAGGTTAGATGAGTCATAGACTGTGGACCTTCGCAAGCAAACTACATCTGTTGGTATCCTCAGTTCTTTTCAACCTACATTGACTTGTTCCAAAGATCCATTTGGCTGCATGTAGTTATTGTTGTATTGTCGGGCTCTTCTATTGAGCTTTACTCATATTGGTCAAGATCCCGGCCAGCATTTCTGTAACAGACATAGCTGCATGGAGCAGAAAAGCAGAAAAACAGAGCATTCCACCCAGTAGGTGGTGCCAGGATGCCCTTCTTAAAGGCACAGGAAGCATTTTGGTAGTGGATCGTTACGCAGGATCAGATCCAGTTGTCTTACTTTTAACTTAATATTTTGGAAGAAATGTAAAGGCAGGAATTCAAGCACACATCAAGGTAGAATTTCAAAATAGGACCCTTTGTGCAGAGCGTTGTGCAATTTGACTGGCAATTTAAACTTTGCATATGTGCACCATTACCAGAATTCAGAGTGTGCAATTACACACGGGTGGTTTGTGAAACCCTTGCAGCTGTGGCTCTGGTCTGGTATTAGTGGACAATCCTTATAAGTCCCTGAAAACCAAATGTCAGCTGTTCCGGGGTGTTCATTCTATAGTAACCTTTCAAACGGAGAGAGGCACTTGTAATCCAAGAATATGAATTGCATTCAGAACCCCAAAAGTAAGATCAGATATAATGACTGTTTTCTTGGCTAAACATTTGTGGAATTTTCTCCTTTCAATAAAAAAAAGAAAAGAAAAGAAGAACTTAATTAAAGACTGGAGCATTGTGATTTTCACTGAGCTATGAGTTTCCACAGAGCAGCAAGATCAGCTCTGTGGGTTCAACAAACATTATATAGTATAAGAAAAAAACAACACCCAGCTGTAGATAATAAGGGTATAATTCCATCAGGGAGCTCTGATGATCAATAAAGCACGAGATCCAGTGGTGTATCATGCTCATTTTGAGTTTATTTTTTATAGTTGTTTATGAAAAGTTACTTATGCAGTGGTAGTCTGTCTGGGAACCTCAGATCTGAGTTAGAAGCAGGAAGAGTTGTATTCAGAACATGCGTTAAAAAAAGCCCATAGATTTAAGATTATTGAGGGATTTTTTTAGAAAGCATTGATTAGTGACACAGCCTATTAAGCAATAAGATGCAAGTGGGTTGTTTACTGCCATCCTCATGAGTGAAATAAACACATATAAGTAAATATATAGAAAATATAGTATATTTACATTCAAATTAATCAGCGAAATTGGGGGAATTACTTTCCTTATATCAAGCACTGCATCTGCGTAGCAACACACCGTAATTCGCCTACTTTTTTCGAATGAATGCAAGGTAAATTCCATACTGAGATCTGTAGCAAAAAAGTTATACAAAAACGTATAATAACAATGACTGAGCAAGATTCAGTGCAGTAGTCAAATGGAGCAGTTTTTATACGTGCAGCGATATTCTTAAATACAGCTGTGTATTTCAAAAATACCTTTTGTGTTGTTTCTGTTATATACACAATTCACCTACTCTCCCCCTCCCCCTTGACAGATAAAAAAGTATCTAATTTAACTGGAAAATGTGCTCTAGTTTGGAAAAAAAACTGAAATCAAATGAAGCAATTACTTCTGCCCTGACGGTGGTACAATTGCACATTCCACTAGTTAGTCAACTGTCAGACTGGCAGATGGCGCTGCAATTTAATGACCTATGTTGGAAATAGTTCCCAAAAAATGTTGCAGAGAATTGTCAGTCACTGCCAGATGGTGGAAGACAGTCACAAGTCAATATTGCTGTTGCTGTCTGCTATTTTACCACATCTGTCACCGCCGTTAAGGCCAGCAATACAAAGTATGTGAGTAACATTCCCCTAAGTATATTTTCTCTATGCTTTGAAGCTGCAGGATGTATGTGTCTTGAGTCTTTAAGTGTGTTCTTATCCTGGCATTGCCAGATTAAGGTGTGCTCTCTCTTTCTGTCAGCATTCCCTTTCCTTAGAGTTACTCAATCAGCAGTGTCAGTCAGGCAAGTAGCTTTTCCAGCTTTAAGTGGAACAACATTGCGACTGTCAGCAAGCTTTTACTGCTAGAAGAGTCTCGTCTTACTTCCAGCAGGAGGATGTTGGTGGAGGGGGTTTAAAGGTTTATTGTGTTTTTATTCCTTTGCCTTGTGGAAAAACAAACAGTACACATGTACACTGCAGATGTGGAAAACAGTATATGTTGTATATGGTTCCTTACAGTATATGAACAAAGTGGAAGTTGCTTTCGAGGGTGAACTCAGCAAAGGGACAGCAGATGCAGAGCTACTGTCTGTATTCACTGATTCGTTTGCAAACATCATGGCTGGTGTGAGGTGTATAGGGGGTTGCATTTATAAGGCATCCAGTCAGACACATATTTTTTTGATACAATTCAAGTCTAAAGTTTATGATTGTTATTTAATGGCTGCTGCATCTATCTAGCAACAATAAACATATTTTGTAGAAATATGCATAAACAAACTGTTATTGATAGCTAACTTCAGAGAAGGTACTATCATTTGATACATGCAGTGTACAACAGCAGTTTAACTACTGCACTGTAGCTGAAGGTTAAATGTTGTTATACTGGCCTCAAACTGCAGACATCAGGGTGGGGTGCAACATCGGCATGGAAGATGCAGAGGGAATTGGTTGTGGTTTACTTGCTGAAATGGAAGAGGTCTACATGCTGAAAATAAATTGACAGTTAGTTTGAGTGCCTTCTACATGGTGTCTACATGGACACTAAAGGTGCTTGATAGATTGTGATAAATACATGAAAAAGATATGAATACATGAACATGTGTTAATGTATTCATATGTCGCATTCTATCAAATTGAGTGTGGGGTAACACATTTTACTGCAGGACACCCATAATCAACCTTGGGCAATCGTGCTCACTGCTGGGTATTGTACCAGTCAATTTCCATTAGCTTTTCATGTGGGTTACTTTGCAGTACACACTAATGTTTATTATTCTATTTAAAAATCGCGACTGCATTTCAGTATAGGGAATACAGTAATGTATCTTGCGTTGTTTATCTTTTTTTCCTGAAAGTTCCCAGGAGATGCCAGGGCCCTCTTTCCAGCCACTATATGTAGCGATTGAAACCCCACAAAGGCGGTTTGTGTTGGGAGTGAAAGGGCTATTTTGTGTGGTTTAGAAGTGGCTCATGTTATTAAGTTGCCTCTGTTCAGCTGAAAAGTTCCTGCAGTTACTGGTCACTGCATCCTCCGCTGTGTTCAGCTGTGCCAGACCAGATGTCTCCTTTCTAACACCGATAATCCTTTTAGTGATGCCCTCTCCTCCTGCTGTGCTGAACAGAGCTGGGGGTCAGTAGGGAGGTTTGAAAGTGGTAAGGATGTCACGATGGTGCCAGCTCCTCTCCGATAAAGGCAGAACAACTTATGAACGCTGCAAATCAAATTTACTGTACTGTGCTGTTGTGGTGCAATGATGAGGACACTGAATTTAAGAATGACTGCAGGAGGCTGTGTGCTCCAGTGGTTCAAGAACGGGGCTTGTAACCAGGAGGTCCCTGTTCAAATCCCGGCTCAGTCACTGACTCATTGTGTGACCCTGAGCAAGTCACTTAACCTCCTTGTGCTCCGTCTTTCGGGTGAGACGTAATTGTAAGTGACTCTGCAGCTGATGCATAGTTCACACACCCTAGTCTCTGTAAGTCGCCTTGGATAAAGGCGTCTGCTACATAAACAAATAATAATAATAATAATAATAAAACAGAGCTGGACTTCATTGCAGTGAGCTATCACTGTCATACAGCCTAACTGCTGAATCCTAGAAAACAAAACAAACAACAAAAAAAAAGATTTGTAATAAAATTGATCACCTTGTATTACAATTAAAATAACCCAACACACCCACCAGCAGCATTCATATTAATTAAACATTGCTCTGTCAAGTGTCAGGGTCATTTGGGAGTGAATTACTGTATGTGCTTCCACACCAATTCACCCCACCGGACTCTTTGGCCCACCAGTCACTTTGTGTTTCCAGTGTGGATCAAATGTCCTCAATCATGAGTTAATAAATTATTATAAAAAAATGAGGGGCACCGTTATATGCTGAATTCAAAACGTCAGAGCTTTCAATCAGGAAGCTCTGTTCAAGGGCACTACCATGCAGATTGCCCTCATTTGTGGGCATAGTTGTCTTGTCTGTACAGTAGGGGACCTTCCCAACTTGGTCAACTACCAGATGGTAATGTCTGCTATATGAGGTTCTATTGCTGTCTTAAATACCACAAAGAGTCAGTCTTGTATGCATAAACGTACATCTCTTCCCCCCTTCCCTAAGCTAAACATTTAGAACATATCATAAGTAGGTTTCCTATATCTGTGCTATTTATGGTCATAAATCATTTCTGCTGACAAAGGGAACAAAGCGTTTCCCATATATGGACACCATTTCTGTATAACAAAAGACAGGCAATTGAGAGGAGAAATGTACACAAGGAAATGTTAAAAAGGGCTGAGGAACCTATAGAGACAAGAGTCCTGGTGGGTCTGTGTATTTTCAGCCTTATCTCTCTGCAAAATCACAGACTGCCCCAAATGGCTCTGTAGTCCAGTTGTTCATACATCAAAGCCTGGCTGCATTAAGCAAATAAAGAAAGCATGCATTTCGTTGTTGGTAATGTAAACTTTACAAATGTAAACTAACAAAGCTATATGGGTAGTTGAGGTCCTTGATTATATTTGGGTCTCAACTTTTAAATTTGTGATTCAGATCTTAAGAAAACATCTGCACCACGAAAAGCTCTCATAGCAGTTGCTCTTAAAAAAAAAAAAAAAAAAAAAGATTCTTGTAGGACCTGTTTTATTAATATTGTTTTTCAACCATGTCGAACTACATACTTTTAGCACCTGTTACTTCTATCTATACATTTTCGTAAAAACGAATGTGAATCTCTCATTGATTATACAGTACAGTAATAATGAAGGAAATGAGGAAAAGCTTCCAAGTAAATGCTTGATGAATTCTGGCTCAGTGCTTTTGCTACCCTTGTTAAGTTTCAGTAGCTTCCAGTGAAAAGTAAAGCTGCAAGACACTGATTTTCAGTAGTTTCTTTCTACTATTTACTACTATGAAAATTTAAGACAACACAATAGCACTCCCCAAAAAAACAGCAATGTGCTAAAGGGGAGGCTGTTACATCAGGTTTTATAGCTGAATTATTATTTTGCTGTTGATCTTTTTTCTTTCCAGTACTTATTTTCACTCAGGTGAAGATACTTTTTCCTGCTTTAGCACTATAAGTTCACTTCCCCACCTGAGCCATTATAGTTTGTTGCGCCCGTGGGAAGCTGCAGTACGTGGGGTCAAGTGGGATGCTGTTACCTGTAACACAGGAAGTGTATGGGAAATTAAATAACTGGGGAGTTGTGGCCAGATAAAGAAACTCAACAAAGTAAAGAAATGCAGTATGGAAAGCTGAAAGTTCAGCAGCAAAACTTGTGAGAAATGGGAGGTGTTTTGAAAGCCTTACTACAATTGCTAATATATATATATATATATATATATATATATATATATATATATATATATATATATATATATATATATATATTAAAGAAAAAGCAATAGCAGTTATAACAGAAAAAAAACAAATAAGAAACAACTTGAAACTACTTACAAGCCCCCTAAATACAATGGCCTTTGGTTTGGTAACTTTGCCGTAATAGCCCTTATAAAAGTTCAAATTAGGTAAATGCTTAGTATAACCATGCTTAGGTAACCAAAATTACCGTGCAGATTTGCTGTGATAAGGGAACGGCAATTTGGAGTAACCCACTGTGTTTATAACTTGGATCGTTTGCTTGTTTACTTTTCATCCAAATCGTATTTTTAATGATATCCGTTTTATTTCTGCTGGCACAAAAAAAAAAAAAAGTTCTTTCCTGAAAATTTGAGTTATAGAGAAATATAATAATATGAGAAATCCGTGGAATGAGAAAAGGCCTTTTCAGATCCATTGAGACTCGTTCACAGCACACTGCTAGCTCCAGGGCAGTCTCTAATTGTTTCCTGAATAACCTCACTGTCACCTGGAACATTTTAAACCCCAGATCATTTGCAATCGTAGAGCTGCCTACCTAATTTCAAGATTAATTACTCTTTTGTTTTTGTCTTGAATATGCAATTTCAAAGATCTGTTAAAGAAATACAATTACTTAGTATAACCGAGAGAACTGTATAATTTTTGTATATAAAGTATGAATATGTCTGTCTCAAGTTGTATATTCTTAAAAACACAATAAAATAAAATTAGCACAGACCATTAATAAAGATGCCTCGTGCAAAAGAACAACAACAAAATAGTGAAAAACAGCAATTTGAAAACTCATTGCACTCTTAATCACTTTCAACTGGAACCAACTGGACTAATAATCCTATTAGTTATGCTGGATTCTTTGTTCCCCCCCTGAGGACAGGAGTCCATACTCACTGGATTTTAAAAATCCCTCCTCCGTGTTGATAGATTCATTACCTGAGAGCTGGACCATGTAAATCACTGAGAAACCTTCCCCCCGGAGGCCTTTACTAATCACCATCTTAATCCCGTCATCTGGAGTTCCATTGTTTAAGCTGCCATGGAGGATACCCAAAGGAGCAACACTAGGCCTTACTAGGCCTCAAAATAGCTTCTTTCCCTTTTGACTCGCTGGAAATAATTTCTTTGTACAGGAGAGATTACGACTTTCTCCATCTCAAGAAACCCTAACCTTTTTTTTTTTTTTTTTGAGAGACATTTTTATATCTTAAGGATAAATGTGTTTTTTTTTATTATTATTTTTATTTTTTTATTTGATCTTTTAAAATCTGCTGCCAGAATTAGAAAAACAGCCCTGTTGGAAACCAGTTTTTTTCCACCAGATGAATCCCAGCTAAAGGTTCTCAAAAGCTGTCTGTGCTGAATCCATTGTAAAGCTGTCAGTCACTGCAGTGTTTGAAGTGGGGTGATTTGTGTATTGTTAGAATTTGATTTGCTGCCAGCATTCAAAAGCTATTGATCAGGGGCGAAGGGGTTAAGACCAGTGGCATATCCAGAGTTGCCATCTTTTGAAGGGGTAAAACCTGGACAGATGGTGAATAGATAAAAGTTTAAACCCTTTATACAGTAAATGACTAACTTTCAAATTAAAAAAATACTTATTGCTGTCGCCATTTTACATTTCAAAGCTTTTGCTTTAACCCATTATAAGTAAAAACCAAAGGGGTGGAGAATCTTCTGTTGTTTATCTTTTTTACTGTGAAATGTGTATACCATGAATAAAGTTTGTTTCCAGCACATTCTATTTATTTTCGAATATTAGTCATTTAACACAAATACTGAAACAGATATACAAAGCTACCGGGTATGTACTTTTATTTAAGAATACGTTATTTATACTCCACTCATTTCTCCTTTGTGTTACTTTTTGGCCTTCTGTTTTCCATTTACCAACTTACCTTTATACTTACCTGTTTTGTCCATCTTTCCTACTTACCTGTACCATCTTTATACTTACCTGTTCCCTGCAATTATTTGTTTTCCTTTCATATCATTAGTGTTTCCAATCTTTCTTATGTTTGTTATTTCTTTATTGGTTCTATCGCATCTGTATTTCAGTTTTTTCGTGAAACTGACACTTCTGACATCCCTGGGTTTGCTGTCTGTCACTCTTGCTGACTTATTTAGTTATAGGAAATAGGGCCAGAAGTATGTCCTTAGGGAGGAAGGTACAACTGCTTCTCAGTTGTGCAGAGTGACTGTTACAGCATCACAACCCAGGCTGGCTACCAGCAGGAATTAGACCCAGAGACAGAAAGCTGCAATTTTAGGCGCGTAGGTTCACGTTTATTTCGCAAAATAACACACAAAACACAGGAACAAATAAACAATACAATACAGGCTGGGCATTCACCTTCACTATAGCTTTCAAAACACTACAAAAATCACAGCACAAACTCCTCCAACAAACAAAGGATTTCTGGTTTTTATACATGTGGCCACTCCCCAATTAGCACTAATTGAGTAATGGCCACACCTGTGATTGCTGGCAGGGATATATATATATATATATATATATATATATATATATATATATATATATATATATATATATATATATATAACCCCATCCCTGCCAACCTTACATTCCCGCACACACACACACTATTTACAGCAACAGGGCTTCTGCCCTGCCACAGCCATCTGCAACAAGCTTGTCAGAGGGAATGTCTAGGTACAGATACTAACAGCATCAGTATAGCTTTGGGGAGTGCTCTATACAAGTGGCAGTCTGACTCTAAATGATTCACACACAGACATGAAAATAGATAATATTTTTAGTTTCTAACTTACTGGTCACCTGCTGCAAATCAGCAGTTGCTGATTTCCGTGATTATATTACTTTGGGTTAGAATTACATAAGAGGGTTCTATAGTAAAGATGTTGTGGGTTGGACAAACAGCTTAAACTCCCATGAATTCAATTCTAACTCACACAATGTAGAGATCAAACAAAGGAAGGAAAGCACCTCTGTAATCTAATTGTAAGATAAGATCCGATAATTTCTTGATTATCCATTTGTTTACTGAAGTGGGGAAGCATGGGTATAAAAAAGCTCTGTGACGGGGTTCACCCCACCCCTGTGTGTATTATGTTATTTGTTATATTATTATTTAAAACATATTGTTTGTGTGTAAAAACACATTATTGTTAATTGTTTTGCAGCATGGATGGGGTTAAACTCTTAAATGATGAAGTAGAAAATTATTATTGGGCTTTATGAGCTGTTATATCGTCAATGGTGGGGAAACTTGCAAGCTGATTGGCTAAGAAATGACCCGTAACCTTATCACCATATCATGGAAGTAATATCCCTATGTGCCTCAAAGAGTTAAAACTTTTTCTTTTCAAGGAACCACTTTCCCTAAAATGCATAAAGCAAAAATGCACATTCCCTCCACAAAGAGGTTGGTAAAAGGTATGTACATTTTTAGCTGTACCTGCATATATAGGCAGGCACTGTTAAAAAAAAGAAAGAAAGAAACATATACTTTGACAGCCTCAATATCCTTCATTTGAACAGAACAGTAATGCAGTATGTCCACTAATTTCACTGTACAATAAACAAAACCATACATTTGAGATAGACATCAACTGTAAAAGTTAACACACACATGATAGCTTTACTTACTGTACTACTGAAAGTGAGCAGGTGAACTCTACTGGTCATAGTTCACTCTAGGATGAACTACCCTGACACTGTCAATGACACATGGCAAGTAGCAATGTGGGGAAAAGGATGGCACAGCTAGCTCTGGATGTTATAGGGCTGTGCTGCCATAGGTGCTCATTGCGTCCACAGCAGTGCTCCCTATGATCCAAGGCTTCCCAACCATCTCTTTCCCCAAGATCTACTGGTGATACCTAAGCATGAATATGTGCTTTCTTTACCGGTATGTACTGTATATAGGGAAAGGGAATAATGTGACTGTGACCACATTGACCAATTGACTGTTTCATCTGAAAAGCATGTGGAATTCACTTTCATTTCAGCTGTTGTCCATTCCCTCAAAGCTTGTTATTTAAAAGTGTCTCCCTTGAAAGTCTCCTCTGGTTTTGTTTCTGAATGGATGTCTGTGCATGATGAAACTGGGCTTCCAATCCAGGCCTCTAGAGGTCCTCAGAGTCACCAGCACTTGGTAAGGGGGACTGCAGTGGGGCTGCACTTCCTGCTTGGGCTGAAAATATCTCGGACCTCAGGTTCCAGCCTCACCCCGGGAACCTTGAAGATGGACGTAGCTGTAGATACAAAAACAATCACATTACACCCTCCTAATGCCACTACTTGTACTTGTTTCTTGGTGCATACCCATATTAAGGCACTCTGTCTGATTTAGTCCATGTTACTAATGTATCTGGCAACTGGAACTGAAGATCTGCTTCTAACTCCAAAATTATCTTACTAACATGCTAATTACCTATAGTAGTACTCTTCTAAGTTTCTCAGTTCCTAAAGTTCGTACAGAGTTTGGGAAAAAAGGCATTCCGTTTTCTTGTTCCATGGTCTTGGGATAAACTTCAGGAAGAAGTGAAACTTACTGTCCTGATACATTTAAGCAGTTCAAACAAAATAATGGACATATATGTAGTTGAGGCATGTTTGTGCTTTGGTCGGGTCTCTTAAATGGTTTCTTGTAATTTGATTAACTTGTTTGTATTTGTTGTGTTCGTTTTGAATTTGTGTGTTTGTTTGTTTTTTATTATTAAATGCCACCTTCTTCACCAGGTCTCCCTTGAAAAATAGATTTTAATGTCAATGAGACTTTCCTGGTTAAATACATGTTTAATAAAATAAATAAATAGATCAAGTAAGCACAGGCTATATCAAAAATTAACTGCAATATTAACTCCTCAGAAATATTAACTCCTTTGATTAAAAACAAAAAGGGAAAGTAAAAAGTCGTTTTAATCTCCTTACTCTTTCACTTACACTTTGTACAGACTATTTTGATTTGAAACAAGAAAATAAACTCCAAATATTTTATGAATAGGCCTCATGTGTGAGGAACCTTTTTATCTAAACGCTAACTGATTGTAGATCATGTATATATTATCACTGACCTCCTGGAAACACCAGCTCTCCTGTCTCCAAAAGTGAAATGAAAAGTAAGGAAGACCATTATAAAAGTGTAGCTGTCGTAAACTATTGTAAAAGCATAGCAAAGCAAAGTAAAGAGCAGTAAAGACCTGATTAAAGTATTAGCAAGCATGGTAAATGCATAATATAAACACAGTACTCTCATTTACTACAGAAAATGTTTATAAATGGATAGAGGGGATCCCAAAGAGTACAGAGGTATTAAAGGCTAGGAAGTCAAAGTTTAAGCCTCAAATCGTTTGTATCAGTTCAGTGGTAGAGGGATGCGACATACAGTAAATAACTTCTGCATTTGCAATATCGTATTAACGTGTCGGTTTACTTGTATTAATATATGTAACTTTGTAGACTGTATATGTTCACTAGAAAATATCGAAAAAGAGTTGTAAAGCTCAAGAGACTGTTAATTCTGACTTTGCGGCACAGCCTGTAGCTGTGATAATGCAATACTAAGTATCTTGCTTTCCCAATTCCATTGCATCTACAAGTCTCAAGCCTGCCCTGGAGGGACAACCCTCTTTGTATAACCTAAATCAGCTTGCCGTTCTGATACTTCTACTCAGCATTTCTTACCATGTTCTTTCCATCACTTTAGCTATTATTGCACAACCGACACAAGTTCAGTATTAGTCAGACAGTGCATTGTGAACCTTCACGACAATAAATATTTTATTATGGTTAGGGAGGTCACATTTTTGTTGCATTGGTTTGACATCATCCACCAACTCTCCTTTCCCTGGAGTACCACTCTCCCACTGTAACAGTCATTCCTTCTGGGACCTGCATTCCAAAACTGTTAAAACTGAACATAGCCTGTCATGTCAATAAGCAGAAATATAGCTGTGGCGATGAAGAATTTCTCTTATTCTTCTCCCTTTCTCTCTCCTACACTCCCCTCCCCTGTGTGGTTAATACCTCTCTTTTTTTATTACCAAATATTACTGTAAACTGTGTGATTCATCATTCCATCTGAAGCCCTCCATTAGAACCTTGTTATGCACATTATTCCTAATATTATTTGGCTTGCATATAAAACATTTGTATGCAAACTTCTAAAAGAATGGTATTGTTTTAGTTTCTCTGAAGAATTGTATTCTATATTAAAACAATGTAAGCATCTAAGGCTTATTCAGTAAGCATCCCCCCAGGATACTTGGCACTTCTCCAGAGCTCTTTATTTACAGGTATTGAAGGGGCTTGCGGAGTGTGAAAAGATAGGATAAACTGTAGTTATCTAGACAATGGTTAAAATGATATGGTTTCCTTTGTTATTGTAAGTTCATTATAAACAACGATAAATGGTGAATTGGTGAAAATAATCCAGTGCCAACAGGCACAAGAAACGGCAGGTAACTTCATAGAAATGTTTTAATTATTGACAAACGCAGAAAAAAACACCCACGGAAACCAAATAAAATGCTAACTGGTACTCATCCCGCAATCACCAGGGACAATGATTTCATTTGTGTTCTCGGTGGATGTTTTCAGACTGTGCTGTCCACTGGAGTTCAGACTGCATTTATTTGATCTGAGCTGCTATTAGGAGGCCTCAAGTACCCATCTAAACAGCAGAAGATGACTTTTATGAAATAGTTTGAAAAATGCTCAGAAAAATAAGCACAGCAAAAGTAAACAAATACAGAAACAAACCTGAATAAGCAGTATCATTTATGACAGGACTTTATATGTAGCATTTCAGCAGAATGATGTTTGTAGATGTTCACACGTGAAAGAGAAGCACAGCAATAGAAGACAGCTCAGTGCATGTAGACTTTACATACAGTTTATAATAACCACTGTCCCAGAGGCTTTGGCAAGCCCTTTGGATTCAGTGAGTTAATGATGCCTTGGATGCTTCACTGATAACATCCTAATATCAGCACATAAACAGAGCTCGGCTGCCACAGACCACATTTGATTTTGAGTTTTTGCGGCACAGTGGCAATTGTCTTTGCCTAGGCCTTCACCTTCTTTTTTTTAACGAGTGTTATTGCAGAGTGCGTAGTGTCTGCTATATTTGTATTCTGCAGTGACTTCACATGATTGAGAAGAACTTTATAAAAGTACAAATGTAAGACTATTAAAACCAAGGTTTATTAGAAACCATGAAAGTTATAATGAAAACCACTGTTATAGGCAGAGTGTGTCATGGTTTATAATAGCAATAATTACCAGTAATAATGGAATAAATAAAATGTTCATTTATATGTAATTTCCTCTGTAATAACTGTGAATATTGATTAAGTTAATGTATAGCCTAAAGGGTTAGAGTTATAAAAGGAAATTAATAGAAATTGGTAGTTTCTTAAACCTAATCACTGGTAATTATTATTAACATACAGTATTGCAGTGCACTGACATGGTTCTAAGGTCTTTTCAGAAGAAGCTTGTGGAATTATAGGCAGTAATCACAGTCCCCTATCCCACCAGAACAACTTAAACGCTTTGTAGTCGTGTCATGCATTATCAGCACCATCCTGTGGGTTTACATGCTGCTGTTATAGTGGGAGGTTTCTACTTTTTTGACAGAACCTCTTTAACTCTAGCGCTAAATGATGTGCGTGGATAATAAATAGTGAACTGAATTGAACTACACAAAATAGCAACAAGGTGCCAGAAACAGCATGAAACCTCTGAGGACACAGAGAGTTTTGCATGACAGGTACGGCAGACTTTCGCATGCCAGCTCCACTTGGATCCCTACAGCCTTTAAGAAGCGCGAGAGAGAAGAAGGAAAAAAAAAAATCCAGCAGTCCAAAGCTAGCTGTCACTGCACTGTTCTCACTGAAATAAACAGCGGCTCTAATGAGGCCTCATTACTTTCTAGGGTTTTTTGTTGTCTTTTTTATTATCATAATTAAGCTCAAGTTTCACCTTCTGAATAATAATAAAAAAAAAAGGTGCAGTCTTGCGTTGGCAGAATTAAAAATGAGTTTAGTCACCTTGTTTTTGTCACTGGTGAGATTTTTCATATCCTGTTCTTTTTTACTTTGAAATATAATGAGCTCCGGAGCTGTAATGATCATTCATTATACAGATTTAATTGAGTCTCGGGCAATTGACAAGCACTGACACATTAAAGGAGCATTACAGCTGAGCTACGTCTTAAGGAATATTTTGCCTGCCATTTATTTATTTTTATTTACATTTTTGTAACTGTTCGTCGAGATGAGAGGCGGCATTGCTGTACAGTAGATGGGAGAATTCAAGTTTCTTTTGATCCCAGCCCGGTGCTAAAGGCTTTTGCTAGCAGGGGTATTTTATATAGGGGATGATAGAGGAGTAGGTAATACACACAGAGATCCAGCCAAGTTTAAAGAACGCATCTCAGCGAGAATCGCTGAAAGGTCTTCAATTTGTGAATCTGAGAATTGGCTATTGAAATGCCATTTTTTTTTCCTCACCTGGCTTGTGGTCTTCTATTCAGGCTTCATACTGTGAAAAATGTTACTGCTTGTGCTTGCTCCCCCCTGCACCCCATCTGTCCTACTTCCACTCAGCTTCATCTCCCATTCTTCCCATCTATCTCTCTGAGGAAGGTGCCTTGCTGTCTTTTCTATCCCAGCTGCTGGCTGCACTATCGTGCGTATCCTGGCTGAGGTAGCTGAGCCCCAGCGGAGTGAGATAGTGTCAAACCTTCACCTTATACTGGATCTCCGGGCAGCAGTGTGGAGCAGTGGTTAGGGCTCTGGACTCTTGACCGGAGGGTCGTGGGTTCAATCCCAGGTGGGGGACACTGCTGCTGTACTCTTGAGCAAGGTACTTTACCTAGATTGCTCCAGTAAAAACCCAACTGTATAAATGGGTAATTGTATGTAAAAATAATGTGTAAAAAATAATGTAATTGTATGTAAAAATAATGTGATATCTTGTAACAATTGTAAGTCACCCTGGATAAGGGCGTCTGCCAGGAAATAAATAATAATAATTATACTCATTCCTGGGGTCTTGATCTTACTAACTGGGGATGGGACCAATGCTCCCACCCCCTGCCTCACTGAAGAGTTGGTAAAGCAGCACCGGTGCTTGTGCTCCACATCTACGCCTTTGTGAATGCATTATCTATACATTTGCTCATTACTGTCCTGCAATCTACTGATATGCGTATCAATAAACTTTATTTGCTACTGGGTTTATCTAGCCACCGATGGAGTGTGTTTTGGTTCTCAAGTTAGTTCTCAGTCAAGCATTATGAACCTCAGGGATCGTCTCAGACTCTGAGCAGAGCTGTCATTATCCCACAGGTTGATGCCCTCTAAAAGTAAGCAGGCCTTTAGAATCTTGAGACTAGCTTAAAATGGTAACATGAATCCTCCACCACGTTCGTTTCCTGTACATAACTGACTTTATCTTTAATTAAGTGTTTTGTCCCTGCAGCTATTTACAGTATCTAGCAATAATGACCGCTGGGTTGGACACTAATGCTTAAATACAGTACCGCTCTATGACCCGTATAGTTTTCCCATGTCATGGAACTATGACTTTTTAGTCCAAAGATAATGTTCCCAATGACATCACTGCATTAGCAGAAGAGTCCTATGCTTTAACATTCTCAAGGACCTTTGCATTCAAATTGAATGCTGACTTAAACAAGGAAATAGCACAGGCTCTGCATCTTCCCCAGAGTGAATAAAACAAAAACATTAACAAGAGACTGAAGACATAAAGCCACCAGGGAACTATGTTCTGTCAAGAAGGTATTTTTGTTTATCCTACTTGGAAATCAACACGTATTTTTTTAAACAGAACCTTGATCTGCTTAAATCTGCTACAGTGGCTACAAAAAACATACTAGTTGATGCATTACAATATTTTGAAACAGGTGAGACCCTGAGTTCAGGGTCTATTAGACCCCAATATCTAGAAGGGTTAAGAAAAAATAAGAAAATAAAATTAATACATTAATAAATAACGAAGGCTCTTTATTTTTACCCAAAAAAATGTGGCCTAAAAACTCAAGCATGTTAAAATTGTGACCTATATAACGATCCAGACATTCAGTAGCTATTTCTATGAAACTCATTAAATTAGTTTTCGTGCCATTTTAAGATTGTCAGGCTGTTTGACGTACTGTACTACTCATACAGGTTCACCAGCTGTACCCTTCAGACAGTATTCCAGCAAATAGTAGCAACAGGGCTGGTTTATGTTCGTCCTCCAGTATAAACTCAGAAAACTTTTACATTTTAAAAATTGGCACTGATTTTTTCTTTTTGTTTGTTTGTTTTTTAAAGAAACACGGTAGCTATAGATTCCTGGCAAATTTCATATAAACAAAAAAATGTAAACAAAGAGCCTTGGATAAAACCCATTATGGATCTTTGTGGCTGAGCAGAGGTGAGCAGCCTAAAAAACCTTTTAGCTTCTAGGAGAAGGGGCTTGTTTTTTACAACAGATAATGCACTAGCTATTAGCAAAATGTTCTGCTTCCACAGGAGTTCTAATTCTGGAATTCATCAACTCCAAACTGTCACACCTCTAAACATTCTTCCATTAGCGTCTGGCTGGGATTTCAAACCCACTTTGCTTGATGCGAACCAAGGGGATCCTGCCTTTTCAAAGGAGTGTTGAATAACAGCCGGTGGGAATCGCCTGTTGACTTTAATCTCTGGCTCGTTTGGAAATTAGAGCCCAGGTTCCCTGGTGGAAAACTGAAGCAGGAGCATTGTAAGAGCTGCTCTCAGACTTCCAGATAAGCGAGAGATCAGGAAATAAAATAAAAAAACAAATGTTTCGTGAACTGCATTGCTCCACACATGGGAGCTGATTTTACAGGAACTTTTACAGGCTGTTTTTTTTCTGATGGAAAATGTACTGTTTCAAACCGTGAATGCAGACCTGTGCACTGAAAGATGTTTCGTTTAAAGATCTTATGGCAGATGTACACAAAATATTTTTTTTGTCGTATACTGACGGATTGCAATCTGAATAGATTCCTAGCAGTATGCTACTGCTAAATAATAATAATAATTTTAAAAAGCATACAATACAGTGCTGTTATAGATATATAGTACTATAGGTCTGTGCTGGCTATCGGACGCATGCGTGCTCCTGCAGGGGAGAGTCGATGGCCCTGTTGAACCCACCTGCCAATCATGGTGATGGCACAGAGAGGCCTGGGTGAGGGTGTGTCGCCTGGCTCCCTGTGAGTGGTCGGCAGGCGGATCTTGGGGGGACGGTTGGTCAATAAAAATACCGTGCTGTGATTCCCTCTGTCTTGCCTGTGTAGTTGAGAAGCCAGCTGGAGGAGGAAAAGACACTCAGAGACCAGAGAAAGAAAGCAAGGCCAGTTTTCTAACAATACCGGGGCACGACTCAAAAAGGGAAAGGGCAAGACAGATAGCGGAGGAATAAAGCTGAAAGGCAGCACAGGGGTCTGGCATAGCTGACTCCGCTCAGGACCAACCTGATCCTGAGTTGGAAGCCATGGGCACTGATTTTTTGGCTCACTCCCGTGACTTCTGCCTCGAGCAAGGACATGACGATGCGCTGGACGGGCTCACTGACCCTCTGCCACCATGTACCCTCACTTTCAAATTAATCGAGATCTTTTGTATCACGTTAAACAAATACCTCAGGTGGGGGAAGTGCTTCACCAGTTGCTCATTACTCAGCCTTTGGCTCACGCTATTCTCCTGTCTGGTCATTTGGGCAGGGACAAAACCAAAGCGAGGCTTGTGACACGGTTCTATTGGCTGGGGCTGGATGGTGATGTGCAGCGCTTTTGCGAACGCTGCAGGGAATGCCAGATGGCCAGCCCTAGAACCGTTCCACAGGCCCCACTGATGTCGTTGGCACTAGTAGAAGCTCCGTTTGAGCATATTGGGGTAGATATAGTTGGACCGCTAGAGAGGAGTGTGGCGAGATACAAACACCCATTGGTCATTATGGATTACGCTATGCATTATCCAGAGACCATTCCCCTCCACTATGCGTCTGATAAATCTGTTGCCAACGAGCTAATGAAGGTTTTCTCTCGAGTGGGAATCTCCAAAGAAATGCTGACCGACCAAGGTACCAACTTTATGTCTCGGCTGGTCTGCGAAATGTGTAAACTTTTGGGGATTAAGAACATCAGGACTTCGGTTTACCACCCCCAGACTGATGGGCTTGTGGAACGTTTTAATAAAACCCTGAAAAGCATGTTGCATAGATTTATTATGAATGACGTGCGCTACTGGGACCAGCTGATTCCTCTCCTTCTCTTTGCTATCAGAGAAGTTCCCCAGGCTTCCACTGGGTTTTCTCCATTTGAGCTGCCGTATGGGCGGAGACCCTGGGGTGTGCTCGATCTGGTCAGAGAGATGTGGGAGGAGCAGCAGGATAATTCGACCAATACTGTCTGGTATGTGTTGGACCTGCGCAAACGTCTTGAGTCTGTCGGTCGGTGGGCGCATGAGAATTTGCAGCAGGCTCAATGCAGACAGGAGACCCAATACAACAGGGGGGCCTGGT
Organism: Acipenser oxyrinchus oxyrinchus; assembly: GCA_030684275.1. Lineage (NCBI taxonomy): Eukaryota > Metazoa > Chordata > Actinopteri > Acipenseriformes > Acipenseridae > Acipenser > Acipenser oxyrinchus. The sequence goes on along the minus strand of CM060257.1, from coordinate 17,881,722 downwards.
TGTGCACGTTTTAGCCGGGAGATAAAGTTCTTCTATTATTACCCAGTTCAAATTACTGGTGAAGTGGCAAGGATCTTTGAGGTTACACGCTGGGCTGGGAAGGTGGACTATGAGATCTGCCAACCGGGGTGTCGACGAGAAAAGCAAATTTATCATGTAGATCTCTTGAAGCCTTGGTTGCAACACAAGGCCTTGTTAGTGGCATAAATAGATGTTGTCACGGACCTTGGGCCTGATCTTTCTGTTTTGACGAAAACAGGGTTGGTACAGATTGGAGACAAGCAGAAATGTCAGGCCTGGGCGCTGGTGGCGGAATTTTCCTGATATGTTTTCTCCAGTCCCCGGGCAGACTCGAGTAGCCCATCATCAAATTGCAGTAGAGCCGGAGGTGCAAGTTCGTCAGAGGCCGTACCGTATACCTGAACATAAACGACAGGTAGTAAAAGCGAAGATTGACGAAATGCTCAAGCTGGGGGTAATAGAGGAGTCCCGAAGTGACTACAATAGTCCAATTGTTTTAGTGGATAAGCCAGATGGATCAACTTGGTTTTGCATTGACTTCAGTCGAGTCAATGAAAAATCGAAGTTTGATGCTTATCCCATGCCCCGGATAGATGAGTTGCTGGAGCGTCTAGGCACGGCTCACTTTATGACGACACTGAATTTAACAAAGGGGTTCTGGCAGATACCCCTGACCCCAGAATCCCGAGAGAGGACAGCGTTTGACTCCCTTCGGGCTATACCAGTTTAGTACTATGCCCTTTGGGTTGCATGGAGCACCAGCCACTTTCCTGCGGATGATGGATAGCAGTATGCAGCTGCTTACATTGATGACGTGGTCATCCACAGTGATGACTGGGTTAGTCATCTGTGTAAATTAGCGGCAGTACTGCAATTCTTGCGGGATACTGGGCTCACTGATAACCCAAAGAAGTGTGCAATTGGGAAGAGTGAGTATTTGGGGTATCGAGTAGGGAGTGGCCAGATCAGACCGCTGATTGCAAAGGTGAAAGCCTTGGCTGACTGGCTGATTCCTATGACTAAAACCCAGGTGCGCTCCTTCTTGGGATTAGCGGGTTACTATCGGAAGTTCATCCTGAACCTCTCCATGCTCGCTGCTCCCTTGAAGGTTGCCGCAAATACTGTCTGGTGGACAGAGCCGTGTCAGAGGGCCTTTCTCACTTTGAAGCAGAGACTGTGTAGCAAGCCAGTGCTGTGCAGTCCCGATTTCAGTAGGCGGTTCACCCTGCAGAGACAGGTCTCGGAGCAGTGTTGTCACAGGAGGTGCGAGGAAACAAGCACCCGGTCCTCTATAATAGCAGGAAGCTCCTTCCCCGCAAGAAAAATTATAGTACCATCGAGAAGGAGTGCTTGGCAGTAAAATGGGCAGTCGAGTCACTCCAGTACTACCTCCTGGGGCGACACTTAACCCTGGTTACGGATCATGCCCCCTTAGCATGGCTTCACCGTATGAAAGGCAACAATGCCAGGATCACACAGTGGTACTTGTGCTGCAGCCCTATGCCTTCAGGGTAGTCCACCGAGCAGGAAAACTGCATCAAAAACTAAATTTTTTCGGGAAGGCATGGGGGTGTAGGATTTTCGAATGGACGGTGGTGCAGTTCTGAGGGGGAGGGTATGTAGCAGGGCGAAATCTGTGCTGGCTATTGGACGCATGCGTGCTCCTGCTGGGGGGAGTCAACGGCCCTCTTGGACCCGCCAGAGAGGCTGGGTGAGGGTGTGTCATCTGGCTCTCTATGAGTGGTCAGGAGGCAGGTCTTGGGGGGACAGTCGGCCAATAAAAATAATGTGCTGTGATTCCCTGTCTTGCCCGTGTAGGAGAGAAGCCAACTGGAGGCTGGTTCGGAGAGCTGGAGTAAAGGAAAAGACACCCAGAGACCAGAGAAAGAAAGCATGGCCACTTTTCTAACAATACCGGGGCACGACTCAAAAAGGGAAAGGGCAAGACGGATAGAGGAGGAGTACAGCTGCGAGGCAGCACCATTTTACAGACCCAGACTGACAGCGGAACAGTGGCTGGGACGTACAAACCATAGGTAGCAAGGGGGACCCTTGTAAAACCCTGTTCCAGTTTAGTGAGCGGAGACCAGACTGTCATTAATGCTCGCGCCTTGTGGAATAGCAGAGGCTGTGGGCACTGCTGGTATCAGATTTTTTGTTTGTAGTTTTATTAGCAGTGTTTATTTTCTCTTTTGCTTTCCCCTTTTGTTTTTGGAATATTATTTTCAGCACCTGTGAGTGCAACCCGGACTGTGTTCATTGTCGTTATTTAAGCCGCCACACAAGCGCTACTCAGAAATCATTTAGCAAAGTACAATAACAGTGTATCAGCCATGATCTATTTGTGTACTTAAAAACAGTGAATACACTCTCACAACCTGCTTTTGCTGCCTCCTGTGTTCTGTGTATTACAGCAATTTTTTTTTTTTCTTCTTCATTGAACTGCAAATTCTGGGGGTATTTTTATCCAGATAACCAACTGATGCCTTGTGGCAGGGTGCCCCGCCCCTGTGTGTATTTTGTGTTTTGTGTTTTATGTTGTCTGTTATATGTATTATTATAGTGGTGCACAGAGTGTGGGTTATGTAGCACAGGTGATGTAAAATGTATAATTATATTTAGGCACGGGGATTGCAGAATCACTTCACTTGCAGATTAAAATGGATATTTGTATGGGGCACAGGAAATGCACAGTTAGTCCACGTGCAGACTGTCCAAGATTCAAGTGAATGATTGATTAGCAATCAAGTCTCGGCACAGCTGTATAAAAGAATGAATGTTTCATACACACGGGGTTAGGTGTGTTCGGTGAGGAGAGAACAAGAGTTGGGAGGTAATTTAATAAGAAGAATTACAATTGCTATACGTGCTGAATTAAAGCAGCATGGTACTTGTTTGGAGTTTTTTTTTGTTGTTTTGTTTGTTTTTGTGTTGTGAAAAGTGTTTCATTTTTTCAACCTTTTATTTTGTTCATTTAAAAACGCTAAGCAGCGATTTATCATTTCCCCAATCTGCTGTGGATGTCTCTTCAGTACTGTGTGTTCTTCCGGGTCTGATGTAACCACCACCAGCCAGCCTGTTCACATGCCTGCTGAAGAATTTTGCTCACCCACCACTCTATGTGTCAAAGATACTATCAGAAGATCCTGAATCAAAATTCCAGGAGCTTTCAAAAGCTCAGCTGCATTTGTTATTCTGGAGCCTATGAAGTGCACCTTGTTTTGTGGTCCCAGGGTTTCATATCACTCTTGTTCTGTCTAGTCTAGCCGTTCCATGTTTTACTGGCCGTGAAGACCTCAGGAAAGCAGGGGAAAAGAAACAGGAACCTTTTGATCAAACAATTAGTCATTTAATGGAAAGTCATACCCTAAAATAATTAACTAGAAAGAGATTATTTCCAAAAACAAGCACCTGGCTGGAACTTAGACTCTGCTAATAAAAATGAACCAGCAGTGATGTGAGTATTGCTTCAGTTATCCACATTAACAATAGGTGATGCCATATATAGTGAACATCACTTGGTCAGTGCATACATATGACTTGTAATTATTGCTTGTGCCCTTTAGACAAGTTAAAACAATCTTGAAGGAGAAGGACAGGTCGATCCAGGTTCTTTCAAAGATCAAACATCAAACATCAAAGGAGGTATCAACTAACTGTCCGCTTTTGTTTGCCCAAGTCAATGTGATCAAAGGTGTTCGACCATGTGCGCTGCCCCTTGTAAGTATGTTGCTGTGGCTCAGATTCCGTTATATTAAAATATAGATGGGCTACGGGACTTATATTATTCACAGCAAAGGAGGTAATGTAAGAGAATTTGCATATTGCATATTGCATATTGCATATGATGTATATTTCAATCAGACGTTTCAGAATCAGAAGAGGAAAGTGTGGATGACTGTGCTGAAAGAGAAAGTGCACCTAATTGCTGCCTGCAAACATTAGGCCAAATCAGGTTTGTAACTCGCAGGAATGCAAATAAACTACTCAGGTTTGCGAAGAAACAAGATATGGCTGCAAAAAGAAGTTACAATATAAATCTATATAATTGTGACCTATTTAAAATTGGACAGGATACCACAGTTATCACCTCTGCCCAGTCCCTTTGCTGTAATGTTTGTACTTTGGAAACTCAAACCCCACAACTCCAATTCCTGTTGTCCTTCCTCTCTGTCCCACAGACCTAATGAGCATGAGTCACTCTATTGTACTAGACAGACAATAGAGAGCAAAATAAATACATACATACATACTTAAATAAATAAATAAATCAATGAACCATCCGATACTCTGGCAGTTTTTTCTTCTTGTAGTGCTCCAGCTTTCATCATCCCCCCAGAGAAGCATGCACTAACTACAGCGACTTCTTGTCATTATCTCAGGCAGCCGGTGAGGCCCCTGCTGCTTTGACAAATGTGATTTAATTGGACGGATGGTAGGTGGATTTCAGAATGAGGGGAGGATGAGCGACAGGCAGGTAGGGAGGCAGGGAACAGTACATACTGTCAGGCAGTTGGAGCAGTGCAGGAGGCAGGCTGTTGAAATACTCGTGGTGAAGGGCTTCATCGGCAGCTAGCCGGTCTCGCGGGACACATTGCAGCAGCTTATTTGCCAGGTCCTCAGCTTTATAGGGCAGCTGCCTGAGTCTATGAAAAAAGGCGGGAAAAAAAATGTTAAAGCGATGTTCCCAATCAATCATAAGTTTAAATTTTGTAATGTAAATTTGTAATCTTTTTTTTTTTAAACACTGGGCAAGAATAACCTATTCTTCATTTGAACAGGTCCCTTTTTAAATCAGTAATACCAGGCACTAACAAACCCTTTCTCCCGGGCTCTTAATTTCAGCTTCAGAAACTCACTGCTGACATCTTTTAATCATTTAAATTCCACAGCTCTCTGGTGGCTGACACTTTATCTTTGCAGACATTCTTGCTTGGCGCTTACTGGTGCTAATCTTTAAGTGTTACCTCCTTAAAATTGTGTTAAGCTACAAAAATAGCATAGGATCAGCAATGTATTTTTTTAAGAAGTGTGGACTAGACTGTTGAATCTCAGTCATACATTTTCTTCCTCATTATGGATGCTAGATTAAACCTAGGTATACACTATAGAATTGGGGTAATACAGTAGTTCAGTCCTTTTTATGAAGGCTACTTTGTAATATTTTGGAGCGTTTTTAGCTGGCATCTACCTGTTGTTTGAATTTTCTCTTTAACTATATTGTTATGATAACTTACTCCAGTTTTATTAACCACAAAAGTTAAGTCCACAAATATAACCCTTCAGATGCTTTTATGACACCTCAATATAACATAAGAAACTGAAGCCTAAAATAATCCATTCCTTGGTGTTTTCCTACCCACAGTAATGATAAAACTACATTTTTATGTGTTGAGCTTCATACCCAGCCTGATGTTTCTCTGGTCTGATTACGCGCATGTCTAACTTGACTGTCCTCAAAATAGGACACTGGGAATATATGTTGTAAACATGCCTGTCATTTTACACTTCTAAAAGATTGAACACTTTTATAATGTATCACATTACATACGTACAGCTTGTGTTCTGATTTTTTTCAAAGAAATGTATTTGTTATTGTGAACTGTTAGTTCTAATTATTTGGATCCCTGACTGTTTTTCTTGCAAATCAAAGACCAGAATGCGATTTTTTAAATTGAACACCAAGGGGCAGGTTTATTTACAGGGATAAATCAAAACAAACATTCATAAAGAAAATAAAAGTCTAACCCACTCTTCGGGGCACTAACCCACTTCTTGCGTCCCTAACTAATATTATTGTGTGGCTAAGCCATACAATAAGAAAACAAACAAAAAGAAACTAAACAGATGGACTTTTCTTCTTTAGGTCTCTTGACCTCAATGTACAAGTTTGTATCTTCTCCGGATAACTTTCCAAGGTAAGTTGCATTTAAGAAGTCCATCTAATTACTTTTAGTATTCTGGTGTTATTTTTCCTTGCTAATTCTCTTCTTTTCGAAAGGTCCTTCACTGTCTCGTTGGCACCATGAAGGTTATTGTCGCTACTGCAGGTAAGTGTTCCAGTTCTCTCATTCCACCCTCCGAGGACCTCTGCTGGTGGAACCTGGAATCGCACTCCTTTCGTTTACAGCAGTTAATAAAACAATCCCAAAAGTATTGTTCACTTCTTAAATAACTATTGCTGGTGTATTTATCCCACATTCACAGGTAATTATAATGATTCTCTGTCCAGCTGTATTCTTCTGAAACCTGTCCATTGTTTTATTTGTTTACAGTCTGCTACTACTCGTCTCCTCTGATGCAGGTACGAACACAATAAAGCACTCCCTCAACCTTCTCTTCACAGATACCGGTACTTTTGGCCAGCTGTTTAATCCCTGTATTAATCTCCACATATGATTTCCCAACAGGTTATGTGTACTCATGGTCTTGCGCTGTAGCCTTTAGAGTCCTGCCACTCTCCATATGTGTGGATACTCTGTGTTGTTTTCAGTATCTGTTGCAGTAATGTTGTCAGCAGTGCACAGCAGCTAATTTGACATCTTTAGAAAATGACTTGTTAAAAGAAAACAAAGCAAAAACGGTCTCCTGCCCGCAGTTGCTCACACTCGTCCTTTGCTTCTCCTTCAGTCATGGCTACACAGTTTGTTTGTTTGTTTGTTTGTTTGTTTACCTTTCCTTCTTTTTTTCTCCTCCCCTTTCCCTACCAGTTACTGGTTTATATGTCCCAGAATTCCTGCTGTTCCTGTCATGCGACACCCCAAACTTCTGGGTGTTGTAGTTTTTCCTAGACTTACACACTTCTCACTACATACACGTTTATTTCGATTTAAAAATACAATACTACCGGTATGTGACTACTACTCTATACAGGGTATAACATGAATTAACCATTAACCCCCCTATTTTAATAGATCAATTCCTGAAAACCTGGTTGACTCTGCTGTACTATCAAAGCTTCCCGGTCTACCCAGGGCTTCAAAAAGTTGATGTGGTAAATATGTTCTTATTTTATAATTCACAAGCCCTACTGCCTCTATTACTTCATATGGTCCTTACCAATGGGCAAACAATTTACTCTCTGCTGTGGGGACCAACACCATAACTGTGTGGCTGTGTGGTCCAGTGGTTAAAGAAAAGAGCTTGTAAGCAGAAGGTCCCTGGTTCAAATCCCATCTCAGCCACTGACTCATTGTGTGACCCTGAGCAAGTTATTAATTAATAATAACTCTATCCCCTGGGTTAAAACTACCTCTCATTTCAGTTTTATTATACTGTGCTGCTTGTCTAGTGGGGGCCTTTCTTAAATGTTCTTGTACAATGGGGGTTACCTGTTTGATTCTTTCCTGTAGTTGACCACATTTTTCCCCGCAGATTGTCTCCCAAGTTCCATATAGCAACTCAAACGGGGGAAAACCTGTGGATGATTGAGGTACTTCTCGTACAGCAAACATTAGATAGGGGAGCAATAAATCCCAATCTTTACCATCTTTACAAATGGCTTTTCGTAACATCGTTTTTTATTTTTTATCACCATTGATATGGTAAACAGGATGGTAAACAGATGTACAAATTGGTTTAATTCTGAACATAGTACACACATAATTAATTAGTTTACTTACGAAGGGGGTTCCTTGATCCGTAAGGATCTCTTTTGGGATCCCTACCCATGAAAATACCTGTATGATTTCTTTTCGCAATGGACTTAATCTATGGACTGTATTCCTCAGAGGGATAACCTCTGGGTAGCGAGTGGCATAATCCATAATAACTAATATGTATTCATGCCCTCATACTGATTTATTTAGAGTTAATGAACTTTTAAAATAAAGCTGTATATAGCTGGTGTACATCAGTAGTTTGCAAACACCAGCCTTGTTGTTCGACCTTGTAATGTGTGGGTATAGAGCATTGTTGCCTGTGAGAATTTAGCAAAACTTATATCATATGAAGTTGTTTTTCAGTCTAAGTTCTTGTTATCTGGGTTTCTGCTGACATTGATGAAGTGAAGAAGAAACGCAAATGTTAACTATTAATGTGCTTTGTCTCACACCATGTATCACGGTAGGGAAATAAGACCAAATTTGGTCAAGGAAATTACGTAAGCTAGCTATATATCTGTGCTGTATAATTTCTTTGCTCAGAAACTAGCATCTCTGTGTCATGTGGCTCAGAAAAAAAATGAACACCTAAAACACCTAATGCCACGAAAGCTCAGCTCAGAAACTAACATTTACACTAATGCCAGCTCAGAACACCATCGCTGTACCAGGGCAGCTCAGAACATCATCTCTGTACCAGGGCAGCTCAGAACACCATCAGCTGAGGCCTGTGTGTGTGATCACTGTTGTATCACATTTGATTTACTTTGCTCCTGTTTGTATTTTGATACCTGAATAAACTCTTTTTGATTGACTTTATCTGAAGAAGAATGATTGATTATTTTGAGAAGAAAACAAACCTTACAGGCTTTTACACCTGCAGATCTTTGTGGTGCATTTTCTATTCCTGCAATTGTCTGCCTGCAGGACTTGCATTGCGTCATGAAATCTAATACCAAGTATTTGGTTGACTACTTTCTTTTGGCTATTCTGATGCTGGCATAAAGCCTGGCTGCACATCAGTACAAAGCCACCTGGCAAAATACTTTAATGAAGTGACATTTTAGACTTTTAAAAGCAATCATTAAATTGTTTAGGTTGGGTTTAGAATACACTCAATAATGAAACAACAAAGAAGCACAGTTCAGGTGCACAATACACTATTATTATATATAGGCAGCAGTTGTCTCTGGGAATTTATACAGAACCCTAACTTCATTGTGTTAACAAGCACAGGATTGATTTATGTTTGCGTAATGTATTTATACTGTATAATGTAGAATAAAGTCAGCAACCTCCTTAACTTGGTCACTCCCATTTAAGTGAGTGCCATTGCTGGAACAGATTGCAGAAATCATTCACACTTTCTCACACATTATTATTTAAAAAATTGGCAACACTGCCACAGTTTTGTCTAGGGATACATCGAATCCAAGTTTTTGAGATTCGGCCGAATACCGAATCCATCTCAAAAGATTCGACTGAATACCGAACCGAATACCGAATCTACAAAAACTGTCAAGAAAAACTGAAGGAAACTGTTGAATGCAAAACAGACTGGCAGCTACTAACAAGGGACGTGCACAATCTATTGTTTGGAGCCTTTTAGTTCATAGTATTTTTATTACCGAATGGAAATATATCCCTGAATAAGATTTCAGTTTGAAACTTACACAATTTACCGCTAGCCCCCTCCCCCCACAACAGAAATGTCAAAATACAGAACCGTTTACTTTACCTTTACAAGAAAGGAGAGCTGCATCTTTGACATAACCCACTGTTTTCTTTAATGACGTTTCAGCCTGTGTCACCTGATCTGAGAGTAGGGTTGCCAACAGGCTCCAGAATCTCGGGACACTTTAAGGAAAGTCAGGTTTTGTAACTCACCTCTCTAAACTGCAATGGATTCAGTAAAGTGAGTGTGAATTGTGCGAAGTAATTGAATTGTTTTACAGGAGGCTGTGTGATCCAGTGGTTAAAGAAAAGGGCTTGTAACCAGGAGGTCCCCGGTTCAAATCCCACCTCAGCCACTGACTCATTGTGTGACCCTGAGCAAGTCACTTAACCTCCTTGTGCTCCGTCTTTCGGGTGAGACGTAGTTGTAAGTGACTCTGCAGCTGATGCATAGTTCACACACCCTAGTCTCTGTAAGTCGCCTTGGATAAAGGCGTCTGCTAAATAAACAAATAATAATAATAATACTTAGTTGTTACCAAAAGCGCACACATGCCCGCGAGGATCGTTTCCATCAATCAGACCTATACAGCAGCTGATTGGCTTTCTGAGTCTCTGACTGGGCGGGACTGTGTGAAGCAAGAAATGTTAAACAAATAGAAACTTTACTTGCAGTCACAAGGTTAAATGAAAGAATGCAGGTGAGTGCAAAGTTATAATATTTTTTTATTTTATTTATTTATTTATTGATTTATTTAATTTAGTCGTTGCCAATTAGTTTTTTTAAAATTATTTTCTCCCCAATTTGAAATGCACAATTATTTTTAGGTTCAGCTCACCGCTACCACCCCTGCGCTGACTCGGGAGGGGCGAAAATGAACACACGCTGTCCTCCAGCTGCAGCCGCCAGCCGCCGCTTTACACTCTGCAGACTCACCGTGCAGCCGCCTCAGAGCTACAGCGTCGGAGGACAACGCAGCTCTGGGCAGCTTACAGGCAAGCCCGCACTACAGGGGTCGCTGGTGAGCGGTGAGCCGAGGACCCCCTGTCCGACCTAACCCTCCCTCCCCCCGGACGATGCTCGGCCAATTGAGCGCCGCCCCCTGGGAGCTCCCGTCCACGGTCGGCTGTGGAATAGCCTGGACTCGAACCGGTGACGAAATGTAATTGTTGACGACTGTAAGTTGCCCTGGATAAGGGCGTCTGCTAAGAAATAAATAATAATAATAATAATACAGAGCGCACCTGCACTCTAGCGAGTGCTTTTACTGGATGCGCCACTCGGGAGCCTCTCAAAGATATAATATTATTATTATTTGTTTATTTAGCAGATGCTTTTATCCAAGGCAACTTACAGAGACTAGGGGGTGTGAACTATGCATCAGCTGCAGAGTCACTTACAACTATGTCTCACCCGAAAGATGGAGCACAAGGAGGTTAAATGACTTGCTCAGGGTCACACAATGAGTCAGTGGCTGAGGTCACACAATGAGTCAGTGGCTGAGGTGGGATTTGAACCAGGGACCTCCTAGGAGCCCTTTTCTTTAACCACTGGACCACACAGCCTCCTATAATAATGGTGTTACACTATTTTGATAGATATTGTTTAATGTATAGGAGGCTGTGTGGTCCAGTGGTTAAGGAAAGGACTTATAACCAGGAGGTCACCGGTTCAAATCCCACCTCAGCCACTGACTCATTGTGTGACCCTGAGCAAGTCACTTAACCTCCTTGTGCTCCGTCTTTCGGGTGAGACGTAATTGTAAGCGACTCTGCAGCTGATGCATAGTTCACACACCCTAGTCTCTGTAAGTCGCCTTGGATAAAGGTGTCTGCTAAATAAACAAATAATAATAATAGTATAAAAAAAATTCAAGCAATACGGTTAATCGTTACGAGGCGCTCTGGATAGAATCGCCACCACAATTAAACAATCAAAAGCATTTACTAAACTGCTCAAGCAATTCACACTCACTTTACACGTCGAATACATTGCAGTTTAGAGAGGTGAGTTAAAAAAAAAACCTGACCTGCCTTAAAGTGTCCCAAGATTCTGGAGCCTGTTGACAACCCTACCAGAGTTATGAGGAAAAAATTACCGTGATGAGTGACCTGAATCTCCCTGCGAAATAAAACCCACATTGATTTAAATGCACCGTGTGTGTAACACATGTCAAATAGGCTACGAAATAGTTTTAAAATTATTTTAATAAAACACAGCAGTTCTCAAATGGCTCAATTTATATTGGCACATTACAGTAACGTACAATTTTATTTACTAAAGCATATTGGGTTTTTTTTTTTTTTTTTCTCAGACAAAGCAACAAAGCACAAAAATCTACAACAGTTAGTATATATTACAGGTTTACTGCATAACTTTACTCCATGAAAAGTGTGATGTGAATGTGCTGTTGCATACCGGGGGTATGTTTGCATTCAGCAGTTGCGTGAGGTGATTAGTGCGTGCGCCACCAGTAGGGAGTTGAGAGCTGTGACAGAGTTCATCAAACGTGTTCTTGTTATTAAATACAAAAGTTATGTTCAATACCGGATTCGTGTCTCTTATTTAAAGAAGAACCGCACTTTGTAGGGATATGTTAAAATGGATGTACATCTGGGCGGATATTGGGATTCGGATTCGGTTCACCGAATCCTAAGTATTCGTCCGAATCCGAACCCTGCTCAAAAAGTAGGTATTCGGGCCAAATCCGAAACCGAATCCGGGATTCGGTGCATCCCAAGTTTTGTCATTTGCCCCACAACCCACTTTATAGCACAGGTTTTGCCAAACTGAATTTCAATTTAACAAAGTCATAACACTTATTACATTTTTATGGGTTTATCCTGAATGTGATCTACTGTGATGGTGTGTGTGTCTGTTAAATTGTTACCTGATACAGCACTGTGCAAAACGACCAGCCTTCCTAGAAACTGTAGAAAAATACCTCAGTAATTAAAAAAATGTTAAATTAATTATTTTATTTTTAGCTGTCAAAGTCAACTGGTTCTTCCTCAATTCTAGATTAAAAGTGTCGACGTAGAAACCTCTCCATCTCTATCTACAGTATGTAAACTTACACTGGCCTCTTTATCCAGACTGCATGTCATAGACACGATGGCAGACGGTTTTGTGCCAGATTGTGGCACATTTCTCCAGGAGTATGGCCCACAACTGGGTCAGTGAAGTGGATAGAGCATTGCTGCCATAGCGTTCAGCCCACAGTTCCTCAATTTAGATCAGGGGGTAAGCTCTCATTACTGAAGTCTTTCAAAGAAACAGTCTTTCAAATGACAAGGAGGTTTCCATTCATGACTTTTACAAATGCTATAAAGCAAGCAATTTGTCTGTCTGGTTGTCAATTAATCAACCCACCTTGTCTGTCTCCCTGCCAATATAGTCACATTATTCTCCACTGACTGCCTTTTCTGCTTATCTTTATTGGAATTATCCCCCACTCCCCCACATCTAAGCGCTCATATACATTTCCCTTCATTATACAGATTTAGTTTTGGACAAAAGCAGCATTGGCTTTGTTGGTTTGGGAAGTTGAGACCCGCACTTGTGTGGAATTTCGATTTGCATGCAGCAGTCCCTGGAGGACAAGAATGAACCAACTGTGTTCTCTGAAGTGTTAATAAGAAACCTCAAATAGAGGACGGGCAAGGTCGGACTTCTATTTCCTGGTGGCTCTGTCATTGAATCTCAGGAGTGAGTTAGCGCCACACCGGTTAAGCAGTTTGCTGGTCCAGTAACTTAACCCAGTGCCAAATCTGGGAACAGAACGTGAGAGTTACACAGCTTTGCCAACAGAAGTAACTTTTTTTTGGGTGAGCTTAAAGGCGCCCCATTGTGAGGGGTTTGATGTCACTGCTATGGGCCTAAAGGACCAGCCGTTTTCACAAAGACCTCTCTGTTTCCATCTGCTTCTACTGTGGTTTGGGAGCTCTTCTGAAAACAGTGACTAAATGACAGATTTGTTCCATAGTGGGTCTGTGGTTTACCCTCTTGATCGCAGGACCTTTTTAGAGTCTGTGATATCTGGGCAAAGATGGTTAGATGGTTATGCAAAGTGCTGCAGCGTAGAACTCCTTGCATATTTAAAAAAAAAAGGTATTTAAGAATGTTATTACCTTATAATCCAGCTCAGTAGCTGCTTTCAGCATTTTTTTAAAACAGTATAACAAAACACCATTGGGACAATGGAGATCCCCTTTTTGCATTTGCTAACTTTGGTTTTGCTTCTCTGAGTTACGCTCTGCAGCTGTAGGAACATGCCGGTTTAGTTCCCGGAGTGACAGAGTGGCAAGAAGGCTTCAAAAGGAGGGAATGAGTTTATGTAACTGCACTATAAATGTTAACAAATTGGCAAGTCAGAAAGGTCTGGCTTATTGAACCAGTGAGGACAGAAGGGTAATAATGTAGTAAATATGCGCTAAAGATTAATATTCTTCTATAATGCTGTACATTATTGTGGGACTCAGAGGCTGCACTCTTCTGTGTGTCCAGTATAATCCCATGCATCTACTGTATTAGTAAGGTTATTGGTAATTAATTATTGGTAAGGCTGCCTAGAACCCTGTATTCAAATTCTGGTGAGTTCTTATGGCACATGCAAATTGATTGTTGATAACAATGAATCACATTATTGATTCAGCAACACTATTTAAATTAGGTGCAAATATCAAGCCTACATTTCACATTTATTTACCAGGAGTAAATAAAGAATTACAGGTCATTTACTGGACATATCCGCACTGGGTCATTTTGTTAAATACTGTTCACCTACCTTTTCCAAACATTCCGGAGCATTCTAGGCTGACAGGGCAGAAACCATTCTAGAAAGAGAGAAAATAAATACAAATTTGAGACTTAAAAATGTCCAACCGGTTAGACTGTCTGTCATTTGCAGGTTGACACACTAAAGGCATGTTCTTAGACAGCACAAGGCCGCTTTGTTACCATTTTACCACAGAAGGAAAAAGGCGATGTCATTGAAATTCATACTTTTTGATGAAAGATAATTACTGTTTTCCACATCTTTTTTATAACTTAAAGAAGCACACCTAGGCTTCCTGTGTTACAACGTTTCAAAGTGTAACTGTATGCCACAATGCACTTACTCATAAATGCCATGTACTGTAAATCTGTGGGCTGAAGATCGTCAAGCTCAAGCCCTGTGAAGTCTAAGTGAATTCTGGGACTGAGTGTGAATGTTTAGATACTTGTCAAGCTGAGGTGCTGCAGGTCTGGGAATGCCTCTTGGACGTTATTTCGCTCCAAGCCAAACAAACAAACCTTTAAAAAGGGGTCACTTCTTTAATCTGATATGGGTAATTTTATAATAAAGTCACTACAAGCCTAAACTTTTCTCTCTAATGCAGAGCATATTTGAGATTAATTATTTTCAGAGTTTTTTTAGTTTTTCACTCCAGTGCGGACCTCCCCATTTGATTCATCTGACTTGTGACTAATGAGACTTAATGTCTTTCACTTCAATTTACTAGAAAATAATTCACACCAGTGGAGGAAAAAACCCTAAAATGCACACCAACAGACATACATGCAATGTATTTTATGACTGATAAACATGAAACTTTACAAGTTAGACGCTGTACTACGTTCATGTAGTATTTAGTATATAAAACAAGAAATATATAGAGATTACTTAATGAATCATCAATATGTACCGTGAATGCCCCCATGACTGAGCCGAGGAGACGGTATTGTGTTTACGTTATTATTTAAAAATAGCCTTGTGTGTTACGCTGTTTTGTTCATCAACTGTTAAAATCAAGGCGTTTCACAATCGGACAGTGTCTCACAGCCTAGCAGTAAAACAAACTGGAATGTTATGATGAAACACTTAAAAGCAGTTCTGTTTTTTTAGTTATGCCATGTGGCAATATAGAGAATAATGCCTTTTTTTTTTAAGGGGGAATTTCTCAATCGTGGCATAAGAAAAATGTATTCAATGCTGGAAATGTCTACACTTGTATGATACCCTTACAAAAAGTATCATGTTTACTATTATTTATAATGGAACGATAAAAAAAGGTGGTCTGCAACTTGCTTGTATGGTTTTAATGGTAGTACATGAATGGTATTTCTTGTTTTAATTATGTACCATTAGAAATAGCACTTAGCACTTTCTTCCCATTGAAAATATACAGACCATTACTATGGCTTACTATTCAATGCTTACCATTCATGGTTCAGTGGTTTCCATTGGAATATCTTCGTAACAGAGGAGATGGTCGCCATTAGCAGTATAAAACCTAGCAACTTAGTTTGTAAAAAAGGTGACTGATCCCCTATGTGGTCACATTGGGGAAAACACAAAGAGGAAATAATGTTGCATTAGCAACGAATGTAGAGCTCCTTAGAATACGTGAGCCCACAGTGACTCAGGGAACACAGCAGAAACCAGAGGCAGGGCTAAATACATGAGTGGAATTAAATAATCCAGTATTTAATGTTGTTAACAAAGTGGTGTGTTCAGAGTAGGTCTAGTTTTAAGTTTAATTGAACTGAGCCATGGAAACCAATAGCAGGTTAGCTTTGAGCTACAGAGCACAGGCACACTGATACAGTACATTGCCATGTAGACGTGGACTTTTCTGTTTACTACATATAACACACATTAGCACATTGTGAGTTCGATGAACAATCTAAGAATATAAGACACAATATAATGAATCACTATATAATTAATAAAATATAAATAGACCAACAACAATCTTTACATTTGAATTGCACTGTGTATAATCATTCTAAATGAAATCACTATGATTTTACAATGTGGATCCTTTACTGAAGTGATCCATCAGTTTAATAACTTCCGTTTTTGACATTTAATAACTAGCTTTTATTTATTATTATATATTAACTAACCAGTAACAAGAAGACATGACTTTTATTAATAATTTACAAAGCCAGTTATTAACAGTTAATAAAAAATCGTGACCAAAATTATATTTATGGGGTAGAAATTGGGTTATATCAGGTGAAACATCTATAGATAAGAACGCCAACAAAACTAAATAAATAGGGTTAATTAAATACCATATTCACATGCAGAATTTCCAACACATTTCCCCTTAAATACTGTATGTCCTACCTTGGCTGAAAAAACTGACTTCAATAATGAAATCATGTTAAATATTTCAATACAAGCACATCATGTTTAACTATGCTTGAAGGAGGCTATGGTGTAGTGGGTTAATGCACTTCACCTTAATTCGAAAATATTCAGTTAATTGAGACTGAAGTATATATTTTGCAATGAAGATCTGAAATATATTTTAAAGATATTTTTTTATATATGCATAAAATATATGCATATATGCAAACCATATAATTCAATATATATAAATATATTTGACAATATATTTCTTTTTTTTTGTTTTTTAATGGGAAAACAATTATGATGTTCTATATGTTCACTACACCAAGTTAGGAGAAGTTGAAAAAAAGTTATGATGAAAAATGTATTATTGTGAAATGCTAAGCGGAAATCTCTGCCTGGTCAAATAGACCCAAAACATTAACAGCGAGCGTTTTTTATAAATGAAATACAGTGTTATAATAATGAAACTTTTCTAGTCTGTTGTTATAAAATCCAGCAAGAGTCTAGTTTATGAATATCAAATTACAATTACTTTATCAAATCAGACTTTAAAGAACAGTCTTTAAATAACAAATGAGTAAGGCTGCGATTTTGGCACAGTGATGTTTAGTACATTTCACAGGCGAGTTCTTGGAAAAAACCCAAGAATTCACAGAAAGGTCACAGAAAGGTCACCCAATAATGTAGCTTTCGCTACATCAACATACACAAGTGCTTTTAAATAGTACACCAAAACCAATAATATAAAGACTATTGCTTTTGACTGCTGACAAGTTTAAATGCTACTTTAGAGTACACAACTTAGTTAAAGGTCCTTTCACACCACCTTAACATTTGTTTGTTTGTTTGTTTGTTTTTAGAATACTGTATGATGCAGCTTTCACACCGGAGCGTAGCGAAACATGACATACTGCATTTTAAAGGAAATAACGGCAGTACATAACCAAATGTGTTTTTACGTCATTTTCAAACTTCACGATTTTCATGATTTTTCCGTGACCTCTGTGACAAAATCGTAGCCTTACTAATGAGTGAAACTCTTGAGAATAGGGCTGGTATTGTGTTTACCAACCTTGGTCTATGTGAAAGTTCTCTGTTTACCCTACTGTAACCTATGTGAATGTTCTGTTTACTGTGGAATGTATTCTATTCATCCCACTGTGCTTTATGTGAAAGTGTTCTGTTTAGCCTACTGTCTCTGAGGAATCTCTTCTGTTTATCCCCAATACACGTGACACTAGACTCTGGTTCATTGCTTCTTTAAACAACTGCAATTTCCAAGGGAAGGCATCATTATGAAGCAGCAGTTTCTAATTGGAACGAGGTGCTAGGCTTGACCCACCATGATCACTGGTTAACCTAGGGGTGGTGTCACCGAACTTTACACTATAAACATGCACACACTAATTAATACACTGATATGAAACATATGAAATGGATTCATCATATTATTTATAATAAAGAACTAAAGCACGCTGACAGAATGCCGATGCTAATCTAATGTTTGTGAACTTGTGAAGCACAGAGAATGTTTATTGTTCTTTTCCGGTATAAAAGTTTGGCTTTTCAAGTTAGTTTAGTCAAAGAAACAGTGACAGGATGACTACAGAACCATGTCAGGCTGTACAGATATAAGATGCACAATTTTATAAAGCACTGTTACTGCAGACTAACAGGAGAGGTATGATAACTAGCCATTTACTGCTGGGGTGGCTCAAAATGACCCGTGCATCCATTTAAAAACCTGTTATTTCCTTTTATTTTATTCAATTGATAGAGTTCTCTGCATTATTGATACCACGCTCTGTGATAACTTAAAAACTGCAAAACTTGTTGTTGCTGTTATTTACCTCATTTAACCCAGCACTGAAAGTGTTAAATCAGTTTTATGTTGTGGTCAACCTGTTCGAGTCTCTGCAGGTAAAGACAATATTTGGGTGGCCTTAGGGAAAATGTTTCATTGCTGAAGAAAAAAAAAATATGCAAACTGCTGATTAATTATAAGATTGTGTAGTACAGACTGATATTCCCTGCCCTCAAAACTGTAATGCACACCTGGCAAAAACACATTGGTGCTATGCAGAGTGGCAGCCAGCCAGGACGCTTTATGTACTTTTTCATTATTATCAATTAATGTTGTGGATTTAGTGCTCATAGTAAATGAAGGACAATGGTACTGGCATGGTGCAGGTAGGTGCCCCAACTCTCACCTGAACAATCTGAGCCTGCCAATTGTGTGTGGTGTTTTTGTAATATTAAGCCCACCAAACGAGTGACCTGAGCTGGATTTAAACAGAGGTGAAAGGTATGAGAAGCTGGTGAATTAGCCCGCTCCGCCGCCTAGCAACCCAAATTCTCAGGAATAACATCTCAAAAGCTTGTATTTTAATGGGTTTTGTAGTGTAAACTGTAAACTACCAGTCACAAATGTATACTGCATATCAATGAAATATCATAAAAAGATATTGCTACTGCACAGGAATTCATATGGGCTTTCTGCCCATTATTTTTACAGTCTCAGAACTGATAACAAACAGGACCTTGCTGTCAGAGCCGTAACGATCCTTGATGGCGCCCTGTGCGAGATATAAAGCCCCCCCCCGAAACTACGTTCACATGCAACAGTAACATTTAGTGTGAGAAAGATTTGAAGTGCAATTTCAATGTTGGGATAGGTGTCTTAAAGGGAATATGTGTGAATTAGTTGTAAAAGGTCTATTGGGGTTGCTTTGGCTAAGTTTGACATCAATGAATCCGCCTGGAAATTGAAGCTCTCTACTTGCGAAAAAAATTCCACTGCATGAAAATTGCTCGGCTATTTCAATGCAAGATCAGCTGTACATTTCTTGAGATGTTCCACAGATATAGATGACAGAGAATTGCCACTAAGAAATTCAAAGTTAGATGACAACTCTGCCATTTTCTCAGAACACCACTGCATTTGGAAGAGAATGCTGTCAAACACAGAGTTGCATTCCCTTCCAAAAGCATCTTCAGGTGTCAGCAGGTGACCTTTATCTTCAGCCATTTCTGAAGCCATACGCTTCACCTTTCACTTCCTCTTCTCAGGGAAGCCTGGTTCGATGCCAAGATTCAAAGCTGTTTTCTTTTACTACCCTATCACGCAAATCTGTGATGGACGCCACCAGTCCTTTCAGCATTTTTGCGGCTCCGTCAATGGAGAGGTTTTTCATTTGCAGACTGCAGTTCACTCGATCAATCAAGGTAAGTATCTTACACCACAGATCAAGCAGGCAGAGGAATTCAAAATCAATTTGTTTGAGAAGGTTCTGAGCACCTGATACTGTTTCAGCATTCAGACTTGGGTCATTGGAAATCTCTTCCAAAGCCTGGTGAAAGTCTTCAATTTGCTGATGAAGTGGGGTCACTGCTTGCTTCTTGGAGGACCATGGAGTTCCACAGTGCCATTTCAGCATGGCTTTCAACACTACCATAACTTTCTCCCATCTCATTGTTGAGCCAGAGAAATATGTGAAGATTCTTTGGAGTATACCAAAGAACGTAACCATGATTGTGGATGCTTCAACTGCATGTACTCCAACCAGATTGAGAGTGTGGGCTGCGCATGGTACAAACCTTGCCAAATCTTTCTGTAGGTTAATACATGCTTGCACTCCATTGTACTTGCCTGCCATATTGGCTCAGTTGTTGTAACCTTGTCCTCTGCAATCTTCTATTTGTAAGCCATCATCTTTCAGTTTTTCTGTGATCTCCATGGCAAGTCCCTGGCCTGTTTTTTCGTGACTTTCAATAAAATCAATGAAACTTGCACTGACCATCCTCTATCCGAACATACCTAATGATTTTGCTCATTTGTTCCTTGTGGGACACATCAGAAGTACAATCAAACAAAATAGAGTAATATTTTGCTTCTTTTATCCTAGAGATGATTTCTCGCTTCACTTGGCCTCCAATAATCACTATAACTTTGTTTTGAATTCTAGGAGACAAGTAAGTTGTTGACATTTTGTTTGCTTTGATGTCTTCAATGGGTTCTGCAAGTTGAGGATGATAGTGGCTGATTAGCTCTACTGTGCTTAAGAACATTCCACAGTTAGGCTCGCCAATGACATCAGTGGTACCTCTCAGAGCAAGGTTATTCTTTGCACAGAACCATTACCTTGAGAATGTTTTGCCACTTCTTTTTCATCACTGTTATAGCTTTCTGGAGCTCATCGTCGATGGTTTTGTCTTCTTTCAAGCGTTTTTCAAGGTCTCCCGTCATGTTGTTTTTGTGTTGAATTGTTTTTGCACAAAAATTTCAATAAAAAAACAAAACAAAAAAAAAAAACACACGTATTGTTCATCAGCCAATTGGCGCCCCCCTCAGGTTAGCACCCATGTGGCCGCACTGCTCGCACCCCCCTTGGTACGGCCCTGCTTGCTGTTAATGAGATGAAGAATACCAGTTGGGCTCTTGAGGGAGAATAATTGTTACTGGATACTGTGCACTGGATTGGAGTAACTGTTTCAGCAGGTACACATTTACAAAGAGGCCCATTTCCTATGCCTTGATCTGCTGTTTTAAGAGTTTTGACAAGGACCATCCGAGACACCCCTGCAAGCTCAGGCCATCATAATTACCACAACCATGCCACAACCACTTACATTATGCTCAGTATCTACATACAACACTTTTGGTATTTTCAAGGAATCTAAACAGTGGGCAATAAAGATACTTCTGTGGAATAGATCCTTCAAATGGAACCCTTTGTATTTCAAGACTCTTAATAGTTCATCTCTGTTCATCTAATAATAAACAGAAGAACTTTAACTCAAGTTTCTGGCATTGCGATGTTCCTGAAGCTATCTACATGCAGGTGGGTGCATCTCATGATGATGTTGGCTCAGCCCTCATGCATTGTCCTGCCCCACATTTTATAATATTAAAACCCAAGATTTATTTTGTGCTATGGGAAGGCAGACCACAGAACACCAACCCTGAAACTATGCTAGCCAGGGAAGAACAACTCTCTGTAGATGTGTCTCCATCGCTGACATTCTCTGTGTGTGTGTGTGTCTGTAAGGGGGGAGTGGGAGGGAGACCCAGCTGGCAGTAAATAAACTGCATTGCTAGCCAAGCGGGTTCTTTAAGCTGGTCTGCCAGAACTTTCTCCATTAGACGTCAAATATATAAACACCCACATACCCACATAACCAGGTGGATCACAAGCCCTGAATCTTACATAATGGGCAGCAATACCTTTAAAAGCCTAGCCAGCCCTCACACGATGCCTGGGGTGTTAGCAGTTCTGGCATATCCAGGAAATATTCTTAGTAAGATTCAGAAGACCTGGGCTCCGGGCCAAAGGTGAATGTATGCTACTTAAAAAGCCAAACATTCCTTCCAAATGCGTTCTTCTCCTTCTCAAAATGAATTCCAGATTCCACTGCTTATAATGTCTCCTGTAAAAGTTGCCTAAGCCCCCCTCTCACCCCCTCCAAAAAAGTATGACCATCCCACACACTAAACAGTTATATAACCTTGCACATAGCATTGACCAACATCCTGTTTTCCAAAAGTATGGAAAATTACACGCAGCATTATAATGAAAAGTGACAAAAAAACAAACTGTTTCTGTAACTCACACTAAAGTTAATTTGTATTGTTTGTAGGGATCACATCTTGATTATAGGCCAGAATTACAAAGCTTTTGCACCAGCACAGGGCACAACTTTTACATTCTAAAAACGAAAAACAAACTGTTGATGCTACAGACCTTAAAAACTAGATTCAAGCAAAACATTTAACTCTCGTTATTTACCTGCGCAATGATTGTTTGAAATCATTTTTTCTAGAGACAGCAAAGCTAGTGGTGCTGTGATAGTTGCGACCCACGGGTATCAACAACTTGTATTAATTTCAATGTTATTCTCCCTTGAGTAGCAACAAATATTGTTTTGATTAACACTGTGTTTCATGCATCACGTTCTTGGTCAATAGCCCAGAATGCTGGATCAAGCTGAAAGGTTTGGTGAAAGCAGTATTGATCTAAGGGGAGAAGAGGAGGCCAAAGAGTGACAAAAGATATCCCCCAGACTTGAACATGCTATGGCTTCTAGAAACTGGAGGTCATACCAAATTTTAATAAAGAAACACTGAACGGCGAAGTGCCCCACCCAGCCCAATCCAGACTGTAGCCATGCTGAGTCGCCAGGGAGGCCGCAAATAGGGTGATCCTTGGAGCCAGCATTACACTTCAACCATCAACACAGAGCCAATAGCAAATCCACATTACATGGAGGAAAAGCACCGAAGGCTCATTATTACAGAGAAACGATGTCTTGGTTGGTCCCCACGACTATTATCTAATTTTATCTTGGTGAAAGCCAAGTCCAATATCAGCATGATATAAATTAGAGCTACTCTCATATAATAAAAATCAGTAATGATGAAGACTTTTTGTATTTTCTGTATTATTGTTTATTTGTATTTGAAAAAAAAAAAAAAACTAGAAACAAAAACTTTGTATTGTAGTTGAAAGCTAATTAAGTATTTAATGATCTAGTAGCAGCACAATTCGACAGCTAAATGATTGATTTAGTATTTGAAACCACAGGGTGCCAATGCCAAAGGTCTCCACAGTATAGGTGTTTTTAATTATGGGCTTATAGAATGTCGACATGAGTTTGATAATGCAGAGGCATGTTTGGGAAGTGTCCCTCTGTGTCTGGAAGCTGTGCTAATAGCACAGAGAAATAGTACATGTCCCAACCACCACTAAGTTTTTGGTTTGAATCCAACCCTTCGCTGTATGCAAGGACTCTTATCCCTCCAGTTGTGTTGTGAATTTGGCTACATCTGACATACTGCCTCAAAACATAATGTTTGTGTACATAACCAGTCCAAGGAAATACCAAACATGGCTGCATTCTGGTTGTCTGTGTTTATGTTCATAACCCCAAGTTTGGAAAAAAGACCTAAAATGACACAATGAAAAAATTATAAATGTTTAGTGGGAACCTTCTGTCAGATTAAATAGACTCGAAACATAATAGGTCCAAGTTAGTGGTTTATTTATCGCTTTCAAACGTTAAACGGTGCTAACATTGCACAGATGCAGAAGCTTTGTAAATTTGGCATGTACTTAAAATATTGTAACTGCATATATTAAATGTATTTATTTCTCCCAAGCAAGAACATTTTTTTTTATTAAATATACTGGACATCTTTATCCACAGCAATAAATTACACCATAAAGGTCATCATATAAACAGTACAAGAATATAGAGGGGATCTGTCTCTCTGTTTAAAACAGTCCAGCCAAAGCCAAGTTTTCCAGAGAGACTCAAAGCCTGGTTTACTTGCTTAAAGTATTCAATGGGGTGAATTAGTTGGCTTTCTTGTTTCCAAAGGCTTTTTTTCTTCTTTTTTGTTTTGTTTTGCTGTTTCTGTCTCTGCATCCCCAGTATGTTTTGCTCAATCAGACCACCCACTCCCAACACTGAAACTCCCAGTGCTTTCAAAGGCAGCAGATTCCAAATCAGTATTTCTCAGTCGAGTTGAAGCAGAACAAGTGTTGTTATGGGATGGCCCATGGCTTCCCTCTTTCCTGATTTTGACAGAACGCAACTACTGCACACCGTTTTAAATAACCTGTCCTTCCTCCGGTCTGCACTAAACAATTTTACCTGTCACTGGAACAAGACTAGACATGAATTGACCTACACTTCCCTGGAGGTCACATTTAATGACCTGAGCAGATGCGGGAACACCCAAAACATGTTTTTAATGACTTGTACAGACACGTAATGGCCCGAGATGGCAGAAGCGGCTGACACGACAAGGCAGGAAAAGTGCAGCCTGACACTCCCCAGGTTAATAAACTGCCCGTCCAGGTCCATCGGAGATTTGCACACTATAATTCAGACATGAATGTGTGTTTACCACTGTTTACCCTTCTGTGTAGTGCTATGCGTATAAACAATTACCAGGGCACAGTCATTCTGAAGTTTTAGCTCCCATGCATATAGTGTATTTACAACACATTAACTCTGTGCAGGAATAAAACAGAAACCCCTCTGATACTGATAATATTTTATAGGAAGCACATATGAACAAAAGTTAATAAATTCTATTTGTAAACTACATGGGACAACAGACCTTTTGTATGAAGGTTCAAAGCTTACTAAAAGTGTTCAGCCCCTAAAGGGTTACAAGCTTGTTCTTACACATTTAGGCTACCCTACCTTGTATGCACATCTTCATGCACAAACCTCTAAGCAGTGCCTACAGTGTTCTGGATGACAGCTGCTGTTGTGTTTAAAGCTATCATTTTCTGCCCTCTGCTGGCCAGAAATATAAAGCAGGGGAAAAAAATGGCAAACTGCAGAAATAAATAACTGCCACTAATGAACAGCTGTATCAAGTTTCAGTTGTAAGGTACGTCTGACATACAGAAGGACAGATATATGATGAATTATAGTTGCCCTAGGGATGTTTACCATCCAGACATACAGTATGTACATCTGTAAACTGTTCAAATGAGTTCTGAAGCCTACAATGTTGTGAACTAAATTGTATGCCTTGGTTTAGACAGGTTGCATTTCAGCTGGCGAAAACCAACACATGTGAGTGATAAATGGAGAATTAACATTGAAAGATGGCAACAGTACCCCCATTCGTCAATAGTCCACAAATCATCGGCTATGCACAAATACAAAAACAGAGTGTCTGAACTCGGAAAGATTTTCACAGATTCCAGAGAATTATTTAAACGTTGTTGTGCAAAAACAGTGTTCAGTGTTTCTGGAATTTTTACAGGCAAATAACTGGCATTAGATGCATTGAAAAACATTTGAAGGAGAAGCATAAACTGCTGCATGAGTTTAAACTGAAGTCTCAGTGCCAAGCTTTTTCTAAAAATAAAAGGCTATAACAAAACCTATATAGACTCTGCTGTAGCAAATAATGGTACGTTCCATTACAACCCACACCTCAGATTCTCTGACCTGCTGGCAATATCTTTCTAACGCAGCTTTCTGTGTTATTATTTCACAAGTGTGATTTGCTGCAGTAGCATTGATGCTTTAAATCTCTCATGTATTTTATGAGGGACCATTTGGAGCAGGGAAATCAATGTCATTGCTCATTTTAGATGTTAATGGGAACAGCCTTAGTGCAATGAAATCAGAGTGGGAAAAGGGGGGCCCTCAGCACATCCCAGTGGTCAAAGCTGTGCCAGTGGACAACATTGCACCCCCGAAATGCACCCAGAGAGAGAACCAGGCATTGGAATTAATGAATCAATTGATTGTTAAAGATTGGGGTTTGGACCAATGGAGCCATACGAGTCAATTTTTTTAACATGAAGTCAATATGAAATAGTAATTGTATGTATATTTAAAATGAAACAAACCGAATAAAAATGTAGCTTTGACTGTTTTACACTTACTGTGCAGGCCACTGTGGAAAAGCAGCACACATTCCCAATGCTTGTGCTGTTGACACTGATGAAGGCTTTAGCCAAAATGTTTGTGTCTAATAGTTGTGTCTCTTGTGCTATCCCAGCTCTAAAGAGAGAATACTTTAGCCAGATCAGCACTTTTCACAAGCACACAAAAAACCATCACAAGCAAAAATAGGGAAGAAAAAAAACTCAGAAATCTATGAAGTTCAGGACGAAAGGCGAAAGATTTGTCCTTGTCCCGAAGCTGATTTGTGACTATGAAGAATGCCTTCTTTGCTAATTGTCATCAGAAAAGGGGAGAACTGAATTGAAAACAGCTTGGCCATTGTGTCACAGACGCGGGGAACCCACATTTGCGTGTGAAAAGAGAGGGGGGGAGGAAGGGGGGCACCACTCTGACTCTGAATAGAAAAAGCTGCAGATTTAGCCTGGGTCAGAGACCAACACCCACTTCTTTGCAGTGGCAGTTTAATATGCTCAGATAACTCTGAGCAGTCTGGTTGTATGAAAGGGGATTTAGTGGCCTTGTTCTCCTGTGCTGCATCCCTTCACAATATCTGATTTATTAAACATAAGAGATAGACATTTGCCTTGGGGAGCTACCGTAGTTTAGTGGGTAGAGACATGGATATGAGCCAGGAGACGCTGGCTTTGAATTTAAGACACTGGCTGTCACTGTGTGATACTGGGTTGGGCAATGGCAGCCTTCAGCTAAATCTACAGTATCACTAAAACAATTCTGTCTTTTAAACAAACAAAATGTGATGCCCATACTGTTCTGAAAAATAATTTTCTGCAAAGTTAAATACTTAAAGGGAGATTTAGCTAATATAAATATATAGGGATGTTTATATACATATAAACAACATTTGGTTTGCTACCGTGTCAAGCTTGAAGCCGTTATTTATTTATAAACTCCCACTGCTGCAAGTGATAGCGTTTGCCAAGTCTTCTGTTGTGTCAGACCAACACAAGAAACCCGCCTAACATACTACTAGTTCTCCTTATCTTTATTACCACTGTGGTCACTTTATCATGACATTTGATGTGACAACTGGGAAAACATACTTTGTCACAGCAAAGTCTAATATATAAAATATAGAACATTTTGAAAGGCAGGGAGTCTGATTGAATCTAGTAAAACCAGACTCAAGAGAGTCAACAGCTGCAGCTTAGATCTGAGAATCATCGAAATAGAACATTGAAAAACGAACCTGGTTTGTAATTTGGCAGTTCAGTAACTTCAGGCCAGGTTTCCTCAGTAGGAACCCCTAATACCTGCAGATGAGAAACACAACACTCAATTAAGATCCAGCAGAGACAGTTTCTTCATATTAAACTGTGTATTCTTCTGAAAACAAACTTCTCAAATCCACCTTTACCGTATGAGGGGACCTTGAAAGTTTGTAAAAAAAAAATCAACTTGTGTTTATTATTCATGTACCAGCATGTGCATTAAACATTTTTAAGTGCTGAATTGTGTGCTGGTTTTGTTATGCGGACAACTCTCCAGTGAGCGGCTAAGTTCAGACTATCAAACACATATTTGCTTAAGGTTTGAAACCATAATGATAATGCAGTGTATTACCTAAAGCAAAACCTTGCAGAACCATAATCCGACCACAGCATCGTCAGAATGTGTTGCACAGTGGTCCTTATACAGTAGCACACCCATATGGTACCATAGTAATGTAGTAGATTACCAATGTGTATTGCTACACATTTTTGTGATGCCAGTGGAATGTCAAATTATGAAGTCACTACTGCTGTACCCTTCTACCAATTGCTTATTCTCTACATTCTGTATGACTTGTGCTTAAATGAGCCCTTACAAAACAAACCATTGCATTGCCAAAGCTTGATTCAATCCCAGACCTCCAGAGGTGAAAGCCCCACTACAGTTTGTCAACACACACTGTCCTGACTCCCACTGATGTGCCTCTGCTGCAGAGGTTCCCAAACTGGGGTCTGGGCAGCCCTGTGGTCCAAAGAGGCTGCACATGGAGTCCACAGAAAATACCTGAAATTGTGACAGGCCTTGTGATTTTGACTATCAAAATAGATTAAGCAGTTACTGCAGTACAGTTTTTCTCTCTAGTTTGCAATTAGCGTTTTCAGTTGTGGGATTTGGGGGTCTCTATCTAATCGAAATCATTTTTAAAAAGGGGTCCCCCACACAAAACAAAAGTCGGCCTCTGCTTCTCTGTGGCCTGGAGGAATTACCCTCCTGGGCCTCCCTGACAGGCTGCTAACAAAGGTATTCCCTACACTGGAATTGAACCAGCGACCTAGAAGTGAACAGCCTCCCCCCTGTCAATCCAATTAGACTCCCAGCCTGTCCATTGTGGGTTTGGTGTTTGTCAAAGGGAAGGGCTGTTTGCTAGAGTTTTCAATTTAGGGGTTAGGACAACTAGACCCACATTCTCCTCAGGGATTTGACCCACCTGGGCAGCTGAAAAATACTTTAATAAAACTACAGGAAACACTTCAAAGTGCAGGTACATTAACGAGATGTATTCAGTTTCACTGTAGTTACCTTCCACATGTGCTGAGTAATGTACAGTATCCATAAGTGCAGTCATTGTACTTGTACAAACAATATATACTTGTTCAATAATATATTTTTTTCTTTTTTCAATTATGCATTGGTTAAAAAATAAAAATAAAAGCTTTGATAAATAATGTTGAATTGGGTCAGATTTTTTTGTGCATTTTTATTTGAACCATTATTTTCTGATAGATAAAAAAATATTGTAAAACAACTACAGCAACAACAACACCATCATTATGTAATATATGCCTATCAAGGCAAGCCATGCTCTGACATGAGACCCATTACCAATACTGCACCTGCATCACCCCAGCCTCTGCTCATCACAAGGAGAGAGTGGGTGTAACTATATTAAGAGGACTTTGTTACTATATTACAATAACCTAAAGAAAGCCACATACAGTCTTTTTATCTTTGTAGCTTTGCTTTAAAATCTAATTTGGTGGGTTTTGATACGGGAAAGATGTGTGTTCAGTAGAACTCATTAGGCTGAGGATTTCTCATGGCTTCTCAGGGACTGTCCAGTGAAGGATTTCTGGATGCCAACCCCTCTACTGTCTCATGGCCTGTATGCATATTACATTTACATTGACATTCACTTGCTGACATCATGAGGGTGTGCCAGAAATCCCCAGATCAGTATCTAGGACTGGTTTTGCTATAAACCTCATATAAAAGCCATCAAATACAGCCGTGCAAGGAATTAACAATAAATAATCATTGATTTAAAAAAAAAAAAGCTATCAAATAATACTGTATATAAGAAATTCATTATTATAAAAAACAAAAATCTAAAAATAACGAGTGGATAGAAGTACCAGCCTGTTTTGTTTCTTTTACTGGTTTTGTAACATTAACCATTTTCCCCTTTTACAATGAAAAAAGCAAATTAACAACCTGAATATATCTTACCAAATTTTGTGAAGTTTGAACACCTGTTTGAAATGGATACAGTATAGAGGCAGAGGCAAATCCTTTGAAGTCACTTAGTGCCCATAGTATGCCACATCTTTGCACAATATTAATCAGACAATGCATGCATTGCCACATCACAGTCTCATGTCCGGGACAGCCTATTGCTCAGCTTTTTCACTTACTGCCCAGATCTTCTGCAGTTGTTCAACGATATCTGTGACACCAGGGAAAGCAGGGGATCCTTGTAGCATCTCGATAAATATACAGCCCACACCCCTGGGAATGCAATGACAAAGAAGATTGAAACTAAAAAATGATCTACAAAGTGATTCTGAAGAACAACTAGAACAGACAAACAACCATACAACTAAAGAGCAAGCTCTAGTAGAGAGGTAAGTACATGTCTTATGCTGATGTCAGCATAATTAACTCATCAGCCGGTAGGAGGAGATTCATTACATTCTCCCCCTGCTTAATCAAATCTTGTCCTCGATCGTGTCCACCTCGGCTCTGGGAGGGAGTTTCAATGTCAGAGTTGTGACCACTCACTGTCCCTAAGGATTCCGAGCGACTTTACAGAGTCATGTGTCTCACAAGCCAACATAAATGTTATAGCTTATAATAATAATAATAATAATAATAATAATAATAATAATAATAATAATAATAATAATAATGCAAAGAACAGACATTTAAATGCCTGATTCAACAACAGGGGTCAAGATTATTTCTCATAGGGCACCACTGTAATGAATTTGGCATCTCAGCCCATTGAATTGAATGGAAAGGTTCAAGACAAATGCCTTACCATTCAATAAAGAGCAAGTCGAGAGGTAAGTACATGTCTTATGCTGATGTCAGAATTATTAACTCATCAGCCGCTAACAGGAGGAGATTCATTACAATATGACTGGATGACAGCGGTGGTGTACACAGCTATACCCTGCCTGTGTCTCTTTGAGATTGCTTGAAGGATGGAGTGCAGGGGCTCTCACCACATGTCCAGTCCGGTGGAGTAGTCTGTGGCTCCTAGAAGAACATCAGGGGGCCGGTACCACAGCGTCACCACCTCTGAGGAGTAGGTTTGGCTGGGGATAGACTTGGCCCGGGCCAGACCTGTCAAACAACAAATCATTACAATAGAGGGCTGGCGGCATTTTAACATTACTTGATTTAGAGGTTTTGGGTCATTTTAACATTTTATTCTTGGGCAAAGGTTTCTCTGTAGAAAAATAAACCTGTTTGAAACCAAAGAAACCTTGATGGTTAATGACTTGCTCCAAACTTTTAGAGTTAATTTTGGTTCAAACTGTGCACTGAAGCAGAAGCATACAAGTAAATGTGGTGGCTGGTTTCTGGTCCTGAACTCACCAAAATCTGCGAGCTTGAGCTCCCCCAGGTAGCTGATCAGCAGGTTCTGCGGTTTGAGGTCTCGGTGCAGAATCCTCTGGCGGTGGATATATGACAGACCCCTCAGCAATTGAAACAGTAAGACCTATGAGAGAGACATCAAGACTACGAGTCACTTCACTTGACACACCCCTTGCTTGGCACATTGACGGCAACCGATTATCTGTAATACAAGATCATATTGTGCACAACCATGTGTCATGTTTGCTATTTAACCTAACAGTGTGCCAGACTGGATATGTCATAGGTTGTATTTAATAAATCCCAGTGATTGGGCTATATGGAAACACTTTTAGAGTGATCGACATTTCTGGGAATTAATTAACCTGGAATTATCGGCGATAACCAAAAAATGCCAGTCATTTCCAATGTCCAAATTCATACTTTCGGTTTTTACATGTGGCACTCATTTTCATACTTTTCTAATACCTTGCAATTGCTGCCAAAAGTGCTGTCAATTAGACATTTTTTAGAAATCTGCTTTTTTGTAGTTTCACATGCTTGTACTATGCCCAACCATGGTTAACTGTGTTATTTACCATGTACTGACTGCTCTGTGATTTGCCACAGTATACCATAGTGAACTTCTGATGGGAAACAGTAATATGAAACATGCAAGGGAGGCAGTTGAGAAAACGTCTTGAATAGAGTCATATTTGTGACTGTTACTCTCTCACTCAGTCAGAAAGTTAACGTTAAAGGTAGGGTCTTACTGTGACCTTTCCTGGCATTTAAAGGCAGATTTAGAGACTATTGATAATAACTCTGTATTGGAGCAACAGAACCACTGAGAATGATTGCAAACACAATGAGGACAATGCACTTTAACTCTAAAATACCAAAGAGGTATCGCCACTCTTTCCGAGTTTTATATTATATATTCAGTAACTGTTACCTTTACATTGTATGAATGTAGGCCCCCAGGGTGCTGAATCATATATTGTGCTAGATCAGTTTGCTAGAGAGACAGAGAGAGGGGAGAGCAAGAACAAGCTGTTAACACATAATATACAGTGGACGTAGGGGCTTTTAACATTGCCGAATGTTATATCTGTTGTTTTTCTAATAAGTCAATCTTGGGTGTGATAACCAAGGCTTAAGGCCCAGTTTTTACTGATACGGTATACAGTATATTTATAAACTGGTAAGTGTTCCTTTCAAAACTGCACCTGTGAGACCTACATAGCACATAGAAGTGCACGACAGGTAGGATTTATGAAATTGAGTTGTGAACTGTAACTCCTTTTAATCTACAATTTTGAGTGGAGTTGTGCTTCTTTGACCTCTGTACAGGCCTGCTGTGCCATGGGGTGGGAGTGAGCAGAACATTCAGATTTGACTTGCCTTTTAAATTAATTATTTTTAGTGCTATCATGCAATTTGACCACCAGGTGGCATCACACACAAATACTGTAAAGGGGAAATATTTTTTGCTCCAATTCTATTTCTTTGGCTGGTAATTTTGCCCTTTTGAAAGAGTAGTTGAACCACATCAAATAAACATTCTCATCTCAGCATTTTCAAGAAAAAGTTAAAATTTGGCACAGTGAAATTCGGTAAAAATTAAATGCTCTGCTTTTAGTTTTATTTCTATTTAGAAAGGCTGTATTTAAAAGAAAGGATGAAAGTAAAACATATAGCCCTCAAACCTCATTTGCCTCATACTTCATCAGTACATTACAAATAAAAGCACCTTTTTAGTGACTGCTATCCGGTGGACATGTATTCTGTGTGAGCAGCTGCAACGGTAGAACTGGAACAGCTGTAATTCAATTCCAGGCAAATTTCAGGGTCGTTTGCCATTAAAATCACCAGATGCACATGTTTCAATGGCTCTGTAAAAGACCATACAGTTCTGCCTCTTGCTGTGTAACATTTCTTCCTTTGTCTGGGGCCCGTTTCAGTTTGGTACCATACCAACGGAGAGTGATATGGTGAGACCAGACGAATATACTCTCCAACCAGTATTGGGAAAGATTAATGTATGCAGAATGACCCTGCACAAAATATTATTATTATTATTTGTTTATTTAGCAGACGCCTTTATCCAAGGCGACTTACAGAGACTAGGGTGTGTGAACTATGCATCACCTGCAAAGTCACTTACAATTACGTCTCACCCGAAAGACGGAGCACAAGGAGGTTAAGTGACCTGCTCACGCTCACACAGTGAGTCAGTGGCTGAGGTGGGATTTGAACCGGGGACCTCCTGGTTCCAAGCCCTTTTCTTTAACCACTGGACCACAGAGATAACTATTTGATTTAGTAAGTGCTGCAATAGCCCAAATAGTTTGTAAGCGTGGCAAATAGTGACCTACACACAACCAATAATACAGAACCATACAGAACAACCCTACTGTTATAATAGGTTACTAAATGGTTAAGAAATGAATTATTACTAGACAAATGTTGAACCAAGAATGGTATAACTCACCACATACTCAAAAACGAATGTCAGGGTCTCTCGTGTGTGAATGATGTCATGGAGAAGGACAATATTGGCATGTTTCAGGCCCTTAAGCAATGAGGCTGAAATTTCACAACAAAAAGTGATTGTTAGGCAAAAGAAGTCAGTTATTACAGGGGTTCCAAACTGTGGTCCGACACAGTCCCTGGTGGACCGCCGGAGCAATGACATTCTATGTTTGTTTTTTTTAATTTTTTTTATTGATGGCAAAAAGCAGTCGGCAGCGGCTGCTGTCAAGGGAGTCTTGGCGGACTGTCAATCAATGCAGAAATTCACAAATCAGAGCTAACAGATTGCCTGCCTGTAGGCGGGGTGTAAAAGCCAGAGCTCTGACAATAGGGCAGTGTTAAGGTCACGTGATCGCTCTGTTGCAGGCGTAAAAAGTGTGTTCAAAATGCTATAAAATTACAGTATGTCGAAACCGCTACCAAAGAATACTTTTTGCAAAGCATAAAGACCAAAAAAGGCAGCTACAGGAGTTTGAATGCATTTGTACCACGGGCTCAGATTTGAGCTGCTGGAATGGGTTTTTTCTTTAGAAGAAACGTTTTCATACTAACTTTTGTACTTGATAACATTCATTTAAAAATTCAGTTGATGCCTATGATGAATACGTTTTTGTGACTAATTAGCCATTAACATTTAAAATGTTGAGTACTTTATATATGTTTCAATAGTAACTAAATCAAGTCATAAATCAAAGTCATCAATCTACATACGTAAAAAATTAGCTAACTGATCAATTAATTAGCTAATTCATCGCTGTAACATATTCATTCATAAACTGAGGATGTTTTCTTGTTGCAAAGCAATAGAAAAATGGTTCTCAATCTGGGGCCCAGGCCTCCAGAGGAAAAGTTATCAAATCTAATCTGTATGTAATGTTTGAATAGTGATATTGCACTGTTTACGGTATATATTGAAGATGCATTCAATAACAACAGTCTTCATTATCTTTATAGTGGAATACAGCCCCTAAGATCTGAAATGTTTTGGTGTCACTGCATTGTATAGCATGATTTGCCCTTTCCTCAGTTTTACAGCTTCTCTATTCAGATTTGCAGTACAGGACTAAAACAACAAATGAAGTTTTGTAAAATGACCCTACCTTCTCTAATAGCTGTGAATGGCACTCCTTCTTCTGTCTTCATCCTAATCACTTTTAAAGCAACAAGGTGTCCATTTATCCTACAATCAATCCATAAATAAAAGCATCACTGAGACTGAATCTGTGCTCAGACAGTCTGGTTTTAATTAACAGCTGGCAATGCAATGACTGTCCAGCTGTATCTTGCCCTTGCCTGAATTTCCTTAATTATTTACAATATTTGTAGTGCAAGCAGGGCTTTTTGATATTTCAGCTGTTAAACTTTGCCACAGTGCCACAGTATAGATTAGCGTGTTTGAAAGCCTTAAATTATCTGCACCGTGGCAACAGTTGTATAAAAGCTCAGCCAGAAAGAAAATTATCATTTGTACATTTGGTATCACAAATTATTTGCAGTGTGGGTTACCGTTTTTGCTCCGCTGTCCACACACATATAGCAGCCCAATTTTACTGCCAACAGACTAATAAGCAACCTGTATGACTTTTAATGAAGAATAAATATACACCCTGACTTTGTCCAAAGGGTGGGAGAGTCAAATTCCCTGTGGGACACCCTTCCTAAAGCACTCCTCCAAACACACACAAACACATGCACACACAGACACAGGGGTGTTTATAGTGCTGGATTACAGTATCCAAACACCCCAGGGGCAGAGGCAAGCAAATCACCAAATTATGGTAATTTACAGTAAATTCCACGTTTAACCAATTTAATCCAATATGTAACCTGTAAAAGCAAATATACCATTGTAAACATGAACAGTATAAGTTTGGTTTTGAGAAGTATTTCACCATTTCTTAGGTGTAAAATGTTCAGAAATCAGGGTTTGCATGCAAAGCCTACACTGACCGGCTGATCCCTTTATAAACAGTGGCGTAGGAACCCTCTCCCAGCTTCTCCAGGTTCAGGTAGGAGGTGGCTGTCCCAAACTGGAGGCCGGTTCTCTAAATGCAAGTATTGGTTAGAGTTAGCTTTGCTCTTTATCAGGAAGAATAGAAAGCACCATCCAATTATGCTGTCATTATAAACTATCAATGGGAATTCCCAGTTAGTACAATTCCGAACAGAGTTCTATACTAGCCATTGGTAGAATTAAACCAACATTTTCAGATTTTGACATTATAATGGTAGGATATGTCAAAACACAATAGTAGTGTGCTACCATATACGGACCACAGTGAAATATTTGTTATCCATTGTGTTGTCATTACTGGTAATGATGACATCTACAGTATAATAATGTTACCCCAGTAGTGTTTTTTTGGGGGGTAGATTCTTTCCTCCTGCACCAAAATACATGCAGGACAGAAAGCTGAATTAGTTAATAGTAGGGACTGCCTACTGCTGTATATAATGTGGGCATGTATCATATATCATTTGTAGCAAACCCTGCCAGGAGGCTGTGTTGTCCAGTGGTTAAAGAAAAGGGCTTGTAACCATGAGGTCCCCGATTCAAATCCCACCTCAGCCACTGACTCATTGTGTGACCCTGAGCAAGTCACTTGACCTCCTTGTGCTCCGTCTTTCGGGTGAGACGTAATTGTAAGTGACTCTGCAGCTGATGCATAGTTCACACACCCTGTTCTCTGTAAGTCGCCTTGGATAAAGGCGTCTGCAAAATAAACAAATAATAATAGCTTCCTTGCTTCTGCAGGATGTATAAATATATAAATAAATGAAGCTCACATTCCCATCTGTCCTGTGGAAACAATTTCAACATGTCCTCACCCATTGGAATCCTTCTTCGAAGCCCTTTCTTCCCAAGGGGTCACTGTTGCTCCTTGACCTTTGAACTGTCAACCTCCTGACCTGTAGGGTATGGAACCAATGGGGCTGGATCTCCTCTGAAGGAAATGCAGAATCGGTGAGGTCAGTCAGCTGGAAAACATTAACATAGAAAAAGATGATTAAATTGTCTGCATATAGTTTTAGTATATGCAGAGGGCTCAGTTTACAAAGTTAGTTCATGAGTTATTTAAAACCATTCTTCTTAGTGTATAATGCATGTTTCATATGCATGCAATGTTTATAAACCGTTGTTGGCTTCTTTGAAACTAGAGCAGGTTTTTGAGTACATCATTTTATTTAACTTTTTTTTTAATGTTTTTTTTTTAAATATGCATTTATGCATTCTAGACCCAGAGGAACAGTGAGGTTTCTGTTTTTATGTATATGTAATTATAACCACCAATTTAAACAAAGATCCATGATTGCAGAACAAATGTTGATATGCAAAAACCGATAATCATCCCATCTGTAAATACATGCAAAATATTTAAATGAGCAATCTGTCCCTCAGGCGCCTTATTGCTCTGCATAAAAAGGGTTTGTGTCATCATTGCAACTGTCTTGGCAGCCAGTCACCTCAGCAAAAGCATATTTCTTTGGGGAAAATAAAAAATAAACTACTTTTCATCTATACCGGTATTTGTGGAACATCTTTGACTTTTAGACAAAACAACCTTCACAATATCAATTCAATTATAAGGAAACTTCCTTGTCACCTAAGCTGGATTTGAACCTGAGGTGAAAGGTTGATGCGTTAATCCACCTCAACACCTAGTTCTGTTTCAATGAACTAGTAATGCTAGAGACTGAGTTTAGATACAGACAAGGCTGTCCCACCAGTGGCAGGATTCTTCATATTGTTTCTTCAACGTGCCTTAGCTGCTGTGAATCCAGAAATCTAGTCAATCATACACAGCCTCTGAACTGCAGTGACATGAACTGTTGTGTCAAATTGTATGGCCCTTTAACAATAACAGCAGTCGACAGGGCATTGATCCTGGGTCTCCACAGGACAAACCCAGGGCCTTTGATGAAACTGCCAGACAGCAACTGGGCTGATGTTCTCGCTTAACCTTGTGACAGGGAGCAGGGACAACATAGCAAACTCTGTCTTCAGGCAATAATTAGACAGGCTGGAGAGTTCCTGGTGGAAAGGAGGGGGTGGTTCAGTGCCTGTGGCGTCAGCAATGTCAGCAACAAAGACTGCAGGAATACTCAGGAAGGAAAACTATCATTCTGGATGGTTGAATCAGGACAATCATTCAAGGTTAAACCCATAATAAACATTTGTAGCAAGCAATATAGAGAGTAACCTGAGATGCTCTTCATGTTTGTGCATGAAAAATAGACTACTGTATAGGGTGCAGTACGATACAAATTGATATCCGGCTTGTATCTTACATAGCAACCTATACAATATATTTGTATAAATATATAGTAAATAAGAATAACTAAACAGTGATTTTAACGTGTCGTCATTTTAAGCTGATAGATACTATATGAAACAAGCCATCTAATAGAAACTGTCTGATACAAAGACATTTCAGATGGCTGCATCACATCAATATCAGGGTCTTCTATACATTATATACATTACCTGCAAAAAATAAACAACATTTCCCTGTGGTCTAAACTAAGATCATTTTAAAAATAGAACCCAGATGAAAATATTAAGACCATCTCAACAGAAGTATAGATACTTTGTAGGTGAAGCAGTCTTGGGATACTAGCTTACAGCGTTCCTCACGACAGCAGCACAGGATATAGATGTGGCTCAATCCCCCAAAGCAGAATCTCAGAAGTAATATGTATGCCAATCCAACACACAGGCAGACAAGCAAGCAAGTCCAGTCTAAGCCCAGGCAGTTCTCCACATCGATACAGTACCTCCATGGCAGGGAGTTCATCTAGACTTTTGCTGTCCTGAGTGCCCTCCTCTTCTGTTTTATCTGGGAAACAGCAGCAGCAGCAACGTCCCCACACCTCCCTCAAAGAGCTCACACACCGGGCCCAGCCCTCCATACTCCTCGCTGTCTCTTTGTGAAACTCTTTCATTTGTTAGCAGCACAACTGAGGTTTCCAAAACGCTTCAATGCTCATATGACTTGCATGAGCCTTGCTTCAAGTAAGGTCCCATGACTTTGGCTTTTTTCTATTTCTTTCCTACTGTGAAACAAGCACAGCTATTCAAACATAATGACAGTTCAAGCACGGGGGAGTCTCTTGTGTACAAAATGTGGAGCTCTACTTGTAATGACAGTGTTTGTTTCACTTGTCTCCAAAGTAGTTTTATTTTGCTCTTGTTACCTGTGCTTGTCTACCTTTATTTATTTGTAAAAACAATTACATTTTTCTATCCAATTTGATATGCTCAATTCAAATGATGCCTCACCGCTGTAACCCATTTACCAATCAGCAGGACTGAGATTGACACTTTTTACCCAACAAATATAAGCAACGTATGGTACCAAGTTACTGAACCTTGGAGGCCCAGCCTGGGAAGTCTGCACCTGGACTCTTTTGATACCTGACCAGTAGGGGTCACTGAAGTGCCATGGTGTGCAATATCCTGACAAATTTAATCTCTAACCACACTTAGGATGCAAACCACACTTGTATGACACCCTGAACTCCAAATGGCTGTGCTTTTACAAGGTGAGTTACTTGGGGCACCTTCTATACGTTTATAAAAGTTTACTAAAATATACAGGTTCCATAGTGAAAGTATGGTAAAGCACAGTGATTAATGGTTGTTAAAAATACTACAAATGCATACAATACAGTACATACACTGATGGAATATAATACTAATATTGTCACAGTTCCCCTTGCAGTATTTTACGTTATTTACATGGATCTTTCTCTCCTGAACTCGCTGTGCTCACTGTGTGTTGGTCTGTGAATCTGCACCAGAAAAAAAAAAAAAAACTGGCCAACTGGGTGAAGCAAATGAGTGATCATTTAGTGTTTTGAAAATTTAACATTGCAACCTGCTAAATTACTGTGCAAATGTGCTAAGGGAAAACAGGCTTAGAATTAGTACATGCAGCAGGAAAAAAGCAAAAGCTATTCTAGTTCCCCTAGAAATACAGGGAGAGATATTAGTTTTCACTTTGTTTTCATCAGGTTAAAGCTAAAACAATAAATACTGGAATTTTTGTAGGCTCATTTAGTTTTGTTTTTCTAATGGGGAACATGTGGAAGCAACGGGATATTGAGAGTAATCTACTGAATATTTATTACAGATTCAATTAATTAAAGTGTTTGCTCCCCATCTGAGGTAAGTTTGCATGAGTGCGCCGTAGGTAGGTAAATGTTAGTTGTTAAGTTCAGTGTATTTCAGAGTTTTGCCAGGATAACCTGCATGGCTGCCACAGAACACCTGGGGTGCAGGAGCCCACACAAAGACTTGGCCAGCCACTAGGAGGACCCAAGTAAGTCACTTGCTCCAGAACCTATGACAAGTCCAATAGCAATATTTATTGCAGTTGTTCTGAATGGTACATATTTCAACTTAGGCAAAATGTGTTTCTGTTTGATCAACTAAATGAGAATAGTTCACTTTTGCAAAGGTACAAATCTTGTTCATTTTGGGTTTGCCATGACAATATTTGTTTTTCTCTCTTTATTGTGTTCTGACAGGAATACACTGAACTGTAGAGCTTCATTGGGTTTTAAACGCACATCTACAGCATAACCTCAAAACTCAACAATACACCATCATGAAGATTCTTTCTAGTGGATTATACCCCAACAGAGATTCCATAACAAACAGAAACACTAGATGTGCTTCATGGCTTGTGGCTAATTGCCTGAACACCCTTGATTTAATTGTATGCCTTTTGTTTATTTCTTCAGCCTGCAAAGCTGTTAAATTGAAATACCCTCCTCGAGCAGTCTTCACAATGCCATTAATGAAACTTTGTAACACCTAATTAAAATTCTTAGCAATTAAGCATGTTATCAGAAAAATTCAGAAAAGCCGCATTTTTTATAAATTCTGTTTCCTTCTTGAGACTGCACTTTGGATCGGTTTAAGGAAGCTCGCTACGATAAGAGGAATTCTGAGGAACAAAAATGAATGGGTTTCTAAAGCCTTCTTCAAAGATGTATGAAGATAACGTTTGTAGTGACAGGCTCACTGTAATACAGTTTGCATGTTGTTTTTCATTTGTTATCATCATGGCACCACATGGTGCTTGTTCAAGAGGGAAAACACCATTTGATGCACAACACAGTTTTTCAATTTGTCTGTAATTGTGCTATATTTGAACTGCAGTTGTTTTACAAGTGATGTGTGTTTACAATAATCCCTTCTCAATCACCAGTATAGTGGTTATAATGGAACATTTATAAAAGTTTACCACAGTGTGTTCGCAGTTTTGCCATGCATTTCCCATGGTTTTTCTATGCATTTACCGTAGTTTACCATGGACTGCCATGTTTATTAATACCTCGCTATTCTTTACCATCCTGACCTATGCTTTACCAGGCCTTCACTATGCTTTATTACACTTTTATAAGGGAGAGTTGGAGGGAAATATTCAGAATCTCCACTGAAAGATACTGAGCAACATTGAGTGATCTGAATAGTAAAGAGGTCTTTATATGGATCTGGTCATTTGGGATCTACTACGCTAGCGGTCACAGAAAAGAATGGTTCATGACGCACGTTACATTTGACAAAATATATCTGGTGAATTTGAATGTGATAGTGATTCGACGTAGCAATTGGAATTCATCTCATCATCTCAATCTTTTTTTCATGACGCTGTAGGTTACTGCATATATATATATATATATATATATATATATATATATATATATATACTGTATATATATATATATATATCTCTTTGTGTACAATTGTGTTCACCACAAAATACTGTACCAGAAGTGTCATGCTGAGCTCCTTACCTCCTCATAGCCCAGGTGTCTCTGCTTCAGACCTGTTAAAAATAAAGGAGGTTTACATGTTAGTTCCACTGATAACACCTAGAGCCCATAACACATGATGCCTACTGTAATATCTCATTCTGTAATGTGCTGTTGTTATGTAATCTATAAAGATGGATAAAGTGATCGCCACTCAGATACATTTAGGCATTATGTGTATATGCTCTCTGGCTCCCTGTTGTTAAATAATTATATTGTCTTGTTTTGCATTATTTTATTTTTATTTAGAAAACTAAACTGCAGACAGGTACTAAAAATGGGCCAATATTTATTGACATTTAGGTTAGAATTTGGAGTAGGTTGGAATAAAGCTGTCTCCTATCAGGCAGGCTGACCGGACCATTGAAATACACAATTCGGGGTGAGGTCAGTTTGCCTTGCCATAAGCTCTACTTGAAGAGTAATCTAAAATACTTAAACTACATTAACTACCTTTTACATCAAGGGCAATTGAGGTAGGCCACTTTTCCCTTGGACAAGTGTGCTTGTTATTTTATTTTTAAATGCTATCATCATGTTGGACCCCAACCAAGAATCCACTTAAATGCAGCATAGGCTGTCAATTATTAACAGGTGTGGCCAATTAAATGTTGCATTTCTGTCCATTAAATCCATAAAATAGCAGATATTATTTTTAGCACTGTATTAGTGTAGTGTTTATTTATTTATTTAAATCACAATTATAAATCACAACGAAAGAATATTTAACAAATATAGGTTAACACTATGTTGTATAAATTAAAAAGGAGAGCTGAGGAAACAAAAAATATTTATTTGGTAATGGCTACAGTTGGACATAGTGGCGCCAGGCGACCGAAAGCTTCCTGTGATGAGAGGAAAGGGTCTTGGGCTGGAATCCGACCTCCTGTTGCTAGAGGGCGCTGGGCCAACACTCAGAACCCCTTACAAAGATCACGTGACCGCGATGTATGTCACACTTCCCAGGGACGCCATCTTTGTATGGGGCAACAGTATGGGCATATGATTCCCTGTCACTCAGGTCAAGTGTATATTTAGAACATCTGCAGGGCACTGACTGGTGTTTCACTGATCTCAGGGGCAGGGTTTAGAGTATAAAAGGGAACCCAGCTGGTGTACTTGTTTGGAAGCCGTTGAGTTTGGACCAGGGAGAGACAAAGGGAGTTTATGATATGGATTTAACGCTGCTAATTATTTATTGCACAGAGTACGAAGAAGACTGAGACTTTGAGAGAGTAAATGCAGGACTGCACCGTTTATCCTTCACTCCCTTCTCCCTATCGTTTTGTTTTGTGATTTCTGTAAATAAACTCACCCTAAAATCGGGTTTTTCTTTTGGAAATAAGTCTGGACATTGTTTTATTGCCCACCCCCTTTCACACTTCCCCTCACAGCCCTACAAGTGCACCTCAGTCCTGCCACTCAGTCTTTGGCTTTTCTCAAGCTGAGACCCTCTCCCAGACTATTGTGCTAAAGCTGTTAGGTAGTTGTATTCAATTTAGAGCACCAATGTTTCATTTGGTGTTAGGCAGCTCTTTGCCCTATAGCTGTTTTAATGATAAGCAAAGCAGCTTCTGAATAACACTAGCATCTAGATCATTATCTCTTTTACATCTGCAGGTGCAGTTCGTGCTACAACATCTTTAGTAGCAAATTATTCTTTTCAAGCCTACTTGCGCTTAGAAAGTAAAAATAGGGTACATGGAGTTTGGGCATTATATAAAACTGAAGGTCAGTTCGGTGTATGGTTGTATTCCCAGCAATATTGTTGTTATGGCGCAATTGCAAAAGCAAAGGCAAATTTGCTTGGAGGAATTCACAATTTAGACATTATAAAAACAGCAAAGAAACAGCATAGTAAACTATATGAGCTATTAAACCTGCAACTCAGTTGTTTCCTGCTAGGATTATACTGTTAACTTTGTTTTATTTTCTTTCTCTTGTCTTCATTACAATGGCTTACAAATATGTCCCACGCTATCTAGACTGGTAGAATTTAATCAACCTTTTTTTTTTTTTACTCCATTGGTAATATAAATCAAAGCTTCAAGATCACTGACATGAAATCTATAAGAAATGCAATTTCGCTGGACTGTGGCTGCATTAGATGTGACCTTAATAAGTGCCTCAGAAAAGATTGAGTGCTGTTGCCAATTTATATTTACGAGGAGGTATGGGATGACTGTAGCTCCTTTACCTTTGAATTACTACCAGGCTGGATACAGATTTAATCAAAGTCTCTTCCAGTGTTTCACCTCAGTGCAACTCGGCATTCAGCACACGATCACACATAATGTAAAACAACTTGGGATCCTGTCTGAAGCATTATCTCTGTATGGTAATGCGTGGTGTGAAAAAAGCACATTTGAGAAGCAGCATATACCAGGTTTATCTATAAAACACCAGGTAAGCGGATGAATGGATATTTGGTAACAATTGTAGGTCGCCCTGGATAAGGGCGTCTGCTAAGAAATAATAATAATAATAATAATAATAATAATAATAATAATAATAATGAAAACGTGTGAAGCTATCTTGTAACCTTGTAAAATGATGAATACAGTCACTAATTATTTTCTAATTTCCTTATCTGAAGTTAAAGAAAAAGAGATACTCCACGAAGAAATGTTTTAATGTAGGATTACAAAAGAAAAAAAAAGGTTAGTCAGGAAATTAAGGCCAGCGCTGAAGTGAATATTTTGAACAAATCTCTGTCATAGATCACTGGACTGTCCCTTTAAATGTCTCCAGCCAAATGGCAGCTCAAAATGACAGCTTTATTGGAATTGGCATCTACAGTATGTAGCAT
The DNA here is from genome assembly GCA_030684275.1 of Acipenser oxyrinchus oxyrinchus. Classification (NCBI taxonomy): domain Eukaryota; kingdom Metazoa; phylum Chordata; class Actinopteri; order Acipenseriformes; family Acipenseridae; genus Acipenser; species Acipenser oxyrinchus. The sequence continues at coordinate 17,837,884 of CM060257.1, read as the reverse complement.
CCATAACAACTTCAAAAAGACTACTTAATCCTGTAACACTGTGCACAGTCCTTTGGATGAGATGTAAAACCGAGGTCCTATTGTAAGTGACTCTGCAGCAGCAGTTGTGATGCATTGTTCACCCCAAGTCTTTGGATAAAAGCATCTGCAAAATGACTAAATAATAATAATAATAATAATAATAATAATAATAATAATAATAATAATCACTTTGAAAACCAACATGAGATGCATATAAGTATTGAGAACGATTCAGTTTAAGAAGTATGTCAATTGTATCCTATAGCACTTCTACTGTGATATTAAGTAATATTATTTTGCAGCATTAGAGTACAAAAAAATTATAAAACGTAATAATAATAAACTTACAAAACTAAAAATGATGTAAATTATTAAAAAATGTAGAGAAGCACCACCATTTCTGTTTTATGTAATTAAAATATATAAAATGTTATGAATACTTATATGTAATTATAACAGATTATACACATAGACACAGAGTTATGAAGCCTGTATGAAGGGGTGATAATGCATCATATCCAAATAGAATAATAATACCGAAAGAGGCATCTGTTGTACAAAGCTGTACAAAGCAGCCCTCAAAGGAGAACACCTTCCAATTTGTTTGTGTCTGTGCAGGTGACTGTATGCCCATGAGGAATCAAACCCCATTCATATGCCATCATTTGATCTGCTTGAATGAAGATGTTCAGCCCAACCCAAAAACACTAAAAAAAATCTAACAAACTGTGCCTGTACCGTGTTCAGTTATGAAAGCTGAAGTGTCCCAAATTCTTGTTAGTTGAATTGTTTGTGGAAATGTTAAATTTCCATCTAGCATAATTGCAATTGATCACAGTTTTTGTTTATTATTTGGTACTTTAGGTTGCTATAAACCTAGCTGTGCCATTATTCAAATTTAATCACTGCCAACTAAACAGGCATGCTCCTGCTATGGATGCTCCGGTTATGGATGTCATATATGCAAGCTCTAGTGTAGGTCAATAAAGCTAAACTAATGTTAACACTGTAAAAAAGGGTTTTCAATTTACCTTAAAAGGTTCAGTGTTATGATTGTTGAATTGCAGCACAATAAATGAATGATGTGTGTATGTCTTCACTGTATTATATAAACCAGTGGCATTCACAGAGCATACAAGAACATTATTTTGGATCAAATGTACTGTGCGATTTACAATTTTTACTGCGTAGTCTTTGGAAGCTTCAACCGTCCTCTAAAAACTCCCAAGATTGAAACACACACACACACACACACACACACACACACCCTACACACATGCACACACACACACACACACATGTTTGCTTTCCTATATTTGTGGGGACTTCTCATTGACTCTCACTATATTTTTATTTTCTATTTCTAACTCCAGTCAGACAAAACTCAACACAAGTCTACAACATATTTTGGCACTTTTATGTTTTATTTTTTTAAGGTATATTTAGTTCTTAAAAGCATGTTTTACAAAGTGGGGACGTCCCCAGAACATCGTTTTTTTTCAGGAGTTACTATCTTTGTGGGAACATTTTCTCAAATTTTGTCCGCACATTGATAGTAATACCTGCCCGCACGCACACACACACACACACACACACACACACACACACACACACACACACACACACACACACACACACACACACACACACACACACACACACATGCACACACACACACACACACACACACACACACACACACACACACACACACACACACACACACACACTTTTTGCACTACTAAGCATGCAGTAATAATGAAAGATTAAATTACACCTGCCATCCGGCATTATGATCACACTATTCTTCATTATATACTATTATGAATTTACAATGTATATAGTACCTCACAGACATGTTCAATAGCAGTGCCCATTGTGTGTTAAAATATTAGACAGTCAATGATGCTCACTATTGCATAACAATGCATCTAGGATAACAAATATTGATAACTGCTCCAGCGTCTATGTAAGTATATCAGTAGCACCATGCAAAAATGCAACCACTGCAAAAAATAGCAAGACATTTACTGGTAATGCCACTTGCTGTACTACAGTACCCTCTTGTTAAGTATTAATAAGGTCTTTTACTCACCTAAACGGTTGAAAGCATCTGATGCAGCTTGCCTGAGGTTCTGCATTCTGTAGCTGTTGAATCCTTTTTTTAACAGAGCTTGCTAGTACAGTCCTCTTGTCATGATCAGCAGTTCTGCTACATGTATTCACATAGCCAGCAGGTTAATCATTTGTACCATCTATTGAAACTGCAGCAACACATTTTCGTTTAAGAGTGGTTCAGCAGAGTCTTAGTAATATCCTGCTATACAAGGGGGGTGATGTTATATGCTGCTGCCACTGCTGGTGCTGGAGAGCTGAAATCCAATCAGCGCTAACTGTAGGGGGTGCTTGCTGTTTCAAATGGATTGTCCTCAGGGAGCTGGCACAGAGTGGATGTATTATGCTCAAGAAGTATGTGCAAGTGGAGTCCTTTTGCTACCGTACGCAAAAACTTGCTTAGCAAATAATGTTAGTGGTTTTATTTATTTATTTATTTATGGATTTTCTTAAAAAAACACAAATAATATCTCATCAATTCGTTTTAGCTAAATTATTAAAGTTGTCTTACAATCATGATCAATTTTATACTAAAATATGATTCCCAGGTTATATTCTTCCATAGCTTAAACTTCTGTGCACTCAATTTCATTGGAAACTAGGCATGGATGACTTACCAGTTTGTTTATGCTAGAGTTTCACTCAAACAAGATGTCACCTGACAACAATGGATTTCCAGGTATGATGTCCATATTAGGACATCTTCGTACATCAAGCAAAAAGGAGTCATTATGTGCTCCCTCTACTGAATCTCCCTCCTCCCTCCTCTGAAACTCCCTCTTCCCTCCTCTGAACCCCCTCCTCCCTCCTCTGTAACTCCCTCCTCTGAAACTCCCTCCTCTGAAACTCCCCCTCCCTCCTCGAAACTCCCTCCCTCCTCTGAAACTCCCTCCCCTCTCCTCTGAAACTCCCTCCTCCCTCCTCTGAAACTCCCTTCTCTCTACTCTGAAACTCCCTCCTCCCTCCTCTGAAACTCCCTCCTCCCTCCTCTGAAACTCCCTCCTCCCTCCTCTGTAACTCCCTCCTCTGAATCTCCCTCCTCTGAACTCCCTCCTCCCTCCTCTGAAACTCCCTCCTCCCTTCTCTGAAACTCCCCCTCCCTCCTCTGAAACTCCCTCCCTCCTCTGAAACTCCCTCCCGTCTCCTCTGAAACTCCCTCCTCCCTCCTCTGAAACTCCCTCCTCTGAAACTCCCCCTCCCTCCTCTGAAACTCCCTCCTCTCTACTCTGAAACTCCCTCCTCCCTCCTCTGAAACTCCCTCCTCTGAAACTCCCCCTCCCTCCTCTGAAATCCCACCTCCCTCCTCTGAAACTCCCTCCTCCCTCCTCTGAAACTCCCTCCTCCCTCCTCTGAAACTCCCTCCTCTGAAACTCCCTCCTCCCTCCTCTGAAACTCCCCTTCCCTCCTCTGAAACTCCCTCCTCCCTCCTCTGAAACTCCCTCCTCCCTCCTCTGAATCTCCACCCTCCCTCCTCTGAAACTCCCCCTCCCTCCTCTGAACTCCCTCCTCCCTCCTCTGTAACTCCCTCCTCTGAATCTCCCTCCTCTGAACTCCCTCCTCCCTCCTCTGAAACTCCCTCCTCCCTCCTCTGAAACTCCCCCTCCCTCCTCTGAAACTCCCTCCCTCCTCTGAAACTCCCTCCTCTCTCCTCTGAAACTCCCTCCTCCCTCCTCTGAAACTCCCTCCTCTGAAACTCCCCCTCCCTCCTCTGAAACTCCCTCCTCTCTCCTCTGAAACTCCCTCCTCCCTCCTCTGAAACTCCCTCCTCTGAAACTCCCCCTCCCTCCTCTGAAACTCCCTCCTCTGAAACTCCCTCCTCCCTCCTCTGAAACTCCCTCCTCTGAAACTCCCCCTCCCTCCTCTGAAACTCCCTCCTCTGAAACTCCCTCCTCCCTCCTCTGAAACTCCCTCCCTCCCTCCTCTGAAACTCCCTCCTCCCTCCTCTGAAACTCCCTCCCTCCTCTGAAACTCCCTCCCCTCTCCTCTGAAACTCCCTCCTCCCTCCTCTGAAACTCCCTCCTCTGAAACTCCCCCTCCCTCCTCTGAAACTCCCCCTCCCTCCTCTGAAACTCCCTCCTCTCTCCTCTGAAACTCCCTCCTCCCTCCTCTGAAACTCCCTCCTCCCTCCTCTGAAACTCCCTCCTCTGAAACTCCCTCCTCCCTCCTCTGAAACTCCCCCTCCCTCCTCTGAAACTCCCTCCTCCCTCCTCTGAAACTCCCTCCTCCCTCCTCTGAATCTCCCTCCTCCCTCCTCTGAACTCCCTCCTCCCTCCTCTGAAACTCCCTCCTCTGAATCTCCCTCCTCTGAACTCCCTCCTCCCTCCTCTGAAACTCCCTCCTCCCTCCTCTGAAACTCCCTCCCTCCTCTGAAACTCCCTCCTCACTCCTCTGAAACTCCCTCCTCTGAAACTCCCCCTCCCTCCTCTGAAACTCCCTCCTCTCTCCTCTGAAACTCCCTCCTCCCTCCTCTGAAACTCCCTCCTCTGAAACTCCCCCTCCCTCCTCTGAAACTCCCTCCTCTGAAACTCCCTCCTCCCTCCTCTGAAACTCCCCCTCCCTCCTCTGAAACTCCCCCTCCCTCCTCTGAAACTCCCTCCTCTGAAACTCCCCTCCCTCCTCTGAAACTCCCTCCTCTGAAACTCCCTCCTCCCTCCTCTGAAACTCCACCTTCCCTCCTCTGAACTCCCTCCTCCCTCCTCTGAAACTCCCTCCTCCCTCCTCTGAACTCCCTCCTCCCTCCTCTGAAACTCCCTCCTCCCTCCTCTGAAACTCCCCCTCCCTTCTCTGAAACTCCCTCCTCTGAATCTCCCTCCTCTGAATCTCCCTCCTCCCTCCTCTGAAACTTCCTCCTCCCTCCTCTGAAACTCCCCCCTCCTCTGAAACTCCCCCCTCCCTTGCACTTACAGTATATGACCGCTGTAAAATCAAGCTCTCTATTAATATGCAATGAAGTACTCGACTGTGCCCAATATATAAGAAGGATCCGGAGGTTTTCAATTAATAAGAATAGCGTAAGCAATTACCAATACTGGTCTTCTTTTATGAAAAAAAGATGTTTTCCAACAAATTATCTTTTAGGAAAGCTGTTTTAGAGCGTCTGAAAAAGCCATAAATGACTCTTCAGTAACTGCCAGTAGGTCTAATAAAATATCCGACCTTATAAAATTTTGACTTCAGTGTAGGGTTGCCACCCCGCCGGTATTTTACCGGACTGTCCGGTATTTTTATGTACTTTGACCCCCTGTCCGTTTTTTTTGGAAGATGTCCGGTAATTCTAAGCATTCTAATCTATTGGATATGTTCTTAAAAATGTGTTACAATAAACAATTTAACATAACATGTTGTGCTTGTATGAGTGCAATTCAAATACTATAACACAGCGGTGTGTAAATGCACCAGCAAGAATAGAGGTAACAACGTAAGCCACCAAAACGCTGTACTGTTATGTTTTTCTTGTGAGCTCACCGCTGTGTGTTATCTGGTATGAGCATGCTCGCTCTGCTGTTAAGTTTGACAGCCCTTTGAATGAAGCGCGAAACTATTAAGTAGCAAACTGTAACGTTAAGAGCCAAACTATATACTGTAACGTTAGTCACAATGGCAGAGACCAATTAAGAAGTAGACAATAGGAGGGGGTGGGGCGTCCGGTATTTTCGTATCTCAAAGGTGGCAACCCTACTTCAGTGACGGTTAAACGCCTGTGACCCAAATCTGATTATTTCATTTTGGCCCGTGCCCACCCTTGTCTGTTTTTCAGGGAAAAATGAAATAAATAAATAAAAAATACAATATCAAAAATACATAGCTGTAAAGACTGTGTTTTAAAATAAGCATGCTTCTATTTATAAGTACTGTATTGGTTTTGTTGGTGTAGTACTATATTTTCAACAGAATACGTATTTTAATTCAGAACGATATGATTCTGAAAATATCCCTTGCCAAAACTAGAGAGGACACGTTAACTGCAATAGAGTATAAACTTTTAAATCCGGTACGTATTGCATACATGCCAACAGTCCCTATATGGTCGGGAAAGTCCCGATTTCCTTGCAAATGTTCCGCGTCCCGACGCATAGGAAGAAAGTCCCGATATTTACACATAGAAAAAAAAATCATTTATTCTACACGCTGTGCTCTTCGTGCGGCTGACACATCTGCTGATCACTACCTTATACAAAGGTAAGAACGCTTCATTGTGTCTATGTTTACTGTCATGCTGGTCGCGTGGTGTTGAGGGGATCCGTCTATTATTACAGTGTTTTCTGCGTATATATATATATATAATGGGGATTGATTTGATTCTTAATACAAGGGCAGTAAAACGCGACTGACACGTATCTGGGTGACGGATACGTATGTGTGTGTGTGTGTGTGTGTGTGTGTGTGTGTGTGTGGATATCCCTTCAGTCTTCAAATGTATAATTTAATAAACCTCTCTGTTGCTCATTTTATTGCACTGGTATTAAAATGGTCGTTGATGTTGCATTACTAAACGCTACCTGCACGTCAGTGAATTTGGAACAAATATTAGGTCGTCTTGATAGCACGTACATAAAAGAAAACAAGAAATGCACACATTGTTTGAGATTATTTATTTTATTAAGAATAGCATGGGTTTAAAGAAAATTACAATAGACAAGCATAAATGAAACCGTTTCCCAGGATACCGTAAAAAAAAAAGCGTTTAAAAAGTCTTACGTTCAGCATTGAGTTTAGACATGAGTCGGCTCCCGTTGCCGTACTGATCACAACATAACGGTTTGTAGTCTTTCTATCCGGCTTCAGTGGCAGCTGATTGCAACACTGTACCCAAACCGTTTCGATTGCTCTTCTTTTTTATTCAGTTATTTCTTGTTCTCAACAAATGATCGTTGTCAAGGGAGAAGCAACCAAGAACACAGAGATCTTGAAGAAGCTGGCAGTGTTAATGTAAGAAAAGCAATGCAATGCCTAAGCTACTATTAAAGTACAACGTATATCTCGAATGTATTGCTAAGGAGATGACATCCTGTTGTAATTTGACATTTAGTATTAGCTAACTATTTTCATATGTTAATTATTAATGTAGTTCATTACTGTACGAAGGAAATCATATTCATTTAGCTCGAGAAGTAGTGTGTTTATTCAGTACGCTATGTCGGCAGCAGATATATTAGCAAGTGTAACTGGTAGGTTATCGTTACTGGTATATTATTGTATGTTGTATTCACATTGTGTACGCATGATGTTGCTCCTGACTTTGTCTGCCCATCGTCACAGTTGTTTTTCTTACACTCTGCATGTTACTAGTACACATTGTCATTCGATGTATTCGTGGAAAGTTGTGCAACCAAATAATATTTCGATCTTATGAGACGAATGCTACCTGATATTGGATTGCTTTACCTTATTTAACATCAGAAATACATACCGTATTTACCAAAAACCGTACCTTACCCCCTAAACAATCAACCGTCACATATTTTTCTTTCTTAAAAACTATGACGTTGTCAGCCGGATGGTAGTGACTTGTAAAGTTCATACTATAAGTACGTGGGTGTGTACAACAGTACTTCATACAAACATACACAATATATTATTTATGGGAAAATGCTAAGATTTCAGATGATTGAGTATTCCAGACGCTTCCCCTAACACTTCTACTTCTGCATGCTATGCACACCTAAAATAGCAATCTCGCCCATGCCAGCAGGCTAGCTACAGAGTCAGCTACAATACCACCAGTAATTGCTGGCAGGGGGAGCACTTTTTTTTTCCCGTCTTGCTAGGTCAGCGTAATTAATACATTATTAGCCAATAGATAATTTGAGTAAAGAAAAAGGAAAAAAAAATACAAAAGTACAGCATTTATTTTTTTGTTTGTGGTCAGCGTCTTTTGCCACTAGTCACCTCTTGTTTCAGACCGTGAAGTTTTAACTTTCCCTCTAGGCCTGTTATCTCTACTGAATGCATATCCCAGGTGAAGGGGAGATAGCGTCACACATTAGAGGTTTACATATACTGGAGAACCACTCCAATTGGGATGGAACTTGGTAAGGACATTCTTTACCATACATTACTAGAATAACACATTGTCTACAAAATCATCATAACATCCATTGTAACAAATTGAAACACAGCTTTACATACTGTATAAGACCAGCCAACAGTAACAGTTTTATTCCTGCAAAACCCCCCCCAAAAAAATATGTATAAACAAAGTGTCTATTAATCAGCACATGACATTGGTCTCATGTTACAGTTTATCCCCAGATAACATGTCAGGTATTAAATATCCACCTGTCCACTGTCCAGTAAATTCTTGTCTTTGTTCCTGTGTTTTAATAATAATATTATAATTATATCTTTATATAGCGCCTTTCAGATCTATAATATAGGAGCAACATTAATGAAATAATCTATGAGGTTAATAATAACTCAATTCTTTACACCATTTTGACAAAATCAGGTTTATCCTAATTTGAATATTTCATTCATAGGATAGAAATTGGGCGTTATTGGGTTTAACCATAAAACCAGAGCCCCTAATGTAAGTATATACAATTAAAATGTGAAATCATTAAAATAAGGCCCTCCCTGGCATACAGCTCTTTAAAGACATAAATACAGTAAAGAGATTTGCACTTGCTCTGATTGTTGTTTTCACAGACCTGACTCTGAAGGGTATTGACAGTATTTAATTTAACACAGTTTACATCAGTTCAAAAGACCTCAGAATTTCAATTAAATAAGACCACATCTGAATGTTACTACATTTTCAGCAGAGTTAGGTAATTTTATATAATATTAATTGAACTGTGAATCCTCTGGTTCAGTTAACCAGATCTATTGGTATTGGAGTATCAATGCGGAGTAATGTGGAGTAGTTTGTGTAGATTCTACATGTAAAGTTGAAAAGCATTGTGGATTATGCTCAGATGCCAACAAAATGTGAAAACCTTGCAGTGGGGTGAATACTTCTGCAAACCACTGTGTGTATATATATATATACACACAGTGGTTTGCAGAAGTATTCACCCCCCTGCAAGGTTTTCACATTTTGTTGGCATAAATTGAATATTGTAGGTTATATTCAAAATAAAAACATGTATTGTAGAGGCAGTTCTAGTGTTAATGAAATGTAACTTAGACGTTCCACAAACATACACACACAAATATAAATTCTAAGTAGTAAAACTTGTCGAAATTATATTTTATATAATTGTGCGTGCGTGCGTGTGTGTGTTGGAAAGGTAACCAGACAAACAAGCAGCTAATGCGCTGCATAATTCAGAATGTGCGCGACAACACATGAATTCATTTCTCTTGTTAAATGTTTTTATATTCATAGCAACGCATGAAGCTCTCCTCATGATATTCAGTCGTTCTTTTCCTACTTCGTAAGCAAACACAGACATTTCCGGGCAGCAGTGTGGAGTAGTGGTTAGGGTTCTGGACGCTTGACCGTAGGGTCGTGCGTTCAATCCCAGGTGGGAGACAGTGCTGTTGTACCCTTGAGCAAGGTACTTTACCTAGATTGCGCCAGTAAAAACCCAACTGTATAATGGGTATGTAAAAAATAATGTGATATCTTGTAACAAGTGTAAGTCACCCTGGATAAAGGCGTCTGCTAAGAAATAAATAATAATAATAAATATCCCCTCCCATAAATGTCTATGAATTGAGCAATCTGCATTGGTACGGCTGATTTTTTTTTTTCTAAATCAGAACTGCATAGCAACGCATTTCCTGAAAAGTATGGCAAACAGGTTGTGAAGAAAACTGTCATGACATGCATGTAAACACCGCCAATGTCATAAACAGTAAGCAGGGCTTCATTATTTAGGTCACCACAGCAGGAGCCTATTGCCAGCCCACCAATATGTATTTTGAATTAACCTCCCATTCAGTGTTTTTCAGACTGTCAACTGACACGTTGTGGTAATATGGAGAGGGCCTATTAATGGAACAACTTGAGAAGAAGTAAGTGATGAAGTACAAGGACTAATTGAGACTACTTAAACTGCACTAGTGACATTTAAAGGCGTGCTAACCAAGGTTTTAAAACCCATTGTCTTCCCTCATATCAGCACTATTAATATACGGAAATGGATTTTAAAGCATTGGTTAGTACTTTATAGATCAACTATTTCTGCTAAATGCATTCATAGCCGACTCCTAAAAAAAGAACTACAGTAGGGGTCTATTTCATTATCTACTCTGTTCCTATTTCATGATCTATTCTGTTTTATTATCTATATCTGTTCCTGTGTGACCAGTAAAAATTATGTAACAGCTGTGTCATGTTATGTTAACTGCTGATACTGATAATACTAAGGCTATAGGATAAAAAGCGCACCATAAGTTAGTTGGTTGGCATCCAGGCTCAGACAGCAACTTTACACAATCATAAAAGTATGTTGCATTATTTATTAATGTGGCTTAGTTTGTTTACACACACTAGTGCAGGGTCACATTACTGTGGTAGGAGCTGGATTAGTTAGTCCAGTGGTCAGTCACACTTAAAGACACATTAAGGAAAGTGTGAACAAAACAGGTTGCAAGTCTTGCTTCAGTGCTCACTCTACACTGCTCTAAAGAGCCAGTGTAAAAACGGTATTAGATGCCCACATATTTGCACCCGGTTGATTGCTGAGGTTCCAAGAGGGGGTGTTGCTTTGCATCCATCCTCTGTATTTTTCCCCCAATGTGTTATTTTTTTATAAAGCAACTCAACATAGAGTGTGTAAAGTATGCTCTGCTGCCTTTTAGCGCAGCATTACAAAATAATGTGTAGCTTTTTTTTTTTTCATCTCAGCAGCTGTTATTACCTTCTCAAACTACAGCTACAGCATAATCTACAGAAGTAGGGCTTGTGAAATGATTACATGTGGCACAGAAAACAATTAAATGTCAGTGTTGTTTATTCAAGGTTAATGGACGTGCCTCGTACTGTATGTTTGACAGCATGGTTTTTATTATGCCCCATTATGGGTCTAGTCTCAGTGACCTCCCATAAATTCACACAATAATTCAGTGGCTGAGATTAATGTGAATCTTGTAGCTTCCAGGCCTCATCTCCAATCATTTAAGACGTGTTGCTTCTCCCTCCCACCAGTTTAGCCTTGCTTTGTCTACAGGATGACCCAAGTGCCACCAGGTTGAGAGCATAATTCTTACAACCTACAGTATGTGGAATGCATGACATACTGTATTCCAAACTGATACTCCTTTCTATACTATATATAGTTTCATTGGCGCCTTTATACTGAATACAGTATACAGAGGTACTACAAATTAGAAACACTATCAATAGGGTGTATGATTCACTGTAAGGATTATGCAAGGGATTTAAATAGTCACAGCAGGGTGAAATTACTTTTTCTCTGCTTACAACCATTTAATTCCTTTAATTAAGTTACTGTAGGGTTGGTAATCTGCACCAGTCTTACCTCTAGAACGAATGACCTATAGAATCATCACTTTGGAGATGTTTCACCATGAACAATCAGTAATTGTGTAGTATGGATACAGAAGCAACATTTCTGCAAATGTGTATGTTATATATTGCAAGTGTTTAATGTTTGTCTATATATTTAGGATATTGTTTTGTTTGTTAAGCTCGGGGGAGGAAGATGGACCTGGGGAGAGAGGCTTGCTCCATACATGGAAGGGCTATTCCTGTTCAGTAACACCACAAAGAGTGCTCGGGCCTGGGTCAAAGACTGTCCTACAAGCTGCTCTGGGTACACGACACGGAGTTCTTCTTACAGAAGGTAAGGAATCAGCGGTGTTATGAATTGTAGCCACTGATGGCAGGGAGGCAAAATCCAGTTAGCTTGATCTTTCAAGTCCTTAAGTGTGGAAGCACACTTATTACATGTGTGACTTTGTGACAAGCTGGCTGAGCGGTGACGTCACGGCAGAAGCAGGAACACAGAACAGACAGAGACTTGGGGTTTTTGGTGAAGCTGAGCGCGTGATCGCGCTCAGCGTTTAATAATCAAACAGAAAAATAAACGGTTGTAACAAAACACAGGACACGGCACTTTCGCCAAAATAAACAGACATAAACAAAACGAACTAACACTAAACAAACGGTGGACGGACAGACACACAAACACGGTGAGTAAACAAACAAACAAGTATCGTGCTGGTCCTACCAGCACGCGATAGCAATTGTTTGTAAATATTTCTCTCTCTTCTCTCTCCCGCTTCTCCACTCTCAACACCCAACCCCGAAAGTGAGTGAAAACATGCTGTTTTATGCAGTTGTACCGAGACTCGATTGCTAGTCAATCATTCAATTGGAATCTCGGTACAACTGCACGTGAATTAATTAAGTGCACTCCGTGACCACACATTACATTTTAACTAGCACATGAAGTGATTTGTGCCCTCCGTGCCTAAATATAAATCTACATTTTTAAATCACAAGTGAAACACAGACCCGTTTATATCCCGTGTACCGATGACTATACACCAACATTTACACACAACACGTAACACAAAATACACACGGGGGCACTTTGCCACATATACCCCCTTGTGCAAAGCACACATGGCCTCAATGGCCACCTCCCCTCAGTCCCAAAGTCCCGGAAGAGGGGAAGCAAGTTGTTTCTGGGGGTGGCCATGGTGAAATGTCTGGCACCCCCAATTCTTCGTGGCTGGCAGCTCCCTCTTCCGGGCTTCAGCCACACTATCTCCTGCCGCAAAGTGCAGCTGGGGAGCTGGTCTCCTGACCTCCCCCTTCTTCATGGCCGGCAGTTCCCTCCGTGGGGCTCCGACCACACAATCTCCGCAGCGAAACTGCTGCGGGGAAGCTGGTCTCCTGACCTCCCCTTCTTCATGGCCGCAGTTCCCCTCCGTGGGCCGCCACCCACCTCCGCAGCGAAACTGCTGCGAGGGGAGCTGGTCTCCTGACCTCCCCTCCTTCGTGGCCGCTAGCTCCCCTCCGTGGGGCTCTGGCCACCGTGTTTCCTGCCACGGAAATGCGGCTGGGGAGCTGGTATCCTGACCTCCCCCTTTCTTCATGGCCGACAGCTCCCCTTCATGGGGTTCTGGCCATAGTGTAGCGACCCCAGGCGAAGCAGGACCCTCGACTACCCCAGGCGAAGCAGGATCCCTGGCGACCCCAGGCGACGGCAGCGGACCCTCGGGAGGCGGCGGCAGCAGCAGCGGACCCTCGGGAGGCGACGGCAGCAGCAGCGGACCCTCGGGAGGCGAACTCGGGAGGGAGCCCCTGGCCATAGAGGCGGCAGCGGGAGCTCCACTTCTCCCTCGCACCCTGTACCCTGTGTGGAGCAAAAGGCAGCCCCAGGCGATGCGGAGCGGCTGGCAACCCCAGGCGGCGCGGAGCGGCTGGCAACCCCAGGCGATGCGGAGCGGCTGGCAACCCCAGGCGATGCGGAGCGGCTGGCAACCCCAGGCGATGCGGAGCGGCTGGCAACCCCAGGCGATGCGGAGCGGCTGGCAACCCCAGGCGACGCGGAGCGGCTGGCAACCCCAGGCGATGCAAGGCAAGCATCCTTGGGCGGCGAGGCAGGCATCCTTGGGCGGCGAGGCAGGCATCCTTGGGCGGCGAGGCAGGCATCCCTGGGCGGCGAGGCAGGCATCCCTGGGCGGCGAGGCAGGCATCCTTGGGCGGCGAGGCAGGCATCCTTGGGCGGCGAGGCAGGCATCCTTGGGCGGCGGGGCAGGCATCCTTGGGCGAGCGGGGCAGGCATCCTTGGGCGGCGGGCAGGCATCCTTGGGCGGCGGGCAGGCATCCTTGGGCGCGGGCAGGCATCCTTGGGCGAGCGGGCAGGCATCCTTGGGCGGCGAGGCAGGCATCCTTGGGCGGCGAGGCAGGCATCCTTGGGCTAAGCGAGGCAGGCATCCTTGGGCGGCGGGGCAGGCATCCTTGGGCGGCGGGGCAGGCATCCTTGGGCGAAGCGGGCAGGCATCCTTGGGCGAGCGGGCAGGCATCCTTGGGCTAAGCGGGCAGGGAGTCAGGACTAGCTGGGGTGCAGGTGTTGGCCTCTTCTCGGCCTCTGCGGCGGGCGGTTCTTCCCGTGCTTCCCTCAGCAGCCTATGCAAGGGCTGCCGAGGACCGCCAGCATCTAGTCCGGGTCCTTCTGGTGAAGGGAGAGGCAGCTCCTGCTCCTCTCCTCGTGACGGTGGGGAAATGATACCAGCAGGCATCCCTCCTCTGCTGGTGGGGAAGTGTTACCAGCAGGCATTCATCCTCTGCTGGTGGGGAAGTAATACCAGCAGGCATTCCTCCTCTGCTGGTGGGGAAGTGTTACCAGCAGGCATTCCTCCTCTGCTGGTGGGGAAGTGATACCAGCAGGCATTCATCCTCTGCTGGTGGGGAAGTGTTACCAGCAGGCATTCATCCTCTGCTGGTGGGGTTGGCGGAGGCAGAGGCAGCTCCTGCTGCTCTGCTCCTGCCGATGGAGGTGGCGGAGGCAGAGGCAGCTCCTGCTGCTCTGCTCCTGCCGATGGAGGTGGCGGAGGCAGAGGCAGCTCCTGCTGCTCTGCCGATGGAAGTGGCGGAGGCAGAGGCAGCTCCTGCTGCTCTGCTCCTGCCGGTGGAGGTGGCGGAGGCAGAGGCAGCTCCTGCTGCTCTGCCGATGGAAGTGGCGGAGGCAGAGGCAGCTCCTGCTGCTCTGCTCCTGCCAATGGAGGTGGCAGAGGCGGGACCAGCAGGAATTCACCCTCTGCTGGTGGAGGTGGGAGCTGCAAGCAGTCCTCCCATGGCAATGGAGGTGGACCCAGCAGGAATTCACCCTCTGCTGGTGGAGACTGGGGCTGTGGACGCTCTACCTTCCGTGTCTTGGGCTGTGGACGACCGACTCCTCCCTCTTGGGCTGTGGACGCACCGACTCCTCCCTCTTGGGCTGTGGACGCACCGACTCCTCCCTCTTGGGCTGTGGACGCACCGACTCCTCCCTCTTGGGCTGTGGACGCACCGACTCCTCCCATTCAGGCGTGGGACGCTCGGGCTCCTCCCATTCAGGCGTAGGGACGCTCGGGCTCCTCCCATTCAGGCGTAGGGACGTTCGGGCTCCTCCCACTCAGGCGTAGGACGCTCGGGCTCCTCCCACTCAGGCGTAGGGACGCTCGGGCTCCTCCCGCTTGGGCTGTGGACACTCAGGCTCCTCCCACTTGGGCTGTGGACACTCAGCCTTCCTCTTCCCCTTCCCCTTCTCTGCCTCCTCCTCACCTTCCTATCCTGGGCCAGTTCCTCCTCTCCCTCTTGGTAGGGGCAGCGCACCACCGGGTGCCCGAACTCCCCACAGGCAAGGCACCAGCCTTGGTCCTCTAGACCACCGAGGAGGACCTCCAGATCCTGGCAGCCATCTCTCCAGTTCCAGCCTTCCATTTTTTTTTTTTTTTTGTTGTTGTTGTTGTTGGGTTTTTTTTTTTTTAAACCCCAAATTGCGGTTCCTGCTCTGGCCTGAGTCCTGAGGCGCTGTAGCTCCCGGTTCTGACACCACGTGTGACAAGCTGGCTGAGCGGTGACGCCACGGCAGAAGCAGGAACACAGAACAGACAGAGACTTGGGGTTTTGGTGAAGCTGAGCGTGATCGCTCCAGCGCTTAATAATCAAACAGAAAAATAAACGGTTGTAACAAAAACACAGGACACGGCACTTTCGCCAAAATAAACAGACATAAACAAAACGAACTAACACTAAACAAACGGTGGACGGACAGACACACAAACACGGTGAGTAAACAAACAAACAAGTATCGTGCTGGTCCTACCAGCACGCGATAGCAATTGTTTGTAAATATTTCTCTCTCTCTCTCTCTCCCGTTCTCCACTCTCAACACCCAACCCCGAAAGTGAGTGAAAACATGCTGTTTTTATGCAGTTGTACCGAGACTCGATTGCTAGTCAATCATTCAATTGGAATCTCGGTACAACTGCACGTGAATTAATTAAGTGCACTCCCGTGACCACACATTACATTTTAACTAGCACGTGAAGTGATTTGTGCCCTCCGTGCCTAAATATAAATCTACATTTTTAAATCACAAGTGAAACACAGACCCGTTTATATCCCGTGTACCGATGACTATACACCAACATTTACACACAACACGTAACACAAAATACACACGGGGGGGCACTTTGCCACAGACTTACAATGCGTGCATTTTTCAGAGAAACATGTGACAGAAATCTACAGTATTGGTAACACGTTTAAGATTTACTGGAATCATTTTGTTTGTATTTTTTGTACTTTAATAATATCCCTGTCATGTGTGTACTAATTTCATGATCTGCATCAATAATGATCTGATCAATAATGAAGTTTGATTATCAGTGTACAGTAAGTAAAATCTTTATTCCTCTTTGAAATTGTAACATAAAACTATAAAAAGCTGCTGTAAGTCAAGTTGGGCCTTCTTTATTGAAACTACTGGACTAGTTTTAAATAGAGTAGCTCATCTCAGGTTACAGAAACTTGCCCAAAGTCATTTAGTGAGTCAGTTGGTGAGCAGTGCACCTAGCTTCTAAGACCCAGACATGTATCAAAGTCACAGCATTAGAGAGCATAGAGTTGATGTTAAGAGTCACAAGGCATAATATGTTGAGGCAGCAGGGTATGCTTTTTCTTCAGAATACCAGATGTCTGATTTTAACAGAACCTTCAAATTTGTCCAGATGGCCACATTCAGCGTCAAAGTTTTGAAACAAAAGTGACGTCAGTTTTGCAAAAGCTTTGTAAATTGGGCCCTAAGGGTATTTATTAAACCTGTTGAAAAGATTCATTAAATAGCTGTCTTATTTTAGCCATTCATTGCAGATTTTGGCGCTTTCCAAATGTAGGAAGTTACACTGCTCTGTATTGTTTGAAATTGTATTACACTGTACACAGGTCCCTCTGGTTTGACTGGTCCAGTGTCTGAATCACAGCTGTGCTAAAAGGCCCTGTGTTCTGTAAAAGGAGTGTGGCTTTACAACATCTGCTTAGTAATGTGTGAGAAGCTGAGCTGGTCCACATGCAAGATGAATGAACAAGCTTTCTTTGGTGATACATTTTTAATAGGAACTGGCAGAATATGTATACAAATATATACACTGCATACACTAGCTTTCAAGACCACATATCTCTTCCTTAGATCAGAAGTGGAAATTGAAGGCAAAGAAAATTCCTCTTAGTTCAGAAAATTAAAAATCAAGTCTGCGTAGAAAACTGTATGCAACACACCTCTATTAAAATATTATGTTCTCCATGAGAATGAACGACTTTATAGTTTGTGCTGTATTTTCCTTTATACTGATAACCAGAAGAAATTGTCCATGCAGGAGTTAATGCTGGAGCAATCTGAAAGTTACTACACTGTAACACAGTCTTGTCTTGCGTAAGACTGGAACAAGTTATCATACCAACAGACTGCAGTCTGCTTGGCAATAAGTCATTATGTTTACATTTTGGAAAGAAGAGCTTAGCACTAACCAAATTTCAAGATTTTTTAAGTTAGAGATGTTTATTTTATACAAAAACTCACACCTGTAAATTAGGTTTAATTTTTTTTTGTTTGTGTTTTTTCACAGGTGGTGAGGTGTACAGCTTTGGAGAGTTGCCTTGGAGACAGGGTTCAGCCAATCCTGCTCCAGTTCCCATCCTGGAACAGACTCTGATTGGACAGCGAGTTGTTGCTGTCGCTGCTGGGAGCTTCCACAGCGGGGCGATCTCTGAAGATGGCACAGCGTATATGTGGGGTGAAAACTTCTCTGGCCAATGTGGCGTGGCAAGTAAAAACCTGGTCCCAGACCCCATTGCGATCAGCATTGCAGACCCAGAGACAAGCCCGCCTCAACAGATCCGCATTAAACAGTTAGCATGTGGGGAGCAGCACACAATAGCTCTGTCTGTTCACGGTGAGGTCTGGGCTTGGGGCAGTGGCTGCCAGCTAGGCCTCGTCACCAGTGTTTTCCCAGTATCCAAGCCCCAGAAGGTGGAACATTTAGCAGGCCGGCGCGTGCTTCAAATATCCTGTGGGGCCTTCCACAGCCTGGCACTTGTCCAGCGGCTCCCCCCACAGGAGGCCAAGCTCGCCCCAGACAAATGCAACCACTGTAATCAGCTGCTAATCACCATGACTGACAAGGAGGATCACGTCATCATCTCGGACAGCCACTACTGCCCGCTGGGCGTGGAGCTGACAGACTCTGAGCAAAGACAGGGTTCTCCTGTGCAGAAACTTAGACGGTCCCCCTCAGAACCTTCACTGGGCAGCACTGTTACAGAGCCCAGCGGTAAAGACTCTCCTACGGTGGTCCGCAGGGATGAGAAAGACCCGGGCACCACTGAACTTGCTCCTGAGGAGAAGGAGATGAGTGAACACTCAGATAGGGGGGATCTGAAAGAACCGGATCCCGAGGCCAACGGGGCAGTGGCCAACCAGCGGGTGAAGAATTCCCCTTACCCCAACGAGCAGGCTGTCAAAGAGTACCTCAAGAGACTGTCGGACCATTCCCTGGCTGAGCAAACAGCCAAAAATGCACAGGGTCCACAGGTGAGAGGCTTCCATTCTCATCGGCCACGTGAGGGGAGCAGAAAGTACCCTGTTTTTAAAGCTTATAAATTAGCTGAGATTTTGATCAACAAATTATATATATATATATATATATATATATATATATATATATATATATATATATATATATATACAGTACTGTGCAAAAGTTTTAGGCAGGTGTGAAAAAATGCTGTAAAGTAAGAATGCTTTCAAAAATAGACATGTTAATAGATTATATTTATCAATTAACTAAATGCAAAGTGAGTGAACAGAAGCAAAATCTAAATCAAATCCATATTTTGGGGTGACCACCCTTTGCCTTCAAAACAGCATCAATTCTTCTAGGTATACTGGCACAAAGTCAGGGATTTTGTAGGCATATAGTCAGGTGTATGATTAAACAATTATACCAAACAGGTGCTAATGATCATCAATTCAATATGTAGGTTGAAACACAATCATTAACTGAAACAGAAACAGCTGTGTAGGAGGAATAAAACTGGGTGAGGAACAGCCAAACTCAGCTAACAAGGTGAGGTTGCTGAAGACAGTTTACTGTCAAAAGTCATACACCATGGCAAGACTGAGCACAGCAACAAGACACAAGGTAGTTATACTGCATCAGCAAGGTCTCTCCTAGGCAGAAATTTCAAGGCAGACAGGGGTTTCCAGATGTGCTGTCCAAGCTCTTTTGAAGAAGCACAAAGAAACGGGCAACGTTGAGGACCGTGAGACGCAGTGGTCGGCCAAGGAAACTTACTGCAGCAGATGAAAGACACATCATGCTTACTTCCCTTCGCAATCGGAAGATGTCCAGCAGTGCCATCGGCTCAGAACTGGCAGAAAGCAGTGGGACCCTGGTACACCCATCTACTGTCCGGAGAAGTCTGGTCAGAAGTGGCCTTCATGGAAGACTTGCGGCCAAAAGCCATACCTCCGATGTGGAAACAAGGCCAGCGACTCAACTATGCACGAAAACACAGGAACTGGGGTGCAGAAAAATGGCAGCAGGTGCTCTGGAGTGATGAGTCAAAATTTGAAATATTTGGCTGTAGCAGAAGGCAGTTTGTTAAGCCGAAGGGCTGGAGAGCGTACACAAATGAGTGTCTGCAGGCAACAGTGAAGCATGGTGGAGGTTCCTTGCAAGTTTGGGGCTGCATTTCTGCAAATGGAGTTGGGGATTTGGTCAGAATTAATGGTCTCCTCAATGCTGAGAAGTACAGGCAGATACTTATCCATCATGCAATACCATCAGGGAGGCATCTGATTGGTCCCAAATTTATTCTGCAGCATGACAATGACCCCAAACATACAGCGAAAGTCATTAAGAACTATCTTCAGCGTAAAGAAGAACAAGGAGTCCTGGAAGTGATGGTATGGCCCCCACAGAGCCCTGATCTCAACATCATCGAGTCTGTCTGGGATTACATGAAGAGAGAGAAGCAACTGAGGCTGCCTATATCCACAGAAGAACTGTGGTTAGTTCTCCAAGATGTTTGGGCCAACCTACCTGCCGAGTTCCTTCAAAAACTGTGTGCAAGTGTACCTAGAAGAATTGATGCTTGATGCTGTTTTGAAGGCAAAGGGTGGTCACACCAAATATGGATTTGATTTAGATTTTTCTTCTGTTCACTCACTTTGCATTTAGTTAATTGATAAATATAATCTATTAACATGTCTATTTTTGAAAGCATTCTTACTTTACAGCATTTTTTCACACCTGCCTAAAACTTTTGCACAGTACTGTATATATAAATATAAGGGTCCTAGGTTCGGTTCCGGCCTCAGGGGTCCGTCTGTGTGGAGTTTGCATGTTATCCACCGTGTTCGCTTGGGTTTTCTCTGAGTACTCTGATTTCCTCCCACAGTCCAAAGACTTGCTGGCTAGGTGGATTGGCCTCAAACTGTGTAACTTATTAACTTAGTATAAATCACAGAAATGAAGACCATTTGAGGAATTCATATTAAACATAACAAGTATGCTGCAGTGTGTGTGATAAGATTCACTGGAATTTTGATTTCTTATAAATGATTTATAATCATTACCGATATCAGACTACTGGCAACAGCAGACTTTCTGATGATCAAACTTCTGTATATATTAGGAAAGACCCATTACCACAGAAATCTCAGGCATCAGGCAAGTCCTGTAACAACTGTACCGTGTAATCAGACAGAGTCAATTAATCACCTGTTCTCTGTGCACATTTCTAGGGGAGATTTTTTTTCGGGCACTTTGCTTAACACATTTTTTTATCTCAGCAAATAATTTATAGTCCTGCTTCGTGTGCAACCTCTAGAATTATCCTGCTTGTGCATTTACCAAACTAATTTACTTATTAAAGCAGCCTCAAAAGCTGTAAAGAAGTTTCTGTAAGTCATAACTATTGTTGAGTTTCAAATGCTACCACTACCTTCTTGTTATATTAAAATAATAATACATGTTTTTGTTTTTAACTTTATTTAGCAGGCTCCGGATGAGCCGGTAGATGATGACCCTGTGCCTCCACCGACTACAGTGTCCTCCACTCTGAACAGTCTGGTGGTCTCGTGTGCCTCCACCATGGGGGTAGTCTCCACCCACGAGGCTCTGTCCCTGAAGAAGGTGATGAGCTATTACTACCCTCCCCTAGGGGTTTGCCCAGTCCCTGCAGAGGGGCTGAAGGAGACCCGCGAGGGGCAGGTCCGACAGGAGCAGTCCATGCAGGGCAAGAAGAGCTCCAGCCTCGGGGACATCCGAGAGGAGGAGGCCGAGGGGGTCAGCCGCAGACTCTCCCTGCCAGGCCTGCTTTCTCAAGGTAATAGACACGCCTTTTATTTTATTTTTTTCCTGTTTTGCTTACAGTTATAACAGTGTAAAAGGCTGGCTGTGTGACCAGTAACTTTAAACACTTACTGCATGGTGGCTTGGATATCTTTCTTTTTTTTTTTTTTAAATAAACACCTACGGTGGTTTCTTGCTACTTCTGTAACATTAGCACTTTTGTTTTCATTTAAAAAAATAAATAAAAATAAAATAATTAAATACTGTGAATTTGGCCCAATACAGTATATACCGTGTAATTGTACTAAAAAGAAACTTAATTAAAAACAGTTAAATCCTATTTTGAAGGTAGAAAAATGATATAGATCAGTAAATACTTTGGGCTAAAAGTTACACGCCATGGTTTTAATCAAATGTTTAATTAGTACCATGACATTATCAAGCCAAGATAACTATGTCTGTATCCATGTATTATTCTCTTGGAGACATCGGTCCCATTTGTTTGATATAACTGGCCCCTTTTGTAGATATTGCATCTTCATATGACTGATTCCTTTATTCTCATTGGGCTTTCTTCATATGACTGATTCCTTTATTCTCATTGGGCTTTCTTCATATGACTGATTCCTTTTTTCTCATTGGGCTGTTTTGAACATGTGAAATGTTTTTGGTTTGATGTAACTGAACATATACACATTGAAATAATGTTGGATGTGTAAATGCCTGTGTCTATAAATTAAAGGGCTGCATTCTTTATGATGTCCATGCTTCTTTTTGTCTTCGGTCTTTGCTTCAGTCATGCTGTGGTACAGTTTCTTTATTGTAAACCAAACCAGACACAGCTTTGGGGGGGATGTTTCACAGTACACATCACGTTAGTACAATATCACCTCTAAAGCCTGGCAAGCTGAATTCCAGCTCTCTGAAGCATATGATAGTTGTGTAATGGAGGAGCCCTCGTTAACGAGGTAAAGTTCACTCCAGTATGCAGTGCTCTCCTGCTAAACACAGTGAAAAAACAATGGCATTTTAATTCTTAGTTTAGCTCACACGAAAATGCTGGAAGGTGCACATTGCTATTGCAACCAGAGAGTGTGATGGCAAGAGAAGAGTTTATGCTTCTTTTCATGCCCATAGTTTTCTGGGGCTTTCCACGGTTTCTCAGAAAGAGAGCGGAGTCTTTTGTAATGAGTGTGTAAGAAAACAAGGCCCACAATAGATACATTCTACAACCCCCAAACTCTGCTGCACATTCCTCAGATGAGAGAGAGAGAAACCCAGTCACACACACACACTGTGATGCCCACACACACAAGGATGGAAATAAGACTCCTATTGCATAGCACTTTCACCCATTCCTAGCAACCATTATATGTATTGAACTAATTCAGTTATCAGTAAGAAATAGTTAGTCAATTAAATGATTATTAAAAGTACATTACAAATGCTAAAATTGTCAAAAATACCAGATGTTACAAGTGCTTGATGGCTGCTTAGTGGTGTTCGTGTTCAGACTTTACTTGATTTCACTTATTTTGAAAATTTGATTACACATTTCCCTCCAAATTGTGTTGCACATAAGTTGTCGCTTTGTCCAAATTGCCAGCTTTTTCTCTTCACTCACTGCCTGTCCCTCCTCACCAGCTGTTATCATGGCAACTCAATTCAGTCAGTCTCGTCAATTAACTTTATCCCCTAGCAGTACCGAGGCCAGTCTTCTGCCAGCTTTTAAAACTGGCTCTGAGGTATCGCAATTAAAATTAATTCGATTTTAGGTCCAACAACAAGCCTGGCTGCATGATGTGCTGATTTTGGCAATGCTACAGTAGGGGTAAATGTATGCCTCTTACACTTGTTTTAGAAATGACTAAAATTTATACGCATGGTTTATAGTAAAGAAAAGAACATGTTGGCTTGATTTCTCTCAAACACTATATTTATGATTTATTTAATGTAGATACTGTGTTGTATTAATGACCTTCAACTATCCAGTGTCTCAGAATATGCTCTTATTCAAAACTTGTGTACCTGTATTAGCTCTAATTTAGCACTTTCCGCTGTGGCAGTGTTATGGGGCAGCAGTGTGGAGTAGTGGTTAGGGCTCTGGACTCTTGACCGGAGGGTTGTGGGTTCAGTCCCAGGTGGGGGGGACACTACTGCTGTACCCTTGAGCAAGGTACTTTACCTAGATTGCTCCAGTAAAACAAAAACTGTATAAATGGGTAATTGTATGTAAAAATAATGTGATATTTTGTAACAGTTGTAAGTCGCCCTGGATAAGGGTGTCTGCTAAGAAATATAAAATAATAATAAAAATAATAATGTAAAAGTAGATCACCTTGACCTACAGTTTGACATACGTACAGATGGATGGACAGACATTTCCAAATGCCCCTAGATTATGATGACACACAGAATAACTAATGCTAAATGCTGTACAAACCAAGTTTCACCACAGCTGGATAGCAGTTCTTTAGATACATGTAAAACTCTCACATACTGATGAACCCACCGTCACCCCTGAACCAGGGATATGCATCCCCAACTGATAATAAAAAGTGGAAGACATTCATTGTTCTGTTTTAAAATACGTTTCTATAATTAAAATAGTTGAAATGAAAATGAAAACTCTATAAACATGTTATTAGAAGCTACTTTTGACCCTGTTCTGATATGGAATGGATATGATATACTTCTCTCCTTCCCCTATTCCTACTCCCCCTGCAGTTAATTGAAGTGTAAGTAATCAATATCTGCAGTCCATGTTATTCTGACATATTGACACAGCAGCAGTCTGAGTTGTTTTTAGACCAGCAAGTGTCACGCTTGGTGTTTAACAGTCAGAGACAGATGCGTATACACCTATTTATATTCAGAGCATGGTACATTTTAATCATGGGGATTTGTGTTCAGTAAATAGGGGGTATTCAGTGGGGGAATATTGGGATTAGTGAATATTAGAAAATGATAACTGCAGTGTAAATGCATGAAGAGATTTTTTTTTCCCCGTGCTAGTCATTGAGAGAGGGACCTTAAATAAGCAGCCACCTCTCTTTAGCAGGTTAATTCGGGTATCACTTTTGCTACTGCTTCTGTTTAAGATTCTGCAAAAATAAGTATTTTTATAGTCCTGTAAGCTACATTTCTCTTGACCAGAAACTCATTTAAAATATATGCTAAAAGATAGTTTACTAGAAAGTTTAAAATAAAAGTTATGATTTAGGTCACTATTGAGGTACATAGATACACAGCTGGTGATCCAAAAATATTACCTTTTAAAACTAAAAGTCATATGATTTGGTAGTTAAGAAATGGCTGTAACAAAGCAGACACAAAGTCATGTGCAAAGACTAAGATTTTAATGACAAGTCATTGCTTGAACTTTATGCATATTTTCCAGTTTCTCCAAGACTTCTTCGGAAGGCAAGCCGACAACGAATGCGAACTGTGGTTCTGACCCCCCTGTTTGGCAGTGAGGCTGATGCCTACCTCCCCTCCTTACAGACCGAGGTGTGGAGCTGGGGCAGAGGCAAGGAGGGGCAGCTGGGCCATGGGGACATTCTCCCCAGGTAAGGGCAGCTGGAGGTTTCTTAGTGCATATACATATATCTATGTGTGTGTGTGTATGTATGTATATATATATATATATATATATATATATATATATATATATATATATATATATATATATATATAGTGACAAAGTGAACTATAAGATATATGGGAAAGTGGTGGATGGTGTGTACATTGGTCCAAGAGTGAAGAGAAGCCTGTATCCTCTCCATTGAATTTGGGTTACAAAAGTAAGTTGTAGTCTTTGACTGCCAATGTCAGAAAGACTACAATTCCCAGAACTCCACAGGGCGACCATTTTGAGACAAGGGTTTTCACCTGGCTCCAATTAGGCAGCCATAAAAGAGCATAGGTTTTTCAAGCGAGGATGTGCAAAGGGTATGACATACAGAGAGACCTATACGTGCAGGAAACAGATTAAAGGTTGGTGTTCTACCTAGGGGAAAACAATTGCTGCCTAGTTAAAGTGTTCTGTTTGGTCAGTAAACAGCTTAGCTGTCTGACTTATACAAAGGGGTAGTTAAAAGATAATTAAAAGGTGTAGTTAGTGCTCTTAATAAGGAGCTAGGTTTTGTTTGGTTTATTTTGTTTATGTTGTTGATATTTGATTTGTGTGACTCTGGATAAAGAGAACACCATAATAAGAAAATAAACATACAGGCACCGTCCTGTTTACAAACAAAATACGGTTGTTCAGTGCGCTTGGTTCCGAAAGACTGTGTTCAAGACCCGAAAGAACCGTGACAGATCACCCCAGTCTGTCACATGTGGTGGAGAATGCGGGCACACTAGAAAATTAAAAAAATAAATAAAGTCTGTGAAGCGGAACATAACAGCTTGCAACCATGGAGACAGTAGTGCAGGGGCTCTTACAGGTCGCTTCAGCGCAACAAGAAGCGACACGGGTCCAACAGGCAGCACAACAAGAAGCAACACGAGTCCAACAGGAGACCAACGGATCCAACAGGACACCAATCAGTTACTGCGAGAGGAACAGCTGAGAGCCAGTTTGACTCTGCAAAAGGACATACAGACCTTGGCAGAACGAATCAATGAGTTGGCCAACAGGGTTTTGCCTAGCCCTCAACCCATACGTGCTAGTCATTGGTTACAGAAAATGACTGGTAATGATGATGTTGAGGCTTATTTGAAAACTTTTGAACGCACCGCTGAAAGAGAGAAGTGGCCCACTGACCAGTGGGCTGGACTGGTCGCTCCTTTTCTTGCTGGGGATGCCCAAAAGCGTATTTTGACCTGGAGCGAGATGAGGCTGCCGACTACGGCAAACTAAAGGCAGAGATCCTTGCCCGACTTGGCGTCACTACGGCGGTTCGGGCTCAAAACTTCCATGGCTGGAAGTACCGGGAGGATAAAGCACCCAGGTCCCAAATGTTCGACCTCATTCATCTAGCCAGGAAATGGCTCCAACCTGAGGCTTTAACCAACGGCCAGATAGTGGAGCGAGTTGTGATGGATAGGTACCTCACGAGGATTGCCACCAGGTCTGCGCAAGTGGGTTGGTCAGGAGACCCATCTAGCGGAGATCAGCTAGTTGCGCTGGTCGAGCGCTACATTGCGGCAGGGCGCTACTTCAACCCACTGGACGGAACGTTCCCGATCCCGAAAACCGGAACTACAGCGGAACTGGTAAGACTGTTCCTGGGGAAAGGGAACGAAGAGCAGACTAGGTCTGCGAAGGGACATTTGATAGTGGGGTATCTGAGGGTAAACATGACCGGGGCTTAAACAAAAGGGAATTGAAAGGTTTAAAGTGCAGTCATTTAGTAGGCCCTTAAGGTGCTTTAGGTGTGCTGAATATGGTCATATAGCGGCCAACTGTCCTGGAAATGAGGAGCCGATGCAGTGTAACATGGGGAACAACCTAATAACAGCTCTCTATATACCTGTACTATAGTTTCTGTAGCAACAAGGAACTCAAAGGGGAGAAACACATGTGCCCAGTGGTTGTAGAGGGAATTAAGGGTAAAGCATTACTTGATTCAGGAAGCATGGTAACTCTGGTGTCCGCGCAATTAGTGGACCGCATAAATTAGATAAGGACCAGGACCTTAATATTACTTGCATACACGGGATATGTGCCACTACCCAGCGGCAATTATATGCATTACAACGAGTGCTGGGTCGCTTAACTATAGAGTGGGAGTAGTACCAATGTTGCCGTATCAAGTAATATTGGGTCGGGACTTCCCCAGTTTTACTAAACTATGGGAGAACCAGGGTGCATTGGATATGCCCGATAAAACTGAGGTGGCAGGAAGAGAGCCACAGAGTAACTGCCCAGAACCCTTACTTCCAGTGTTAGAGAGTGACATTGTTACAGAGTGTAAACCAGAGTTCCCAATGGACGTAATGATAGGAGAGGAAGTGGATCACGAGGGTCCTAGCCTCTCTGGTAAGCTCCCAGACCCAGAACAAAACTTACTCGATTTGGGAACAAATACAGAAAATTTCGGGACCGCCCAATTACACGATCCCACTTTAGTTTCAGTCAGGGAGAATATATAATGGTGGTAAATGAGGTTCAAACAAATCCTGAGAACCCTCTCACCTATCCTCATTTTTCTATGCAGAATGATTTGTTATATCGTGTAGATAAGAAGGGGGAAGAGATCGTGGAGCAGCTAATTGTGCCCCAGAAGTCCAGAAGGGTGGTACTAGATTTAGCCCATGGACATCCCCTAGGGGGGCATTTAGGGGTGGAGAAAACCACAGAACGTATCGTTCGCAGGTTTTACTGGCTTGGGATACATGCTGATATAGCCCGACACTGTACCTCCTGTCCTGAATGCCAGCGTCACGGCCCCTTTTAAAACATTTCGCAGCCCACTGGTGCCACTGCCAATAATAGAGACTCCGTTTGAGCGATATAGCCATGGATTTAGTAGGCCCCTAAGCAAGTCAGCCCTTGGACATCAGCATATTCTGGTTATCCTAGATTATGCTACGAGATATCCGGAGGCTATTCCCCTCCGTTATACTTCAGCTAAAGTTATTGGCAAGGAGTTGTTGGTGGTGTTCAGCAGGGTAGGAATCCCAAAAGAGATACTTACGGACCAGGGCACTCCTTTCATGTCTCGGGTTACTAAGGAACTGTGTAAATTACTGAAAATTAGACACCTGAGAACCTCTGTCTACCATCCCCAAACGGATGGGTTAGTGGAACGCTTCAACAAGACCCTTAAATCAATGCTACGGAAGGTAATGGTAAAAACTGGGATTTCTTGCTGCCTTACTTAATGTTCGCTGTACGAGAAGTGCCCCAAGCCTCTACAGGATTTTCACCTTTTGAGCTTTTATATGGCAGACATCCCCGGGGCCTTCTGGACATAGCGAAAGAGGTCTGGGAGCAAGAACCCACCCGTATCGTAGCATTATTGAACATGTCTCTCAGATGCAGGACCGAATAGCTGCTGTAATACCCATTGTGAAGGAGCATATGCGGCAGGCTCAAGCCCAGCAGAAGCACAGTTATAACCGACAGGCAAGGGTCAGGGTTTTTCAGCCGGAGACAGGGTTCTGGTATTAGTTCCGACCGTAGAGAGTAAATTTTTGGCTACCTGGCATGGCCCATATGAGATCATAGAAAAGGTTGGTGAGATAAATTACAAAGTGAGACAACCGGGGAGAAGAAAGGTGGAGCAAATATACCATGTCAACCTTTTAAAAGCATGGAGAGACAGGGAAGGTCTATTGGCTATGAACGATAATGCATTCGTAGAATCTAAAGAAGTTCAGTCTGAGCCACAGGTTAAAATAGCAGATACTTTATCGGAGGCCCAGAAGCAGGAGGTACGAGATTTTGTAGGAAGAAATAGGGATGTGTTCTCCGCCATACCTGGCAGAACCGACATCATACACCACAAAATATTGACCAAACCAGGAGAGAAAATAAAAGTAAAACCTTACAGAATACCTGAGGCAAGAAGGGAAGCCATTAAAGTGGAAGTAAAGAAAATGCTTAAGCTTGGGGTGATTGAGGAATCACATAGTGAATGGTCCTCACCTATAGTGCTAGTTCCAAAACCTGATGGGACACTTCGCTTTTGTAATGATTATAGGAAGCTGAATGAAGTGTCCAAATTTGATGCTTACCCAATGCCTAGAGTTGATGAGTTGATTGAGAGATTGGGACCAGCTCGTTATTTAACAACCATCGACCTAACCAAAGGGTATTGGCAGGTCCCTCTAACTAGCGAAGCCAAAGAAAAGACAGCATTTTCCACACCGAGGGCTTATTCCAGTACACAGTACTGCCTTTTGGTTTGCATGGGGCTCCTGCTACATTTCAGCGCATGATGGATAGGGTCTTAAGGCCACATCAGGAATATGCAGCAGCGTATTTAGATGATGTGGTCATATACAGTAGTGACTGGGACACCCATTTGGTGAGAGTACAAGCAGTACTTAATTCTATAAAAGCACTGGTTTGACTGCTAACCCCACTAAGTGCACAATAGGGCTGGAGGAAGCAAAATATTTGGGGTTTAATGTAGGAAGAGGCGTTGTAAAACCACAAATTGATAAACTGGAGGCAATAGAAAAATGGCCACGGCCAGTTGGGAAAAAACAGGTTAGGGCATTCTTAGGACTAACTGGTTACTACAGGAGGTTCATTCCTGACTTTGCTTCAATAGCCGCACCCCTCACTGATCTTACCAAAGGTGGGAAAAACCTAGTGGTAAAATGGAATGCAGAAGCGGAGGCTGCCTTTCAGAGGTTGAAAGCGGCTCTGTGCACACAGCCAGTTTTAGTTACGCCAAATTTTGATAAAGAATTCATGGTACAGACAGATGCTTCTGAAGTAGGGATAGGGGCAGTGCTTTCCCAACAGGTCCAGGGTGAGGAGCACCCTGTAATGTTTTTAAGTAGGAAACTCTCTCCACAAGAGAAGAACTACGCTATAGTGGAAAAAGAATGTCTTGCAATTAAATGGGCATTGGAAGCACTTAAATATTACTTACTGGGCAGACGTTTTAAACTAATTACTGACCATGCTCCCTTAACTTGGATGAAAAACAATAAAGAGAAAAATGCTAGGGTAACCAGGTGGTTTTTAAGCCTACAGGCATTCAATTTTACAATTGAACACAGGGCTGGCCTTTTGCAAGGCAATGCGGATGGGTTATCACGTGTTCACTGTTTGTTCACCAAGGTCGCTCGTCCCAGTAGGTCTGAGCTGGAGGGGAGGATGTGTGACAAAGTGAACTATAAGATATATGGGAAAGTGGTGGATGGTGTGTACATTGGTCCAAGAGTGAAGAGAAGCCTGTATCATCTCCATTGAATTTGGGTTACAAAAGTAAGTTGTAGTCTTTGACTGCCAATGTCAGAAAGACTACAATTCCCAGAGCTCCACAGGGGCGACCATTTTGAGACAAGGGTTTTCACCTGGCTCCAATTAGGCAGCCATAAAAGAGCATAGGTTTTTTCAAACGCGAGTATGTGCAAAGGGTATGACATACAGAGAGACCTATACGTGCGGGAAACAGATTAAAGGTTGGTGTTCTACCTAGGGGAAAACAATTGCTGCCTAGTTAAAGTGTTCTGTTTGGTCAGTAAACAGCTTAGCTGTCTGACTTATACAAAGGGGTAGTTAAAAGATAATTAAAAGGTGTAGTTAGTGCTCTTAATAAGGAGCTAGGTTTTGTTTGGTTTATTTTGTTTATGTTGTTGATATTTGATTTGTGTGACTCTGTGAAATTTCGTTCTTTTTTATCTCCAATTGTTTATTTGTTCTATGCTTTAATTTCAGAGTACATTGAGACATTAAACTGCGTAAATTTCAATAAAAAATGGAAAAATGGAGGTGTTCTAAAACTTTTGACCGGTAGTGTGTGTATATATATATATATATATATATATATATATATATATATATATATATATATATATATATATATATATATATGTACTGTGCAAAAGTTTTAGGCAAATAATGAAAACTGCTGTAAAGTAAGAATCCTTTCAAAAATAGACATGTTAATAGATTATATTTATCAATTAACTAAATGCAAAGTGAGTGAACAGAAGAAAAATCTAAATCAAATCCATATTTGGTGTGACCACCCTTTGCCTATAGTCAGGTGTATGATTAAACAATTATACCAAACAGGTGCTAATGATCATCAATTCAATATGTAGGTTGAAACACAATCATTAACTGAAACAGAAACAGCTGTGTAGGAGGAATAAAACTGGGTGAGGAACAGCCAAACTCAGCTAACAAGGTGAGGTTGCTGAAGACAGTTTACTGTCAAAAGTCATACACCATGGCAAGACTGAGCACAGCAACAAGACATAAGGTAGTTATACTGCATCAACAAGGTCTCTCCCAGGCAGAAATTTCAAGGCAGACAGGGGTTTCCAGATGTGCTGTCCAAGCTCTTTTGAAGAAGCACAAAGAAACGGGCAGTGGTCGGCCAAGGAAACTTACTGCAGCAGATGAAAGACACATCATGCTTACTTCCCTTCGCAATCGGAAGATGTCCAGCAGTGCCATCAGCTCAGAATTGGCAGAAAACAGTGGGACCCTGGTACACCCATCTACTGTCCGGAGAGGTCTGGTCAGAAGTGGCCTTCATGGAAGACTTGCGGCCAAAAAGCCATACCTCCGACGTGGAAACAAGGCCAAGCGACTCAACTATGCACGAAAACACAGGAACTGGGGTGCAGAAAAATGGCAGCAGGTGCTCTGGACTGATGAGTCAAAATTTGAAATATTTGGCTGTAGCAGAAGGCAGTTTGTTCGCGAAGGGCTGGAGAGCGGTACACGAATGAGTGTCTGCAGGCAACAGTGAAGCATGGAGGAGGTTCCTTGCAAGTTTGGGGCTGCATTTCTGCAAATAGAGTTGGGGATTTGGTCAGAATTAATGGTCTCCTCAATGCTGAGAAGT
The DNA here is from genome assembly GCA_030684275.1 of Acipenser oxyrinchus oxyrinchus. Classification (NCBI taxonomy): domain Eukaryota; kingdom Metazoa; phylum Chordata; class Actinopteri; order Acipenseriformes; family Acipenseridae; genus Acipenser; species Acipenser oxyrinchus. The sequence goes on along the minus strand of CM060257.1, from coordinate 17,805,995 downwards.
ACAGGCAGATACTTATCCATCATGCAATACCATCAGGGAGGCATCTGATTGGCCCCAAATTTATTCTGCAGCATGACAACGACCCCAAACATACAGCGAAAGTCATTAAGAACTATCTTCAGCGTAAAGAAGAACAAGGAGTCCTGGAAGTGATGGTATGGCCCCACAGAGCCCTGATCTCAACATCATCGAGTCTGTCTGGGATTACATGAAGAGAGAAGCAACTGAGGCTGCCTAAATCCACAGAAGAACTGTGGTTAGTTCTCCAAGATGTTTGGGCCAGCATTACCTGCCGAGTTCCTTCAAAAACTGTGTGCATGTGTACCTAGAAGAATTGATGCTTGATGCTGTTTTGAAGGCAAGGGTGGTCACACCAAATATGGATTTGATTTAGATTTTTCTTCTGTTCACTCACTTTGCATTTAGTTAATTGATAAATATAATCTATTAACATGTCTATTTTTGAAAGCATTCTTACTTTACAGCATTTTCACACCTGCCTAAAACTTTTGCACAGTACTGTATATATATATATATATATATATATATATATATATATATATATATATATATATATATGTGACAAAGCTCTTGCTGGGTAAGCGAACTTGTACACCAATCGGTATGGGAGACACACACAAGAAGGTACAGTCACAAATAAAGTTTGTTCCAACAAGGCGGTGCTTGTAAGTTTATTACCTTGTGCCGTCTTGGACACCACGACCCACAGGGTCAGGGATATCAAGGGTCGGTTCACAAATCTGGTTCTCCATTATAAATCAAGTTCACAGCCAGTAGGGTTCTCAGTCGGTCCAGGTCATACACAGTAAATCAATTCAAAATCCACAAAACAGTAATAGCACACTCCCCAATGCCTCACCACCTTCTACTTCTCTCTCTTCTCCTCTCCTGGTCTGTGTTGACCCTTTTATATTGGCCGGCCACACCCCATGACTGTTGTGGGTGTGGCTGCCACGCTCGGCACATTGCTCTGGCTGTTGGGGCATGTAGTCTTTTGGGGCGGCCATTTTGCAATTGTAGTCCCCCTCTGGTCGCAATCCAGTGAGAGGACAGAGCCCTGTTAGCAGTAACACGCCCCTTGGTTTGTCACAATATATATATATATATATATATATATATATATATATATATATATATATATATATATATATATATATATATATATATATATACAGTGCCTTGCAAAAGTATTCAGACCCCTGACCAATTCTCTCATATTACTGAATTACAGTACATTGAAATTCCATTCTGTTTGATATTTTATTTTAAAACACTGAAACTCAAAATCAATTATTGTAAGGTGATATTGGTTTTATGTTGGGAAATATTTTTAAGAAAAATAAATAACTGAAATATCTTGCTTGCGTAAGTATTCAACCCCCACACATTAATATTTGGTAGAGCCATCTTTCGCTGCAATAACAGCTTTAAGTCTTTTGGGGTAAGTATGTACCAGCTTTGCACACAGTGTCGGAGTGATTTTGGTCCATTCTTCTTGGCAGATTTGCTCCAGGTTGTTCAGGTTGGTTGGATGACGCTTGTGGACCACAATTTTCAAATAGTGCCACAGATTCTCAATGGGATTGAGATCAGGACTTTGACTGGGCCACTGTAGGACATTCACCTTTTTGTTATTGAGCCACTCCAATGTTGCTTTGGCCTTGTGCTTGGGATCATTGTTCTGCTGAAAGGTGAATTTCCTCCCAAGCTTCAGTTTTTTAGCGGACTGAAGCAGGTTCTCTTGCAGTATTTCCCTGTATTTTGCTCCATCTATTCTTCCTTCAACTTTAACAAGATGCCCAGTTTTGAGGGACGGCCTTTTCTTGGCAGTGCCTGGGTGGTGTGATGCAACTTCCACTTCCTGATTATTGATCCAACTGTGCTCACTGGGATATCCAAACACTTGGATATTATTTTGTACCCTTTCCCTAATCTATGCATTTGTATTACTTTATCTCTAACTTCTGTAGAATGCTCTTTGGTCTTCATTTTCCTTCAGATTCACAGCCTGACCAGTGGGGTTTTTATCCAGAAAATGTGACAGCAACTTTAATGGTTCACAGGTGGAGGCCAATGGTAAGGTAATTGTGTCCTCGTTAGGGCAATTTCTTTCATCGGTGTAAACTGGGAGCTTCCACAGCACAGGGGTTGAATACTTATGCAATATATATATATATATATATATATATATATATATATATATATATATATATATATATATATATATATATATATATAGTATATGTATAATATTTTGTTTGTTTGTTTATTACAAATTTAAAAGCCATAGCTATTATACCTTTTCATACAAGCAATGGCAGGAGCTGAAATATATGCATGTCAACAGACTTTGAAAAAAACATTCTTCAAATTAAAGCTTTGTGATAGAGCCCATTGTTTTAATATTCAAAACAACTTTATCGGCACTATTCACTATGCAAAGCTCTGTTACAAGTGTTGTTATGTACAAATTACTTTTACATTGTTTAACACAAATGAGTGGGTCTCAGTGGTGGTGTTGTATTGCAGGTTGCAGCCTTTGTGTATCAAGATTTTGAGCAGCAAAGAGGTGATTCAGGTGGCTTCAGGGGCACATCATTCACTGGCTTTGACTGCCCAGTCACAGGTAGGTGGCAGTGATGTCTAGTCATTAAGATACATTTGCAATCCATTGTCTAGTTAGCAATCATACATTCATCTACGCTTGGCTGTTATTCCGGTGTATTTGTATATATTTTGTATGTATCTGGGGAATGACTGTCCATGAGAATTTTAGATACAAAATAAATGATTCTTTCTGTGTGTTTATTCTAAAGTATTTTCATTGTACTGACAGGTGTTTTCATGGGGTAGCAACAACTCTGGACAGCTTGGGCACATGGAGTTACCCAGCACAATGCCACGACTGGCCAAGGTATTTGTTTTTACAGTTCTGTCAGTTTTGAGGAAAAGTGTATTATGCATTGGATAGTTTGTCACATCTTGCAAAATAGAAATACATTTCTATTTTGCAAGACGGCATGTGAACTCAGTGTAGCTGCACCTGCAATCTGAGTTTGACATGAGAAAGGGGCTTTGTCTGGCTAAGTAGAAAGAGCTCCATTTATAATTTGTAATGTTAAATGTGGAAGTTGGGTTCTCATGGCTCTTTTTCCCTTCCCCCCAGATGTCCGAGGGTATACGTGTGTGGGACATCGCTGCTGGACAGGAGCACACCCTCTTATTAGCAGATGGAGATTGCTTCCAGCCCATACTGTACTACAGCGGCAAGCAGGTTACACAGGAGGGAAGCGGTCCACAGACAAACGGGGTGTACACCCAGCAACCTGTACTGCTGCCTTTCTGCATGAATGTGAGCACCCTTATGTATTAACCTGACCTGATGCTTTCTCAGCCTCACCCTCACTTTCTTTCTGTGCTACACATAGGACTGAAGGTAGGCTCCTGCTACCTGCTGCACAGGAAGAGAATGCATAGTGTGGTATAAATCAAACCGCTCAAGATAAAGCCGTTTTGGAATGTGTCTTCATTCACACACTGCACTAGGAGAAATGCATTTTTCTGCCATCTACCATCTGGTATAGCAAAGATGTCTCGGCAAGCAAACCACAATTGCTTTTTATACCTTTTTTTAATATGCATACTGATACGTGAGAGAAGTTTTGTGCTAAATATGTCAAACAGTACTGTAATTAGCTCATTATCCTCTTTTCTGTCTTGAGAGGGAAGGGGGAAAAGTATGTAGTATGGTATATGGGGGTAGAGTTTGAATTAGTTCCCTGCCTTTTAAAAATCTAACATAAAAGAGTAACAGTTCAAAGTAGAATAAAAAAAAAATAATAACATTAATCTAAATTTAATCATGTACTCCCAAACCCCACAGAGAAAGGACATTGATTTTCCTGTGTTGCAGCTGGGCTATGTCAGCAGTGTGTTTTCAGGGGGGCAGAGCTGCCTGGCACTCGCAGACAGGAACGTCATGGGCAACATAGCCAGCCTCCATGAGCTGGCATCGGCAGAGAGGAAATTCTACTGCAAGCTGAGCAGCATCAAGTCTCAGATTCTGCATCCACTGCTGGGGCTCGGTACGGTACACACTGCTTCAAAAAACATTTGTACAGGCTGGGATACTGGGCCACATTCAGATCTGATATATGATTCCTGGGCTAGATCATGCTCCCTCTGCAACAATGCTAGTATTCTGATTTCATATCTTTTTGCTGTTGTGGGAGCAGAAGGAGCTTTGATCTAGATACACTAAGCTCATATGTTTCTCTGTCTCCTTGTATACGCTCCCAGATAAAACACATACCGGTAATTTAGACCCTGTCTCAGAAGAAGTTTATGATGTCTCTTCTGTTTACGCAAGACTGACATTTTATCATCCCTTGTTTTAATGATTGATGTTAATGTATTTCAGTACATTCAGCATAATTAGAGCTTAAGAAAAGATAAATAACTTGGACTGAAAATGTAAATAATAAATGCCTTCGCTTCCTGTAAAAACAAACAAAGAGGAAATAGATCCAGACTTCTTGTCATAAATGATTAGTCTTTGAACTCTTGAGACCAGGTCTCCTAAATTTTGAGATGAAACACAAAAATACTAATAGCAATACTTTTCCAGGCCTGTAGGAAGGGGGGGCCAAAATGTGATCTTATTACACATGACTTAATTAAAAACACTTGAATTTGTACTAGAATATTGAAAGAGATATTTTTAAGCAAGGTAATTGATAATAGCTTTGAAGAGTTTATATTATTGATTAGATTAACTATAGTATATGAATGATATAGCGTAACTATGATATATGTTTGTATATCATAGCTGTACAGTACTAGCATGTTATAATCTTCTCTCCATTGTTTTTCCCCTAACAGAGAACCTGTGCACAGCTCTTGGTACTGCCTCTAGCCTGCTGCTGCAGACCATGGCTAGCCGGTTCAGCAAACTCTGTTACCTGACTGGTCAGCATGTAGCCTCTCTCAACTTGTTTCTCCACAGTACCAAGGAGGTGAAGGGCCTGGGGATGCTGGAGCACTCTGTGATATTTGTGGACATTTACAAAGAGCAAGTACACAACATTGGAACCTTAGCTGGGAAGAGCTTACAAACAACAGCATGGTTACATAACCGCACAACACCTCACTAGTCACGACTGCGGTGGTGTCACTTGTTCTAATTGAAGCCATCACTGCATTCGTAATACATGTTGAAAGTTTAAGACGGGCTGTGACGCATTAAACTTCATGTTTAAGCCACTTAAAGCCAAATTAAGAATAAGCATTACCTCAATACACATGGTATTTATTATATGATATTATGTGCTTCTGGAAATGTGGAATGCCAGGAAGTACTAGTCTTCATGTACCACAGCCGTGTTGTCGACTTCACTGCAAAATCACTCTAAGAATGGGATGCACATCAAATTAAACGCGATGCCATGTGGGGTAGATTTCATAAGACTGATGGTTTTATTTATTTATTTATTTATGTATTTTATTTATTTTTTGGTATATACTGTACTAGGATTCTAAATGATCAATAATGTTGTTTTTTCTTTTCCTTGAAGACATTCTTGTAGATGGAACTGATGGCTTAAATTATTTTGTCTGTAGGTTATCTTATTGTAGAAAACTTGATGAATCAGTAGAATGCCTGTTCACAGTTACAGAAATGGCATTGCGTAGTAAGAAGTAGGTATTCAGAATTGCTTACCAATATCATGCATTGGTGTCAGTGCTGCAGTTGGTAATCAGTCTGAATCAACACGGCAAAGGCCCTTCTTGTCATAGAACTTAAAGTACTACTCTCCATTGCTTTGGTGGTAATCGGTGTGTTTCAAGGACTATTGTAATGGATACACAGTTAATTCCTGTATCGAGTTAACATTTTTGTTTAAATGTAGTAACCATTGTTTAAGCAGTGATATAAAAGTGATCTGCAGTGCTGATATGATTTGCTCTATGAGACTGCAGCTGCTAGTGAGTTGTTTCAATGATGGTTTTTTCATCTTTTTTAGGTACTGGAAGACTGTGGGGGATTTCCTGGTGATGGGGGGATTTCAGGCCCTGGTTAAGCCCTCACTGTGAGTAAAACAAAACAGCTTTTAAGCAACCATTCCAACTGTATATACCAAAAAATAAATACAGCTGGTATTTTATATCTGCACAGTATTCATTTCCACAAATTTAAATGTTTTTGTTGAGCAATTATTGTATCCTGTTTATGTATTTACTGGTGGAAGGTAGCATTTAACTGCAGTGGAATTTCTAATGAAATCTTAAGACGCAGCTCTTCTTATGCTGAAATGGTGAGGCTTGGCATTACCATATGCCGGGAAGTAAAAAGCCATGGGCTGTGGGTTTCACATAATAGGTCTTACTTGACATGTGAGATAAAGCCATAGGTCTGAACTGCTGTATTGCCTTATTAAAATCTGAGGGGCAAATGCACTAACAAAGCTGTGTGGGTTTGTTGGGTTCTCCAAATGCTCCATTATAATTAAATAGTTTCAGTGTCTGTTTGATGCTTTGTTTTCTCCCAGTGATTTTTTTGGCAAAAGCCCGGAGCTCTTGCAGAGACTGGCAGAAACGAATGATGAAAGTGTGCCATTATCGGACTTGCTGCTTACCCTGTTCGACCTGCCAGTAAGACATCTACATGAGTATGGCAGGGTGCTTCTCAAGCTGGCTACCTGCTTTGAAGTGGTAAGTTACAAAAGTGTGTATTGCATATACAGTATCACAAGCTGAACTTGAGACCAAAATCAGATCCAAATGTAGGTCTTAAAAGGTGACAGATAAAACAGTTTTGTACATCATTACAACATTTTTTTTTTTACATCCCCCATGCATTACAGCTATCCACGTTACTTATTGTTAACCCTGAAATTCAGCGATGGTCAGATAGTCTGCCCTTGTTGACAGTGTTTAGAAATGTGACAGTGTTTGAAATGTGTTATTCTCCAGGTCTGGAGTACAGTGATTTTAAAAGTGTTTTAACATTTCATCATGTCAGATGACTATTCCAGCACGGTTAAGGTTCTACATCAAATCTTCTTTCACAAAGGTTCTTCTAGCATACCCTGATTGCTGTGAAAGAGCTGAGCTGGTTTTACTTGCTTGTGAAAAGGGAATCATAGGCCCTGTCCACACTACATAACTGATCTCGAGAACCATACTCGAAACCGCTCTAATTAATACAGCTCAAAGCGTCCACACTGAAGTACCGTTTCATGTTTAGTCGGGCTTAATGCGTCCACACACCATTAGAATAATTCAGTTACAATTCCCAGCAGCGCAACGAACCGTGGAAATTAATGCGATAGTATCCCACCATGCACTGTATTTTATTTTAAAATAATGTGTTATGCCCCATATTAACAGAGGTCCATATTGCATAAATGAAATATAACGTAAATAATAAGTATTGCGGAAAAAGTAAATCCGAACACACGTAGGGCTTGAAGTTTTCAGGTTTTATTTTTAATCAGGTGAAGTCCCTTTAAACAAATTGAGCTGATTTTGTTTTATAATTACTCAGAAAAAGCTGTTAATTACAAAACAATCTTTGTTTTTACCTTCATATCTTGCCTGAGCCTAATTCTGGTCCTCTTAATTTTATTTCAAACAGAGCTGACAAATTACGTAATTTATTCATCCCCGATCCTACTTTTAACTCGCATTTCATTTTTGCAGTCGCCTAATTTAACATTGTGTTTTTGTTATTTTCCCCACTAGTTTAACAGAGATGTCCTGACAGATTTTTTGAAGCATAAAAATGAATACCTAGTGCAGAGTGTACACTGATAGCAAGTCCTTCAGGCGCCTGCTCTGAGTATTTCGCCAAACATACTACAAAGCATTTGGGGATTTTGGAGGATACACAAAAAATGTAGTTTGGTATTACAGCGTCCACACTTCTGATAAACCGCACTAGCTGATGCGATCTAATTAGAACCGGACTCGAGACTACCTCCTGAGGTGGTCTCGAGTCCGGTTCTCGAGTACAGTATTAAATGCTGTGCAGTGTGGACGCAAACCATATTTAGCACTTTTAAGCCTGCTTAAATGCAACTAATACGGTTTAAAGGCATAGTGTGGACAGGGCCATAGACATCGCAATATGAAAGATCATGCTTTTGCCAAGAACCTTCATCTTTTCAAATCACTGTTTATTTCCCAGTTTCTGGTTTAGTCTACTATCTCACGTTCCTGTACCTCTCTCTGATCTAAAACCAGCGCACTGTAGAAACAGCATGGTCCCTGTCTAAAGGCAGGAGAGGGGGTGAAAGGCCACACATTTGCAGAGATACGCAGCCCCAGTAATTTGGTGAATCCCAAAGAGAAGAGTTTCTGTACACAGTGTTTGTTCATGAAATCTCACTTGGGGGTTAAGTAAGTCAACATTTCTACATGAAAAAAGGCATTTGTGTTATTCATGGAGGACATCTTCATATCTCATATTATTGTTCCCCCTTAGAACCAGTTCTACAGACAAAGCTGTAGACATGCATACATGCATTATTTATAATGAAGGATATATTTTTAACTATCATTTGGCACAAATCCTTTGGTACGTAGCTCAATGAAGACAGTTAAACATTTGGCAGCAGTCATGTGACAAAGCCCACATTAACACACTTTCAGCATTTTGAATGTATAAAAAAAAAAAACTATTTGTGATACAGGTTATATAAACACCTCGTGTGCCTAGACATCTGGCCTAATAAGTGTTCCATGTTATGGTCATGTGGCTGTTTGTTCTCTTGTATGTAGAAACAGTACTTTGAACTAACATTCAAATGACTGTGCCATGGGGGAATGTAAAAACACAACTCCAGTAATTTAGTGCTTCCTTTTGTCCCAAGTCTACTGCAGATTATCAGAAGCTTCAGGATGGCAGTTCAAAGTATGAAGCCCTTGCCATACATCTGAAGAGGAAAAGGAAAGAGGCTGAGTATACATACCACTTCTGGAAGAGGTTCCCTGGGAAAATGACGGTGCGTGTGTGTGTGTGTGTGAGAGAGATATATCCTCATGTTTTGAATAACGATAAACTCAGTAAATTATAAATCATCAAGTCTCTCGGATGATTCAGTTTAATCAGCTTTCCTCTACATGCATATATTGGTTTTCATGTCTTCTTGTGCATCAACTATTAACTGGCAAAAATAATATAAAAAGACCAGAACTTAGAATTGTTAACAAAATGGTCATTTTCTATTTTTTGTTTCAATTAAAGATGATTTGTAATTAGGTGATAACATGAACATGTGCATGAAGATAACAGTTTTCTAGCGGCTCAGCAGGGAGGTTGTAGAGAACGGTGTAAAAGACTTTTCTTTATTTCCATGTAAAGGATTCTTTGAGGAAGCCCACTCGACGCCTCATCTGTGAGAGCAGTAACAAAGCACTGACACTGCAGAGCGCAGGGAGATTCTCTCTCAACTGGTTCATCCTTTTCAATGATGCTCTGGTTCACGCACAGGTAAGAATGAGACATACATGAGAAATGTGGCTTAATAGGTACAGAATGGTGAAAGGATGGACAACAGGTTGGGGAGATGCTAGAGGAGCCTGAATGATTCTGATTTACAAGATTCTGCACAACCTGGTGCATAGTGAGAACTCCCCCTCAAAGATATGCAGTGAAAATGATCTGTCTGGATTCAAGGCTGTGTAGAACCCTAATATCCCTTATTTCACTGCATGAAAACCTCTAAATTATTAAAAGGCAAAGTTGGTAAAGTTAGCCTAGGAGGCAGACCAATTCATTTTATTTAAATAGTTTGCTGAGCTCTGTAACCGAATAAAAAGTTGTGTCACGTAGGCTTGTTTTTAAATGTTATTGTTTTTTCTGTCAGGGCTTGCGTCTGTTTAAGAATTTTGTAAGTATGCTCTAGTTGCAGGACAGATCTGAGCAGTAGTGCAGTGTGATGTACTTTTGCAGGGCTTGGTCTGGCACCACAGTTTCTCACAGCTCATAATTCAACATTTACCCGATAATGAAAAAAACACACTTTACAGTGTATCACTGGTCGTGCATAACCATATAACATGATAATAACTGGCCAGCAATGCCTCTTGTTTTTTTATGGTAACTACTGGTGAATAAGTGTGTAGTTACATGGAAATACACTAGGCAACAAAATGTTGTTCACAAGGCCATTTCCATGATTTTAAACAGCATTTACTGTGTAAGAGCAGGAATCATTGGTAATTATCCAGCTATTACAATGTAATTACATGGTTATTTATACCATGTAATCTAAAGTGCTACCGAAAACCTCTGTCACTGTAGAGAGACTTTACTAACGCCATGTTGAGAAACAACACCTAACTGTTAGTGATAACTTAAGTGTGCTTTCTTATGTGAACAACCATAAACTTGGCACACTTCAGTGAGAACTAACACTTACGTGATGTATTTTATTCATAAAAACAGACTTAAATAACTCTAAGTTATGGCTCTAATATCACTTAGAGGGGGGAAAAAAACTATTTCTCACTTGGGCAGTATAAGTATTTAGGTTTTTTTTAAAGCATATATTACATGTTATTGTGGGTGAGATTAACCAGAAGGCTGTTTAGTGCAGTTCTTAATGGACAGAAAAATTTAATTGGCCCGCTGTTTGGCATTCAGAGCACAATGAGACAAGGGCTGGAGGCAGATTGCTGCTGCTATAGGAACTCTGTGAAGAAGAGCTTGAGGGAACAGTGGCTATACATTGAAAGACATTGTAGCATAGTGACTGCCACAGCCATCCACAGCTTAAAGAGCACCACTAACAAAACCCTTCTTTTAAGAATGGCCTGTACCAGGCCAAGCCCTGCGTACCCTGTTAGTGTGACGGCATGGTTTGGAACGTAAAGTTACTGTGAGTTTGTAGAACAACTATTAATTCACTTTCCGGCTTTAATCTTGTAACCTGTCTTCCCTACAACATGTTTGCGTTGTTGTTGTTGTTGTTGTTTTTTGTGTTTTCTTTTTTTACTTACCACTGAATGTATTTTCATAATTTTATTTTAAACCTTTTTATTAATACTCGTCTTCCTGATGTGTTTCTCATTTACATTCCGTTTCTAACTTTCTTTTCTTTGTACCATTTTTTAAATCTGTTCTTTTCTTTATCCTGATACTCAACCAGCAAAGAAGCATCCTGCACTAATAGAGTCAGTGTGGACTGAAGTGGAGTACTCGGGTCGTCGTTTTCTCATGCCAGTGTTTTGTGTTTTTTTTGTACTCAGTAAGAGTGTAATGAGGTCCAAAGTTCCAAAGTTAGCCAAAGCAGACAGTATTGATCCTGATAGAGATTTGTTTTATTTAGAGTAATGTGTTTGCCAAATTTGCTGAATCTTCCTATTTAAATCAATACTATAAAAAGTGTGCATTTTGGAAAACGTCCTTCTGTGTAATCTGGCAGATCTGTGAACTTGTTGGGGCTATGAGGAATCACCCAGCACGTTGGTGTATTTGAGTTGGAACTGCAAAATAATATTTCCAGTGTTTGGTTAATACATCATCCTCATTGGCAACAGTTTGTTTTTAGAACTGTTTGTATTTTTTTAATTTAATTAATAAGTGACCTATTCCTGGCTAGACGTTTGAATGTAATTGCATGAATGAGAAGAGTACATATCGGCACTGGTGTGATTTCATTAAGAGTGTCTCGATTCAGCGTGGCCTGGAGGGAAGTGGTCTGAGGATGTGTATTTCATTCAATTGTACATTTTCCTTTTTCCCCTTGCAGTTTTCAACCCACCATGTATTCCCTCTGTCCACCCTTTGGGTTGAACCCATCTCTGAAGAAACCAGTGGAGTGTGAGTATACATCCTCATAGGGGGTGAGGGAGTGGGTTCAGTCTGCATACCCTTATAGTCCTTGGCACCCCTATCTGAGGTGTTTAAAGGTAAAATCCTGATTGAAAAGCTGAAATTATTCAATGTCAGCATCAGATGGTGCATTGAGAAGCTGTACAGCTATACTTTCTCTTTCAGTTGAACAGTTATCATCTGCTTTAATGATTCTCAAGGTCCCTTAGCAGTTGCCAGATGTCTGGAGTAGGGGAATTTGTTTTGACATAGAAACCTTACTTTGTGGCCCATTGAAAGTATGCCACTGTATATAATACTGAAAAAGTTAAGGGAAGTTTAAGGGAACATGGCAGATGTGCAAGGAAAAATATCAGTAGCTGTTTTACATGCAGTTAAAGTCGTAGTGTCTTTGTGCTTTAGCAGATGCCATACAACTGTTTTAGAGTAAATTACATAATTCCTTTTGAACTTCCCTGTGAACTTTGCTTTGATCAATTTTAAGCCCAGTGAACCATATTTTTACCATTATATAAAGTAACCACAACAATCACATTATCAGATATTTCTGTGTAATATGTCATCACTTGGAAAAATACCATTAATGGAAATTGTCTTAATTCATATTTTGACTGCACTAAAAAAACATTTTGCACACAAAAATGCAATTAGCAACATGTTTCTATATACCCCTATATCCGCTTAATGCCCAAACCCAGTTTCTTGATTTATGTAGAAGTGCAAGTGTGATGTACTGACAGACAAACAGGGGGCCTCCATCTACCCCCAGATCGCAAAGAATGTCCTTTTCTTTTTTTTATTATAACTGAATAAGCAGTTAACTACTGTGGATACATTTAATGGCATCCATATACCCATATTTATCCCATAAATATCCATATTTCCATCAAAGAACCTTCTTAATTTATCTTTTCAGAACTATCAGAAGATTAAGTCTTATTTTCTGTTGTTTACTTTGTTAGTATACAGATTATAGATTTCAGTCTCAGACACTAACGGTTTCTCAGTGTTTGTCTACTTCAGCCACAAAGATGTCATTGACTAATGGTGCATACAGCTAAGAAACAGAATATAAATGTGGATACAATCTGGATATTATCATTTTTTTTCTTATCCTTCGGTCATTATATAAGAGAAAATATTTTTACCTAAAAAAACAATGAAACAGTGAAGGTCAAACGTCTTTTAGAATTAGATTTTCAAAGTTATTTCTCAGCTTTGACAGTCATAGCTGTGAAATGTTAATTATATTCAGACATGTCAAGGCTTTACATGTGATGGTGGGATAAGCAGCAATATAATTACCTGTGTATTTGAGTTGTGAACATCAAATCCATAATTTCAGCCTGTCAGTTTGAGGTTGCTTTACAATCTTATTCTGAACACGACATGCTATGTGTTCATCATTGTGAGGATATCCAAGTGCCAGCACAAATCTAGGGCATTGCCATCAAAGAACATTTACTTACAGCTTGTGCTGTTTTATTTAAAATGGGAAATGGGTTAACTGCCGTGCAACTAGATATGAAAAAATACACAACAAAGATTCTTTTCCCAAAACTATGACAATGTTAAACAAAATCCAGTATCTATATGTTAAACAAAATCCAGTATCTATAACATAATGAACCCTTTTGATGCCAGGACACTAGTGAAGGGAAAGGGTGTTGAAAAAAATGTAAACGTTTCACTCTGTTTATTTATTTTTTTTTCATTTCAACAGGTATGGGCTGAAAATCACCTCGCCAGAAGAACAGTTTTCACTGTTGGCTTCGTCCCCCGTGGAAAAGGTAGACAGCCTTCCAGCACTTCCAGTGCTTTAACAGATGGGCAAAGATGACTAAGAATACCAGTGTCATGGCCACAGCTAAGGAGTCCCAAAGGGATTTGCTGTATAACTATGTGGTGTTAACCCTTGTTATTCCGAAGTCCACTTGTGAAGCCTGTACATACGTTTTCTGAAAGGAATAAAACAAATTTAACAAAGTAAATTTAGCAAGAAACTACTCATTCTGTACCTGCAACTGCCCTACTTTCTTGCTAGCATAAGCAGTTAATCATATTTTGACCCATAGTATTTTTTAACAGCTAAGCAAAATTACATTTGATAAATTGCATGGTATTGCATGTTGGGACATAAAATGGTTAAGCAAGAGAGATGCTGTGTAGTATTCTTCACAAGAAGGCTAGAGTCACCTGTGTTAGTATGTTTGAATGAGCAGTCTCACATTAAACTCCAAATAAAAATGACTTTGGTATTTTATTATTATTTTTATATAATTGAGAAGTTTTTTAGACTTCTCAATAACCCCCCCATGTCTTCTTTGTTGATCAAAATGACCCCCTTAGAAAGCGGCTCTCTAAGAAAGCATCTTCTGGCTCCAACATTTTTATTATCTTTAGGCTAAGTGGCTGAGAGCAATCAACCAGGCAGTGGACCAGGATCTGAATGGCTGTCCAGATTTCCCGATGCCTGGCACTGGGAGTGTTCAGAGACCAGAGCCCCCAATCTCCAGGACAGCCAAATACACCTTTTACAAGGACAGTCGCCTCAAGGAGGCTACCTATGAAGGACGGTGGCTAGCTGGAAAGCCCAATGGAAAGTGAGTAAAAGCACTTCACTTCATTTGACAACGCTATTTTGGTAAAAATATATATCCACACGACAGGTAGCTGCAGCTTGAACATACAGGCTGGTAACCAGGCTACAAAAGACTATGCTTAAATATAAATATGCCCACCAACATTTGGCAGTATTTTAAGAAACAGCAGTTAAGGAATGTTGCCTTAACAACAATTGCCATGGGAACCGTTTGAATTGCGAGCAAATGTAGTGTGCTACACAGTGATGACTAGCAATACCACCAATGCTTCACATGCTTCTGATAACTATTTATGTAACTTGTGACACATGGCAAATAATACCCTTGTATGTTTCTTTCTCTGAAGCATGGATTCACCGTCATATTCCCAATCCATTACTAATGTCTACAGGGTAGTTGATGTCATAACCAGTATTTTTTCCTACGTCAGGGGTGTGCTAAAATGGCAGGATGGCAGAATGTACACTGGAACATTCAAGAATGGTTTAGAGGATGGGTAAGTGCATAACAAAATGCAGCCTTTTATACATAAAGATGAGAAAATAATATTTTATAAATAGAGACAATATATTGTATAAACAGAGACAATAAGTTAATACTATATTTCAAAAACAATAGTTTTTTGGGTTTTTTTACATGTGAGGAGAGCTGTAAATAACATGGAAATAATGTAGTGTTCTTCTTCAGGTTTAAACTACTGGACATCACTATAGTCCATATAACATTTTATATATATATATATATATATATATATATATATATATATATTTGTTTTACAGTTTTGGGGAGTATATTGTACCAAACAAGGCACTGGATAAGGAAGATCATTACCAAGGCCACTGGAAAGAAGGAAAAATGCATGGATATGGTACTTACAAGTAAGCGAGAGAACAGTAGAAATAATTACCAAAATACAACACGCTCACAATAGACACAGTTGAACGGTACATATACTGTAACAGAGTATATGGTCCTCAGTGGCTCACCTAGTAAAAGCACTGCCTCTTACAGTGCTGGGTGAGTGATGCAAGGTTCGAAGTCCGTCTTCGCTAAGTTGATGATCTTGGTTTGGGGCCCACAGAGAGCTCACATTATTATTATTTGTTTATTTAGCAGACACCTTTATCCAAGGCGACTCACAGAGACTAGGGTGTGTGAACTATGCATCAGCTGCAGAGTCACTTACAACTACGTCTCACCCGAAAGACGGAGCACAAGGAGGTTAAGTGACTTGCTCAGGGTCACACAATGAGTCAGTGGCTGAGGTGGGATTTGAACCGGGGACTTCCTGGTTACAAGCCCTTTTCTTTAACCACTGGACCACATTGGGCTCTCTATATGACAGTATAGTGCTGGAAGTACAGAGGTTGGACAGACGAGTAGAATTACCTGCTAGACCCCCATGAGCAGCCAGGATTGATGTTCAAAGTATCCTGGATTTATATGTGATCATTCTGCAGTGATTACCATTCTATTCTCCAGACAGTCCCATAGCAACATCAGCAACATAAGTACAAATGGCAGCAAGTAGCTTTCTAGAGTAATTTGAGAGTAATTTGAAACAGGGAGATGCATCTTTTATATATTCTGTGATCTGTGATGACTCTGACACTCGAGGGATGCCGGGGATGCTGATTTGCGTGAAGAAAAAAAAAATGCTCATGTTAGGGGCGTCTCATTTACATAAAAGTGTGTGCTACATGTAACAGGAGTTTATGATTTGATTATTTTACAAATCTTGTAGGTAAAGTTGGCTGTCATATGTTATATAGCCTAAATGGTATTATTTGTTTATACACAGAAGGGGGACTGAACTCTAAATCAATAGAGACATGTTTGACTAAAGTCATTTTAAGTCAGTTGTTGAATTAAAACTGACATTAATAATGTTTATTTTTTAGTTTGTGTGGTCTTTTGGCACAAATGCCTGTCTGTAAATTTGACTCTGGTTTCAGTGTGATTTGCAGTAAGTCCTACTCCAGTCAGTGAACAAAGCGGCCTGCTGTTTGTGTGTTTAGATACTCTACAGGAGAGGTGTACGAGGGCTCGTTTCAGGACAACATGCGGCACGGCCATGGCATTCTCCGCAGTGGCAAGCTGACATCATCCTCTCCCAGCATGTTCATTGGGCAGTGGGTACAGGACAAGAAGACAGGCTACGGAGTGTTTGACGACATCACCAGGTCTAATACTATGTACTTCCTTAATCAATGTAGAAATATGAATATATTTCAACACAGTTGCCGTTGCACCCTAACTAATTCATTCATGACCTCTTCTTGCTATGGTAAATCTGAATTTCAGGGGTGAGAAATACATGGGAATGTGGCAAGACGACCTCCGTCATGGAAATGGAGTCATTGTCACCCAGTTTGGACTGTACTACGAAGGTGCCTTCAGCAGCAATAAAATGATTGTGAGTGCTGCTTTCATAATGGGTGTACTGAGTATTCCTTTGTGCATGATGTATGATTTGCATTACCTCTGTAATAACTATGAAACACTGAGTGGTAGAATATGTAGTAATACTAAAAGAAACTTAAAAGTAAGATTAAACTGTTTGCACTGAAGCTCCCTTTTTTCCCCTTCAAAATCATTGTTGTGTCCAACCAATTTGTTTTCCTCACAGTGAACGGCAGACCTAACTTGGGTTTGTTATTGATAGGGTTCTGGGATTCTCCTCTCTGAAGACGACACTTGCTACGAGGGAGAGTTTATAGATGACTGGACTCTCAACGGAAAGGTAGCAATGACAAATAATCTGTGTACATCTACAGAATATATATAAAACTAACCAGCTATCCATCCTTGGGGGTACGGGTTGAGCATAGTGTACTGTATTAGTAGCCCAGGCTATCAATTGTTGCTATTATTTTTGTCTCAGTTTCTTAGAACATTAGTAGCCTTGCATTTACAAAGTCTTGCCCCTCCAGGGAACTCTGACCATGCCCAATGGAGATTACTTTGAGGGAACCTTTAGCGGCGAGTGGGGCACGGGGCTGAAAGTGGCCGGCACGTACTTCAAGCCAAACTTGTATGATACTGACAAGGAGAAGACCGAGACTCTGTAAGTATCTGATCTGAAAACTGCATCTTAGCTTAATTTCCTGAACGGTGTGTTTTACCTCAGCTCTGCTGTTCTAATGCTGAGTCTGTGATTGCCGGAGCAGGAAGCTGGGTGTTCTGGCCATGGCTCCGGATGAGAAGTGGAGGGCAGTGTTTGACGAGTGCTGGAGTCAATTAGGATGTGAGAGCCCCGGGCAGGGAGAGAACTGGAGAGCCTGGGAGAACATTGCAGTTGCCTTGACGACCAGCAGAAGACAACACAAGGACAGGTATAGGCACATGTTTTTGGTTTCATTTATATTTATGTACTGCCCCCTAATTTTCCAAGTGGTTATTTTAAGACTGCAGCTGTAACTAAGAACTATTTAAGCTGCTAATGAATTGGCTGCTTAGCCCTGAGCTCATGTTTTGGTTCTGTGCCAGGCCATCCTGGTTTTTAAAGAACATTCCAGGCCATGTTTAAGTTTGTCAGTGCTTTAAACAGTAGAAGTTTAACTGTTTCTGCGCTGTTACAGACCTAATAGTTCTGTGTTTAACAGCTACATGTACATGGATTCAAAAGCATGTCCGGGCCAGAGATAGAGCTTTTAACACTTTGATGACCCAGTACTTATGCAATAAGACAGGAGAGTGCACAGGCTGCAAAATGTAAACTGCATGCTATTATTACATCAACTAAACTTTGTTATAGTATAAATATTTAGATTATTGGCATGTGCATATGCATTAGAAAGCTAAAGTGTGCATGAGTGAATGGTAGTAGAGTTATCCTTTTAAAGCAAAACGCAAAGGGTTTATATCAAGGTTTTAATGTTGTCACCTCTATCATGTGATTGTTTATTTATTTTTTTAGTTATATTGACAACAGCTGAGATATGTTACCAACTAACCTGATCTGTT
The DNA here is from genome assembly GCA_030684275.1 of Acipenser oxyrinchus oxyrinchus. Taxonomy (NCBI): domain Eukaryota; kingdom Metazoa; phylum Chordata; class Actinopteri; order Acipenseriformes; family Acipenseridae; genus Acipenser; species Acipenser oxyrinchus. The sequence goes on along the minus strand of CM060257.1, from coordinate 17,787,566 downwards.
TGGTTTTAGCCCTGAAATTATGAGTCGATCTCACAACAAAACATTGGAGAGCTTGGAAGTTATTCCTCAGCATGTTGGCCCTGTGACCCTGGAGAAATATGAAAATATCCGAAAATATTTAATAAAGGTACATTTTTATTAATCAGATTTCGCAAAGTCCAAGATCAGTTCTAATCGAGGGTCTGTGAAAGCAGATGTTGCTCTCTGACTCTGTGGCTCTTTCAGGCTTGTGACACCCCCCTGCACCCCTTGGGGAAGCTGGTGGAGACGCTGGTGGCTGTCTACAGAATGACCTATGTGGGAGTGGGTGCCAACCGGCGCTTACTGGAGCAGGCTGTCAATGAGATCCAGTCCTACTTGAAACGGATCTTCCAGCTAGTCAGGCAAGGCCATTTTCTGGGTTTTCAACTGAGTCTGTTTCTCATAATTTTGACAACATTTGAAAGGGAGCCTAGGGACGTTAGTATAGACACTTCCTGTTTTGCAGTTAATAATCCATTTGACCCCATGCAATATATTACAGTGGTGATCTCTAAAAGTGCCAAACCAGACACATCTGTAGAAAGACATCATTGCTATTGGCACTCAGGGAAGCTAGAGAGCAGTGAAAGGTGAGCATCTTTCTGAGGAAAAACAAGAAAAGCAAAAACATCACAGCTAGGAAGACCTGTAACAATCCCAGGTAGTAAACGGAGCTGTTTCTGGCTTTAGGTTCCTTTTCCCAGATCTCCCAGAAGAGGGCAACGTGATCCCAATCCCCAGTGCAGCTTCACATGACAAGAGGCCACATTGTGAAGAGGAAACAGACTCCAGACCAGAATCAACACAACCTGGGTATGACGCTATAATTCTGGATAACATCTTAACATTTTTGAAAATTACTTCATGTACATGTTCACCACTCTTTCAAACATGCATTGGAACAGAATGACTGGAGATGGCGATTTGTTGTTCATTTCACCCTCTCTGATCCCTTGATTTACTAAATAGGTAATTACTAGGTAATAGGTAACCACTGAATAGGTAATCACCTCTTTTTCAACCATACGAGAAATAGCTTTTTGGGCACAGTGTCTCAAGTGCAGTGCTTCCCCAAAATGATATACATTTTTCAGGATTGCATACCCCACTCAGCTCTCTTAATGTCACCAAATCGATAACCATATTGAATGTGTTACTGGATACCGAGATAAGAAATTAGCAATAAGAATTTAGCCAGCTGAAAGGGTTTCATATTGTTTACTGGGACATGATTTTTTATTCATTGGAGAATGTTACTGCTGTTTGCTGTGTTGTGTTTTTTTCTGTGGAGGGTCACGTATTGTATAACCACCTTTGTAAACACAAGAGGACAGATTTGTCTGATAGGACTCACTTTGCTGACATAGGGCTCAATTCTGATGAAAGGAGTGCAGACGCAGTGGTTAAAGTCAAACACGTCTGCCCCGTAGTGTGATTTTGATCAAAATAAAAACCGTTTAGTGGTGCAGTGACAGTGCCCAGCCAATCAATGCTGAGTAGGTTGGGGGATCTGCTATCTAATCAGGGCCAGGCAACAATCCCTTTAAGAGACAGAATGTGCTTGCGTCACCCCAAGGCTCCGTTTTGAATGTAGAAGTGGCGATCATGTCGAGCGGCAGTATCACATAGCAAGAAAAACAGCGCAAGTCAGAACAGCAAGTGGTAGGTCACTCGCCGAGAGAATATGTAAACCACGCTTCACGACACAGGAGATTGCTATAGTAATAGAAGAGGTAGAGGCATGTAGGGCAATCATTTATTATTTATAATAATTATACAAGGTACATTATTTCATGGCATTGACATTACTACATGTAAAGTGTAAAATACTACCCTTCCTGAACCGTCTACCAGTAGCAGCAGCTGATTCATTTTCTAGCAGGATATGAGGTGCTGCATCACGTTCCCTGTGAGCTTGTAATGTACTAGAGTTTCAATATAATTAGGGCTTTAATTCTCATGGAATATTTCCCGGAGCCCAACCATCCCCGCGTTTGTGAAAAGATCATGTAAAGAATAAAAGTACAGCTAACTTATTATTAATTTTTATCTGGATTTGAATGTTTGTGCATTTGTGTACATTTCAGTATTTAAGATACCATTAGGTCCTAACATTTATTAGGAAAATAAATAAGATAAAAAGTTTTAGTAATTAAAAATAATCTAGTTATCTGCAGTATGTGTTAATCCTGATCATGCTGTTTGTTTGTATAGTATTTAAATTTAAATTTAAATAAATACGTAAATATTTTCACTTGTAATAATTGCCATGAAAATAAATCCTCGTGAAAATAAATGTAGTACTCCATTGTATCTGCAAAATAGGATTTTTTTTAATTCATATATTTGTTTATTATTAATTTGTGAATAATATTGTTAGTTTCTTACGTTTTGTAATTTCTTCATCTTAGGTTCTTTTTTCTTTTCTTTTACTTTTCTTTCTTTGATTTCCTCTTTCCATGTCGCATGCAGTTGCTACTTAGGACTGTACTTTGCTTTTTATAGTGTGTTCAGTTCTTAAAGTTCCTGATTGTGTCTCTAAATAAACCTTGTATAAGCAGGTTTTAACACAGTGCTCAATTGTCTATTTGTAACTGCGCTGTGATCAGAATCGCTTCGGCTAATATGTTAATGATACCACGTCCCGAAATTTATGCCGACATGTGGCGATGGGGCAGGCACTATATATCGGCGCAGGACGTGTCTTCAGAATACCATTTCAGCGTAGTGGGGTTTTTTACGTCTCCGCTCCATTTTTGCGCCACAGAATCGGGGGCAAGCACCGTTTACACTTGCACTCACATTTGCGCAGTGATCAGAATACAGCCCATAGTGTCTGAATTTATACAGTTAATTGTATTTGCTTAGACAGCAGGAGAGACATGTAGGGCTCTGCCAGTTTGAATCAACATTTAATGTGATACCAGTCTTGACAGACACCATTGCAGAAACCCATTTTTGAAGGTAAAATGAACAAAAATCCCACACGGTCGTTCTGCATTGGTAGTAAACGGATACCATTTAGGGGGCAACTGTGCTTGTGGGGCGTCATGCTTAATAAAATCTGTATCCTTTTTGTGGATAGGGAAAGATTATCCATTCAAGTATACAAAGATATTAAGAAAGCAAAGATAGTTTAGACCAGAGTAAGTACAATCCAATATGAATAGTCGTTATGAAGAATGGAATTTAAATTATTTAAAGGTTGTTCAGTTAAATGAGGTATTTGTTAAGTTCACCCTGTGTTCCTGTAACTGGTGTCTGTATTTTTCAGCCGCTTGGTGAGCAGCTCTGGCCTGCTGCTCCCGGTGCTGCTGCCTCGCTTGTACCGCCGCTGTTCACCCTGTGCAGCTGGAGAACGAGCTGGAGGAGGACGTGTACTGGGAGTGCGTGCTGAGACTCAACAAGCAGCCCGACCTCACACTGCTCAACTTCCTGGGAGTGCAACAGTATGATCCCCCGTATTCCTGACTGTTAGCTACATTATCAACAGCACGCCTTTCATTGTGCTCAATATCTTTTAGATTATTTGCTTGTTTTTAAAATGTATCTAATAGTGGATATATTTCTAAATGCATTGCGTCTGATCACTTCCTGTGCTGTAGGTTACGTGGTCTGACAGCAGCTTTTGAGGAGAGCCTGATTTTACAGTGGGCAGGAAGCAATTGGGTAGTTTAAACATTTTGTGATTTATAGTAGTTTGAAAAATCTGCCCGTCTCAATCAAAAGTTCTGTGGCCTCAGCAGACCCCATTACAAAATTGAAAAAGTTAGAGGCCAAGGATTGGATGTGCACACACTATACAGTACCTCATGGCCTAGAGGTCTGACACATGTTCGAGTGTGGGTGGTTCTCTTTGTTACTGCCTGTGCTAGCAGTTTCACAATGACTTAGGCCACCTAAGGCTGTAACCTTTTCTCTATCTTTATGCAGGAAATTCTGGCCTGTTTGCATCTCTAATTTGGGAGAGAACAAAAAGGTATTTTTTTAGTTTTGTCTTTCTTTAAAGTCAGAAAATAAAAATGGATTTCTGTAACATTATTTGGCTAGAAGACAGATAATGTGCATTGCTGCTACTGTAGAGGAGCTTTGTGATATCATGAAGTTTTGAACTACGAGATTATGTTTGTACAATAGGTTTTAAAACTCAGTGTCAGCTGCCCCTCTCTCTTTTATAACCTTAAATAACATGTCAAAATGGGTTTATTAGGACCTGCATTGTTAACAGTCAGTGTCTGAATTTATAAAATAAATATTTTTTATATTTTGGTAGGCCAGTATATGTATCATAAAATTAATTAAATAAATAGGTTTAAAAAAAAAAAAATCATAATTAAATGCATTTCAGTGACACAAGAGGCTCTGCTTCACCAGAACACTGGAGCAGTTACGTGACTATTGGTGTCAAGCAGCAATGTGCCATTTTCCATGGGTATACAGGAGCTCAGTGGATCAGCTGACCCCTCACTGCTACACACATTCAAAAGAGCATGCCTCATTATTTGGAGGAGGCAAGCCACTCATTTCTGAGATATTGCTGCCTTTATGTCTATTCTAAGCTGTCTGTTGATTACTTTGTGGTGCATGTGCTATGTGAGATATCTTTAAACTACTCTGTTTCTGTAGGTACTGCCAAGCACAAAGGACATATGCTTTGCCTCAGCTGTGGAAAGTTTACAACAAATCAGGTAAGATGTCTTCTGTACGTGAGGTGGTAGTTAGTCTAAATTATGACATTTTACTTGTTTTTTGCCTCCAGAATCTCTTTAATCAAAACCTGGAATCAGCTTGCTGTTGTCTCTGAACTAGATCTATTAGTTTAGTCATTGCAGGGGTGGCCAAGGGAAGGAAAGCTATGAGCTGGCAAATGCCTGAATACCCAGGGCAGCTATTAGTTTATATTGCTTTGAGATTGAAAGCTAGATGAGAAGAACTTCAGTATTGAGTTTTCATTGATCTAACCTCACTGTGTTAGTATGAGCTTGCTGAGAAACAGAAATAAGATCCCTATATTGTCATGTTTCTTCCAGACAATATAATATATAAACTGTAACATTCATCAAGTTGTTTTCCGATTACTCTTGTGAGGTGTAGCCTTGGAAATTGCTTTTTTGTGTGATCTTTGCAAGATATTATAAACATTAAAAGGAAAGCTAACCATGTATTACAGTTCATTTCTTTACTTTTAATTAAACAATCAATTTTCTTTGAACTATTATCACTAGTCCCCCTTTCTTCTGTTGAAGGTCTTGCAGTTATTTGCTTTATTTATACTTCCTGTGATGTAGCTCAGTTTCACTCCAATGGTCCAGCACCAAAAAACTATATATATTTCCTGAATTATGGAAAAAAGTCAAAAATTACAAAAATAAAGAAGATCTTAACACAAGAAAAGTGGGACCAATGCTAATTCTGTTTCTCCTAATATTTATAATCTTGGTTTAAGTGAATTATCTGGAAGATTCATCCTAAAGAAAACAGATACCAGTGTATATGAAAAGTGATCTGTATCCCTGAAATCACTTGTACTAATGCAGTGCTGTTTCTTGTGTATTGTACAGCACAACCTTTACCCCCACTGACAAACTGCATGTGATTCAGCAAACGTTTGAGGAGATCACCCAGGAAGTGCTTTCAGTGCTAAAAAAGGACTTCCTGTGGTCTATGGACGATCTGTTCCCTGTGTTCCTGTATGTGGTTCTACGAGCACGGTAAGCCGTGGGATACAGCTGAGCTCACAAATATTGACCCCTGTGGATACAGATACTCAAAATATAAATAAATAAGTCAATTCTGTGCTGCTTCTGCTTTGACCCTGACTTAAGTGGAATCAGTCATCCTGCGACAGGCTGCACTGTGGATGGGAGCCTTTGTGATTTGTTTATTGAAACCATACCTTGTTTTGTTACTGCAGAAGAAACTTAGAATCCCAGTTAAAGTAAATGGCAGAGAGATTGTACATGTTATATAACAATGAATTCAATTACTACATAGTCCAAAATGAAAAGCAACAACAGTAGGTAGGTGTCAAATTTGGCACATGGTGTAACCCTTGAACCCTTTAAACTGAATATCACTTATTGATAACTTTTAGTTCATAACTCATTCATAGTAAAGGCTGGCTCTTGTGTTCTGCATTCTTTAAAACCAGAATAAGGAATCTGGGCTCCGAGGTGCACCTCATTGAAGACTTGATGGATCCCAGTGTTCAAAACGGGGAGCAGGGGATCATGTTTACAACACTTAAAGTAAGTATCAAAGTGACATTTTAGTTCTGCTACTTCATACAGTAATTTGAAAAGTTTAGAAATAAAATGATATGCCTGAATACTAGAGCAGTGCATTAAATCAAAGATAATAATGGTTGTGATGGGCAACTCTTAATAAATTATTTGATTTATAGGGTGTTGGGTACAACTAGACTGGATTTCAAAAAGTTTGCTTACCATTGGCATTCATTTCTCATGCATATGCAGCCGTATAAGAACCTGAAGTCCCTGCCTCTAACTACACAGCCTAAAGTTTCTGGATGCAAACAAGTCGATAATGTTAATACATGTTTTTCTTTCTCTGCAGGCTTCCTATTATCAGATTCAACATGAGAAGATCACATAAGAGACAAAGCTTTGGCCTCAGGAGGGCTAGTATGAATCAAAGCAGTCAGATTACATGCTACATGAAGAAATATAGCAGGGTTCAGAATTAGGAAGGTATGGTTTCAGTTACTGCAATACAAATAGTCTGTGTCTTTGCCAGTGCTGCACCTGTGCTCAGTGACATTTTATTGCAGAGTTTTGAATGGCATGTATTTTATTGACATTTCTTCTGTTCTTCACCTAAATAGGTTACCAGTTCAGTGACCCACTCAAAGAAAAGTTCTTAAATGTTATATCACCCAGGCAACAGGTAGATTTTGATGTTTTACAGCAATTTGATTGGCAATGTGTAGCCCAGATTGAATAGTACAGTAAATTTAGTGGTAAATGCCTACATTGACACTTTTTTTTTTTTTAAAGCAAAACTTTAAATTGTCTTAAAACTTACCTTTTAACTAGAGCTTTTATCCTTGACCAAACTGTATTTAATTAAACATACTTAAAAGACTGCTTGATTTATTAAGATTCTCCTACAGGAACCATTTTGTTGATAGGCTTCAGCAGAGAAAGTTTTGTAATACTGACAGAAATGTAACTTTTATTTGCACTGCGTTCCAGTTTGACTCAGAGGCTTGACGTCAGTGTTGCAGAGCAGTATCTCATAATAAATATATATATATATATATATATATATATATATATATATATATATATATATATATATATATATATATATATATATACAGTACTGTGCAAAAGTTTTAGGCAGGTGTGAAAAATGCTGTAAAGTAAGAATGCTTTCAAAAATAGACATGTTAATAGATTATATTTATCAATTAACTAAATGCAAAGTGAGTGAACAGAAGAAAAATCTAAATCAAATCCATATTTGGTGTGACCACCCTTTGCCTTCAAAACAGCATCAAGCATCAATTCTTCTAGGTACACTTGCACACAGTTTTTGAAGGAACTCGGCAGGTAGGTTGGCCCAAACATCTTGGAGAACTAACCACAGTTCTTCTGTGGATTTAGGCAGCCTCAGTTGCTTCTCTCTCTTCATGTAATCCCAGACAGACTCGATGATGTTGAGATCAGGGCTCTGTGGGGGCCATACCATCACTTCCAGGACTCCTTGTTCTTCTTTACGCTGAAGATAGTTCTTAATGACTTTCGCTGTATGTTTGGGGTCGTTGTCATGCTGCAGAATAAATTTGGGGCCAATCAGATGCCTCCCTGATGGTATTGCATGATGGATAAGTATCTGCCTGTACTTCTCAGCATTGAGGAGACCATTAATTCTGACCAAATCCCCAACTCCATTTGCAGAGATGCAGCCCCAAACTTGCAAGGAACCTCCACCATGCTTCACTGTTGCCTGCAGACACTCATTCGTATACGCTCTCCAGCCCTTCGGGCGAACAAACTGCCTTCTGCTACAGCCAAATATTTCAAATTTTGACTCATCAGTCCAGAGCACCTGCTGCCATTTTTCTGCACCCCAGTTCCTGTGTTTTCGTGCATAGTTGAGTCGCTTGGCCTTGTTTCCACGTCGGAGGTATGGCTTTTTGGCCGCAAGTCTTCCATGAAGGCCACTTCTGACCAGACTTCTCCAGACAGTAGATGGGTGTACCAGGGTCCCACTGTTTTCTGCCAGTTCTGAGCTGATGGCACTGCTGGACATCTTCCGATTGCGAAGGGAAGTAAGCATGATGTGTCTTTCATCTGCTGCAGTAAGTTTCCTTGGCCGACCACTGCGTCTACGGTCCTCAGCGTTGCCTGTTTCTTTGTGCTTCTTCAAAAGAGCTTGGACAGCACATCTGGAAACCCCTGTCTGCCTTGAAATTTCTGCCTGGGAAAGACCTTGCTGATGCAGTATAACTACTTTGTGTCTTGTTGCTGTGCTCAGTCTTGCCATGGTGTATGACTTTTGACAGTAAACTGTCTTCAGCAACCTCACCTTGTTAGCTGAGTTTGGCTGTTCCTCACCCAGTTTTATTCCTCCTACACAGCTGTTTCTGTTTCAGTTAATGATTGTGTTTCAACCTACATATTGAATTGATGATCATTAGCACCTGTTTGGTATAATTGTTTAATCATACACCTGACTATATGCCTACAAAATCCCTGACTTTGTGCAAGTGTACCTAGAAGAATTGATGCTGTTTTGAAGGCAAAGGGTTGTCACACCAAATATGGATTTGATTTAGATTTTTCTTCTGTTCACTCACTTTGCATTTAGTTAATTGATAAATATAATCTATTAACATGTCTATTTTTGAAAGCATTCTTTACTTTACAGCATTTTTTCACACCTGCCTAAAACTTTTGCACAGTACTGATATATATATATATATATATATATATATATATATATATATATATATATATATATAGTGCCTTCAAAGTATTCGCCCCTTGAACTTTGCGACCTTTTGCCACATTTCAGGCTTCAAACATAAAGATATGAAACTGTAATTTTTGTGAAGAATCAACAACAAGTGGGACACAATCATGAAGTGGAACGAAATTTATTGGATATTTCAAACTTTTTTAACAAATAAAAACTGAAAAATTGGGCGTGCAAAATTATTCAGCCCCCTTAAGTTAATACTTTGTAGCGCCACCTTTTGCTGCGATTACAGCTGTAAGTCGCTTGGGGTATGTCTCTATCAGTTTTGCACATCAGTTTTGCACATTTTTGCCCATTCCTCCTTGCAAAACAGCTCGAGCTCAGTGAGGTTGGATGGAGAGCATTTGTGAACAGCAGTTTTCAGTTCTTTCCACAGATTCTCGATTGGATTCAGGTCTGGACTTTGACTTGGCCATTCTAACACCTGGATATGTTTATTTGTGAACCATTCCATTGTAGATTTTGCTTTATGTTTTGGATCATTGTCTTGTTGGAAGACAAATCTCCGTCCCAGTCTCAGGTCTTTTGCAGACTCCATCAGGTTTTCTTCCAGAATGGTCCTGTATTTGGCTCCATCCATCTTCCCATCAATTTTAACCATCTTCCCTGTCCCTGCTGAAGAAAAGCAGGCCCAAACCATGATGCTGCCACCACCATCTTTGACAGTGGGGATGGTGTGTTCAGGGTGATGAGCTGTGTTGCTTTTACCAAACATAACGTTTTGCATTGTTGCCAAAAGTTCGATTTTGGTTTCATCTGACCAGAGCACCTTCTTCCACATGTTTGGTGTGTCTCCCAGGTGGCTTGTGGCAAACTGTAAACGACACTTTTTATGGATATCTTTAAGAAATGGCTTTCTTCTTGCCACTCTTCCATAAAGGCCAGATTTGTGCAGTATACTGACTGATTGTTGTCCTATGGACAGAGTCTCCCACCTCAGCTGTAGATCTCTGCAGTTCATCCAGAGTGATCATGGGCCTCTTGGCTGCATCTCTGATCAGTCTTCTCCTTGTATGAGCTGAAAGTTTAGAGGGACGGCCAGGTCTTGGTAGATTTGCAGTGGTCTGATACTCCTTCCATTTCAATATTATCGCTGCACAGTGCTCCTTGGGATGTTTAAAGCTTGGGAAATCTTTTGTATCCAACCGGCTTTAAACTTCTCCACAACAGTATCTCGGACCTGCCTGGTGTGTTCCTTGTTCTTCATGATGCTCTCTGCTTTAAACGGACCTCTGAGACTATCACAGTGCAGGTGCATTTATACGGAGACTTGATTACACACAGGTGGATTCTATTTATCATCATTAGTCATTTAGGTCAACATTGGATCATTCAGAGATCCTCACTGAACTTCTGGAGAGAGTTTGCTGCACTGAAAGTAAAGGGGCTGAATAATTTTGCACCTAATTTTTCAGTTTTTATTTGTTAAAAAAGTTTGAAATATCCAATAAATTTCGTTCCACTTCATGATTGTGTCCCACTTGTTGTTGATTCTTCACAAAAAATTACAGTTTCATATCTTTATGTTTGAAGCCTGAAATGTGGCAAAAGGTCGCAAAGTTCAAGGGGGCCGAATACTTTCGCAAGGCACTGTATATATATATATAAACACGACCACAGTTAGATTATTGTTAAGATTCAAAAGGGGCACATGTAATAAACTGGCATCTCAAAGAGCAAGCTCTGTAGTTCAGAGGTAAGTACGTATCTTATGCTGATGTCAGTATTATCTCATCAGCCTCTATTAGGAGATGTATGACACACCCCATTCAGTATGTATCTAGTTTATTGTGATTTATATTTGAATTTACTTTCGGGGATAAAAAATAAACACCACTCAAATACACAAAATTTCGGTTTCTACCACTCCTTATTACAGACATCTATAATTATAATTATAAAAAAGTGAACTTACTATGTAGAAGTGCAGATGTCCGCTTAGTAGGACTGAGGAAAGAAAACCCAGGATCCATTGCAAACCGAACTACTGTAAACAGATCCCACGCAGGTAAGCTAAGTATAGTTCTGTACATTTTCTCAGGACTTACAACTCTGCAGTGCTGTACATGCATAACATTTCTGCCTTTCCTTTTATGGTTTCTTCTACTGAATCCTCATTTTCCTTTACATGCTGGAGAACTGATTTAGTTTTACACCCCCATGTAGCTTCACAAAACACACGTTTAGGTTTTCAAACCGACATTAAGCATGCCTGTGTTCCAGTCACACACAGATGTAGTGTACCAACTGCACAGTGCAAACCTAATGATTGGACTGTTCCAATGCCTTTCCATATTGTCTCACCTCTGCAAACAATGTTTAATGATAATGTAAATGGTGTTTTTTTATAAATTAAATTACACGCCCTAAGCATAAAATATTTCCAGAATTTAAAGTTCTTGCCTATTCAAAATTCTTCAATATTATTGCCATACAGTGTTTTTGATAGAAGGCGTTAAAAATGACATAATGTGGTCATCAAGAAATGTATAAATGTGGTTAGATCATTCAAACAAAACAATTGCTTCTTAACAGCCAAATATATTTGTTCCCAGCAGGTGGTAGTCTTGCATTTCTGTTTTATTTTTAGTGGCACAGTTTGCTAAATATATGCTAGATTGAAGATACTGTAGCTAATATCTGAGTGATTTACACACACAGTACAAGAAACATTGTTTGCCATGTGATTGGTACTGTGTACCTGGTCGTAAACCTGTATTCTGTGGTGTTTCAGTTCCTATGTATATTTGTTTATAAGATCCCATGTTATTCAAACAGCTGTTAAGGTATGGTCTTACATTGTGGTGTGTTGCTGTGGGTATCAGTGAGTGCCCACTATTTAAACATTGCAGTATTACACCATTATGAAGTTACTAATCACTGAGTGGTACAATATTTAACAAAAAACTGACATCTGATATTTCTACATAGATCACCCGATTGCAAAGCTCCTAAACAGAGTGACCAAAAAAAAACTAAAAACTAAAAACTGTACAACATACAAATAAAAGGAGCGTCTTATAATCTTGAACCAGCTGCTATTATTGTAAACTGCATTATACCATCACTTAACACTGCAGAACCTAACTGCAGAATTAAAAAAGCGACATGCATATCTGACCATGGTTATGTTTTATTGAATTGTTATAACAAGATCTTCTATTCCTTTTTATAAATATAAGCACACATGGAAATGCATGTTTTATTCAAGAAGCTGCAAGGGGTATGCTAACCATATGAGTTCAATGTCATTCAATGCACAGGTCACTGGTCGGGTAACCCCAGTTATAATATTATCATTATTACTCTGAAATTAAAACACAGATTGAATCTGTCATATTATGATTTGTAAGGTATTTTGTGATATACTGTAAGCAAGCACAATTCATGAGCAGTAACAGTAGTATTAGCTATTTGCACTGATTAGATAATATTTAATAGGTGTTCTGTTGGCTATGGTTCCCATCGTTTGTTTAAATTGCTTCCCTTTACACAAATGAAACTGCAGTAGCCACAGTTTTTGCTATAATTGGTAGGTTTTTAAAGGAGATAAGGGCAGGTTTTCTCAATGGTTGTAACCCACTAGTCTTTATAAAATGTTGTTTTTGATCCACTGTATTGAACAGATTTAAACGATTTAACTACATTTTGTTGGTTGGTCACGTTTTTAATTTTTTTTTTTTTAACCAAGACATTTTAAAAAATCTGAAGTAGTCCATGGGTAGCAGACATGGTTTAGTCAAGCATGTTTTTTCAGTAATGGTTTTCAGATTCTGCTATTCCCAACTTGTTAACCAGTTAATTACTAGGAGGGTCTTTAATTTTTATCTGATATTTTGTCTGTGGAGACTACAGCAGTCTGGTTACAATGTTTAGTTTAGGAAAATGTTTCAGTGCAGTCATTTCTATGAATTGTCTTAAGGTTTTATTATTTTTAGAATGTTTAGTGGTTTTATGAAGTTCTACAAGTTAACTGATAATTAATTGTATGTCCCAATGACAAGGATGATGATGATGATGAAGTAGTATGTTTATGAAACATGTAAATGGTCAGTCTGTTCTCCTAAATTAAGTATTTACATGGGATGTCTCAATACGATTGTAATGACCAGTTACTCAGACCAGTGCAATAATATTATAAGGCCTACACGTCATTGACAGTGCCATCAAAGAATAATGGGAACGTGGTCATTAAGAAAAATAAACAAACAGGAGGCTGTGGTCCAGTGGTTAAAGGAATGGGTTTGTAACCAGGAGGTCCCCGGTTCAAATCCCACCTCAGCCACTGACTCATTGTGTGACCCTGAGCAAGTCACTTAACCTCCTTGTGCTCTGTCTTTCGGGTGAGACGTAATTGTAAGTGACTCTGCAGCTGATGCATAGTTCACACACCCTAGTCTCTGTAAGTCACCTTGGGTAAAGGCGTCTGCTAAAATAAACAAATAATAAGTGTACATTAAAAACGTTTTCCTATAGTAAAAACAATTTCCATTGTGGTTTTCAATACTTATCTCAAAGTCCTAACTTTTTTACCTTACCAGTTTACATAGCTGCACTAAAATCCCAGTGTATTCAGGCAGGTCATTTAACTGATATTCAGAATTTACTTAAACATGAAATCTAACAAGCACTGTTGTGAATTTGACTATCCTTCCCCACAAAATCTCCCAGGCTTTGTATGCTGTTTTGATTACTGTTTAAAGGGGAGACTTGGCTACTCTTCTCAAATGTGACGACCCTGTTAACAATGTTCATACCTGAATGGTGGATTGCATTGCTTTGCATATTGTAAGAAGCCAAGCTTTTTGTACAGTGTACATTGTTATATGTTTTTACCCATGTCTTCAGTGCAGGAAGTCCATCATCGATCCTGCAGTCATTCCTAATTACTGATTTAATACTGTATTATATTGCGGCATCCTTCAAATACTATTAATTTATATTATGTATTTTTCACGGTTGAATGTGTTTTACAAGTAAAGCAATTGCCTGTGGAGGAAAATGTATATATTACAACTTAAGTATTAACAGGTTTAATATGAACCAGGGTAAATAAATGCAATTTAAAAAAAAACAGTTGTCTTATTATTATTATTATATATTTTGACATGTTACTTATAATAAAGTTTTATATATCTCTGAAATGGAGCAAATTAATCTGATTTCATTGCGATTTATAATAACTGTATATTTTTGGTTGCTGTTGTTATAACAGGTTTTATAGTGTCCAATGCTCACGTGATGACACAGTATACACACTGCAGTGTACAAAAGCTGTCAAAAACAGAATGTATATTTCCTTAGGGGTTAATTCTTAGGGGCAGCAGTGTGGAGTAGTGGTTAGGGCTCTGGACTTTTGGAGGGTCATGGGTTCAATCCCAGGTGGGGGACACTGCTGCTGTACCCTTGAGCAAGGTACTTTACCTAGATTGCTCCAGTAAAAACCCAACTGTATAAATGGGTAATTGTATGTAAAAATAATGTAAGTATGTAAAAAAAATAATGTGTTATCTTGTAACAATTGTAAGTCGCTCTGGATAAGGGCGTCTGCTAAGAAATAAATAACAATAATAAAAAATATCAGTAAAAACAAGTATGATTGTAGGTTGTTTCTTTATTGTTGTGCAGGAAATTGATTACTCCAATGGATGTACTTCATAATGTGACAAAGGCACCTTAAGTGAATTGTTGAGATTCAATGGTTAGTCATACTATAAAAAAAATGAATTCAGTGTTAATTTGTTCAAAAATCTCCACAGGGTATAAGTTAAATAAATGCATGCAGGGTGAGTAAACTACATCTGTAAAGCACTGTCTGCGGGATACCTGTTAGAGACTGATGAATCTGAAACATCAAGACACAAAAATGACCACAAAGTGTATTTATTGTAATCCACAACTTTAATGTTGTCTAACCCCTGGAATGCATAGCTTTGAAGACAAATGTGCAATATCCACAAGGATGTCTATAGTCCAACTTAGACTTGAATCTAACCTAGAAAAAAAAACCTTGAAAATGTAATGAATCTGTTCTTTGTTCATGAATAATGGAAAACAGTCATCAATTATTCAAAACAGTTCTGAAAAACTGCCAATTAACAAATATTATGTCTGCATTAATAAATACCATGTAAAGTCACATGCTAACAATTTTAGACTGCAAATGCTACCGTCTTTGCCTCGAAAATTGCGCCAGAAAAACCAAACACCAATTACAAGTAATATGGAAAGTTAATTTGAGGAATCAAAAGCATGCCTAAGTTAGGAGGTCTCAAGTTGCGCAGCGGCCTAATTCACTAGCCTACAATTCCGTTCACCTCTGGAGGCCTGGCTTCAAATACGTCTCAACCTGGGGCTGATCACCACAGATGTTTAAAACAATCCAAGGGGATCCCCAAGTTCTGTAAAGTGCTCTTAAAAAATCTAGCTGTGTATTGTATATGATGATCAAACTGATCCCTAGCCCCCACTAATAAAAAAAACACCATACAATCCGGCACAATTGGCATTTTCCTGGTCCTACTTTTAGCACCCAAGTGCTCAAACAAGTGCTCAAAATAATTTGGTGGATACAAGAGTTAGAATATCTGGATTCTGTGGTTCTCTCGGTCACTAACGATGATATTCCCATTTTGAAAAGCCAGCCCCTCCAGGCCCTTTAACTGCCCATCCCCTGTGCCCCAGCTGCCAAACGATTTCAGGAAGGTGCCGTCACGGTGAAAAATCTGTATCCTGTTATTCCCGCTGTCCCCAACTATTATGTTCCCTTTGGAATCCACTGCAACGCCTCGCGGGTACTTGAACTGTCCTGTAGCTGTGCCTTCCGACCCAATCTTCAGCAGACCACTATCCTGTGGTTTCCACTGTCGCTTATAACAATCTTCTGCTCAGGAGAGAAGGCCAGGTAGTGCGGGTGCTCTAGCTGGTCCTCCCTGTTGCCTAGCTGTCCGAACTTCCGTACGTAACACCCATCCAGAGTGAAGACTTGGACGCGATGGTTGTCCTTGTCACAGATGTAAATAAGCCCAAGCCGGTCGGTGGCCACTCCCCAGGGATAGCTGAGCTGGCCTTCACCTGCACCTTCCTGGCCAAACTTGCGGATGAAACGCCCTTCGTTGTCAAAGATCTGGATCCTGTGATTGTACCGGTCTGCGATGATGATCCATCCTTGGCTGTTGACCGTGACACCAGCCAAGCAGTCAAATTCTCCATCACTGTTGCCATAGGAACCAAAAGCTCTCAGAAAATGGCATTCACGATCAAACATCTAGGGGAAGAAATAATAAAAATAACTTTTAGGTAGCAGCAACAAATATTTTATAAGTATAAAGTGATTATCAAAGGTTAAAAAGTTTCCATTTTAATTATTAGAAAATTGATAGCTATTTTGTTTTGTTCAGTACATTCTAATGACAATCTTTATGTTGTACTCGCTGGACTGCTTTCCAGCTCAGCCAGGACTGCAAGAGAAATCTAGAGTGCTAGTTACTCCAGCTGTGTCACTAAACAGCCAATAGCTGTTATAGATTTAGATTTTAAAAAACTAGTACAAATCTTGTTCTCCTTTTCTAAAAACTTATATGTGAGCACATACTAAAACATGCTGTGGGGTCAAGTTAGTCTCACTTATGTCACATATTTATCTTGTTGCTAAGGGTTTGTAGATATCACAGGTTGTTATGTTTGTACAGCTGATCTTTTTTCTTACATGGCTCTTTTGTAAATGTTAAATGTTTTTGTTGAAAGTGTTCCATAATATTTAAATTAATTAATATTACAATTACCAACACCCTATTGCAATAGAATTGAAGGCCATAACAAAAAAACTCCCCAACCCATAATTTTCTCATATTTTAAATACAATTATTATTATTATTTATTTCTTAGCAGACGCCCTTATCCAGGGTGACTTACAATTGTTACAAGATATCGCAGTATTTTTAAATACAATTACCCAGTTGGGTTTTTACTGGAGCAATCTAGTAAAGGGTACGGCAGCAGTGTCCCCCACCTGGGATTGAACCCACGACCCTCTGGTCAAGAGTCCAGAGCCCTAACCATTACTCCACACTGCTGCCCAATCAAAGAAACAGCCTGTACAGACAGTTTCTTCCAGTGCAGGTTTCAATACATCAACCTGAGACAGAAAACATCTTCATACTAGCAAACTGTTCAAACTTTTACTTTGTTGAGCAGATTTTTTTTTTTTAATCTCCTACCTGCCCAACTTCAGGATACAGCAAACCAACAATATTTCTGTCACTGATCCAGATCATTCTAGTATTAACTTCTAAAGGGCTGCTTTGTTTTGAATTATTCTTATTCTAAAGACATACATGCCTGAACCCTGTGGTTACTGCTATCAGCGATGACAATGTTTCCCTCTGGGGTCACTGCAACTCCCCTGGGCCAGGTGAAATGCCCTAGGTCACTTCCTCTGGAGCCAAACTTGCACCTCATTGCACCTTTGAGCTGGTAAAGCAGAAGGAGCTGGTGGCCGTAGAGAGGAAGTCCAAGTCTAGGTCTTTCACTGTCGAGGCCCTCTGTAACCAAAGCCTGGGCATTCACAAGGCCTAAATTGGTATGCCTCAGCCTTGCTTGTCTGCCTGAAAATAAATAGTTGCCGGTTGTCCTTGGAAGGAAGGCAGCAGTATTCCCAGATTGTGATGGGAGAACCTCCGTTGAACTTGTGCCACTTTGGCCAAAGGCGCCAGAAACTCGATACCTGCAAGTTCTATTACGTGAGGGCTCAGATTTATTTGCCCAAGATACTGAACCATATTTGTTTGTGTCTGAATGTATATCTGCATGGTTTGCTGTGAACTTCAATAGTTTAAATTGGTCTTCTTCAGTCTGTCCTAGGATTTCTACCTGTTCTGTCCAGTCCTTAGATTGTGTCTTTAGCTCCACAAGTTCTAAGGCAAGAGGGTTTCTTTGAAGGTCATTAAGGTGGTTTTCAATGCAGTCACAGTGGCTGGAAATACTAGCCAACATGAACTCTAAATGTTCCTGCTTGAACCTTAAAGTCCTTAGTTCAGATTGCATCAAGTTTTCAGCTTCCAAAATCAAACCTCTCTCTCTCACTCGGAGACTGGTAATCAATTTTTCAAAGCTTCTCTCCACCTCAGCTTTGATCGCCTCTTGGTTTTGCTTCATCGAGAATGACTTTTGCTCCAGAGTTCCTAGAGCTTTCGATATCTTAGGTATTGCACCTCGTAGTTTAGTGGCAATCTTCCTAAGGTCCATCTTCAAATCCTCAACATGAAGGTGCTGACAAGAATCGCAGACTGACTTATCACAGTGAGTACAACTGGTCAGTTCTTTTGCCTCACCACAAATCTGGCATGGTTGCAAGGGACTACCTTGCAAAGTTTGGATCCGCTCAACAGGTATCTCCAGGAAACCAAGGATGGTCCTGTTGCTTGGAAACCCCCCAACCCCCTCAGCAGTAATCTTATGAACCGCTCTGCACTCTGGACATTTCACGTTCCTGCTGATCTTGTCAGCTATTCCCTTCAGGCAGGGTTCCTGGCAAAAGGTGTGCTGGCAAGGGAGAAGCTTGGGGCTCCGGTACCGGTCCAGACAGACTGAACAGGTCAGCAGCTGCTCAATTGCAGGGTGGTTCATGATCCTGAAATTACAGAGCTCTTTTTTCAGCAGGTAAAAATCCTGGAACAAGGCAGAGATTCATAGTTAGTGCTTTTAATTCACAGGTGTTAAGAACCATTGATGGCATACAGATTTCAAGTGTGGACCTCTTGAAAAGATTTATGTTCAATTGGTACAATTATGGCCTCCCAAGTGGTGCATCCGGTAAAGCCACTCCGGTAGAGTGCAGGATGTGCCCTATAGCTTGGAGAACGCCGGTTCGAATCCAATTATGCCACTGCAGACTGTGGACGGGAGGTCCCAGGGGCAGCGCGCATTTGGCCAAGCGCTGCCCGGGCAGGATAGGGGTTAGGTCGGCTGGGGAGTCCTTGGCTCACCGCACACCAGTGACCCCTGTGGCTGGCTGGGCACCTGCAGGCCAGCCTATACGCAATTCAGAACTGCGTGGTCCTCCGACTCTAAGTTCTGAATATGGCTGCACAGCGGGCTTGCAGAGCAAAAAAAAGCAGATGGCTGACTGCACTTGTTTCGGAGGACGTGAGTGCTCATCTTTGTCTCTCCCGAGTTAGTTCGGGGGTTGCAGCAGTGAGCCAGGTTGAATAATAATTGTACATTCCAAAAATTGGGAGAAAAATTGGAAAATGAATAAAAATAATTGTTAAAAAGAAAATGTGTACAATTATACTTGTTTCACACTTGTCACAGGATTAGTTGTGTGTAAGACCGTGGCTATTAGGAAAATGAATGTCATGCTGCACTGTATATCATTTATTCAGAGCAGCAATGTGTTTTGATGCAACAAACTTTAAAAAGAGACAGCAAAATGGTTGCCCTCCACTTAGCAGAAACATGCATGAATATTCTGAATAATTTGAACACTTTAACAAGGTTAAAGGTGCTGTGTCCTGTACTGTTCTGTAAATAGTTGCCACTTTAATAACTGCTCTTTCTGTAGGTGTTTCCTAAATGGTATAACACGACATAATTTGTGTCCTTTGTCGTTTTCTGATATCCATAACTTTTGACACTCAATCATAAATAATGTACTGTAGTTGTTATATAGAATTAGAATACTTAACGACGTCCAAATGCCTTGATGCAAGTAGAAGCAAGTGAATTCCAATATGGATAATAAAGTGACAATGTGGCCAGCAGTGTTTTGGGAATCTAAACAAACTGCTTTCTAACAAATACCGGGGAAATGTTATAGTCAAACTTACGGTTTTAAACTGAACTGAAGTTAAATAAATTACAATGCATTTTCAGATTCAAATTTATAATTCACAGTTGCATGTGATTAAGACACATAAACGTGAGCTGACGAAAACAAAGTTTAATCAACGTGTTTCAAGTTAAAGTTTACAAACAAAATAATGCTCCAGATAGCGGTACATCTAAAGTCTGCTGCAGCATACGGGATAAAAGAAGGTAAAAGCATACTAAATCATATAAGGTCATGGTAAAATGCACAAAGCAGTGGTAATGGGAAAAGCTTATATTATTGTAACCGCAAACTTATAATGGTATTGTAATCCTGTATAAGGAAAACTATTGGCTACGGCCTGTCGCCACCCAACTTTCTATAAAATAACAAAGTAAATACAAATCCTTAAGGTGGCACAGACCTGGAACCTGCAGATCTGAGAACCTCCTCCTTATTTTTGTTGTTAGTCCGTGCGCGTAAAAAAATGGTAATGGTGAAGACGTCTCTAGTTTACACCGCCGCACACTACACTTCTCTCATGAGCAAATCCTGTGTATGCTACCAGCGGAAGCAAAACGTCTTGAATGTAAATTTAATTAACCTGCATGACTTCCTGCTCGCTTGTATTTTTGCTGGGCTTTGCATTTATACAATTTCTACATTTGTTATTACTGTTTCAGGAAGGTGTCCTTATGTTTGAAAAATACAACCGTGCAGCTTAGTATTTCCAATGCATGTTTGTTTGTGTAAATCCTACAGAGCTACTGCTGGATTCTGTTGCACCTGCTGGGCGGCTGGCAGGGCGTGATGCCAGTAGGACTAACAAGATCAGTTCATGTACTGTAAACTATGCTGCAATCTAAATGTATTGTGCATCAACAGGATACCTCGTCATGTTTCGCTGTTAGATCTTCAGTTTTAGTGTTGTTACCTTCAAGTGATGATGTCAACACGCAAAACATTTTATTAGGTTGTTTTTTTTAAATAGATATTTTATAGTTATATTTATTATGGAGAATATTCATATAGTTTGTTAATATTGTTGTATAAATTGATGCAGACGATTAAACAAAAGGAAACAGACCTACAATTACTATTAATGTAAAAGAAACAGATGGTTAAGTTTACTTTGGACTCAAAAGCAAGCTTCCAGTTAAACATGTCTGTGTTGTACGTGCTCTGAGTTTATTTATATATATTAATATATAAATATTCTGTAGCTGGACACTGTCACAAATTCTTACGTACTCTTTTTATTTTCTCAGCACACACTCTTATCTCAGGGGAGACGTTAGGAGGACAGAGATGTTATTACTCCTAGTGGGGTATTGTTCCTGCACTGGACCCGCAATATATCCAGATGACTAATGTAGTACCCAAGAAATTCACAGACTCATGTATTTAAAGTTTTTTTTACGAATCAGAGTATGATCAGTACTCATTCGGTTTATTAACGGTTAAATATTGGATTGAGTAGCTACAGGCTACTTCATATCCCCAGCTGACAGACACTCTGGGCAGTCCAGTGTCTTAACAAATATTAACGTTAACACTTTAATACATTTATATGTATTTGCAAGGCCTGCGGGCAGGCCAAGAACACGTCACCCAAAGCACCCAATGGTATATTTCAGCACATTCAACAAAATACTCTCATTTCTAAAACATAATGTGAGTCTTTTATAGCAATGCATGCAATACATGTGAGATAAAATAATAATTGATTTAATGCTTACCCTTTAATATAAATCGTAAAAGAATATGACTGTCTTCACCAGGCAAATTAAACTGAGTTCAATCAGCTCAACTGTGTAGGTCTGCAGATAATGGACCACATTCCCTGTCAGGTATGAATGTGGTACTCTATTGTAATTACTTAGGAGTTATATAGGTTTTTCATCTCATTGGAATACATGGGACGCCTTAATTAAGTCCAATCATTAATCTGTTGAGACAGCTCTTATCTCTTTTACGAATAAGTTTTCAAAAGATCCGGACCAACTTTTTAGAATTAATTTATGTACCAATAAATTCAAGACTTCATATTTGTCCAACTCCAAACCTATGATCTCATTCCTTGTTTTCCTCTGAGCCCCTCCTTTATCTGAAAAGTCAAGTGAACCAAGGTTCCCAGGATCTTGGTTTATAATATAATATAAGAACACTACTGTTATATGTGCATGCAAACACTATTTTTTATATGTGTTATATATGAGAGATGTTCTTAATATGTGACATCATCTTCTAATTGATCATATTTTGCTAAATTAAAGGTATGTGTTTCTTTTAACCTCATATTGTGTTTCATCATGTTTTTAATGAGTCAGTTTTGATTCCATATACTATTGTCTAACAGAGTATTTCTTGTTTCTTCAAGGGCAAGAGTCTCTTGTTTCTTCAAGGCCAAAGTCTGTGCAAACACTTTTTTAGATATATGACCTATCCATGTCTGTTATGCCATAATTTTTGTATATTATTCCAAGATATATTCTTATCTGTGCTAAACCACTAATGCCATAAACCTTAACACTCCCAATCTATAAGACTTGCAGCTTTGCTGGAGTGGAATGTAAGAAGACCCCTCCTTTCTCTACAGCCCGTAAATCTTGATAAGGAGAGAGGCCCCTTTTTCAATGCAGCAGTTTCAAAGAACCACATTATAATGACTCCATTTACCATCATTAGACAATAGTATAGTGGATTAACAACAAGGTACATTATAGTATATTATTACAAACTAACACAAAAACATAGCATGATACCTTTTATATTCTGTAATTCAATAGATATTATAATGTCTAAAGGTCTTTTTGTTTAATAGAAGGAGAAAGAAACTGTACCACTTCCCCAATTAATTCAATCGAATACTGCTCCGGCTTTTAATCTTCTTATCACTACAGTAAAGTCATGAACAAGCAATAACACTTGTCAGTTTAAATAATATGTTTTCTTATTATAGCAAATACTTAAAACATATTATTAATCTTATGAAATCAAATAGATATTTTTTGTTTCAAATATCGTGCTGTCTAAAAAAGGGTTAATCATTTATTTTATTAATTTAAAATACCTTTGTGTCTAATTTCTATTCTTTGACCATTATAAACTATGAATAGTGTCAATTAGCACTAAATCTTCTTTTAACTATAAATGTGGCATTATAAGTAATCTTTTAATTAATTTACTTCAGTTTAACAATTGCTCCTAGAATTTATAATATCAGTTTATTTCTTTGATGATTCCCTCTAAGATTTAAATCCAAATACAGGTCAGTATAAAAGCATTCAACTTGTATATATTCTATAATGACTGAACTAAGCTTGACCCTGTCCTTTGTTCATACAAAATCCAGCCGAAACAGGTTTTTTCTTAAGACCTTGGCTGCTAAGTTTTAATGTTGATTTATATGTTGCAAAGAATCCCTTTCATATCTTGTTTTTGGAAACATAAATTTATAGGTGTGATTAACGTCCACTTTTTTAGCCGGAATTGTGCTTTTTATCAAGCGTCATGCTTTCTGAAGATTAGATATACAAACAGTAAATCGTTTGTTATATATTTTCTTAGAAATTCCCAGATTACTAAATACTTAATTAATTTCCTGTCAAAACAACAAGTGGACTGACCTATTTCATGGAGTAAGGGATCCATCTACTGACAATACAAGGATACACTCTCTTTATCCTTCCTTCCAAAAAAACCTCTAACCCTTCATTTTTATATCAAAGTACATTCCATATTTGAAATCGCCTAGTACATGTCCAGCATATCCACACGTTCCCAGCAGGATTCAGCTTCTGTACCAGGTTCAGCTCTAGTTGGTTCCACAAGAAGTCCCTTGATCCAAAGTTTCTCCATCACAGGTGTGGATTTCCATGGTCTGACTTCATTCCTATAAGATACTTAGACACGTTTAGCTGTACATATTATTTCTATATATTTCCTTTTGTTCACACAGGGTCATTTTGCAAGGTATGCCCTCCATCCAGAATACTAAAGGAGGTCAAAATTCACTGTTATTCATATTTTCGGGCACTCAGTCGTTGCCTTGCCCTACATCATCAGTTGGCAGACTTAACATAACTGAATCTGAATGAGTTGATGAACCGTGCACTGTAGCTTACTGAGATCCTCCATGCAAAGGAGTCCAGTGTTTTACTACACGGAATAACTAGTTCAGCGTTACCTGCGACAATACATTTAAAATAAATGGTTAATCTGTTGGGCCTTTGCTGTTTTTTCTACTTTATTTTCAATGCTACAGATCCAAAAAATAACATTGTTGCCACCTGGTACCTAGTCACTTCCCTTGATGTAAATCACATGGTATGATTGCACTATGACTATTTGACAGCAAATGACTGACAGCACAGGAACCGATTAAGTACCAGGAAGCAACAGCAACTTTTAATTCCATAAGGTTGTATTTCAAATATCAGTATAATACATTTTTTTGAGATTAAAAAAAAACATACATGTATTCAACATGAGAAAAAGCGGACCAGTAGCAAGTTGCTAGAGCTAATTAGAAAATGTAGTTTAGAATCTTGGTTGTCTCGCCTTCATAATGCCAGTTACAATGCTCTGGTTCGCGAACTAGAAAGAGTTAAGAAGCTTTGAAGCTCTGGCCTGTCAGTCGAGTGTTCTTGAGAAGAGGTTGTTGTGGATTAAGAGGGATGTATCAGGATTAAACTGACTGTCCAGGGCTGGATGTAGTAAAACCACATATGGTACTGGTGCCGGAGAAGGCCCACTAAAAAGGAATCTCCATAATATCAAAGGAAAGCGAGAGACCTTCCTATCACTGGTGATATCACAGTGATATACCTACACTAGCTGAGGTAAGGAACACTGGTTATTAGGCTTCTGTGTAAAAGGAGTCAGAAAAGCTGGGTCGGTCTGCCTTTTAGAATGACTGACTGACTTCTTTACTCAGTTGCTCAGTTGCTCACACTGAGGTAGCATTGTAGTTCAGTGTAGTTCAATTCTGGAAAACTACCAACTGTTGTCAAAGGTAACTGGTGTAGACTTGTGTATTTGTTTATGTAATAATAATAATAATAATAATAATAATAATAATAATAATAATAATAATAATAATAATAATAATAATGCTACTTGAATCACAGACTTTTATAATAAGAGGGATTTCAGCCTGTGCATGTATCGCACAAGAGCTAAGAAGAAGTCTGTGATTATGTAACATGTTTGTGTTCGTGTTGTGTGAAACATGCAAGCTTAGTTTTTAGAGTTAAAAAAAAATAAAAAAAATCTTTCATAGATCTGATTGAGAAAATAAGTAAGAAATAAAAATAACCTTTTTATAATGCTGTACTTAACATGCTTTAGGTTGAATTTAAGTAAGACGCTCAGCTCAGAACTGTTCCTAAGTACTGTGTGGAGTGCTAAGGAGGTTAAGGTGACTGTGCCTATTACGACTAACTCCTGACAGATTAATCACTACACTTGAATAAAGCCACTAGCACTCCCACTATATACCATATAGATAAAGCCTTTCTGATACTGCATTCTGTGCTAGGATGAAATGCATGTGTTAATTCCATATTCCATCGTGTCTATTGTTGATTTTCAGCACTTGAAGAATGGATAGTTTATTGCACAAAACTGTACCCCATGGCTCTTTATTGAGTATGTGTGTGTATATGATATATGCACAGAAAGATAAATGGGCTGTAGTAAATGATAAGAAAAAAAATCGCTCTTGTTGTTTATACAACCACAGCCCCCCCCCATGGAATGATTGTCTTATAGTTCAGTACAATCTATTTATTATTCTTATTCTTATTATTTTCTTTTATACAGTACTTGAATTTTACACTGTATGAACAAGGAAAATGATAATCGCTGAAAGACTGAAATTATAGACAAATTATTATTATTTAATTTTATGTTGTGCTTGCGGTCAGACCTGGGGTCAGCTACAGTTGTATTTGTGCAATTCATAATGAATTGCTATTACAATGTAATTTTAATTTTAATTGTAATTGAGCCTTGGCACGCCTGCGTAATTGAAACTGAACTATACCATTGATGAATTACAGTTCAATTATGCATTTCTAACCACTTTAGTGACCCCATTTGTTGAAAAAAAACAAAAAAAACTTATATTGTATGTTTCTGTATTTGTGCCTGTAATTATTGCTTGGTTATTTGGAATACATAGAGTAAACATGTTAAAGTGTGTAGCTGTTTATGTTACTTTTGAGTATATTTGTAGTTATAATTGTAATTACTGCAGCATAATTGTAATTGTAATTTGTCGTTGATCATACTAACATTGTAATTGTAATTGCAATTTCAGCTGACCCCAGGTCTGTTTGCAGTGCTCTCATGAAAGGTGAGGGACACTGGTACCAGCAAGGGGTGATGAGAGCTTCACCCAGTGAGCGCTCCTCAATCCTGGCCTGAATGTTCCGCTAGTTCTGGGCCTTAGCAGAGACTTCTGATTGAGCTGAATTGTGTGGTGGTTTGTTGATGTGGACATGGAGCTGGGTTGAGAAGACTCAAACTCATTTTAGTTCTGACATGAGCACAATTAAAACTCCTCTAGAGGTGCAAGGCATACAAAGTTAATGAATCAACACTACAGCACCAACTGTAGCTACTGCAGCTGTTATTCATTTGCAGGCAACTGCTAATTTTGAGCTGAGTGGCTTTCTCTTATTGCAGTTTCTAAGGTGGGAAGGGGGACAGAGTTTTGGCATCGTTTGATCCCATTGTTAGGATTACGGATAAAGCACTACCTTTATTTTATTACAACAATTAGAACTTAGCTCTTTTGCCTTCAGCAAAAGTTACATTCATCTTATTTAAAACACGCAGAATTGTTGCTCCCAGCTCTCTCTCTTTCTCTCTCTCTCATCAGGAATGGACATTCTTTATATTATTACAGACTTGGTTCCATTACAATGGCTCAACCAACATTTTATGGATCACTGCAAAGTATTGGATTGTTTTTAAATTATATTGTTTATCTATGTATCAGTTACCAAGTTATTTTTTAGCAGCCCGGATCTTTGCAGTATTCAGAATGATACGGTCAATAGAGGTGGAGCCTTCAGCACCAACAGCACTGAATGAAAATGGTAAGAGGACAACACCATTTCCACACCACGCTTAGTGCTCAGTTAAATTAGCCTTTTAGCTTGGAAAAAAAGCTGCTATAAACTATAAATAGACGATACTGTATTTGGAGGAGCCGTAATTCTCTACTTCTATGCATTACATGTTAATACAACAAAAGTAAATATGTATCCACATGATGTTTATTGTTATTGTTTGTTCCAGTTAATTGAATTTGATCCTTATGTGCAAGTGCTTCATGCCAAAGTGTGTGAATATACAGCACTGTATCCTGTGCCTGTGCTTTCCAGGTCTATCAACAATTTTGGCAATGGTGGTGGAGGGGGTCCGGTTATCGGTAAGCCGGGACATAAACGGAGCTGACCTGTTGTACAGCCTGCTCAATGCCCCCTGGCTACAGTCACTGCTGAAGGTAACTGATAGATGTCTCCACACAGACAGCAGGCCCCAGTTGTGTTCCTTGCTTAGAACTGCCTGAGCAACATGGACCTTCTAATTTTAACAAGTAGTTATAGGTCTCTTCAGGTGTGAAGAATATACTACATTCTCTGACATCTAAAAATCACATCTTAGGATACCTTTCATCACAACTAATGACTTTGTTGTGTATTTTCCGAAGGAGCCTTGTGTTTTTCCTTCCATATTCTCACGTGAAAATGTCAAATCCCCTGGTAAACCTGATTTAAAAGCTGAGCACGATAAGACTAACATACAGGGCTAAAGAAGAATCTAAGAGTCATTTAAATACCCTCTCTCACGTCTGCATAGTGTTGTGAGAAACAGCAACTTGAATATTGACACTGAACTGAACATTATTGTCGTATAAGAATCTAAAAGTATAATAACATAGATGGTTAGCCTTCTGGTCAGCAGTGAGCTACACAACCTCAATACATCTCTGTGTTTCTCCAGGTATATGCATGTCTGCAACAGTACCTGACAAGGAGAGCCACACCTTTCCTACCTTCTGCATCTGCACTCTCACAAGAGGTACGATAGAGCAGACTATACCTGCTAAACATCTTTAGAATATAACCCTGAAATGACAAGGCTGAAAAGAGGTTTTATTCCAATTTCATGAATACCTTACAACTTAAAACATGTTAAATGGAATTACTGGGAGTATCTTGATTTTAATTATAATGTTCTCTTTACTATCAACAATGTGGATTTCTGGTTGTAATCTTCTCCTTCACTCTCAGGTTATCTCTGACCTCAGAACAGCCTCCCCCTCTCCTGAAGTGAAAGAACTCCACAGACTGCTGAGAAAACCACACATGCAGGCAAGTGTCAAGTACAAGATAAGCCTTTCTTTTCCTCAATGTCGCCCTTAATGTTCTGAAGACTTTACTGGTAGGAAACCTACCCAGCTATCTGTTGTATCCAGGGGTTCATTTGTGCCAGACAGGTGAGAATTGAACCTCATGAAAAAAACTAAAACCTTTGTTTGTTGAAAAAACATAACATGTACACGTAAAAAAAAAAAAAAACCTTTCCTGTCCCATGAATTAAATGACCAAAGTGTATTGTAACAACATATTTTAGGATGCAAAGTCTGTGACTAAGAAAATGTGTTGTTTTTTACACTCCAAGCTGCGGAACGCTAAAAAAAACAAACAGTGGTTTTAACAACAACAGTCTCATCGCTCCTGTTCATCAGATTGTGGTTCCACCACTGGTGTTGTTCAGACATGAAGATTATGTTAAAACATGGGTAGGCAAAGGTCGGTATGCAGCTACCAACAGCAACAATAAGGCATGAATCCCACAAACAGATGAGAACCTGAAGCATATGTGGAAGCTATTGCAAATCAAGGCCAGCACATTAGGTCTATAAACAAAAACGCTATCCCTCTTCCTCATTATAAGATCAGGTTCCTTTTTGTTTACAGATGAACCCCTGGTTGTATCTGTATTCCTATGCAGAATTACATTTTTCAAGTTGTTTTACAGTTCCCTGAACTTTTGAGAGTAAGGATGCAATCATTCTGAGTGGTTCTTCTGACACATTGACACAGAAAACATACCAAAAACTAAAAACAAACAAAAACACAACATTGTAGTGAATTGCAATAAGAAATGCTCAGCATGATTGCATGCATTGTAATAAGAAATGCTCAGCATGATTGCATGCCTCACAGTAATGGGTGCTTTGACTCAAAGCGGTGTAACAAAGCCTAAAGAAAATATCTCACCTCTCACCTTGACCACATTATCACACGCCCCTTGTCATTTTTCTTTGGATGGTAGTTTCCACCTCAGCAGCGTTTTCAGAGTCAAAGTGTGTCAGTCCTGAAGGGAACCAAACGGTTTGGTAATGACAGGAAAGAAGGGGTTGAAGGGCTGGAGAGAAATTCTCTCCCTGCATAAAATAACCTTGGAAGTGTGCCACTCTAAGAGACTGCCTGAAAATTAGCAAGGCATGCAAATTGAGAGCTTTCTCCAACCTAGGCTGGGACCAAATCAAAACTTTGACAACCCGCTAATCACACTTAACAAAACTGTATTTAATAGCGTTTTCTTTTTATGAGTAGAAGAAATAAGATACAAATAAAGAAAACGCTATTAAATACAGTTTTGTTAAGTGCGATTAGCGGGTTGTCAAAGTTTTGATTTGGTCCCAGCCCTAGTGGGGTACTAGATTTTAAAAAAAAGTTTACATGTCTCTCTCAAAACTAAACATGTGAAATCTACATGTTCTAACAAAATGAATGATGTCATTAGCTATAGCCATTTGACACAATAGGCCATATTTTCAAAGCATTTACTCAGGTCTTAATTAACTCCTATTTTTTTTTAAAGCGGTGAAACGACTGTTTATTTTACAAAACTAAGAACCAAACAACTAAGCAATATGATACAAGTTCTCTTCAGCACTCTCAAGGTGTTTGTTTCTCATTTTGTAACATTTATATGATTTGTTTTCTCCATTTAAAAATAGGAGTTAATTACAGACTGGACGTAACACTCTGAAACTATGGCCCATTATTTTTTAATGTAGGCTTTGCTTTCTGCTCATGATACGGTGGCCCAGAAGGACTATGAACCGATCCTACCGCCCTTGCCTGACAACCTACCAGATGAGGAGGAGGCAATGAGGATCGTGTGCCTGGTGAAGAACAAGCAGACGCTGGTAAGGAGGAACAAACCCTACATTCTCTTCACACCTCAAAGTACAATGGCAATTCATTTTGTATTGTGCAGGGTACTGCACTGGGGGTCTGAAGAGGATATTAAGACTCTGTGATACTGGTCAAGAGGGTCTGTTCCACTCAGATCACAAACTGTGCCAAAGAAGCTTCATCCCACTGTAAAATAATGTTATCACTCCAGTTAGCATTTCAACAACATCATAGAATTCAAAACTTGAAAGTTGTTTTTTTGAAAAAGATTTGTCCTGTAACGTCCCGTCAAAATATGCGGCTATAATTATTTGATTATTTGTGTTACTCTGCCCAATTTTGTTTTCTAATCCTCTTTTCATGGAGGATAAAAAAAAAAATAACCTTAATGTTCCCATATATAACGAGACACAAGCAACTTATGTTGAGACAGGAGTAGTTGTTTCTGGCTAGGGTTCAAATTCTAATTGTGATTTCTAGGAGGTTTTTGTTCAGTCATGTACAGTGCTTTGAGATACCTCTGTATCTTTTTATACAGAGATACCTCTGTATAAAAAGCGCTACAAAATGCAAATAAATAAATAAATAAATAAATGTATGTGCATGCCCCTGTGACAAGGGGGCCGACGCGAGGCGAAGCGCAGCCCGTCCTGCTACCAGAAGATGACACACATACTACCTATTGTATTAATTGACTTATTTCATCACTGCTTTTACAGTTAACAGCAGGTAATAATTGTCCTCCCACTTATCCACCCTTTAGTTTTTATATAGCGGTGAGAGATCCTCTAGAATGTCTCATTAATCCCCACCCCCCCCCAACTATAAAGGCAAACCAGAATACAGCAGTTCCACGCACACAGGTTCTTTTATTTAGAAGAGTAGAGGGACACTCACCACACATGCAGAAAGGAGTTTACCACACTCAACGGTTTGTTTAAAAGGAAACAGTATTTCTTGTTGTCACAGTACCATCATATTTAAAAAGTAAGCCAGTTCTAACGGCCAATGTTTCTCAGCAATTATACACAGAAAGGCAGATATATGAACAGGTCATGATTAGCAGCCTTAAGTAATACTTCAACAGGTATCAACAATTAACACATAGTATTTCAACAGATATCAATAATCATTAACAACATTTCAATAGATATCAATAATCATTAACACCACATAGTATTTAAAATAGGTAGCAACAGTCACTAGCAATACATAGTAGCAGTCTTATAAATTGGTACACTGAAGAAAAAGCACCAATCACTACCCACCCCAATGGCTAGGATCCTGATATCCTGAGGGGACACGTGAGCACTTAATAGCCGGGATGGCCCTAGGCAGCCAAGCACCACCAGTCCCCCCTTACCTGAATGGCACCATTTCATTAACTAAGCTTTTTGCCTACATGACCAGCCAATCACCACTAAACCCTCTATTGTGCAGAGGATGGTACATTGAAAAGCTTCTCCTCCCCTACAGGTAGCAGCACTCAGTACACACCTTCGGACACCAGGATTACAATTTAGCTAAAATAACCTCCTTCCTGAATCAATTAAACAGTCCTCAACCAGGCTGAGACTGTGATCATCTTACCATTTACAGACAACATTCATTTAAAAATCACAAACCTAAGACTGGTAACATAAAATACAAAAAAGGACTACCCATAAAACATAGAGCACTCTCAAACCTAGTATGTTTAGTTCTGTTTCATTCTTATTATAATTTTCAAGTCAATTGTATAATTAATTCAAGTACCTCCAGTTTTGTGTTTAACACATTCTAAATTCCTCTACATTATTCATTAAATAACGTGCAAACTTCAGTTTCACCGTACAAAGCAGAATAATCATACTCGCTTTAAAACATATCATTCGTGCATCATTACAATTTCAAATCATTTTCTTTAAAACAATACCGTTATAGCTCATAACATTCTAAGAGTTACATACAATATCCCTTTACTGACGTAACAAGTATCAGTGACACATGGTCTGCAACCTGTTCAATTTACAAAAAACAAAACCAGAATTAAAAAAGACAACAGACTGAAGGTAGCTCATATCTCATACAACAACAGACAGACAGACAGACAGACAGACAGACAGACAGACAGACAGACAGACAGACAGACAGACAGACAGACAAACAAACAAACAAGCACCAGCAAACACAAAGCACAAGACTGCTTTTCTTTCTGCCCTCTACATTCTCTCTCCTTTCTGGTTTGTTGGTTTTAAGTAAGCTGCAAGCGGAAATTGATTCAATCAATGATTCTGATGCCCTCTAACTCCTGTTCGGAGGACAGCTGTCAACCACTAAAAAAATCGATTCCACGCTCTGAAATTCAGCAGGATCATTCACTCAAGGCGCGTGCAGGGGTAGGAACACAACACAAATGAAATATTCACACACACACTTTATGCTGTGATCAAACAATAATTCAATAGTGAATACACAAAACCAACACTCACAGTAAATCATAATAATCTAAGTGATACTAAATAACAAACCACATTGTGAACATGCAAATAAAAATGCATTAAAATAACACCATGTTTCACCTCCATACTTCACAGCCCACCCTACCAAACAATTCTTATTTCCTGGTTACCGAGAGCTTGAGGGAGTGTGAGTATGCACGATGTTGTACGTTCAAGAGGGAAGCTAGTATTGGATTGTTTTTATATAAAGTAGGTGATGCAAATCTTCCTGCCATCAGTGAATAAAAGTTATTTACCTCATAGCTGTTGGGGGGCCTGTGTTTGTCTCAACCCGGTTTCCAATCGACAGAATGTCATAATTGGTACCAACAGGCAACTGTGCAGACAGTTTCTTTGAAAGGCTGAGGATTGGCTGGTATGGAGATTGAACACCCGCAACTCCCCAAAGACAGTGGTCCCTTCAGGGCATGGCTAAGGGACATGGCAAGCCTGCTCTGTGTGTGGATAAACAGAGGACTTCAGTCAAAGAGACAGCAATCCAGGACCATTAAATGAAAGATTTTAACAGTTCAGAGGCAGACATGGGCTTGGGGAAAACGTTAACGCGGTCTCTCCTACAAAGAAATACTTCAAAGGAATTAAGAAGAGGTGGGGCGACCTGAAGAGAAGGACCAAAGAGAAGCTGGCCCAGAAGCCAGCAGCAAAGGGGCTGCGTTCCTCTCTGTCCCGACCATGAGCTCCCGAAAACAGGCATCCGGACTGGGGCAGGACGGAGTGAACCTGTCAGCCCCTTTTCTTCACACCTCTGTTGTGATGGGTAAGACTTGGATTTCCTAAAGCCCCAAAAGAACATATAAAATTACAGAATGTGTGATTGTAGCATAATTTGTTGACAGTAGTAAATTAAATTAATCATGCCTTATCATAACAGTACATTTTAAAAACAGGTTTCAGACCCAGAATGAACAAGGTTTTATAAATCACAGTATATGGTACGTGTCAATTGTATGTGTGTAATTTCCTTTCTCCAGTCAACCCGGTGAGAAACTGGAAACTTTGAGCTTGCCTTCCCTTGAAGTTCTAGCCTCCTCCTCCACACGGTTCTTTCAGAACACTGTCCTGACTGAGTCGCCTTACATTAGCCGGCGCCCTCAGATGGTCCCTTTCAGCCCTCTGCTCTATTCAGCGGGATACAAAGCTGCTAGGGCCTCACTGAGTGCAGACACTATCAGACCAGGAGAACCTTGAAGAGCTCAGGTCCACCATGAAGTCTGTGGCCAGCACAGTGGACAAGACCTTGCTTAATCGTCAAGTTGCTTGGAGAGAAGGTCGTTGCTGCCACCAAGTTGATGTCAGAGACCATGCAAGAGAACACCCAGGCCTTGAACCTGTTGATGGATGTGTTGGAGAGGATGCAGGACCTCCTTTTGTCTCAGAAATCACCTCAGTCTGCGCGCTCCACTGGTTCATTCAGCGAGTTCATGGAAGGGGTCTCGAGTCACCCGCCAGCGGCACTTCCTTCCTCATTGGAGGACCGGGATAAGCAATGATGTTCGGAGGTGGCTGGGACCACTCCTCCCAATGGAACTCAGAGGTCTGGTGCAGAGCAGAGGAAGGCTGGCTTATCAGTCAAAAAAAAAGAAAATATAGGTTCTTGGCCACTATGTTTTCTTCCACATGCAGACAGAATCATCAGCCTTCTCTATTCAGACAAGTGGGGGCGTTGATCAACGTGATGGGCAGTTTTTTTAAAGTTTTATTTTACTGTACACTGCTTCCTCATTTTTTCATAATTTTATCTTGAAGGCAGTGAATTAGATAAGGGCCCTTACTCAGCACAGTACATATACAATTTACTTTCAACATGGCCCAACCAACATTTTACCAAATTGGTGATTTTCTTCGAATCGTGAAAAAAAAGAGGAAGCATTGTATCTATGGCCTTAATTTTTTCATTTTAAAATCTGGAATATTGTAAGAATCGAGAGCCTATTCAGGCCTTGGTACGTCCCATAATATCACAGTGAAATCTTTCCCTTGACAGTATGTGCATCCAAATAGCTAAAAACTAAAAAAGTAGCCCGATCTCCGTCATGATTTCTCAAATATGCAAATCCCTCCTGAATCATTTCTTGACAGCTTTTAAAAGGGTATAATCTAGTAACATGTAAAGCATTAGAAAAACAGCATTGACTTTTATAATACTACAGTTTAAAATGGAAAACATAAACATGCAAAACAGTTGCCCTTGCTGTTTAACCTTTTCAATGCCACTGCGAGCAGAAAGCTAGTCCTGTATGTCCCCTGCAGTGCCACAGTAGTAGTTCGTATAGAGCAGGGGTGGGCAGTGCTGGTCCTGGAGGGCTGGTGTGCCTCCTTGTTTTTGTTTCAACCATACCCTAAATTACTTAATTGGACCAATTAAGTGCTTATTAGAAGTTTAATTGGTCAGTCGGAACAAACACCAGGAGGGACACCGGCCCTCCAGGACTGGAATTGCCCACCCGTGGTATTGAGGCTAACACTTGAGGGTTTGTGGTGGTGACCTGGGAGCTGCCCTTGGTGTGATCAGCTTTTGCATGTTTATCGTGCTTTAACTATCAGTCTGAACTACTTTTGCAGGCCTACTGCATAATAGTAGCTAAGAATGCACCACATACCTTTGTATATTAGTATTACACCACAAGAGGGCAACGTGGAGTTTCTAGCTTCTCTGTCCTTAAATGGTGAGCCCCAGTTAGTATTCAGCACCATAAATGCAGGTGTTTCTAGGACACTGGCATATGTGACCATATATATATATTACTGTTAAGCCAGTTTAATGTAATGGTGTCGGACAAGGAAGTCCTCCAGGTTTTAAACTGATTATTAAATAATTAACTGGTTACATTTGTTTATATAAGAAATTTAGGGGACCGGAATTACTGAGTAGTGCAACGGAGCAAAAGATTAGTTTTTCACAAGCATGACCTTGTTATTGTACATCATTTGAAGATATTTTAAAACACAAAGTAAACATTGCTTAACTTAAAAAAAAAAAAAATTCTAATTATATTGGGTGTTACATGTACAAATACCAAAAGAAAAGTCTTTAGCGTTTTTAAAAACCTTGAAAAAGTAATGTTTCATTTTTTTTATCGCAAACTCAATCTATTCTACTTTTTTTTCCTTCCAAGAAGAAGTCCTCAAGCTTTGAGTTCATTAAGCGGTTCAGCAGCAAATACACGGCAAAACGCCAAAGCCTTATGCAATGAAACAGGAGTTCAGTACGTGATTCTGCCTTAAATGAAGTCTCTGAATATGCACAGTATTAAAGTATTAAGTGCACTATCAGAAACGATTCTTGAATATTGCAATATAAATAATATGAAAAAGCACTGCAGCACACCATAGCATTGCCAAACAATTGTGCAGTACGCATATATCTTGGCAATATCTAAGTAAAGCATTTTTGGCTATTCTATAGAATACTGTGGTATTGTTTTTCATATGGGGCTGCATTTGTGTATAAATTATTATTATTATTTATTTATTAGCAGACGCCCTTATCCAGGGTGACTTACAATTGTTACAAGATATCACATTATACAGATATCACATTATTTTTTACATACAATTACCCATTTATACAGTTGGGTTTTTACTGGAGCAATCTTGGTAAAGTACCTTGCTCAAGGGTACAGCAGCAGTGTCCCCCACCTGGGATTGAACCCACAACCCTCTGGTCAAGAATCCAGAGCCCGAACCACTACTCCACACTGCTGCCCATTGCAATATTGTTGTGTGATTCATCTGTGTCATATTCCAGCATTCACTCTGTGGACACGTGGTTTATTGTCATACCTGTGTGTGCTTGGCTATGAAGCTTCTCTGTGTTGAATTTGCAATAGCCTGCAGTGTACTCACTTTTATCTTCTGAAGTGCCTAAATATTCATTCACATCATAAGTTCTAAGTTAAGGCCTACAGTTTGTGGGATCCCATTCATGTTAATGGATGGAAATGTCAAGGATAAAAAACACAATGAGGGTCACTTGTTATTTATTGCAAAAGAGCAAATCACAACCACCCTGACCATATGATGCATTTACAGTCCATTTTACCCTTCTCAGAATGCATACAGGTCATACTAAATATGTTGGAATCCCTGTACAGAGGTGCCGCAAATTGTGTCTATTTATGTGCATTAGGGGTGTGCCGTGAACTAGGATTATCAGACTAGTTGTTGTTTTTTCAAATAGTAGCACAATTGCAATAGTTGTGCACAAGGTGGTGCAAAGCACTACTTCAAAAACTCTTTAGAATCAAATGTAAATAATAACATCTGAAAGAATATCCGTTACATCCCTAATATGCATTCAAATGTTTTCCCTTTCTGCTACGGTGATCCCTGTCTATGCATTGCAATATCAGTCAAAGTATACTCTTTACCTGATCAAGCTGTGCAGTATCTAAGTTACATGCTGTGGCATCTGTGCCTCAACATGCATTTTATTTTTGTCAAGTTTTACAGCAGAGGAGGAGGGATCAAAATACAAATCAGAATATCTATGTGTTCTGCAGTCCAACACTACCGTAGTGCCTTTGCTATTTTGGTACTATATATTTACATTGTAATATCTATGTGCAATCCTCACAGAAAGCTTTGTAAGGATTCCACTTATATTTAGTCTTTTTTAAGAGTTAGATCTAAGATGGTTACATACCAGCAGTTAGGATTGCTCACACCCTAGGGTGCACCTTTCTCTTTTTCCCTTATCACCTTATCACCTGTAATTGGACCAGCCTAGGCTCTCAATTCCTGCGATATTGCAATTTGGTCAGATTCTTGTGCCCTTTTCAACAAGTTTATGCTTTATGGCTGTCCACTTGTTTCTGTTTGGACATAGTGATGGCTAAAAATTCTGCCTCAATGTGGATGAGGAAAAAAGGCTCAGAGAATTGTGAGTAAAAGGTGAGTAACTCAACATTACAACGGAGTGCCTGAAAGACCCTCTGCTCATCTGTATCTATAGAGGAATCATGAACCAGAAGAGTAGTGGTCCTCCTCTGCTCTGTAAAAATGAAGGCTGTGGTCACAGAAAGGCACTGCATTTGAAACACTGGAGATTGAAGTGTCAGTGTGAGTACCTGTCCTGAAGGGAGTTGAGGAAACAGGTCAGTCTCCTAGCCTATCCACTTATTGGCCTAATTCTAATTCTTGACTGCCTGAAAGGGTGTTGAGAGTCAGTTGTGTTGAATTGTGTGGTGGTTTTGTGATGTGAACTGCAATATAATTTTGAAGGGATTGCTGCTTTCTAAG
Source organism: Acipenser oxyrinchus oxyrinchus (assembly GCA_030684275.1). Taxonomy (NCBI): domain Eukaryota; kingdom Metazoa; phylum Chordata; class Actinopteri; order Acipenseriformes; family Acipenseridae; genus Acipenser; species Acipenser oxyrinchus. The sequence goes on along the minus strand of CM060257.1, from coordinate 17,749,758 downwards.
CCTCCATACTGTTTTCATTTTTGGTTTTCAGCGTAAGGACCAAACTTGGGTTTCGGAGAAGCACCAAAGCCAAATGAAAAGAAAGCTGTGCTATAAATAAAGGACATGTAGAAACATGGAAAAATACTGTAGCCTTGACAAGTAACATTGCTGAACTGATTAGACGCAGAACTCATCTTTGCAGCAAGCAGCATACATTTTCATGTTTTGTTGTAGGGTGCTACAATAAAGAGGAATGAGGTAACTGGAGAGATCGTGGTTGCCCGGGTGATACATGGAGGCCTAGCAGATCGCAGTGGTAAGTGCAAGCCTAATACGAGCCACCAAAACATGTGGGAAGTGTTTGTATGCTTGTTTGTTTGAGTGGTTAAAAGTAATTTCCAGCATGTTTTTCCTCAGCTGAGTTGTCTCGACAGTGTTTAATGACTTGTGATTGCAGGGCTGCTGTACGCCGGTGATAAGCTGGTGGAGGTGAATGGAGTTGCTGTACACGGGCTGGAACCCGAACAGGTCATCCAGGTTCTGGTGAGTTTAGCATGTTTGTTAGATGCTTAACTCTGTTTGCATTTCATATTACCAGTCTCAGGCAGTTATAACTGCATAGGTGCTTTCTGGTAATTGACCCCTTTCCCCAATATACCCTGTACTTTAGATTAGTGAAAACGTATCTTGATACTAGGAGCGTTTATTGTAGGGGTAGGGGTGTGGGGTCCAAGTAGGTAAATTGTGACCACACAAAAAAGGCTTTATAGAGCAGGAGTAAAAGATACATTTGTTTTATAATGCCTTATTAACACACTTTACTTGATCTTTCTTATTTTTTCGGAGGGGAGGTTGTGGAGTTTGGGACCCCACAGGATGAAAATCCCAAGCACTCCTTGATACATAAGACCCCAAATGCTGCTAACGTTTGGAGCGTTACAATATATTTTGAATGAAATACAGATATATTCCATTTCCATAAGGACAGTTCAGCATTTTAAAGCAGTGCAGATTTTGGTAATCTGTCCTCAGTTTTGGATTCTTGATTTTAGCAGGCCAAATGCTATTTAATGTTGTTCCCAAAACATTGGACTCTCAAGTCTACAACAGGCATTGACAGGCGTACCAATGGTTATTGGGGGTTAAGGACAGTGGCCAGTGGAGTTAAAAAGCTATTTCTATTATATTTTTCTGTGATATAGCCTTTTGGTTTCTGTTAAGTTAAACCTCCTTTCTGTCATCCATTAAGGCCCGGTCTGCTGGCAATATTGTATTCAAGCTGGTTCCCATCTCTGACAGGCCAGTCAACACCCAGACAATGGTAAGTTATATCAACAAATGAGAAAAGTTGACCTGAATTTATCTTGTAAGCCTTGGCCTCAGTTAAACGAAATTGCTTTGGAAGTCAAGACTGGAGAAGGCCTATTTTGAAAATGGAGCAAAGTGCTGCTGATCTGTTAGTCATCATTTTGGAAAATCTGTCAAACAACAAAAGTACATTCACTGAAACATACTTGTTTGTGTCAATGCCAAATTAAAATGATAGAAAATGATCATGTTTTTTTCTTTATTATTTTAAAATGAAACACAGCGCTCTGTAACGCTTTATCTCCTCTGTTCCCTGCAGCTGTATGTACGAGCCATGACTAACTACTGCCCCCAGCAGGACCCTGCCATCCCCTGCGCTGACGCCGGCATGACGTTCCAAAAGGGAGACATCCTGGAAATTGTGGACCAGACTGACGCCCACTGGTGGCAGGCGAGGAAATTGCCCAATACATCCTCGTGTGCAGGCCTGATCCCCTCCAGCAGTCTCCTCAAGAGGTATCTCTGAGACTGGACCCAACCAGCAAGCAATCCCTGATAATTCATAAAAGCCGCATAGGAAAGGCTATTCTTCACTAATTTAATAAACATCTATAAAGGAAAATTAAAAAGCTAGTAGGCAAGTATTCGAAAGGGTTGACCTTTATCCTTTCGTCACAACAGAAGCACTGTAGTCAGGTGCAGTTCTTAAACGGTTTGTATGGAATTTAAGTCCATTACAGAAATATCTTTAAACATTGATTGTATCATCCCAATCCTGTTCCTGTTGTTGTACTTGGTTGTAGTGTGGTTAGTACTGTGTTATACAAAAAGTATTTTACTTTTTCTTCACCCTCAGAAAACAGAGAGAAATCTGGTGGTCACAGCCCTTACAGCCCCATGAATGCATCAAAAGTACAATATGTAAGTGCTTGCCAAATGACCTGTCTACTTTTAAAACCTTCCTGAGGTATAGTAAGTTATATTATTCCAGCAAACCAAATCAATTTCGTACTGTTTCAGAAACTGCTATTGATGAAGGTCCCTCAGATTAAGAGGTGGTATGCACATCCATGTGTTTTATTCTGCGGCAAATGCACAACATACTGTGCTGTCAATTTCCAATCCTCTGCAGTCAAGTTTTACAAAAGTAGTACATCACTGCTCTACAGACTGGATAAGATGCCAACCGATTTGATGAGTTTTAGTCTCTGTTTATCTGGTGCTATACCAGTTTGTTAGGTTTGCTTTAAACCCCATCTCTCCCACCTCCAGAGAGAGAAAGAGTAGTATTAGTCCTATGGGTACTGTATCACTCTTTACAAAACTTCACACATGCTTTAAAACACAAGGCAGTATTTGGCGAATGGAAGATGAATCTTGTTTCAATATTTAGAAGTGCTCTTTATTTGTAACACATTGAAAAACCTTCCTTTCATTGTCTCCTGCTTTCACCAGTGAGTACTGTGGAAGAAGGTAGGTCTTTATATATTTATTATAGTGTATATAAAGTGCATCTGTAAAATTCAAGGTGGCATCTAATGGTGGAATGGGATGGTGAGAGCATTGGGGGTGTAGTCAGCAGTGTGTGTGTGTGTGTGGGGGGGGGGGTGAGTATGGGTGTGTGAGTGTGCGGGTGTGTGGGTGTGTGTGTGAGTGTGTGTGTAGGTGTGTTAGTGTGTTTGGGGGTGTAGGTGGGGTGAGGGGGGATGTGTGGGTGTGTGTGTGGGTGTGTGTGTGTGTGTGGGTGTGTGTGTGTGTGTGGGGGTTCTTCCAGTACATAAATGTTTTAATGCCAAAATAAAACGTACATAATAAAACACAGACAGAACAATTTAGTTCATTTTGACAAGCTACTCAGTTGCTCAGTAGGGTTTCCACCTGTTGCTAGGAGAGGAAAAGTAAGAGAATGAGTTTCTGTGTGATGAGAGGTGAGGTACAGCAAAACAGGACACACACATTTGATAATAATAAAACCTGATGTACAGTTCTTTGTAAAGATATATTTTGTCACCATTTGACAAAACAGCCTTAGAAATATTGTGTAAGAGCTGTACTGCTCAGACAATGAAAAAAAAGACCTTTTTAAAGACGATTAATTTTTTTTTTTTTTCAGAGGAGGATGACATGATAACAATTGATGAGAGATGTGTTGAAACAGGTAACAAAATTGGCCCGATTCGTCATCTGTTTGCAAGACATTCTCACAGTTGCAGCATAGCAACCTGCAATAGCAAATGATCTGGTTTGTGATTCTGGATTACAATTATGTTCTTTATTATTGAGCTGCTTACATTCTCCTGCATCCTCAATCATAAGAACATCCCCTCCTTTTTAAGATGGAGGCACTCATGGCACATCAACCAAAAACGATGAAAATACAACACATGCATTTTTTACACGTGGCTGTGAAACAGGTTAAGTAAAATAACTGCCAGTAATCCTGCCGCTCTTGATTTCGTATTGACGTGCCTGTGTAGCTCCCTGCTCATAAAAGACCCAGTTCAAGGCCAAGCAGTAGGTGTGTAATATATTTTGAGGAATAGTTTGGGGGAGACATAAACTATAGTTAGTCATGTTAACAGTACATTGTGTTGGCAGAAATACATGTAGTTATTTTGCCTAGTATAGTGTGTGCCATTTTCACAGCTATTGATTGATGGTCTAAAAATATCCCAAAATGGCATGTATCCTGGAAGCAAACTGTACTATTTGGACAGCTAGGGTGGGTGTGGGAGTGTTTTTCATGTTTCGTTATTCTTTACTTTACGCTTCCATTTGAACTCAGATTTTTCAAATAGAAAAACTGAACAGTTTTATTTGATGTTCATGGAAAAAATGTATTGTTTAAGGCTTTATATCAAATGGCAGGGAAGTAGCTGTGCGTACATTCCTGGTTTTGCCATAAGTTTAATAGTTAAGCCCACTTGAGTTAAATTAGGAAAACTAAGGTGGGCCTAATTTTGGAACACAGTAAAACCTGGAATAATTTAAAACACTATGCAATGGAAGCCTTACTGTATTTACATCCCTCTATTGTGTTATCATTGTAACTTATTAATTACACTACTGTATATAGCTACCATGTTATTTTGAAACTCATTAGTTAGGAATGCAGTTATTTTTTAATACTGCGTTATCATTTACTGCTGGCTACAACATTGGTGGCAACACTTTAGAGTATGGCTCAAATGCTACATAACCATGTAATAACATGGTAATAACTATGTAACTTCCACATTTCTGCTCTTACAGTAACTTCTGTGTGTAAGCACATGGAAATGTCCTTTTCCTTGGTACAACAATTTAATTCCATCAGATAACAAAAGGCTGTTTAAAAGACCATGTAATTACAGAGTACTTACCGTTTAAGAGCAAGAACCATTGGTATCTACCGAGTTATTACAATGTAACTACATGGCTGTTCTCATCCATTAGTCTAAAGTACCACCAAATTATCTTTGCTGTTGTAGGTTTTATAGTTTTTCAGATCATGTACAAAGGTTATACAGTAAGTCCGTCTGATTGCCTCATCCATACTATATTTTGTTTTGGCAGATGAAGAAGATTTTGAATCTGGTAGGTAAGTCTTTAGTTGAACTGCTAAATCACACAATAGATTATATCCTAAAAGCTAATTATTGTATTTAAAGTGTTTAAATATACGTCATTGAGATGTTTTAAATAGAGTAGGTTAACAGCATGAGTCAGTCATTCAATACAGATGGAGTATGTTCTGTTTAGCAGGGAAGTTAATATCACAGGCCTTTGCAAAAATCTAACTGTAAAGATAGTCATTCAGATATCATCTGTAGAGGACGTCCACTTTACTGTATCCATTTTTTTTAAAATATACAGTATATTTTTTATTTAGTATGCATTACACTGATGAAGACATTAATTGAAACCTCTGTTTACTTTATTGATTTAGTGATACAAGTTATAGATAAATGATACCACAATAAAACATTTGTGTTCTATGTTACATTCATTTATTATTATTATTATCTTTGAATTTCTTGCTTGCTTTCAAGATGAGCTGAGAGCAGGTACACTATATTGTATTGTGTATTTATATACCAATCTATTGATCTATGTCTGTCTGTCTATCTGTCTATTTATTTATCAAGTCAAATGAGGTTAATGCTGTGCCAGACAGTGTTAGTTATGGTGCAGCACAATTAAAGTATAGAATAGGTTAAACTATATGAAACACAAACATGCAGGTTTTACATTGGTTTGCCTAACGTACAAAGAGATTGATTTAAAGGTCACACAATATTAAAATGGAGAGAACATGCTTATAGCCTAGCTGGAGAACATTTGAGGATAATAATAATGTTAGAGGTATAGTGGCCCATACAATACTGAACTATTACCAGCATAACAAATAATACATTAGGAAACACACAGGAAGGTATTAAAGTTGAACAGGATAGTGGTACAATGCAGTTTTAAAAGTGTAATAGTCAAACCTTTGATACACATTTTCTTATCGTTCATTAGATCCATATCTCCTTCTCAAATTATTATTTTTACCAGATTTGATTTGAAGTTTGACCACATTATAATTTCACCACCTGTTCAGCAATTATAGAACGAGAAACCTCTGTGAAGGCCAGGTGGGGTCCTACTACCTGCTATGCAGGAAGTGAATTTATAGTGGTATTGATTTCGATAGAGCAGAACATTACCAAGTCCCCTTAATAAGCTTGAGTTTATCTCATAATAAACTGTACTAATTCATGATCGTAGTGGAAACGCAGCTGGGTGAGCAGTAAGACAGTTGTAGTACTGTAGGTGCTGACTTCAATCAATAAACCATGCTGCTCAGTTTCATCTTAAAAGCTTAATAAGATGCTGTAAATACTTTATGGCAATATCTTGTTTGCATCTTGTAAACAGCATCGATATTGAGTTCTGAACAAAAGACTTCTGAAGCCAAGAGGTCATTTGGGATTTTAAAAAGAAAACAATTATCTTTACATATGTCTTTTACATTGTGTTTTTCCCCTTACTTTTCTGATCTATGTTTTTTCCCAAACGCAGAAGAGGCTGAATTTAATGGATACAATCAAGGCTTTTATGTAGGTATGTTAAGCTGGTTCTAAAATAAATATGGAGAAGTTATCATGTGTTTTATTTTTGTTTGTTTGGTTGTTTTGTTAATGGCCAAATTTGTGGCACACCACCATAAAATAATGCTGCAAAAAAGTTTTCTTTTTTTATATAACCCAAGAAATATATGAAATGTGGCATGTGCATCCCTTCAGCGCTGTCCCAATAGTTGTTGGGTATGTTAATCATGAAAGAATAAAATCTGGTCAGTGATAACATTGTCCAGGTGAAATATAATTTATTAAATCTTTCAGGCATTGCCCAAGCAATGTCATTATTAACCTGACCCATTACAATACTTTAATACAGCAGTTTTCAAACATTTTACTCTGTTGAATTTATTTTTACCACTAACTAGAGGAGCATCAGGCTATCACATGCTTAAGTCAGTGTATACGTTATAAATTAAATTTGTTACCATAGACCCAATCAACAGGAAGAATTCCAATAATAAAAATACCAAAGACATCTCATGCCACTTTACAAAGATAACATGGATTTATTCTAGGGGTAACAGAGGAGTTAATACAGAACCTGAATGGTTAGTGTAGTTATGGGTTCAGTCTGTTTGATACCTACAGTAGGAGCTCTATGTTGTATGCGATGGAGTCTTTCAACTGTATGCACAATAATTGTGTTTCAGCTGGTTTCCGCAGAAGCATGCGTCTGTGCCGCAGGAAGTCCCAGGGCTCCCAGCAGTCCTGCTACACGCGCTGTGCCAGCAGCTGCTCCAGCTCCGTAGCCTCTCCCTACGAGGATGTGGTGCGATACCACCGCCACCCAGAGGACGGACACCGCCTCATTGTGCTTGTTGGTAAGTAATGGTTGCCATTCAAAAGCATTACTACGACACTGCTTTCGTTTATGGATTCAAACTGGATTCAAAGTGAATGCATATGATTCTTTTGAAATTTAAAATGCATCCAGGATAGAATTCTGCAAGTTAGGTTTAATGGATAATTAAAAAAAAAAAGCAGTGCTTCTTGTGCCTGTTGTAAATCCTGCTCTGTGATTACAGGACTGTGATTTTGATGTTGCTATTTCTCATAGGTTCATCTGGAGTTGGGGTGAATGAGTTGCGGAAAAGACTTATTGAAATCAACCCCAAAAATGTCCAAGGCCCAGTCCCACGTATGTAGAGCTTCTTTTTTAACCTGAAATGTAAGTGCTAGGAAAAGCAGTACATTACTGTACTTTTTTTTGTCTGGGTTAGTAAAAGCTGTTTCTTTCTGCAGAGAAGTTGTTTCTTGCTAGTTTTATACAGCTATAGTTATTTTATTCCTCTCAGAATAGGGCTCTAAGATAATATTTCTAGTCAGCAGAAAGTTTTCTTCCACAGATACTACTCGTCCTTCTAAGAGCTATGAAGAGGTTGGGAGGGAGTATCACTTCGTATCCAAGGAAACATTTGAACACATGGTTTACAATCACAGGTAACTTTGTTCATTTCATAAGACTATATAGCCCCATAAAGCCCACGTTCTACCACAAAAAGTATATGGTGCTATTTAAGCAATGTAGTTTCAAATAAATAATGTCAATCTGTTCACTTTTCTAACATCTATATGTGAAGATGTGCACCAGACTACCCCAAACAGCCTGAAGAACTGCAGCAAAATCAACAACAAATTGTATTGTTGGTTTAGATGTTTATGAATCAACTGTACCTACCAAAACTGTGTTGGGTTACCACAATGTACTGATAAGCATGACAAGTCATATAGTAATATTAGAATGATTAGGTTTTTTAATACGCATGAGTTATTGAAATAGGCTCTGTTGAACAATGGCTTCATGAATATAAAACAAAATTTCTAAAAACAAACTTTGAGGTAAAGCTTGGTGAATAAGGCCCAAAAGTATTTACAGCTAACAGTATTTCTCTTCTTCGTAGGTTCCTGGAATATGGAGAATATAAGAGACATTTGTATGGTACCAGCATTGAGTCGATAAATGCAGTTCTACAGAGTGGGAAAATCTGTATCATTGACATGGAACCACAAGTAAGATTTTGTGGCACAATTACACTCATTTGTGCGGTTACCTCAAAAAGAACAGAAATATAAAAAGCTGTCTAGATATTTGGTTGGGAGAGTTACCACATGAGGAATGTGACATGTGGATCAATCATCTATATTTAACAGGTTAGTCATGTTCAACACAGACAGTATTCTGACCTTTGAACAGAAAATAAGCCTCAGACACATGTATTATGCCAACAAGATCAATGCTACTGCATCTTTAAGAGCTCATGACCAGGAATCAGACGTCCCTGGCAGTGATGATGCCCTAATCAGCTGTTTACAGCATCCTGCCAAAAGATGAAGTGACTAGAAACCACATTGAACCAAGTTATGTATGCGTTCCTCCAGTTTACATGGATTTACTTGTGTTTATTTTAGCAGATTGGAGCATTCTTATCTTAACATGACTTTTTTTCACAGCACTCTCATTTGTAATAAAAGCTGCCTACTTTTACAGGGACTCCAAGGTGTGAGAACACATGAGCTCAAGCCATTTATTATATTCATCAAACCACCCAGCAGCAATCGAATGAGGGAGACTAGAAAGAATGCACAAATCATCACAGACTATTATGTCAACCGACCTTTTAAAGTTAGTTTTTTTGTGTTGTTTTTTTATTATTTAAATCACAATAATACATCAAGATTTTGTCTCTAAAGCATTGACATTGTTTCACTATTAAATGTGAATGGTAAGACCAGGGCTATTTTACTGGGCCTTGGAGCCGTAGCATTACATGAGATTACATTACTGGGGATGTTTACCGATGTATTAAACACTATATTGTTTTTATTTTTAGTAAATAACAAATTTTCTGTTGATTTGAGAAACTTAAAAAAAAAAAAAAAAAAAAAAAAATTGCTTTTGCCCCAGTACATCTTTAGCCAAGCAGACAACTTTCCCGTAAAATTTCACTTTAAGTTTTTGAATTAAGGCCCATTGTACCCCATATAAAAGTTTACCAAAAAGTTTACCATGGTATTTTTGCACAGTATTTTTGCAGTTTTCCCATGCTTTTCCCATGGTCATACTATGCATAGTTACTCTGGTGTACTATGTTTATTGATATGCTTTACCATACCTCGCTATTCTTCACAATGCTTACCTATGCTTAACCATGCTTTCACTAGGCTTTATTACACGTGGCTATGCTTTTACTATGGTATTATAAGGTACCCTGTTGTCAGAATAACTCCTAACAATCAATATCGTGTGTTGGACCCCCCTCACCCCTACTAGGACGAAGACTTCCAGGAGATGGAGGAGAACACAAAGAAGATGGAAGCCCAGTACAGACAGTTTTTTGACCATGTGATAGTGAACGAGAATCTCCAGGACTCATGTGTGCAGCTGCTCAGCACAGTGAGGAGAGCTCAGGATGAGCCCCAGTGGGTTCCAGCTACCTGGCTGAGGCCAGCCGCCCAGTCCTAGCAGCACTGGAGTTCCACAACAGAGCCAGGAGACAGCAGACAACCACGCTCTGCACAACAGCTTGAAGAGAACTGTCTCAGGCTGAGAGATGTGCGCATGTTCAGGGCTGTGCAAGCAAAATGTGTGCTCATGTAATCTGGCAAGACTGCACAGTAAATCTTTTATTTATGTTTTGAGCGACACCATCATTAATGGGATATTACTTTTTTTGTGGTTTAATATGGGCCAGTTTGCACCATGAAAAAATAAATACATGTTTGAGCCCCTAAATTGAAATTAACCTTATGATATGTGTTTGTTACTAGTTTTGTGACATTGGGGTCTATTTTAATATATTGAGGTGATTTATTGACCCACCTCCTTAACATTACTACACACAATAAAATGTAATGTTAAGTGTTACGATCTGCCACAGCTGAGATCTTGAAAACAGTTTGATTTTCCTTTGTCTTGAAGCCCTTGATAAACCTTTCCCTCTGTGTTAGCCAGATGCCTAAAACCCAGACGACTGTGTTGGAATGTCATTGCGTATGCTGGGATGTCACTGCGTGTAAAAAGTTTGTGACAAAAGGAATATAATACTTTTTTAGTCTCTTTGTTTATCATATTTATTAGCTGAGTGTAATATATTAAACTGTTACATAGGCCCATAAGAGTAAACTATGCAAAATAAACACCTTTTATATTGAATACTGTTTTGCATAAATAGAACTCATGTTTCTTTGTGAGCTGGTTTTTTTAATACTGATACTGTATTTTTATTTGTTTTTCCCATTTCTTGTTTGCTCTGGTCCTTCAGTGCACAACTTTGCAATAATAAAACTTGTATTAGCAACCTGGCATTTAACAGTGACTTGAAGTTATTTTTTATTATTTTCTGGGAGGAGGGGAGGGAGTTGGACATTTTGATGGATCTGTTGAGCTCAGCATAGAGCTGAATTAAGCAGTCTAGAAAAAGTCAATCTTACTTTAAAAAGGTTTGCATTCCCAATAAAGTATAGAGAGATAGTTACCTGTATTACATGTTAAACCCAATACTTGCATTGCTGGTCATTCGGGTAGGGTTACAATATGACTCCATGTACACTAGGACAGTTTGGGACTATTTCAACTCAGACCCCAATGCATTCTGGTAAGTCTAGTCCTACTGTGAAAGGTACCTGAGACAGCCTGCACTGTCCCAAACTGTCCTAGTGTACATGGAGTCATATGATAACACCACATTTGGGACAACAGGGTCACTGTTTCTTTGTTGTTTCTGGAAATACACAGCTGTGCATTATAGGGCACTTAAACAATATGAAGTTACTCACCTCTTTACAATCTTGAGGACATGCATTAATGTCCCTGGGTCCCTCTGGTGACCTTACACCCTACTGAGACTGTTATGGCAGGTGTTTCTATTTTTTAGTACACCTGCAGATGTATATTGCACAAATTTAAAAGTTACACCAAATGCTGACAGTTCAATGTAAACACGCCACGTTTCTTATTAGGGCAGCAGTGTGGAGTAGTGGTTAGGACTCTAGACTCTTGACCGGAGGGTCATGGGTTCAATCCTGCTGCTGTACCCTTGAGCAAGGTACTTTACCTAGATTGCTCCAGTAAAACCCAACTGGATAAATGGGTAATTGTATGTGAAAATAATGTGATATCTTGTAACAATTGTAAGTCACCCTGGATAAGGGCGTCTGCTAAGAAATAAATAATAACAATAATAATTTAATAATCAGTAGCTGATCAGTCACGCATTCCCACGAGAGTAGGCTACACCAATACAAACAGTGACAAATAACGGCGGATGGCATTTCGCCCGTCCTGTGTTCTAAATCATAATACACAATAATCATATGGGCTTTCCACCGGTCATCTGTATAATAATATATAATAATAATAATAACACACACAGAGGGCAGGCACCCTGCCACAGATATGTATGTAAAAATTACGTGATATCTCGTTAAAAAAACAAAACCTGGTACATTGCAAATTGTGAAATCAATTTGGTGTTTTATCAAAACGGTATTTTTTGTTTGCTGTTCAATGAATTTCAGTATACATTACAATTGTGTTTTTTCCTTACGAAGATGGCCGACCAATAGCTACAGCCAAGAGCATAAGGCTCCAGCACGAAGGCTCGCACAGCGCAGCTCTAGCAGGGAGCTCACATTGGGTAGTGCTGCGTGCGCAACTCGTAATTTACGTCGTGCTTCATTCACCCGCAACACCCCTACCACGTGACCATAAACAGGGTGTGGGAGGGGGAGAACACTTAACTTAGTTATTATTAATTGGTGATCCACGGACAGTGGAAACAGTAGGTTTTGGATTAGGTTATTGTTGTGTGTATTTAAAGTTACGTCCAATACCCCACGAACGTGATGTTTAGGGTTAGGTTATTGTTATGAAATAAACTTAGTTTAGTACCCTTACCATGTCACCGGGCTGTAGAGTATAATGATGACGTCTGTTACGAGTTGCGCACGCAGCACTAACCTGTGTAAGCTGCCTGTAGGAGCTACGCTGTGCGAGTCTGAGTTCTGAAGCAATACCCCCTCTCGCTGCAGGAGCTGCCACGGAAGTTAAAAAAAAAAAAAAATACCTCTGACCTCTCACCGCATTAGCAACAACAAACCGCATCATGGATGGAAACCAGAGTCTTGCCTAGCAACGGTTGAGTCGTGTGACGTGATTTTATTAATATTTTAGTTTTTTTAAATACAGTTTGAAATATGGATACAGAAATCAACAAACGGGTAAGTAAATGATCAAGTAAAAGTGAATACAATAAAGTGTGTTTATGTTTTACAAAGTAGAAAAAACAGGATGTTGTACACCAGTAAAATGTGCAACTTGTACAAATATATGGACAAAATTCATACGTTATGTAGCGAAAACTAATCCATAAATTAGTTATCATACGTTTACATATATATATATATATATATATATATATATATATATATATATATATATATATATATATATATATATATATAAATTATTGATGATATCAACATAATTAATGTAATTTTCAACTTGAATTTTAAGTTGAAGTGTCACATTTAGGGGTTCAATTACAGTATTGTTTAAGATTTGGCGGGTGGCTGAGACTGTTGGAGCATCAACACAAAAGTAGTTTTGTGCTATATCTATACCACAATACCAAGTAGATACAGTTGAACCCCTGATGCTGCACGTAGGCAGTACAGTAGCAGTCGCAGTAACAATATTTTTGTTCAGTTCGGTGATTTTTGATCCAATGTGATTAGCTTACAACGGGGGCGACAGTTGTGTCTGCAGCTGTAGACTATACAAGAAAGTACTGTACTGCAACAGGAATCGCATTTTAAGGTAGAACTTGAACATCTTTAAATACTTAATGACTTTGTAAATGTTCTTTTAAGTTTATATAAGCCTAGAGTGATTTAAAACCAAAGCATACAATAATAACTTTAAATATGTGTGGAGCAGTTAAATGAATATCAAATTAACAAAACGGGATGTTTACAAAGTGTAATTACAGTACTGACCATTTTGCAAGGAGTGGGGAATACAAGGATCACCATTCCAATTCAAGTGAGAGTACCAGTGTGCTGTGTGACATATGATATAGGAAAAACCCAAATTGTCAGCTTCCTCTGTCTATAAAGGTTAGTGGGATATGACTAACAGAACAAAGCTTGCGTTTTGTATTAGTCCTGGCTACAGTTTTGGAGTGAATTTATTTGTTGCAAATCGTGTCTAAATTATCTGTACAAGCACGCAAACTTGGTTCTGTTTGAAATAACAAAAAATCAGTGGGTTTCAAAAATGCACAAAAACGTTACAGCAGTTTACACTGTGGATTTGGATATATCTTTTGGTCGTAACCCCATATATATAAATACAGTACACAGGTAAAGAGAAATACACATTTTTGCTTTAAACGAATGCAGTGCACTCTGCAGCAGAGTGAATTACTATAACTCAGCGCTTTACTTTCCCAGCTGCCTAACTTGAAGTTTTAGAGGCTAATAGTGCTCAATGCAAGGATAATACAGTAGCTGATGCAGGCTCTTAGTATCCCCTGCTGGAAATGGATATTGTAGAGGCGCCTTTACGTATGACTGTTGATACATATCTGTCACTTGGGGCATTATCATTAAGTCTAAAGTACAAAAGGATGGTGTCCTACACCTTCTTTTCTTTGTATCTTCTTAAATAAGGCACACTAATACATTTGTAGAAAAAAGGACCATTAGCAAGCACATATCCTTAACCCGGGAAGGGCTGCACATTTGTGACAACTTATTTATTTTTAAAATACAGTTCATTCTGGTGTTTGCAGTTTTGCAAGAACAGGGTACCGTTTTTTTAAGCAGACATTAATGCAGCTTTACTGTATTGATTTACAACTGAGACAGCAAGTAAAACATTTACGGAACAAACAAGCTAACGTCATAGATGTTCTAATACATATATCTGCAGACGACACACAAATAGGAGGAGTGGCAAACGCTGTTGCAGCAGCAAAGGTAATTCAAAATGATCTAGACAGCATTCAGAACTGGGCAGACACATGGCAAATGACATTTAATAGAGAAAAGTGTAAGGTACTGCACGCAGGCAATACAAATGTGCATTATAAATATCATATGGGAGATACTGAAATTGAAGAAGGAATCTACGAAAAAGACCTAGGAGTTTATGTTGACTTAGAAATGTCTTCATCTAGACAATGTGGGGAAGCTATAAAAAAGGCCAACAAGATGCTTGGATATATTGTGAAAAGTGTTGAATTTAAATCAAGGGAAGTAATGTTAAAACTTTACAATGCATTAGTAAGACCTCATCTAGAATATTGTGTTCAGTTCTGGTCACCTCGTTACATAAAGGATATTGCTGCTCTAGAAAGAGTCCAAAGAAGAGCGAACAGAATTATCCCCAGTTTAAAACGCATGTTGTATGCAGACAGGCTAAAATAACTGAATCTATTCAGTCTTGAACAAAGAAGACTATGCGGTTATCTGTTTCAAGTATTCAAAACTCTAAAAGGTATTGACAATGTCGACCCAGGGGACTTTTTTGACCTGAAAAAAGAAACAAGGACCAGGGGTCACAAATGGAGATCAGATAAATGGACATTCAGAACAGAAAATAGGAGGCACTTTTTTACACAGAGAATTGTGAGGGTCTGGAACCAACTCCCCAGTAATGTTGTTGAAGCTGACATCCTGGGATCCTTCAAGAAGCTGCTTGATGAGATTCTGGGATCAATAAGCTACTAACAAACAAACGAGCAAGATGGGCCGAATGGCCTCCTCTCCTTTGTAAACTTTCTTATGTTCTTATAGTGTAGTGCTATGTCCTGTAAGTGGGCCATTAATAACCATGCATTTTCTTCATCAACATAAGTTCTTATTGATGTCTACCTGTAGTGTTAACAAAATGGCGCTCGCACTGTGTGAAAAGGAATTGGAGACAGCAGACTCATCCATCAATGTCAAGCATTGTTGTGATTGTTGTTCTGGTCTTGTCCTTCCAATAGTCCACATACACTCAGGCCAGTGTCTGATATTATTTTCCCAGGATCCTTCTTGAATATAAACATGCCCTTTCTACACCCTGTATGACATATGCCTTGATAATCCCAGGGCTAGCAGATGCACTTTTGTACGGATTTAGATTAGGATTAGGATGACGTGGCACTGTAACCAACTGCCTTGTAATTATAGACAGTCCATTCTGTACATTCTGTCTCTTGATGCAATGGGGAGAAAAGGGGTAAGTCTGGACTGTTTCACTGAATAACTTATGAAACTGTGTTGTGTGCAAGGCAGTTTATTGGCATATATAACTTTGTATGAAAACAGACATTTATATACTGATTCTGGTTTATGTTGAATATTTATTAGTAACTTTTCTAAGAAAACAATAGTATGTTACTGCAATTTTACTATTTATGTATATGTATAGTATACACACATTTGTTTTATACAATTCAAGATGGTAATGAATACATACATGGTATTCTTCTAAAATTAGAATAGCCTGGGCCATTGAATTGAGGCCTGAGGTAAATGCTCTATAGCTGTGCTTTGCTGATGTCTGCATATTGGAGTTTCACTCCTTGTTTTGTCCCAGTCCCCATAATAGGCCAAGCTATCTACCAGCTTACTTGTATAAGCAATATGTAATATACCTTCCCTCTCCTCCTCCAGCTACACTGGCTCCCTGTCTATTGTCGTTGCCTGTTCAAATTCCTTACCCTTGTGTACATATCTCTCCGTGGTCTTGCTTCACCTTATCTGGCTGCACTGATCACCTACTATGTTCCTCCATGTCCCTTATGCTCCCAATCCCTGTTGTCCCTCTCTGTCCCACCTCGCCCTGTGCCCAATCCCGTTTCTGTACCTTTTCCCTTCTTGCTCCCCTTCACTGGAATAAACTCCCACTTATCATAAAAGTCACCCACACTATGTAGTTTCCACGCCTCCCTCAAAATGCTCTTCACCCTAGAACAATGCACCTAGTGAGGTTTTGGTGGTTTCAAATGTGTCACTTTAACAAAGAAATCTAAGTTCCACACGCAAGTTCATAAACCACTCAGCTCCAAGCTAGTACCACTGGAAGCACACCCTGTCACTTTTTACTCTAGATCTAACCCCAGGCAATCCAAAATTGAAGAATAAAGCCAGTTTGGTTAGGACTATGTGGGGTACTTTGAGCTCACTTCAAAACCAAAAGTGTTTCACAAAATTTGGAAAAGTTGTCCCTGAGGTTCTTACAGCAATACTAAGATTTTATGACCCGCATCCCCTACAGGGTAAACTGTTGAACTGAAGTTTGAATAAAATTTGTCATTTACCCCTTGTCTGCCAAAAGTGAGATAGGTGATCCTAGTATTTTTTTCTCATTATATGGTATTCGTTATGAGTCAAATGAGGTGCTACACATGGTGGTAGCGTCTAAGTTGAGTCCAGGGTGATTCTTCTGGTCAGGGTCACTTTTTCACTATAGGTTGACCTTTTCCAGGTCACAGCTCGAAGGGGAAATAAAAAAAAAATAAATAAATAAATAAAACGGTCTGGCAACGACTCTGATTTAGTTGGTTTGGAATGTCCCTATTCTACAAAATTAGATCCATCAGTCTATGAACTCTTTAGTTCTGTAAGGACATTTTTTAAATTATTATTTTTTATTATTTTTCAGCGCCAGCCTCGTGCCCTTCCACCAATGCCAAGGTACAGTAAAGTAATAATATTTAGATAACCTTTTTTAAATACAAGTGTATATTTAATTCAACAAAAGGAGCCATATTCAAATTACTTTTAGCTGGATAAAGTGTTTTGGGAAAATTCTGATTTAGACTATTAAAAAAAATATTGCACCACATTCTCTACATTTTAGACCTTTTTCTAAATGAGTATAGATCTATAGTGGGAGCATCTGTGTCTTAATCCACTTCTCATAAGACTTACAGCCATCTTAACTTTAGATTGGTGATATTGCACTTTAAGTGCAAGACTTCCACATCTCATGAAAATATAAATTTACAAGTACAGCATTTACCAAGTTCCTTAAAATATACTGGATATTGTTGGATTGTTCTGGTTATAGCAGGATGGCAAATACGTTACTAGTATTAAATAATCAAGTAAACTTTGTGGTTATTTTGTGAAAATGCTGTAGTCGTGAATGTGTTTACTTGCACCAGAATTCATACTAAAGTTTACTTGGTTTTCACAGAGCAGTGCACTTGTTGTATCTAAAAAATTCTTTTAAGTCAAAGGTTGTGGACAAATGTGTAGTTTTAAATCAAGATCTTCATAGTAAGCAATATTGTGGTGGTATGTGAGTCTGCTTTAAATTAAATGTTTATGATTGCACTATTGTAATTTAATGTGCTTATCAAGTGCCTTCAATGGCATGAATTAGACAGTACACTATCATTGGAAATGGTTGTGTTTGTGTTGACGTACTCTATTAAAGTAATAGTATATGACGTTTGCATTTATGTAGGTTGTAAGGGCTGTTGCTTTTCAGATAAGAGATTGCTCTTTTAAGTCCTTTTAAGAAACTGAATATCATCTTGATTGTATGTCTCTATCTTTTCTTTTCATGCCCACTGTTGGCAAATAAAGCCAAAACACTGGCGGTAAGTCTACTTTTAGATTATGGATATTTGATCATGTGTATTTGGAGATTAAATCTTCTATAAAAAAATAGCTTTAACTTCTTTCTTCATCCAGCAAGGAATCCAGGCATTGTAAGTAACTTTAATACGGGTGTACAATATAGGGTATAAGTCAAACTAGTTCCCCTCCACAATTCACACTTTTTACAATGTGTATTATAAAATGTTTGTTTTGATTTATTTAAAAAACGCATATTTCTAATTGTGTTTTTATGCTTGTGGGTATTTTAAATATAAGTTAACACCAGGGGTTGCATTTTTATTTTAAAATTGTTAATCCATGTCTATAAGTATATTTTGAAACATGTTCTTCTTAGTTTCAACAGATGAGATGCCACTTAGCAAGACTAAAAAGAAAAAGTTAAAAACAACCAATGGAATAGGTAAGACAGAAGGTAGGAAGCACTTTTTAATTCAGATAGATCAATTCGATGTACCAAAGAATCAATTGTGTATTGCCCATGTGCTAGTGGTGGACATGGGTGTAACGATCATGATACGATACAAATCATGATACAACGGATCTTCCCGTGAGCTAATTTGTAGGATAAGTATAAAATTATCATTGATGTTCGACTATGTATTCATATCAACTATAAATCACATTTATCTTTCAAAAAACATGCTGCAAGTAGCTGTGTAGTGCTATATAATTAGATGCATATCAATGATTAAGCTTTGATCAGCCAAATGGCCTTTCTTTTCCAGGATTTCTTTTGATCATAGGTAAACTGAAAATTAGAACCATGCAAACTGTAATAATGAACACACCGAAAAAGCATGTTTATATCAGTAAATTATAAGTAACCTGCTATGGGCTTTGACATCAATATTTGCGCTTAAGATTTAAGTTGTGAACACTTGGCTTATTTGTACACTTGCAGTAGTTAAAACATTCAAATAATAGCTTGTGATTCAGAATCCCTTTGAAATCGCAAAACTCACTAATGGCTTACAGATATTAGTATAATACATACAATTTATTTTTTGTTCTCCTTTAAGAGTCTATAATGCAGCCTGGCAGTCGGCGACATTCAGAAAGTAAAGAATCTCTGACTCCAGAACCTCTGGATATGCCCCCACAGCGTAAGAGAAAGAAGAAAAAGTCATTGCAAACACCTGGTGAGTGATTCAGACGGGTCCCTCACAAAATGAAAAGCAGCTTGCTGTTCAAGTCAGGCCATATCTCCTCCAGGACCTTCATAGTTAAGCTTATTAAGTCATGTAATTCATTTTCATGTGTTGGTTCAGAATAACATCCAGCTGTGTAGCGCTGATGACTCATTCCTTTATTTAAAGCCATTCTGGATGACCTATTTTCAAAGTTTGAGTATGTTTTGAGACATTTTCATGATTACTTGTAAAAACTGGAAGGTAAAATCTGACCACAAACATGGTTAATTAGTTTGCATTAAAGAATACTCTGTTTGCTGTACAGATATCACACAGTTAATTTAACTTGTAAATTTGTTTAACAAGATCCATTTAGCAACCATAATGCTCTTTTTGTCATTGTAATTGAGATGTATATGCTATAGAAATACATAAAGGTAATAGGAAATGAGAGTTTATAAAGCTTTTTAATCATTAGCCTATGTAGTGCTTAATAAATGATGTTTAGAATTCATTCATGTCTGTTAGCCTGCAAAGATGACATTGAATACAGAGCTCAATACAGGAAGCATTCTTTTCTAATTTGTACATAAATAGAATGCTTTCTCCAGATTCAATATAGGACGGTAATCACTATAGGTAAAGATGCATCTATGCCGTTATGCTTGGTTCTTATAATTGCTGTGTTCAGTCATTTCAGGGGACCTTGTGCACTATTTAAATTGACATTGTGCCTCTATGTGATTAAACACAAAACACACTGATTAACCCCGGTGATGAGTCATCTCAGTTTAGTTGACGCTGTGTTTCTTTGGCTTGGTCATTTGTTTTCCTGTTTACCAGGATGATTTTATCAAATAAATGTTCCTGTTTTTTACTATCATAATTAGGGTTCATGAAACTTATATAAATATGTGAAGATAATTGGAAAGCAAAGAGTTGTCTAAAGAGTCAGATACCCATTAGCCTTATGGATATTGGGTAGTAAGTAGTAAAGGAAGAAAAGTGAAAAAAAAATGTATTTCAGAATGCATTTAAAAATAAATGCCAATAAAACATTGAATTTACTCTCAGCCTTTTAGAAGTTGCTTAACAAAACCAAAATCAATTGATTTCTGATAATATATTTCACTGTTAACTTAGCTAGCATAATCAACTGCAGCATTCACCTCTGTGGCTGGCTGTAGTCAGTGGATGTACTGCAAAACAAATACCAGCTACCACATCCTTTCATTACCTCTCTTATTATCACGATTTTTGAAAAACCACTCGCCATGCCCCATTGGTTCTTTGAGAAATCACCTCTCTTAATATAATCTCACAAACCCGCTTATTGTCATGTTTTGTGTAGCCTGTGAAATGCTGCGTGGCTGGGCTTTACTAAGTAACCACAGGATGTAATTAATTTCCAACGCAACTAACAACCAATAATCATCTTGGCTGATAAAATGAAGTTTTTTTGCAGCCTGTCAAATGCTGCGTGGATGGTCTTAATGGGATACAGTTCAGTTACAGAACACCAATTTTGAACAAAAAACACCAAGTATTGAGAGCTCTCATCAGTCGACAAATCATGCCTTTTTAGATAATGATACAAACTGTTTCGTTCCACTTAATGATACAAAACGTATTTGTCCTGTAGTAAACTATATGCATTTATTTCAATGTAAAGAATGACTAAAGGTACATTTTTAAAACACTGCTCTTTAATTCACCGTTTTCTTTCTTTTTTCTGTACTGTAATGTGCTGTCATACGCAAACGTGAAACTTGGTTTATATCGTGACCCGCTGTATATCACGAATTATGCCTGCACGGCAATCATGATATAAAGCGGGTTCATCTGTATCTTGTTTGGTACTTTCAACCGCCAGATTCCACTGAAAGTCTTTGTGTTTCTGCACTTTGTGTTTCTGAAATGAGTAAATAAATTGGATAGAAGAACCTTTTATGTAGCTCATGCTTTTTATAGGAAAAAAATACCAATCCTCATTAAGTAAATTACAAACAGCACTGTAATATTAGAAAATAATAATATTGTTATCGAAGTAGAATGAACTAGTAATGGAGAAATGTCACATTATGTACAGTTATAACAGTCACACAAGTAGTACTGTGTTATTAGACTGGCTTGATCATATAGATGTTTCCCTTTTAGACTCTGAAACGTCCTTTATGCAGAACACCCCATCAGAACCCTCCATGCAGACGGAGATGCCGAATGACAATAGTGTAGACAATCCAGATGAGGAAGAAGTGATCCGCAAGCCACGGAAGAGAACCAAGTAAGTACAGCCCCTTCATAAAACAATCAATAATGCCAGGTTTAACCACTGAACTGCTGATCCTCCCCTATATGCAATTTCCCTCTTTGAAACTGATGCCTCATCTAACAGATACAGCTATTGTCTTTCAGCAGGACCCTCCTACAGGACTACCTTCCTTGTCTCACCAAGCAAACTCAATTAAGCTATAGAACCCTAATTGGCGGGCATTACCGTTTATAGTTGACCACACCAGGAACATTTGAAACAAGTACAGAGAAGTTCGACTGCCATGTTTATGCCCGATAATCAGAATTTGCTTTGGAATGGAGCTTCCTGATTGGTGGATTCCTGTCTTTCCTCAGGAAAACCCGTCCCGCTGATCTCCAGTACGCCAATGAGCTTGGAGTGGAAGAGGATGACATCATCACTGATGTCCAGCCGCCCATTTCACCGCACGCTCTTTTCACAGCTCCCATCGGCAACAGCCAGCCAGTGGGAAAAGTGTTTGTGGAAAGAAACCGTGAGTACTGTCATTTTCTTGTGGTGGAAGTAAAGGATTGGTTTTATCTTGTCCTTTCCTAAACTGTGATGCATCTTTGCCTGAACAATCCGTATAGATGTCACTGTTTTGTTTCACTGCAAATTGTTGAATAACATCTTCCACTTAGTTTTTCAAGCCCTTGCTGGATTGTAACCTGTTTTTGTTGTTTTGTTTTTTTTTGGCAGGGCGATTTCAAGCTGCGGACAGGTCAGAGCTGAGTAAACCTACTGAACAAGCAGATGATTACATGGAGGTGAAATCCTTGTGGACAACAAGGGATGTGGCAATGAGCGTGCACCGGGGCTTCAGGTGAGTCCAGTGCCCTTTAAGAGATCTATTCAGTTCTTTATGTTGGTATGTCAAATATGTGGACAACATTCCACATAGCTTTTCTGTGACCCTCTCTGTTGTAAATTTAAAAAATTGAATGCTTGGTTTTAAGATGCTATAAAAAAATAACTGTTCTAACTTAGGTAATTACATGCCAGTAGTATTTCTGTTGATTTACTATGATATCAGAATTTATATTCAGTTCTTGTTTGGAGTTAATATTGCACTAGTAGGCCTACACACTGCATACAGCACTTTAAATGTCTCTAAAGTTGTTTGTGTAGTTCTTGCATTAGAAACAGTTTTGGTTGATTGATTTTCATATAAACTTTCCTGACAGTAAATTATATTTTGTATGCAGTATTGTGTGTCTTTTTTCTTTCTTTCAAACCCTGTGATAAACTATTGTGTTACATTAACCTATGTGTAAATAGTAAATACACTAAAAGTGTTTTATTTTTATTTTTTGAAGGCACATACAGTAATATTGACCATCATCAGGTCTTCATGTTGTTCATACAGTACTTTCAGGGCAACAGGTCGCCAACATTTCTGGAGCGAAATCGGTCTTCTGGGTGTGATTTGCCAAATATTTTGGCAGCAAATATTTCTGGATTTACAGTAACTTACTATTAATAATTGTAAGTAATAGACAGACTTAATAGTTGAGAGGCAAAAACATGGTTTTGTTTAGGTAAAAATCAACCACCCGTGCAAAGGATTCAGGGCCTCAGTCAAAATAAAAATGATTGTTAGGGTAATTATAATATTTTTAGCATGGTAGCTGCTTTTTACCTCCTTTGAGTTGAGCCAAAGTGTAATTCATAGTCCTTTTATAGATATTTCAGGCATTTCCTTTCATTTTGGTACACTCTGCCAAACTCTTCCCACTCTGGAGGAGATGTGTTCACTGACCACAGCCTGCTTGCTGCTGTTGTATGCTTTTCAGAGTAATCGGTCTGTTCTCTCACGGGTTCCTCGCTGGATACGCTGTGTGGAATATCATTGTGGTGTACGTGCTGGCTGGAAACCAGCTCACTACCCTCCCGAACCTGTTACAACAGTACAAGACCCTGGCCTATCCAGCACAGTCCCTGCTCTACCTCCTGCTGGCTGTCAGCACCATATCTGCATTCGACAGGTATGGAGGTCATTCACAAGGTTCTGCTATGAATATTGAAGTTGGATCACTCATCTGTGAAATGGGAAGCTCATGTGAAATCAGTTCTGTTGGTTGTATGTGGCTACACTTCAGTCGTTCTACTGTGTTTTGTAAAGTGCTTTTGATTCATGTGGGAATAAGATACTAAATAAAACTTCAAGTGCTTTTCCATTCCATATGTAAAAAATATTAAGAGTAAAAATAGTTATTTATCTTTAACCTGTGTTTCTGTTTTATTTTTAAATCTTAAGTACCACACAACCAAATGGCCAATTCCAAAATTAATGTTTCGCTTTTGGTAAGGACCAGATGCCCTGCAGTGCACTAATGCATAAAGTAGTACTTCCCATGTGCTGTCGGCGGTGAAACAGAACTGCTGATTTAATGGCTTGCTAATGATTTCAAACAATTATAGGGTGCTGTAGTTTACTGAGCAACTTCAATATATAGGCTATCCTGATTTCAAATTGCCAATACCGAAGTAATATGGAACTAGGTTGTGTGCTTTTTTTTTTCCATTTTCTTTCAGCTTTGCTATCATCCCAATTAAATAATTCATTGAGCTTGTCCCAAAAGCACTTCAATCTTTTCATGTAAATTTGACAGTTTCGTTGCCTGGAAGTTTTTTATTGCTGTGTTCTGTTTTCTTTCTGCTGATAGGATTACTTTTTTATTGCTCTGTCCCAGAGTTGAACTTAGGTCAGATATAACCTAATGCATTTCGGTGTGGCTTAATGAAATGAGCTATTTGGGTCACAGCCTAGGACCCTGTAAACACAATCTAACTTGGTGCTGAAGAAAGAAATGTTTGCTGATGCAGTGGTGGTTAGAGAAAAAACAATTGGCACCAAAACAACAATTGGAAAGATGGGATTGTATATCTAATCTGACAGTTTGAGATAAAAGTGCAAGTGGCTTAAATAGTAGTAAAATAAATCATATTTTCTGTTAACATATGTGCATATGTCTGTTACTGTGCAAAAAAATGAAAATAAAAAACTATGGTTTGAATACAGTATAGCAAACCTAACTTAAATCTAAACCATGGGAATAATTGAAGTTACTGTACAAGGAAGTCTGCTCTCAATAAAACAGTTGACATTATTTATGACATATCATTAAACGCCTTCTGGATTTAACGGTTTCATAATTGGACTTGCAAGCAGTCATTTATCTTCTGTGTGAGAACCTGAAAGAATAAGGAATAATTTTCATTGGCTTTGTTTACATTGCATCTGGGTGTGCTTGTAATTGTAGAGTTAACCTGGCTTGTAATTGTAGAGTTAACCTGGCTTGTAATTGTAGAGTTAACCTGGCTTGTAATTGTAGAGTTAACCTGGCTTGTAATTGTAGAGTTAACCTGGCTTGTAATTCTAGGGTTAACCTGGCCAAGACATCTATGGCATTGCGTGGCTTTCTGACACTGGACCCTGCAGCTCTGGCCTCTTTCCGTAAGTAACTCTGAACAATTTATCTCATTTAAATGGTATTATTATTTCCTTAGATAAAAGCAATTATTACTTGAAATTCAGGGGAACCACTAGGGTGAATAGCCCGTCAACGGACGCAGCTACATAGACAAAGTTTATTGTGCAAATTAGTTTTATTGTGCATATATAGCAAAACAGAAAGAGAACAGCAACTGTGGACACTGCCTAACTCTAAATATTATTTTTTTGCTTTCTCTTTATAGTGTATTTTGTTGCTTTGATTCTGACTTTAAGCCAACAAATGACCAGCGACAGGATAAACCTTTACACATCACAGTCTGCCAATGACACCCTATGGTAAAAAAGAATTCAGCACTTTTTAAATGTATATTTTTTTCATCTCTTCTGCAAAGTTAAATATACAGTGGGGACTGGCACTGCTCTCCTTGGACCAAGCACACCCCAAAACATCTATTAAAATAACATGATGGTTATTCAGTGTATTTTCATATTAAGGGTATTTATTTATGGATGCAGTAACATTATTATAATTGTGTGTCTTGAGGTTCGCATACTGCTACTGTAGGTTCTTGTGGCTAGGATCTATGCTTGATTTCTTCTGACCACAGTGGGTTGGTGCCCTTGACTCTTCAGCCTTTCACAAGCCCTAGGATTAAAGATAACTGACAGGTTTTGGCATGTTCTGTAGTGATGCCGTTAAATAATCGTACACAGGTTATCATAGTTTTTGTTATTTGGTAACTCTGTTGTAAGAATAGTGACAACATAATTAAAATGCAATCCTAGGGATACTGTAACAGACAGATTTAAAATAGATCCAATAAGAGACTATTTATTTCCTTATGAAATACATTTTCATCCCCAGCATAATTGTTTTTCATTGAGCACAGTTTAGCTGTTTTCATAGCAATTCCCTCTGTTTTACTGTGATTACCATTTCTTTCTAACCAGGCCTTCTGGCTCTGAGCAACAGATCCTTCAGCCCTGGATTGTGGTGAATCTGGTGGTGACTCTTCTGGTTGGAATAGCCTGGGTTTTCCTCTCTACCAGACCAGAAATGGATTATACTGAAGGTATCTAATTTACTAGTTTGGTTTCCTTTTAAATGTCAACACACCAATATCATACTACCTATGTTTTTGACGATTTCTTTAAAACCACTAGACAGACACAGATTGTACACAAGGTGTCCATGAAGTCACTTTCTTTATGTGTACCTCACTGGTGAAAGAGAGCTGTATTTTCACAGTGTAGTACAATCTGCCACCTTATCCCTCTGCACATGTTGCAGACAATTTTTGATTAAGTGGCTGCAAATGCTGCAATAATTGACTGATTCTGTTTGTTTGTTGGCTGTGTTGGTTTGTTGGTCTTCAATTGTGTTTTGCCTATTTGACTATTTTATTCTTGTGAGCCAAGTTTTGTCTATCTTTGTATGTTGTCTACCTTCTATGGTAAGATTATCTATTATTGTACCTCTCTCAATACAATTTTTGTTTGCCCTCAATAGATCTCATATTTGCCATGGAAGTGGAAGAATACCCAAAAGAAACTCAAGCCTGAAGTATTTGTACACAGGTTTAATTATGTATCCATTATTTTGTTATATTGTTGTGAAATGTTTTTAAGAAGTATATTTTTGTATGTTGTGTTATCAGGTAGATAGTAATTTTTTATTAGAAAAAAACTCTTTTGATTTTAAAACGATCATATTGTTCCACAATTTTAAGGCAACTCTTTCAAGGGAATGTACTTGCAATTTGAAGAGACATTTAAAATCAATGCAACACTACTGCTGCTGTCATTTCTTTTTCCAGGTTCACTGAGGATTTCAGATATTCCCAAAACACTAGGAACATCTTAAACCCCATGTCAGACTGTAGGTTTAAAGCTTTGCTTTTAGGAATTGTGAACTGCAGTAATTTTAACTTGCCATTTTTTTTCACTGAAACAATACATATAGAAAGATTGAATGTTGTCAAACAGTCCAGTGACATGTACATTAATTACAAACCTGTCAAATGTGATTTATATTGCTATACTCCACTGGTGGTAAAACTAGCTGAAAGATAAACAAAGGAAGGTATAAAGTCAATCCCACTAGACTAGAGTGTCCTAATTCATGTTTGGAAGGGTCTTTTAAAATATTCTTTGTTAGTCTAATAGGAGCAGAGACGAGACATCACTGAAGCGTGTACATGTGGCTGGCTGCTGATCAGAAAGCAGGGCAAAGATCTCTGTGACAGGCTAGATTTAACTCATCTTTATTTTTTTAGCTCTCAGACAAATATTTGAATAGTAAAACAAACAAAATGTATTCAATGGCAAAAATTACCATGTTTTAAAAAACATATATTTAACTGTAATATGGTGTTGTGACCAAGTGGCTTTGTGGGTGATGTCAGAACCGGAAGTAAATGTGCACAGGGATACTGGATCAAGGGTGAAACTGAGGCGCTATGGCCAGGCTCAGGTTTTATTAAATAATAAACAGCCTTTATGATTATATTTTTGCTGTAAATCACAGGCAAGTCTGCTGCTAGTAATGTTGCAATGAACAGGAATCAAAAACCAAAACTTTTCTTTTTTTTGTTTGTTTTTGGTCTAATCAGCATGTAGTTTATTCATTTACTAAAGGGCACGATGGCCAAAACAAACAACCATGGAACACAGATAATGAAACAAGTATAAATACATATAGCAATTGTTCTTTCTACAGACTACCATCCTGCCTCTAACACTCCTCTGCATTAGTAAACGGTAGGTTTTTTTTTATAGTTTACAAGCCGAGGGGTTGTAAACTAGTGTTTTGCACGAGTTTAAATATAAATGCATGACTATCAGCTTATTTAATAATCAGTAGCTGATCAGTTCCCACGAGAGTAGGCTACACCAATACAAAATACAAACAGTAACAAATAACGGTGGATGGCATTTCACCTGTCCTGTGTTCTAAATCATAATACATAATAATCATATGGGCTTTCCACCGGTCATCTGTATAATAAATCATAATACATAATAACAACATACACAGAGGGCAGGCACTCTGCCACAGGTATCATTTTTTTTCTAGTTAATCTAGAATTAAAGAATATTTGAAAAGTCATTTTAAGAATGTTAGTTCGTTCTAGCACTATATATTTGTATGTAGTGCCCAAAATAACCACTGAAAATCATAAGCACCTAAACAGTCCAAAACATCTTGTGGTACTCCTAAGAGTCCTAAAAAGCCACTGATTATTATTAAATAGATATACAACTAAACATAAAACATACCCGCATGCTAAAAGCTCCCACTGAAAAAGGCTTTACAAATCTGATCAAGAAAAGGCATTGTTCTAACAGGCCAAAAGAGGATAGTAATTTAGCATTTATTTTTTGTCCTCTACAAAGTAAGAGAGCTCCGTGAATAAAGAGAAGAAAATCTAAGGCCAACAAAACGATGTTAGGTGCCGTGGTTTTGTTACTTCTTCATTTTGAAAACGTTTTTCATGCGTTTTCATGAGATTTTTTTAAAAATACTATTAAAGCAGACAACTTATACTTCTAGAAACGGGCCTAAACTCTTAAAATATTTTATTAAAGAATACAATAGAAAGTGTTAAAAACAGAGATACATTGTCTACATTTGTGGGACAACATATGTATTGTCAATTTGGCATATCAGAAAATGAGGGGAAACGAGGGGAATTATAATTGAAGTGATTTTTTTTTTTTTTCAAATAGAGACAGTGTAAAGATTTCCAATATAAATTATTGTTATCCTGGGACTTATGTTTACAAGCATATTTTTTTTCCTGACATAGTATTGTTTATTTTATTATTGTTCTCTAAATGTATCCAGTATTAATATAAAATGTCCCATTGATCAGGGTTACGTCTCCAAAGTACAGGGCAATAAAAATCCAGGACTGTATGTCACAAAATTATTAAATATATTTCTCATTCTTTATTCCTGTATTGCATTTATAAATAAATACATTGATTTACAGTTTAGAAAACCACCCTAGATGCATCTTATATAGCTGAGTTCCATAGTGGAGCGACCCTTTTAATAGTTAATCTAAGATCAATTATTTATGGGTCAATCCATTGCACCTGTGGTAGTGCGTCTATACATTATTGAGTCTCACATCATTGTTATATAATTCCTGAAGCTCTGCAGTATTTGATACAGTTGATGTCTGAGCTTATCAAGCCAACAGTCCACAAATGGAAGTAGTACTGTAGGTAGCTGCAAACAGTCAGTAGCTTTAAGTTAATGCATTGTTGTTCGTTTTCAGCCAGGAGGTGCTTGTTACACAATCTTGTTTGAGAAATCTCAAAATTGAGCCAAAATCAGTCATGAATCTACATCATAAAACCAAGTTAACAATGGAAAATCTCATTCAAGAGATAAGAGGAAAGGAAGCACTAAATATTTGTGTTGTAAGTGAGGGACAAGTGTTACAATATATTATGTTTCCTGTACAATGCAGGACTGTTCCGTATCTGCAAAGTAGGAATACTCTTTTTTAAAATTGATTACCCTGCAAGAAACACCCATTTAGCAAAATAAAACCAATTTTACAGTTGACAAATCTTTTGTTACATTAAACATTCATTCAAGCTAATTTGGTAGTTTGCTTTCCTGGCCTTTATTTTCAATGTCAAAAGAATCATTTTGGTATACATTTCATATACATGTTATCTTGAGTAAGTACTGGAATCTAAAGAATGCTGACTTGGATAGCTGTTCATTCCAGTAAACAAGTGCAAGCCTATTACTGTATTCAGTAGACTTATGCCGACATTACTCATGGAAGAAGGTCTGCAAAAAAATACAAAATAATGAGGCTGCTTATCAAGGCTTGCTGGTGACAATATGTAAACCGACTGTAGAGAATAGCTCATAATTCATTTGTATCCCTCATTTTTATTTTGTTTATATTGTTTAATACATTTTTGAATGCATGAGTACATTTTAAATCTGAATGTCATTCTGAGAAGATGCTTTTGCTGTATTGTTTGTACAGCTGTTTGTGAAGACAGTTGTGTTAACTACAGTTGGCACATGTGGTCTTATCTTCCAGTTGTTGCGTGACAGCTGAAAGATGACCTACAAACGCATGTACAACATCCCTGTTGCCAGCGATATGCATCCCTATCATCAGCAGTGTGGCGTAGTGGTTAGGGGCCCTGGACTCTTGACCAGAGGGTCGTGGGTTCAATCCCCGGTGGGGACACTGCTGCTGTACCCTTGAGCAAGGTACTTTACCTAGATTACTCCAGTAAAAACCCAACTGTATAAATGGATAATTGAATGTAACAAATAATGTGATATCTTGTAACAATTGTAAGTCGCATAAGGGCGTCTGCTAAGAAATAAATAATAATAATAATAATAATAATGATCATTTGAGATTTGCTTGCTGTGTGCCATTTCTCAAACTGAACACCAGAGGGTGCTACAGTATTCTGTACCTTACGGTAAGTCAACAACGCTGCACACATTCTCAGAGCTTTTTAACTCCAAATCATTATTAGCAATTAAAAAAAAAAAAAATTAAACATTTTTTAATGAAAAAAACATTTGATAATGCTACCAAGTAGAGTGTGATTAATTTTATCGATAGGAGATAACTGAACTACACCACAACTTGTTGAGCTACTTTTTAGCAGGCGTGGAAAACATAGTACTTTTAAATCAATGAATGATAGATAGATAGCTTATTTATTCACCACACACGCTAATAAGCGTTTAATGCAATTTTACTCCCACAAAATGAAGCTGAGATTAGCTCTGGATTTCATTTGGTGTGAAAATCCTTCCAGTGTGATGGTGGAGATAAAGCTGTTAATACACAAGAGGGAAGACTTTGTAGTGTCAAAAAAATGAAAGCTGTCATCTAAGGTATTGTCGCTCCTTAATGCACAAACGCCTGCCTAACACTGTCAGAACAACACTGATTCAATGTGACAAGTCTGCAAGGTGTTTACAATGTTCTGTATATAACCTATTGTGTTAAAATAAGGTTTGATATTCATAAAACATTTCATGTTTTTCCTAAAAAGGGGGTAGAGTTTATCCTTGTGTATCCTCGAGAAAGTTTAACATTTAATTTACAATTGATATATTGTTATTGTCATTACATTTGTCAGGAATAACCACAAAAAAGTCATGTGTATCTTTTATATTTATTTCTGTGTATTCTTGCTACTATAGTTACTGAATCTATAGTATTCATAATCCATTATACTATATTAGGACCTCATACAACCTTAAGAACCTGGATGTGCTGTTTAAGATTTATTTGAAAATAAAGTTAGCATATCATAAGGGAATGTTAAGCAAAATAGCAAACATATGTCACATGATCAACTGAAGTATATAAGTCCTAAAGCAGGACGCTGTTAGTTGGCAATAAAATCTGCAGAATTAAAGAGTTTGAATGAGGCATGATAGCAGGTGCCTTCTGTACCCAAGATATTACTGATGTTGTTACAGATTTTCACCCCCAATTTGCTGATTGGATTAAATACGGTAATCGTTTAGAAAATGATCAGGTATCCCTCCAGTATCATTTAAACACTTTGTAGACGTTGCAACTGAGCTATCCTAACAAAGAGTTTTGGCAGATATTTCAAATGG
The DNA here is from genome assembly GCA_030684275.1 of Acipenser oxyrinchus oxyrinchus. Lineage (NCBI taxonomy): Eukaryota > Metazoa > Chordata > Actinopteri > Acipenseriformes > Acipenseridae > Acipenser > Acipenser oxyrinchus. The sequence continues at coordinate 17,718,221 of CM060257.1, read as the reverse complement.
ATTGTCTAGCTGATTTCAAGTACTCTTGAGTCGTATGTTCCCTGATAAAACTATATCTCAGTGCAGCTTGGTGTATAACTGGCATTGTGCCAACCCTCGATCTATCAGGAGCTCAAGCTACTTTACAGGGAATTTGATTTTTGAGCCTCATTTCTCTTTTGCTCTTGCAGAAGTCATGGTGATGGTTCTGTGCTCGGCTACAAAAGTAATACACCTGTATGCCTCAATGATACATTGCTGGCAACCATTGTCATAAATCATTTGCTTTTTACCAATTACAACATAAAAGCACTCTGCACTCAATCCTCTGTGGCATTCAATTGGTTGTAAAATAAAATAGCACTAAAACAAATCAAACATGTTTTGAAATCAGTGCACAAAAAAGTTGAAGCATATTTCCACTTGCTGAATGAATACACCCATCTTCTGAGGCTCAAAAAAAAGGGTTTTCTAAAAATAACCGCTGTATATTGTTTGGAGCATTGGCAGTCTACAGGTATACTCTCTGGGATACCGGTATAACATTAGTGCATTTCCTGAAAAAAACATGAAAGTACTGTTTGCAGACCACAGTGTTGGCAGCAAAATGGCAACACAATGAATCTGGAAGTAATAATGGCCGTGATACAATAGCACACTGGTGATACCATAATACTGCAACAGATTTTCAGTGTAAATTGGTTCATAATCGGGTCATTCAATGGTATTTTTTCAAATCCCTCAAATCTGTTTGCAACAGTGAACACTATACCAACAGAGTGGCCACATATCCTGCATCACACATGAAAATGAGTTTCTTCCTCTTAGACATTTCACAACTAAAAGAAACAGAAACACACCATATGAACAGCTGCAGAGGGTGCAAACATGTGGGGGGAGAGTGGAATACTGTGGAATAACTTACTATTTTGATAGATTTGATAGACGAAAAATTTGGCACAAAAAAAACAAAAAAAACTGGATTCAATTCTACTCATATCTCATACCACAATAGCTTCCCTTGATCGTTGCCCCTTAGTACTGAACCACTGAAGATCCTTTGGTAAAGATTGCAAACGTGTATATACTATACATACACAAGCTCCTGGAGGAAAAATTCAGAAGAAACATCTACATTCATATTCCCAGTATAGCAATAGAAACATGAGTGCATCCATAACATTTATGCATAATACATGGACTTTAATATGATATTGACTGCACCTAATGGCCCAGTCACACCATAAGAGCAATGCTATGATTGCACACGACTCATTGGGGACAGACATCAGTCTCTGTTACTTGCCTGATAAATTTTTGAAGATGTGAAAAATGTTATTGTGGCCAGCACTGGGTTTGAAACACATGTTAACATTATGTTCCTAGGATTAACCATGTGGTAAATCTGAGAAAATAAAATCTGTGACACCAGCTTAACGCCAAATGAATGTTATATTGAAAAGATTAAAAAAAAGGGTAACATTCAATGTTGTGGAAGGATATTGTTTTGTGATGCTATAAATCCTTGGTAACTGTTTACAGCATTATTTTAATAAAAAAATGACCTTAACAATCCAGTTTGTGTACATATCAGAGTTAAGTTATGCAGGAGGGATATAATCACCATTAACCTTGCAACTCTACAATCCCAGTTTCCCACGACCCTGTCTATTCCTACTTCTGATCCAAACCCTTTCTCCTGTAACCAGAGGTGTATTTTGTACTTTCCAATCATACGGTTTCTTATACTGTGCAGCTGCATTCCACATATTCTTGCTAGCCTGTGTATAAGCAAACGTCAGTCTCTCGTGATGCTGACTCACCCAACCTTCAACGCTGTAGCGCTGCAGAGAATCAGCAACACCCAATGCAACGTCTACAGGCAACCTAGCATGACACTCAAACATCAAATAAAATGGGGCACAGCCAGTCGAGCTATGAATGGTATTGTTGTATGCATGAACTAGCTCTGGGAGAAAATCCAGAGTATGCAACATGCTCACAGTTTGGTTTAGTCTCTCACACAAGCCATTTCCGAGGGTGGTATGGTGTAGTTCTACTTTTTGTTACCCCATATAGTTTACACAGCTCTTGCATCAATTTAGATTTGAAATTAGGGCCTTGGTCTGTGGTACTGGCCGTCTGATCTCTAGTTGGTACAGCCCAAGCAAATCTCGTAAACAGATCAGTCGCAATCAAAATATTCTGGTAAACATCGCTTGGTCTCCCTAAAGTAAGAAAATCTAAGGCAATTACCTCTAGTGGGGCCAAGACTACAATGGGCATCAAACGAGCTCTAGTTTGGGCTTTGTCTTTCTGCAGGCTGCAGCAAACACACCCCCGATGTCACTCCTGCACCTCCTTCTCCATATATGGCCAGAAAAAAAGGTGTCTATTGATACTTTTCAGGGTCTGCTCGACTCCCAAGTGTCCTACTGCCTCGTGATACTGTTTCCAGATCTCCTCGTGCTGTTGTCTGGGGGCAGTCACCTGGTAGCCAAGCTCATGGGTGTTTGGGTCGATTACCCTCGGATGTAGGACTCCACCTTGAACATCCAGTTTCTTCCACTGCTGTAAAAGACCTTGAACTCCCTGACTTGCAGCCTGATGCTCTGCACCTGGGGGTAGCGTTTCATGTTCCACATACCTTCTGACTTACTGAATATCTGGATCTCCGGCTTGGGCTGTCTTCTAGCTGTCCACGTCCCACTCTTCCACAGCTGGCTCTGGCCGTACTAGATCCATTTCCTGGGATCGTGTAGTCACACCCACCTCTCCCACAGCACAAACATTTACAAAGTCCGTATCCTGTGGAAAGATCTCTGGTATCCTAGAGAGGGCATCAGCATTAGCTTTTTCCTTTCCAGCATGATACTTCACCTCATAATTGAAGGCTGCTAGTTGCGCCACCCAGCATTGCTCTGTAGCACCCAAATGGGGAACAGTTCCTAGATGGGCTAAGGGGTTATTGTCAGTAAAAACTGTAAAATTAATTCCAATCAAGTAATCCCTAAATTTCTCAGTCACAGCCCACTTCAATGCCAATAGTTCTAGTTTAAAGGAGCTATAAAATTGTCATCATTACGCTCGGTCGGGTGCAAACATCGACCGGCATATGCCACAACTCGATCTTTACCCTCTTATACCTGAGCCAACACAGCTCCTAATCCTTGTTTGCTGGCATCTGTGTACACAATAAATGGCTGGGTTAAATTGACATAAGCCAAAATGGGGGTCTGCTTCCTTCAATCTCTTAAAAGCGAGTTCACAGTCTGGTGACCAAGCTGCTCTTTGAGTTCCAGACTTCTTAGTAGCGGCCATACCAACCAATAAGGCATTTAAAAGGGCCAGCTATCTTTGCAAATACCGATACAAAGCACCAATAATAGCTGGCTAATCCTAAAAATGCATGCACTTGTTTTACAGTAGTTGGTACAGCCAATTCTGTACAGCGTCACTTTCTGGGCCTGGTGTTATGCCATTCCTATCAACCACATGCCCAAGAAACTTTACCTTAGGCTTGCACTTATCTGGTTTTAATTTCAAACCGTGTCTCCAGAACCCCTCAAAGACTTCATCCAGGTGTTTCAGGTGTGCTGAAAAGTCAACACAATATCATCCTGATATACAAGCAATGATTCTGCAATCTGACAGCTAAGATACTGTTGCATTAACCTTTGCAAAGTGGCAGGGACATTGCACAGGCCAAAAGGCATCCTCTCAAATTCAGACCAATTGGTGTTGTAAAAGCATTTCTCTCGATCCCGAGGATACATCAATACCTGCCAGCAACCACTAGCGAGATCCAGAGTAGAAAACCATTCTGCTTTAGTCAAGCTGGTAATGGTCTCCACAATACGGGGCAAAGGATAGGCATCTTTGTGAGTCACAGAATTTAAATTAAATATAATTCGACTCAAAAACATCAACTCCCGTCTTTCTTCCGGACCATCGCTATGGCACTGCCGATGGACTGCAGCTCTCCTGAATTACTCCGCCCTCCAACATACCTGCCAGTAGTGCCTTCATCTCTTTGTACATCATTGGAGGTAGAGGGCGATACCGTTCCTTAATTGGGGCTGCATTTTCTGTATGAATCTGATGCTGTATTGTACTAGTGGGGCCATAATAGTTACAAGATATCATATTATCACATTGTTTTTACATACAATTACCCATTTATACAGTTGGGTTTTTACTGGAGCAATCTAGGTAAAGTACCTTGCTCAAGGGTACAGCAGCAGTGTCCCCCACTGGGGATTGAACCCACAACCCTCCGGTCAAGAGTCCAGAGCCCTAACAACTACTCCACAAAATCCTTTTCACTCGTGGCGAACACCTTCTCGCACTTCCTTAAAAGGACTTGGATGCGAGCTTGCTGTTGGTCAGTCAGACCTTCTCCCTGCAAGACATCACTCACCTCTAGGCTGCAGTCTCCCACGGTTGGACTCAGGTGGCCTTCCACTAGCCCAACCTGCACCACTCCATCTGGTTGAGGGACTAAACATAAATCTCAAGTATCATGTACATCTGCCACATCCACAAGGTATAAGGCTGCAAGCTTCTGGTAGCACCCTATGGAAAGATCAAAGGGTTAAGGTTGCGGATGCGTATCGGGACCCTTCCACACCGCACCTGCGCGACCGTCCGTGCCACTCCCACGGCCTCTGGGCCTGGCAATTCCTCCACCAATCCATAGTAGTCACTTCCATTAGGCCCCATTGTAACTCGCCCCCAGATTACTATTTCACTTCGAGCTGGAACTCTTATCCCCTGTTTACTCGATGGACATACATACCCCATGAAACCATCCCTTCCTCCAAAAGCAGCAACTTTTTGGCAATCTGTAAATGCTTGACTCCATGCCTTCTTTGTACTTGGACTCGACTGAGAAAAAAATAAAAATTGTGAACCTTCAGACCCATTAAAGACAGCATTCCAGCAAGCAGTAATGATGTTCATTCCTAACAGTAGGGGGCTAGACAAACAAGCATCTTCAATAATCACAACCCTATGGGCAGGTATTTGTATTCTTCCAACCTCAAAATCCATAATAGCATATCCTAAATAGGGGACCTCAAGTCCATTGGCTGCTTGTAAAGTTAAATTGTGTGGTACTTCCCCATTGCCGATCCTGCTAGGGGGACAATTTGCATCAAACAAGCTTTTACGCATCATCGTTACTTGCGATCCTGTATCTAACAACCCTAGGAACTGGACCCCATCAACACACACTCTTGCTAATAAACAGTCTCTATCAAATTGTAATTTGGTCACTTGAGGCAGGTCAGAATTGGGCCCTCCTACCGCTTGGACCTCAGCGGTAGAGCCTACTCGTTTAAAGCCAGCCTGGTGTTTCCGGGTTGTACCCTGCAGTACCTGGAAATATCTCCCGCCTGTCTAGAGAGTTGACAAATAGGCTTACCCACTCATCCCACTTGTTCTGCGAATAATGTTCTGGTGGCCTCCTAGTTTCAACAGGCTGAGATACAAAAGAGGCTTCTCGAGGGGAAGCCCTCAACACAGCAGCAGGAATTGCTCCTCCAGTCTCCAGCCGTAGTTCCACCAACAGATCACGCTTCCATTCTCCCAACTGGCCCTTAATTTCACATAGGAGCTCCTTCCTGAATTCCTGTCCATTCCTGCGGACTCCTTCGAACTAGACCGGGAAACGGCAGACTCACCCATATCACGGCACACCGCTGGTTGCAACGTATCATTGCAGCACTCCCTCTCCAGTATGAAGGTTTCCTAGCGTACCTCTTCAAAAGAGGCATCTGGAGTATGTCGAATGAAAGCTCTCAAAGCCTGTCACAGTTCACCGTCCCGGAAGGCCCAGCAACACTTGATCCTGCAGATGGTCTCCAGAAGGAGCACGGGAGTCTCGCCACTGCAGCCTGCAAAACAACTCTCGCAAAACGCAAAATATAAGCCTTTAAAATTTCATTTGGATGTTGCACACAGTTAAAGGAGTTAGATCTCACAATAAAAAGGGGAACTTGACCTCCAAACAAACTTTGTAAACATTTAAAAATCTTTTCTGGGGTATCTCTGTCACCAACACTTTTGACACGTACTTCTCTTTTGGCCTCACCTGTTAACCCTTTGCGGTCCTAGGTCGGACCAGGTCCGACATTACAATTTTCCCTTTCCCTTCCCTTTTCCGACATCATCAAAAAGACGTCAAGCACAGGTCTCTAGTCGTTTTTTCTCTGGAAAAAGCTGAGAAAACCTTTCAATGGCCGAGCGAGACCGATAGAAGCCGAAAAAAAAGGGCCGGATCTGAGCGATACACATAGCCCCTGCACCACAGAGATAACACGGACATAAACAAACAAGATAGCTGCTTCCACATCCAGCACTCAAAGAACATCACAGGCATCACAGACATGTTGTAGTAATAAAATAATGACTTGCATTATTGAGGAGTTTGGTGGTAAAATGATTTGGCAATCAGGTATGTGAAAAATACAGCGAACAAGGGGTGGGGCGGGGCTGGAGATATGCAGTGCCTTTCAAACCTGTTTTACTGTGGGGGAAAAAAACACAACTTTTAAGCAGTGCGTGTGTGGGAGGTATGTAAAATACCCACCCCCCATATTTATTTATTAATAACAGTGACATTTCTTTATGCATTCAAGTTATTTTGGTGAATTACGAATGCTTTAATAAGAGTGTGGTTTACTGGAGGACAGTGCAACTGCGTCAGTAGAGGGAGCTACAGGATGGTATAACAACTACTGCTCCAATCAGTCATGTCCGCTCCCTGTAATATGAGAGACACTGATAATATGGTGCTGTACTAGAGGCTGGACTTCCTTCAACAGGCGAAAGGGCAGCTGGACCTGGCCGCCTTCTCCCAACTGCGCCATGCCCTAACTAGCGCTCTTCTGCTCGCAGCCCTGTCCACAACAGCCCCCTTCATCTCAGACACTGACGCCAGCAAAGACGGTATCGATGCGGTGCTGTCCCAAGGCACCCCTGAAGACGGAGAGCGAGTCGTGGCGTACGTCAGCCATGCCCTCACCAAAAGTGGAGCGCAATTACTGTGTGGCCCGGAAGGAGTTATTGGCAGTAGTAAAAGCCATCAAACACTACTGCGCCTACCTCTGTGGTCGCCGGTTTGTGCTCCGCAACGATCACGCCGCGCTGCAGTGGTTGCTACGGTTCAGAGAACCCGAAGTACAGGTAGCCCGCTGGCTTGAAATGTTTCAGTCCTACAAGCTGGACATCCAGCACCAGCCAGGAGTGAAGCTCGGCAATGCTCACGCCCTTGTGCAGCGAGACCGTGCAGCGAGATGGGGTGCGGATACTGGGATCGCCAGGAAGCCAGGGAGAGATAGGCACTGGAAGAAAGGGACACAGTGACAGTGAGAGAGGTACAGCCCCTCTCAACTCAGCTCTCGCCAAGATAAGCACCAATTAAGACGTAGCTTTAGAGTAAACTAATGTGATCCATATGTGTCTCCATCCATTTGCGTTTCCTTCCATATGATGATATAGATATCCTTCCGTCTGGTGTTGATGGCTGAAGTGTAATGCTGGCTCCAGGGACCAGCTTATTGCCTCCCTAGTGCATCAGCACACACAATGGCTACAATGCTGGCTCCGGGGATCAACCACAGTGCGGTCTCCCCAGCGCATCATCATGACAACCGTCTGGATTGAGCTAAGTAGGGTACATCTCTGGGGTCTTCAAGTGGGCACCTTCCATCCTTGGTGTTTCGTCGACTAGCCCACGACACCTCAAGAGGGCTCAACGGTGATTTTGGCATCCCAGCATCACCCCCCTGCGTCCCCCACTCAACTCAACCCAGCTTACTTACCCGTACATCAGCGTTTCTTTCTTTCTATTGTGCTTGAGATCCCCAGCCAGAATCTTTCCGTCTCAACCACAGCCAGCTGCTGCTCCTCTCTGCTGCTTCAGATAAGTTCTTCACTGTGCGACACAACTCTTGGCCACTGAATCCGACATCTCTGAGAAACCGGGTTGTAGAGTGTGCCACAAATCCTCGACAACCCACCTCCCTTGGGTAAACCCGGACTCGCCATCCTCACTGTTCCGCTTCAGCGGCTAGTTGAGCATACCGGAGTTTCTTCCTCTCATATGCCTCATCTACAGCATCCCCCCATGGCACTGATAACTCTATCAGGTGAACAAGGCGTGCTGATCCAGACCACAAGACAATATCTGGTTGAAGGTTAGTGGTGTCAATCTCAGGTGGAAAAATACGCCATCGACCGACATCCGCCAGCATTTTCCATATACAATGCTGGCGGCAGATTATTTATTTTTTGGATGGGGCGGGGATAAGCCATCTATCTATATTGGTGGGAATTTATTTTCTTATATTGATATCTACTTTTGTATGTATTTTAGTATGTACGATTGTAGGCTATAAATAAATACGTTTGAAGTGTCATTTGTGTTTGTAATGAACAAGCTCTGATGGCCGGTTAGGCACATTGTATGTGTGCATAAAGACACTGACTACCATAGGTGAGATTCCCCTTTAGCGAAACTGCAGCGTGTCTACCATTCGTGCCAAAGATCAGCAGTTCAAATCCAGACCGCCAAGAAAATAATAAATAAAAAGTGTTACTAAACTATACCAAATCATGTTTTTATTTACAAGGGAAAAAATGTTTTTGCTGACTTTATAAACAGTTGGGCAACACAGTATGGGTTACCTTCACTGTAAATAAAAAACATAATTTGGTATAATGTAATAACGCTATCAATAATAAATGAATCATGATTATAGCAGCAGTTTAAGTATTCTGTAAAAATTTCGTCTAATACTTAAAAAGTACAATGTGGGACTGTCAGGACTTGTTTTAAAAAAATATCCGCATGGACATCACAAACCAATGGAATACCTTGTATGCATGTATGTATGTAGGTATGTATGTATGTGTGTGTTTAATAGATACATACATGTCTCCAGTCACATGTGGTTTTCACGATCGCCTTAAGTTCTAGCCAAAATTGTAGATATTTACTACTGCCATAGCCTTTGTAACAAACCCACCTAAGTCAGTGTGAATGCCATGTTGGGGTCCGAGTAGCGTGACCGCTGCCACCACCTTGTTTATCCGGTAAGGTCCGGAATAGAGTTAGATGCGCTCGTGCAACTATTAACAATAGGTAGATAGATTGTCCTGTGGCTAAAATGAACAGTAGGCTGGGAGCAGCAGAAGTAGTAGTTCAAAGCTTTTATTAATTACAATAAATAGTTAAAAACCCAACAAATAAGCAAAATACCACAGGCTAAATTCCATCAAGAAATGTTTTCACAGTTACAGTCAGTAGGGGGGCAATCGCTCAGCCAGACTTCCCTAGAGTAGGCGTTTTCACTGGGGTGATTAAAGTGACTAGTGCATAAAAGAAAATAAATGTGAGAACAAAACTCATCAAAAAAATAACTCAAACAAAACTCAATGAAATCAATAAAGACAAAAATCAAACGTGGCACATCAACAATCAAACAGGAAGGCAATAAGGCCTCCGACTGAAACACGTAGTGTAGGGTTATACTGTTGAAAAACCTCCACACGGCATATTCACAGTCTGTTTACCAGTGTTTTAAAAAACTGAAATAGAAAAAAGACGTTGTAGTATGTGGTAAAGAGGAAAGCCCAAACAAGTTTTATAAATGTAAAACATGCATTACACAGATAAATTAATTAAATAGTTCAATGATTTGTTGACTAACATTGGAGGAATGTTGAATATATAAAATTTTTTCACTTTGAAATTTTGAGGAGGCACTGCCTCTCTTGCCTCCTCTAAGGAGCTTCCACTGGTTTATTAGATATTTATTCATTGAACATCAGGAGTATCCAAAATGCATGTGGGTGTCAAATCAGTGACCAATAAAATTACATTCATATAATTTTGCATGTGTGTTCATAAATTATAATGTACCATCTTACAAACCTACATGCAGTCACATGTGTTCATATTTGAATTGCCATATAAATTACAGGATTATTTTATTATTATTACTATTTGTGCATGCACCATCTCTGTGTGGGTTTCTTAGCTTCTGGCTACACATTTTAGAAAGTGATCAAAAAAAAAAAAAGCTTTTCTCAAGTGGTTATGTATCCCAAAATGTTTCACATATTTTCTGTTAAATTTCTTTTTGAAAAGCATATATTTGTTATATCTCGTTGTGACTATCATGAATACATATTTTAATCCTCTAAATCCAATTGCTCCTTTGTGATATTCCGACCTATGGATTTCTGGTACTCTGCTCTTCTTTGTGCTGCATCTGAGATTGATTAATATCGTCTTCTTCCTCTCAGTCCGGTTTGTCGATTAAGGAGGGAGTGATTCGTAGACGTGGTGTTGGCAGCGGTGCAAGTGAGGAACAAGACAATTCACTACAGGGCGACCGCTTAATACAGTAACTGTTGCTTTAAAGCAAAAGCAAAAAATAACCAAAAATGCTGGACTTTGTAATATTTGCAGTTACTTTCCTAATTGTCCTCGTCAGCGCTGTTCTCTATTTATACCCGGTAAGCAAATAAGAGTGACGTGCTTGTTTTTCTACATTCAAAATTGACATTATGTGCTAGTACTGAAAACTTAGATGTCTGTATTTTGCCCATGCCAAAACATTATTTAATCTAGTGTAAATAAAACATGCATGTCGTCGACATTATTTTCATTATGTTATTTCCTGAGAAAATAATTTAGCCTACAGACTGCCAAGTACAAGTTTACTGTTCTACGCCCACACAGTCTATTAAAATGTAGTTGCATGTATAAGCCTTTCTTAAGAAACCCCTGCACCTGGAAGTATTAGTATTGCCACAGCAGCAGCAGTTGAGTATAGTGATGTGCAGTACTCACCTTGTTCAGCTGCAGTTCAGTGTAGTAATGGGCAGTGCTCACCTTGTTCAGCTGCAGTTCAGTGCAGTAATGGGCAGTGCTCACCTTGTTCAGCTGCAGTTCAGTGTAGTAATGGGCAGTGCTCACCTTGTTCAGCTGCAGTTCAGTGTAGTAATGGGCAGTGCTCACCTTGTTCAGCTGCAGTTCAGTGTAGTAATGGGCAGTGCTCACCTTGTTCAGCTGCAGTTCAGTGTAGTAATGGGCAGTGCTCACCTTGTTCAGCTGCAGTTCAGTGCAGTAATGGGCAGTGCTCACCTTGTTCAGCTGCAGTTCAGTGTAGTAATGGGCAGTGCTCACCTTGTTCAGCTGCAGTTCAGTGCAGTAATGGGCAGTGCTCACCTTGTTCAGCTGCAGTTCAGTGTAGTAATGGGCAGTGCTCACCTTGTTCTGCAGTTCAGTGCAGTAATGGGCAGTGCTCACCTTGTTCAGCTGCAGTTCAGTGTAGTAATGGGCAGTGCTCACCTTGTTCAGCTGCAGTTCAGTGCAGTAATGGGCAGTGCTCACCTTGTTCAGCTGCAGTTCAGTGTAGTAATGGGCAGTGCTCACCTTGTTCAGCTGCAGTTCTGTGTAGTAATGGGCAGTGCTCACCTTCTTCAGATGACTAGCTAATTGTGTTTTTGCAACACAGGTGCCCCCATCGCCTGTTTTTTTTTTTTGTGAAAATGATTTAGAACTGCAATATAGCATAGCTAAGCAAAACGTGGAACAAATATGATGAAGTCACTGTCATGACCCACGAGTACAGTAAATTATGTGGGGTATTCAGTAATGTTTTTTTTTTTTTTAATTGTTATATTTGCCTTAAATCTCCAGTCAGCAGTAGAGCAAGGCCAGTAACAATAACTGGTCACTGGTGATGTTCACTTGGCTGAAATTACTTGCAGGGTTGACTGTAGTTAGGAAGGGAGACAGATGACATCAGTCCAATGAGCCTCTCTCTTTTTTAGGCTTCTAGACAAGCTTCTGGCATTCCTGGAATTACTCCAACAGATGAAAAGTAAGTATGAAATGCAGGGGTTATTTTAACATTCTTGTTGCATTTGGTGGGGCAGGCAGACAAGGAAATGCAAGTTTCCTTGCACGCTTTATACTGTAACATAGGGAGATGTGCAGAAACACCAAAATATTGTGGTTTAACTCTCACCTTTATTTTTTTTCTTTGCATCTGGCACAGTGCGTCCCAGTGGCCAGATGTTGTAACTGTTATTCCTCTGAATGGGATTCTTTTTATAAAACACCTCCCTGGCTAGTGTTGTAATTACATCACCTGTTTAACACATCACATATTGCCTAATGACCAACTGAGCTGTGACCACATTATTACAAGATTGATAAAAGGGTTAAAGGCAATGTGAAATCCCAATTTCTGCACACCCCTAAGAATGAGTGTGCTTCTGTCTGTATAAATCCATCACTATATCCCTCCACACATCCTGTATAAGTAATGGCTGAATCGTGTCACATTTCCTTCCCAATGCTTCACTGTGTTAATGCGGCCCTGTATGTGTGTGCAGAGATGGAAACCTCCCGGACATTGTGAACAAAGGCAGTCTTCACGAGTTCTTGGTAAACCTCCATGAGCGATATGGGTCTGCTGCCTCCTTTTGGTTTGGAAGACGTCTGGTTGTCAGTCTTGGCTCAATAGACCTCCTAAAACAGCACATCAACCCCAATAGGACCTGTGAGTCAAATGATGATTAACAGATGTTCTATATGAATGATAAGAACTAGTAGTTGAATCTCTTGACCATAATAGTAATGTCAGAGAAATATGTATTCTTTTTAATTGTAGACTGCTGTTTTCATTTGTAAACTTCCAAGCACCATATAAATATGTATTTGATGTACACACACAACATGTAGCAAAAATGTTAGTTTTAGCAACTGTAGTGTTGCATCATTCCACAGTGGTTTTAAAATATGTAGTATTAATAAACTTATTGATGCAGCAACATCAGCTAATCACTTAAGCAGCTGTTTGTGCTCAAAAGAAAAGGCACGAGACAGAGAGATCTCCTGATTGACGCTTATCTTTTCTTTTTCTCCACAGCTGATACCTTTGAAATGATGCTGAAGTCATTGCTAGGATACCAATCTGGGCTTAGCGGGGATGCAGCAGAAAGTCACATGCGGAAGAAGCTGTATGAGACGGGAGTCAGTAAAGCGATCGAGAGCAACTTCTCTCTCACTCTGAAGGTACAGAGACAGAGACAGGGAATATGAAACTGAAACTGGAATACAAAAACTGTCTTGTTCTGCCAGAGCTATCACCAATCAACTCTGCTATACTGCTAGAAATGCAGGGATGTAACTAGGTGGTGGTGGATTCAGTCACAAAATACAGGACCAGACACTGATGGGCTAAATCACTAGTGTCTCATGTTTTTCACCTCTGAAGGTTAAAATCTGGGTCAGGTCAGAGGTGAAATTAGATTGTTGGTTTAATCTTAGACTTAGTGCCCAGTAATGAATGGGTGTTTAAGTGAGTTGCACTCACAGAGCAGTGAAGAGAATCTCTAGTGTCTGCTGGTGCTGTACCTGACTGTGGAAAAGGATTTAAAGAATGTTAACACAGAACTTCGCAGTTTTGCAATGGCAGTGGTGTGTTTGGGGAGTACTGACCTCACCTACTGTATGTATGAAAGTGTGATTAAATAGCACCAAACACCAGGAACTAATTCTGTCCTCAGCATCTATGTTGCAGAACAGAAAATAAAACATAATATTTTTGAACCTGGTACTTTTTCCTCCTTAACTTCAAACACTCACATGGCTCCACAGACTTTGATTAGCACTAATCCTAGACTACCTAATGTTACTTTAGGTAAGGTATAGAGTTAAATTGGGGTCTGTGACTTAACATTTCAAAGTCCTAAAGTTAGGATGAAACAAATAAAATACTACCATCGCGTAAATCTAAAAACTGCAAATGTTTATAAATGTAAACCAAAAACGAATAACTTTTTATAAATTTGCAAGGCCTTCATACATCTCGCATACCATGGGTATTATCCAGTTACCCAGGTCCTAAAATGCAGCAGTAGCAGACTCCCAATTCTTGATCGAGGGGTGGGTTCTGGAAGTAGGCAGAACAAAAGTTGATAGAGCTGCAGCCAATTCATATTAAGTACTAACTGACCACTTATATGCAGGTCATCTCTGTTTATTGCCCATTATATTGCTCGTGGAGATTTAAGATAAGGGAAGTAGATTATAATACAGAAAAAATATACAAGAAGAAAACGACATGGAACTACAGTGTGTAAAAGCAGTAGCAGTTTTAAAATCTGCCTGGAGGAGACAGTACACTGTTGTATACTATACAAAGCTTCATTCCTACTTGTTGGCTCCTAATGCTGATTCAATTTCTCACCCAGCTATCACACAGCCTGTGTACACCTGCTATTCTGGGGTAATATATTCTCTGTGGTTTCCAATTAGTCTGCTAAGCTTGTGCTGTTCATATCATTTCACAATCCAAGGCAGACACCTGCTGAACCAATCTGGTTCTTACACTGTTGCATTGCAATATATATGCTAGCTACATATATTGACCCCCAAAAAATTAATAATCTTGTTATTGTTGATAATCTGATATTGCTATGCAGTATAATCACACAGTTAAACAGCAAGGCAGCAGCACTGAACTCCATTTCCATTTCAATGCCTATTAGATGTCCTGTTCATTCTGTTCAAACAAAAGCTTTGCATATCTCAAACTGCTATATAATGGCTTGTGTTCCCTTCCCTTCATTATGTTGTGTGTGTAGTCTTCACTTCATAAAATCAGAAGAATGCATGTAAAGATTTTCAAAAATCTGTCTGATTTATTAAGCAGATTAGTTTCTATAATTTGCATTAAACATGACAGAAAAAGGATATGGAGGAAAAAAATCTTGTAAGGGTATTTGAAAGAGTGAAGAAATTCAAAATACAAAGGACATATTAAGGAATATATAATGGCATTTTTTTTTGTTGTTGCATAAATCATAGACAATGCAATGCCAGAAATAGCGTGTATTGTGCAGTATACAGCTTCCCTCATTATCTGCTCGAGTTGTCTGATTTGTATTGAAAATCCCCATTTGTGCCTGCCACTGTTTGAGGCATTTCATCAGAAAGGCTGTTCAGGTCAGAACAGTGTTTTCATCTAAATACAGTGCCGGTCCAACCTTTCTGAGAGTGACATTTAAAGACAATTGCAATGTGTTGCTGCCTTGAGAAATCATTTGCATTGGAGTTGATGATAACTGAAATATATAGTGTTTTGAAAGCAAAAGATATACACCAAATGGGTGCTGAGGTTTGGTTTCAGTTGCTGTATGTTTATCATTGAATGTAATCTTATTCTCCTGAAACGTGTGTGTTATACATCTGAAGAAGTGATACTTTTAGACTGAGCCAGGCAGAATCCTGAGGTTTTTAATAGGGGTATAACGATACACTAATCAACCTATACAGTACGCATCACAAAATGCAGGTTGCTCTACGAAATGTATCGCAGTACTTCTGATTGTCCTGATTGTCTACTTGTATGATGCATAATAAGATCAAATGGTAATTTAATGATGCACCATTTTGTTAAGACAAAAATGTAAGGAGATAGGGAGAGTATGTATCCATACCAACTATAGTATTTAGTGATCAACAATAAGCTGTGTTGTGTTTTTGGTCTTGTATCACAATACAAATGATACACACTTCTTTATGATATAATGTAAACAAAGTATCACAATTCATTGATACATGATGAACACCCCTAGTTTTTAATGTAAATTATTGATCATTTAATAATTGAAGCTGTTTTAGTAATTGAATCAATTCCACCTCTGTAGTTGAAGGTGTTCCAATGCATTCTGTCTGTTGCTCACTTATTTATTTATTTATTTTTGCTACCTAACACACATTGTGTCAGAGCACTTGATAAAATCTCTTTTGTATGTTATCCCGCTGTGTGGTCTTGTTTGACTCGCTTATTTTCACCAGTACAGTACATTTCTCTGTAATGAGAGCTAATCGCAGTGCTCTATATACTAATTATCAACCCAGGCTGGACTCCTCTGTGACTAACCAGGCCATTCATCGAGCAGTCGGACAATGCAACATGCTGTCCCTTCCTTTTGCAGCTGGCGAATGAACTGCTGTCCAAGTGGGAATCCTACCCATCCTCTCAGCATGTGCCCCTGTGCCAGCACTTGCTGGGTCTCGCTATGAAGTCAGCTACCCAGACTGCGATGGGCAGCAGGTTCGAGGACGATCAAGAAGTGATCCAGTTTCGCAAAAATCACGATGCTGTAAGTCTGAACACGTTTGTGTGTACGCAAGTTCTGTATGTGCGCCTATTGAAGCTTGTCTGTGTCAGGTGAAGTCTGAACTGCTCTTCAGTGCGTATCTGCAAGGTGATTGTTTTATATGGGAGACATGACCTTCAATAACCACATGGGAAAGTGAAGTCTGTTCTACAGAACCATTACTTGTGAGCACCTACTATTAGCCATCTGCCAAAGTATGTATTGCGGAATACTTGTCAGGGATGCCATTTGTGTGACAAATGAAACTGCCATGTGAGAGAGAGAGCAGGAGTTTGAAGTATATTATATTTAGTTCATAACTTCAATAAGATGTTGTTACGGTAGCACTGGAAAGAAAGTTGGTATTCAATTTAGACAAACGTTTCAACAATAAGTCTTTATCAGTGTCACTATGTGTTCTAAAAACATTTGTCTAAAAATATTATTAAATTTCTTTTTTTATTATTATGTTTTTACTACTAAGTAGAATAGAACTACCAGAACAGGTTATCAAATTTGTGGAAAAATCAATCTATGGCAATTTTTTTTTGTCATCCATAAAGCAATACAGAAAAACAAAGCTTTATATTGTGTGCACATCTACCGGTAACAACATAAACAAAGTTTATGATTTTCATCAAGCTTCTGAAGAAATTGAACATAGAAAAAAACAAGTAATTTGCTTCTGTTTTCAATGATCTCTTTAAAGTCTGTTCCCAGCAATGGTTATACAGTTTCTACCTATGACTATACTGTACAGATTGTCAATTAGACCCAGCCTCAAGGTGTAAAAGAGAAGCCAGCCTTTGTTCTGGGGCTTAGCTAGTTTAGAGAAGGACTGAGAGCAGCAGGTTGTGCTGTCTGTCTTGCACCAAGATAGCTTTTGCTTGGGTGCTGTTTTGTTTAACTCTTTATTTTGTTTATTTAATTGTAAAATACAAGTGTGCAAGAAGCGCTGAACTGCAATCTTCTGCGTTGGCTATTCCTGTCACTAGTCAGCCTTGAACGTCCAGCTACCCGACCACACCCTGCAAATTGTTAAGATATTTCTGTATTACGGCACTGGGTATTTTACTAGAGTCATTGATAGCTTGCAATTCAGAAACAATTCTCTTTACATTCAAAATCCCTGTGCTGTGAGTCTCATCTTTGCTGTCGGCTTTTGTTAGCATTTCTGTCGGGGCTGCCTGTTGGTTGACTTTCTTTTGTCTCTCTACTGGTAGACAGTAATTAGTCTGTCTCTCACCTGCTCCAAATGGATTTGTTAGAAGCTATAGGAGCTAATTTGATGTTGCCTGATTGCCTTCAAAATGGCAACATGTATTAGTAAGCAATAATATTGCTTATATTCCCTAATTTGATCAAAATGACGGAATAATCGTCAACACACAGACTATTCATTATCTAGAAATACCCGCTACAGCACAAACACTGAACAAAGTTATAGCAGTTTATAACAAGAGTATTTTATTGTGTTTTGTTTTGTTTTTTTACTTAAAACAGCTTAGAATGGCATAACCAGACAGTAATTATTCCCCTGGAAATTCCCTGGCCCTCTATTATTATTATTATTATTATTATTATTATTATTATTTTGACTGGGAATATTATGATTTACAGTATACTCCCAGTTGAGTTACAGTTACTCTTAAGCCTAATATTAAGCTTTTTTCGTTGCAGATTTGGTCAGAGATTGGGAATGGCTTTTTGGATGGATCCCTTGAGAAAAGCTCTACCAGGAAAAAGCACTACGAGGATGGTAGGTTAAAGCTTTGTAAACTGCAGTGAAGCTTTTGGGATTCACAGCACTCCAGGGCACCTCACCATGGTGTGACTGGGCGAGCCCAGGCAGTACCTGAACATTATTGTCTGTACACCATGCTCTTACCGTGTCAAAGTGAAGAATTCCATGGACACAGACATGTTGGGGGAGCTTTGTTTTTTGTATGTAATCAATGCAACAGAGTGACATCACGTGACTTGAAAGAAGCATTGTGTTTATGTGCTCTTTGTAGTAAAGGGTTCTAACACAGTGTTATTATGGATGTTTTTTCTCAGCACTCACTGAAATGGAATCGGTGCTGAAGAAAGTTGCACAAGAACGGCGAGGAAAGAGCTTCAGCCAGCATGCATTCATCGATACGTTACTTCAGGGAAATCTGAGCGAGAAACAGGTACAAATCTTCTTTTTTATGTACTTCTGTAAATATAGATTGATATGCTTGGTGCCTGTTGTTTTACTGGATTTAATTCTGTCAGCACAATAGCATTGCCCTGAGAACAGGTATAAAACAGTGTTCTGATTGGACATAGCCACAGGAGAAATCTCACACTAAGCTTCCACAGCTGCAGTAACACATTCAGGTGGCCGTGGATAGAACTAGAAAAACAATAATGCCCACAGTCTAGGAAGCAAATGGTTCAACCATAATTGTGCCAGTTGGGAAGATATATAGTTTTGAAACTTCTGTGCAAGTTTTCAGTTCAAGTTTTTCTTTTTGTAGTTAAGGATCAGCTGCAACAGTTTGGGGGTCTCTGTCAGAGATTGAAATTGTAGAGAAAATCCTTCCGATTTTAAGGATATTGTTAATAGGAGGCTGTGTGGTCCAGTGGTTAAAGAAAAGGGCTTGTAACCAGGTGGTCCCCGGTTCAAATCCCACCTCAGCCACTGACTCATTGTGTGACCCTGAGCAAGTCGCTTAACCTCCTTGTGCTCCGTCTTTCGGGTGAGACGTAGTTGTAAGTGACTCTGCAGCTGATGCATAGTTCACACACCCTAGTCTCTGTAAGTCGCCTTGGATAAAGGTGTCTGCTAAATAAACAAATAATAATAATGAATGAATCTGATCTCAGCTGAATGCAGTGCTGTTCACCATGAAAGTCTCATACTTGATTATGGAAGAGCCGCAAGTCATGGAAAAGGTGTACAGTAACAGGTATTTTTTCACCCTTTCCGGTCCAATATCGGACCCTGTCCGACATCATCAAAAAGACACAAAAAACAGGTCTCTAGTCATTTTTTCTCTGGAAAAAGCTGAGAAAACCATTCAATAGCTGAGTGAGATAGATAAGAGCCGAGAGAAGCCGAAAAAAAGGGGCGTATCTCATGAATACAGATAGCCCCGGCATCACATCGATAACACGGACATAAATAAACAAGATAGCTGCTTCTGCATCCAGCGCTCAAAGAATATCACAGACATTTGCAGAGCTTTTTATAGATGTTATAGTAATAAAATAATAACTTGGATCGCATTACTGAGGAGTTTGGTGATAAAACAAGTGATCAGGAGATGATTTATCGGTATACACTACTATCAAGTGGTATGTGAAAAAAACAGTGAACAAGGGGTGGGGCGGGGCTGGAGATGCAGTACTGAGTGTCCTGTTGATATGCAGTGCCTTTTAAACCTGTTTTACTGTGAAAAAAATACTTTTAAGCAGCGTGTCTAAAATAAACTGCGCGTGTGAAAATAAATTGGACCTGACACGCCTGAGACACGCAAAATAAATCGACCGCAAAGGGTAAGTAATATTAGTGTAGTCACTTCTGTGCCCTATTGATTTCCTCTGAATGTATGTTTGCTTGGGATAATGGGAACTCCAAAGAACATTGGTCAAATGCAGTAAATATCACTCTATTCAAGCAAAGATACTAAATGCATGTATTATGTCTACTGTATTATGCCCCTGGACAGAGCCCAGTCCCGACACTGTGAACATACAGTACTAGCCTCCCATAGGGGAAGACAAAGTCAGGCCAATTATAAACAAAGGCGTGGACATTTGCAGCAAACACTATTAGGTAGAAAAACACCTTGAAAAAGTCTGTCATAATGCATTTCATTCTGTACAAACCTGTTTTCTTACAATAAAAGCTTTTACCAGGTAAACATCAGTCCCTATTGTAGCTTAGCCTCCCATTTCAATTAAATTGTCAGTAATAATAGGGCACCAAAATAGTGTAATACAACTTGATTCTGTTTCCTAGGCTCAAAGGGGAAAAAAGTCTCTTTCAAAGGACTTTTAAAAAGTGCTTTATTCTGGGAGTTTATGGAAGTGCCATCATCTTTACTGTACCTTGACTGACAGGTTGACCTACAGAAGTAGGGAAGAACTTCATGTATGATTCCCCATTGGATATCTTCAAAGGAAATGTAGATTGATGAGTTTTTTTTTTGGTTGAAAATGTCATTTTTTATCTGCAAGGATCTGATTGAGGGCTTGAATCTGTTTTAAAGACCTTCATGAATTTAGTTTTTATTATACCAAATTAAATATTTATTTAGTTGAAATCCGAGCTTCATCTTCATAAGATGTTGAAAAGAATATAAAAATACCTTTATCTTGTTATCCACATTTCTGACAGAAGACAAAAAAGTGATGATGGACTAAATTGGTGCTTAGCTATATTAATTGGATTTTTGCACAGTAGGAGCTTTAAATTTAGCGACTGCAGATCTGCTGTTAGTCTTAAACTTGTCGGTTTTAACACACCAGTCAAGGTAAATCCATCTCAGTATCTTCATTTTTTCTCTTAAAACGAGATAGACAAGAGAAATGACATTTTATGGTTTTGTTTTTAAAGTATGATGTTGTGATGTATCAGTCGGTGTCAGTTCTGGTTGCATTTTCTAATTAATCCATTCTTTCCTCAAATGTGAGTTACATATTGCAGATGTAGAAATCTTCCTGTTTTGGAACGTGCTGTATCCCAACGCATTACTGACTGACTGAAATCAACTATGGCATTACAACCCTTCCCTGACCTTTCCCCTCACTGTCTTAGCACACCAAACCCCAGGAAGGAGAAGGCTGACATAAATATAACTTCTGAACCTTGATGGTGAAGACCAAAATAAAAAAAATCATATTGTATTTCTAAAGGAGGCAGGGAGAGTGGGAGTGGGTTAAACCTATTGCACTATAAGGTCTGTTAGATTCAGCATCATCCCTGCTTAATTGCTTTCTCCTGTTATGTACAGAAATCAGCTGTTATAGCTAATCCACTTGATGAAAACTGGTGTGGAGTCGCTATGTGTTTTCAAGCAAAATATCACGTACCTGTACCTTGAGTGGATCTCACCAGGTTTTACTCTTGTGCTCTCCCAGTCAGCCCATCCAGAGGCCTTTGGCAAGTCTCGCTCCCCAATGCTCCAAACCCCTAACACTTCTACAGGCCTTGATTATGGATGGAACAATTTTCCATGTATTTCTATATTGTGATTTCTGTCAACATGTGTTTGTCAATCCAAATTCCCATTAGAGGAGATACTGACCCCAAGATCAGTTGAAGTGGTTAGAGCTAAAGTATACCTTAAGTCACAAGATCATCATCAAAGTGACAGCTGATGGTATTGGGGGCAAGATTACCAGGTTAAGAAACATCACAAGTTGGGGTTCAGGGGAAAAACAACCTAAAAATGAATTAAAAATATATATTAATGTTTTGCATAATTTCTGGCTTAGGTGTTGGAGGACAGTATGATTTTCTCCCTGGCTGGTTGTGTGATAGCTGCCAATTGTGAGTATACTGTTTAACAACTAGCTTTTGGAATTTTTCAGTTTCACAGAGCTCCTGATAGTGCTTTCTGCCTTTTCTGTTATGTTATGTTGCTGCTACATCTGCCGCAGATGTTATTTCACGCAATTTAAAAACCTCCAGCTTAAAGTTCAAGTCACGTATCAAACCAAAAACTACCCTTCTGTGACATACTTTTTTTTTTTGTTTTTGAGAGTTTGATGTTAAGAAATCAAGCAACTCAAGCTCTCAGAACAAACAACACAGTGTAATGCAGTGACAAACACAATACGAAAATTAAAAACAGCAGAACTTGTAAATACAGGTGTAGTTTATGCAAGCAGATCAATAGACCTCTTAGTTTCCTATAAGTTTTACCTTAAGCCAGGCAGACAAACAAACAAGCACAAAATCTGAATGTCTGAAGAACAGAAGTACAGCTGACTATCGTGAGTCTTATGAAGCATGCTGGTCTCCCGTGAATAAACTAGTTCATTGTTTTGCATTTATTCAATGGCCTTTTCAGATTAGACATCAGTTTGCCTTGCCTGGCAGCAAGAGAGCTAGCTCAAATGTCTCCTTTTCAAAACCGCTCTCTAGTTCTTACCACTGCCCTTTCCTCTTCATTTGCCAGTGTGCAGCTGGGCAGTTTATTTCCTGTCAACTTCAGAAGACGTGCAGGAGAAGCTGTACAGAGAGTTCAACCAGGTGCTCGGAAAGAGTCCCATTTCTCTTGACAAGATAGAACAATTAAAGTAAGTTAAGCAGTTCTACTATTCATGTTGTAGCTAATGAATGCTGAAGAGTAGGCTGCTACAACTTGAATTATAATTATACTCATTGTATAATAATTGTTAATTGAGAGAGTGAGAGTGGTCTAACCATGTTTTAATTTGTCCTGTGAAATCACGCTTTCCTCCTCTGAGGATGTGTTGTTTTAATCTCTGTTTATCTGAATACATTGCTCTGAGATTTTCTCCTGAGATTCTGCATTTATAAGATTGAGGTGTTTAATTTCATATGAAGTCATGCACTGCTTGCTATGATTCCTTGGCAATTTGTGTTTCATTCCAGCTTGTGGAACAAGGGAGGAAAGACAATGCATGAAATCCCCAGCTGTTATGCAAGCCGCATCAGTCTCAAATGAGAACTGGTATTTTCTTGAATGTATCTAGTTTTGTGCTCCAGCAAACACTCTTATTCAAGTAATATTCCACAATCTAGAGTTAGACAGTCAGGGCAGCACAGGTTTGCATCCCGACTGTGCCTAGTTGCTGGTCTTTGCTGGGGATTCCACAGGGAGCATTGGCTCTCGCACTTTTCAAAAAATTGCTAAGCTGGAAAAGTCAGAAAACATGCAAATTGTCTTGAATTGCAGGTACTGCCGACAGGTCCTGAATGAGACAGTGCGGACTGCTAAGCTCACCCCAGTGGCAGCTCGTCTTCAGGAGCTAGAAGGCAAAGTGGACAAGCACGTCATTCCTAAAGAGGTACTTGAAGCATATTTGTATTGCAAATTCATTTAGTGGTGGACTTCGATAAGGCATCACTTTTCCAGTAGGTGATCACTTTGTTATCATCTAAATGTGTCTGTTTGTTACAAAGAAACTTACTAGATGATAAAAGCATGATCCTTAGATTTGGATGTGGACTAGGCTTGGGGAACATCCAAACTCTTATTGTCTCCATGCTAGGAGAATTGCAGGCAATGGTCATTGTCCAAAAGGATCCACAACAGCTATGTGTGTTTTAAAAATGTGAAAGTAATTTTTTTTATTATTTTATTTTTTATGGCAAATTATTTGTACATATTTGAAAAAAAAAAGTTAGATTTGTTATCAAGTATATCTTGATGATAAGACTAAAAATGTGAAGCAGTATTAACTAAAATGATATACTGTATAGATACTAGGAACTGGGGAGGGGAGGGAATCTAGAAATGCATGTAAAATTCAGGTTAAAGTATCCTGCCATGCCCCATACCCACTGAGTAAACACAGAGGGGTGTGTGCTAGAATAACCTTCGTCAAATTCCTATTACCCCTGCTCAATCACATGCTATTGATTCTTTTATTGTGTGATATTAACCTTTATGTTGACATTGATTCTGATTCTGACTCCTTGGAAGTTTTGAGGATACTGGATTCCTTAGATTATATCCTGCATGTCAAAGGTCCTATGCATAATCGTGGCCATACTTTAGATCTGGTAATTTCTCGTGGTTTAGCTGTTAAGAACATTATAACCCTAGATTTACTATTTCTAATCATCTTGACATTCTTTTTGAGGTAAATCTGCCAGTATCTACAAAGACTGTGGACCGTACATTTAAATCTTGTGTAATTAATTCTTTAACTGCTGTTAAGCTTTCTGATGTATTGCTCTCATTACCACTCTCTGAGTCCTTATCAGTAGATGAGCTGGTTAATACCTACAACACCACCTTGACTGGTATCTTAGATACTGTAGCGCCAATCAAAACTCAGAGAGTGTCTTTTAAAAAAAAAAAAAGCTTACTGTGGTTTAATGATACAACTCGTAAGATGAAATATGAGGGTCATAAAGTAGAATGGAGATGGCAGGAATCTAAACCGCATGTTCATTACATTGTATGGAAGGGCCACCTGGTTAAATATAGGAAGGCTCTGCAAAAATGTCTAACTCTTAATGGCATATTTGAGAAGTTTCAGTCTGGTTTTCATGCTGCACTTCACAACGAGACGGCCCTTGTCAGAGTTGAGTGATCTGCTGATAAGCTCTGACTGTGGCTTTCCATCAGTTTTAATTCTTCTTGATGTAACTGCTGCCTTTGATACTGTAGACCATTCCATCCTACTGAATCGTCTTGAAAGCACAGGAGGACTGTCTGGCCCTGTCCTGTCCTGGTTCAAATCTTATCTTTCCTGATAGGTTTCAGTTCATCTCTGTTGGGGAGATAAGTCAGCATTATCGGAAGTTGTCTGTGGTGTTCCACAGGGCTCCATTCTAGGTCCCTTGTTGTTTTCATTATATATGCTACCGTTCAGTGACATTATCCACAGACACGGAGTGAACTTCCATTGCTATGCTGATGATACCCAGCTATGTTTGTCCCTAAAGCCAGGAATTTTTTCTGCCTGGGTGTTATTAGCTACTTGCCTTACAGACATCAAGCACTAGATGTCACAGAATTTTCTAATGTTGAATTCAGATAAAACAGAGGTTATGCTAGTGGTCTCACAGAACCAACTAAAAGAAAATGTGGGATTACATGAGCTTGACCCTTGCAGTCTCTCATCAAAACTTAGACTAGAAATGAAGAGTTTGGGGGTCATCTTTGATCCTGATCTCTCATTTGAGACTCATATTAGAGAAGTTACTAAAGTATCTTTTTACCATTTGAGAAATATAGCCAAACTTAGACCAATTATTTCCGTATCTGATGCCAAGAGACTAATGCATGCCTTTGTTTCATCTAGAATTGATGATTGTAATGCACTTTTTTCTGGTGTCCCGCTTGCAGCTTGTTCAGAATACCGCCGCTAGAATTCTGACTAAAACTAGGAAAAGTGAACATATCACCCCTATTTTGGTCTTTTTATACTGGTTCCCTGTGCAGTATAGAATTGATTTTAAGATTTTGCTGTTAACATACAAGGCCCTGAATGGATTAGCACCTAGTTATTTGCAGGAGTTACTGACCTTGTATCTTCCAAACCGCGCTCTGAGATCACAGGATACGGGGCTGCTGGTTATTCCTAGGGTCAAAAAAAGCAACATGGGAGGTAGAGCTTTTTCTTGTAGAGCTCCTAAATTATGGAATGCTCTGCCTTTGTTTGTCAGGGAAGCTGGGACTGTTACAGTTTTCAAGTCAAGACTAAAAACACACTTTTGTAAAATGGCTTAATTATCTTAGTGGGTTTTAATGTAACTTTTAAAATTGCTGCTTTTGTATTATGTGTATACTGTTATTTAAATATGTTATTTAAGTGGTCTGATTATGGCAGTTGTATGTGTGACATGCTATACAAATGTATTGTGATTTGTTCTTTTTTTCTGCTATATACTGTACAGTGCTTTGCGATACTTTTGTATAAAAATCGCTATATAAATGCATTAAATAAATAAATAAATAAAATAAATTCATATGACTGCTCTCTACACCTAATTCATTTAACCAAAAACAGGAACGCATTTTAAAGTGTCATCTATAACCTGGTGGAAACAGCTTCAGTGGTGCTGGTGATAAGGCAGCTTTTTTAATACCATTAAATTATACCTGAGATGTGCCGTTTGGAGCTTCACAAATTGTGTGCTAAGATGAAAAAGGGAAATATTTTTTAGGGACCAAAAGAGGTTCATTTTTGCCTGGTCTCTTATTGTTCATAAATATATTTGGAATAATTAAGAGATGGTTCTAGCGAAATCACCTTAAAATATGTCACAGAAACCTTCCCTTTTTGCATGTAATCTTTTGGACATGCTTTATATAAAGAACTGTGCTTTGGAGGCCAAGCAGCTCTGTGGGTGTAACTGCGAGAGTGATTACAGTGAGGCTGTCGCTGCATTGATTTGCATTAAATTTAATGGGTTAACTTGATTGAGTCATGTTTCTTCAAACCCACAGAACAGCTGTCTATAAACTGCTCCAGAGTGAATATTTGGTCTATTTATCACCCTAGGGGAATATTTCAACTTTAATTAGTTCTATTCAGCGAGTTGTAAATTAAATTATACAGGGGCTCAGTTAATTGATCTGGGGGTAAGTTACTTAATATTACATTTTTAATTGCTGCTGTTTGTTTTGAGTTTGTTCTGTAATATCGATCCCAACTCAGGTCATCATGAACCCTTAACATGTTTGTTTAAATTAGGTTCTAAACGACTGTATCACTAAAATTCTGCATTCCTTTATTCAGCAAAATGTATTTGGGAAAACATTTGCGTTTAGCGGCAAACCACAGAACAGTTTGATCCAAAATGACAGCGAAGGAAAGAGTGAAATCTTCCATTGACTTTAAATCTAGGATTCTGCTGTTCTATCTGCTAAATAAGTGTTCTTTGCTTTGTGGGGTAGCCTAAATGTGGAAGTGATGTTTTGGTAGATTCTAAAAAGAAAAATATAAATCCTGTTATATAAATCCTCTCCAAGGTGTATTTTTACACTGTCTATTAAGCAAAAATAGAAAGTGAAACTTTAGGAGGCTGTGTGGTCCAGTGGTTAAAGAAACGAGTTCAAATCCCACCTCAGCCACTGACTCACTGTGTGACCCTGAGCAAATCACTTAACCTCCTTGTGCTCCGTTTTTCGGGTGAGACGTAGTTGTAAGTGACTCTGCAGCTGATGCATAGTTCACACACCCTAGTCTCTGTAAGTCGTCTTGGATAAAGGCGTCTGCTAAATAAACAAATAATGTAATGAATCTTATCACACACGACACATCCATTTTTAGTAACTAGCCACTGTTACCAGTTGTAGCTGTAGTTTTCTGGTGTGGAGCAGATGCCCCACAGCTGGTTTCAGTCAGTACTTAAAATGATGCTGTTGGTTCTTTTTCAGACACTGGTTATATATGCCCTTGGTGTGGTTCTTCAGGACAGCACAGCATGGCCCTTACCATACAGGTTTGTGAGATGCAATACTTTGTTTTCTAACTTCATTATGCAAATTATGTGTACAAGCAAATTTGACCAAAATAAATAGGACTTCAGAATGTTCTCTTTCTACATGCTTAAACAGGATTACTTAATCATATGTTCCACACCTTTTCATTTTTATCTGAAAATATATCTAATTTAACCCCCCCTCCTCCAATGGCAGTTTTTTTTATTATAGTAGTTGTGAGACACCCTCAATCTAGATTGGGTTTAAAAACAACTTTAAGTTGTTGTGACACATCATAACCTGTGCCAGGTCAGTTGTTTAAAATTTCACAGGCTAACTGCTGATTCAACCTTCAGGACACACTGCATCAGCTCCAATCCTCAGAGTGAGAGCCCTGCTGACTCAGGATGGCTTTGTGAAGTGCAGGTCCTCTCTAACCTTGTTCACAATTGAAGAGAAGCACATCGGCATCTCTTGTTATCACTGACTTTCAGACTGGTTCCTTATCTCTGCTTTGCAGGTTTGATCCGGACAGATTTAATGAAGAATCTGCCAGGAGAAATCTGTCACTGCTCGGGGTCTCAGGAAGCCAGGAGTGTCCTGAGCTGAGGTAAAGGCAGCTTTGTATCACCTGCAGATACCAGCCCAGCATGGGTCGATTCTGAGCTTTGTATGGCATGATCTGTTAAATGTGCTGAAAAAGGAGAATAGATTAGTTTAAAGTGCTAGTGAAAAAAAAAAACACTAGGAGGAATTCAGTAGGAATGAGAAAGCTGTGCTATTAATAAAAGTTGCTACAGTGCGGGTCATGAATATTGCATTACATTTTCAGCCATTTGTGTGTTTCTGCATTTCCAGGAGATCAAACAAACCCAATAGCAGAAGCATCATTAGTATATATTAGTTACCTGTATCATAGTACCAGTAATTTGCCTGTGGTAATAAAAACCTCAAATATTAAAATGGATGGAAGTAATTGAAATAGGTTGCTTTTCTAAACGCAGTAATGAAAAGCATCTCACGCTGCTAATGCCTGCCTATAAATATCAGATGTAAGCAGACCTTTTCTGAAGGAGGGGACATCTCTTCTGCCTTTTACAATCATTGGTTCTCTTTTAAAATCGCAGCTGCCCACTGGAAATATCAGCATGATTTTCTGCAGGCATATGTTCAAAAGCCAAGCTTATGAGGTCTTTTATAGTGATACTGATGTAGTTATTATAAAACTATAAAAGCATTCAGAAGAACACTGCTCTCTTGAGTAAATGGACTTGGCAGAAGATAGATTTAGTTTATGCCCCCTGCTGGGGTAATTTCAGAAAGTTTTTATTTTTATTTTTTTGAAACTGCTACATTTTGACATCGCAGATAGAAGTGTCATCATTTCATGCATGTCTGCCTCACATTATTGCCTACCTCGATTTGAGCATAAATTGAATATATATATATATATATATATATATATATATATATATATATATATATATATATATATATATATATATATATATATATATATATATATATATATATATATATATATATATATATATATATATATATATATATATATATATATATATATATATATATATATATATATATATATATATATATATATATATATATATATATTTATATATAATTTTTTTTAAAGACTATCATTCTCAGCAGCCATTCTTATCTGTCACCAAACAAAACCTGACAGTTGTACATCACTCTCAGTAAGGACAGGAGTTGAGAAGAAAATGTTGAAGAGCAGGAAAGAAAATGTTTTTCATGCCCTTGGTTCATCATAAAGCCTCTATTTATAGGTGTAATAAAAAAAACATTTTGTTACCTCTTCCTTCATTTATCCTGCAGCTCACTGCATTTCTGGTAACCACACCTTGTTTCTAATGTATCACAGAAAGTAAAGATAATGTGCAAATAAATCAATGTGGAAAATACATACCCTCTTCACACTACCTAAACAATTCCATGAATCCATTCACAAGCCTGTTTTCAAAACATGATGATTGTGCATTATTTAGGGAGCGTAAATGGGGTAAACAAAAAGATCAGCAACAAAACCAATATGGTAAAGCTTTATATTGCGTGGGATAAATTAATATTAAATAGATATGCAATTGCATATTAAATTCATGTTAAATGAATATTTAATAAATATACAATAGCTGGTTTCTTGCTAAATGTTAACCAAATGTCGATTGAAAATGTAATTTACATATCACGTCCATTTATATTACCCTTGAAAATATGGAATAATTGAACGTAAATTTAATATCAATTGCATATCTATTAAATATTAATTTAACATGAATTTAATATGCAATTGCATATCTATTTAATATTAATTTATGCCGCACAATATAAAGCGTTACCACGAATACTTGTGTGAAGATTGATGTGCTTTATAAGATGAATGATTTTTATAGCCTTGATTATTATTCCTCCTTTAATGATCTAAATGGCAGTGTTGCAGTATTTCAATCCCCTGATGGTCGGCTGAATCAGTCCCGTTTCACTTCTCAGATTTGCCTACACTGTGGCCACAGTCCTGCTCAGCTCCCTTGTGAGGAAACTGAAGCTCCACCACGTCCAGAACCAAGCTGTGGAGACCAAATATGAGCTTGTCTCATCACCCAAGGAGGAAACATGGGTAACAGTGAGCAAGAGGACCTAGAGTCTGTACAGGCTGACCAACTGGGAGCTATGACAGTGCAGAGGAGATCTCTTTGTGATGCCAGTCTGATTCGAAGGGCACCTTTGTGGAACATTGTTGGGTCTGTTCTAATGATCTCAACAGTGGATAATCTTAATACCGCCACCTTAAAATTCTCCCTTTACTGTATTCTTATTGTATGTACTGCAGTAATGTTTATAAGCGTGTGTGGGGGTGGGAGGGGGGGCACTAGAAAGATTCATGTAGAGTTAAAGAGTGGCAGTTATTTATATTCGCAATGGTTTAGATCAGTAAATTATGCCCTGGTGTGTTAGCGACAAAAAAGCATGTCTTTGAACAGATTGAGATTAAACCCTGCCAGGTATTTAAAATGCACCATCTCATTCCTTTTGACTGATGGATCTCAATTTATTTTTTATCGGAATCAAGGCATTAATTAAACTAATCAAGTGGTGTGGTGTTACACACTTTAAAATCATGGACCATCATTACTGAAAATAAAATAATAAAAATAATGTTTTCTCTTGCATGTGTTAAAAATGAACATTTTACTAATGTATTTTTTTAAAGCATAAAATACCCTGTTTTACTTGCCTGGAGTAGTGTTGGCTGTTTATATATAAAAAGCAGTTCCAGGTTCTACTGTGAGCTTAATTAGTCCCATGCCAGAGCTTGTCAAGAAGGAAAAGCTACAATGTGAGCTTGATTTTTACCACCTTGTCAATGGAACTAACACAGAATCATCACCCTCAAGGTAAAACGTTCTTCCAGAGCGAACTTCTAAAAAAAGAATTGTTAATCCAACAAAGATTTATAAAAAGAAAAAAATCCTGTGATTTTAAAATGGTAGTATTTTTGAACAATGGGCTTGGTAAACCCACACTGTTGTAAGTGGCTTGCTAAAGAACTTACTGCTGGTCTAATAGCAGCCCCCACTATCCAGAAATAATTTAAATGCATTTGACTGCTACCACTCTGAACATTTGTGTAAATGACTCCCTTCTTCTTTGGGGGATTTTGTCTCCATGGGAAACAGTGGCGTGGTAGTTATAGTTTTAGAGGCTTAGGCAAAAATAATCAGTTTAGTGTGTTCCTACATATTCCACTGAACGCCTTCCTGTTCAGTCCTGTCAATCAAAGCACCAGAAGTATTGTGAGACCATTTTAAAAGACCAATTACCTTCAGAGCGACAGAATAATTCAATAAGACTTTGCATTAATATAAACCATGTGTCTTGCCTGTTGAAAGAAAGTGCATTGGAGTAGTGAAAGAAATGGATCAATCCAATTTAATGTATATGATTCTGTGGTGTTGAACATCAGATAGCGGAATATTCTGTTTGATTGCAGTGTCGTTTCGCACAATTGTACACAATTATGCAGCTATCTATTGCTGCATTTAGTTGTAAACCCCACAAGAGAAAAGGATGTGCACCATTGGACATTTACTACAGCAGACTACATATTGAAGTCTGTAATGATATGTTTGTTACATGCCTTAAAATACATGTGTACAAATACTGTAAAAGAATAAAGTGTTGTACCTGAATTTGGCACTTATGAATAGCTGAGTGGATTTAGTGTTCATGTTCATGTTCATGTTCATGCATGCCTTTGGCCAAGTCACACAACAGTCTCCTGTGTAGTTGCAAAATGCCAGGTACCAGGCCAATTGCACAGCTCAGTTCCAGCTTCTATAATAATGTTTTGCTTTTATTCATGGGGTAAATTTGGTTATAAATCACGCCCTATAAGCAATCTTTTAACCTTAACATCCCATTGAAGGCTTGGATGTAGATGGCAAATTGAATAAGATGAGATCTGCTTAACAGTTTTAAATGGCAGATGGAATGTTTTTTTTCTCATCTCTAGTGCATTTAATCAACCAATCTGAGTTGCTCAAGATGGAATTTTAACTGCTGCTGCTTCTATGTGTTGTGTCAGTGCTTTCAGAAGACTACTTCATTCCTGAAGTGCTTCTGTTCCTGCTTTTTAAACCAGCTCCTTTTAGCTTCTTGCAGCACTGGAGAATAAATTGACAAAAAAAGAAATCCAGAACAGCAGGTCAACTAAAGTTCAACTTGAGCAAGCAATATCTGCTGAATGACTGCCATGAGAATCAATATGAGAGGCAGATGACACATGCTTACTATTTATAAAATGTAATTTATGCTTCTCAAACTTAAGAAAACACAAACTAATCACTGAATTATAAATTATCTATTCACAATGCAGTCTACACAGGTTACTCTTAGATCCTGCATCAATTTGAATTTACAGTTAATGTCTGATTTTGGAGGTCATCCTTAAATATGGTTCAATGTGACAAGACTCTAAGTTGGGTAAGTATTTTTTTGCCTTTTTCCCTTTGCTTAACAAATTACAACACATAAGTTAAGGTGGATAAACTTTTCAACCAGATGTCTTTATAAAGTGGCAAACCTTAGCTGAAGATTCTACAGGTAGCATCACATTTGTTCTGCTGCTCCCGTTAGTTCGGGAGGCAAAATTGACATGTAATGTTACTCCTCCATGCTACAGTGGACCTTAGCGGACCTCAGCTGTAGAGCTCGTGGGTGTGAAGGGGCAATTGGCTTGGCAGTGGGATTGGAGGACTGGCCTTCAGTTCTTCTGAGCTACTGTGTGGTAAAATACTTTGACATTCTAAAGTGTGGAGAAACACAGGGCACACTAAATTAACCACAACAAAAAAAACGTAACTTTTAGCACTGTATTAGTGAAGATCTTCTGGACTGTTTTTTGGTAAGCTTTTTCTCTATAAAAAAATCAAGTTAAACTGCCTTATTAGCACAATGATGTTACTTTGACCATTACCTAATAATAGCATTAATTCACTGTATTTACCAAATAATTATGTGCTAATTGCTTTATGTACAGTAGCGATGCAGTTATAAAAGTGTTTCCAAAATTTATAGTAGCCTATTGGCATCACATTATTTTCAAAGTAAATGACTTCAATGAAAGACTGAATGGAATGGTAACTAGGAGACATTTGGCCTCAGTGATCTATATCGTGACAAGCTTCATATATAATGGCGCCAGTGGCATTTTAAGAAGTGATTCAACGTGAAGGTTAATTACTGATAAATAACATGACCGTAGCATTTTGTCATTGACATTATGTGACATGGCTTTTACCGTTTCATTTTTTCCTCCATATGAGTTACTGTTCTGTGGCATGATTTTGCATCACACTGTTTCCTAATATTTTTTTGACATGGCCCTGATTTAAAAAACCTAGTTGCCTTAAGCTCTACTGCTCCAATGGGTATAAATCACACAACTGCTAGTTAAACTGCCTGCCTCTTACTGTAAATACTTCACCATTCACGGCAAATTTCCTGGCCATGGTTATGGTGACCCCTTTTGTTGTTATTGTTTAAATACATGAGTGGCTGCTGTGCATATTTTTTTTTTTTTTATCATTTTGTTCTAAGGTTGTAGTGGGGGGTTTTCTGAGTTTGCAGCACTGGAGACTTGAAGCTATAATCTGTAGAGCATGTCGAGAGTTTCCTCTTTCCCTTATTTAGCTCTGTTGAAAATGGACTTTCATTTTATTTGTTTGTTTGTTTGTTTGTTTATTTTTATTTATTTATTTATTTATTTATAATGTTCAGTCCAGGATAGACCCTTGAAATGAAACATTCTCTTTTTTCAAGGGTGACCCAGAGGACTACAGGCAGGTTACAATCCACATTCATTTTTAAGTTAAACATCCCACTTTAAGGGACATGCAAACATTTTAAGGGTGAAAGGAGAGTATGAAACAGGTGTAATTACGGAAAGTGTGTTTAATACACAATTGTTTGACCCTGTCATGCTTTACTACAGCACAACAGGTCCAACAGAAAATGCTTCCCCATACTGCTACTGTAGTTACTCATACTTACTGTACCTGCACTGGATGGAATAGTTGTCATGCCCATCTATTCCCTGGCCCAGAGTATTTTTTTCAGTTGTTTTCAGCACATTGAACCACTCATTGAATATATATATATATATCTTTAGTGATACAATTTATAATATTTATAATTTATAATTACCACCTGTAAGTTACCTTAGATAAATGTCTGACAAATAAATCAATAAAGAAATACATTATTATTATTATTATTATTATTATTATTATTATTATTATTATTATACAAAGTTTTATTATATGTAGACAGTTTGAGATAAAAATGAGTTTCTGCACCCCAAGAACTGTAATCAAACCTATATTTAAAGTAACCATTGAGTTTTCACAATAGCCATATAAAAACAGAAAGAGTGCAATCAACCGCATTTTCTCGCACACGTGTTGTGTAGGATAAATTAGAGGGGAAAATGCTGCAAATGCTGGAGTAATTGCATGTTTCTTCTGGCTATGCACAGGGACAGTCTGAATGTGATTTATATTCATATGTAAGACACAACTGTGACATGACGCGACTAATAGTAACTAAAATCCTTTCATTATTCAACATTTGTTAAGGGTTGGCATCTCTTTTTGGGACTGCTTAAGGTGTGTTTTGGGAATTGTGCTGAATTACATGCCATGGTGATTATCCTGGAGGAATGCAAGGATTTGATGGTTGTATAAATAAATATAATATTATACCCTGATTTTTGCAAGTGTGGGATGCTTGTAGGGAGGAAGGGATTATGAGAGAAATGTATTAAGATATTCAGCCTCAGGGAAGCTTCTATTGACCTGTATACATTTTTATACAGAAACGTTCCTCCTGTAATTCCCTTAGGGGGTCATTTTAACTTTCCCTGCTTCTACAGCAAAGTCAGCTTGTATTTAACACTGATCATCAGGAGTCCATTGGGATAGATTTATCATGGTCTTCAGTTCCCTTCAAAGTGCAAATCGAAACTGTTAACGCTATAAAACTAGTAAATAGCCACTCAGAGACAGCAGATGACCACTGAGAATTGGTCAGGTACCTACCTTTCCTTAACAATTTTACAACCTGCAGCCTTGTCTCACTGATTCCAGCACTTTCCTGGCTTCCCATGGTGGTTTAAGGTCATTTAACAGTTGTTATAAACAGTTACCTATCAATTTAGTGGGACACTGTAGTTTTGATGTTTGAGTTTATTCCAGTGGTGTGCTGATTGCAGTTTGTAGTAATTGTCTATTTGATTTGTTTGTGGCTGAAATTGTAAAACTAAAAATTAAAAATGTGTATATATATATATATATATATATATATATATATATATATATATATATATATATATATATATATATATATATATATATATATATATATATATAAAAAGAAAGTTGCAGGTAGTAATACCCGAACACACACCTCTGCAGATAATAATAATATAATCTGTGTTGCATATGGGCCATATGGCCAAGCATAAGGGGTTTGTATGTTTGTATTCAAATACTTTTATGTAGCAGTACATTTTCTAGTTTTATAATATGTCCATATTGAGAATGTTTTAAAAAGTCAGGAATGATTGAAAACAGAATACAGCAGAACAATGTGTTGTCTGAATGTACCATTTATAAGATTACGTGTACAGTGAGCACGATTGACTAGAACAGCATTTACTGTCACTTTAAGGGGATTTTTGTCTGTGAAATGTGATCCTCTCCATTTAAGCATAAACGCCTTGAAGCATTTCTTTGCATTTGTTTTGCAAATCCAGTCGGAAAACATATCACGTTACGGCAAACAAACACTAATGATGTCGTTTCTGCCTCAATGAAGATTTATGTTTCAAGGTACAGTAGTCCTTGGCGTGCTGGCTTTTGTTGTTCCTGTATTACTGTGTACTGAAATGACCAGCAGTACATGGAATGTCATAGAAATTGTTTAAACAGCTGTAGGGGTAAGGGCCTTGGTTGACTTAGTGCTTTGGGCTGAATATGTAAATTGTACCATCCGTTTAAACTGTCCTCCGGTTTCAAAAGTAATGTCAAATGATGTTTTGCTCCTTCGTCGACTCGCTCAATATTGCACTGCATCTGAACAACCTTTCTCACCTCCATCCAAATGCTTGTGCTTGTTAGTGGTGTGAGTGAACCTCAGTCCTGAATACCCCTGTCCCTCACAGACAGTGAAACATAACCCTCCTGTCTGCAGTGCTGTGGGGGGCTATGCAAGTGTAGTTTGAGTCCCATTCACACAGGAGGCCCACAGGGAGAACTGTATTGGTGCCCAACAAGGCCAGATTAAGACTAACCAGGCTGGGCCTTGCCGCCTTGGTTCAGTAGTTTTGTGTGTAGAAATAGATGATTGGCTTGACAGCAGGAATGGAAGTTGCCTGTTCATCTTTAGTACTCCTGATAGGCAACATTATTAGGGCATTAAAGATTTGGTAGAAAAACGGGTAAAATGCAGAAATTGCTTGTATAAGCAATCTTATTAGAATTGACCAATGGTCAGGCTAGGAGTTGGAAAGAAGGGTTGAAGAAGGGTTGAAGAAGTTCAACAGCCTCTAAGTCTGAAATCTCCCAAAGGGATTTTTGAAATGATCATTGACGTCCAGGCCTGCTCCAAGGGCAACACAGCAATCAAGCTATTTTTTGATACAATCAGGGTTCACTTGCCACCACAGACTCTGCTGTTGTATTACAAGGAAATGGTATTTGGTTGCTGCATGTTTCAAAACTAGTAATCTAAAAGATATCCTTCAACATAGTGGGAGTCTTTTTTCAAGCTTCTGCTGAAACATGCATTGACTTTACATGCTCAATTGCACTGCTAAAACCTTCATTCTTTTTCTTTTGAATATAATTCAATATGAACTGACACATAACTTGATTCATATTGAATTCACATGTAAAAGACATTCATTACTGATACAATAATCTTTACTTCATGTTAGTTCTGGTTGCAGTTACTATGTAATAACATGGATATTAATGTCACTTTAAATATTTAATAATATTTAAGCGTTAACTGAAGAAGAATAACAGCATGTGGATTTTTTACTATAAATATAAAAAAAGTATGAAACAAATACAGCACTATAAAGCCCTTAAATGTGCCACTTTTAGAAAAAAGAGCAAATTACATTCTGTATTTTAAAAAAACCAAAACAAAACAACAAAAAAAAACTTTCTTATTATTGCCCTGTAGTCAATATTGACAGCAGATTATGGACTGGAAATGTTTTCATGGCAAATATTAGAACACTGTTAAACAATATAATTCTGATAATTGTAGGGGTTATATGTTAAATAGTTATTCAGGTGTCATTAAGTTGGAGTTAACACAGGCCTATTTCAGGAACAGACTTGTTTTCTTTGAAACTTTAACCGAATGCGCTGTTCAGTAATTGTAATATTTTTTGCCACTGATGTGGTGTCTAAAAGCTGATTTATGTGATATTGGTATAACTTCCAGTACCTCAGTGAGTCATTTTGCCAGAGGCAATTTTAAACACTCCTCAGTAATAAATACATAAATAAGGCACTTCAATGATTACAAGAAATAAAAAATTAGAATTTAAATACATAGAATACATTTCTCTTTCACAAAGGACAGCACTGTCTTACTATTTAAAGCTAACAAGATGCATTATTTATAAATCATTAGAATTCATCTGCGAGAGGCCAAGTGAGATGAAAGATTTTGTTTCACACAGGGTCAGAAAGCAAGGTCAGACATCTCATGCAGCAGTGATTGTGGCCCATGATACCCTTGCTGTAATTTCACTGGAACCATTAGATGACAATATGTTGACCCCTAACTCTTCCCCCCCACCTACAAGAAAAAAGCCTCAGTAGCAGAGTCTCCTGAATGAAGAGCTTGTAACAGATCTGAAAGACCTTACACAGAATCTGCTCAGTTTATAGAGAATAATAGATGGCATTGGATGTATTATAATGCTGCAGTTTCATCCAGGCGATGGAGAAATAAAAAGAGTGAGTGAAGCTTGAATCCCCATCAGATCCCTCAGATAGACTTGCGGTGTTAAACACTTCCTGTTATTTATTTATTTATTTTTATCTCATATATACATATATTAATTGCATTTTTCTGTGCTTATTTTTAGCTATTTTCGAGTTTTATGTCAATCGTTTTTTTGGGGGGCTTTCGTTTTTGATGTACTGTATGAAATTAGTGTTTTGGTTACTTTCCAAAATTCTTGAGCGTTTTTGTTTTTTTTTCTGTCAAAATATGTATAGTAGTAACTCAACAGTAGTTGCACACTTAAGTTGTACCTTCTTTCCTTTGCTGTCTTCCACAACGAAATCCCTATGTTCACAGGCACATTCTTCTGGGGTTTTTGTGTGTAGGAATTTTTGTACATTTTGCCACAATTCTATTTTAAATCATCCTATTTTAACTGTAATACACCTTTAAATCCCGCTAACAAGCCTCCAGCCTAACTGTAATCTTGTTTTAAATCTTGCAAGCGGAGTCTCCAATAGAAATGTAGGAATATGCTGTCACTCAGTAGGTGGGCGGGTTATT
This sequence comes from Acipenser oxyrinchus oxyrinchus, assembly GCA_030684275.1. NCBI lineage: Eukaryota > Metazoa > Chordata > Actinopteri > Acipenseriformes > Acipenseridae > Acipenser > Acipenser oxyrinchus. The sequence goes on along the minus strand of CM060257.1, from coordinate 17,679,807 downwards.
CAGAACGAATCAATGATAGATGCAAGTCAGGAAGGCGGGACATTGCCCAGCAGCACTGGGAAATGTATTTATTATTATTTTTGTAGTTTTATTTTTTAATGGGAATAGGGTAAAGTCAACGTGACTTGATTAACCCTTTCCACAGTTTTTCCTGTGTTTTCCGGTGTTTATTGGCTATCCACCGATTTCATTTTTTTTGTATCGGGGGTGTTTTGTCGGGTTTTATCGGTTAAAACAGAAAATCAGAAGTATATATACTTCTATATATATATATTCTTTAGTCGTGCCATCTTTTAAACGTTGATTCTGTGTATGACAGAAAAGACCCTTTGTTAGGCATTAAATTTAGAAATACAAACAGGAAATCAATGACAAATGTTTTCACTACAAGATTAAATGTTTGCTATTTAATTTACAAAGTTTCATTTAGTATTTCTAAATTGAACACCATTGAATGTTTTATATTATTGGATGCTAAGTAGGAGAGAGCAACATTGGTTTCATACTGGTTAAGATCCAAATATAAATGTGAATCACACAGTAGCTAAATAAAAGGGTGCATTTTTTGATTATATTATATAGACAGCACTGGAATAAATAAAGAGCATGCGCATACTAATCAAAGATAAAATGAGGCAAGAAAGAACTTTTATAGCAATTACAGTACCACCAATGGGATTAACACCTACACTTTTCACACTGGTCTTAATTAAAAAGCAGAGTACACAGCATGGGTTTTAATTAACTTTTATAAGGACTGGTACAATTCTGTTTCAGTGATAGACATTACTGAAATACATTTTTGTGTGCATTGTAGAATACGGGATGAGACTACACCCTATTGACAGTATTATGGCAAGGTAATATACATACAGTACATCATTTTTACAGCATTATTTTACTGTGATGCAAAATCATGTTTTTATTTATTGATTTAAATTATGCGTGTAGTTTTTTTTTTTTAATGTCTGTCATCTATTTAAGTTTAAATAATGTATTGTAATGTACATTCCTTGCGGTGTGCACCCTGGTACAAAACGGGAATCACCTTTCTCAATATCAAGGGTCAGAGGGTATCGCCACCTGTTCTGTTCACTGTTCTCTGCTTCTACAGGTGCAAACATAATATACACTTATAATGCCAGCCTACCCTAAACTCAAAACCTCGTCCCCTTTCGTTGAGTGGTCCCTAACACCTTTCCACCGTGGTAGCAGAGGAAGTGGTGTTTATCCCTGCTTCCTGTGCTGTGTTTGGTTCTGTGTGGAAAGATGGCGGAGCTACAGATGCTGTTGGAAGAGGAGATCCCGGCTGGACGGAGAGCCTTGCTCGACAGTTACACCAATCTTGAAAGAGTCGCAGATTATTGCGAAAACAACTACATACAGGTAAGGTAATGGGTTACAGTAATGCTCTACCAGTTGTTAAAACCCCTAATTAGAGTTGAAAACGGTTTTCATCTAAGAGGATGAGACGGGATACAGCAGTGGTTACTACGACTAGCACAGCTATGGAGGTTCTGTATAGCCGCTGTACAGCATTCCTGTTTGATTTCAAAAGTGCAGTGTTTTGATCATAGATATTCTATGAATATATAATGAAATCCTCCCTTTATGATTTGTTACACAATAAGGAATACAGGGCTTTAAAATGTAATAAAGTACATAGGAAACGGTTTCCCAAACTAGCATCATGAGTAGTAGTAATGTTGTTGAGCTGACTGCAAACCTGTAAGTTTTTTTTTTTATTTAACAAAATGTAAGTACATTTTCCCATTCTGCAGTTTAGTGTTTCATGCTGTTGCAATTTTTTTTAATAGCCAAAAACTGATTTTTTTTTTGTTCTAGCGCGTACAGGCAGCTCAAGCAGCAAAAGGGAATGTAGCCACTAGCATTGTAGAAACTGAAGTATAATTCCAAAACTAAACGAATGTTGTTTGAAAAGTTGTTTGTTACAAAAAACAGTTTTACGTTGAGGAAATCAAGAATAGATATTTGACCGAACAGTCCCTTTTCCTGCTTGGACTGATTTTTTGTTCAATCGTGTTATGATGATTTGCTATTTCGAGAGGGGTGTGTATTATTTCCACGCATATATTTTAAAATCTCATTGATGTAGTAGAAATTCGGTAACCAATTTTAATAGTAAATAAGCATGGGTAATTGAAAAACGCTTAACTGAACAATAACTGTTACCTTTTAAAGAAATACACATTTCTTTTAAATCATTTAGCTTGGTTACCGATGCAATCAATCTTGAGACAGGTCAAATTGAGATGGAAACGAAGATCAATCACAGCATTTGAAGTTATGCTTGCTGTATTAATAGGAACTATCCGTTAGGCTTTTGAGTAGATCTGGGATTTCTTATGCAATTCATTTTACAGCTTCTCTGTATACATATGAGTTGGGAGCCTCGTTGTCCTTGCAGTGAGCACACATTAAGTGACAACAGAGTGACAGGCATAATTTCTGTTTCTGTTCACTGCATAGGTCACTACTGTAGATTAGGTCCCTGTTGCAGGGTGGTGTTATATTCAAGTCATTGTGTTCACAGCTAGTTTTTTTGTTGTTCATTTTCCTTGCTTCTCTTTATATTTACTTGAATGTTTATCGTGGGGCTACAGGTTAAGAATCTCTAAATAAAATTCCCTTTGGGTCCTATTGCTGTAAACTGCATTGGATCTCCAAGACATCAAATAAGCATTACTATTAATTATGAGCAGCATCTTGTATGTAAAAATGCTATTTGGAAGAATATTGAGTTGCTTTTCAGCAGGGAGGAAATTATTGCATAGCCTTAGGATAACTATCAAGGCAGTATGTCTTTCTCTTCCATGGCATGGGAAGCAAATACATTAGTCCTGCATGTAAATTCAGTTTTCAAATAAGACTTGGTGATTATTCTAATGGATAAGAAACTGATTCTTATTCTGATTCAAACTATGTACTGTAGTTGTACAGTGGCAGGTCTCATGGGTGACTGAAGGTGTATCACTATTGGTCAATAGGATTCAGGGTATTATAAATTAGGTCACCATTTACAAGTTTCAGGTACAAATGCCACCCAAGTGTAAGAATAGAATGTAAGTGTTAGTTCTCTTGCATACGTCATTGATCGATGTGGTATAGAAGCACATCAGCCTGCTGTGCCTTTCCTGTTCTTTAGTAGTGCCGTTGGACATGCAATATGCCTCCATCTCTCCTCGTTTGCAAGCAGCATAGGAGTTGCATGTTCATGCTCAGCTGAGCTTCATGCTGCTCTGAACAAACATGTTTTAAGGGTATGAATGGGCTGGAGTGGCTAAATGGTTTTCAAAGCATTTTCCTCCCCAAACCGAGTGGGATTTCATGGCCAGTGCTTTGTATCCAGAAGTCTATTACCAGAGAACAATATTTAAACTTGAAGGATGAATAAACCCTAACTGGGAATTGAACTCTTAGCCTGAGCAAATCTGTAATGCACTTTTGTGGAGTGCAGTGGTTGGCATTGCTGAAATTAATTGTCTTGTTTCATATTCTATTAATCTCAGAGTATTGTTTCAAGAAATAGGTCTCCTGTATGTAATGTATTCCCTAGAATTATTTTGTTTGTTCATTTACTAATTGGGTATCTTGCTGCTTTACTGTGTGACTAGCTTGTAAGCCTTTCTGACTAAAAACAAAAAACAAAAAAAACTTGTGTTGGCTTGATAAAGAATTAATGTAACAAATAAAAGAAACTAACACATATCAGAAAACATTGAAAACAGACTTTGAAATGTTTAATTTTATAACTGTTTCTTTGGTACTGCAAGGTGTGTTGAACAGTAAATGCCAAGGTCTTAAGAAATGCTTTGTTAGATGAAGTGATGAACAGTGATCATGATTCAAGGTAATGTTGCTTGCCTACAGCAGGAAGCTGTTACTGGATGTAGAAGTATGCTTGACTGAAGGTGTGAGTTTTGAAGCATTTTTTGGGGGGGGGATGGATGGATGGAGTCATGGCATGTAAAATGATTGATTAATTTATTGAAAAAAAAAGCCAAAAATGCAGAATTTTGCTTTCAGTACTTAGTTTGTTTGATAAAGATCACATCAGACATAATCAATTTGGCTTATATTTGTTTCTCCAGCTTCAAGGTTTTTGTGACTAATAAAATAACTATTTCAAATTAGCCTACAGTGTTAGACCTTGCTGCCTATTTAATCCTGTTTGGCATTTTTCTTTTTTGCTTGCTTGCAAAGTAGTAGAATGTAAATATTGTCCTACCCAGCTGTTAAAGGAGTGCCAGCCATGGTTTTCAAATCCACGCATTGCTGGTCCCTGCTTTTTCCTCTGTTGAACTCTTGGTTCTTTAAGTGTACTTTACATTTGAATTTGTAATATGCAGATAGAAAGACAACACTAAAGATTGTGGCTGCTCCCCGCTACAGGTGGAATGATATATTGTAAAGATACACATTTTGCAATGTGGTATGTAGCACTATGCATGTGATGGTCCTGATTGGCTACTTGTATGATGCTCTAAGATTAAATTATCAAATAACGATGGGCTATTTTGTTAAACACAAATCAAGTGAGGCTAGGAGAGTATATTATACAATAGTGAACTACAATAAGCTATGTTGTGCTTTTGGTCTTGTATCACGATACAAATGATAGCCTACATACCTTTTCTGATACGGTATATCATGTAATTAACGTATTGCAATTCATCGATGTGCAGTGAATTGTTGCACCCCTGCTTCCTGGTGCCTACGATAATCCCTTCTTGTGGTACTGGTAAATCCAGTGGTGAAGCTGCAATCAGATATTGTGACCTACAGCAAAGACACCAGGATGCAGTCGTTTACAGTATTTATAGTGTTGCTTTCGCAATATTTGCATAATGAATTGATGTGAAGAAAGTAAATTGTGGAGAAATTCTAAAATTATAATTGGGGGCTTCTGTTTTTCGGGTTTTATTAATTGTATTTTTCGGTGCTTATTTTTAGCTATTTTCGAGTTGTATGTAAATCGTTTTTTTCGGGGCTTTCGTTTTTGATATACTGTCTGAAATTAGTGTTTTCGGTTACTTTCCAAAATGCTTTTTTTTTCTGTGTTAAAATTGTACCTTCTTTCCATTGCTGTCTTCCACAAAGAAATCCTTCTGGGGTTTTTGTGTGTACGCATTTTTGTACATTTCGCCACAATTCTGTTTTAAATCCTCGGTGTCTTAACTTTAATACAGCCTTAAATCCCGCTAACAAGCCTCCATCCTGATTGTAATCTCGTTTTAAATCTCACAAGCGGAGTCTCCAATAGAAGTGTAGGAATGTGCTGTCACTCAGTAGTTGGGGCGGGTTTAAAGTATTCCGAACTAATCAATGATAGATACAAGTCAGGGAAATGTATTTATTATTATTTTTATAGTAGGTTTTTATTTTTTTAAAGTTGCACTCCTTGAACATTATTGAACAGTTACTAATTTTCAGTTTTTTATGTTTGAGGATTTCTGATGATTTTCTAGTGCTTTGTTAAATCCAGTAGAATATAGTTTTGATATTGCAGTAATGAAGAAACCAGGAGCATAAACACATCCTTTTTTAGGGCTGGCTTAGCAAGCTGCCACGGTTGGTCTGCCTGCTTGTTTGTTTTCGTTACCCAGTTCTCCTTTCAGCTCGCCTCACTCTGGAGTTTGAATTTCCATATCTCAGGAGTTGTGTTCGCAGCTGCCTTCCTGTATTTGATTCCGGTGATACTGCTGGAGTCCTTGCCTTCGGTGACCTGTCAGTATCTATGCTCCCTTCCTCTTCTATTGCTTTTAACCATCAAGACAGTTGATACAGTATATGCCTCGTTCTGACGATGCACTCGTTCCTTCAATAATTGGCTTTTGACATACCAGGAAGAAAGCCAGTCCTATTACGGTAGTCAGTCCGGTTCCTGTTACCTGCATTCATTTATTCTTTCAGCATCTCCCGGAATAAAGACCTGTCAGCTTGAAGATCCTGAATTTGAATCCTGTCTCGACAGCTGACTCGCTATAGCAGTGTGACCCTGTGCAAATCTCATTTCACCTCCACATGCATCCCCAGTGGGTGGACGCTGGGATCCCAGAGGAGGAGATGATGTGGCTCAGTTGGGCTAATGTGAGATGATCATAATTTAGTGCAGTACACTTGTGCAGATTGTTTGTTTGCAATGGGGATGGAAAAGGCAGGTTAGACATTGACAGTTGCAGTTTTTTTTTGGCTGTTCTTAAAATTCAGGTGTCAAGTACTTTTAACATATGTTCTACAGAGCACTGATTTTAAATACATTGTTCCTCCCCCACTATAGCTTTTTGTACAGCTCCCAGTACTGTAGGTAAACAATTTTATAAGCTGTAATTTTAAAGCTCCTTTTACTTTGTATTTCAAGGTGTCTTTGGACAGTCTTCAAACTTTTGGAAGTACTGTACATTAAGTTAATAGTGCATTTTGCAATAGGCATGCAAAATGCATTTCTCTCCAGATGTCAGATCATTGTCAATCATCTGCCAAAAAGTAAAACGCTTCTCTACTCAATTAAGAAGTTTGTTTAACCTGTAAAACCCGGATAAATATGTGATCAATTCAGAGCAGTTCCTGTACAGTTAGCAGGGTCCAGATACAGCAGCTGGTTATTTTTAAATTTAAGTATAGTGACACGCCATCACAGTCGATACGAAATGAGTATAAAGAACAAAATCACGATGACCTACAAACACATGCACAATATCCCTGTTGCCAGTGATATGCATCCCTATCATCAGCAGTGTGGAGTAGTGATTAGGGCTCTGGACTGGAGGGTTGTGGGTTCAATCCCAGGTGGGGGACACTGCTGCTGTACCTTTGAGCAAGGTACTTTACCTAGATTGCTCCAGTAAAAACCCAACTGTATAAATGGGTAATTGTATGTAAAAAATAATGTGATATCTTGTAACAATTGTAAGTCGCCCTGGATAAGGGCGTCTGCTAATAAATAAATAAATAAATAAATAAATAATAATAATATCTGGAGATGAAAAGTGCAGTGCTGGAGCAGTGCTAAATTCTTAACTTGACATTTATAACCTATTTATTTTTTTGGCTGATCTCTCCTGGTTCTGTAGTAGGCATGGCTCAGGATCAAAGTAGCAGGGATGTTAGGTGGCGCAGCCTACGCTACTGTGAGCCGTTTACACACTATTATTGTGAGGCACCAACTGGGGAGAGGGATTGGAGGATGGCTTGCTGGCTGACTGAAACAGAGCTCTATTGAGTGGGATACATTCCAGACATCCTGCTGTGGCTGGTGTTCAAACCTTTCCATTACTTGCTTTAAGATTTCTTCTTTTTGCCAGTTTGTTCGTGGGTGGGGGCTGTTAGATAGTTACATGGCAACAACAAGATATCTGCTTACTTCATAATGTGGTTTTGTTTTTCATTCAGATGTATAATAGGCAGGGAGCCTGTATTCCTGTAGTAGCCAAAGTCAGCGCGAAAGGCACTATTCTGAGGCCCCTGATCACAATGGGGTGATGTGGCAAGTGTGCCCCTGATTACATTAGACTGCCCTTATATAGTTACCTGTTCCGCAGGTCAGGCATGCATAAGCGATGATGTCTTTAGTTTTGCCTATTCCATTCTACACTGAATTTAGGTGCAGAACTACTTGCTGCTCTGCATCAAAATCGGCAACTGGGAATGATTGCTCCTCATAGGGAAACATATGTCTGCTGTCTTGCATTGACTGTAAAATTGCCTGCATTTTATGCTGCAGTCTATATTCCTTAAATAAGGAACAACTGTTTGTTAATCAAGCTGAAGTACTTAAATGTGTCTGCGAATTCCTATTGCATTGTACTGATAAAGACTAGCTTATCCAAATATCTGTTAATTTGTCTCCTAAATTTGTAATGCAGCATCTAAACAAGCCCTAGCTGCTGTGTGCTAATGGGGTTGCTTGAGCCTCTTGTTGAACTTGGTTTTGAATGTGGGAAAGCTACAGTATATCTGAGATCCAGAATATTGGAGAGCCATATTCCAGATGGCACAAATTTTTAATGATCCCGTTTAATGGTCGTACACATACTGGTGTTTGACCTTCTATGGTTTAGATCATTTAAAATGCAATATTGTTTTTTGGAGGTGAAAAAATAAAAAAAAGTGCTCCAGAATAGCATGTAGTGTGTGGTCTCTTAGCCTGTTAAATGACCTACAATATGACCTACTGTAGTGTGTTTTTTTTGTAACCATAATGATTGGAAAATATAGACCTGTTATAGTCAAGGCTGACTGATAAAAAGGTTGTGCCTGTATGAAAGGTAGCGTAGGGAAATGTTAGGGTTAACATAACAATTTTTTACCAAAATGTCTAACATTGCAAATCAGTTTTGAATGGTCAGTAAAATCATTTGCATAATACCATGAACTTGATTACATAATTTTCTAATGAACAGCAAGGATATGAATCTCTCATTGTTGATACTGTGCTACAGTAGGCTATTTATTGGGTGAAAAACTGCTTTAAGTTATAAGAAATGAAGAGCAAAGGTTTCCTGGCTCGCGGGTGCCCAGTAGCATAAGCATCCTGGCTGAGGACCCTCACCCACGTAATCCATTGAAATGTTGCTTGTATGATACTGTTGTCAAATTGAAAAGGAAGATTGAAATAGCTGACGTCAAGGTAGTTTTAAGCATTGTGTGTGAAATGACCCCATAGCACCTACATGTACTGTTAATAAACTGGGCATCAACATTGCTTTAATTGCATTTGGTCTAGCATATTTCTGTATGCGCTACAGCCTTATTGAAATCATCTTGAGACCCTGGGACATAAGTTGGTGAACAAAAACGAATACCTGTCTAATCAATTGGATTCTCCCATTTTATTCTGTCTGTCTTTGGTTGTGAGGGCCTCCCCCTCCAGCTACTGTACCACAGCTCACCATTTATGACCAATATGATTGTGTTTGTGAAAGTCTCTTGCAGCAAGTATGTTTGCAGGCTTGTGCAGATGTAGTTTTATTAGTGCAATTGTAGCTTCATTTTGGCATCTGCCGCAGCCCCTCAAAGCAAACGAAGCTATCTAAACAGAGTTTTTACCATCGGATCGGCTCTCCCTTAACTACTTTGTCCTTTTATTTTTTTTGTTATTATATAAATGGCTCTGACAACATGTATTCGCCCAGGGCCAGATGAAATAAAATGTAGTCAGAATTTTCTTCTGCAAAAAGAGTTGTAGGAGCAAGACAGAAAGGGTTCATTAAACAGGGCTACTTCATATTGAATTGCTGGTTTGATTTCTGTTTGTATACTCTAGGCAAGTAAACGCATGTTGTGGCATAGCAAATGTAGTTATGTTTGTCTGGTACATGAGCAGGTTTGCAGATCATCCTACAGTGAAACTTAGAGTCCCAAATGTAGGCAGCAAATTGCTGTGCTAATCTTGGTGACTAGTAGAGGGACTCTGTCATTTTTGTTGATATCAAGCAGTGCCTCAGTTATTGGCTGTGCTGCGTTTGTGTGTTCTTTCCTAGAAACTGCTGCAAATTACTGTAGCTTTTGAGTTCTAGTTTGTCATGACCTCTTCTCAATGCTGTTAAGTGAACTAAATGTAATGAAAGAAATGATAAGCAAATCGCTTTCGCGTACCGGCCATACTAGTTCTGTCAACTCAGTTTCCAAAAGCCTGTGCTTTCTAAACCTGAAACCTATGTCAATCTTCTATAGCGCAGACTCGGGTGCAAATACAAAATAACTTTAAGATGACTGTGACCAGTTACTCCTTCGCCGTGGTCAGTAAACTAATAATGTTCTTTTGTATCTATGAAAACACTGCAAGGTACTGTGAAAACACAAACGTTTTGTTTATTTTATAATTTCGTAAAATCCATTTCAACATTGATGAGCTCCATAGATACAGACATAGACAAAAATAAAACAACAAAGAAAACAAACAAATGCCGGCTCACTTCTTTCACTGTCAAACCTGTCAATCACTCTTCATCTAACTACAGAGTTCTATATTGCTGGCTTCAGCCTGATCTGGACTGAGTTTTAAGCCAGCACCTCTCTGCTCTGCCTTCCCTCTAACTCAGTTCACTGTCTTCTTATTATTCTTCTTATACAGCAGTACCTGCTCCAGGTGGATGATTGACCAACCAATCACGGGAATGAAATTCCCCACATTTTCATGTCGGTCAATCAGGCCACCTGGGTAGGCACACCTGAAAGTTATTATCTTCAGTAGCAGGGCACAGTCACTCTGCCACCCATATATATACACACACACACACAGCCTGTACAGGTTTCAAAATAAAAAAGAAGACATCTCTTATAACTATACAACAAAAACATATTTAAACCAAGATAATTATCAAAACAAACAGTTCAAGTTTTTTTTAAAATTTATTTTAAACAGTCCTTAAACAAACAGTCCAATGACCAGGCCTAATACTAGGCCCAGTGACAGTCTCTGTCACAATGACACCCACTCAAAATACTTTACAAGAACTGAAGTTGATCGTAAAAACAAACAAAACAAAAAAAAAAACAATGTGCCAATATACCTTGAATTTACAATAAATATCCAAAGGCTATGTACAGTACACCGGCACACACAGACTATACAGTAGTGTTCTGTGGTATATCATGATACCAAAATCATACTATACCTAGTATCAGGATATCGTGGTTTTTCGATACCATGTGTGTGTGTTTTTTTTTTTTTTTGAGCTTTTAAAACAAAACAATATGAACTAAGCTTACTCATTTCCGTTTAGTGGAAGTGACTGCAGCAGTAATGGTGAATGCCGGCGCTTGGTGTGGAGCTATTTTGGATTTCAGCCAGATGACAACAGCAATCTGGTTGAAGCTGGACAGCCAAAATGTCAAGTGTTTTAAAGAAGTGAAAAACAAGGGAGGAAAGAACACCAATTTATTGAAACATCTTTTGGATCGCCACCCCGATCTCTTTGCTGAAGTTAACTTTTTTCTTGTACTGTAGTTTCTTCAGTTCTTTTAGTTTAAGTGAATCCCCAGTGCATATTACTTATAAAAAAAAAAAAAGGCACAGTAAAGATAACAAATTCAACAGGCATGCAGTAGAAGCTGATCAATAGGGAATTAATTGATGCTTGTTTATTTTGTCATTACAGTGCATTTGCTATAAGCAGCAAAAATATACTTCCAGACGTGTCATTAAAACTGTGCCGCATGCCCAAAATGTTAGCAATGTTTTTATATTCTTTGGATTTGCGGTAATCAGTATTTTATGTCTATGCAATGCTATAGTTGTGACACTCCTGTTTTGAATTGTGTGCATTAGCAGTGGAAAGATCAGGATGAATACAGACTTCATTGCTAGCATATGTTTGCCTACAGATAACAGGATCAATGTGATGCTTCACCTGCAAAACCACAGGACCTAGAAGCATCCGAGTCACACTACAAAAGTCTGTACAGACTGATGTAGATTCAGCATGAATGCAATAAAAAGCACTTGCAGTTTATTACAGTAGCCAGAGTGGTTGTCTTTTGTGTAATTTACTTTCTTTGTAAGTTTAACAACCAAACGAGCATGATGGGTCGAATGGCCTCTCGCTAGTAAAATGTCTTCTGTTATTTAAGGTGCACAGAGACATTTGGCTTGATTACGCTTAAACAGAATTATGTTCTAATGGCACATAAGAGGAAGGCATCTACATTAGTAGCCTGTTTTGTTTTAGAAATGTAGTATTAAATATAATGCTTAACTTTGCATTTTTCACTATTGAATTGCATATGTTAAGTGTTTTTTAGTACTATCAGAATCCGTTCTTTTGCTAGAATTCTTTTTTTTATCCCGCTGAACTAATTTCATTAAATTATTTTGAAGTGGTGATTTTCAAAATATCTAACACTATAGAATTGTAAAATGAACGCACAGTGTTTAAAATTAAGGAATACAATGTTTGTGGGTATTCCCTACTGTAACACATTACTGTGTTCAGTTAAAGAAATCAGTCAGGCTAGTCTAGTTTAGCATTTATACTCTGTGTTTACTTTCTAAAAGATGTGAACGGTCTAGATTCATGGAGGTGTTATGTTGTATGTGACTTTAAGAACATAAGAAATGGTACAAACAAGAGGAGGTCCATTTGGCCCATCTTGCTCATTTGGTTGTTTATTGATCCAAGCAAGAACCTCATCAAACCATTTCTTGCAGTACCGTGTGAATCAGCTTCCACAACAGTGCTTCATTTTTTCATTCCTTGCTCACATTTTTAGAGCACTTCGAAGATACCCCTGTATGTAAAACATCTGGCCTAGTTAAATTATTGGAAGCTGTCCGAAATGCCAGTTTTATATGTAAAAGAATTGTGTTACACTGTTGCGCTTTTTAAATCCGTTTTATTTTAATTTTATAGTCAGTGGCAATTACCTTTTGGAATACACTGGAAATATTTAAACAGCAAGCATTCCACCATGCTGTAGCATTATTAACTTTGTGTTAACCTCTTATGCACTTTGCACTTGCAAAAAAAAAAAAAGAATTTGGCGGCCATTTAACATGTAATGGACATAAGATCCAAAGTATCGTGATAATATCGAATATCATGATACTACCATTGGTATCGTATCGAGGCTCCCTAAATGAGATATCGCAGAACACTACTATACAGTTTTTCTTTCAACCTAAAGAGTGTTTTGGGCGAATTATAGATTTGATACTCATTTGGCATTCATTTTGTGCAGCAGAATGCTGTTTTGCTAATGCAGTAGTGTCACTTCATTACTAGAGTAACTTGTCAGTATGTAGATAAGTGACACCCATGCACAGGGAGACAGGAAAGATCAGATAGACCATTTGGACAAATCCCTCTTCCCCTCTGTCCCAGAGGCTCTGTGGGATACATGACATTGTCTTTTTCCAAACCTGGAGCTACAGTAGAGGCTATGTGTTGGCGTGAGATGTGAGGTAGATCTGTGAAACCTGTTCTACTGTACATGCTGTGTTTCTGCAGGGACTGGCTCCACGCTGGAGATGTATATCTCCAGTAAAAGGGATGGTGGAGCTGTCCGTTTGCATGTCTGTACTGTACGGTAAGTGTACAGTACATGTCACACATTAGAGCTATTAAATGTAGACAACAGCTAAATCCAATTGTGATGAAACTTGTTAGGACAATCTTTAGTTAATGGTTGTGTGAGAATCTGGGAATACTGTGAAAGGAGTTGCCTGTCTGTCCCATGGACATTTCAAAAGGGAATGCCATAAAGTGTGTGTTAGGAATTTTATGATTAATGCTTATCTTGAGTAAAAACAAATATATTTGATACCTTGACAGACTGAACAAAGCGCTGGAATTACAGGTTGGTCTTCTGATTTAAAGGTCCACTCTGTTTGGCATTCACAGTACAGTGTTCTGTACAGCCTGGGAAGAAATAAGGCCCTTTCTGCTCTCCTAATAAGGTGCACAGAATTTAGTTTGACTACTGACACTGTACAGAAGTGTGTGGGACCACACTGCGCTGGCAAGATCTCCCTGGTAATTGAAAGCAGCTCTTTTAGGGGATGAGCGTACACACTTCATTGAAATCTTGGTGTACTTTGGAAAGTCTCTGTGAAGTGCTTTGTATAGTTGAGTATAAACATATGCCCATGGATGTTTACTGTATTTATTATACAGTACATTTGGCTGCGGATTGTAGTAAGTGGGAATTGACAGACCTGTGCTAGAAAGGACAGTCTGCACTAGAAAGTGACATGATTCCCGCGGTTCGGGAAAAAAATGGTGTTTTAAATTTTGCGGGATAGGATGGTACAGGAGTGAAGCTCACGGGGACGGGCAGGACCGGGAAAAATAAAAAAAAGAAATAAAGCTCTCGGGACCGGCAAAAACAGGATTTAAGCTTCCAGGAATGGCAAGGAACGGGACTACTCTGCCACCAGCAGACAGGAAGAGTGTTTTTTTGCTCTTTAAAGTCATTAAAGAGCCTTTGACATTTACCAAAAACATAAAAAAGTATTAACAGGTCTTACCTGAACATATAATCACATTAATTTTACCAAATTATGTTTAATCGAGCTACAATTAAACAAATAATACCGATCTCCATTTCCTGGTTCGGGGCCAGGAGACTGTGACGTCACAGAGGGAGATACCCGCAGGCTACTTGCATCTGCCAGCATGGCTGACAGTGACAGTGAAAGTGAGAGTAGCCTAGTTTTATCAGTTTCAGACACCTCTTATGAACGTGAATCCATGTAGTGATGGATCTGACATAGAGAGAGAAAACAGGGATTGTCTCCCGTATCAATTCGAGCCATATGCCTCTGAATCAGAAGGGTCAAACTCGGAGAGAGACTCCGACAACACCAACACGGACGGACCGGAGGGACAGCAGATGTCCGCGGAGAATGAGCGTCTTGGCAGCATGGAATGGTTAATAAAAACCCTTACGTTTAACACAGATTGATACTTAAAATATTTCATATTACCCATAATTGTATAGTTATGTAGTCCTTGAGTTAACAATATTGATACATGAATTATTGATACTAGCAGAATAACCGAACACTGTGGATTGCTACTAACTAGCATGTATGTAACATAGCTCTCTCTATATACATATGTATAGTATATTAAGGATGTGCACATTTTCGTTTTTTATGAATATTACACCTTATCATAATACAGAGATGCCAACGTCTACGATTTGGCCGTAACAGCTACTATTTTGGAGGTTCTGCTACAACGTTGCGTTGAAGGGGTACGTATAATACTACGATTTTTAATAAATAAACGTTTATGAAATATTTCAATACCATGTGTTTTTTTTAATGAATTAATGGTTCTTAATACTGTATTTCACTGACCGTTTACTGTGGCAATGACAAACTAAAATCTCTGAGCCAGGTTGCTTAGTAACCGGTTTAGAAACTGAAACTGCCACACAAAACTCTAAACAGTTGTTTTTATATTACCATATTTATATATTACATCATTATATTGCACATTGTGCTTATAAAGACCCTGTGCTTGCACTGTATTTTTTCTGAAAAAAACTAAAAACAAATTACTAGTAGTATACCAGTAGTGTTTAATGCAAAACCCTATAAACCCTAATGTAATACATGAATACGAAAATATCTGTACCTCCAAATAGTAGTTGATCTCTGTATATCATGGGATGGGATGGGACAGGAACATTTTTGACAGAATGGGACAGGACTGAAGTTTCATTCCCGTGTCGCTCTCTAGTCTGCACACTTCTATCAGGGAGATGCAATGAGTCTCTGCAAAGATCCAGTCAGGTCCTTTGTGCTGAGAGCTTCCACATGCACATACCAAAGATTGATTG
Source organism: Acipenser oxyrinchus oxyrinchus (assembly GCA_030684275.1). Taxonomy (NCBI): domain Eukaryota; kingdom Metazoa; phylum Chordata; class Actinopteri; order Acipenseriformes; family Acipenseridae; genus Acipenser; species Acipenser oxyrinchus. The sequence goes on along the minus strand of CM060257.1, from coordinate 17,664,495 downwards.
TATTTATTATAATGGGTCTTCAATTTTTCTTGACTTGCATGACTTTTAGTATTCATAGCATGGTCACTATCCAGTGCATTGTTGTGGTGAATACACTTCAGTGTAAGCAGCACTTTGTCTTTGGAAAACCCTTACATTTGCTCAATTAATAGACATCAACATGAAATATTCTAACTGGAAGGTTTTGTTGATGAGTCTCCAATTTATGCATGCTCTGAATACATGGGGTATATTTAAGGTTAGCCGTCATAAAAAACACACTATTTTATACACAATTGTTATTTAACTGATAATCCAGTGAGGCAGTGCTGTGGGATTTAAGCTTCATGCGCCGTACAGTACAATACTTGCAATAGTCATTACGTTTGGGGCTTTAGTATTCCATGCTGGCAGTTGCTTTACAAGCACCCACTCATTATAACATTTTAAAGTTTCCCATTACCATAGCATGATTATTACACAGTTCAGCTCAGAGAATGTAAGTAAGTGCATTACTGGGCAATTTTATGAGTATATTAATAGTTTTACCATGCGTTTTTTATAACTTTTATTCAGACCCTGTAATTAAATAAACATGTTGATCAGTCTTTTTTATTGTACGGCTGAAGGCGTGGAATAAAAAACTGATCTGGTCTGTGCGTGAATTCAGTTTTATTGTTTGGCCATCCTCTTGTTAAGAATCTTTAACACTCAAAAAAAAAAGAACAAGCTGCCCTTATACACTAATTTCAGTGAAAACATTTCTTGTATATATGAGAGGACCTTTCTGTAATATGTTGACGGCATATTCCAGGGTTAAAATCTGATTTTGGTACAGTGTAAATAATAATTGTGTATTTATTCACTTTTCTTTTGATGCAAGAATTACTGGTCAGGTCTCCCCCCTCCCCCCCTTCAGTCATTGGGAGTAGAACGAAATCTCTCGCAATGTTCCTCCTCACATGACTTCATAATAAAGACAAATAACAATGGGATCCTGCCTAATAAAACCTGTTCAGAGAATATGCCTGCTTTCCATTGCAGATCTGAAACACAACCTTGACCCCTCAATGGTTTATGACACCCCTTTAACCCTTTAGGCTGCGTTCTCACATAGTGCTGTCCTGCTCTGTTGCATTACTGTTTTATTTAGGTAAATTTCAGTATTCATTTAAAAAACAAACCGAACAAGAACGAGGAACTGAATTGTGTGAGTTTGATAAATGTTTGTTTAATACATGTACACAGTCTACCTTATAATTTAAATACATAACTTTAATATATGTTACAATACAGTACATGCTGTAAATTACCTTAAATGTAATCTATAATAGCTAACAATGTTTTGTGCTAATGTTGTAATGTGTGAGAACTTGGATGTACTGTAAATCTCCCTTGTCATTCGACTGGGCTTGTGGACCAGAGAAAGGAAAATAAAGTACTGTAGGCTCCCTTTTTTGTCTGGTTTTATCATGGAAAGGGATCATAATTCAGTGGGATGGCGAATGGTTTAATACTGTAAAGGCATATTGCATTAAAATAGCTGAATCTGTCCATGTATTTAGGAGAGAAGGTTACACGTGGCTTCTCTGAAATACCCATCCCCCCAGGTCCATCCCATTGGAGGAGGGGGAGTAAATAAGAGATGCTGCTGCTGGTACAGAGCAGAACATTTCATTTACTGTAGAGGCTGCAAAGAGTGTTACACATGTGTGGTAATCAGCTGGCAGTCTAGATATGCACCAGGGATCAATGCGTGCCTCTTTTGATGCACCTTGACTACCTCAACAAGCTATTGACGGGAATGGAGAAGGAAAATGTTTTTTTTGTTGAACTTTATACTAAAGTATGTTATTTGGTATTTTTGAAACCTGCAAATTCAGACCATTTTATAGACAAATTGTGAACCCTTTGCTGTAAAGTACAGTAGCTATTGTACCCATGTGGAACTGTTACACGTGTTACATTTACAATGGGACATTAAATACATTAATATGTAAACCAATTTATTTTCAAAGCAATGATTTACTCAGAAAAGTTCAGTACAATGACTCAAGTAAAAATGTGTAGGCCAATGCACAATACTGTCCTGAAATCATTTTATATTACCAAATTTATATATTACATCATTATATTGCACATTGTGCTTATAAAGACCCTGTGCTTGCACTGTATTTTTTCTGAAAAAAACTAAAAACAAATTACTAGTAGTATACCAGTAGTGTTTAATGCAAAACCCTATAAACCCTAATGTAATACATGAATACGAAAATATCTGTACCTCCAAATAGTAGTTGATCTCTGTATATCATGGGATGGGATGGGACAGGAACATTTTTGACAGAATGGGACAGGACTGAAGTTTCATTCCCGTGTCGCTCTCTAGTCTGCACACTTCTATCAGGGAGATACAATGAGTCTCTGCAAAGATCCAGTCAGGTCCTTTGTGCTGAGAGCTTCCACATGCACATACCAAAGATTGATTGTATTTATTATAATGGGTCTTCAATTTTTCTTGACTTGCATGACTTTTAGTATTCATAGCATGGTCACTATCCAGTGCATTGTTGTGGTGAATACACTTCAGTGTAAGCAGCACTTTGTCTTTGGAAAACCCTTACATTTGCTCAATTAATAGACATCAACATGAAATATTCTAACTGGAAGGTTTTGTTGATGAGTCTCCAATTTATGCATGCTCTGAATACATGGGGGATATTTAAGGTTAGCCATCATAAAAAACACACTATTTTATACACAATTTTTAAAGGCATATTGCATTAAAATAGCTGAATCTGTCCATGTATTTAGGAGAGAAGGTTACACGTGGCTTCTCTGAAATACCCATCCCCCCAGGTCCATCCCATTGGAGGAGGTGGAGTAAATAAGAGATGCTGCTGCTGGTACAGAGCAGAACATTTCATTTACTGTAGAGGCTGCAAAGAGTGTTACACATGTGTGGTAATCAGCTGGCAGTCTAGATATGCACCAGGGATCAATGCGTGCCTCTTTTGATGCACCTTGACTACCTCAACAAGCTATTGACGGGAATTGAGAAGGAAAATGTTTTTTGTTGAACTTTGTACTAAAGTATGTTATTTGGTACTTTTGAAACCTGCAAATTCAGACCATTTTATAGACAAATTGTGAACCCTTTGCTGTAAAGTACAGTAGCTATTGTACCCATGTGGAACTGTTACACGTGTTACATTTACAATGGGACATTAAATACATTAATATGTAAACCTTACAAATCAGACTTGATTAGGTGAAGATAGTATCGGTACTGTATGTCCAATTTATTTTCAAAGCAATGATTTACTCAGAAAAGTTCAGTACAATGACTCAAGTAAAATGTGCAGGCCAATGCACAATACTGTCCTGAAATCAGCAAGATTAGGCTAGTTTAATGTCAGGGAAATGCCACAGTATCTTTACTGTAAGAGCTTTTACCATATGCCATCAGTAATGTATTCTTTCAACATGCCTAGATTTTCAGCTTTTTGTTTTTTTGTTAAAGCATTGAAACCTGCTGAGCTGAACTTTTGATGTTTGCAGTAAACCTGATTTGTTTTTACTTTTGTCCCAACGCATTAAACTTCTTCCACTTAACTATCAACTCTGCTGTCATATTACAAGCAAAAATGTGCCTGTAACTGGGTCACGATTTAATAAAACAGTCTTACAAACTGTACATTAAAATACACGACTGGATAAGAGTAACAATTAAAGAAGACAAGAAGTCACTGTTAATTACAGGCTTGCTGCAATTTACACTGAATAGTGCTAGAGCAAATCAATAAAAAAAAATCCTTGATTTTAAGACTTTATTTAGCCTGTTTAACATAGTGTCTCCCCTGCACCTCACCCCCACCACCACCACACACACCTAATTTTCCTTGCAAATTGCATTTGGTTTGTTGTGTGGTGGTGTGTTTTTTTTTTTTGTTTGTTTTTTTTAAATTATGTGGATTTCTTGAACTAGGGTTCTCTCCTCCAGACCTTGTCGGGTACTAATTTTAATCCACCCTTGACCGTGTCCAGATTACTACAGGCTTTAGTGCTCCTTCCTGTCGCTAAGTGACAAGTGTCTCTTTGATGAATAACGGCCCTGCTTAGCTGGGATAATCGGACACAAATAGTCATGATGAGGATATTATATGCCATTCCATCATAGCGACGGTTGCATTTGGATGCTAAACCTACCATTTGTCTGTAACGTATGTCCTTTTGCCTTCAAATCGACTGCATACATGAGGTATTATAGGAATGTTATGCTACAATGAGATTTGATTCATGTTTTCCATATGGAGAAAATGTCTTTTGGACCTAATCCAGATTAAATGTTTGCATTAGTTTGTTTAATTGAAAAAGCAAAAGCTTGCTGTTTTACAATACAATGCAGCACAGCATGGCTGTAGAGTAGAGGAATGATGCAAATACAACATCCTCTGTTTTGAGTTATGCGAGTTTAATTCACTGCCTACTCTGTTCAAATATAACATTATTTTGAATGTTAACAAGAGTTGCACCCACTTGCATGTGATTGGGGTTAAATTTCTCAAGCGATCTTCAAGCATTTACAGGTGCGGTGCATTTGTATTGATCCACTGTAATGAAAGCGATATAATTTGGAGCAGATACTGAGTGAATCCTTTTGCAAGAGTTGTAATATTCCTACAGTACTTCCTGAAGATTGCCCTTTATGGATATTGTAAAACTGATGGAGAAATCTGTGCTTTGATTACATCCTGTCTTCCACCGAACCAGTATTGCTCTTTTTGTTGTGACCCATTTACAGTAGTTGGGTCTTATCCTTTGTGTAAATAGGAGAGAGCTTTTCTTTCTAAAGCAAGTAAAAGTCAAAGCTAGTCCTGTTCTGTCATTCCTATCCCAAGCAAATATTGTTTAATAAAGTGGAACAGTGCAAAAAAGGGAAAGCAGTAACGAGATACTTGTTCTGTAATTTCCAGAGACGATGTTGTAACTGTACAGCCTTGTTTTATCTATCTGTTATCTGAGAAATAAGCCTTATTTTGTGTTGGGTTTAGCTGCACCAAGAAAAAAAAAAGCATCTTTTGCCAGTCTACTATACAGTCTAATGTACTGTATTTTGGGTCGGGATTAGCTACAGTGTACTGGATATCTTACATAAAAGATTCGTTGTGGAGATGATAACATTCATCATATCGGTTGGTACCTTGCAAATAGTAAATCTTCAAATGAATGACACTTCTGTACCATATTCATGTTGTTACTGACCAAGTCACTGCCAAATCCTCACAGAAAACGTGTACACACCCCTCTGGGCTCGACCTTTCAAGCACTATTGCAGAAGTTCACTGTTTAAGGTATTGCATCATTCAACAGAGGATTGTGCGCCCTTTAGACATACTTTGTCACCTGGGCATCGGTGAATCAGCAAAGACCACAATCCAAAATTAATAAAATCTGAGGCCCCTCCAGTAGTTGGAAAAGAAGGAAACCATATTGTAGAGATGCATGTGACGATGCCACTGTAGTTAAATAAACGTCTTCAGTTGATCTGTGACAACATAAACAGGAATGTACAGTAAATTCAGTGTTTCTAAACAGTGGACAGGGCTAGTAGTGATGTAAGGCCGTTGATTTGTTCATGGAATTGGAGGACACCCAATTGTGTGGAATTGCGTAATATGTAGTGCTTGTCATGTCATGAAATATAGGTTAAATGGTTAACCGATAAATACATTCATACCATTTTTACATAACAGGTAACGTATAATACAAATTGATAATGTCCGGCATTTTGTGTTTTAAAAGTTAATATCCAACGATCGATCTCTCCTCAGCTGCACTTTGAAAAAGTACTTGTTTAATCACAATTGGACCGTATTTTGTTTTCTGAGGGGACATTTTGGATTTTTGCAAAAGACCGAAAACATTCTTGGATTTTCTTTTGTAAATAGTTGCTGCAGACATTTCATGTTTGTTATGTTTCATGTTGGATGACATTTTCGTTCATCTTTGAGTACAGTGGTTTAAATTATTATTTTTTTTTTTTAAACTAAGGTGTTTTATTTAGTAATTGTGGGCACAGTTTTAAAGTTGGACTCATAGCATTAATTGATAAGAATCTTGAAAAATGGAATTGCTGATTGCTACTCTAAGTTTGTGAAACCAGTGTCCCCTGTAGTGGATCAAGATTAACTTTGAAGGAGATACCAGTACACACATCATCAGTGTGATACAATCGTGATGGAATTAGAGGATTTGTGCTCTAAGCTGGCTCTATGTTTGGGAAACAAATGTCAATGCTTGACAAAGAATAAATATATGTGGAAAACATATTTATTTAAAAAGTATTTAGTGTGACAGTGTAACTACGGTTAACTTTTAGAAATCAAATAGGTTAAACAGATTTTGTATTAAACAATATTTACATCCTTAATCAGAAACAGAGAAACAGTTCGGGGTGCTACTGTAACCCAGATGTAAGTGCCAAATTATGTGGACATTTCTTGTCTGTCTAAATTTCATTTTTACTCTACTGTTTTGAAAGACTGTAATCAAAAAATGTGTTTCTGTAGCACTTATCTACAAGCTGTGCATGTGAGATTTGAATATTCAAACAAACTTTGCTTGAAATGCCAGTACATCAAATGTAATTTATACATTTATAAGAACTTGCACAAAAATAATTAGTTTTTTTTTTTTTTTTTTGTAGGTTTGTAGGCCTAATTATGTCTAAAAATAAATAGCATGCATTGTGCTGAACTGTATGATGGAATAAGGTAATTAAGTGGGTTAGTGTTTCATTTTCCTCTTGAGATTTCACTGCTTTTCTACTGCACTTTTTCCCCCCTCTAATAAAAGAAAGAATACCTAAATATTTAAACAAATTAATGTTTGTCCCAGACTCCCAGGACAACTAATACTGACTACTGACAGTAAACTCTGTCAATTGCTGTATTTATCGTAATCTGTTCTACTTTGCCTCCTTTTTGTACTAAAACAAACACATCATTTTCATAACTAACATTTAACAGTCTTTCTCAATGTCTTTGTTTGCCCGTCTGCATTAAAGAAATACACTTGCTACCAGGTTTACATTAAAACTCAGTTAGAGGTATAGTATCTGCCAGCCAGTACAACTTGAACCCACTGTATTAAACAAGAGAAAATAAATTACATTTACATCAAACAGGAAAAGCATGCGGTGTGCAGAAAGCAAAATGAGTTAATAAAAATGTATTGCTTCAATGGCTAACATTTCAAAATTAGCTACCTGTGGAGAGGATGTTATATACAGTTTGCTGTGTCCATGCACTATGTTTTATACTAATAACGTCTACAGTGCTGCTTTGAGTGAAGAAGAGTGTCAATAATGCAATCAAATATTTTATAACCTGCCATCTGCAAGGTTGAGATTACATTATTGAATTATAATTAACACCACAAATCGGCTTAATGTGCGATGTAATATTTACAGGCCTACTGTATTCGTTCTGAAGAGACATGAAAGAAACGGTGAGCAGCTACAGTACTGTACATGGAAGGAATGTTAAGAACATAAGAAAGTTTACAAACGAGAGGAGGCCATTCAGCCCATCTTGCTCGTTTGGTTGTTAGTACCTTATTGATCCCAGAATCTCATCAAGCAGCTTCTTGAAGGATCTCAGGGTGTCAGCTTCAACAACATTACTGGGGAGTTGGTTCCAGACCCTCACAAATCTCTGTGTAAAAAAGTGCCTCCAATTCTGTTCTGAATGCCCCTTTTATCTAATCTCCGTTTGTGACCCCTGGTCCTTGTTTCTTTTTTCAGGTCGAAAAAGTCCCCTGGGTTGACATTGTCAATAATAATAATAATTTTGAATGCTTGAATCAGATCACCGCGTAGTCTTCTTTGTTCAAGACTGAATAGATTCAATTATTTTAGCCTGTCTGCATACGACATGCCTTTTAATGTTGCGTTCAGTAGACCCAGTACTGCAAGCATGTACAGTATTCCATAGAGAACTGTCTGATACAGCGATCGACGATGGCGTTAACCCTAAGGACCTTGCCTATTGTTTTAGTATACTATGCAGGCAGAATTTTTCTTCTCTTGCTCTGAGGATTTTTTTAAAATCCTCCTGTGATGGGGTGCAAGTTATTTGTCATTGTGACAGGGTGCTCGTGTCACGTGTGTGGGTAACCGCTGCTTAAGCAATACAGAGAGTCATGGGAGGTGGAGTTGAAACGCCAGCACAGGTGCGCAGGATTTATTAATACAAAAAGAAAGTTAATAAAGGTAGCATGCGGAGGACACATACAGCAAGCTGTACAAAAGGCAAAATTAAAACACAGTACAAAAACTACAAATAAAAGGTGCCACAGAGGGCGAGCGCTAGCCTTATAATGAGGCTACACTATGTAACCCTCGCTATACATTACTTGGGATCACTATCCCCTAAACTAACCTACTTATGAGCCGGTATTCATACGGCGACTCCTGCTGCTTCATACGGCCTTGGCTGGGCATTGCCTTCACAAGCACCGCTTGCAGTTTCAGGGTTGCGCAGTTGTCGGACTTTCTCGTCTTGAATATACGCAGCTCCCCTCTGTACATGGCGTTGCAGTTGCCCGGAGCGATCTCCACGGATGTTTTTAAATGGGCCAGGCTCTGTTGAGACCCGCCCACCTGCTGATTTGAGGACCGGCACAGCCAATCATCCACTGCCCCTCTGTAAACAATAATTTAATCACACAAATCAACTCCAAAAAGACACACAATAAACCTATTTCCCCATATAAAATTACACCAACACTAATTTACACATGTGCAGGGCAATCTCCCTGCTACAGTCATTGACATCTTTTCTAAGAACTAGCATCTGTAGTTCTCAGTTCTCTGGGCAACAATGATACAATCTTGGCTACTAATCTTTCAGCAAGACCGATTTATTTTCGGTTTAATTGTCTTTTTGATTCAGTGTTTTGAGCTTTAGTTTTCTTTCTGAACTTCAAAAGCTCAGCTAATGATAGATATCCTTTAATCATGGAACAAGCGGAGGAGCTGCAATTGGAACGGCACCGTGACGTGAGCAGTTGGCTCCAGTCGGATCTTGTTTTAAAATGCAAGTGATTGCAAGCTGAAGGCCTGGCCTGCAACACTTCAAGATAATTAAAACAGTATTTAATGTTGGTTTTAAGTTTTAGTGGCTTTGCTTCAACGCCACATCATGCATTGTATAGTACTGATGAGAGAAATTGTAGATGCCTGTGTACTTTACAGTACAAGACAAAGGTAAGGCATCAGCAATGACAGCTTCTCAGCACTGACAACCTACCAAGATGCCTTAAAGAGTAAGAAGCAGGGTTCCGAAGAATGTAGCGTTAAATGTCCCCACGTGTTTCTACAACTGGTAATATCGTACCTAGAATTGTTTTCATTAACATCCTGACAACTTTTTACACTTCTAACTTTAAAGCTGTTTTCAAAATGTCTGCTCATTTTCTTACTCCTGTAAGAAAACCACATATGGAGGCAGTCTGCAGCCATCTGTTGTCACACAGAGTATTACAGTTATGGTTACTCGCACCTGTTAGTTTTTTTTCCCCCTTTTTGTGAACAGTGGTATTTTGGCAAGTAGAAAAATATAGGGGTCTGATTAGAACTGAGCCTAATAACGAAACTCTGAAATTGTAAAAGCTTATTTTTGAATTCCTCAGGAAGCTAATGATGCTTTGTGACAGGGAGGACCCTGTCGCTGGTTCAGCTGCGCTGCTACTGTGGTAAACAGGAAGACTTGCCAGGAGCGGAGCTGATCGGAGGTCCTGATTGGCTGGGGGCGTGCCGGGCAGCGTATGCCCGTTTCAGAACGCAGCAGCACCAGTTCGAGACTACTGCACGGCCATAGCTAAGCAGGCAGGCGCGGAGCGAAAGCTTGCTTTGTTTAAATCGACTTTTTTAAAATTTATTTAATGTGCTGTTTCAACTACTCTAGACATGTGAGATTGTGTAAAGTAAAACATTGCTAAATTATTCTAACAGCTTCTGCCTGAGAGCCACCAACGGGTTAGAATTTAAGCAGGATGACTCAGACATTTACCTGGATTGTCCCTTATGATACCCGCTGAACTGTACTTTGTGTTGTAGGGTTAGGGAAACAAAAGAAGGGTTGAATGGTGACATCAGCTTAAACTGCATTGTTAAACTAGCAACAGTAGACTTGCGTTTAGCATATGTTCTGTAGTTTTGAATTCTGGGTTGTCAAATTAGGTATAATTCTAACACATTTTTGTACTGTAGTATTCAGCTCAGTAAGTGTCACTGGAGAGCAGAGAGGCGTGTTGCATGTTTTAGTGCAGTAACCACAAAGATAACCATAATTGCACACTGAAGACGTGACCAAAGCCTTCCTCATAGTCAATATACCAATTTACTGCCTCACATTTCCATTCCTTTGCAAATGTAACATTTTACATACACATTATAATCTCTAAATAGCTCTCTTGCATACTGCATGATTACAGTATGTAGCCAGGATGAGTATTTTTGTTCATTGTGGATTTTACTGGCTTAGAAGTCTGTTGGCTTCTATTTAATTTTGAAACCTAAATTGGAGCAGAAACATCAAAATACAGTAGAGGCTTTTTGATCTAAACCCCAGGAAGCTGAGTGTTTACATCATGATTCATAAATAACTTGCTTTTATATTTTGAGGGTCTTATTAACTACAGTACATTTAGTTATTCTCGGAGTGTCTTATGAAGTAGAAGACTATAATAAACAACAGTGTACTGTAGCTGGTACCAGTTTGCTTTTTAATGTGCAGATTGTGGACACAGTATTGTAGAAATTAACAAGGAATTAAAAAAGCGTTCATGTTCTTTTTTTCCTTTGTGCATCCATAAGTAGAACATTATTGAGGTTCCAAACTCTGTTGTAGATTTCAACAAAGATTTTATTAGATACAGTATAGCAACTGGGTACTCCATTTTCCTTAAGCACAAGTTATAATAGAATCCACAAGACAATGCAATGTTCTGATTTAATAAAGCTTCACTTATGACATCACCCCTTATGCCTTAACCTATCAGAAGAAACAATTACATACTGATGCAAGTTTTACAGGCCTCCTATGAACCAATAATATCATTGGCTATGTGGGGCCCACTTTTCTAAGTTAACGCAACTTCAAAACAGTCTAAGATGTTTCACTCAAAAGGCAATAAAACTAGTTGAAAGGGAAGGAAGAGAAGAAAGATGGAATAAGCTTTTTGCCTATTTTCTTTGAAGTGTAAACTGTGGGGAAAAGAATGTTTAGCCAAAGGTGTCATTTCCCTGAAAACACAGAGTGTAATCACCTTTGAAGTTGTCATAAAATTTAGGGTACACTAAAAAATTTCCCGCCATCTCGCTGCTTCACTTAATATTAAACCCAAATGGTCTTCAAATTAGCTTGGTCTATGAAATCTAGCTAATTTTGTTAAACTCTCCAATAAGTATCAAACCACAGGTTGGTACAGTAAATGTTGTGGAGGTCAACTTTTGAATTATGTTACACACAATACAATTAATGTATCTGTTTATTTCAGTGTGTAAATAATTTGATTCTTGTCATTACTGTGTTTAGGAACAATTCAAGTTTGAAATGTAGCTCCTTTTAATTTGAGTAGTTTACGGTATATATTTTGAATGTTGAATTTGGAACAAACAATATTTTGTTTGGTCCAGACTGCGTTCACTTAGTTCCTTTATGAATCTACTCCCACTCCACTCTTTGAACATTGCAGCTTTACAGTAACCAACATGGTACACACTTATGAAGCAATGCTCAAAAAGATTACTGTTCAGTCATAGTACAGCAGCCTCATGTGTTCAGAAATCAAGAAATGCTTCTGGCACCCTCTTATATCTATTCAAATAAGAACATTGACTTTGGGATCAATGTGATTAGGTGCACCTGAGGTAAGCAGTGACCCATTCTCCACATGGCGACAGTCCAGCAGGATATAAAACCTTATGCAAGACTACATTCCAGTGCCAATTTGTATAAAAACACTTTGTTCTACCAGTGGAATCAAAAGCAAGTGGTCTTGGAGCTGGTACTTAAGGGAGGTCTGCAACATTGAAAGAAATTGGCTGAGAGCTTGGTCCTCATAGAATAGTCACTTGAAAGAAGTTTACTGTAGTGTGTTATTGCAATTTAAGAAGTAGACAAATAACCTTGAGAGTATCTACAAAACAAGAAAATCAGAATGAAGGACAGTTACACAGATAGTTTGAAGAGTGCATGAATAAGGCCCTGTGAATCGCGGAAATTTTCTTTAAAATTCACGGCAGTGTCACGTGTAAAGTATCGTATTTCGTGGAATGTGCACAGAAATATGTTTTTTTTTTTTAAATGGGAAATATACAGATAAATGCACTGATATCAAAATTAACATCAAAGTCATTCAAGCACTTTACAATAGCTTGTGAAATGGTGTTGTAATTAACAGCCTGTAGGTAAAGTGTATCTGCAAGGACAGCTTTCAGTTCTAGTACGTCGGGTGCATGTTCACCATTTTGGTCTTGCAAAACAAATAAAATGTGTAAGCCATACTGATCTTGTGCATCAATCGACTCGTCAGTGTGACCACTGACAAGCAACCAGACTTTTTTTTACCAATTCAAATATTCACGTCTCAGCTGGGATGATGAAGGAATCGCTACACCATTTGCTACACTCTGACTGAAGAATTTCTGTAACTTTGGGTTGTCCAATTTTTTCAAAAGGGATATTTGCACAACACAAACACGCTTCTTTCAGGTCAAAATTTAATAAGTGGACTTTTGGAATATGGAACTCATCGTTTTTTGTTTCTTTGCAAGTAAAGCTGTCACAGTACTGCTCTGAATTTCTGCCTTTCTCTTTCGGTTAATATTTGAATCTAAATTCCTGTCAACATTTAGGTCTTGCAGAACAAATAAAATGTGCACGGAAATATGTTAATTTCCACGATTTTTCACAGTTTCGGTAGTGATCTACAATAACGTTGCAGGTCGCACAGAAGAGCTTACCTCCATCGCTGTGTAAAACTCCTGCTGGATACTGCTTTATGTGATCTGCTTCAGACACATTTTTAGCCTTTTTAGAGACATCCATTTTCTTGTTTACAGTGCGTAGTATTTTAACTTCCTGCTTAGATTGCATATAGTGACATGACATAATCATTGCACAGCACTGTGTGCATGGCGAATATACACACAGACACATAGCAGAGCTGTACAGTTTAGTTAATGTGTGTTTTTTTTGTATGAAATACATATAATTATGACTTTTTATTTCTTAAGAATATTGGGCTAATTTCACGATATACGTGCAGCCCGTGAAATCGTGATTTTCACAGGGCCTTACGCATGAAGCATTGCAATTTGTTTTTTTTCTGTTTGATTCAAAAGACTAAACTAATTTACATTCTAATTGTTCCATTATTCACTGTTGATCTCCCTATTGTAAATGCAGAGTCCTGAGACCACTAAACAAGGAAACCCTCTTTCTGTTCATTACGTTTTAACCTGAACAGCGTTCAAAGTTCTTCAGAGTATCGCTCCTCCGCCTGCTTTTTTTTACATTTTCATTTTTATTTATATACAGTACAGCAGCATTCCGTGGACTAACAGGTCTATGAAACAAAGTTCATCCAGAAGATCTATTGCATCATTCTGCTGTACAAAAACAAATCATTTTTATAGAGGTGTGAAATGAGTTACAATCCGTTGGGTATAATGGTTATTTTTTTTATTTCATGAAAGGTGAAGGATCATATAGTCAGACACAGTCCAGACAGGAGCACCATGAGGTTCCCCTCCCAGCTCGAACACCTGAGTCCTGAGCTGAACAACCTAATCTCTTCCGTGTGGGACACAGTCAGAGACAGGAATTGCATAGAAGTGTGTTGTGGACTGTTGTCCAGGGGTCTACTGTAAATTGAGACACCTTTTTTTTTTGGTTATGCAATTGCATTAGTTAAAACCGAGTGAAATGTTTTAAATATCTTGTTCATGTGCTAAATTTAATGATGTACAGCAACTAATTAAAAACACGGCTGACACGATTCTAATCTACGGTACAGTATTTGCTAGAGTAAAAGTTGAACTTGTGTAAATGTCGACCCCCCCCCCATTGAGGGTGAGGTTCAGGTATAATTTTTATTTTTTTCTAAATATATGTTTGCGTTTTGATTTGAGAGAAATTAGAAGCATTTGCTCTGGCAACAAGGATTTGCCCACAACAATAGAGGTGCTGCTGTTTTCCACAGAAGCACTATGCTGCATGGTCATGCAGTGGAAAAGGTAATGATGTGGTGGTGGTGGTGGTGGGGCAGCTCCAATTGCGTTCATGCTGCCGCCAGTCATTGCAATCAGTAAATGCAGGCTTTTACTATAAATTATAGATCCGTTCATATGTTTGCTCGTGTATTAGTCGACCACCCCCAACTTCAGGATTGTGTTTTGGGTTTAAATTTCTCAAGCAAATACGGTATATAAATTAAGACGGAATGAATAACTGAAAAGTATAGGTCTAAAAGGTACAACACAAATTGCAGAAGACCCCTGAGAATATCCCAACTCTGCCTTGGACTTTAGAGATGGTAAAAAAAATTGCCACTGCTTCAGCAACTAATGAATCACTTCCCAAACTTTTAAGCATTTTGGTCACCAAAAGAAGAATGTGATGATTTAAATACATTGGATAATTCATTAAACACTGTATCCCATTGAGTGGTGTATATGTTTCAGCATTGGGTGGGATTTGCAGTGCCTTTCAGCTGTGGCTACAAATGGCAATTTGCGACATTCAACCATAAAAATTGAACTCCTAATGTACTGTAATTTCCCCAATCTCTGTCGGATGCACATTTCTCATCTTACTTATCATATTTCATACATACTCTGTGATGAGGATTATAATGTTAATAGCATTGTGATTACAGTACAAGTAGTTACTTTCAAAGAAAGGTCACCAAATCAACAAATTACAGTATTTTTTCATGATCAAGGTTAAAGCTTCAAAGGAACCATCAAAGCATGAAATATGGCAGTGCAGGTCTCCTCAGATGCCATTTTCTAAAACGGACAGCCATGGCCAGGTTTATGAGAAGCAAAATCCATAATGTGCTAGGAGGGATAGATGGGATACATGTTCTCAGTGGGCAATGCAAAAATAATCAGTGAGAGAGGGAAGACATGAACAAAGAGGGACACATTCCAGAGTTGTTGTTGTCGTCTTTGTCTTTATTCATGAATTGATTATTTGAGTCACCCATTAAGGACCATGAACACTGCACTTGCTGTGGGGAGCTCTGAATTCAAAGCTTGACGAATCCATATTGTGACAACTCCTATAAGCTGGGCGTTGAAATATGAAAAATGTGTATGCTTTGGAACGCCCACACACAAAAGTAGTGGTGACACGATATTAAATTTTGCATGAAAATAAAACTGTATTTTACAAAGAATTGCAAATAAAATTGCATCTTGGACATTTCTGATATGCCTTGCCATACACTGCAGGTTGCTGTGGGAAATAAAACACTCAACTAATTTTGTTTGTCTTCTGTTTAAAATTAAAGGGTACATGAGGACCTTTTTATTTTATTGTGTTACATGTTCCCATGTGTTGCTACAACTGTTTATGTAAGGTGTGTGTTTTAAATTTTATTTTATTTTTTTTAAATTTTGAGCACTTTTTAAAAACTTTTAAATTGCATTCCCTGCCTCATGATGGCTTCCCATGTACCTGCATGGACCTCTCAGAACTACATTTCCCATCATCTTCCTGCTCACATATGTAACGGAGGTGGATTTAGAAAGTGCTGAAGAGTTAAAAACAGATCCAGCCCCTCAATTCTGGCATATGATATTCGAGTTGGGCTTAATCAACAGCACTGATTCAATTTGCTTATCATAAAATTAATTTGGTTCCTTTTATCATGTGTTGACAGAAGATTAAAACAGAAACTAAATTATAATGCAGAGCTCACACAGCTGGGCAAGCTAGATAATTCGATTTAGGGATGGCTGTGCTTCGGCGTGAGCATCTTCCATGCTGATGCTCTAAAACCAGCTGCTTTTACTGCTCCGGCTCCAGAGCCACTAAAATCTCTAATCTAGTAATGTATGTACTTGACTATCATAGTAACATACTATTTCAATGTTCTTTTTTTTAATTGTTCAAGCAGGTTAAGGTAGGGATGGCTTCAAAAATAGATATATTTTTTCCATATTCTCACCATTCATTATTTTAAAATGTCTAAAGTAAATTACCAGCAATGAAAGAGATTGCGTCATTTTATATGCATTCTGGGACCAAAAAGGTCAGACCAATACATATTAAATTACATGTTCTTATTAACCAGTATTTTTGGTCTGAAAAATAAGACTGTACATTGAATTTTGCATTTTGCAAAAACGTACCTCATTTGTTTTTCCATACACATCCAAGAAAACCACAAATCGTCAAAATAACAAACACAGTAATTATGTAGTGTATAGACAACTGAAATACAATGAACGATGTATTTACTTGCGTAGCCTACTGTATGTACTGTACATTTTTCCTTTACACAACTAAAATATACATTTACTCAGTTTTCTGCGGTATTTTTAAATTAAAGCACTTAAAGGGGGGAGGTTTATATGCCACGTTTACCAAAATATAATCACTTCTAATCTTTCACTCACTGTCCTTTTACTGTGTGATTTGAGGACCCTTTATATGCCTGCACTGGTTTTTATAAAAGGCAATGTGGCTGCAGATAGCAGAAAACATGATTCTAGTTGATAATTTTGGATGGCCCCTTGTCAACAGAAATATTATGTACATTAAAGTACTTCTGAATTTACATTTAGGTATTTTATATACCTATTTATTTTGTTCAGTCAAGTGTTTAAACTGAAATAATTTAGGAAGTATTTTTAAAAATGTAAAAGGCTAGAAATAGTGGAGCTGCTCTGGAACCTCAGCTCCCGCTCCATGCTCTAGTGACCCAGTTCCGGAGCGATCTACTGATCCAGCTCCAGCATCCCCAGCTCTAGCTGCGCTCTGGCTCCGAGGTCAGCTCAGAAAATTTGCAAGCTCCGCCCTGTCTCCAGACCACGCAGCTGGCTCCAGGGCTCCGGAGCCTGAGCATGGCCAACCCTAATTCGATTTGCCTTCTCTATTCATCTGTCCCTCTCATGATATACTGCATTGTGGAATACTATTGTGGATTCACTATCTCATGTATATTGATAATGAGGTCCATGCTTGGGTAAAACCACAAGTCACCCATTCAAAGAAGGAATTCAATCCTTTATTCCCACTTTATCTCCCCACTATAGGCCCATGCTTGGTTTATGGGCACTAGAATAAATATCACTCTTGACGCAGGACAATCTCCAACCATGCTAATTATTTATTGAACTTTAGGCCCTTGTGAAAAACAATGTGAGCCAGAAAGAGAGGTTTGTCCTTGGAGAGTGGAGGAGCTGAAAGGGTTCCCTGAGGAGAAAGAGGGTGGCTGGTGCTAATGAATGTGAGTCATGGCTGAGTGACCATGAGCAACTAGCTTCATTTTAGCAGTATCATCAGTAGAGAACAAACAGCTTTTTCTGTTGGATATCGAAGCTGCATGTTTTCAGCTGCCTAATGCATGGTGCATCCATTCTTTAAGGAAGGTTACTAAGAACCACACACTTTGTGTGTGGCTGGGTCTTATCAGGACAGATCGTAAGGGGTAATTTTTTTATTGAGAGATGGAATAGTGTCCTTGAAGGATTTTTAAAGCAGAAGAGCTGCACGCTAATGGATAGTGCTGTAATTGCTGTCTGCTTCTAGACTGTCAGTTTTTGAGTCGGTAATAAACCCAACTGAAAACAGAGCAGACCCTCTCATTGTTAACTGTCATTCTGGCAGACCGGTTTGAGAAACTGAAAAATGTAATGTGGAACTGAACATATACATAATGTAACATACTGTAGCTACTCCGAGTTAAACTACAAGTTTAAAGTACTTTTGTGCGTGATGCCATGGTGTTTTCCAGCATGTGTGTGTGTGTGTGTGTGTGCATTTACGAAGCTGTTGTATCAGAATTCAAAAATAAAGAATTATGCATCATGGGTTTCCCAATTAAAGCGTTTTATTCACTTCACACTCTAATCACTGCCTCAGAGTGACATTTTGCTACACAAAGTTGTGTAGCTAAGTTTGTAAATTGTGGAACGTGGTGTGGAAACTCTTATTTTCTTAAACCCGTTCTGTTGTATTGCCCCAGAGATCTGAAAGCACTTTTATTTTTATGCAGTGCTGACTTTTAAAATGTATAATCTGCCACTGAGAAGTGTGACAAGCTTTAAGATGCATCCCTCTGACACGGAAATGTAAATGGCTCTGAAATTTGACAGCATCTCCGGTTTTTATAATTGGATTTGTCAAGTTTCAGTTTAGTGTTGTTTCAGCCTCTCCCCTTCTCATTCCCTTATTTTCATCATACATGGACTCACTCTCACATGAATGCATGGTATCAGCTGTCCACAGATGCACAGTCTGCCTGTGTCTATGCCATTGGGGTTATCTCCAGGTCTGGGATTCCTCCACATCCCCCCCTCACCTTTTTACAGTCTACATTGAATTAAATCTCATACATTTTGTTTTTGATCAAAGCTAAAATCCCTGCTGAAGGCACTAGAAATACAGTATAGGCGGATGGCCTACTAAACTGTACTACTCTACATATTGCCCACCCAGAGCAGGATTTGGAACTCCTGCTTCTGTTGAATCCTCATTGAGATTAAAAGGTTGTTGAGCTACAACGAGGGCATGATTTCATATAAGTCTGCAAGGTGGTAGAATTGTTCTTAAGGAAAATGTGACCATTCTTTAATCATTTCTGTATCTGTTTCCTTAAGGGATGTTGTGGATGGAAATCTGCAGCACTGCAAAATAAATATCGGGAATGCTTTTTGCATAACCAATTAATCAATAAAGTGTGTTCTGCATGTTGCAGGTGTGTTCAAATTTCAACACCAGTTAAAGAATCCACAATATAAAACCACCTACAAGCAGATTTGAGGTTGTTTTACACAAGATATTTCTTTTCTAGATAATTGCTCATGCCAAACATTTTAGGGAAAAATGTAGCCAGGAAATACATGTTGCAGTAAGTAATCTACATGTTTGTCATATTTACTCTAAATGATGAAATATACAGTCCCCTATATAATTTTAGACAAGTTTGTGGTTAAGTTTTTCAGATGATACATTTTTTGTAGTTTGTTTTTAATTGGAATGAGAAATCAAATCACGACAGCATTGCTGAGAGTCCGGGTGAATCCCTGCCTGTTACTGGTGAACAAAGGCTGCTATTTAAAACTGCAGGGCTCCTGGGTCATGTGGCCCCCTCACACAACAATGCAGCTTAAGAAGAACTGCTGACTAGCTGAAATACCAGTCAGTGAAAATCTTCTGACCCTCAAAGTAAGCGTGTGTCATTTTGTTTCTAATTCTACTACTGTAGGCTTTCAAATTTGAGAAATGAGCGAGCTGTGGACTGGGAGCCACTGCCAAGGAGTGTGACCCTGAGGTGATGGGGTCCCTTCCAGCCTTTTAGAATGGTTTAGATACATATTCTGAATATCTTCTGTATTCTATCACCCTGAAGTTTACCCATGCTGAGAGATTCCCCTATAGAACCCCCAATTCATATGAATAATTGCTTTCCTACTGTTTGAACCTAGGCAGTTGTACCTTGTGTGCATATATTTTACTGTGATTTTTGGATGTAATGTAAAGCTATCCACCCCTGCCTCAGGGTTATTAGGCAGTGAGACGTGGGGTCTATTGAGACTAATAGCCCGGCCAGCACTGTGTCAGGGGTCGTCAATTTGTCCATACACGGACACGCGTGTCCGTGGCAAGAGTTATCCGTGTCGAAGTGAATACGTCTAAAACTCATGCGCACAGAATTTATATCTCTCTTTTTTTGTTTGTCCGAGGCCATGAAGGGTGTTTTTTTTTGTTTTGTTTTTTAAAATGTCCGTCACCACTTGACGTGGTGCCGAGCCCTGCACTGTGTGTAACACAATTGGGTAGTGCAAGCAGCAGCCCTGGTCAGAGTCTAAAACATACCTTTCGGCAGCAATACCATAATGGCTGTATGTGGGTGAGTAATGCTACCTAATGTTGTTTTGATTGGGAACTTTTTGTCAACTGTACCTTTCTGAATGGTTGAACAGATTTTTAGGAATTCAGTGTTTCTAAAAATGAAAAAATAAATAATACATGCAAACATCAAACCCACTTTGTTGCACTCCTGTCCATTAAAGTAGATTTATTATTATGAACCTGATTGACCAAGCTACAATACCTGCTTCATTTTCACCTTTTAATATGCTGTGTTCTTCCAAACCCGGCTCCTTGAATTTCAGTGCTGAATGCAATTTGTCACTCTGCATGGGGTTATTCTGATATTTATTTGGTAAGAGAACCAACCTTGTGGCAGTGAGCGGGTTAAGGTTTTAAATTTGCAGTTGTATTCACCTGAGACACAAAGCAAGTACTCATGGTTGAAATTACAGCAAAGTAGAACATGAAATTATTTAGGTTTCATTGTACAATACTTTGCTTAGAAGCAGTGTATGAGGCTGATTTTTTCTCACCATATATAAATTGGCACTTTAGACTGGACTTGCTTTGACCAGCATTGTCAGAGTGAAATCTCTCAATTATTCTTTTGTAAATTCTGCTGTAGAGGTTTAGTATTTTATTTGTCATAGTCGATCCGTTTTAGCCTACAGTTGATACAGTGATTGCAATTTAATTACGCTGCTTCTCTTTTGAAGTGGGGCTATTGAATCCTAGTGGGATTTCTTTTGTTGGTCTGTCATGAGAGACATGAATATCACAAGCAGCATTGCTGGAGAAAGGAACTTGAATTGTCCCTTGGTAGGTTTCATCAACATTCCTGTTTTTGTAGAGAACAGATGGTGCTCGCTTTCAGCAGCTCTGCATTTAAAACATTTATAATAGCCTACATACTTGCACTCTCCAGTCTTGAGTAGATAATATTTGGTAGCAGTCTGTCTCAAGATGCAACAATGGTTATTTTTTTGCCCAGAAACTTGAATTGGTGCTTCCTGTAGGTACCGACAATTGCCTAAATGTGCTTCATGCTTTTTGTAACTGTTATAAAATCCTTATTTTTTACAATGGTTTCTATCTGACTAGTTTTAAGGTCATTTTTGACTACTATATGTTTAGCTATTCCCTACACTTTCAAGGTCTTGTCATATACAGTATAATTGAACCTGCACATTACAATTGTAGTTGATCCAAAGCAAACCAACACAAATCACTACTGAACTTGGCTCTAATATTTTCCTGTCGGTTTGCTTTGATTTTTGTGGCATGTCATTTTGATTGTGACAAGACCAATAAACTGAACTCTGTTGTATCAGTCATTAAATTTAATTTAGCATGTTCATTTTCATTTGCTGTTACTTTCTGTATTGCTTACTAAAGGTGGAGCAAGGTTTTAGCAAAATAGTTTAATACACATTCTCAGATTTAATTGTACTTTCATTGTGTGAGTTGACCCCTAGATTGTGCTATTTAAAAAATGTGGTTCAATCAATGGGCTGTATGTATCCAATTTTTCTTTTGTATCTTGCCTTTTAAATGCGTTTTGTGACTTTGTAGACCTACCCACGATGTATTAAAGTCATTTTCACTCCCATAATTTGTTTCAACCCTGCTGTGGTAGTTTAGTTACGACTTGTTCATTTTAAACTACTTTTGTATGCATATGTACGAATCTCATAATATCAAAGTTTTACATTTACCCTTGATGTATTATAGTTTTTACTTTGGTTTGTACCTGTTATTTTACGCATGACTCACTGGCGTAGATTCAACTGGATGTTTTCTGTCTTTTTAGTTACTTTAATAAAATAAATAAATATAAAATATAAATATAAAATAAACGTTTTTATTTATTAATAGTTTATTAAAGAACAATGGCAATAAATAAATTGTTTGGCTTTCTTTTATATTTTAAGGTGCTTTTATTATAAACTTCACATTAATAATGGAAGGGAAACGTGGAAATAAATCATTGC
Source organism: Acipenser oxyrinchus oxyrinchus (assembly GCA_030684275.1). Lineage (NCBI taxonomy): Eukaryota > Metazoa > Chordata > Actinopteri > Acipenseriformes > Acipenseridae > Acipenser > Acipenser oxyrinchus. The sequence continues at coordinate 17,642,408 of CM060257.1, read as the reverse complement.
AAAGTTCTTTAATTAAACACAAACTGAAATATTTTCTTCTCCATAATTATGTAGTGCATAGATAACTGAAATACGATGAACAATGTATTTATATGTACAGTGCCTTGCGAAAGTATTCGGCCCCCTTGAACTTTGCGACCTTTTGCCACATTTCAGGCTTCAAACATAAAGATATGAAACTGTAATTTTTTGTGAAGAATCAACAACAAGTGGGACACTATCATGAAGTGGAACGAAATTTATTGGATATTTCAAACTTTTTTAACAAATAAAAAACTGAAAAATTGGTGCAAAATTATTCAGCCCCTTAAGTTAATACTTTGTAGCGCCACCTTTTGCTGCGATTACAGCTGTAAGTCGCTTGGGGTATGTCTCTATCAGTTTTGCACATCGAGAGACTGAAATTTTTGCCCATTCCTCCTTGCAAAACAGCTCGAGCTCAGTGAGGTTGGATGGAGAGCATTTGTGAACAGCAGTTTTCAGTTCTTTCCACAGATTCTCGATTGGATTCAGGTCTGGACTTTGACTTGGCCATTCTAACACCTGGATATGTTTATTTGTGAACCATTCCATTGTAGATTTTGCTTTATGTTTTGGATCATTGTCTTGTTGGAAGACAAATCTCCGTCCCAGTCTCAGGTCTTTTTGCAGACTCCATCAGGTTTTCTTCCAGAATGGTCCTGTATTTGGCTCCATCCATCTTCCCATCAATTTTAACCATCTTCCCTGTCCCTGCTGAAGAAAAGCAGGCCCAAACCATGATGCTGCCACCACCATGTTTGACAGTGGGGATGGTGTGTTCAGGGTGATGAGCTGTGTTGCTTTTACGCCAAACATAACGTTTTGCATTGTTGCCAAAAGTTCGATTTTGGTTTCATCTGACCAGAGCACCTTCTCCCAGGTGGCTTGTGGCAAACTGTAAGCGACACTTTTATGGATATCTTTAAGAAATGGCTTTCTTCTTGCCACTCTTCCATAAAGGCCAGATTTGTGCAGTATCGACTGATTGTTGTCCTATGGACAGAGTCTCCCACCTCAGCTGTAGATCTCTGCAGTTCATCCAGAGTGATCATGGGCCTCTTGGCTGCATCTCTGATCAGTCTTCTCCTTGTATGAGCTGAAAGTTTAGAGGGACGGCCAGGTCTTGGTAGATTTGCAGTGGTCTGATACTCCTTCCATTTCAATATTATCGCTTGCACAGTGCTCCTTGGGATGTTTAAAGCTTGGGAAATCTTTTTGTATCCAAATCCGACTTTAAACTTCTCCACAACAGTATCTCGGACCTGCCTGGTGTGTTCCTTGTTCTTCATGATGCTCTCTCGCTTTAAGCGGACCTCTGAGACTATCACAGTGCAGGTGCATTTATCATGGAGACTTGATTACACACAGGTGGATTCTATTTATCATCATTAGTCATTTAGGTCAACATTGGATCATTCAGAGATCCTCACTGAACTTCTGGAGAGAGTTTGCTGCACTGAAAGTAAAGGGGCTGAATAATTTTGCACCCAATTTTTCAGTTTTTATTTGTTAAAAAGTTTGAAATATCCAATAAATTTCGTTCCACTTCATGATTGTGTCCCACTTGTTGTTGATTCTTCACAAAAAATTACAGTTTCATATCTTTATGTTTGAAGCCTGAAATGTGGCAAAAGGTCGCAAAGTTCAAGGGGGCCGAATACTTTCGCAAGGCACTGTATGTATTCAAATGAAAGTGTTCTTAAATTAAAGCATTGGGAGCATGGTTAGGGTACAGACTAGTACTAACATGGTAAACTGCATAATTACCGTGCTAATTTAACATGGTAAACATCCATATATAAAAACAAGCTTAGTTTTATTTCTGCTTTCAGTTTTGGGGACCCTTTCTTTTAGATCTATGTTTTGGTTTGTTTTCGCTGTGCCCAGGTTCTGCACTACGTTAAACACATCACATTCAGTATGTTCTGGTTTTGTTTTTTTATTTTCTGCTGCTTTTCTTTTTTGTAATCTTTCTACGGTCATGCCATTTTTTTTTTTTTTTTTTTTTTAAATGTCAAGTGTCCGTCACTTAGTGTCCCAGTGAATTTATTTTGTTAGTTGCTTCTTTTTATTTCTTTTCTTAATGTTTTTTGGCCTGGAGAAGTGTTAAATATTATTTCTTGATTTTGTTCCATTTCACTAAACGAACAGGTCAATTTCGTCTTTGGTAAATTTGTTTTCCTTTTCTTTTTGGCAGTTGCCATAGTTGCATCAAGGTCGGAGTCCACGCAAAAAATGTGCAGTATTTGCGAACACGTCCATAATATTAGTACCAATAATGTGTCTGAGTGTAAACAAAACAGTTTAACAAGTTATAATAAACATGGAAACCATACTACTGACATTAAGAAAGATCTCCGTTGCGTGATGTGTGAAATGGATTTTGTTGGACAGTTCCCTGTTTCCTCTCTGTTTCCACAGTCTGTTGATAAACACAGAGCCCTAGAAGAAACCAAAAATTACACAACCCAGTCTTTGGCGAGCGTTGCCTACCTGATCAACACCTTAGCCAATAATGTCCTCCAGATGCTGGATATCCAGGCGTCCCAGCTGCGCCGCATGGAGTCCTCCATCAACCACATCTCTCAGGTAAGTGTCTGTATTATTATTATAGGGTTCCTCTGCAGGCTCCAGCACCTGGTCTAGATATACTAAAATGGGCTCAGACAATGTTTTACAACTTTTGGGACCTAGAATTGTGATTTACATACTATATTGTGTAGTATCCAAACCAGCGACAGGGCTGCATCAGTGCATCACCATGATTGTCCAAAGTACTACTTCGGCATTTCACTGCCATGAGCAATCTCGAAACGTAATTATCGAGCATGTGCTTGTGGCATCTAAACTGATATTAAGTAAGTGATATTAGAGCATTTCTGTAATATCATTCTGAATTTATTTTTTATTTTTATTTTTTTAATTTGGAATCGGCAATTCTTTTTTCTCCTTTTCCTCCCCAATTTGGAAAGCCCAATTCTTTTTTTTTTATTCTTTTTTTTTTTTATTTCAACCCGGCTCACCGCTGCTACCCCCGCGCTGACTCGAGAGACGAAGACAGGCACACGCATCCTCCGAAACGTGTGCCATCAGCTGTCTGCTTCTTTTTCACTCTGCAGGCCCGCCATGCAGCCACCTCCGAGCTACAGGCTCGGAGGACCACGCAGCTCCACGCGGCCAGTCTACAGGCGGGAATTCCCAAGGGCGGCGCTCGGCCAATTGTGCGCCGCCCCTTGGGAACTCCCGTCCACGGTAGGCAGTGGATATCCTGGACTCGAACCGGAGACCTCCAGGCTATAGGGCGCATCCTGCACTCCACGCGGAATGCCTTTACCGGATGCGCCACTCGGGAGCCCCCTTCATTCTGAAATCTTAATGTCATTGTAAACACCCTTTTCAAAGCGATGCACATTTAATTTATTGCACAGGACTTCTTATGCTTGATATCCAAAATATTAGCATAACTCCTCCTAATATATCAAAATGACACCAACTTGCACGGCACTTTGAAATTGTAAAATGTCATGGTAAAAAAAACCAAAAAAAAAACATTGATTTTTGTTCCAGAATAATAATATTACTATCATGGTGTGCTACTTTGGGGCCAGTGAGAGTATTGGATTGATGGAAGAATGTTCAGGGCAGCGTGACAAAGCCACAGATATTTCCTTGTATGCTACAAGTGCATATCTAATGATCCTCTGACAACAGTGGACTTGTTTGAGAAATACAAATCTGACGGTAGTTTATTCAGAGTAATGAGCTGGAGCCTCATGAATTAAAGCATGCATCTGCTTAGCGTGTGTGCAGGACCTGTTACCCTGTTAGCTTAAATTGCGATAAGGGATTGGCCTTTGGGGCTTAGGTACAAATGAAGCACAGAAGGGAGTGAAATTGATTTCCCACTTTCCTAAAGTGAAAGGCAGTATGCACACTACTGTACATGATCCCATATTTCAAAGGTTTGTAAGTACAGAGAAAAGTACAGTTTACTTTCCATTTTTGTTAGGAATACTCAGTATTCAGAATTAGAAATTTCACTCATATAAACTATTTACGGAAAAAGGAATATAGAATACCACAGAATAAGTCAGTACAAGCTACTGGGCTCTTGGAGTTTATGAAAAACCGATTACGACTTTAGCTGGCAGGTTAGAAGTTATCAGTGATATATAATTGATCTGTTGCATGCAACAGGAAATAAATAAAAACAAAAAAGGTCAATTGCACAGTCTGGCCCTGTTAAATGTGTATCTGCAGGGCTCTGCCCTAAGGACCTTATTTAGTGTTTAGCTTATTAGTGCTTTTTCTTGCCCATTAAATGTATCGGGACATGGCAAAAATAGCTTAAGACCTGTCGTTAACGGAAAAGAGCAGGTGTGTCTATTCAAATGTAATTATTTTGTGAAAATAGCATATCTGGTAATTTTTGTTATTTAATTTGGCTCACACAGCCAATACTTGGTCAAATGACTGCTTATTTCTAATAAAAAATTGGTTTATTTCTGTGCATTTAAACCATGTCTGTACTTTTTACATATCCCTTATTTACTTTCAACAAACTGTTCTGTATATAAATGAAGAATTACGACCTGCTACAATATGAATACAATCTCCATGTGATTTTGTGAGAGGTTGTAAAGCAGCCTTTGGAATTTCTGATAGGTAATCTCGAACAGACTGTGCCCACTTGAAGACCCAAGAGATGTACTTAGTTCAATCCAGATGGTTGTCATGCTGATGCGCTGGGGAGACTGCGCTGTGGTTGATCCCCGGAGCCAGCATCGCAGCCGTTGTGTGTGTTGATACTCTGGGGAGGCAAAATAAGCTGATCCCTGGAGCCAGCATTACACTTCAGCCATCAACACCAGGCAGAAGGATATCTACATCATCAGATGGAAAGAAACATAAATGGATGAAGATGCAGATGGATCACATTAGTTTACCATAAAGCTACGTCTTGGTTGGGGCTTATCTTGGCGAGAGCGGAGTTCAAATCAGCATCTACTCTCATGTAATGGAAATCTTGACTGTGAAGAAGCTTGTGCCCATTAGTGTGACCATGGTACCAATGGCATGAAATCAGCACACATGTTCAAATGGCTGCTGATATTAGATATACTGAAAACATCTTCAAATCGAGTTGGAAGCAATGCCTCTTCCTGTGGATAGCAAAAGAAAATGTGCAGTTCATTTGTAGTCTCACCACCTGGAAGCCTTTACAAATGCAATAGCTCATTCTCCACCACTAAAGTTGGTACACCATTAATCCTCTCAAGAAACTGAAATCTACTACGGACGGGTTCAGAATTAGAATTTGAGCTGCGGATTCCTGTCGCTGTCTGATTTATTTTTTGATTTTTTTTTTTAAAGCCTGAATCCCCATTCTGTGTCTAACGCAGTGCTGTTCCCCTGAAGGAGATGAGAGAGAGAATGTCTTATTGTGTTGAGTGCAGTTTGATGTGCTGTGCAATCTTTTCCCCACCCCCTTCCTCTGCCTTCAGGTTCTTCGGTTTTAAATAGGCAGTCTAGTGCACATGTGGAATTGCAAACGGCAACCGTTTGTGCAGTGGGAGTATGTTTTCATTAAATGTCAATTTTATTCATTTAATATTGCGATCTTTAGTGTGACTGGGTCTAAAATGAGAATGCACACTTTAGATTTCTGTTCTGTTTGTTGATATCTGTGCACTAGCAGTTTAGTATGGCACGGAATACACAAAGTTCAAGAAGTCATTTCTAGCCATGGCAGGTGACTCATACGAATATACTTGTAAAAGGTGTTGCAGTAATAATCATTGCAGTGCCTTAGTATGGTACAGTATTTCTCTCATTGCAGATGCATTGTCATACGTGGAGTGTGTTTGATATAAGCTAGCGTTTATAGTACTGACACAGCAGAAGCACAAACACACCTGCACCACAGTGCTTGGGTACAAGGGGTGATTGGAAGAGGAACCTACACTATTGTAGGTGTGAGATGATTTGAAGCTGAAATGAGTGGGATAAATAAATTGTGCTGTTAGCTAGCAGATCATTTTCAGTCAGTGTTTTTCACCAAATTCTTGTTTTTTTTTTTTTTTTTTTTTTTAAACCTGAATTATTTGTATTCATTTTCCAATTTTCACCCAATTTTTTTTTTTTTTGAATGTCCAATTATTATTCAACCTGGCTCACTGCTGCAACCCCAGTACTAACTTGGGAGAGACAAAGATGAGCACTCGCGTCCTCCGAAACAAGTGCCATCAGCCGTCCGCTTTTTTTTCACTCTGCAAGCCCGCCATGCAGCCATATTCAGAACTTAGAGCGTCGGAGGACCACGTATTTCTGAACTGCGTCCAGGCCAGCCTGCAGGTGCCCGGCCAGCCACAGGGGTTGCTGGTGTGCGGTGAGACAAGGACTCCCCAGTTGACCTAACCCCTATCCCGCCCGGCCAGCGCTTAGCCAATTGTGTGCTGCCCCCTGGAAACTCCCGTCCACGGTCGGCAGTGGCATAGCTTGGATTTGAACCGGCGATCTCCAAGCTATAGGGCGCATCCTGCCCACGGGCGGAGTCCTTTACCGGATGTGCCACTCGGGAGCCCCCATACCAAATGCATCCTAAAGACACCTGCAAAAATAATAAATCCTTATTTTAGTAACCATTTTTACAATCAAGTTTGAATTCAAAATAATGAATACAGAGTCATCTTCAACTAATTATTTTTGGATCTATACATGTTGGTTGACAGTCTGTTAATACAGTTAGCATGACCAGGTGCATAGAGGAGGATAAGATTCCAACATCACAGCGTGCTGTTGGTTCTTACCCGGCATTGTCTGGTGTCGTTCTGAGACGAGGAGGGGCGGAGCTACCAGCAGACACAAACAAAAGCAAGGCAGTTCATACAGCAACAGCGTGGGAGAAGTACAGTCGTGGAAAAGTACAGAGCAGTTAGAAGCAGTTTGAAAGCAGGTTGACAGCTGCAGAAACTAAACTCTACATGATGTGGGAAATTGGAGAAAATCCAGCAGAGCTATACCAAGTGTGTGTAAAGTGCTGCATGATCCTGACTTGCTTAAACTAGTAAGTATGCTAGAAATGGAGCTGCAGGAAATGAGACAGCAACAGGAGCTGGCACACCCACAATTCCTGGAAGTCTGCACCCCTAACAGAGAGAAAGCCAACAGGGAGATAGAAGAGGGTCGAAACAGCTGGGTTCAGGTAGGCAGAGACAGGGGGGAAAAAAAAGAAACATCGTCAAACACAACCGCCACAAATCAATACATCAAACAAATTTGAGCCACTTCATTATTTAGAATATCATAACCAACATCAAGAGAACGACAGGAACAACATCCAGGACCCCATAAACAGTGCTGGCCAGGCAGCAAAAAAAGGGAGGTCATGATTGTTGGACTCCATATTGAGAAACACAGCAAGTTCAGTTCGCAGTCTGGACCCTTTGTCACGCACATCACTGAGAACGTGGACAGGCTCCTAGAACGAACCGCAGACAACCCAGTAGTAGTCGTCCACATCGGTACAAACAACATTGGAAGAGACAGACCAAAATCCCTGCAAAACAAATTCAGAGAGCTAGGAAGGAAGTTAAAAGACAAGACCAAAACTGTTTTTTTTTCTGGGATACTGCCGGCACCTTGCAAAGGCCAATATGGACAGCTGGAAATACATAATCAAAATGCATGGCTGAAATCGTTGTGCACACAGGAAGGCTTCCCCTTTTTTGAACATTGGACCACATTCCACAACAAGGATATCTATATAGGTGGGACAGACTGCACTTAAATAAAAAGGGAACCAATCTACTTGGAGAAAGGATCCTCAAGGAGGTTCAGAAGCATTTAAACTAGAAAGGAAGGGGGGAGAAATCAACAAAAAAACAGAAGGGAAACCACATCAAAACAAGGGCAACAACACAGGTGAGACAGCCATTAAATGTATTTATCTAAATGCTTGAAGTCTCAAAAACAATGTTAGAACTTGAAGCTACTGCACTAACAAGTAATTACGATGTGATAGGTGTTACAGAAACTTGATTATCTGAGAGGGATGGAGACGAATATAGTATTAGTGGGTATACACTGTATAGGAAAGACAGACAGGACAGACGAGGTGGAGGGGTAGCGCTATACATAAAAAATAGTCTTGAAGCCCAGGTATTATATCTGGAAGAAGAAAACAACGTAGAATCAGTATGGGTCAGAATGGATAAAAAATCAAAGGGCATAATAATAGGGGCATGCTATAGACTGCCAAATTCAGAAGCCAAGCAAAATAATCTGTTATACAATGACATTAGAAATGCGTGTAGCAAAGGTGAAGCCATACTAATGGGGGATTTCAACTTCCCACATATAAAATGGGAAAACCCGGTGGGGAGCACGACAAATGAAATTAAAATGGTGGAAATGACAAATGACTGCTTCCTAACGCAATTTGTCAAGGCACCGACTAGAGGGGAGGCATGCCTTGATTTAGTCTTTTCAAATAATGAAGAAATAATAACTAAAACAGAGGTCAGAGAACCATTGGCAAACTCAGACCACAACATGGTCTCATTTGAAGTGCTTTTTAAAACCCAAAAAGTAATGACTAAAGGCCTTTGCACACTGGATCCGTTCCGTCATTTAGAATCCGTGACCCGAAAAAGTCGTGCGTCAATCCATTGCACACTAGATGCGTTAATATCGTACTTCAGAGCGCTGGTGTGCAGTAGAGGCTAGTTTCAGTATTTTAATAAAAAATAAATACAATTCTGTTAATTCTTACATAACTTTGAACACAAATGTTACATGTAGTATAAACTTAATGATCAGCAAACGCTGATGGAAAACGTTTGCTAATTATTAAGTTTCTACTAGATCTATAATAATGCTACGCAATACATTAAAAAAAAAAAACAATATTACACAACACGATTGTCATAGCATCAGGAAACATATGACCAATATTTAATTTTTCAAACACTCGCTCCTGTAATAAGTATATATCTAAAAGTTGGGAAGCTAGCAATGAGCTACCGAAAATATTTTCCATCCCTTTCATGTACTGCCCCTCTTTTCTGACTGTTAAGCCCTGACCGCTCTTGGTTGCCCTGTCACGCTTCTTTCTCTGATATGTGTCTCCAGGTTAGGCCATTGTTTCTTTACTTCCTCGACTACAATTGAAATGAAAAGTATATGCTACATGCTTATGTATGCTATCAGTTCATAAGTTCATGTTTTATAATACATATCATTCATGCCCAAGTCTGCGGCAATGTCTTTGCATATGTTTTTTTTTTCCAAAGTCTTTGTTGGATTTATCATAAAGTAATTTTTGTTTGGCAGCACACACAATTAGGTTTTCCATTTTGTTCAGGGAACTGCAAGAATCCACGTGTCTTCTCAGTCGTTTTTCATTGGTCAATGTATTTAACAAACGTCAAATCGGATCATATCGAACTTGTTTAGATTCCAAAGTTGACGCATCACCGTTGTATGACAATTCCGGACTTGGTGTGCAAGGTGCAATAGGGAATGCACGTGATCGTTTTTTTCTGTTTAGGCATGCGTTAAATCTGGATGTGTTATCGGATCCAGTGTGCAAAGGCCTTTAAGCTAAGGTTTACGATTTTAGAAAGGCAAACTATGAAGGAATGAAACAGAGACTAACAGAAATAGATTGGAGTAAAATAGAGAAAACATCCACAGAAAAAGGATGGATGTTTTTTAAAAATGTAGTACTAGAGGCGCAAAACAATTGCATCCTAAAAGTCGACAAATCTAAAACAAAATTGCCAAAATGGTTTAATAGATCAATTAAAAATATTCAGTGGAAAAATTCACTTTACAGAGCGTTTTAAAAGGGACCAAAAACACAGTACACAAAAACAGTACTTGGAACTGCAAATGCAAGTCAAAAAGGAAGTTAGATAGACCAAGAGAGAGATAGAAATGAGCATTGTTAAGGGGGCTAAAACCAATTCCAAAAAGTTTTTCCAATATAACAGCAAGAGAACATTGAAAGAGGAGGTTAAATGTCTAAGAGATGCAAATGGCAAAATCATAGACAAAGATAAAATATCAAATATATTAAATTATTACTTTTCACAAGTAAACTTCTAGAAACTATAATAAGATCCAAAATGGAAAATTACCTATATGGTAACAGTATCCTGGGAGACAGTCAGCATGGTTTTAGGAAAGGGAGATCGTGTGTGTCTAACCTGCTTGATTTTTTTTGAGGATGCAACATCGACAATGGATTATCGCAGAGCATATGACATGGTTTATTTAGATTTCTAGAAAGCTTTTGACAAAGTCCCACATAAAAGATTAATTCTCAAACTGAACTCAGTAGGGATTCAAGGAAATGCATGCACATGGATTAGGGAGTGGCTAATATGTAGAAAAAGTACTGCTTAGAGGAGAAACCTCAAAATGGAGCGAGGTAACCAGTGGAGTACCACAAGGATCAGTATTCGGTCCTCTGCTATTCCGAATCTACATTAATGACTTAGATTCTGGTATAGTAAGCAAACTTGTTAAATTTACAGACGACACAAAAATAGGGTGGGAAACACTGATGCAGCACAAAGGTCATCCAAAATGATCTAGACAGCATTCAGAACTGGGCAAATGACACATGGCAAATGACCTTTAATAGAGACAAGTGTAAGGTACTGCATGCAGGCAATAAAAATGTGCATTATAAATACCGTATGGGAGATACTGAAATTGAACAAGGAATCTATGAAAAAGACCTAGGCTTTTATGTTGACGCAAATGTCTTCATCTAGACAATGTGGGGAAGCTATAAAAAAAAAAGGCCAACAAGATGCTTGGATATATTGTGAAAAATGTTGAATTTAAATCAAGGGAAGTAATGTTAAAACTTTACAATGCATTAGTAAGACCTCATCTAGTATACTGTGTACAGTTCTGGTTACCTCGCTACAAAAAGGATATTGCTTCTCTAGAAAGAGTGCAAAGGAGAGCAACCAGAATTATTCCGGGTTTAAAAGGCATGTCATATACAGGCTAAAAATTGAATCTATTCATATCTTGATCAATGAAGATTACGCGGTGAATTAATTCAAGCATTCAGAATTCTAAAAGGCATAGACAATGTCGACCCAGGGGACTTTTTTGACCTGAAAAGAGAAACAATGACCAGGGGTCATAATTGGAGATTAGATAAGGGGGCATTCAGAACAGAAAATAGGAGGCACTTTTTTTACACAGAGAATCGTGGGAATCTGGAAGCAACTCCCCAGTAATGTTGTTGAAGCTGACACCCTGGGATCCTTCAAGAAGCTGCTTGATGAGATTCTGGGATAAATAAGCTACTAACAACCAAACGAGCAAGATGGGTCGAATGCCCTCCTCGTTTGTAAACTTTCTTATGTTCTTAAGTCACAGTTATGTAGCCGTGTCTGTGGGAGATTACCTGCCTGCCTTCTGTCATGTGCTGTGAAGGGCTCTTGACAACATGGTGCTTTGCTGCTCAGTTCAAAATAAATAAATACATTTCAGATGACACCGATTTGACATTATGGACAGGACTCTGTCTCACTGACTTCAATTGAAAATTGTTTGCTAAACAACATTTGAGTAGAGATTTATTTTATAGAATGAAATGTGGAGACTATAGAGCTGACCTGAATTATGAGGTTCCATCTGCTTTGCCTTTTAGACGGTGGACATCCACAAAGAGAAAGTGGCCAGGAGAGAGATTGGCATCCTGACGACCAACAAGAACACCTCGAGAACTCACAAAATCATTGCACCCGCCAACCCGGAGAGACCTGTGCGCTACATCCGGAAGCCCATCGATTACACGATGCTCGATGACATTGGCCATGGAGTGAAGGTAGGCATCGACTCATTGGGGATCGGGGGTGGTGGTAGCTGTGTCCATAAGGCCATGATTGTGATATACAGTATCAGTGTGACATTTACCATAGCTAGCCTTGTTAGTCCTGAGATTCTACATTTAACCATTTCCCTTTGTCACTATTGACATTTAACATCAGCAGGTATTGTATCAAACTGTCAAATCTACAGTACCTGTGTTAAGGTATATTTGACAACGATACACAATTGTACTGTAGTGTCGTCTGATGGGTCAGCCACAGCATTGTTGGCTATTTTCTGTAGCTTTTGGAAATTCCTTTAAAAATCCTGCTGAAGTTTACACTTGACTGATTTCAAAGAATGTATTTAAATGCTTTTTTCACAGAAATAAATTGAACAGATGGAATGAATTCTTTATAACATGCTGTATCCCACATTGATGTTTATTTAAAACCAGATTGACCAGATTGCTGGCTTACCCAGTAATAGGGTTGTGTGTTTTATTATATACACTGTACTTGACTAGTATTGCTATAGCCTATGATTTTATGCAGTCTTTTTGCAGCATCCCATATATACATGTAAAATGAAGATGTGAGGTTAACATAGGCACAGAATTCCTGTCTGATGAATCATGTTCAGGACAAGGTGTGCAGGTTTTTGCTTACATTGCATTTCATAATGTTAAAACATGAGTCGTGAATGGAATCTTGAGAAATGGTTTGGAAGTAGTGGTTTCTATTTTTTGTAAATGCATTTGAAAATGAATTCTTGAGATGGAGTAGGTTTTTAAAAACATACATTAATATAAAAAAATAAACAAATAGATGCCAGTGCCAGGTTGTCCTGTTCTGTGGTCATCCTGCTTTGTGAAGCTCTACTACAAGTGTTCAATTATTATTAATTATTTTTTTTTATTAAAAGGTGCAGCATTTCTTTTCTGATGTATGTATATTGGCCATTAGCTCTTGAGAGATGCATACCTGTCAACTCTCCATTATTTGCCAGATCTGTCCTGTTTTTTGGACACTTCTCCCGGACAACTCCCGGGACAGATTTTGCTCAAATCTCTACAGTTAAACCCCCTTATGTCAGCAAATCTTTAATGTCTTCAAAAGTCGTGGTTGGTGTGTACTTAACAAGGTTTAGGACCCAGGGGAGCCCTGTGGCAGGCATGCATTCAGTGCGCAAGGCGAGTTCACATACTTGGCCATGCACCTGCACCCCCATCCCCTCCCCGCTCTACAGGAAACAGTAAAAAAAAAAAAGTATCAAGGATTGCACTAACCCCTCCCACCCTCCTTTTTTTTTTTTTTTTGTAGTTTCAAAGGTTGACAGGTATGGATATACACCTATATTTCTACACAGGTGTCTGCTTGTCATGACGCCTTACTATGATGCATTTCTTATTCCTAATTAAGTCCTGTTGGTTTCCTTCAAAAGCAGTCAGAGAGGCAGAAATTCAGTCTCTCCAAATGTCTTTGATTTTAAAAAGTGGTCCAACAGGGGATTGAGTCGCTGTTGGGCCTTCTGGTATAATGTCTAATAGATGATGAAATCTGTGCCGACACCAATTTCATCTCGCTTTTAAACTTACACTATGTTTCTTTCAGATAGAAACGTAGTGTAAGTTTTCCTTCAGGCCAATAATTCTGAAATTCTGAAGTATAAACTTTAGCACAGTGTTAGATCTTTCCATGTCATCCTATTATTGATCCACACGTCATGTGACATCATAAAAGGGATACTGCATCTTGTTTGAATAAACTCTCTGATGCTGTTTTTTTTTGTTAATAATCGACTCATCATCCTAAAATGTCTTTCTGATCATAACGCATTTTGCTTTTCCCACTCTCTCTCTCTCTCTCTCTCTCTGGTATCGGACTGAAAACATTGTTTGTTGAATGCTGAATGCTTTTAATTTTTTCTCTTCATATCCTTACAAATTTCCAACTAACCTATCAATGCTGTTTTTTTTTCTTTACCTCTTTCATTTGCTTCATTTATGCATTAAGTGGTTGCTTAGATTTAAGGTAAGAGATCCAGGGCTCACCGTTCTGATAATAACCGAGAATATCACACGAGGGGAGGGAAGCAACAATGATGTCTCCCAAAGCTTTTACACTTTTGAAACATGTCCAATACACTGCACTTCACATTTATATCAGAAATAAATATAACCCTTGTCTAGGAATTTAAAGGCTATAATTTACTTTTTTCTGGCTTCTATAGCACTAAAGCATTGCTAAAATTCAGGCTTCAATTGTTCTCCAACTAGCCAATCTATTTTGTGTCACTGTTAATTGTGATCTGGATTTTTATTCTTTTTTCCACACATGGATCCAGACTTGCAGTGTTATCTAGGATCTGGAATAAAATGCACCCATTTAATAAAATCCACTTTTAAAAGGCTCATTTACTATAATGCTGCTTGACCTAACTGATGATGCTTAATTGTATTTTGGCAGTCACAATGAAGGCTTGGTGGACACTCAGCATTTATAGGGGGTACATCTTCTAATCTAGGGATAACACACCTATTCATTTCTGTAAGATCTCAACTTTAACAGTTTATATGGTGTTAAGCATATTATTAACACAGTGATTTTACATTATCTTGCTTATTTTTATGTATGATTTTAATATGACATATATTGAGATATCATCCCAGTTTCCTTCCCTGGTTTGTCATATTCTGTTTATTCTATATACATGTTTCAATAGTTAGACTGTATCAGTGGTGTTCTCTTGTGGTGATTTTTTAAATTTATTTATTAACGCTAACATAACTTTAATAGTTTAGAACCATAAAAAGATGTAACCTCCAATCCCACTTGCGTTTATTATGTTTTACAATTTTTCGATGTACACAACAATATTCAAATACTGACATTTCTGCAAAATATGCTGTCTCCAAACCTGAAGTGGAAGAATACAGGTCCCTTCTACAGAAGAAAGGTGAATACTGAACGTGCTGTCAAAGTTCACGGCAAAATACCAGTCTGTCCCTGAGCCCTTGTTGAGAAACCATCAACAGATCGTAGCCTTTGTGTAGAATAAATTGCACATTTCTCCAGCTTCCTACAATGCTATCGTAATGTAGTTGGTGCAAATCTTCCTGCTGAAGTGAAACCTGTTGAACCTGTCACTGCTGAAGCTTTACTTGGAATCGATTTGTAATTGATCTAAATGGTGGTGGGTCTAAAAGCTGCCACTGTTTCACATTGAGATTGGTTCTCATAACTTTTGTACTCTTAGATCCACTCTTTTTTTAGATCAGTTGAATAGAGTCCCTTAAACCCCTCAGCTCCCTGGGTAAGCTCTCCTAAACAGGTTTCACTATTTTTTTTTTGTTACCTTCATAGAGTTTTGCTTTCTGGTTCTTGTTGTTTAAATCAGCACCGGGTCATCATTTACCTGACCTGACCTCACCTCCTCTAGCATCTGTTGGCTTTTTGTTTGTTCAAATCAACACGGCTGTCTAGACTTGATAATCTAACTGTCTCTGTCGCAGTACAGCAATACTGTATTGATCCACTACATTTAACATGACAGTTTTACCAAACCGTCAAAATAGGTTTCTGTTCAGTTTCCTTTGATTGCACGGAATTATTTTAGTATGTTTTTTGATGTGAACAAAAAATAATGTATTAATCTACTTGTCAGTAAATCATGTTCTAGAATAATCTGACACGGTAGCTTAAACATTTTACCATTCAGTATGTTGCAAACTGACTCGCAGATCAGTTCAAGTTGTGATGAGAATGAGGTTCGCTATCTTGATTTGTGTATTTATGATGGGTATTCCAGTTATTGTTTTTGATTTGTATGCAGATTTGAAATGGTGGATGAGGTGGTTTATATTTGAATAATTTCTCCATAGACTCATATTAAATACTCATTTTATATATATTTCTAGATGCTTTTAGATGTTTCATTTTTAGATGTTTGTGCCCTCAAGCTTACTACTTTCACCAGCTGAGCAGCTGGCTTCCTGTGTTTGTGGCTGGTTTGACTACAGCTCTTGTTAGTGCTGATCTATCTGTACTGATAAAGGTATTGAGTTCTCTTGTCTATTGGGCAATGTGTGTGTGAGTGAATGATTTCTTTTCATAGCAAGCTGCTGTTTGAGAATTTTGTTGCTCCTAGCAGGAAGAGTCAAACAGTCGGTTCAAGGGATAGAGACAATCCTGAACATTTGAAGGACCTTCAGACAAGCGGAAGTGTTAAGTGCTTTTTAGACAGGTTAGCAACATGATGATTTTAGTATCCTAGCAACAGCCTTGTATTTGTTAGGGGGGGAAATACATATTTTTAAATGGACGTGGATTTGGTCTTTGGTAAATACAGATAGAAACATCAGTAGTTGGTGGGTCTGTGTGACTTTGTGGTTGGTAAAGCAATCAGCCTCGGGAAGCACCCCACTTCTTTTAATATGTATAATACTTCCTTTGCAAATGCAAAATAAATCATGTTTGTGGGACATAATTAAGGAAATTGGTAACCATCCCGGATAGTGCAAAGCTACACCAATTGAAGTTTTGGGTCAATTCATTGCTGCTGATATCAATGGCCTCTTCGTGTTTGCTTAGCTTGAATTTATTTTAATTGGTTCCATTCATACTGACTTCAGAAGATTCATTTGATTGTACAACTTTTAACAAATAATTAAGAACTTGCTGCTCCTGGCTGTGTAGCATGTATGAAATTCTTTAGCATCTGCATTGTGTAAATGAACCGGGGTCCACTTATACTCTTTGAAGGTAACAATATCATTTCAAACAGTTTTATAGCTAAGTGCATGGCCTTTTCCTGATCTGCATTTCTTTTTCTTTGTTTTCCTCTACACTCGTTCTGTAGTGGTTTGTTGTAGGTACCTCTTTCATGTCGCACTAAATGCATTGTTGCACAATGAAAGGTAACTAAGCAAGAAATTCTGCCAATGTCCTTGCAGGTCAGCACACAGAACATGAAGATGGGTGGTCTCCCGAGAACCACCCCACCAACCCAAAAACCTCCAAGCCCGCCAGTATCGGGGAAAGGAACGATCGGGTAGGTACCACCACACTGGTTCAGGGTGATGAGGGGCGGCAATTACAATCTGATCCACTTTCAGGCCTTACCAAGTCTCATTGCTGCTGGCCCTGCAAGGCTCAATATAAAGCTGTGTGCTTGATGGTACGTGAGCACAGAGGACCGCAGCCCATGCATTGAATAGTCTGTTAAATTGATTTCCCTCTTAATTAAAAAAACAGAAATGAATCAACTGAACTATGGTCTGGTTCCAGCCGCTTGCCCGACATAACTTCATTCGCACCTATTTTTTTTAAAAATCTAGGTCATGGCATTTCTGCCAGATGTAAATGCATTTAATTGATTTTGTATCATTTGAAACTAAATTTATGAATTGTGTGGTTCTCGAGCAGCCCGCACTTAAATGAACACTGACCTTCAAGAACTTGCCCTTATTGAGACCAAACTGTGCTATCCTCCTACACATGGATTGATCATGTCTATAGAAGTCATCAAGTTTTATTATTCCAACCTGATGTTTGTTTGTTTGTTTGTTTGTTTGTTTGTTTTATTGATTTATTGATTTATCTTAATGCCTAGAAGAAACTTGCTGTGAATTTAAACAAAATGGGGCAGGGGAGGGCAGGGCGAGGGAGGGCAGGGGCAGGGGCAGGGGCAGGGGAATGCGCCTACAGTGTCGAGACCCAGATGGCTTATTGCTCCCTATTAGACCTCCAATGTCTGGCACTGACGCACAGCGAGAGGGACGTTTTTTCTAATTAATCCACATTGCAAGGGTTCCTCCTGTAAGTCAAAGCTAGCCTTGGTGTTTATCTGCTTCTACTGCAGCATACCATTTCTCAGCTTGGAATCCAACTGCACAGTGACCGACATTTGCTCGCCATAAGCGGCTCTATTGTATTTTGGAAAGCCTGTTGCTTCTAGTTATCCACCTTCTGCTTATGGAAAGGTCTGTCTTTTTGCACCTTGAAATGGTATTGTACCTGCAAGCATTTTGAAGGTACATCATCTGTGATGCACAAAGTTTCCCAGTCTCCCTACAGTGGAGTCCTTAAGCAGCTAATACAGCATTAAATGTAAGTTTTTGGGATTGTATTTAATAATAGGTGGGTATAATTTTAAATGGAGTTACTTGGAAATTTCCCATTAAAGTTCCAAGGTAAGTAAAGCAAGAAGTTTCAATAACTTTTACGTTACGAACTGGTTTTGAATTTTCCAGTAAATTGGCTTTGTGTGTGATGCCAAATGACAGGAAACACATTAAAACCATTCAAATTATGCTGTTGCATCATGACCCCTGGTGAAATCTTTAATTATATGGCAGGCATGACTAGGCTAAATAGATCAGTATTAAAATTAGATTTAGAGATGTTCTCATAGTTATAGATAGTATTCACTTTAGAAGTCACCTTTACATCAACCCTCAGTTATGTTTATTATTATTTATTTATTTGATATGGCTTTAAATGAGGGGTTCCCAAATGCGGCCCGCGAGGACGTTTAGTGTGGCCCCCCAAACAACACTCTCAACCCCCTTTCTGCTGTATGTAACCCGCATGTAATTTGGGGGAAATTTAATAATAATACACAGCAATTCATAAGTTCCCTAACATACATTTTTAACATGTTTTGGATCAAATCTGGACCCTCTCAAGCCAATTTTATTAATTAAGTTGTTACAGTCATTATATGTGTACTGTCCTTTTAAAAAGAATAACGGCGCTTATAGTGCACAGTAGATTTGCCACGCTGAAGGAAAAAAACATGGAACCTGGTAAGAAAAAGCCTACCACGAAAGGGCTTTTCTCTCGTAAATAGATCTGCAATCAACAGGAGTATGGAGTGCACCATTCGATCAATACATCCTGCCTTGGACTGGAAGATGGTTTTGTTTAGTCTGACTAGGATCAGCAGTTCTTCTCCAGTTTCCAGTTTGATCATTAATTTGAAGCCCTCAGGAACTTCCTGTAGAATGGCGGTATTACGTGAGCATCTAAATTCAGTAGGAGGTTGTGGATAACATAATCCTGTTACAGCTTAACGTGAAGGATGAACAACAACAAAACAATTATGTTTTCGGAACACATTTTAGTTTTTTACTTTTTTCTTTCTTTCTTTTTTTATGACTCCTAAAATACTTTCGTACCCTGCAGGCGGCACTCTCCTTACCGAACCCTAGAGCCTGTTCGTCCTCCTGTGGTTCCCAACGACTACGTGCCGAGTCCGACACGCAACAAGGTGCCCACTCAGCAACAGAGCCCGGTCCGAACTGCTTCTGTAAACCAGAGGAACCGCACATACAGGTACCTCCCGCATCTCTGCTTACTCTGCTTTGAACAAGCTCAGGTCGCCAGTAAAATGTACAGCCTGTCAGAACAGTGAGGAAAAGTGGGACACAGCCCCGTTCCTACTTCTGCTGCTCTTTGGACTGAAGACTTCACCGCTTCATACCTGGTGCTACTAACTCTGACTAAAACTCATACTCTGCTCTCTGCAAGTAAATCTCACACAAGCAAAACCATATATTGCCATCATGATTTCTTTTTAAATTGACTTGCTTCGTAATTCATGGGCTTAATTACATGACATTGAGACACTGCAAAGTTATTTTAAGTTCCCTGAGCTTTTTTTCATAGGTTTCTGCATGGAATTGCTTTATTTTAACTAGAAATAATGGTTTAGATAGATAGCAGTGTGTACACAGAAAGTCAGACTGCATAAAAATCCATACCCACAATAGATGTCAATTGTCATTAATTTTGGGGCGAACCAGATACAACAGACTTTGAATTCAACGTGTGGTCATGGAAGCACGTTAATGTTAGAAATGTGTGCAAAGTGAACCAATCCAAAAAGTTGGGAAATTAATCCTCATGCTTTTTTCGTGTTACAATTGGGCTAATTCTGAACAGATGCAAAGTGTCAACACATACACAAGACATAGTAGATACCCAAGCCCACCGATTTAAAGCCAACGTTAACCTAAAAATTAGTTTATAGAGAACTGATCCACAATTATACAGATTCTGGACCATTTTCTGCAATCTGCAAAACTAGCTGCATCCTGCCTTAACAGAATCACTGTTACTCTGAGCCCAATAGACATTTAAATAAACACCCCAGGGCAGCCAGTTTTGAAAAATACAGCACTGCCTTTGCCAACAAATTAGGACTTCTGTCCTTCACCCTATATAAATATGTAATGAGCGTTTCTACAAAGGCCTGAGTCAGAGACTTCAAAATATCATACAGAAAAGAATAGCTAGTGAACATGGCCTAAGAAATCCCTTGTCGCACTTCCACACCCCATATAGGAAAAGCAGCAAGCAACTTCTTTAACCTCCACGCAGGGCTGAACTCGTCACTGCACTGATATGAAAGTACCATGTACATAATAAAGTTAATGACATGTTGCTAATGTATCAAACATCACATTGCATGCTCTACTTCGTGAAATGCCAACATCCCATTAGACACTTCAGAAATGGCTTTTCTCAATTACAGCTCTCCAAAGTAATAGCAGCCTTGCATTTCCAAGGAAATATAACTATTCTAATTAAAACTCAAGTCCCAGGATGGTTATCTAATTCATTGTTATTTCTTTTATTTACTCCTTATGTATTCATTCATTTTATTTTCAATGCATCAATTGAGTTTCTGATGACCCCCATCCTATCACATGTCTTTAAACTTGTTCTTCCATAGCTTACTGCTACTGCTGTAACATGCTTGGTCACTGTCATGGTAGGTCTGTGCAGGAATATCACAGTTTACCCTGATTTTACCATGTTTTAATATTCTTTACTATACCTCCCTATTCTTTACAATGCTTACCTATGCGGCTCCATACTTTCTCTATACTTTCTTACACTTGGCTATGCTTTTATAATGGGAAACTTTAATAATGGAAAGTAGTAAAAAAAAAAAAAAAAAATAGAAAAAAAACACTATACAGTGTATACTGTCAAAGTTGCTTTGTATTTCTATCTTGCATTCCTCAATTTTTAAACAATTATTTTCAGAACTGTTGAATCTGCAGTTATGATATCTTGGTTTTTTTAAGCATATTTTGTATTGCAACTGCAAATTTTGAAAATAGAACCTGAAGTGAAAAGGCTTTTCATGCAAGCCGCCTCTGACTGGCATGGGCCCTCTGCAGTATTAATGTATTATAAAACACATCTACAGCGTCCTCCTTTTTGGTATTTCGTTTAATTTAGTGATGAAAACTGTGAAAAGGTGGATTTTTGCACCTATTTCAAAACTATAGGATAGATTTATTAAAGCCAGCTACTTCAAAACATCATTGGTGCATTTTTATTTTATTTTAATTGTTAATTTAATAAGTGGCTTCTTAATCTGTTCTAATACAAACTTGTCTTGAAGTTGATTTTGACGCACCAGGTTTGGGATTTTGTAACGCCCTGCCTTCCCTCTGAACAGCAGCAGTGGGAGCAGTGGAGGCAGCCACCCGAGCAGTCGGAGCAGCAGTCGAGAGAACAGTGGGAGCGGCAGTGTAGGCATCCCCATCCCCATCGCTGTGCCCACCCCCTCCCCACCCAGTGTCTATCCAGGTAAGGAGCCGTGGAACCCCTCCCCTCCCTCTCTCCTCTTCAGGCTTTGCATTAACCATGATCTTTATTTGATACAGATAATGACTCTTCATAATGTGCTTACAAATTGATATGATCTCACTCTTTGCTTTACCGCTTTCTGTATTCTGCTCCCAAAATTGAAGTCTGTGTTGAAACCACATTAAAAGAAAAGATCCAGGTCATGGCTTGTGGTGTGCAGGCTGCGTGCGTCAGTCAGGTTCCTGTCCTGGCTATGCAAAGTCGTCCATCTTTACTGGGGATTCCAGAGTGAGCATCGCGTTGGCTTTGGCGCTCACGTGCATTAGGGAGGCAAGACCAGCAGGGACTGTTTCTCCTCCACCTTGCTACAACAGGCCCTTCTAGCCAGGCACCTGGTGAGCTCAAGTGGCCTCACAAAAACTTTCCTTGAAAAAACGAAAAATTCTTTTTCACATTTTAAGATTTTGTTTTTCTCAACAATTAAGCTAGTGACCTGAAATAAATTCAAAATTGA
Organism: Acipenser oxyrinchus oxyrinchus; assembly: GCA_030684275.1. Lineage (NCBI taxonomy): Eukaryota > Metazoa > Chordata > Actinopteri > Acipenseriformes > Acipenseridae > Acipenser > Acipenser oxyrinchus. The sequence goes on along the minus strand of CM060257.1, from coordinate 17,620,424 downwards.
CAGCTGCGAGACACTAACACTGGTCCCTATAATTTGATTTAAGGGCTAGAAAAACACTTCCATAAATATTCAAATTAGGTTTTCACCCTTGTAATGGTGCAGAATTCACTATGTAAAGAATTAGGCCAGTCATATCTGTGGGAGCGGTGTTCTCCTTTTTAACATGATTATGTTCTGATTGAAGGCAGACTTCTGGTTTTGTTGAAGCCAAGAGACTCCCACTCTGCCTTAGACAGCAGCTGAAGACAGCTGTTCAGTATGGCAATGTTTACCTGAGGAAAAAAAAAAAAGTGAACTGCTTAAGTGTAGGACTTGACTAATTTAAGAAAAAACTGACTAGACTTAGTTACCAAACTATCAATTGTTCAAGATATTGTACTTGATTGGATATAAAGTAAATGTTGGTGTTTTGTATGAGCAGATGTGAATTCCAAGTTTAAAACTAAATAAAATAGTTGAGGCAGGTTAGGGTCTGAGCTATTGTTGCCTGTTTTTTACTGTTAGATGTGTGGCTATAAGTCTTTAACTATAAAGGTTACAGGTACATGTCATACATGAAATGAATGTACACACAATAGGCTTTCATAAAAAATGTGAAATAGTCTGAAACTCACCCTGTTCAATACAGATAACAAAAACCACAGAAAAAGACGCTTTTTATTAAAAAAAAAAAAAAAAAAAAGAGGTGTTTTATAAGAAATATTTTTGCATGGCCAGCTCAAATCGGTGCAAAATGAAACTTCATGTAGGGAACATGGACATTTTTGTGAACAAATTTGATAAAAAATAAAGGAATTATGGCCATATATACAAAAGAGATTAATTAAAAAAAAAAAAATATATATATATATATATATATATATAGATATATATAGATATATATAGATATATAGATATTGGAAAATAGGTCCTTGTGCCTTCGATGTCGCCATTTCTCTTATTTTGTAAAGATTTTGTGTGAAAATGTTTGTTTACTGCACCGAGGTAGGTCTGTCGTCAGAGCAGCAGCAGCAACATTCCAAAACACTTGCATTCAAGGCTATCTCCTAATATGGTCATCTACTGGAAATACACAACTAGGACCTTGTTTTAAAGGCCTGAATCTCCTCTTTTCAATGACGCAAGCAAGGCTGTCTCTCACAGTGCCTGAGTAAAAAGAGTTAAAGGGCCAGGTTGCTGGCGGGATATTTAACATTTGGGCGGACCTTCAAAGGTTAAGCTTTAGACCCAGACTAGTGTTTCTATCCCAGGTAACTCAGCTTTTTCAGTCCCTGGTGGGGTAAACATGCAAATGAGACATTTTGACTGTGAAATGTTGCTGTTCTTTTTGAAGGCTTTGATTCAGAGCTTCGGTTTCAACAAGTATTTTAACACTTGTTGTTGCATTAAAATAATTATTTGTAATACATTATTTGCTGCTGTCTTCAGTATAGAATGTTTGAGCAGAGTGGGTAAACGCTTGTCTAATAGTGCATTTTTATATGATTCCCTTCTATTAAGTCATATATTCAGTTTATTAAATACCTGTGCTGTTTCTATAACGAATAGACCCCATTTTGGTGGTTTCAGACTATAACGGTTTGTTTAAAATGACTTGCGGTATATACAATTCATTTTTATTATATATTTGATGTTGATGGTTGATCCCCGGAGCCAGCATCGCAACCGTTGTGTGTGCTGATGCGCTAGGGAGGCAATAAGCTGATCCCTGGAGCCAGCATTACACTTCAGCCATCAACACCAGACAGAAGGATATCTACATCATCATATGGAACGAAGCGCAAATGGATGGAGACACATATGGATCACATTAGTTTACTGTGAAGCTACGTCTTAGTTGGTGCTTATCTTGCCGAGAGCCAAGTTCAAATCAGCATGAAGTTTTAACATCTACTCTCATGTAATGGAAATCTTGATGTTGCGCACTGACAAACTCTGTTTAATACCAAAAAGATGGTAAAAACAGCAGATCCGGAGAAACAAAACATGTTGTGGAAACCCCTGCTGACGCTCCTTGCCTAGTGCTTGCTTGAACATTGCAGGAGTGCTTTACTAGAAAAGTAGCCAGCTACTAACTACACTAAAAGGCTTTCTAATCCCAGCTAACACTTTCCTTTTATTAAAACCTTCTCTTCTGATTCTCCTCTTCTTACCCCCAACTCCTCTCCCAAAGTCCCTGCTGGCTCAGCTGGTACACCACCTGCTCCTGCTCCCCCTCTGCGCCCCCAACCCCCTCCTGCCCCTGCCCCTCTCCCACCCCTCCCTCGGAGGTGGCTGTAGGAGCCCAGCAGTCTACTGCTGACTGCTTCACCTCTCCGACTCCCCCTGCTGCTGTAACTACTCCTGCTCCAGTGACAGGTGAGTCTGCCCCCGACCGTGCTCTTTTCAGGCTGGCAGTTGAAACGTCTAGTCTTGAAAAAAAAAAAAAAAAAAAGAAATCACACTTCACCTGTGAATCCATTCCCGTTCCAGATATGTCACCAGAACCGATGATGATGTTCCACCACTCCACCCATAGATCCGTCCTGCACTGAGGCCGTGGTTTTTGAGGGGATTCAGGAGGGAGCTTTGTGCAAATCAGTTTGCTTCTAGATAAGGCATCAAAATACCATTGCAGCGCAGACTTGAACTGGTCATGTCAACCGCAATTAACAGCATGTTTTCTTTTGCTGGCAGTCGATGACTTATTTAAGAATAGAAATCGAATTTCTCATAAATAAGAGATGGAAATAAGACTCCTATAACATAACAGTTTCCCCTATTCCTGTTTTTTATTAGCCACAGTGTATAGGTAACAAGCTCAGGTATGTCTGATTCAGGAATGGATCCAATTGCTATGCAATGGGAGTCTTATTGCCATCCATGTAAGTAAAAAATAAACATTTAGGAGATTTTGAACAAGCAACAATGATGTGTTTTTTTTTTTCATTTTTTCTTTATTTCTGCCTTCTAATGCAAAGCGGTAGATGCAAGCTTTAATCTTTTAAGTAAGCCTGGTGGTGTGCATCAGTTCTAGCTGCTTGCTTTCTTTATTTGATGGTAATTTGGTAATCTGCACTCTCTTCCCTGCCCACTGGCTTCCTCTGCAGGGGGATCTTTCTACCATCCCATGTATTTGTCTGTGGGCCCTTTCTGTGATAGCTGCCTGAAAACCTGTGAAACACCATTTTGCTGTCCTTTTTAATTTGCAGAAATTTCACATTTGTATTTATTTTTGTTTGTATTTCTCGTGATGCATGAAAGCACAATGTCAAACTAAATGTCTGTCTGTTTTATATAGGATGTGTGGTTGTAAAGTGTTGGAAAGAATGATTAGCAGACTAGGTAATGCACGTTAATACTTATAACGGCCCCTTCCTTATCGCTTTGCTATAGGCCCACCAATCATCAGTGAAGGTTTAAGGTCAGGGCTGAGAAAAGGTTAAGTATTGTTTGTCGAGTCTATAATGAGCTAATCAGTAAGAAAGCTGCTGGCATAAATTGAGCGGGGCCCAACATCTGACAGGCTTAAAGTTAAACCGAGAGAATTGAAAATGTCTTTGTTTTCAAATTCTCAGATTTGTGATTTACTCTGTATGACTTCAGTTGCTTGGTGTGAGTATTTTCTGGCTCAAGTTGGAGCAAACAGATGGCATGTGAGCCGTACTGAATGTTACATTCTACTGCAGTTCGGGATTTGGGACCACCTGAGACATTTAGTTTTGTCTTTTCGTATCTCATCCGTATTTCCTTCTGCCTGTTCCAGGTCAAACTCCCCAATTCTACAGTATGAATAGACCAGTGTCCCGACATGCTGCACCAACAACAGGGGGGTCTCTGCCCTACAGACGCCCTCCTTCAGTCCTGTCACAGACCAACCTGCAGAACCACATCAACGGAGGCCCCAATTACAACCAGAGTCAAGGTAAGGATGCCGAAGCTAGTCTGACATTTGTAATCTTACACCCCACTGCAAGGTGCAACAACAGGATCATGTTTGCAAATGCCTGCAATAGAAAAGCATTAAGAATACAGTATTTTTCACTAGTAGTAGAGGCCTATTCTCATAAATATCTTCAAATATTTGATAACGGCACGTTTTTTGGTCAGTGCAACCACGTTTTTATTTCAGCAGAGTCTTAACAGTTTTTTACTCCCAAGGTAAGAAGAAATGCTGTATTTTAATCCACAAGAACGCCTTTGCAGAATCCTACATAATGAGAAAGATACAGAACATTAGCTGTCCAGTGTTTTGAAGTTGAAGTTTTTCTTCTCCAGCTCCGGTTAAGCGGGTGTTTGTCTTACTAACAGGATCCTGCTGCCTCTGGTCATGCGGTGTTCTGCTTTAAGCGATGGTCTTCTTTCACGTCAGTGTTTTGTCTGTAGCTTCGACTAACCTGCTGTTTTTGTTTTTTGTTTCTTCCCACCTCTTTCTTGTGTGTGTGTTTCTTTCTTTCTTTCTCTCTTTCTTTTCTCTGTCTTCTTTCTCTCTCTCTCTGTCCTCTCTCTCGCTCTGTCTTCTTTCTCTCTGTCCTCTCTCTCTCTCCTCTCTCTCTCTCTCTCTCTCTGTCTTCTTTCTCTCTCTGTCTTCTCTCTCTGTCCTCTCTCTCTCTGTCTTCTCTCTCTCTCTCACTCTCTCTGGAGTAGCCTCCCTTGCTCCCCCACCCCCCTCTATCCTACAGATCACTCCACAGCTCCCGCTGATGGGCTTCGTGGCGCGGGTCCAAGAGAACAGTAAGTGGTTCACCTCAGTACATCTGCGCCGTTGTGCAACACAGACATGTCAGCTTTTGGCCTCGTGTGCTGGGCAGACCATATATAGCCGATAAACTTTGTCAGGAAGGTGGTGTACATCTGGTACCATTGAGCCCTTTGAATATATACAGTGCCTTGCGAAAGTATTCGGCCCCCTTGAACTTTGCGACCTTTTGCCACATTTCAGGCTTCAAACATAAAGATATGAAACTGTAATTTTTTGTGAAGAATCAACAAGAAGTGGGACACAATCATGAAGTGGAACGAAATTTATTGGATATTTCAAACTTTTTAACAAATAAAAACTGAAAAATTGGGCGTGCAAAATTATTCAGCCCCTTAAGTTAATACTTTGTAGCCACCTTTTGCTGCGATTACAGCTGTAAGTCGCTTGGGGTATGTCATCAGTTTTGCACATCGAGAGACTGAAATTTTTGCCCATTCCTCCTTGCAAAACAGCTCGAGCTCAGTGAGGTTGGATGGAGAGCATTTGTGAACAGCAGTTTTCAGTTCTTTCCACAGATTCTCGATTGGATTCAGGTCTGGACTTTGACTTGGCCATTCTAACACCTGGATATGTTTATTTGTGAACCATTCCATTGTAGATTTTTGCTTTATGTTTTGGATCATTGTCTTGTTGGAAGACAAATCTCCGTCCCAGTCTCAGGTCTTTTGCAGACTCCATCAGGTTTTCTTCCAGAATGGTCCTGTATTTGGCTCCATCCATCTTCCCATCAATTTTAACCATCTTCCCTGTCCCTGCTGAAGAAAAGCAGGCCCAAACCATGATGCTGCCACCACCATCTTTGACAGTGGGGATGGTGTGTTCAGGGTGATGAGCTGTGTTGCTTTTACGCCAAACATAACGTTTTGCATTGTTGCCAAAAGTTCGATTTTGGTTTCATCTGACCAGAGCACCTTCTTCCACATGTTTGGTGTGTCTCCCAGGTGGCTTGTGGCAAACTGTAAACGACACTTTTATGGATATCTTTAAGAAATGGCTTTCTTCTTGCCACTCTTCCATAAAGGCCAGATTTGTGCAGTATACGACTGATTGTTGTCCTATGGACAGAGTCTCCCACCTCAGCTGTAGATCTCTGCAGTTCATCCAGAGTGATCATGGGCCTCTTGGCTGCATCTCTGATCAGTCTTCTCCTTGTATGAGCTGAAAGTTTAGAGGGACGGCCAGGTCTTGGTAGATTTGCAGTGGTCTGATACTCCTTCCATTTCAATATTATCGCTTGCACAGTGCTCCTTGGGATGTTTAAAGCTTGGGAAATCTTTTTGTATCCAAATCCGGCTTTAAACTTCTCCACAACAGTATCTCGGACCTGCCTGGTGTGTTCCTTGTTCTTCATGATGCTCTCTGCGCTTTAAACGGACCTCTGAGACTATCACAGTGCAGGTGCATTTATCTGAGAGACTTGATTACACACAGGTGGATTCTATTTATCATCATTAGTCATTTAGGTCAACATTGGATCATTCAGAGATCCTCACTGAACTTCTGGAGAGAGTTTGCTGCACTGAAAGTAAAGGGGCTGAATAATTTTGCAGCCCAATTTTTCAGTTTTTATTTGTTAAAAAGTTTGAAATATCCAATAAATTTCGTTCCACTTCATGATTGTGTCCCACTTGTTGTTGATTCTTCACAAAAAATTACAGTTTCATATCTTTATGTTTGAAGCCTGAAATGTGGCAAAAGGTCGCAAAGTTCAAGGGGGCCGAATACTTTCGCAAGGCACTGTAACATAAAAACACAATACTTTTAATATACCGTCTAAATAACCTGGAAGTGTTTGAAAAGCTAGTATAGTACATTGGACACACTTGGCCAGAGGTGTTTTTTTTTAATTTTTTTAGGCTGTTTACTTTAAGACCAAGAACTTCTAAACTCGCAAGGACTTGTGTTTTAGTTGAACTGTCATATAGTTTCCATATATTTTAGTTTTACTGTCTAAATGCGTGAAACGATATTCTGGTGGATCCTGTGTACAAACAAAAAAAACCCACCACAAAACTAAGACAACCTACACAGGATTTACGGTCTCTCCTATATTGTATGGGGTTCGCCTCCTTTTTTTTCCCCCGAATACAGGGATGGAAATAAGATTCATATTGCATTGTAGTTTCACCCATTCCAGGTTTTAATATATGTGTTTGATTAGCCCCAGTGTATAGGTAGCAAGCTGTGGTGTGTCTTATTAAACCAATAGTAAAACCAGGAATGGATCTCTTATTTCCATCCCTGTAATGAGACATCCTACATGTGATGTATTAACCTAGAAAATGAAGGCTTTGAAACAATGAGAAATGTCAATAGGAATAAAACAGTAATTCAATAAAGCATTTTAGAAGGTAGTTCAACTATTATTAAATTATTAAAATTGGGCCCTCCCCTCCATGCCTAGTCCAAGCTGCAAGTGACCTAACTAACGTTTTAGTGTGTTTGTGTACAGAGCTGGGTGCATATCAATCCATCAGGTGTAGCCAACTGTGACCAAACTCTTTTTTGCCATTATGGCCCTATAAAGACTGTTAATGTCATCACCCAGGCCAGGTCTGACCTTGAGGCTGATTTACGGTCAATCCTTTGTTTTTGTCCAGTCATATGGAATGAAATAAATACAAATTCACCCGATTTTTATGTATTTATTTATTTTTAAAAGCAGGCATTTGAAGCTCGAACCTGCAAAAGCAGCAATTTACATGCCCAATTAGAGGTGTCAATGATGTGCTGTTTAGCAGCCAAGTGGAACGAACGACACACAATTGTCTTCCCTGCCACTCTGCAGCTGACATCAACGTGGCTTCCCAGCTTTTTCAAGTGGTGGGATTCTACCTGTAGTAGCTGTCCTAAAGGACAATTACTGTACCTTTTAATGTATCCTGGGCACTTTATTTCCCAGTTCCTTAATATAATACACTGGTTGGAAAGTAATATAAATGAGTGATGTAATAAAGGCATAGTTGGGTAGAAAACATGCCAATTATAATAAGTTTAGCTATAACACCAAGAGTGGTTATAGTGTCAGTATCCATCTCTGAACCGCTGCTGTGAAAACTGATCTGTAACCCAGATACGGTGTTTTCCTTGTCGGTAGAATTCAATCTTTGTTATTATAAAATCATCAATGTTGAAACATTATTTAAGTACTATGACAGAGCCGTTACTCAAAAAATATTGAATACATTTACTAAGCAAGCACTTAATTTATTTGTAAAGCAGAATGTGCAGGCTACAACCAAGTAATATTGAAGTGGTGGGTATTTCCTTGGGAAGCAGGGGGGGATGTGGTTTTGCGAGTTCAGAGTCAAGCATGTCACTCACTCCCCTCTCTACCCTGCTGGCTTTGCCTTACTTTTTTATTGCTTGGCTTTCAACTATATTTTGACATTATGTATTTTCATTATGTACTGAATTGAAGGCAGTTATTCGCAACAGCATAATTACAAAAAGGAAACCCATAACCCACACATTTTACACTGCCTGTCCCTGGACTAGCATTGGAGTACTTTTAGAACTCAAAATTAGTTGAGCTCAAGTACTTGAATGTTTTTATTTGCAATTCCCACCTCTGTGGCTGTCGATACATATAGCTTTAGACTGCTGTGAGGAATTTACATCCGTAGAAATGTTGTATTGACACGGAGCATAAAGAGGATTCAATTGCTGCCTGTGGAGCACCTACTTTAGTAGTGTGTCAAGTTTAAATGCCTGCTTGGTTTTGAGAGCTCAGCTAACAAAGTGCCCATGCACATCATCATCATAATAATAATAGTAGTAATAATAATAAAAATAATAATAATAGTAAAGCTTAATTACAATGTTTACTGATAACCCTCTGAAATGCAATTCAGTGTTAGGATTGTTAATTCTGTGTTATTTCAGGTTAACGTTCAAGGGCTTGTCATAATTCTATTTAAGTGATGTACACAGTTTTTCATATGGAGTGTAAACACTTACCCAGGCATGACATACAGGATGGTACTGAATTGTTCCGACTTACTAATCAAATCTAATTTTTGAAAGGGGTACGTTATAAGGTTAAAAAGCCATTTAAGGGCTTTGTCTTGGCTTTTAACAAAATGCCTTTGAAAAGCACTGTCATTCATATTTTCATCCCACATAACCTAAAAGTAAGGCATTGTGTTTGTGTATTTATTTATTTATGTCTATGTAGAAGAATGACTTCTTAGATTTCTATTTTGTCAAGATTATGCTTCCTAAAAAAGGAGGGTATTCAGTTAAATAGCAAGTACTTTGTACCCTTGAGAAGCCCTTGTTAACGCAGCCTTTTCCTCTTGATGGTTTTTTTTGACTCTTATTGGTTGTTTGCTATGGCAGTTTGATTCTCAAGGCTGTGCCAAGCGGCTCTGTTTTTTTAAGCGACTTATTTTGTGCAGGTGACGGTGTATTTTGATTCCTCAGTTTCAGACGCTCCCCGCCCCTCCCCTGCTGGACGAGCCTGTGTTTGACGAGTCCCGCCCCACCCCTCCCCAGAGGACTATGAAGAGGAGGAGTCTGCGGTGGTGGAATACAGTGACCCCTATGCAGAGGAGGATCCTCCATGGGCTCCAAGGACCTACCAAGAAAAGGGTATGCATGTCTGTACTTCATAGGCATGGCTAGCTCTATTATAATAATGATTCAGAATCTGAAATCCTGTAATCAGTCTCCCAAGTTGTTCTCTTGCGTTTGATTAACTGGTTGGTAAGAGCAACCAGTTATGACCTTTTGTTTCTATTACGGGAGACTAGGTATTTAATGCCAAACTGGATTTGCTTCAGTGCTCTTTACAGATGTCCTTCGTATGCATTTGATGAATGAATGAAGTCATTTAAAAGAGCTTACGTTTATTGTGATATTTTTCGAGAGGTTTGAGAGCTGTAATCAGAAAAAAAGGACTTGATTGAAATCAAATGTTGCATATTACATCAAATGTCAATGTTCATTTAAAATGAATGTCGCCTTATTCTAGCATAAAGCTGCCCCTTTTTTATTGACCTTTTTTGCAATTTTTACACATTTTGCATATTTTTAGCCTTTGGGGATGTCAGTCATTAAAATAACTGACATGTCTTCTCAATGTCCCTCGACGCAAACTCAAGGAATGTTTCGCTATGAAGGCACATTTTTTTTTAGCATTGTGGTTACATCCAATACATAATTGAAAGGGTGGATAGAGGAAAGATTGTTACCATTACCTTTTCTTTTTTTATAAAAAAAAAATATTGTATAAACTCAATTAATCTACTCAAATTGAAATATCTCAAAGCCTTGGCACTTTGTTCAACATACCCCTTCAATTTATTAGTTTCCCATGTTTTATTTAATGTCTTCCTCATGTACAGAACCCCCTACCTCCTATTTTGTGTTCTTTCTGTAATACACAGCATGTGTCGTGAATCATGTCTGCAGAGCTTGCTATATGACCCTAAAAGCTCCTGGCACAAGCCCTTATTAAAATGCATTCCTGGGGCACAAGGGAAATTGCAGGTTACCCAGCTAATTGCAGGGATGAGTGTTTAGCCATTCTTTCTGTATATATACATTTGGTTTTGATTAACTATTTCCCTTCAGACTGGGTTGCTTCTGCCCCAATATACTGCAGATACCAACAACTGGAGGGTAGGTTCATGTCTGTCCATAAAGATGCTTGTGTATCCCAAATTCTCAGCACAGTCACACTTTTTGTTCCTTAATTATTCTTACATTGTAGCTCCCTATTTGTTATTAGCAAAATAATTGTGATAAAGATTTGTTACTAAACACTTAACAGGGGGGTAATAGGGTTGTGGGTATCTGCTGACAGCCAGGGGAGAGAGACTGAAGGCTGTATTTGCCATGCTACGCAGGCGCAGAGGTTTCTTACTGCAGTGGAAGGGGGCCGTCACTCTGGTACCAGCAATGGTAGTCCTAGTGTGGGAGGACATACACAAACACAGTGTAATAAATACATAGTCAAAGCAAAACAAAATGGGCCAAAGAGCTACAAAATAAGTTTGCCAACAAGCTGCTCCCACTAAAAGGGGAGGCGCCGCTGCAGGAACCTTCTCCCCGATACTCACTCACAGATACACTATCCTCTAAACTAATGCCTATGCTGAATATCAAGAGTCACGTTAACACCTGGTTGTCCTCCGTAACTCTCACGATTAGACACACGGTGGTCGCATATTTGGTTCACTCATCCTGGATATACACACAGTTGTGAGCCTTCAAGCTGGTAAACAAAGAACAAATGACTGGCTTTCCAGTGCCTTTTTAAAGGCCTGTGGCCAGGATTAATTGACAATTACTCATTTAACACCTGTCCACATCCCACTCTTGTCCTAATTTAAAAGGATTTCCTAACCCCAGCCCTCCTCTATCTAGCACAAACTACATTTTTAAACAAAATACATTTTATAAGAAAACAAAAAAACACTATTTAGGTGTGCAGGACCTCAGCCCTGCCACAGTGGCCTTAATACTGAATGCAGTGGTGGCCTTAATAATACAACTTCATATTGTTGTCAATTTGAGCAACTCAGGGCTGTGAAAGTGGCCTTATTGTGAAGTAGTCTTTATATTGTGGTGGCCTTAAAGGGAGCTCTTACTGCTCTGTCTATTAGAACAGTCTGTGTATTTTATATTTCTAAAAAGTGCAACGTTACTTTTCTCACCTCAGTTGTGGCGATCTACGACTACTCGAGGGACAAGGAGGATGAGCTGTCTTTCCAGGAGGGCTCCATCATCTACGTAATCAAGAAGAATGACGACGGCTGGTACGAAGGGGTCATGAACGGCACAACGGGCCTCTTCCCCGGGAACTATGTGGAGTCCATCATGCATTACGCCGAATGAGCCCGGCGCTGCCCCGGCAGTGTTACTTTGGACAAGGGAGGAACAGTGTGTGGGGAGGGGGAGTCCTTAAAGATCCGAAAGGCTTGAGGAGATCCAAAGTAATGCACGCACACTTTGGCAAAACAAACAAAAAAGAAAATTGCAGAATAAAATGGAGGGTACTATTGTAATAAAACCACTGTCTTTTCTTTATTGTACAAAGAAACTGATTGAAGTGGCGTGAGGTGTTTGAACAACGCTCTTCCTGCAGCCGAGACCAACCAAGAGGGCTGTTGATAGGTTTTATTTTTTGGTCGAGCAAGCTGACACACTTACACCTGGAGACTGTGTGTGGGGGTTGACACACACAATTTTACTTTTTCAGATTCTTAAATTTAGACCATTTGTATGCAACAGTATCCAAATGGCAGATCTTGATGTAAAAGGGATTGCAACCATACTGGGTGACAGTTTCACTAGTGGCTCAGAATGCCTAAAGGAGTAAAGGAAGGAGCTGGCATGTCTTCTCACTGCCATTTGGTTATGAGGAGTCCTTTGTAGGTCACAGCTGTGTTGAGCTTTAGTGATGGTTTTCTTCTCTTCAGGTCTTGGGGTACATAGTACAAGGTTAAGGGAGATATTTCACATGTACAGATTTCCAAAAATATGGTTAAAATATATATACTTGAATGCTGACGTTCTTAGAACAATAGTGTTTGGTAATTTTTGCAAAAAGCCATGTAATATTTTTTTAATATTATATTAGGCAGCCCAGCCAAGCAAGTGGATATGGATCTCATTTTTTATAAGATTTGTAAGGACCAGGATATCAAGTCACTGTTCTTTTTGATTTATTTTTTTTCTTCTGTCATATCGAATTCCCACGCAGGTATAATGTTCACATAACCAAATTGCCGCATACTATAGGTAAGATTAGGTCTTGAGGTAGTGGATGTGTGGATGAATGGAAGTCTTTGTACCATGTTGGCTGAATTAGGCATGGCGACAGTCAGTCATGAATTAAACCATCGTGTTGACATGAACGGATCAGACTGTGTTTATGCTCTGGGAGGTTAGAGGAGAGGAGTACGATAGACAAGAAACAAGGATCAGGACTGAAAAGATGGGAAGTTTCATTGTTCAGATCTGAAACCTACATTGCAAGTCCAGAGAAATCTTGGCCATTCTTCCTTGCTTGCGTTCTGCTAAGTTTTGCTCTAGTCTAAATTGTACCTATTTTCAGGGATACCTGAGAACAATGTGTAAAAGAAGATGATGTTGAGGGAATGGGAAAGAAAATACTATTTTTAGTTATGGGTTCCACCCCAAGCTAGTGATTTAGAGAATATTCAGAATTGTAGTGGTCTTTATTGCTAAAAATGTTTAATCTTTATTAATTTGCTTTACAGAATTTGTTTTCCTATATTTCTGAACTGTGCTGATAATCTATATATACAGTGGAACGTCGCATGTCCGACCGTCACATAACCGCCCTGATCAATTAACCGCCTCGCTAAATAAATAAATAAATAAAATATAAAAATTAGGCTACAAAAGTAATAGTATTGGCAGCAAGTGCAGCGTCCGCGATGGAAACAGAAAGAAATAGTTACAGAAAGAAATAGTTACAGCAATCAGCCTTTTGGTGCATTCTCCTTTAAGAGAGACGGGCTGTGTGCGTGTGTCAGTCAGCTGTGTGTAGCAGTGACGTTTCAATACACCAGTTGAGAAAACTTTAGTGTTTTACTTTTTTTTTGTGCAATGTGTTTATATGATGGAGCGCATGGTTGCAGATATTGGCAGCGTGTTGTTGTAGCTTTTAAATGCATTTGATTTAAACAAAGCAAGATTCATAAACGCAATGCTTACCGTCCGTTTGTTTAAAATAGCCGAAGCAATATTTAAACCGAGCTTCTTATTGGCTGTTGGCAATATCAATAAAGAGCGCAAAGTACCGTGACCAGAGATATTAAGGAAGCAGAACCAGGGAGGCAGGGACTTCTAGAGTTAAGAAAGAATCCATCAGTTGCAGGTTACTGTATATTTACCGTTTTTGTTTTGTATTTTTTTTTAAAAGCTTTGCGTGGAGATGGCTTATAGTAAACTGCATAGCAACACCTGTGTATTGTAGCCTAATTAATCTTGTTTACGTTTGCTTACTTTTAAAGCAAAGAATTTCCCTGTGTTTTAAAGCAGTTTGAGTGTTTTTGTTCACTAACCTATTTATGCATGTGTAAATGTCATTTTCTATAGATGTTTGCAAATCCGACTTTTTCACATATCCGCCTATGCCCCATTCCACAGTGGGTCGGATATGCGGTGTTGTACTGTACATGCATCAATCAACCCCCACGGTTTTATGCAGTACTAATTGTGTAGATATGTTTGAGTTTTATGTGTTTATCTTATATACTGAGCATCAAAAGAAACTTACCACTATAATAACACATTTATTTTTGAAAAAAATAAGGTATATAAATGATGGACATTAACAATGTTTTTGGTTTCTTTTTAATCACTCGATCATTCATCCTTGACCATGACATGCTTGTCTGAAGCATATGCACTTAATCACCTAATTAGTAAGACAGTTGATTGGACACCGGATATGGAGTGATTTCAGCTGTTGAATTGCAAGCTTGAATAAAAGCAATAAAGAAAATCACAGAAAAACACCGATATGCCACGTTTGTCAAGAGAGCAGCGCCTTCGTGCAATCTGCGTGTTGGAGGCTGGACTAGGGCAGCGTACTGTGGCTCGCTGTCTTGGGTGCTCACAGCCAGCAATTTAAAACCTGGCGAGACGGTATAACCAGACCCACTCTGTCAATGACCGGCCATGAACTGGGAGACATGGGAGACATGTGGCTTCTAGGGCTCGGAGACCAATGAACAGGCAGATGCTTATCCAGGCACTACAAGAGGAATGGGCCAGGATTCCACAAGACAACATCCGAAACCTGGTCCAAAGCATGCGTCGCAGATGTGCTGCTTGTATTCCTTCCAACGGTGCCACACACACTACTATCCTGTGACTTTCACAGTATCCCCCATCCCCCCATAACATTTGACAGTAAAATGTCAATTGTTAATCAGCACAATATAAAGTCACTGCACCTGCTCTAAAACAGAGGTTGTCATTTTTCGATCACATCTAGTGAATTTGATCCAAATATAAGTGATAAGTTTCTTTTGATGCTCAAATATGTGATAGGTTTCTTTTGATGCTCAATATATATATAAAATCTCTTTTTTTTATTGATTTCTTTTGAAAGTTAGAAAGTTATTGTGTACTGGATCTGAACTACAGCCCAATCTAATTTGAAACCTTGTGTATGTAGAGCTCTATAGACTGCATGCTATAATAAAGCAACATTTGAAATTCCTGCTTTACATTTCACCCCCAATATTTTTTTTTTCTAGTTTTCTAATTGATTTTTCTGATTTGATTTGATTTGAAAGCCAAGAAGAAAAGACTCACTCGGTGAGGTTGCTGGGGATCTATGCTGGTGCTTTCTTACTGGCAAGCTGTTTTTTTCAAAGTCAGGAACAAATGGAAACTGTATTTTAAGTAACATGTTTCTGAACCACACAATTTATAAAACAAAAAATAAAACACAAACGTCTTACTGACTGATGCTGTTGCTTTTATCATAGTCTGGAATCTAGTATATTTTTGTTGCCGTTCGCACCATCTTTCCTATCAAAATCCTATGCTGTCCTTCATGGAAATTCCAGCAGTGACCTGCACTGGTTTTTGGCTGGTAGTGCTGGCTCTGTAGACATGGTCCTGGTTTAAACTGGTCCAAGAAAAAAATAGGTTCATTAAAAACCCTTTCCTGTAAAGTTCTAAAGACAACTGTTTGTTGTCTACTCTCTGAAAGCAACACATTTGCTGTAAAACTTGTGGTTTTATATAACTACTCAGTAAGTGGCTGGTACAAATGTGTTCCAGTTTCCTTAGCTGGGCACCAGCAGTTGCTAGAATGTTCAGCAGTTTGCTGGTCCTCCAGCACTACCAAAAACTGCACCACAAAAACAAACAAAACCAACTGAACATACACAATTTCTGTTTCTCACTTCCGATCACAAAAGTGGAGAGAAATGTAGATGTATTTTTTTTTTGTATACTGAAAATGGACATTCAAAAGATACCAGTGATTTTGCAACATGAATAAATATGGATGCTATTGTATGTATACATGACTGCAAAACAAAGGACCTCTCTTCTGATGGGAAATGGGGAAATAGAGTGATCAGTTTTAGAAAGACATGATATTAAATGGATCATTGCAGTACCCAGGACCTTGCAGGAAGTGCAATATTTATTACATGTATCTAATCTTTTTTCAGTAGGGTCTCTATTTGTGACTCTTGCATGCAGGTATCTGTATAGTGCACCTTATGTTTTCTTAGCTGCAGCAAATTATTAAATGTCTAGATTGACAGCATGTGGCGAGCACGGAGAATGGGCCACAAGACAGGACAGCCTCCCCTGTTGCTGGAAAATAAAATGGTGAGGGTGAGGGTAACCCCTCCTGCATTAAAACAAGTAGCAATTACAGATAACCTACTGGTGCTAAATTATCAAACCTGCCCTAATCAACTTCCCACATGACACAAACCTTCTCTCCTGTGTGTGTGTGGATTATGTGAGTCTACTGGTGCCAGAATTTAAGGTTGCTGGCATTATATGTGGTACCCTGGTACAATCTAGCACCAAATTTGCACCCCTGATATATATATACACACACACACACACACACACAACACCAACTGCAGCACAGACCCATAGGCACAATACCAACTGCAACAGCCACATATGCACAAAGGTCACTGCAGCACAGACACACACGCAGCCCGGTAACACTACAGCCTGGATGATACTGAGAGGCTGGTGACCTGCATGCTTCACCCTGAGGTTATGATGTGCCTAGAGCTGCCCTTCCTGAACTGAGGAATACTTCACCCCGCTCTCTGTCTGTGTGTAAATGAATAGAGGTACACCATTACTGTGTATTCCCAACACTACACCCACTGAGCAAGGGATTTAAGATCCTAACTACTAGGGGCGCCATTTTACAGTAACACTAAATATTTACTGACTATTCTTCAATAGTTTGGACTGGAGCATTGTATGTTTGGTAAGACAAACCACTTTGTTTATCCTTTCTCAACAAATACTAAGAACTATATAAAACAGGAGTTTCCAATCCTGGTCCTGGAGGGCCGGTGTCCCTCCTGATTTGAGCAATTAAGTGCTTATTAGAAGCTTAATTGGTCCAATTAATTCATTTAGGGGCAGCAGCCCTCCAGGACCAGGACTGGAGACCCCTGATATAAAGCAATGAACATATTTTCTATGTTTTTAAATATCAATAGAACAATAACAGTAATAAGCCCTAAAACGTTATATGTGTACATAAATCACACACACTAACATGCTTACTCTATTCTAAATAATCTCGGGGACAAATACAGTAACATACTATATAACAATTTTTTTCAAACTTTAAACTACAACTTTACACCATATTAGGCCTTTTCATATTCCTCCCCCTGTCCTTGATCATAACGGCTGTCCTTCCTCTAGGAGTAGCTTTCCATGATCATCTTTCATTTCCCTACCCTACATATTGAGACTCCTTTCTCAATCCACTTTGTCTCCATCTGGGTACACTTCTGCAGAAAGAAAAGGCAAGTGTTAATACAGCTCACTTCACTCACACACAGCCACTAAATCAAGGTTATTTTCCTGTGTTGGTCACCAATGCCAGAGTGGTTGCTGGTAATGCTAAGGTATGTTGATACCTAAACAGCAGTGCTGACTGCCTATTTAGGAAGGATTGTCACTCATGTTTCATCAGTAATAATGAATTAAAAGTGGAGATAGTACAGTAGTACAGGTATGAAAGTTTACTTCATAATGGAATGGCAAGAAAAACATCCAACTAAATTTACTGTGAAATAGGTTTGGGTTTGATAATTCCTCCTCTCTTCAGTGGCACAAACCTCTGCAATTCTGCAACAAGATCCACGATTCTCAGCTCCAGGTGAGAGCAAGCTATGAAAAGGGAAGTTCATCTTGTGTACAAAGTTAGACAACTAGACTCTCACAAGGAGCTAGGTGGTGCAGTGTGCTGATTCACTAGCATGCTGTGCTGGTCCTGAGGGCTGGGTTTGAATCCAGCTGATTCCTTCCTTTATTTTCAAAGACTTGGTTAATTGATCTTATAGTCAATGAAAAAAACAAGTGCTTCCATGAAAGTGAGATGGCACAGTGGGTTAATTCACAAGTATACTATGCTGTTTTCTGTGGGGGACTGAGTTCAAATCCAGGGGATTCCCTATTTTGTTTTCAAAGAATTTCCTGTAAATTCAACGATAAAAGCAAGCTTTTCCAGGGAAGTGAGATGGGGCAGTGTGCTAATTCACTAGTATGGCTGTGCTGTTCTCCTTGGAGGACTGGGTTCAAATCCAGCTGATTCTTTCTTTTTAATTAAAAAAATGTTTAATTTACCTTATATTCAGTGTGGAAGAATGATTTCCTGTGGGAGCTGGTGGTGCAGTGGGCTAATCCCATGGGCTTCTCTCCCAGGAGATGGCAGTTTGAATCTAGTTCTCAGAGGTGAGTTCTTGAATTAAGTAATGTTGTTGGTTGTAGGTAACAATGTTGGTTGTGTTTCCACAGATGATGGGTGATGATGGAAGAGGAGGAGGATGGGCCTGCCCAGAAGGTGATAAAGCAGGGAGCTGGCCCCCTGGTCCCAGGGAGAGTGGTAGATGAAGGTGTTGGTACCTGGGAAGGAAAAATAACAGCAGTGTGAATTAGCCCACTGTGCCATCTCACTTCCATGGAAGAGCTTGCTTTTTCATTGACCATAAAGTAAATTAACCAACTCTTTGAAAATAAAGTAAGGTATCAGCTGGATCTGAACCTAGTCCTCCAAGGAGGTATTGCACAACATGCTAGTGAATTACTCCCGTGTGCCATCTCACTTCCACGGCAAATGAAGATGGTAAGTAACGTTGACACACGTTTAAAAGGCACATAAGGACCTTTTTATTTTATTGTGTTACATGTTCCCATGTGTTGCTACAACTGTTTACATAAGGTGTGTGTATTTTAATTATTTATTTTTTTAACATTTTGACCAGTTTTTTAAACTTTTAAATTGCATTCCCTGCTCAAGATGGCTTCCCATGTATCTGCATGAACCTCTCAGAACTACATTTCCCATCATCCTCCTGCTCACATATGTAACTGAGATGGATTTACCAGTGAGCAGGAGGATGATGGGAAATGTATTTCTGAGAGGTCCATGCGGGTACATGGGAAGCCATCTTGAGGCAGGGAATGCAATTTAAAAGATTAGAAAAGTGGTCAAACAGTCTTGTATCGTTACAATACATACAATATAATAGAAACTGCTATTCCACCAGTTTAAAGTTTACATCACTCTTATTTAATTGTATATTGTTTTATAATAAATGTTGTAAACTGTAAATAAATAACACAAAATCCAAGGACGTTTATACACAATTGTATTGTTTCGTACTTGTTTTGTAACATTAACGGACAGTTTATTTTTACTTTTAGAAAAAAAAATAGAGTTCAAACACGGGAGATTTATAAGTACTATGTGTCCCAGTTTTAACTTAAATGGGTTTAAATACAGTAATATAAAACAACAATAAACCCAACATTTGTGAGTCAAATTGCATTATGGGGGAAATGTGAGCCACAACCTTATCGTGTTATAAACGATTCCGCACTATAACCGATCGCACGGGGTAGCACTGTATATATTATCTCTAAACCACTGTGCATCAATATTTCATTTTTGTTTAGTGGCTCAAAGTGAACCACAGATGGGAAAAAAAACCCACTGAATCCCTTTGGATCATTTTTAGCTTGGCTTTAATAAAAAAAGTTACTTTAGTTTTATCTTGAGGTTAATGTTTTTGATATTGTAATTATTTTAAATGGCACTGATAATTATGCTGAGATGGGAAGTAAATGGTAATGCGATAAACATTTACAGTGTAGATTATTTTGTATTATTTATAATAACTTTGCCAAATAGAAAGCAACTACCAGTGTTTCCAAAGAGATTCCCAAATACTGTCTTTTAATTCTGTGCATCCAAAGACATGCAATTAAAAGTTTTAAGAATTAAGCCTACTGTTTGGTATTCTGTCCTCTTGTGGGGTCAGCATTTGTGAACTGCAGAATGGGTGAGCTTTCTAATGTATCCTAGGATTGATGTACATGTTCTGCTGTTTGTCTGGGTTTTACAGGAGAGTTGTACTGTATTTATCCAGACATTACATTGGGCTCAATTGTGTTCTTACAGTGCATGCAGAATCCTATTGTAGCTTTGAAAGCTGATGGAAAATCCTCAGATGAACCTGCATGCAATCTCCATGAGCTAAAATAGAGTGTGATTAGGATTTCAGTGCTTTAGGGTGTCTGATGCAGTGTACGTGTTAGTGTGGGGAAAAGCAAGGCTATTGACTTAGAATGTGACCTATTACTCACTGAGACAAGGGTCTCAATTCCAAAAGACAGCACATTATAACAAGACTACAAATAACATCAAATGAAGCAAGCCATCCCTCGTACAGTACACACATAAACATATTGGCGAAACAAAGAACAGAAGATGGTACTGATGCTGCAGTGTTCAACACTGCAGCATGTAATCTGGATAACCTGAACGACCAGGTGAATTGTATCTGAAAATGGCTTCCATGCAGTACTATATTTCCTTACAGAGGGTGCTAGTGCACAGTAACTATTTGAGGGCAGAGGAATGTTGAGTGCTCAGGTAATTAAAGCTGCTTGGCTTCGTAGCTGGACAGACACCATCCTTTAGTAATGGTTTGGATAAACACACATATACAGCTCTGGAAAAAATTAAGAGACCACTGCAAAATTATCAGTTTCTCTGGTTTTACTATTTATAGGTATGTGTTTGGGTAAAATGAACATTTTTGTTTTATTCTATAAACTACTGACAACATTTCTCCCAAATTCCAAATAAAAATATTGTCATTTAGAGCATTTATTTGCAGAAAATGACAACTGGTCAAAATAACAAAAAAGATGCAGTGTTGTCAGACCTCGAATAATGCAAAGAAAATAAGTTCATATTCATTTTTAAACAACACAATACTAATGTTTTAACTTAGGAAGAGTTCAGAAATCAATATTTGGTGGAATAACCCTGATTTTCAAGCACAGCTTTCATGCGTCTTGGCATGCTCTCCACCAGTCTTTCACATTGATGTTGGGTGACTTTATGCCACTCCTGGCAAAAAATTCAAGCAGCTCGGCTTTGTTTGATGGCTTGTGACCATCCATCTTCCTCTTGATCACATTCCAGAGGTTTTCAATGGGGTTCAGGTCTGGAGATTGGGCTGGCCATGACAGGGTCTTGATCTGGTGGTCCTCCATCCACACCTTGATTGACCTGGCTGTGTGGCATGGAGCATTGTCCTGCTGGAAAAACCAATCCTCAGAGTTGGGGAACATTGTCAGAGCAGAAGGAAGCAAGTTTTCTTCCAGGACAACCTTGTACTTGGCTTGATTCATGTGTCCTTCACAAAGACAAATCTGCCCGATTCCAGCCTTGCTGAAGCACCCCCAGGTGAGTCCAATTTTCAGCTTTGCCCAACACCTGGTCGTCTAATGGTTAGACGGAGACCTGGAGAGGCCTACAAGCCACAGTGTCTCGCACCCACTGTGAAATGTGGTGGAGGATCGGTGATGATCTGGGGGTGCTTCAGCAAGGCTGGAATCGGGCAGCTTTGGCATGAATCAAGCCAAGTACAAGGTTGTCCTGGAAGAAAACTTGCTTCCTTCTGCTCTGACAATGTTCCCCAACTCTGAGGATTGGTTTTTCCAGCAGGACAATGCTCCATGCCACACAGCCAGGTCAATCAAGGTGTGGATGGAGGACCACCAGATCAAGACCCTGTCATGGCCAGCCCAATCTCCAGACCTGAACCCCATTGAAAACCTCTGGAATGTGATCAAGAGGAAGATGGATGGTCACAAGCCATCAAACAAAGCCGAGCTGCTTGAATTTTTGCACCAGGAGTGGCATAAAGTCACCCAACATCAATGTGAAAGACTGGTGGAGAGCATGCCAAGACGCATGAAAGCTGTGCTTGAAAATCAGGGTTATTCCACCAAATATTGATTTCTGAACTCTTCCTAAGTTAAAACATTAGTATTGTGTTGTTTAAAAATGAATATGAACTTATTTTCTTTGCATTATTCGAGGTCTGACAACACTGCATCTTTTTTGTTATTTTGACCAGTTGTCATTTTCTGCAAATAAATGCTCTAAATGACAATATTTTTATTTGGAATTTGGGAGAAATGTTGTCAGTAGTTTATAGAATAAAACAAAAATGTTCATTTTACCCAAACACATACCTATAAATAGTAAAACCAGAGAAACTGATAATTTTGCAGTGGTCTCTTAATTTCTTCCAGAGCTGTATGTATATACACACACATATATATATATATATATATATATATATATATATATATATATATATATATATATATATATATATATATATACTGATGTACAATGGAAACGCAACAGTCTAAGTTTTACATCAATAGCTCATTGGGCCTATACATAATCTTATTTACCTTTTAAATAGTGACCAGATATGTTTGTTGATTGTTTGAGTAGTATTGTTCCTTGGGATAACAAAATACTCAGCTCAAATCATGGGATTTGGTATTTGTGTTGAGTTAAAATTGCCAAAATGAGTCGATTAAGAATCTGTATAAATAGCCAGTCAAAAAGACATGATTTTAATTAACGCAACAGCGAAAGATACGACCATGCCCCACTTGAGTAATGAAGATCGCCTGCTTGCTATCAGATTGATTGAAGGCGGCCTGTCGGTGAGAGAAGTTGCCCGGAGAATGAGATGTTCTGCTTCAACAATCAGCAGACCAGAGAAACCAGGAAACTGGCTCTGTGAGGGACAGGCCACGTCCTGGAAGGCACAGGGTCACTACACCAGCCACTAGACCATTATGTTGACTGCTGTATTGTTCAAGCCAACCGGTGGGGCGGTGGAAGTGTGATGATGTGGGGAGGAATGTCCTTTAACACAAGAACGCCTTTGGTGCAGATTGAGGGCAACCTTACTGCTCAGCGATACATTGACGAAGTCCTTAAGGCAACAGTTTTTCCGGAAGTGTCAATTTTCCAGCAGGACAATGCAAGACCACACAGTGCTAGGATTACAATTGCACAAAAACGATGTCATGGTCGTGCCTTGGCCAGCTTTTTCTCCTGACCCGAGTCCAATAGAACATCTGTGGGACCATATCGCCAGTGCCATCCACAGGAGACAACTACGACCAGCCAACCTTCACTAGCTGGCTGCAGCTGTACAGGAAGAGTGGCGGAACATCCCACAGCAGTCTATCCAGCGGCTGATCAGGGCTGTGCGTCAATGCTGCCAGGATTGTGCTAATAATCAAGGAGGTCATACCCGATACTAACTTTGTAATGTTTTCATTTTGACAGTGTGTCACGTTTCATACTGATCATTATACTGATTTTAAATTAGAAATTAAATCCCTTTTGCCTGTGGAGTCTCAAAAAAATGATCATGCAATTCCTTTTAATGTCTGACCTCGCTGTCTCTGAATTATTTATCATTTCTCAATACATTTAAAATCTTATATGCATGGTTATTTAAACTGCAGAGCTAGAAACAAAATTGAGCTTTCTGTATTCATATTAAAAGAAAATAAATGTATTTGAATGTATTACTGTCTTTGACATCACTTTTATGCTGCTTATCCCAGTCTGGAATTAAATTAACCAACGTTTTTATCACGTTACAGCAAACCTTGCTGGCCAGGCACCCAGTGAGCTCAGCCCAATAATGAACAATAAAGTCCTTCTATTTAGTGTTTTTTTTTGTTTTTTTGTTGCTGTTGTTAATATATTTAGAAACTAACAAAACATGTATAATCATTTCAAACCTGATCTCAACTGCCAAAACATTACCACAGTAACATCTTTAAAAGTGGCTTCAGATGAATTTAATTTAATTTCAATGATATGATCGACTATATCCTCTTGTTGCGTCAGTGCTGGACAGAGTGCCCCTTTCAGAAGAATTATTTATTTTGAAAGGGACTCTCTTCTACTCAGGAAAGAAAACAGGACAAGACCCTTTTAAAAGCAAATCAAATGTAATAGAAATTATCAGTGAAAATGATCCTGGAGTGAATGGTTAGAATAGACTTGTCTGTGTGATTTTCTTAGTTTTATTATAATGTGACAAAACTAGTAACAGTCAGCTTACTGTAGGTGCACTTAGGAGCCATTACCAAAGCCACCGATTTTTTTCTAGTTGTAGTTGTATAATGTCACAGAATAAAATGGCACTCAGTTTGCATAGAATGCTTTTAAAATCAGGCTACATGTCTCGCATTGTGCTGTTTTTTTTATATATCCTCACTCTGACAGAGGGTGCTCTGTGTAATATTTATTTTGCTCAAAGAGCCAGCTGCCTAACATTTTCATTCTGTTCACTTACCTTCCTCCTCAGGAGAGCATGTGCTTCAAAAACAAACAATGCAGGTTCAAAAGTGTATCTGGACTTTTTAAAGGGTTGTTTCTAAGAATTTGTTTTCAAAGACCTTGATAAATGAAGGACCATGTCACTGCTACAGTCAGCAGGCACCATGATGAGAACGTCCCTCCCCCTCCCCTAGTTCTGATTCTTTCATCTAATCTTGGAATATCCAAATGTACAGTACTGTGCAAAAGTTTTAGGCAGGTGTGAAAAAATGCTGTAAAGTAAGAATGCTTTCAAAAATAGACATGTTAATAGATTATATTTATCAATTAACTAAATGCAAAGTGAGTGAACAGAAGAAAAATCTAAATCATATTTGGTGTGACCACCCTTTGCCTTCAAAACAGCATCAATTCTTCTAGGTACACTTGCACAAAGTCAGGGATTTTGTAGGCATATAGTCAGGTGTATGATTAAACAATTATACCAAACAGGTGCTAATGATCATCAATTCAATATGTAGGTTGAAACACAATCATTAACTGAAACAGAAACAGCTGTGTAGGAGGAATAAAACTGGGTGAGGAACAGCCAAACTCAGCTAACAAGGTGAGGTTGCTGAAGACAGTTTACTGTCAAAAGTCATACACCATGGCAAGACTGAGCACAGCAACAAGGCACAAGGTAGTTATACTGCATCAGCAAAGTCTCTCCCAGGCAGAAATTTCAAGGCAGACAGGGGTTTCCAGATGTGCTGTCCAAGCTCTTTGAAGAAGCACAAAGAAACGGGCAACGTTGAGGACCGTGAGACGCAGTGGTCGGCCAAGGAAACTTACTGCAGCAGATGAAAGACACATCATGCTTACTTCCCTTCAAGAATCGGAAGATGTCCAGCAGTGCCATCAGCTCAGAACTCAGAAAACAGTGGGACCCTGGTACACCCATCTATTGTCCGGAGAAGTCTGGTCAGAAGTGGCCTTCATGGAAGACTTATGGCCAAAAGCCATACCTCCGACGTGGAAACAAGGCCAAGCGACTCAACTATGCACGAAAACACAGGAACTGGGGTGCAGAAAAATGGCAGCAGGTGCTCTGGACTGATGAGTCAAAATGTGAAATATTTGGCTGTAGTAGAAGGCAGTTTGTTCAGCCGAAGGGCTGGAGAGCTGCACATGAATGAGTGTCTGCAGGCAACAGTGAAGCATGGTGGAGGTTCCTTGCAAGTTTGGGGCTGCATTTCTGCAAATGGAGTTGGGGATTTGGTCAGAATTAATGGTCTCCTCAATGCTAAGAAGTACAGGCAGATACTTATCCATCATGCAATACCATCAGGGAGGCATCTGATTGGCCCCAAATTTATTCTGCAGCATGACAACAACCCCAAACATACAGCGAAAGTCATTAAGAACTATCTTCAGCGTAAAGAAGAACAAGGAGTCCTGAAGTGATGGTATGGTCCCCACAGAGCCCTGATCTCAACATCATCGAGTCTGTCTGGGATTACATGAAGAGAGAGAAGCAACTGAGGCTGCCTAAATCCACAGAAGAACTGTGGTTAGTTCTCCAAGATGTTTGGGCCAACCTACCTGCCGAGTTCCTTCAAAAACTGTGTGCAAGTGTACCTAGAAGAATTGATGCTTGATGCTGTTTTGAAGGCAAAGGGTGGTCACACCAAATATTGATTTGATGTAGATTTTTCTTCTGTTCACTCACTTTGCATTTAGTTAATTGATAAATATAATCTATTAACATGTCTATTTTTGAAAGCATTCTTACTTTTTACAGCATTTTTTCACAGCTGCCTAAAACTTTTGCACAGTACTGTATGTTTGGCAGATACCGTAAAATAGTAAGGGAAATATAAAACAAAAAAATGTAAATGACATCTGACGTCTATTGAGAGCCAAGGGGAGAGCATTTAAACACATTGGCCTAAAACAGGTACATTTGTTTTCATGATAGTTTGTTGATGGGAAAATACTGTTTAAAAAAAAAATGTACCCAATTGTGTGAACCGTGAAAGGATTACACTGTCATGGCAGACATTCACATACCACTGTGTACATTGAGAGCAGTGTTTCAGTGTATATTATTGAATTATATACCATGTCACATTTCTTGTGATTTACGTCACTCTTAAATACACTGAGAGGTACCAATGTAATTGTTATTGCTACATTCCATGTTTTTGACTTTTTGAATTGTTTAACAGTGAGGTGACATGGTGGTTTCAAATGCTCCTCAGTTGCACACAGAGAAGGAAAAGCTGTTTATTTTGCTTATTTGCTATTTGGGATAGATGAGTTATTCACAAAAAAAAAAGTCATAATTTGAAGGGGGTGAAGGGACACATTTAAGGAAGAGCGAGGCGGGACATTTCATCAAAATGACAAACATGACATTGGCTTGCTTCATCCTAGCTGCACTTTCTTTCTTTCAGTTTCTTTTCTGCTCAGATAAGTTAAACACTACCAGATTTTCAGTTCATTATAGACACAGAGACAAGCTTTGCCTAATAGATTTTCCTGTTAACTTGACTGGTGTGGTGTTTTACTATTTTTGTACAGTACTGTGCAAAAGTTTTAGGCAGGTGTGAAAACATGCTGTAAAGTAAGAATGCTTTCAAAAATAGACATGTTAATAGATTATATTTATCAATTAACTAAATGCAAAGTGAGTGAACAGAAGAAAAATCTAAATCAAATCCATATTTGGTGTGACCACCCTTTGCCTTCAAAACAGCATCAAGCATCAATTCTTCTAGGTACACTTGCACACAGTTTTTGAAGGAACTCGGCAGGTAGGTTGGCCCAAACATCTTGGAGAACTAACCACAGTTCTTCTGTGGATTTAGGCAGCCTCAGTTGCTTCTCTCTCTTCATGTAATCCCAGACAGACTCGATGATATTGAGATCAGGGCTCTGTGGGGGCCATACCATCACTTCCAGGACTCCTTGTTCTTCTTTACGCTGAAGATAGTTCTTAATGACTTTCGCTGTATGTTTGGGGTCGCTGTCATGCTGCAGAATAAATTTGGGGCCAATCAGATGCCTCCCTGATGGTATTGCATGATGGATAAGTATCTGCCTGTACTTCTCAGCATTGAGGAGACCATTAATTCTGACCAAATCCCCAACTCCATTTGCAGAAATGCAGCCCCAAACTTGCAAGGAACCTCCACCATGCTTCACTGTTGCCTGCAGACACTCATTCGTGTATGCTCTCCAGCCCTTCGGCAAACAAACTGCCTTCTGCTACAGCCAAATATTTCAGATTTTGACTCATCAGTCCAGAGCACCTGCTGCCATTTTTCTGCACCCCAGTTCCTGTGTTTTCGTGCATAGTTGAGTCGCTTGGCCTTGTTTCCACGTCAGAGGTATGGCTTTTTGGCCGCAAGTCTTCCATGAAGGCCACTTCTGACCAGACTTCTCCGGACAGTAGATGGGTGTACCAGGGTCCCACTGTTTTCTGCCAGTTCTGAGCTGATGGCACTGCTGGACATCTTCCGATTGAAGGGAAGTAAGCATGATGTGTCTTTCATCTGCTGCAGTAAGTTTCCTTGGCCGACCACTGCGTCTGCATGGTCCTCAACGTTGCCTGTTTCTTTGTGCTTCTTCAAAGAGCTTGGACAGCACATCTGGAAACCCCTGTCTGCCTTGAAATTTCTGCCTGGGAGAGACCTTGCTGATGCAGTATAACTACCTTGTGTCTTGTTGCTGTGCTCAGTCTTGCCATGGTGTATGACTTTTGACAGTAAACTGTCTTCAGCAACCTCACCTTGTTAGCTGAGTTTGGCTGTTCCTCACCCAGTTTTATTCCTCCTACACAGCTGTTTCTGTTTCAGTTAATGATTGTGTTTCAACCTACATATTGAATTGATGATCATTAGCACCTGTTTGGTATAATTGTTTAATCATACACCTGACTATATGCCTACAAAATCCCTGACTTTGTGCAAGTGTACCTAGAAGAATTGATGCTGTTTTGAAGGCAAAGGGTGGTCACACCAAATATGGATTTGATTTAGATTTTTCTTCTGTTCACTCACTTTGCATTTAGTTAATTGATAAATATAATCTATTAACATGTCTATTTTTGAAAGCATTCTTACTTTACAGCATTTTTTCACACCTGCCTAAAACTTTTGCACAGTACTGTATATATTTTAAATTTTAAATAATAGTAATGACTTTTTATCCATTCGTGGCATGCTGTTTTTCTTCCGATGAGGAGATAAACGTATTTCTTGCAAACGGACGTAGTATATTGTAGTTGTATCAAACATTTTAATATTCTGTATATTTTTCCTTATTAGCATTATACTCTCGAACAATTACAATAATTCTCACCACTGTCTTTGGCTTTATGGTGTATATTATGGATGTGTGCAATGGAAATATTGTACAGGTGTTTTTGTAGTGTTTTGGTATTTTGGACTGCAGTGAAGTTCAACGGGCCTTCAACATGGTGACTGGGCTTCATAAAGTGAAGGATCTTGAAAAGGTCAAGAAAGGAGGGTCATTTGATTTGGTGTCAAATTTCGATGACTGTTTACTTTTTTGAAGAGAGGCCTGTATCGAGGCCTTTGGTGGGACAGAGAATGATTAACATTCCCATGAAGAGATCGATGTCAGGTTTTAGAAAATGTATGTTTGTTCATATATTACATCTATATCATTCTGCGCCAGAACCTGACAATACACAGCATATTTCCTCACCCCTATTTCAAACCAGTCAGTTTAGCTGCTGTAAATTAAAGAGGAGCCAGCTTCATAGCAGATCAGTGTGTATAAACGTTCTTTGTACAGTACTTTGTCTGTTGCATACTGGAGCTGCACAAACCGGATAATTGATTATTCAAATGGACCTCTCCATGTCAACCAGATGAGTGTTGATTCATATTTATTTTTTAAATTGACAAAAAAAAAAAACAACTGAAGAAACAGCTCCTTGAATTTGTGCTGATTATTGCTCTTCACAAAGCTGTCAACTTTTCTTAGCCTCTGTGGAGAGCAGCTGCTTGCTGTGCCGAGCGCAATCTGAACAATGGGTTTGTGCAGATCTGTTGCATACATTTTCAAGTAGACGGTTCCAATGTCTGTTATTCTTCAATGGAGCAAATGCAGCAAAAATTGCATATCAAGGGTTTACACAAAACTCTAATCTTGGACTTGGACGAAATACAAACGTCTGCCTCCCTTAGTATCTGGAGATTTGGCGATGACTGAAGCATATTCTTTTACAACAGTGCCCTCTTGTGGAAGTGAAATCAGCTACACACACCATCATGTATAATATTGAATTCTTGTCAGGTCCTCTTTTTCAATTTCTACCATGCAATTGATAGGTAATGTAAAATATGATTACCCTAATTACATACTAAAAACCTTTAACAGTAGGAATTAGAATAGTTTAAGATTATTTCATAGTCAGTCCTGGAGTGCCATTCCTGGATAGGGGGTTAATTGGTTTAATTTAGTAATTAAGGACAAAGTTGGAACATAGACCTGGATTGGAAGTGCAGACATTGCCTACTCTTGTTTTACAGTATTGGTTTTCCATAATGAATAATTTACATAGGATAAAAGAACATAAGAAAGTTTACAAACGAGAGGAGGCCATTCGGCCCATCTTGCTCGTTTGGTTGTTAGTAGCTTATAGATCCCAGAATCTCATCAAGCAGCTTCTTGAAGGATCCCAGGGTGTCAGCTTCAACAACATTACTGGGGAGTTGGTTCCAGACCCTCACAATTCTCTGTGTAAAAAAGTGCCTCCTATTTTCTGTTCTGAATGCCCCTTTATCTATCTCCATTTGTGACCCCTGGTCCTTGTTTCTTTTTTCAGGTCGAAAAAGTCAATACCTTTTAGAATTTTGAATGCTTGAATCAGATCATCGCGCAGTCTTCTTTGTTAAAGACTGAATAGATTCAATACTTTTAGCCTGTCTGCATACGACATGCCTTTTAAACCTGGGATAATTCTGGTCGCTCTTCTTTGCACTCTGTCTAGAGCAGCAATATCCTTTTTGTAATGAGGTGACTAGAACTGAACACAATATTCTAGATGAGGCCTTACTAATGCATTGTAAAGTTTTAACATTACTTCCCTTGATTTGAATTCAACACTTTTCACAATATATCCGAGCATCTTGTTGGCCTTTTTTTATAGCTTCCCCACATTGCCTAGATGAAGACGTTTCTGAGTCAACATTAACTCCTAGGTCTTTTTCATAGATTCCTTCTTCAATTTCATTATATCTTATGATTTTTATAACGCACATTTGTATTGCCTGCGTGCAGTACCTTACACTTTTCTCTATTAAATGGCATTTGCCATGTGTTTACCCAGTTCTGAATGCTGTCCAGATCATTTTGAATGACCTTTGCTGCTGCAACAGTGTTTGCCACTGTTGCAGTAGCAAAGGTAGACTAAGATGTAGCATTTCATCTATAGCTAGTTCCTGCTTCTACCGGTTCATACATCTGCATCAGACAAGGTCAAGCAAGTCCAGTGGGTTACCAGTCCCCCAAACAAAGATTGAATTCATTGCAGTACTTAATTACCACTTTAAAATGCCTAATACATTATGTAAAAAAAAAGGTTTTAAGAGCAAGGCATTTTTTAACAAGTTACACACTGCAGTAACAGCATTTGAAAGTTATTTACTGTAGGGTCTTTGAACTCCCTAACCCCACACTAAGTTTTTTCTTGCTTTCTTTATGTCACTACAGTTGTTTAATTCCACAAAGCCGTTCTTCAAACAAGGGCCCTTTAAGTCAAAATAATTATTGAGACCTCTCCAGAGGGAAGACAAGAAAAAAATG
Organism: Acipenser oxyrinchus oxyrinchus; assembly: GCA_030684275.1. Taxonomy (NCBI): domain Eukaryota; kingdom Metazoa; phylum Chordata; class Actinopteri; order Acipenseriformes; family Acipenseridae; genus Acipenser; species Acipenser oxyrinchus. Next base: position 17,589,462 of record CM060257.1, on the reverse strand, counting down.
CCCTTAAAAAACTCAGCACGCAATTCAACCAAGTGTTATCGGCAGATTGTTATGCGAAAGCCAGCTAGAGTGAAAATGACATCAGTTGGTAGACACACGACAACAGAGGCTGGCTGGGTTGCAGTTTAGAACACTGTTGTGATCTTCAGGGGCTATCTAATGTACTAACCTAAACTGCCTGTATTATGAGGAGAAATAACATGCAATTTGACAAAAAAATCGGATATGTTTTGAGTTCAGATGTTTTACAAGTAATTTATTGGAACTATTTAACCACAGAGCTGCACCAAAACATTCTACCATTATTATTTTTATTGGTATCATTTTATTTTTACCTAGGTAAAATGATCTAGGAGGTGTACGGTAATCAGACATCCTGTAGCTAGGCTGGCAAACCGAGAACTTCCTTTATCCTAGTGTAGTACCACATAGCATGTGTGCTATAAAAGTGTTTGTTAGAACATGTTTCTTTCAAAGCAGCTTTGAGACCTCCATGTATACAGTAAGCAGAGGTGCATGGCAGCCAGGTGGGATTTATGGGGTTGTTTTGTTAGGTACAGCCACTTAGAGAGGTCTACAGACAATACAAACACTGATTTTCTGTTTAAAAATCTCTCTGGAGTAGAATATAGGAACAGTGTTTTACCATTATTTATCCAAGAGTATATTTAATAAAGATTGTGGGGACTACTCAATTAAATACTGCCATTGTTAAGATAGAACCCTTGAGATATACATCCTGTTTTCAAGAGGGGTCCTGGCAAGAGAAGGCGGCAAGAAATAACATTATAAAATCAATGACAAAAAAAAAAAGAGACAAATCATTCAAACAGGACTAAAAACACGTAATCATAAAACAGTAATACAAAATAAAAACATATATATATATATATATATATATATATATATATATATATATATATATATATATATATATATATATACACAGTACTGTGCAAAAGTTTTAGGCAGGTGTGAAAAATGCTGTAAAGTAGAATGCTTTCAAAAATAGACATGTTAATAGATTATATTTATCAATTAACTAAATGCAAAGTGAGTGAACAGTAGAAAAATCTAAATCAAATCCATATTTGGTGTGACCACCCTTTGCCTTCAAAACAGCATCAATTCTTCTAGGTACACTTGCACAAAGTCAGGGATTTTGTAGGCATATAGTCAGGTGTATGATTAAACAATTATACCAAACAGGTGCTAATGATCATCAATTCAATATGTAGGTTGAAACACAATCATTAACTGAAACAGAAACAGCTGTGTAGGAGGAATAAAACTGGGTGAGGAACAGCCAAACTCAGCTAACAAGGTGAGGTTGCTGAAGACAGTTTACTGTCAAAAGTCATACACCATGGCAAGACTGAGCACAGCAACAAGACACAAGGTAGTTATACTGCATCAACAAGGTCTCTCCCAGGCAGAAATTTCAAGGCAGACAGGGGTTTCCAGATGTGCTGTCCAAGCTCTTTTGAAGAAGCACAAAGAAACGGGCAACGTTGAGGACCGTAGACGCAGTGGTCAGCCAAGGAAACTTACTGCAGCAGATGAAAGACACATCATGCTTACTTCCCTTCGCAATCGGAAGATGTCCAGCAGTGCCATCAGCTCAGAATTGGCAGAAAACAATGGGACCCTGGTACACCCATCTACTGTCCGGAGAAGTCTGGTCAGAAGTGGCCTTCATAGAAGACTTGCGCCAAAAAGCCATACCTCGACGTGGAAACAAGGCCAAGCGACTCAACTATGCACGAAAACACAGGAACTGGGGTGCAGAAAAATGGCAGCAGGTGCTCTGGACTGATGAGTCAAAATTTGAAATATTTGGCTGTAGCAGAAGGCAGTTTGTTTGCCGAAGGGCTGGAGAGCGGTACACAAATGAGTGTCTGCAGGCAACAGTGAAGCATGGTGGAGGTTCCTTGCAAGTTTGGGGCTGCATTTCTGCAAATGGAGTTGGGGATTTGGTCAGAATTAATGGTCTCCTCAATGCTGAGAAGTACAGGCAGATACTTATCCATCATGCAATACCATCATCTGATTGGCCCCAAATTTATTCTGCAGCATGACAACGACCCCAAACATACAGCGAAAGTCATTAAGAACTATCTTCTGCGTAAAGAAGAACAAGGAGTCCTGGAAGTGATGGTATGGCCCCCACAGAGCCCTGATCTCAACATCATCGAGTCTGTCTGGGATTACATGAAGAGAGAGAAGCAACTGAGGCTGCCTAAATCCACAGAAGAACTGTGGTTAGTTCTCCAAGATGTTTGGGCCAACCTACCTGCCGAGTTCCTTCAAAAACTGTGTGCAAGTGTACCTAGAAGAATTGATGCTGTTTTGAAGGCAAAGGGTGGTCACACCAAATATTGATTTGATGTAGATTTTTCTTCTGTTCACTCACTTTGCATTTTGTTAATTGATAAATATAAACTATTAACATGTCTATTTTGAAAGCATTCTTACTTTACAGCATTTTTCACACCTGCCTAAAACATTTGCACAGTACTGTATATATATGTATATATATATATATATATATATATATATATATATATATATATATATATATATATATATATATATATATATATATATATAATTACATGATCCTGGTCAGTCAGTATTTACAGGATTTGCAAACCCGATCAGATTTAAAATACATATATTTATAAGTGATTTATGTTCAATGGTTCACATAAGAACTCATGAAATAACAAATCTAACCATATCTTTCATTTTTTGCCATTTCTGTTTTTCTTTAATGTGTCACTCTATGTAGACAATGTGACATTAGAAATGCACAAGGCACTCCCTGTACAATGAGAGTGACAATAAAAATAAAAAGCAATTCCAGGTACTTTTAGAAGGACGGCAGGGCTTTAACAGCTTATATATTGAACTGCCTTGAAAGTGTTTCATTAAAATGAATAGATTCAAAAGAAAAGTGCTTTTCAGTTCCGCTCTATGATCAATACTGCAACGGAATGACTTCTAATAATACAAATATTGTGTGCGAGAAAAATGCAGACAATATGCTCGTGGCACCTGAAAAAGAATCAGTGAGATTCTTCACAGCACAGAAATGAAAATGAATGATGCTGTTTGAACTGGTATCAGTACCAAAATCGGGTAAAGGTATCGGTATCAAAATATATTTTCTTAATTAGGAAAAGTTTCTCCTATAAGAAAAAATATACTCTTTACTTGGAGTGAGGTAAGAAATTAGTTTATCTTTGTTTTTCACATTTGAAAAATATGAGTTACTTTTTATTAATGTATTCTACTAATCTATTTAAAATAGATATGAACAATTGCTTTTGTTTCATGTGAGGTTACTCCTGTGGGGTAGAATGCTTATGATATGATTCTGAATTTCAACATTCGAGAAACGGCCTGTCTTAAAGAATTTGGAAAGGAAGCTGATGTTTGTGATTTTAAAATGGGGTGCTTTGCAGTAAGTCTGTAATCAAATGAATATATCCAACACGTTATTACTTTATTTTGTGGATAAACATTGCTGTGCTTACTCTTTGTCAACTATATTTTGTGCAGTAAATCCCTAGGCCTTTTGAAAAAACTAATTAACACAGGCAGATAAAACAAATAAGCATATGGCATATATATAAGCACCCATGCACAGACCTGTATACTGGACATTGGTCGTGTTTTAGAGCTTTTCTTTTAAAAACATATTGTTAAAGTAATTTAAACTTCAATTTGTTTTTTTCTTGGTCATCATCAACAGCCTTTTTCCCCATACAGAAAAAAGTGAATTAATTCGATCCACAGGAGGGCAGTATTTCATAACCCTGGGGAGAGAATTTTTTTTAAGGAAAACTGAGCATATTAATGAGCACTCTGTGTGTGTTTGTCAACCATTCCTACTGAGAGACTCAAACAGCCATATATACAGTACTGTGCAAAAGTTTTAGGCAGGTGTGAAAAAATGCTGTAAAGTAAGAATGCTTTCAAAAATAGACATGTTAATAGATTATATTTATCAATTAACTAAATGCAAAGTGAGGGAACAGAAGAAAAATCTAAATCAAATCCATATTTGGTGTGACCACCCTTTGCCTTCAAAACAGCATCAAGCATCAATTCTTCTAGGTACACTTGCACACAGTTTTTGAAGGAACTCGGCAGGTAGGTTGGCCCAAACATCTTGGAGAACTAACCACAGTTCTTCTGTGGATTTAGGCAGCCTCAGTTGCTTCTCTGTCTTCATGTAATCCCAGACAGACTCGATGATGTTGAGATCAGGGCTCTGTGGGGCCATACCATCACTTCCAGGACTCCTTGTTCTTCCTTACGCTGAAGATAGTTCTTAATGACTTTCGCTGTATGTTTGGGGTCGTTGTCATGCTGCAGAATAAATTTGGGGCCAATCAGATGCCTCCCTGATGGTATTGCATGATGGATAAGTATCTGCCTGTACTTCTCAGCATTGAGGAGACCATTAATTCTGACCAAATCCCCAACTCCATTTGCAGAAATGCAGCCCCAAACTTGCAAGGAACCTCCACCATGCTTCACTGTTGCCTGCAGACACTCATTCGTGTACACTCTCCAGCCCTTCGGCGAACAAACTGCCTTCTGCTACAGCCAAATATTTCAAATTTTGACTCATCAGTCCAGAGCACCTGCTGCCATTTTTCTGCACCCCAGTTCCTGTGTTTTCGCTGCATAGTTGAGTCGCTTGGGCTTGTTTCCACGCCAGAGGTATGGCTTTTGGCCGCAAGTCTTCCATGAAGGCCACTTCTGACCAGACTTCTCCGGACAGTAGATGGGTGTACCAGGGTCCCACTGTTTTCTGCAGTTCTGAGCTGATGGCACTGCTGGACATCTTCCGATTACGAAGGGAAGTAAGCATGATGTGTCTTTCATCTGCTGCAGTAAGTTTCCTTGGCCAACCACTGCGCTTCACGGTCCTCAACGCTGCCCGTTTCTTTGTGCTTCTTCAAAAGAGCTTGGACAGCACATCTGGAAACCCCTGTCTGCCTTGAAATTTCTGCCTGGGAGAGACCTTGCTGATGCAGTATAACTACCTTGTGTCTTATTGCTGTGCTCAGTCTTGCCATGGTGTATGACTTTTGACAGTAAACTGTCTTCAGCAACCTCACCTTGTTAGCTGAGTTTGGCTGTTCCTCACCCAGTTTTATTCCTCCTACACAACTGTTTCTGTTTCAGTTAATGATTGTGTTTCAACCTACATATTGAATTGATGATCATTAGCACCTGTTTGGTATAATTGTTTAATCATACACCTGACTATATGCCTACAAAATCCCTGACTTTTGCAAGTGTACCTAGAAGAATTGATGCTGTTTTGAAGGCAAAGGGTTGTCACACCAAATATGGATTTGATTTAGATTTTTCTTCTGTTCACTCACTTTGCATTTAGTTAATTGATAAATATAATCTATTAACATGTCTATTTTTGAAAGCATTCTTACTTTACAGCATTTTTTCACACCTGCCTAAAACTTTTGCACAGTACTGTATATATATATATATATATATATATATATATATATATATATTGCTGTTTTGTGGAGTATCTAAGGGTTAGGGTTAATAGCCAAGCCTTTTAAAAGCGCCTCTTAGCATAATATCATCATCACTAGTCTATTAGTCCCTTATTAAATTCACTTCCTGTGCAGCAGACATTATAAGGCCTCTCTTCACCTGACAGAGCAGGAGACTGTGAAGGTCAAGTGGGGTCATAATACTTCCTGCACAGGAAGTGCACTTTTGCTGTGATGGCAGTGTACATTGTGTTTACACCTGATTCAAAGGGAAAATAAAAGTATGGAAGATGACCAATAAAAATGTGCATAAATGTTGCAGTCAAAGAGAGAGGTACAGTAAGTAAAACATTTTTCAAAAGGGGTTATCCCCCTTGAAGTTATTTTTATATTTACTGCTTCATTTCAGGATGTTTGTGTGTGTTTTGTCTTTATTGCCTTGTTTCCACGGGACTGCCTAAAAAAAACAAAAACAAAAACAAGTCTTGTTCGGTCAAATGGCTGACCAGCGTTTCCACGCTACAATTTGAAATCTATACATGTGCGCGTGAAGTCATCGTTGTGAATTTTATTAACAGTAGGCTACTTCTCTCAATATCGGTCTCATACAATAATCATCACTGTAACTTTATATCCATGGATGATTTAGAGACTATGATTACGTTTTTTTTCCAGCTTTGTTTATTCAAACCAATTTTAGTTTTTTTAACAAATGAGCGCAAGGAGGAGAAGGACATGAGAGATTATGGTCCTTAAGTTTTTGTAGTCAGCTTTCAATCGTTTTACCCAGCACCTGCATTGATCTGGACTTCTTGTGAAGCCCTGTACTTTCAGAAGCGAAAATATTTTTTTGAAACTGTGGCAGGGGCGACTTATTACCTTTGGACAATAAAGTGTCATTACGCCACGTCTTAGCAGACCTGCCAACCTTGACATTTTTTTTTGAGTAACACTCTTTCTCGTGGGGTCCAGGGGGCTTCCCCCCAGAATTGTTTTAGGGTATAAAACGGCTAAATGCTACACACTGGTAAGTTTTGAGTATTCATTTTTCAGTAAAAAAAAAAAAATGAGATTAGCTATGATTATTTCAGTTTAAATTTAATTTTGTTTACCTTAGTATAGATGAAACCTTTTTAAATTTATACCAACTGAAAATTATTTCAAGTACAGAAAATAGCCATTTTTGTAGTATGTTTGTATTTTATTTACTGTCAAAACATAACAAATTGAAATGTATAAGCTTCTAAAACAGAAACAAAGCACTTTCAAAAAAGGGAAAAAAACATGTAAACAGTCACTGAATCAGCACCAAATGTAATAGCTATCCACAAAGTGAGTTGTTTGGAAAAGAAAGGAATCCAACAGGTCAAACTGCACTTTCAGATCTTGAATGTTTAGCTTCATAGGTGGCTGACCTGGCTTTCCTGAGCAAGGTGTCACTAAAGGTTTGTGTGTGACACACTTGCTGCTTCGCTGACATCATGACTTTGTGCGTTACCAGTGAACTTAGCATGTCTATGCTCAGGCTGGCTCTGTGTTGGGTTTTGTTTTGGTCACGAAGCTGAACACTCTTTCACAGTCAGCATTACTGTGGAAGATGACCAAAATGCCCGATTCTTTTGTTCTGGACAGAAATATAAAGTTTCCTTCTACAGGATTCCTGCTGATCCAGACAGAAGGGTAAAATGGATTTCAGCGATTAAAAGAGAATAAAAAAACCGAAAAAGACTAGACCCATTCGCTTCATAAAAAGTTAATATCAGTAAGCATATATTGGTAGTTCTGATATTACGTTATTATTATTATTATTATTATTATTATTATTATTAATAGTAGTAGTAGTAGTAGTAGTATTAAGTCCCACTTTAACACGCTTACTTGTATGGCCGTTTTTTCCATAAATATTTAGCTATACAGTTAAACAGGATTACACTTATGTGGGTCAGTGATTCTCAGTCCTTACATAAAAAATATTTTATAATTAACAAAATCCATAATGCTACATTAATGACCTTACTGAACTTCAATATAAAAGCACAAACCAGCCGTTTCTGACTTGTTTAAAGCACAATGAAACGGCATTTTTCTACAATGTAATTGTACGCTACTTGCAAAGTAAACAGAAGCCTTACGTACCTAACCACATTAACAATGTTAATGCTGTGCTCATTTTTATAAAATCGAATTTAACTGACACCCCTGTATGGTAACAGGCGTTTGTTAAAAAACGGGACAACGACCCAAAAACAGAATATTAAACTTAAATATTGTACTATATTATTATAATAAATGTTTATACTTACTCCCTCGCCATTCTCGTAAAATCCTCATTCAGCTGTATTTTCTTTTCATGCGATGCAGTTATCTAAACCGAGCACTTTTTTTTTTTTTTAACGCAAGTGTTTTTTTTCGCCAGACAAAAATGAATGCATAACTAATGCATTAATTAAAAAACAAAGGTACCGTAACCAGTTTGAAATAAATCATTTCCTCACAAGTCACAGTACTTCACACTCCCTCCAGTGTGTCCAAAACTGGCAGTTGAAACACAAGCGAGTCCGCTCAACAAAGCCTGATAGGCTACAGTTGAATGGCAGTGATTACACAAAGAAACTGGGTGGTGGGAATTTCTGTCAATCAACCAACCCACGGTATCTTTTTTTAAAAAATTTTTTAACGGAGGTTGGATCGTCAACTAAACTCAAAAGCTGATTGGTTATTCTATCACGTAACTAAACTCAAAACCTGATTGGTTAATCTATCTTGCTTGCCTTGCCCTAAAGCCGGCCCTGACGTTTGATGCAACACTTTCTCTAATACCAGGCAACATCATAGACGATGAGCAAAATATGGATTACGTATTATTGCGTATCATCTCTGATAAAAGCGTACCCGCGTATTACCAACTCAAAATGCGTAGAGGTTAGCAGGTCTGTCTTTACTAAGTTTACTGGAGAAAGTTAAATCCCAGGAGTACAAGGTGAGGTTCCCCACTCAAGTCCTTCCAAATAAATGAACTCCAAGAAGGTAGGTATTAAATATAAAAGTACAAAAATCGATTTTATTAAAACAGAGTTTAACAGAATTAAGACAAAGTGCAATTATTTCTGTAGCCAGGCAACTGCAGTACCGCTTGCGTCCACTAGATGGGAAGGTCTTGTACTCTCTCTCTCTCTCTCTATATATATAATGTGTACGGTGGCCCTGAAGTGCAAAACACAACAACATTAAGGAAAATGCTGCAACATTAAGGAAAACACAACGACATTAAGAAAAACGCTGCAACATTAAGAAAAACACAACATTAAGGAAAACACAACGACATTAAGGAAAACGCTGCAACATTAAGGAAAACGCAACGACATTAAGGAAAACGCTGCAACATTAAGGAAACGCTGCAACATTAAGGAAAACACAACGACATTAAGAAAAACGCTGCAACATTAACTTCAAACCGGAAAGGGTAGGTACATAGGAAAAGGGGTTCCACATCACTGATAGGAGGAACAACCTGTCAATCACTGTGCTGTGGAACTGTGTGACGAACACAGTGCATATTAATACAATATAATTTCCCTGCGCTTTGTCCTTAATATCATGTAAGGTATACTAAAATAAAATAAAAAAAATTAAAAAAAACATATTTTAGCACTTATATATAATAGACTGTGTTACGCATTTTAATTAATAATAATGATAATAATAAAGTAGCCTATAAGTGCTAAAATATGTTGTTTTTATTTTTTTATTTTTATTAAGCTGGCAAGGAGGAATCGATTGATGTTGGTTAAGATGATCGGAGCAGGTTAAATGCCCCGTCCGGCAGGGTTTAACTTGGTCCGGCTTTTACCCATTCCTGTGTATTTACACACAAATCTCTCTCTCTCTCTCTCTCTCTCTCTCTCACAAGATATTAAGGACAAAGCGCAGGGAAATTACATTGTATTAATATGGACTGTGTTCGTCACACAGTTCCACAGCACAGTGATTGACAGGTTGTTCCTCCTGTCAGTGATGTGGAACCCTTTTTCCTATGTACCTACCCTTTCCGGTTTGAAGTTAATGTTGCAGCGTTTTCCTTAATGTCGTTGTGTTTTCCTTAATGTTGCAGCGTTTCCTTAATGTCGTTGTGTTTTCCTTAATGTTGCAGCGTTTCCTTAATGTCGTTGTGTTTTGCTTAATGTTGTTGTGTTTTCCTTAATGTTGTTGTGTTTTGCACTTCAGGGCCACCGTAAATGTGTGTGTGTGTGCGCGCGCTTTATTTTTCTGTGAAAGAAAAATCTAACTTTTATGTTATATAACATAACAAACACAGGCTCAATTTAAATAACCTTACAAGTTGTCTGTTGGCTGTTTTGCTTGAATTGAACTAAGTCAAGTAGGCACGTGTTTACGTTTGTGTTGTCAGCATTTCGAAGAATAGATGGCCCTCTTTTTCCCAGTGTGCAGAAACAAACGCTTGACTAATTTTCTTTAGTAAAGTTATGATGTTGTAAAATCACACTTTCTGTGATTGCATGCACCTTAGACTGGGGTATTTACCTTGAATGAAGGGCATTTCTATCACAGTTTAACAGAGGAAAGTTAATGATCCAGGCCAGAGTCTCGGCAGTCAGTCAGTCTGTGTTTGTCTCTCAACAACGTTCCTGTGGAGGTGCACCAGTGGCTCCAGCTCAAGTTCTGAATCGATGAGCGACAGCAGTGAAGGAGGTACGCAGCTGGTGACATTTCAGCTTTTCAAATTCAAATTGGAGGATTGTGATTGCAATACATTTTGCATATACTTTAATAACTTTATACATTGGACACTCCCAAACTAAAAAAATTATTGTTAGGCCTGATTCGGCCACATTTATTTTCTTACTTAATAATCCATGACCATAAATGAAATCACCATCAATTATAACTTGTATTGTTACTCAAGTATTCATGTTTGCTGCTTTTTTTTTTTTAGTCCAAAAAGAAATCCAAGAGCGAAGAGGAGCCGACCTGTTGGTAACATACATTGCTACTCAATGCCAACCACACTCCAAAACACTTTCCCATACATTGCTACTCAATGCCAACCACACTCCAAAACACTTTCCCATACATTGCTACTCAATGCCAACCACACTCCAAAACACTTTCCCATACATTGCTTCTCAATGCCAACCACACTCCAAAACACTTTCCCATACATTGCTTCTCAATGCCAACCACACTCCAAAACACTTTCCCATACATTGCTACTCAATGCCAACCACACTCCAAAACACTTTCCCATACATTGCTACTCAATGCCAACCACACTCCAAAACACTTTCCCATACATTGCTTCTCAATGCCAACCACACTCCAAAACACTTTCCCATTTTATCGCTGGCATTCAAGTGAAAAACAGTTAACACTACAATTACATTTTTTATGGACCCTGTAGTTTGTAATTTTTTTTTTTTTTTACCAACTTACCCGATGGTTATTCTATCCCAGATATTTGTTACAACCATAATGACTTAATGAAGCCTCTATTCGGGTATTTTTCTGTAATTATTTAACTGATAACCTCTAAAACCTGATGTGGACTGACCTCGAGGAGCAGGTTATGTATTTATTTTGGAAGAAGGAATAGTTAACCTACCTGTCAACATGAATTTATTGAATACCAATTTGATATTTTTTTTTCGAAATCAAAAAGCTGATTTGCAATCATTTTATTTAAGTGTTGCCTTTCAATTTCCATGAATTTTTTTCAATATCAACATTCATTAAACTAGCTGACAAAACAGAAACAACTCAATGTATTAACCTGATGCCATATATTGTCACCCATAGTGTATATTGCTATTATATTATGATGATTATGCTATGTTAAAGTCGTTTGTCAGTTCGCTGCTAATTTGCATAACAAGTTGTGATTAGAAGTAAAACTTCCTGTGGATTAACATGCAATTAATATTATGCCACACAGAATTAGTTCATTATGCTGATTAACGGCATAGGCCACATTAGCATACTGTAATTAAATTAATAGTGAGCACAAAATGGCAGTCAATTAAAAAGAATGGCAGACTAGGCTTATTATTGAATATTATATTATTCTCTCAAAAGGCTTCAGTTTATTTTGTATATGACCTTAGTTGAGCCAGTCCAGACCAAGCCACCTACTTTGCACAGATATATTTCTTTTACAAGGATGTCAGCAAACCAAATTCGATCAGACAAAAGGGTTGCTTAGTAACCACTGCTAGAACAAATACACCACACAGTGGCACCAAATATTCAGACTCTACACCGCCTTTCAGTAGCCATAAATCTAGAATGTGTATTATAGTGTAAAAAAAAAAACAAGTACAGCGATGACATTCTGCATTGTGTTACATTTGTGTAATGTGTCCTTGATAACTGTTAAACTAATGTTCTTTATTTTAAGTGGCACTATTTTTGTAAATGTACTCAAACTACTTTACTAGCAAGTCAACAAATATTGTAAATTTTGTGGTAATAGTAAATATATACCAACCTATTTTTTAAACTAATAAAAAGAAAGTTATAAAACTAAAACCAGGTCTCATCTGTAAAACATACAAACAAAGGTAACCCTATTTTAATGATATGATTGACTTGGTGTTGATAATCCTGAGGCAGGGATGTTTGCTGAAGAATATTAGCTGGCCTTTTTTATTTTAAAATATGTTACTGTATATTAACTAATCACAACAAAATGAATATTTGGTAACATTAGGAATATTAAAAGATGATACTGTTTAAAAAGATAGTGCTCCAGTTAATAAATGGACACAATGTAGGAACAATGAAGCCTTCCTTCGTACAACAAGTCTACATCTGATTCTGCCAGAGGTTATTTTTGGTGCAACTACATTTTGCTATTCCTTATTTTGAGAATACATGGATTTCCCACTACCAAGCAAATAGTACACAATTGATAACAATGCTACTTGGTGGTGGCAAATAGGTTTACAATAAATAATAACTATCATATAATATTTGTAATAAAGTGAATACTAATGCTATAGCAATAGTAAAATAATCATTATGTGCACTAGGAGTGATTTCCGTGGCACTGTTGAATCTGTATGAATGTTTAATACATTATGTGCACTAGGAGTAATTTCCGTGGCACTATTGAATCTGTATGAATGTTTAATGCGTTATGTGCTTCAATTATTCAAATGTAGCTGTACAACCCCTCCAATTCATTTTAACATTGATTTCGCTATTTATTATTGAAATATCGGGATACACGCTATTGTCATGACAAGCACACAATCGGAGTGACAGGTAACCCAGAATCTAGGCCATGCTGTCTCTCACTCGGGCTGCTATGAACATCGGTATCCATGTGCGAAGCTGCAGAAGAGAATAAAATGCTATCTAAAAAACTGATCACAAAACTCTGGCCAGGAAACACAAACAAGAAAGAAAAACAGTAACACATTGTGTTCCTTAAAAATAAAACAGCCATTCAAACAGAGCCATGGGTATGATTTTTACATTTATATCGTGATCTTTAGCTTAACTGCAAGAGACATGATTCCCCGTTAATAATATCTTGGCAATATTCCTGACTTTAAAAACTCATTTGGCCATTTCAGATTAACCAGTTTATATATGTCAAATTATGTCAATGCACCTCAAAACGTGATAAGTTTCTAAATACAAAAGAAACATGCCCTTCAAAACATTAACCCCTGGTGCGTTTTCTCTTTCAGCCAATACAAGTACTTTGGCATCACAGGTATACAGTATACACAGAAAAGTCTATAGCTGTGGGTTATGCAGCCTTTAACAACCCACAAACCATTGCTCCAAGATCTGCATTTACAAAACACATCAAATATAAAACAGAACCTTTGATTGCAATTAATCTGTTTTAGCATATTGCCTCCTTCAGAACCATGCCTGTTTAGCAGCATATTGGCTTACTTAAGCCTACAGGGTTGGGTTTGTAACCACTGCCTGATAGCACTGTCAGTAACCCCTGCCTTTCTCTTATATTCTAGAATACGGAGGTACTTCTGCAGATAGCTTTAGCTGATATGATAAACAGAGTAACAGACTGACAGTTTGCAGTAAGCACTCTATATGGAAAGCATGCTCCTTGTGAAAAAGCAGGGGGGTATCTGAGCTTATCTAAACTAAGCACAAGGATGTGTTAGAACAGGCATTAAATTGCAAAGGTCTTGTAATATTTGTTATGTCCCTTAAGGGATGATTTCCTATTTCAATTGGCCTGCATTAGACAGCCACAAATTTTGCTATAAATCTTACATTTCACGGCCAATGCAAAAAACAAAAAAAACCAAACAATACACCTTATTTAAGGCTAGGCAATTAACAACTGTATTTCCTAAAAGGCAAGTCATACTCAAGGTTTATCTTACTGGATAGTGTATGTCTTTTGTGAAGTTTGAAATAATGTTCTCAGGTATATTTGATGGTTTGGTCCCTCATACTGTAGAGAGTTACACATTTGATTTGGGAAGAAAATCTGCAGAACTGTTGGAGAGGCATTTGTAACACCCTTGAAGAAGACAATGTTTTTTTTTGTAGTAATCAACCTGAGCCTGGTTACTGCAGAAGAGGAATTGTGTTGAGATGTAAGTCATGTAGTATGCTCAGTAAGATTATTTGTTTATTTAGCAGACACCTTTATCCAAGGTGACTTACAGAGGCTAGGGTGTGTGAACTATGCATCAGCTGCAGAGTCACTTACAATTACGTCTCACCCGAAAGACGGAGCACAAGGAGGTTAAATGACTTGCTCAGTGTCACACAATGAGTCAGTGGCTGAGGTGGGATTTGAACCGGGGACCTCCTGGTTACAAGCCCTTTTCTTTAACCACTGGACCACATAGCCTCCATATTGGCAGTATAGGTGCTATAGGACATGCTCACCCTTGTAGACTTTCCTAACCAATAACTAAACTTACTCCCCAGTATACTTGGAAAACCACGGGAATACTTGGAAAGAATTGGGAATTGGTAATTTTATATATATATATATATATATATATATATATATATACACACACACACACACACACACACACACACACACACACACACACACACACACACACACACACACACACACACACACACACACACACACACACACACACACACACACACACACACACACACACACACACACACACACACACACACACACACTCTAACCCATCACAGATCCCCGCTTGCAGAGGTGGAGTTTGCTTCTCGTTGCATCCAGAAAACACTTGGGTTCATTCCACTTGTAAAGTGGTCGCATTATTAAAATGTTTTCAGCCATTTGGTGCAATATGCAGAAGTCCCTTTCCGGTTTTGCATTAGAGTAAACGTCTTACACATATGTGCACTTATTAGCAAAAATTAGAAATTAAAACAGAATATACAAAGGGCCACTAAAACAGATTTCAACCTTTTTAAAGCAAGCATACCATTTTCATTATGTACAGTAAGCAGAGGAACAGAAAAATACAGAATGCTTTCCAATTAAATAAATGAACATCTTAACAAAGTTCACTTACTAGATCTGTTTTGTGGTTAATAAGGGCAGCGACATTTTATCTTTATGTTAAATCTTAAAATGTCTTTAGGATCTAATATTAAATAAAAACTATAACTATATTCCATCCTCTCCCCCTCCTCTTACACCACCACCCCCTTCCAAAAACATGGTTATGTGTTTAAACATGTTCATTTATGGTGAGTCCCATGCAGTACCAATATATTGCAACAAAAGTCAGTCATTCTCATTGTCATGTTATGTTATAGAATTGCCTATGGAACAAGTCGCTAAAAGACGTCATTGAAAAGCCATAAAGGTGTTTTGGTCTGACTTGAAATATAAGGATATAACAGGGTATCCTGGTCTGTAATGATTAATACTCTTTTTATCAGTTCAGTCTGTTGGTTTTGCCACTACCACTCTCCAGTGAGTTTGGTGCTTTGGTCCCGTTTTGGTGGGGCCGGAGGAGGCCCACGCCGCAATGTTGCATAGCCTGAGATGTTGCCGGACATGTAGGAACCCTGCTTCTGTTGGTCAAGTAGAAGCTCAGGAGGGGGTGGTGGGAGGGCCATATCGTCCATGGTGGTTGTCGGCTCTAATTTGGACATCCGCGCCGAGGAGAGGGAACTGTGCCTGGTGATGGACTTCCTTTGCAGAGTCCTGTTCAGGTCCGCCAGGAAATTGGGCTGCACGGACAAGTTTCCCTTGGGTGAGGTAGGAGGCTGTGGGGCCTCCTGCTGCTGCTGATGCGGTGGAGGTGTTGTGGGCGGCTCAGGGCCTTCTCCTAGCGAAAGGCGGGTGCCGTCGTTACGCCGGGGCAGCGTCGGTGGGGGAGTCTTCTTCAGGGAGGATTTGTTCCAGGCCTGGGGCTGAGGGTTGACAACTGCCACTTTGGGTGCACCAGGGGCTCAACCGGGGAGGGAGGAGCAGCTCAGATCCGTGGGGGTGGGGGGAAGTCACAGTCTGAAGGAGGAGAGGGAAAGTCGGACGTGGGCTCCCTGGTCCCGCCATTGCCCTGTTGGAAGACCATGGGCAGGTTGGATAGATTCAGCTTCCCTGGCTTCGGAGGGGCTGGGGGTCCAGTTGAGTCTTTAGAAGGTGATCCCGAGGAGGATGGGGATGACGATTCCGCAGCCTGTCCGAATTTGTTCTTTAGGCTTTCCACTTTCTTCGACTCATGGTACTCAGCTGAACTCGTGGATTTGATGCTGGAGTTCCGCTGGGGTGTTGGAGGCGGCCTCTTCCCGCCAGGGCTGGATGTCTTAGAGGCCTTCTTTACTGGAGAGCCACTCTTCGCTGGTGGGGCCGGGGGGAGCTGCAGGTGTGGGAGAGGGAGGGGAAGGGAGGGGAGGGAAGGCCAGGCTGCTCTCTGGTGGTGGGGGTGGGAATTCAGGGGACTGGGGCTGGCCCCCAGGCTGCCATTTGGGTTTGGCTTTGACAGCAGGTGGTGACTGAGGGGGCAATGCTTTGGGCTCTGGCTGTGCAGGAGCAGGAGGTGGGGGTGCAGGGAATTGGTTGGCCATTTGCTTGACTAGGGATGGGGTTGGGGTTGGAGAAATAGGTGCAGACATTGGAGGGGCTTTGTAAGAGAAGCTGTGCTGCTTGGGGAGGGTGGGCGGAGGCTGGTTTTGGGCAGGTGTAAGAGAGGAGTGGCCAGCTGAGAAGCTCTTCTGCTTCTTCATTGGTGGAGGAGGTGGCTGGGCTGGTGCAGGAGGGGAGGGGAGGGGAGGGGGAGGGGCACCACTGCCACTGGAGATATAGGCATTGGCACAGCACCTGGGCCAGGGGGTTTGGGCGCAGTTAGCGGTGGGAATCCTCCAAAGGGTTTGGCAGGAGCCTGTGAAGCTGGGGCTGGAGCGGGAAGTGGTGGTGGAGGGGGAGGTTCTACCTGGGCCACGTGATCCACGTTATTCTGGGGAAGGCCTGAAAATTTCTGAGCCAGTGCTGCCTGGAACCCGCTGTTGTTAAGTGACTGAAACCCGTTGTTGCTAAGCGACTGGAACTTTGGCTGAGGAGGCGGTGGCGGGGCCTGTGGGGCATGCTGAATACCATTATTCTGTAGATGGGTCTGGAATTTCTGTGGGTGGGGTGGAGGTGGCGGCATGAACAGTGGCACAGCCGGGCTCAGTGGCCCTGGTTTTAGCACCGCCATGGCTGAACCAGGGACTGGAGGGGGTGGAGGAGGTGGTGGTGGAGGGGGAGGGGGTACATTAGCTCCAGCTGGGATGGTTATCTGTGTATTCACAGATTGTGAGGCAGTGGTCATTGGGGCCTGCTGGCCCAAGAAGGGAGGTTTGAACTGATTGCCTCCTTGCGCGGCGTTCTGCAGTCGGGTGATGGTGCTGTACTTTGCAAACATGGTGGGGGCTGCCTGCTGGGGCGGGTTGGGTGGAGGGAGAGGTGGAGGGGTGGTGGTGGAGGGGGGAGGGATGGCTGGGGAAAAATGGGAAATGCTTAACCTGGTCTGGGGGAGGCTGAGGCAGCTGAAGGGGTAGGGTCTGCTGACAGACTCCAACCTGGTCTGAAAATAAGAGAGAGAGAAAAAGAAACACTTCATTTTCTGTCATGCTTTAATAATCGTACATACAGAGTACATATGCAAGAGTAATGTTGGTAAAGTTCAGTACCTTGCTGACAGCTATGCACTCTGAACAAATCTATGACATTTGTAGGACCAAGTTTGACATTAAATAGTTAAAGTGAAAACTATATAAAAAATAATTAGAAAAAAAAAAAAAATGAATCTAAATCATCACACTTTCAATTCAATAACACTGCCTGCTCAATGAACATTCCTGGCTTGTCCTCTCCAATATTCTTTAAGCAGTCATTGATAATATGGCTTCTGACAATCTGTGAATAAAACTAAACACCATTTCTTGCAGCTCTGCAAAAGTTTCAGGACTTCATGACGAACAGCTGCATCCACGGTATACAAGTCTACGTAATTGCTGGTAAAGATGACTATGGACAGGCAAAGACAGCCACAAAATGCAAGCTGGCCTAGTAGTACATTTCAATTAAAATAGTGGAGCTCTAAGATAACAATGCTTTGACTCTCTACGCTGCCTCGGTATGACCATTAAAAACATACCTGTACAAAATTAAAAACATATCTGTACAAAACACAGCAAGTACTCTCCACCGGCTTGGCTTGCTGAGACAATATTTATAAAATGCCTGCTCTGCTAACCAAATGCCACAAACCCAGCACAATTCAACACTGGTGCCTTTAGATACTCGTACCAATGTCATTAATTAATCCTCAGCATTCAAAACCCAGCAGCTAGAGACTAAATGGCTATTCACACTATAGCGTTTATCCGCTGTGTTTTCTTGGGTAAAAAAACAAACAAAAAAAAACGAACCTATGGAATTACATACTACCTTTCACGCTTGAACATAATCGCTGTGAAAAAACAAACACAAACTGGTTCGACATTTGGACGAAAAATGCTGTAATCGCCACCCTGTCCTGCTAAATTTGGATATAATCTGAAGGCAATATGGATCAGGTGCAAGCTCCCGCATGGTTATTGCTCCAAAGAAGAAAAAGAGAGATCTACACAAATGTGTATATATGTGTCCAATAGCCCGCCTTGTGCATGTATGATTAGCCCTTAAGAAAGATAATGACTTACTGGCATTCCCCTCCATTTGTCTCTTTCCCTGCAAACTGCCAGCAGACAGAACTCCCAGTCTAATGTAACCACAATACAAACAGCTAACTAATCAATGTGGACCAGTTGCAGCCACCCTCCGCCTTGCTTCTCAAACCCTTAATAGAATTTATTGACCAAAAAAAAAAAAAAAAACCACACACCACAGCATTCCCCTTCACAAGTCTTCTAGCTAACCTGGAATGTACAATACCCACTTTATTGTAAGCGGAAGAACTGAAAAATCGTATCCTCAAACTATATAACAGTATAATCCTGCTTGGTATAGTCCCCTAAAGCCAAAAGTCTACTAAATATTATAGGGACATATTGATAAAACATCATGCTGACAAATGCATATACTGTAGCTCTATACATTTAGGCATTAACATCCCCATACATTATTATACATCATTTCTGTAACAATTGTATGGGAATTTTTTATTATTATTATTATTTATTTCTAGCAGACGCCTTATCCAGGGCTTAACTTACAATTGTAAGCAAATACATTTCAAGTGTTACAGTACAGGTAACAGTACAGGTTTTGTTTTTTTGTGATTACCCACAAACAGCATTTCCCTTCAAGCGTTCTCTCTGTTTGTGAAACAAACCTGCAGAACCACACCAATCAAGACTGGATATTTCCTCACCTTATCAACTAATCTTTTAAACCTAACTGCTTTCATTGGCATTATCATTATTATCATCATTATTATTATTATTAGCATCATCATCATAGCATTATCATTATTATTGGGCTAGCTCACACTAAATAAACAACAACTTAATTACCAGTTACTATTAATGTATTTGTGGGGTATTAATACAGGTTACATTAAATCTATAGTGAAATCCATTATAACCACTTAAGAGACTTTCAAATAAGGACAGCCTACTATGCAGTGTTTGGTGCCATCCAATGGCCTTTTATTTGTCAACAGAATATTGGGCTGGCTAGTGTTGCAGGGTAAATCACATCAGGACACAATTCAATATGTTTTCAAAAGCTTAGGAGATCATACACGGCTGTGTAGTAGCTCTCGTTTCTTCCATGATATTTTAAGTGTGCATCTTAAATTTTCAATTGCTTGGATACCGGTTTCCATTTTCTACTGGATCAAATAAATTGGGTTAAAAAATGAAATGCCTTTCATTTCATTCTGTATCAATCATATCGGCGGTTCTCAACTACTCCCAAATTGTCAAGGTTTAGTTTCATCCATGTCCTGAATGTTCAATATAAAAGCATTTACAAAAATCATAGTTACATTCCACATGGAAATCTGTGGTAATTATTTTTTGGCAAATCAGATGATACCTGGGTGAATCAAAATCTATTGTCTTCAAGTGCCCCCAAAGACCACCCCACAGCTGACTAAAGAGTAAACCAATTGTTGCAGTTGTGATGTAGTGTTAGGGTGTTCCTGTTTATATCTAGAACAAGGTTAAATCCTCAAAAAAATAAACAAGGCAAACGTTTCCAACGCACTCACAATCTACACACACCCACACGTGAATTGAAAATCGAAAGGAAAAAAAAAAAAAGTTGCAGCGACAAAGTAAATACATTTGATTAATTTTGTGCTTTAAAAAAATAATTTAAAAAAAAGTACTAAGTGGATCAACTAGCTGTTAATAAAATCAAATCAGGTGTTTAGCCCAATAGACATTCACAATTAGGATTAAAAGCCAGGGTAAGAATTAAAAGGGGTTAGTTTTTTTTTTTTTTTTTTTTTTTTTAAATATAAAAGGGTGTGTGATTATATGTGTTACGTCTGCAGGTCCAACAAACCCCCTAACCTTAATTCACCCCAGAACACAGGAGCACAGGCTTGCGAGGCTTGACCTTCGACCCCTGGATAGGTGAGGTGACAGGAGAAAAATGGACAGTAAGACACACAGGTGACATGAAAAAAATGAAAAACGGCTTAAATCAAAACCCAAGATGAATACCATCTTATACCAACTTCCCAAGGAAACCAAAAGGTTAATATCCTGGTCCCTTAATTATCAAATGTGCATGTATTAAGTACTTGATTTTTTTCACACGCACAAATTGATCCTAATTTATAATTCTCACGTTGAGCCTTCACACGTACAATTGGTGTTAATAAATCTCAATGCTTCTAAAATTGGTTTGTAGGCGGAATTTGCATTTGAACGGCCCACAATTTCCCACATATGGTGCATTTGATCCTACATAAGCTGTCTGTGGAGCATGTTTGTAAAGATGTTTAAAATTATTTCAGAAGAACACAAAGTGAAGAAAAAAAAGTTTCTGATGCGGCGATGGAATTAAACATGTTGGAAGTTCATGCACGGAAAAAATCTACAGAAAATCTAGAGATACAAATACATAGTTTACTGTGGTATGAAAGGCGCTACATAAATAAATACAAAATAAATAAATACAAATAATAATAAATACAAAATAAATAAATACAATTGAATTGACTTTAGATACTACTAAAAGTTAACAAAAATAAATAAATAAATAAATATACAAATATTTAAAAAAACTGAATTTTTAAGGAACAAGAGCATTACAAATAATATTTCAGCAACAATGTTATTAATACAAAAAACTCCCAATAAGAATTTACATAAAGGAAAATAAAGAAAGAATCTCCTGCAGTACTCGTTGTCTAACACTAGGAAATGATCGTACGCACAGCCCGTGTGTGCGTGAAATCGAAGCTGCTTTTCACTCAGCTTTCTCTGTTGATAAATTACATACTTTTGGTTCAAATGTGCATACTCACTCTTTTGAATAGAAAGCTTGCGTACGTACACTTGATAAATATGGGCCCTGGCCTTTTCAAACTTAGCTTTAAGTGGTAGCATTCTGGTTTATATTAACACACAAAGTGGGCCTTCATTGAGTCCTGCACATTAAGGAGAGCATGTGCATTTATATCAAACAAACCACTTTAACCATAACCCTTAAAAGGCAATACCTGAATCCCAAACCATAATGTACACTGAAGATACACTGTGGTCTCCTTAAATAAAATTAAAAAAAAGTCTATCAATGTTATCGAAACTGCTTTCTCCATTCAAAGGCAGTGCAAAACAGCACACCTTTGTGTGTCTGACAATTTTACTCAACTAAAGGTTCAGAAGAGAGGTGGCCTTAACTTATAGGCCTTTGCAGTCACTAGATGTTTCTGGCCCTTGTGAACAGACCTACCTTGCTAGTTTCCTCTATCTGTGTCCCCCGCTTCCAGGCCTCGGAGAAGATGGAGCTGACGATGCTCTGGGAGCGCACATGTCCTGATGACGGGCTATCGGACACACCACTGTCAGAGTGGTTTGAGTGAGACTCTGCCGAGGGAGAGAAAATTGTGAGCGCATTCCAGGTTTTACTATTATTATTTGTTTATTTAGCAGACGCCTTTATCCAAGGTGACTTACAGAGACTAGGGTGTGTGAACTATGCATCAGCTGCAGAGTCACTTACAACTACATCTCACCCGAAAGACGGAGCACAAGGAGGTTAAGTGACTTGCTCAGGGTCACACAATGAGGTGGGATTTGAACCGGGGACCTCCTGGTTACAAGCCCTTTTCTTTAACCGCTGGACCACACAGCCTTCTACTATGAGCTTGATTAACCACCGTGTGCAAGTAACAAGCTCAGGTGTGTGTGTGTGTGTGTTTTTTTAATATTTAATTTTTCCTATTTTATTTATTATTGTTATTAAGGATTTATTTATAAAAAATATACAATTGTACATACGTAGAGCGTTTATATAAAACGAGTAAAATGTCTATATATATATATATATATATATATATATATATATATATATATATATATATATATATATATATATATATATATATATATATATATATATATATATATATATATATATATATATATATATATATATATATATATATATACTGTATATGCACAGTGGGTTAGTGGGAGTTTTTTTGGAGGTGCTCAGTTTGTCTGCTCGTCAGGAGTGGTGACTTATGCAGTTCAAACATCTTAACTAGTAGGATCATTTAGAGAGCTTGCATGTTCCGAAGCCAGTGTGACAATAAATAAGTGGCGGCAATGGTAGTGCTAGGGGAGAGGAAAGTGAAACTGATAGTTTGTACCTCTTTGCCGGAAGCGGTTTGCCTGCAATTTGTATCCTGTGAAGCTGTGCTACGAGCTGTTTGTATCCTGTGAAGCTGTGCTACGAGCTGTTTGTATCCTGTGAAGCTGTGTTTTACAAACTGTTTGTGTCCTGTGAAGTTGTGCTACGAGCTGTTTGTATCTATTTATCTATTTGTAACACCAATGTCTGAGTCTCCAATGGTTTCCAGCCTCCGGTTTACGGGATTGCGGTGGAGAGCAGGTTGCAGGATTTTCCACTTCTTCAGTGTCTTATTAACTCATAATAAAACCAGGAATGGATCAAACTGGGAGTCTTATTTCCATCCCTGTTAAATATTTTTTGAGACAACAAATGCTGCAGCACCACCTTCTGGCAAACATGCAATACTGGCATAAGACCGGATTTTAAAGTCTAGAGTATCCAATACGAATACTAATTTAGCAAATGTCTTTAAAGTAAAGTTTCTTTGGCAGTTAACAGCGAATGTATCAATATTTTTGTGAAACTAACATAGGGTTTTTAATACCCAATGTAAAATAGATCAAGGGAGTGTCATTAAGACAGTCAAACTGTCTGCAATACTGCCCCCTTCAGTTCACAGGAAAACCTTGCACTTTAATTTAATCTTCATCAATGTTTTATATTCTTCCCTTTACTGTCATCGTCTGGAAAATGTGCTTGTACAATTCACATAGCTTGGTTTTTCATCATAATTTTTTTTTTTTTTTTTATACTCCCCCTAAGAATGACAACAATGATAAATAAAAACAAACAAAAACATGTGCCTGTCATAATCTTGTAATTGCATGCATACTGTACAGACACAAAAATGGACAAAAAAACAGCAAAAGCGGGCAATATATCCATGAAAAGGATTGCCTATTTTCCAATAGGGACAATCTATGGGGTACTATTACTGTCTGGGGTCTAACCTGCAGATCTGTAAAATTCACAGAAAAAAAATAATTTTCCTTTCTCCTCCAATGAGATGAGTCATCATACAAATGAATAGACTTTTCCCCAGACATGGGTAACAGTGGAAGGTAAGGAAGGCTTGAGCTAATTCAGATCCATAGTCTAACTATTTCTATGATGGACTTGAATTTCAATTATTACCAGATCACTGGTGGCTGGGAAGAGGGAAATTAGACTTCTCTTTCTTACCTGGTAAGCTGGATGAGCTGGATCCTGATTTTATACTCGAGCTGGACAAGGATGACCAATCGTATGCTGCCTCAGTCCTTTTCATTGCCTCCTGGTAGTTCACATAGAGCTGCTTTCCATACTATAGACACGATACCCGTTAATGGAAAGAGCAAGACTCGGTTCCAATTGTTAGAAATACAGGCTATAAACCATTATAAATGCTTCATTTAAAATAAGTAACACAAAGCAATAATACACAGGTATAATGTCAGATTGCTAGAGATTAAAATACATGGAAAAAACACATCTTTCTTTATTTATTTCACACATTTACAAGAAATAGTAAGGAGCAGCTGATGTGTTAAAAGGTATAACCGGCATGGAAGCCAGACATCCAGCTGCAGTTACCTTGGCAATACGAATCCCGTTCACCCATTGGTGGAGGGTTCTGACATCATCGCAGCAGAGGTATTTTATGTACTGAGACTTCTTCTGAATCTGGGGGTGCTGTACAAAATGCAGAACAGGTCTGTTATTGGAAATGTCACAACACTGTTCATTAGTTCATTTTATAGTCTTCCTGACATGCTCCAGAACCCATAGAGAGTCAGCAAGTCCTACAGGGAGAAGCAGATATTCCTTAAGATGCAACACAAGCACCACTGCCTGTGATCAAAGGAGACAGGTACTCTCCTTGAAGATTACAAAAGAATATCTTGTGCCAAACTGGGTCACCATATTATTGTCATCCCTGCAGCAACAGTCTGTGCCACCTGGGCATCTTAATTGAGGAAATGGGGAAATCTTTAATCTATTTGGGACTATGGTAGCTCTACTTCATTAAGCAAGCAGATGCCAAATTAAAAACACTTTAGGAGTTGCAAGTCACCAATGAACCTGTCGAGACACTGAACCACCAAGTGAAAAAAGACCCTCAATTCTGCAACATATGAGATTGGAAAAAGAACAAACCGTGCAGATTTATGCTTATGCAAGGAGATGCAACTCAAAATATACAGAATCTGGAGCAACATGAACTACATATAACTACATATATTCAAAGTGGCTTTATCCAGTGAATCACATAGATAGTATAAACAAAGAACATAAGCCATTGTGATTAGCTGCATGTAATGCATGTTCAACACAGGTCTGCCTATCAACACAAAATATTGTCCCAGGCAGTACACTACACCACCCTGACCTACTACTGAACTCCACTAAAAGGCACTGTAAAAGGTTTCTGTAACAGTATAATATTCGGGTCAGCCACCTGAACACTTAAACAATTTCTCAAATTCAATTTAGTTGTCATTTCAACAGCCTGCAACCATTCCTAAGGATTTGGGGAATACAGAATGAGGGGTGACCTAAACTGTGAACGGAGGTCAGTGTGTTATAGAGCAAGCATCAATGGTCTTCAGGACCTGCAGGTTTTATCATCCGAGCAGCTTTTTAAATGAGACTGGAAAGTCTTTTTAAAATGCATGGCTAAGAATGGATTTAAAAGCGTGTTTCACTAAAATGAAAGCACACTGCATTGAATGTGTTTTACAGAAATCTGGCCACAAGGGTCTGGCAACCAACCAGAACCACTACACTGAATTGTTCCTATTACACTACTTCTACTTGTGTTTTCTTTGGAGAACTCCAGTGATTCATCATCTAGTCAAGGTTTCCAACCAGCACCTATGGATTCATTTGAAATCTGCATTGCTTTTCAGTATGGCGTAGTACAGTAAAGTATGCAGAGGTATTGTTATTTTAGATAGGTATGTTCAATATTTAGAACCAAAAAACCACACCTGTTAATTGTCTCTTTTTTTTTTGCTACAGTACATACATTTTTTGTACTCCAGTGCCGTGATAAATCAACGTATTACCACTAGATGGAAGTACTGAGCCATGCATTTGCTATTCAGCTACAGTTTATTATCCTGCTTTTCACACCTAAAATGTCCCTTTTTTTCTTAGAGATGGGCCAAGTTCCAGGTAGGTCAGGAAATCCCCTTTCCCTTTACGAGGAGTAAAATATTATCTTACACAGAAACCCAACTGCGCTGTAGAAAATAATAAAAAGCACTTTGTCAGAACTAAACACTTATGTCACAGGCAAGTTGCCGGTCACCATAATGCAGTGAGGCAATGTAAATAATATAACCCCTTTAATATACAGACAAGTCTTACAGGTGCCACAGGGCTAGATTGAAGCAGTAGTAACAAAACCTATTTGACTGGGTTTGGGTGGAGGCACTGGTACACAGAGGCTGTCCAGAGCACACAGCCATTTGGACTACAACACACAAGGTGATGAGGATCCAGGAACTATTCCAAACTGAAGTATTAAACACAAGCGAAGAATCCCAGGGTGCCTGTAATACTAGTAGTGCTTATACAAGGTAAGAAAAGCTTAGCAGGCCTATACCATTTACATTTTTCTACACAGCAACGCAGAGGGACTTTTTTTGTTTTGTTTTGTGGAAGCAGCCAAGGGTCAGCTGCAACTGTCCCAAAATCACTCCAAAATAATCAGTTTCCTTCATCACTTCATCTCCCCTCTTATACTGGAGGCACTCCTTCATTTGAATTAGGGACTTCACAAAAACATTTAAAAGGTTTTTTAACTCTCCATCACTACACAAAAGTAGTGTAAATCGGAGGATGTGAAAGCAGCAGGTAGTAAATTGGGTAGCATATTTACATGCAAGACGAGTCCTTTTCTATATAAACCATGAGTCTGAATTACAAGTTCTCTGAAAGAAATATCTAAAACCAGCATTTCACCCCGTCAATTTCAGGAAAATAAAAATAAAATCTCCACTCTCCCCTCACCAAAAAGAATAACATATATTAAAAAAAAAACAAAAAAACACATTCACATTTACATAATGTGCTATGAAGCATTCAAGTTGTGAAAAACACGGAAAAATAGACATCCCCTTACTGCATACCTCAGACTCCAGCCAGCACCTACAGGAATCTCATCTATAATCACGGCCTATGCACTGCTATCCAGTTAAATTTTCAGCTTTCCCTTTGTTTGAAAAAAATCCAGTCAGGAATAAGAAATCTAACACACACACACACACACACACACACACAGCTCTGCCATGGTGAATATTTTAAGGCACAATACCTGAATGTCGAAAAGAAGGTCTGTTTCTTTCCCACCACCATTATCTTGAGCAGAGCTGTTGCTGCTGCTGCTGCCTCTAGTGGGCTGCTCCAGCTACTCCACAGTCATATGTAATATTCTCTAGTTTGGATGCAGCTAGCATACAGAAACATGCATCCCTGACACTGAGCCCCATTTTATTGTAACATGCCAATCAAGTATCCCTCTTTGTTTTTACTCCTTCCTCAAATGTAGTCAACTTATTTTCCTGGACTTGCAACAAAAACACACATATTCCATTAAAATCTTGCATCATTTTAAATAAAAATCCTAAAAGGTTTAGTTTTAAATGTTAAACATGCTTTTTTTCAAGGATCTCTGTACAGCCTTAGATAGTACATACTGTACCCACCATTCTCATAGAGTACTGTTGTGGAATCTGGCAGAATATGGTGTCATAAAAGAAGAAAAAAGAAAAGATGACTTTGCGTCACAATAAAGTTTGATGTGTTTTATCATTTCAAAATGACACATTTGAACACCACTTGACCCTTTTTGAACTCCAAGGTTAGTGTTACTGTGTGCCCAGTCTAAATAAACCTGTTGCAAGATCTCCTTTACAAGCCATTAGCTGGCTTGGCAAACATAAACAAACATGCTGGTGCTAAAGACTGCTACTTTACTCTGCTGAGCTCTCCGGTAACAGTGAGCAGACTTTGAGCGCAAGCCAGCAGCCTCAAGGCAGGCCAGCAGACTGGGAAGCTACGGGACTCGAAATGGCATGCTGTAACCACTTAATCTTTCCCAGGTCCTGCCAACTTTTATAAAAGGACTTGTAAATCCTCTGCAGATCTGAAGCCGTGCTAAACAATAGGCAGTGACAGAGGGGCTGGTCACTGTGACGGAGAGTTTTGCTCCACAGCTCTGATAGGCCACCTCTACATGCTGTTAGGGCAGGGGCTGGCTAATTTACACTACAGCTGGATGAACACCAAGCTTTGGAAAGGTTTGAGGGCTGTTAATACAGTAAGTCAAGTCAACACTCCAGCCCAGTTCTTTAAAAGGGTTGTTTTCCAGTCTTTGTTGTGAATGTGGTGAAGCCCATTAATCTTGCCATGACACTGCTCTCGCTTTCTGTGCATTAGGTATTAGAAACCCCCTCTGTCCCCCCCAGTCATGACCAGTTGGTGTTCAGTAGGGGTCCGAATACCTGCTCCACAGGAAGTGTAGTGTAGTGTGTGGCAAGAAAAAAAATGACTAACTTCATCAAAAGAGAAACAGTAATAAGTACTTTATATTCTCATATCAAGAATACTGTGCTGGTTAGTCATAGCTAGCAAATCAAAAGTGCATTTGCAACAGTTTCCAAGATCGACAGCAAAAAAACCTTTTCCTCAACTCCATTTTTGTGAACTTGATTGTAATGTATTGCTTGGCCTCGAGTTTTCTTCTCTTCGCATGCCGTAAACGACATCGCCTGACCTTCATTTCTAAACTTCAGTGCGTGAATGCTTCATGACTCATCCGAGCCAGTCAACGTCACTAAGCACAAGCAGATGGCTCCATCATACACAAGAAGCAGGAAAAGAAGATTTTCTGAAGATTGAAGAAGGGTTTTGGATTAGTGTTCCACAGGATTTGGCCTTCTTATTGGGCTAAATAAACAAACTATTGTGCAAATTGAATGCAATCAAACTTTTTTGGCCTGCTGCTTCGTTGCAGTTGTCATAGATGGCTAAAAGGCAACCCTACCACGCAGCTGTGCTAGTTACAGATAGCCATAGAGCTTATTATGGGATCCCTACAGTATATAAAACACTGTCGTCATTGTACTGACGTATGGGGATTGGACAGAAAAATTCAACAGAAACACTTGCCATGACACTGTCAGTAGGCTGTAGCTTTATATAACACGTTTTAATTGTTTTTTTGGGGAGACAATATATGACCATTCCTAAACCATTACCACCTTTCTTCAGGGAAGAATTTTGAGACTGTACTATAAGCACTTGTATTAGCAAGCTATCAAAGTCTTGTCACATTATCGTGGCTGAAACTGACTTGCTGGGAGATGTACGACAGTAGAGGTTTTCTGTAATTTTTTTGTAAAGCACTTTTTTTATTTCTGATGTATAGCACACATACAGCACTGTAGCAATCTTGCAGCTTCTGCTATATTGTGCTTAAGACCCAACTCACCTGGGTCCACAAACACAACCCGGGCTGAACAGATAATCGTGCCCTCCAGAACAACACTGGACCAAGTCATGTTGGTGATCCAGCGGAAAACTACATTCAATTTGCGAGTCTAACACAAATCAGTTCCACTCAGTTTGTTCAATTGCACAAATTCAGGTGCTTCCAAAACTGTCCTTCAAATAAAAAGAAGGCAACATTGTACAGAAACACCTGCCATCTACAGCAGACACTTATTCAAAAACATTTGCAGATCGAAACACTGCCATTGTTTAATGTCGCATATGAATTATTTTTAAAGGCAATGTTGGTTTTCATTAACAGTATAAACGGCAGACACATTTAGATCCTCCACCAGTTAGATCAATTGATGTTATGCAAATGTAACCCCTGATCAATACTCATATATCAAATAACAAGTTTCTTTCCCGAATGGCAAGACTAACAGACAGAGAGGGATGATAGCAGCTGCTCGGTTTTCAGGTAGTTCTGCCTTCAAGACAGAGGTGCTTGTGGTCACACAGTATCAAAACGGATGATCTATGTGCCATTCTTTTGAATGCAGATTTTCAAACTGAAGGATTAAGATGGAGTAATCGTCAAGGAATGGTCATGGAACAATTTGAACAGCTAATCATTGCTAATCATTGTCGTGCTGGCTGCCCATGACGGAACTTCTTGACAGTGTTGTCAGGTTTCCCCCTCATTTCTTCCCCCTCATTTTCTCCCCCAACCCTTGTAAATCTACTCAGATTTCAAACACAAGGTCTATATTGAAGGCAGAGTTCCAGACCTGTCAAACGGATACACAAACAGCACACTTTAATACGCTAGAGCGGTTCGAAACCCTCAGAGATTTTCTTTCTTTTAAACCTTGTAGATGCTCCTTTTCGTATCAGCAGATCTAAAGAATTCAAACTTCAAAAGAGGCAGAGCGTTGCCTCATTTTTCAGAACACAAATCCAGGAACTGATGCAATCCAAAAGCAACGGAATAAAACAGGAAACAACTTTTTTTTTTTTTGTTCTGGCAGAGATTGTGTCGTCTGCTTTTGTAATACACAATTTGGGTTTTTGGCAAGTGGAAGAAAAATAATTTAAAAAAAAGAAAAAACAACTACACACACTGCTACTAGGCTGTGTAGGCTTATTACGTTTTTTGTTAATGAGTTTGTAGCTAACAAAATAATCCATAAATCTTGCATGTCCACTCTCAAATGTGTAGCTTTGAAAGAAACACATGGTACAGAACACATGTTCTTACTCTGAGAAAATCTGTTTCACTTGCACTTCTTAGGTTGTTTCAGCAGTGTCTTCTGGGTCAATGCATTTTACTGGTTGACAGCATGTCAGTCAACAGGGGAAGCAGATGGTTGGTTAATAACAGGAAAGAAGCAGTTGAAGGGATGGGGACAATTTTACCCGGAAACAACCAAGGAAGAGCGACACTATCTAAAAGCATGGCATGCAAACAGATTAATTTAACCTAGTGTATTACCAAATATCAGGTTTTAAAATGCACACTCAAAACACTCAATAATGCTACATTTACATTATAAAAATAATAAAATCAATGACAAACGTTTTGATGACAGAGATAGATTTCTACTCTAAATGTTTCTCCCTGAAGTTTACATTTTTTAGTATTTCTAGGTTTTAAAATGAAAATACATATTTACTATAACATGTGTTTCTTTCAGAACTGTACATTTGAGACTTATATACAGAATGGCAGTGCACAACAGGTACATTTCAATGAGTTATTTTGTTTGCTACAACCAAAATGTGTTGAGTGTTTGAGATCAGGCAGATATACAGCTTGATATAAAAATCAATAATGTTGAAGTACATGCAAAGATACTGGTACTTGATCTGCGTGTTTCAAGCCCTAATTACAAGCTGCTGCAGAAGTGTTTATTAACATTGCACTGAGGCAGTTTCAGAATGGCTCAGTGCTTTCACAGGTCTAGGTCAACTACCATTCTCTTCATGACACGATTGCTAATGAATTGCAAATGGAGAGAATCTCTTCCCACGAGGGATCACGTGTGTGCAGTGAGAACTGAAAAAATAATAGGAACAAGGCAATCAACAACACAGCATAAAACGCAAAGCAGAGAGCCTTGTCTTTGCACAGAGGACTTGCGTTCAATCTAAACACAGAATAACTGGCTACCTACAAGCTATGCATTCTGCCACTGTAGTGCACCTTAAAAACATTAGAAATATGAATGACGGCAGTAAGACCCACTGCATTTGATCAACTAAATAGACCCGAATGTGTGTAGTATTTTTATATTTAACAAAGAAGGCCTTCTAAAAATGAGTTACAGCATTATCGTTATATAGTCCTTAATTTTAAGATACCAGTAATTGAAAAGGATTAATAGCTGCAGTACACTAACGATAGGCATTTGCTAACTCTGTTTTAAAACATAGCTTTGGTTCACTAACATAACACAGTGGAATGATCACAATATCATTTAGTAATTGTAGGACAGTATTGCCGTGTGTGAAAACTAACAATAAAGCCGAAACAAAAATGCTTTAAATTTAAAAACTATTTAATAGACTAGCAAGCACTGGCAAAATCAACTCATTTTTATACAATGCAGAACTAATTTATTTTAACATTGTTTAGGGATGTTACGATACCTGCACGGTGGGTGTCTTACTAGCAGTATCTACAACGAATTGACAAAAACAATCCAAAGCAAATTTGCTTTTGTTACAGACTTTCTTTCAAAGTCTGGAATAAACTATTTTGGCTGTTACAGGACTTAATTAACCCCTTGTAAAAAAAATAACAGCTTAACATAAAAAAGAACAGTCGTACAGGTACCACAGTATCAGGCAAAGTTTACCCTGCCTCAGAGTTTCTGATCGCATCATAAATGCCAGACTTTCTAAATCCATTGATGTCTGCTTTTAATTTTTTAAAGCAAATTGGCTTCATTACACTGCCATTCTCATATTCACTTGACATCCGACACATTCTTTCCCTTGCCCAGCGCTTCTTTAACCTGTGCTGCACACCAGTCTGTATGCCACACTCTGATTGGTGGTAGAATTATTGGCGATCCAATCAAAACCACCAATAAAGCCAAAATAAATTCCCCGCCAAAATTTCCCGTTATACCCCCCAAAGGAATGGGATGGATGCAAGTCATTTTCATATCTTAATTCTATATTTTTTAAATTCCATGAACATTTATATTTACAAAGCAGCTGTACAGCCAGTATAGATTATTATTATTATTATTTTTGCTTTTGTAGTTTAAGTTGCAAATCAACAAATTAAATTTAACAATACAGTACGTTTGTTAATACAGTACCCAAGAGAGAGAGAAGGGAGTATGAAACACATTAAGCTGAAATCATGTTAACAAACAACGATATACAGCCCATTCAATTCCTAAAAGCTCTTTGATGCACTCTGCTGGAAAATGAATGCTTTTACACTTCAGGCTGTACCGCACGATAACCGTGGTATACCGCGACTTGCCTTGAGTTACTAGAAGTTTACCGGGATACCGAGCACATTTTTCATGGGACCCACGTATATTTTATTAGTACATGATGTCTCTCAAAAGGAAATTAGCATTATGCTGAGATCCTTAACACATGTGTCTGAAAACGTACCTTCAGAGCTAAGCAGTAGTCACTTGGCGCTTTATACTTGTTGCGGTAGTCCTGTCCATAGTAAATATTAACGTGGTCCAGCTGAAGAAAACATACCAGGTCCCGCGAGACCTGGAAGAAATAGGAAAAGAAAAGGGGGGAAAAATTGTTAAAATAAAATCAGTAAATAAAAAGCACTGCAACAATAATGATCATATTGGTAATGAGAAATCCTACGATGTTGCAATGTATCACAATTGTGTTATTACGGTTCATTTTTTATTTTTTATTTATTTTTTTAAAATTTTAGCCAGGACCCTTTTTTTTGGCAGATTATCTAAAAGGTCCATGCCAATAGGAAGCTTGAAAGTTTGGCTAAAATGCAGTCAGTTTTGTATAGACAGGGGAAAGCTTGAAATAGAATTCGACACATCGAATACTTTACTGTAGTGGACTCCCAAGAGTGCCAAGATTTAAAGATAAAAGTACCTTTTACAGCATTATATCTGCCTGTCGAATATATAAGTTTAACAGCTAAAACCTCAATGACCTGCTGCAAAATTTAGTGAAGCATCGATGTACCTTTTCAACATCGTTGTTTTTAGTTAGGGTAAACAAGAATAATCATGATTTCTGTTTTTAAACAAAAAAGGTACAACATGTGAACAACAGGCTACTGAGGATACCCTGAAATACCTGTAACTGATGCTGAATTTAAAACCAAGGCTTTCATTACCCCACTGCAACACCTACATTAACATGTCAACAAGTCTCTGTTGCATCACTTTCAGACTGATCCTAGATAAAAAGTAAGTAGCGGGGTTCAAACTGTCAAAATATGTATAGTAGTAACTCGACAGTACTTGCACACTTAAGTTGTACCTTCTTTCCTTTGCTGTCTTCCACAACAAAATCCCTATAGTCACGGGCACATTCTTCTGGAGTTTTTGTGTGTACGCATTTTTGTACATTTCACCACAATTCTGTTTTAAATCCTCCATATCTTAACTGTAATACAGCTTGAAATCTGGCTATCAAGCCTCCATCCTGATTGTAATCTCGTTTTAAATCTCTCAAGCGGAGTATCCAATAGAAATGCAGGAATGTGCTGTCACTCAGTAGTTGGGGCGGGTTTAAAGCATTGAGAACGTATCAATGATAGATGCAAGTCAGGAAGGCGGGACATTGCCCAGCAGCACTGGGAAATGTATTTATTATTATTTTTGTAGTAGGTTTTATTTATTAATAGGAATAGGGTAAAGTCAACATGAATTGATTAACCATTTTCACAGTTTTTCCAGTGTTTTCCGGTGTTTATTGGCTATCCACCAATTTCATTTTTTTTTTGTATCGGGGGTGTTTTATCGGGTTTTATCGGTTAAAACCGAAAATCAGAAGCCCTATTTATATTACACAAGTCATTATTGTATTCACACAAAACAATATAAATGACTCTCACAGTACAAGGAATCAGGGACCTAATTAGCATATGGCCAGAGCAGGGCATGCTTGGACCGAGCGATTGGACTTTCTATTGACTTTGAAGGACAGGTGGACTGTTCTGTTCCCCTTTTCGGATGTTAAGCCCCTGTCTGGGGTAAGTGTGATGTGTTACCGTACAGTGTGTGTGAGTCGTTTGGTGTGACCCCCCTGTCTCTCCCCACTGTGTGTTTAATTCCCTGACCTGTGTTGTGCTCTTCAGCTGTTGTTGGGTGAATCAAACTTGACTTACTTAACTTTGTTGAATCTGATATCAGTTCTGGGTCAAATGGATGTGTAGCAGTAATGCTATGATGTTAGAAAATATTATAATATAAAATCAAAATGTTATAAATATATCGAAGCATAATTTAAAATATGTTCCCTTATATTTCATTTTATGGAGATTATATATATAAAAATATATAATTGACATATATTCCCAACATATTTTGAAGTATATGGAAGCATACTTTGAAATATGTTACCTTATATTCGATACTATGTTGGGATATATTTTAAAATATGTCAATGTATGTCTAAATTATATACAATTATATATTTTTCACCATGTATTTAAATATATTTTTTCAGCCATTTAATATATATATACTGTATATATATCTTTGAAATATAT
The DNA here is from genome assembly GCA_030684275.1 of Acipenser oxyrinchus oxyrinchus. Lineage (NCBI taxonomy): Eukaryota > Metazoa > Chordata > Actinopteri > Acipenseriformes > Acipenseridae > Acipenser > Acipenser oxyrinchus. The sequence continues at coordinate 17,554,439 of CM060257.1, read as the reverse complement.
TTGTCTATTTTTTCCTCCCCCATATGGGCAGCTAATTAACTGTTTTTTTGTTTTGTTTTACCAGATCTAAGCTGTATTGCACACTGGATCTGAATTTTAACGCATGCTTAAGAAGAATAAATCGATCATGTACCTTCCTTATTGCATCTTGCACACTGAGTCCGTAATTGTCGCACGGCGGTGACGCATCAATTTTGAAATCAAAACAAAGGGGAACTTTTCAAATACATCTAAAAACTAAACAGATTTATTAGTAGCGTTTTACAGTTCTGCAATGTTACGGGGTCCCCTATTGAAACTCCCTCCCACTGCCTCTGCACATTATTTTTCATAACTTTTGCAGGATCTGCAGTTCCAACTTTTCATGCCTGCTTTAGGGTCCCTTAGGGAGCTCAGAAAGCAATATACAAGAGAGAGCGTGTCAAAGCTGCTACAAGGCCGATGAAAGATCAGGTCTTTCAAATTTAGGAGCTCTGTGATATAGCTCTACAGAGGGACGTAAAGCACATCTGATAAATAATTTGTCTTTGTCAAGTTCTTTTATGTTATGTGACAAACTACAGAAGACTTGCTATTGGCAAGCTGGTATGGCCATTTCTCAAAATCTCTCAGGTGAACATCATAACCTCAGACAAGAACACTGGCCTCTTGCAATCTTTTGGCTCTAGTCTTATCATATTTTCTTTTAATATAAATAATAGACGCATGTTTTTCATCGTGCTGAAGCAGTGACAGTTTGAAAAACAAAGAAAATGTTACATAAAACACTAAATCTAACTAAGCTACCCGTGCTTGCAAATGTATTAATTAATTACTTTCCCCCCCTGTAACAGAAAAGCGTTAGCTTACAGTTTAATATATATATATATATATATATATATATATATATATATATATATATATATATATATATATATATATATATATATATATACAGTACTGTGCAAAAGTTTTAGGCAGGTGTGAAAAAATGCTGTAAAGTAAGAATGCTTTCAAAATAGACATGTTAATAGATTATATTTATCAATTAACTAAATGCAAAGTGAGTGAACAGAAGAAAAATCTAAATAAAATCCATCTTTGGTGTGACAACCCTTTGCCTTCAAAACAGCATCAATTCTTCTAGGTACACACTTGCACAAAGTCAGGATTTTGTAGGCATATAGTCAGGTGTATGATTAAACAATTATACCAAACAGGTGCTAATGATCATCAATTCAATATGTAGGTTGAAACACAATCATTAACTGAAACAGAAACAGCTGTGTAGGAGGAATAAAACTGGGTGAGGAACAGCCAAACTCAGCTAACAAGGTGAGGTTGCTGAAGACAGTTTACTGTCAAAAGTCATACACCATGGCAAGACTGAGCACAGCAACAAGACACAAGGTAGTTATACTGCATCAGCAAGGTCTCTCCCAGGCAGAAATTTCAAGGCAGACAGGGGTTTCCAGATGTGCTGTCCAAGCTCTTTTGAAGAAGCACAAAGAAACGGGCAACGTTGAGGACCGTAGACGCAGTGGTCGGCCAAGGAAACTTACTGCAGCAGATGAAAGACACATCCTGCTTACTTCCCTTCGCAATCGGAAGATGTCCAGCAGTGCCATCAGCTCAGAACTGGCAGAAAACAGTGGGACCCTGGTACACCCATCTACTGTCCGGAGAAGTCTGGTCAGAAGTGGCCTTCATGGAAGACTTGCGGCCAAAAAGCCATACCTCCGACGTGGAAACAAGGCCAAGCGACTCAACTATGCACGAAAACACAGGAACTGGGGTGCAGAAAAATGGCAGCAGGTGCTCTGGACTGATGAGTCAAAATTTGAAATATTTGGCTGGAGCAGAAGGCAGTTTGTTCACCAAAGGGCTGGAGAGCGTACACGAATGAGTGTCTGCAGGCAACAGTGAAGCATGGTGGAGGTTCCTTGCAAGTTTGGGACTGCATTTCTGCAAATGGAGCAAATTTATTCTGCAGCATGACAACGACCCCAAACATACAGCGAAAGTCATTAAGAACTATCTTCAGCGTAAAGAAGAACAAGGAGTCCTGGAAGTGATGGTATGGCCCCCACACAGCCCTGATCTCAACATCATCGAGTCTGTCTGGGATTACATGAAGAGAGAGAAGCAACTGAGGCTGCCTAAATCCACAGAGAACTGTGGTTAGTTCTCCAAGATGTTTGGGCCAACCTACCTGCCGAGTTCCTTCAAAAACTGTGTGCAAGTGTACCTAGAAGAATTGATGCTGTTTTGAAGGCAAAGGGTGGTCACACCAAATATTGATTTGATGTAGATTTATCTTCTGTTCACTCACTTTGCATTTTGTTAATTGATAAATATAAACTATTAACATGTCTATTTTTGAAAGCATTCTTACTTTACAGCATTTTTTCACATTTGCCTAAAACTTTTGCACAGTACTGTGTATATATATATATATATATATATATATATATATATATATACACACACACACACACACACATATATATATATATATATATATATATATATATATATATATATATATATATATATATATATATATATATATATATATATATATATATATATATTTTTTTAAACCATATACTTGAAATACACATTAACTGCCTTGATGCTAATAGGGCAAAAAAATAAATAAATACAAATAAAAAAAATAAAATAAATACAAATAAAAAAAAAAGTTGAGAGATCAGTAACCCAATACTAAAAGGGAAAAACCAAAACCCTAGATATGCATTGACTAATAAAGGAAACGTATCCGATTCACTGTCCAGAAACAGCAAAGTGGGCACTTCTTTCTAACTTGAGGCAGACATAAGCTACATTGAACAGAAAAGACAAGCTGATGGGGTCCCCTAGTTTAAAATACCAAGCCTTGACTACTGTAACGCTAAACAAGATGGTACCCGTTCCTTTGGTCACAATATTGATATGGTTTAAATCTACAGCATGTTAGAATCCATGCATTATACAGTAAAGGCAACAGTTTCAAACAGTCAACAAGTTAGATAATCTAACTTTTCAACACTGAGCAACGATACAGAAAAAAGCCCAAAAAATAACTAAATTATTAGCAGTGTTGCATATCCTAGACTGGTTAACTCGTCACCTGTGTGTTGAGTGGCATTATTTTTCCTAGACTGCAAAAGTGGTCTGCAGTTATGAGTAAAGTAATTTTTCCTCTATGGACCATCCCCTGGACAGTGGAAGTCTGGCTTTCATAAACTGTTTGTGTTCTAGTTTGGAGACCTCTTACAATGCAGCTTTGGTTCAGCTGCAGACTCACCTTCGCTTTGCCCTTGGGGACGTAGTAGATCCCAGAGGCTCGAAGCAGGAAGTAGCGTTTCTTCCAGGACTTTTTCCCATCGTCCTTAAGCCACAAGACTCCCTCGATCTCTGGGACTGTAACTGAGCTTCCACAGAAACACTCCTGGAACGAAAAAACAGAACTCAGTGAAAAGAGGGACAGCCATGACACACAGAGGACACATAGCAGCTTGGTGTTCTCCTTGTCTTTAACCACTGCTGTGTGAGTATCCCCCAATGGTGTATGGCACTGTAATGCATTTTATTTCTAGATGGGAAAACATGTAGAACATAACCTTATGTGAATAGGAAATATTAATGAGCTACATGGATTGAGATCTGTTTAGCTAATATTTAGTGGGAAAAAAAACTTGATATTCTTAAATACACACCTTTATATATGTGCACTGTAGCAGTTGTTAACTGCTGCTGAGATACAAGATGTTTCACACTTTTAAATGCAGATTTTCAGCTAAGCTATTTCTGTATTCTCTCACCTCCAGCAGGGCTTCCTTCTTTCTGTCTGCCATCTCAGATGTTTCCTTCTTCCCCAGCAAGTAGTTCTGCCATTAAAGAAAATAATAGGTTCGTTATGACTGCATACAAGAACAACCCCCACACACAAACTCTTAAGTGGTACAGTGAGCAGCATGCAAGAGGTAAAATGCTGCTGGTATGCTCATTAACAGCTGACTTAATTAGACAAACAACCTGATTTTAGAGAAGCCCTTAGTTTATCATTTTACTGTTTTCAGGACTATTCCCTTCCTGGAACTACTGAACAGTTATTTTACACATGTATGCATTAAGTTGTATTAACTTAAGCTTCTATACCTCTAAAGTTGCATAAATAACCCAGTTGATATGTTCAAGTTAATATACTCAGATTTTCTTTCAGTCAATTTGTTTCCTTTCAGATGTGTGTTAAGGCCCCTTTACTGCATTAGGAGATGTAGATGACCTAAAGCATTCCTTGAACATGGGCAGCCCTGTAGGAGGGCCCTGCTTACCTGTGGGTTCTTGAACAAGGCGTATTTCTCAATGCGTTCGATGAACATAAGTTTGTTCTGGCTGTCTCTCGTCCAGTTTACCAGATTCTCCACCAGGTTCTCATGATCTTCAAAGATCCTCTCTGAGAATTTAAGAAACAGTCACAACATTAGGTACATGCCAATGGGCCTTCGGAACATACGTTACTGTATATTCAATTGATCTAAATGGTGGCGGAGCTAAATACTGCCACCATTTAGAACCTTAAAATAGACTAAAAAAAACTTGCATGCACTGTCAGAGATGTTGGTTTTTATGAACATCTGTCTGTTCACGTTTTTACACACGTGTATTAATTGCAAACTATCTTAGAAGAGAATCTAGCATGGGTTTAATGGTCCTCACCATTACTCCTGAAGCTTGTTTACTGATAGTGTGCATCGCTAACAAGATCGTGAACAGAGCTGAAGTGCTTGTAAATTATAAATGTAACTGTTTCCCAAAAAAAGTTTAAGGCATGTAATTGTACATTTCGTTGTGCTGCAACGTTATTAAGTGCTTATAAATTATATATCTAATTGACTAGAAGGACAGCTAAACTACTCAGATGCAGGTTTATTCGAATGATTTACACAGTACTATAAAAAGCCAGTGTCAGCTAATAGAAATAGAGCTACACTAATAGAAACAAAATGTCACCTTTCCCAAGAGAGAAAAAATACCACAAACATTGATTATAAGGCAAACATTGAAATCGCTGGGGGCACATTGTAAAGTGTATTCTCTGGTCTTTAAACCCTACTTTGGAGGATAAACAGACCTGTTAATTTTACAAAACTAAAAGCAAATAATTTCCTCTTGAGCAAGAAAAAAATGTAAAATTTGACTGCACATAAGTGTTATAACATTGGCCCAGATTACAGGCACTGTCACAACTGAACACAAATAGACACCTCTATTCACAAAAGCCGGGAGCTATGCATGGGGGGGCTATTCATTTTTTATTTTCTCTCTGCTAATAGTATTTACAAGCCATATGGCAAATTTTATTAAAAAATAAATAAAATGGTCAGTTTATAAATTGTTTCTCTCTTTCACAAGTTTCATATCAAAATGACCAACAGAAAAGCACAAATCCACCGTATGCCCAAGCGATACAAATGGCTGCTATGACTCATGAAACCAGACAATTAAAAATCTGGTGTTTTTCATCATGGATTAGACATACCACAAATTAAATTTAGCAAGGGGATCAGGGGACTGGAATTCCATCTAATGAGGAAAAAAAACTGATTAAAACAATACTGTTCTCTCATCCACAGACCAGAACAAGCCCAAAAGCACAAGACATTGAAGCAGTGAAGCATATAGGGCATTTAGCTGGCAAAGTCAATATACAGACCACATTGCTGCCATATCTACAGTGGTATAAAAGACTTCTGGACATCACAAGTGCAAGTAAAATGTGAGAATTGCATATCCGGATCAAAGGAATCCAATAAGAGCTCAAATGAAGGACAATGATATACACTGTATGGAACACACATGACTGGGATCCAGCCCCCTGTAGGAGTGTTTAATGCAGTGAACTCCATACTGTGACATGTTAAGACTAAAACAGTGCTGTTAGGAGATACAGATTAGTGAGAGATACTTGGATTATACTCCCACTGTATATTTTTGTTCTGGTAATCGGATATGTCTATAGATATTACTTTGCAATAGACACAATTCACTTTTCAGACATTGCTGCTACACATCAAACACTCCAGATGATACATTGTAAATGCATACTCTACAGTCACGCTAATCAGGGTTGCAAGGTGTTGGTTTACAGGAGATGGCATATTTCCATCTGGCGTTTCACCCTATCGTTGTTTTATAAAGTATTTATACAGCAGCTGTATAAGGAAAGGACATGCAGTGATCATTTAGGGAAAAACAAAATTCAAGGAAGAAACCATTGCACCCTAGCAGTCCCCTGATCGCACATTCTCTAATGCCTCATTAAAGATTCTTCCCCAGTCAAAACTGCATGTTCTGTGTAGTAAAACCACACAGGCATGATTTTGAATTATTTTCATATCAAAAGTATTAATTCCAAGTATTTACTTCATTGTTTGCTTTTGTTTTGTTCTTCACATGCTCCAATTAGTTGGGTTTAAAAGCCATACACTCTCTCTTTACTGCCTGCCAGGAAGTGTCACAGGTACGCGTCGGCTTCACATTACTCCCCCGCTGCGGCACTAACCTGCACTGCTTGGTTCCTAGTTGGATTTGTTTCAACATCGTGTTAGCATGCTGTACTGGTTAGCACAACAGTGGGGAAGCAAGCTATAGATACACTGGATTTGTGAACTGTGCAAAATCAATGTTAGCAGACATAGAGGTTTATTAATAATAATAATAATAATAATAATAATAATAATAATAATAATAATAATAATAATAATAATAATCATCATCATCCAGGTACAGTACTTAAAGTACTTACTAAAATCCCAATTATCTTCTAGTAACCAAAAAAAAAAAGGAAGACAGACTGGAGCCATAAATCAAGTGATGTCATGAACGGAAGGAGCTTTGATAATTACAATGTGGTTCCACTGCAGAACAAATCACATTTATACTGGACAGCTGGAGAAGCCAGATTTAAAGAGAAAATAGTGTCCCATTGTTGCATACCTTTGAAATAAAATCATGAGGAAAAATCTCACTAATGGGGCCTTCACCTGATACTGACACGCACGATTTATTTTTATTTATTTTTTATTTGAACTGCAGGGTTGGAGTTTATTCCAAATTTGTTCTGCTCTCAGAAGTGGTTCAACGGCCAAAAGCAGTACATTTTCTGCACTTTCATATTGGTACAGAAAGTAAATTGAAAAAATCAAAACACAAAGTATGTGTGTGTATTGTATGTGTTTATGTCCTGTATGCTGTAACTACAATTTTATGCTACATCTAATAAAATATGCACAAATGATCCTAGCCCAGGGAAGTTAACATTACAGAATTTAACTGCTAAAATTATCAGGTCCGCGCCCTGAAATGTTCACGCTTTGACAGCTGCTCGGCCCATCTAGGGGGAATGGTCTTGAACACAGAGTCCTGAAAAAGCCTTTTCATTGCTGGTCCTGAAAAATGTAGGTTAGGCCTTGTGCATGAGTGAATAGGACCGATTTCTATATTTCTATTCACTTCAGCACAAGCACACAGTTAGTTTCCTTTCTGGTTGCTATCCAATGAGACGACGACTACTGGCCAGTCTGAGGTCAATGAACTGGGGTCAAAAATTTGAAAATAACAATTTCCTGGTAACATATCTTAGGGATTTATGAAGCTTGACAGGTATCTAAAATCCTCCAGGGTTATAACTACATTTCCAAACATAAGTTAAGTGTAATGCCCTCTCAAGAGTAGAATATGATTTGGACTGGCTGATGTACCAAGGTCCATGGTCCAACTAGAGTCCAATCTATTCAAATAGTTAGGAATGTTTGCTTGTCCCCTTATCCTCCCACATGCATGTGGTTGGGGAAGTTTATTTTGCTCAGATTGAAGAATCACACACTACCATACTGTATAATGAGTCAATGTGAGGTTCAGTGTCACATGGTACAGTACCTTACTTGTCATATCGACCAAGGTTCTGTAATTCCAATACCATACTGTATGTCTTTAATTCTAACATACTAAATCTAATTTCTGGATTCCAAGCTCTGGAGCCTAGGTTCAGTGTTCCACAGAGCCTGAGGACACAGCAGACAACGAATCTGAAAGGCACTCAACTGAATTGGCTTTAATTGAAAACTGCCTACAACATAAATTTTTTTAAAAACATGCTGTACAAGCAAGCCTGCCAATTCTCTTGCACCTACTTCTACAACAGGGCAGCAGATGGTACTAAGCACTGTGCCCATCATTATCTAGGGAGGCTGGGTTGGTTATCAGACCTAAACAAAACAGATCAATTTCTTTAACCCTTACACCATTCTGGAGAAGGCCTATTTCATGTAATTCAAAGTGTCTGGGGCCAATTGCATTGTGTTTTATAGGCTCCAGGGCTTTTCAAATGAAAGCAATAAAGGTGGAACAACTAGCACAGTCCTGGGAACATACACTAAGTTAAAGCAAGGGATTTACTAAACTGCTTGGCCACCTCACACTGCTGTTGTGGAAGTACTGTTCATTGTAGTGCTGAAACTAGGAATGTCAAGGGACCAAAGGATGAGAGTTAAGATTTTAGGACTACCACCTCCACTCCTAGAGGGTGCTGTAGCTGAAGCCTATACAGCAAGTGTGTTAACTGCCCAAAATGGCCACCACTTGTGTTCATGAGGGCTTTACTAGTAGATATATATATAGAAAAACAAAAGACTGTGGCATTTTCACAGGCACACACCCCTTCTACAGTTTACAAAGCAAAGAGGCTAAATTACTTTTCAATCACAGTGTACCATACACCAGTGGTAACTGTAGCTTGTATCCTTAAATACAAGGTGTTACTTACCCATTTGCAGTTCAGAAATGGTCTCTACCAGTGACCAGTCAGGACTGTATCCACAGTGGGACTTGTCCAAGAGGCTGTCCAGGACCTGCCTGACTGTCTGTCTCTCGTCCACCATCATGGTTTTGGAGCTGTCATCAGACATGTGCACTCGGATCACCAGCTGCAGCAAGTGAGGTAAACAAAGCAGATGCTCAGCTTGCTTTAGAAAACGCAATTAACTAAAGTAGTGCTTTTTGACCATGCCAACAACCAGTGGGCTCTCAAAGAGCCAGAAAAATCACTAGTGTTACTAAGATTAAACCAAGACACTGTTCAATATTTGTTTAGCTAAAGATGCATTTTGACTGTACCTTCTACCAATACAACTGGTATTCTTTTCAAATCCATTAACAATCTTAAATGGGTTATTTCAACTAAAACAAAATGAATTTGGGAGTTTAATGAGTTATTCAGTATGGCTCAAGACATCTTATGGATAGCCCTGCTCTACAGAGATAGGGAGGAGGATGGCCTGACTGTTTGCAGTTTGCCCTAGGAGCTGATCACTTTTCCAATGGAATTAGGGAACCACTTATTAATAAAACATAAATAACGTATATTATTGGACAAATGAACTGAAGCATTCAATACCAGTTGAAAGCTTTAAAAGTTTGTGTTCATTTCTTTTGGTCCTATTTGTGGCGAAACAGTACAGGTTGTTTCATTCTCTGTAGCCCATCACTTTAACAAGGATTAGAGTTAAATATGAGTCTGGCTTTCAGAGCTGGTAAAATATTCCACTGTATCGAACAGCTCCATTTAATAAGCCGATTACTGGCCAGTTCTCCACAGCAGAACTGCTGGGATGGGATCAAAAGTTTGATTTGAGTCAGTGGAGCAGTAAGTGTTTACATTTTGAACTGCCCTGGAAATGAGAATTCTCACCCAGATGGACAGGACACACTGGCACAGACAGCCTTCAGTCTCAAGCATCAAAAGTCACCAGACTAATGCAGAGTACAGTAAGAGGCTCTGATCTGAATAAAGCACACTGACTGACAAGGTACTACAGTATACAACCTAAGACTATTTCAATGAATAAAAAATACCCTTCAAATACATAAATATTTTGTCAAGTCTGACAAGTCACTGTAGCTACAGCAGGTGCATGAATGTCCAGTAAGATTAAATGAAGTAAAGAATTAGACATGGTCTTGAAGGTTTTGGGCTTTCATGCTGATATTTCTTATTTCACTGTACTTACCTATAAAGTTGTACAGATGCTGTAAAATAGTATGCATATGGTATATAGGAATGCACTGTATATTTTTTTGTAATTCTGGATCAGTGTTATTGATGGTTTTACTCAGTTAAATATATTAATTAATTTCAGTCCTATACAAGCTTATATCCACCCCACAAGAGGTCAGAATGCACGTTTGCCTGCACTTTACTAAGAGCATACAATGTGTGTATGCATGCATGTATGAATAAATACGTGGGCATGCAAATTAAATAAAGTTCTTACTGGAACAGCATCAAAACTTCGACAGCTAAGCTGCACCTGTTCACCTTTTTTACTTGTGCTTCCTTGATCTTCTCCAGAGCCACTCTGATTTTCTCTGCTTTCAGCTTGGCAGCCTGCTCCTCCTACAGACGCACAACGTAGAGGTTTAAAACACAATGAGATACAGCATCCTCATCCCCCTGCCAGAGACCTGGGGTCTTACCTGGCAGCAGAGGGAACTCAGAAGGGAGCCACTTTCATCAGCAACCACTGCTGTTTCTTCTTACAGATTTCATGTCGGGTAAAAGTGCCACTCACAATGTTAAATGTAGCTATTCTAATAGGACATAATGGCAGATGCCATTCAGAATAAACAGAGTGCCCATTTCTAATCAGCCTTACCTATATGTCTAACACAGCAGTACACTTACCTGACTCTGGCAGCAAGCTGCCATTGTGTGCCTTTGAAAGAAATATGTTCCCCCTTTTACCAGGCAGTGTTTCCTTGTCCTTCACACAGAAAAATTCAGTGTCCGAGACTGGAGTCTACAAGAACATACCCAGCTATAGCGGCAACATTTCAAACAATGTCCTATTAGAGATGGCAGTGTTACAGGTTCACCCCTTGACTTGTTGTTTGACTGCCTTCATTCATTTAAAAAAAAAGCAGCCTTCCAAGACCTTATCCCACCAGCCTGCTCTGTGATACAGTGAAGAACCATTTGCAGTAGCACACAGCCCCAACTGGTTCACCCTTTTCTGTGATCCAGCAGACAGAATGAACTTTTGCAAAACCGGAGACAACTGTCAGGTAGACTTCTCAAACAGATGTTGCACCAGAGACTTGTTTGTGTGCCATGTAAATTCCCTATACAGGTGACAGACAACTGGCTGCAGCATGCCACTCTCTGTGTAGTTTCTTCTTTAAATGCAACAATATTCCCACAGACAAGTGACAGCTTTTCCCGATAATAGATTTAAAAAATAAAAATAGAGCAGCAGCTCAAAACTTAAAAGTCCAAGGACCCAAGATTTACAACAGGGGTACAATACCTTTTTTAATAGCCCTTGTAATAGGAACTGGCTTGCCTTCTGTCCTGATGCCGACTCGCTGCATACTAAGTGTTGCCTCAGTAACAGTAACAGCTGTGCAGCTCAGGCTATGAGTCACAATGCGTAATCCCCTTAAACAAAGGCGTGCAGGCGGACTGCGTGTTGATGGGGACTGGAAACTATCATTGAACCCAATCAGGCAAAAAGCAGAAGCTTTCACTGCCAGCTGTGTGTAAATGGACATGCAGCTTTTAGCAGTGGACTTTAAGTTATTAAGCTACAAGCTTTATAAAAAAAAAAACATTGATGCTATGGTGTTTTTAACCTTAGAAATTAGAACTGTAATATAGGCCCAATCCCTTTCAAGTGTTAATGATACTGTAGCAATGCTGAGATTAAATACCACGCATATCAGTAGTGTATATCTAAAGAAATCTCTCTAGCCACTAACTAGGATTTGAGCTTCTAAATGTCACTGAAGAGGTTTAAAATGTAGCATACTGTATCTACTGCAATATGCCCAACATAGAATGAGGGATCCTATTAATCAACATCCTCTGTACAAAATCAGGCTTGCTAATCCTTTTTATATCTGAATGCATTTCCAAATGCAACTGTTTTAAAAATTATTGACTTTATGTTTTAATTTATATTCAATCGCTTTCTTTTACACTTTATATGTGTACTGTTCTATATAATCCTCATTAAAATCACCTGTTTAAAAAAAAATAGAAAATAAACGTGTGGAGACTATGCAAAGCATCTTTCAGTTTTCAACAGATTGGTGGTCTAAATGTGGATTTAGAAAAGAAAAGGATTTACTAAAATGTTGAGTGATGTCTCAGAAGAAAATATTAGAATCTAGCCTTCCAAGGTTAAACTTCAAAGTGGAAGGTATCTTTATTTTCCATTGCAAAATCTCTATGCAAATGTTTTTAGGTAATCAGTAACACGTAAATGCAAGTGTAAAGCAAAGGTACAGTTCTGTATTGTTTTGACATACAGGGTGATTAGAAAGTAAGTTAACCACATCAGTGATATGATGCCTTGTACTTTAAATGCAATACAGGTGAATACAGAACAGATTTTCAATGTTTAACACAGAAGCATGATGCACACGTACAACACTTAAAAAACTATTTACTATTAGCAGTATTGTACATTTAAAAACTATTATTTACTATTAGTAGTATTGTAATTGTGCAGTAATTAGCCTATACAGTACTACAATTTTTGTTAGACACACATTTATTTTGTGTTACTGGTAGCCATAAATGCTTATTTTGCTGGATTATTAGCAAACCGCTGATAACTATGGTCAGCAATATATGCCCAGTCCCACTGAAGTGCTATTAAAATGGTTTGAGAGGGTGCGTTGGTCCTTACACAGTAAATAAATAGTTAGCATGTATACAGCTAAATTAGGACAAAGCATTAATCCCCATTTTATAGTTAATTTGCTGTGAACTAAAGCATGCTAGTCTTGCTCTAGTTTGTGAATTATTGATGGAAACCCCAATTCTGTTGAGGCATCACATGCGAGGCAGATAATATCACACTGGGCAGGTGCAGGACCCCTAAGGCATGCTGGGAATTGTTTTAGCTGTCAGGCGCTGCTGTCTGACGTGAGAATGGATTGGAAGTGAGGATTCTCCAGAGCCGAGTGAGATCAGCAGAGGGAGAGTGAAAAAGGGTTAGTGTGGTTCAGTCAGCATGTACCACTGGCTACTATTCACAGACCCAATCAAATCAAACATTCAAAACCCAAAAGATTAAAAATAACAACAAAACAAAAAAAAACATTTTAATATGGTTGGACACAGTTGTTGGGTTCCCCTCTTCAAATCGCTGTGTAGGGTTTTCAGAAAGAAAGCTGGCTCTCTTATTATTATTATTTGTTTATTTAGCAGACGCCTTTATCCAAGGCGACTTACAGAGACTAGGGTGTGTGAACTATGCATCAGCTGCAGAGTCACCTAAAATTACGTCTCACCCGAAAGACGGAGGTTAAGTCACTTGCTCAGGGTCACACAATGAGTCAGTGGCTGAGGTGGGATTAGAACCGGGCACCTCCTGGTTACTAGTCCTTTTCTTTAACCACTGGACCACACAGCCTCTATGTCTTTTCCACACATGACATTTGTTTTAGAAACACATGCCCAAGTAAATGTTCAATCTAGTATACAAGTACTTCCAAATTGTGCAAAATGTTTTCTTGAAAAGCTACTGGATTAAAAGTTCCTCTTACTTAAATCCTCAGCTGATAAAGCCCCATTTCTATATTAAGAAAGCAACTCAACTGAATAAATCTGAGTTTACATCTGTGCAAGCATAAACATGTTAAAATCAGATAACCTACTGCATAGAAACACACTTTATCCAAACATGCTTAACAATAAAATAGACACAATATAGTTGACTTCTTTAAATCAGTATAATGGGCTAATCTCTTCTTGTGCCTGTTCCAATAGGCTTAAAGCCTCTCCCCTCTGTATTGTACTATTACTCGTGCCATCTGAGCCGACAAAATACAACTTTAATGCAACAATGTCTCCCTTTCAGTGCCCACTACCAGACGCTGTGTACTGTGTTTAACATTAACATGTTGTTGTTATTAACTGCCCTGGAGTCTCTTGACCCTGCCCCTCTGTCACAGGGCACATTCATTCCCTTTCTTTGTAGTTTCCCCTCCCTTGGAAATTCTTCAAGTCTATTTCACAGCCATCTCTAAAAGGTGCCCCTTTTTATGCTTCTTGCCAAGGCAAAGAGAGTACTTGGCAAAACCGGGTGTGCCACTTATCTGTGAAGAGGTTTTGTCAGAAACACTGCTGGTAAATGGAAATTGCTTTGGATACCACCTTACTTAGTTGCACTACTGTACCAGCGCTTCCATTAGTCACCAATTAAAGAAAAAAAAAATCTTTCAAAATGTACAGAATACATTGCATGCATTTGCATGCTGTCATGCAGGAGTTCTGTATGACAACCCAGAAACACACACACTAAGCAAAGGACAAATACGTAATTAAAATGCAAAAACAAGCCTGACTCCTTTCTTTTTCACAGCACTCTTCTTTTAACAAGGGGAAGGGGGAGAGGGAGAGAAGCTAACACACACACACACACACACAGCTGGCATCATTTCTAGCAGAGATACTTAGGAGTTGGAAGTGATTTTTTTGCTTTTGTCATTGGAGACATGCATGTGGCAAAGGTTTTGGGGAAAGAAAGGCAGAAGCAATTAGGTAAACAGGGAGATGAGGGGAGGGGAGAGAAGGCAAAGAAAGGCCCCTTTTTCATGCAGTTATACATATTTAGGGTAAACGTTTAAAAAGAGACCATGTAAAACCATCATGAACAACTTTCCTCAGAAGAGAAAAGGACATTTTACCACTGAAATAAAAACAGTAAAATGAGTTTCAGCACTGAAGCTTTAACTTTCACTGGTTGCCTTCAATGCTCTATCCTTCTTAGCAAGGATAGCATGGGGCAAGAGTTTAGCTCAAGTCACATACAGTACAGTATGTAAGGAGTGCAGTGGCTCTCGAGCCTGAAGTAGACAGGTTTATATTACAAACATAATCCAGCACTCTTATTCATCAAGTTCTCTGATGTTTAAAGCTCCCTTGAAATGATCAGGAGGGCGAGGAATTATTTTCCATAAGACAAAGCTCTCTTTGTGGTTTAAACAGTTAACTGGCCATCTGTGTTGAGTGGAGTTCATTTTTTCCCTAGACTTAAGTTTAAGCTGATTTAAAACTTATGTGCCAACATGGTGCCCCTCTGGAACAAGGAGACACACCCAACACTGGTTCAAGTGCTGTTGACTACAGTACGGTCATGGCATCATGAAAAAGGGACTGACTGGGGGAGTGGTGCGGGTTATGCTTTCTACCTACAGGTCATGATCACATGCAGGTGGAAGAGGAGGAGTCACCTTGGTCAGCAAATGAGAAGGCTTCCCTGCAATGTTTTTCAGAATCTGGGAGGTTTCCCTGTCCAGATAGGAGTGCTTGGTGCAGAAAATAGGGAATAAAAGACAAGAAACATCAGTGCAATGATTTTGTTTTTTTTAAAAAGTGTGCAAGCATAGATTTAAAGCTACCGAAGTAGTGATCATGATCATCAATTCTTTGCAGAAAAAGGAACCCCGGAGCAGCCATCCAATAAATCTGTTGCATTAGATTTATTTTATTATTATTTCATTATTAGTTTTGCAATGTATTTTCAAACCCTTTTAAACCTTTTTTTAGGGTGTTGAAACATAAAATAAATGATCATAATTCAAACTATCATCCATTCTACAGAGCATCCTACAAGTGAGGCATTATAGGCATACTTGTTAATATTTAAGTGTGAAATGTCTTTAAGCAAAGAGGAACATCAGATCAGGATGTGTGGAGCTGGTAGTCAACAGGGTGTGACATTCTAATCGGCATAATACAGTACATGCATGATTTTGTCTATGATGCCTTAAGGGACACCCTGTATAAATCAGGAATGCCAATAAGCAAAATGGATGCAAAGCCCAATGCTTTTGGATTGGAACTAACAGTACTTAAATATTCTGTAAGCAGAAATACAAGATGGTCTGTTTATAGGATCGCTGCTGCTCCCAAAGCACGGAGGTCATTTAAACAGATTCCTGCTTGTATTTCCCCACGAGATTTAGGAAGTAACTGGAGGGTACTTTCTCAGGTCAGAAAGGTTTGTGTCTCAATGATCCCCAGCTGTGAAGCGATGGGTTTTTAAAAAGGGCTCGGTTAAGAGCAGCCACGAAACCAGGAGTCCCAGTTATTACCGGAAGAGTTCCATTATTATTAATAAAAGCCTCCACCCAAAGGAGAAGACTGCACTGTAGGTCAAAGAGAGAAGGGTTTAATATTAATACAAGCTCTGATGTTGCAGAGAAACCAGAGATACCTCAATGTGATCATTTGGAAAGGGAACACGCAGTTAACACTGAATGCAGATTGTTAATTTTGTTCTGCTCTTTCATCAATACCATTTTGCATTTCAGTTTCAGCATATCATTCTAATTCATTTTTTGTACTTCTAGCACGTTTGACAACCTGTGAATCAACCTGCAATTTTGACAATACAAAAAAAGACAGCATAAAAAAGCCCTGCTGTATAGAGCCCCATACAAGGGAAGCCTTTTATTTCAATAAAACAAATGAAAGGTGTCTTCTTCTTGAAACATGTGTCAACTGTACCAATTATTTTATTTGAATTAGGATTCTACCATTCTAGTCTGGATATTGAAGCTTTATCTATGGTAGTAAGTGAAAACGCTAACAATTAAGTATCTGTCTGTGATAATGGACCTCGGATTATTTAGTTCACAAAGTTAGGGATATTTTAGGTAATTTCAAGTTTATCATTATTTAGCAGCAGCTATTTGATCAATGCATTGTGAAAGTTCTGAGATATAATATTCTGGTACATGGGTTTTTCATACAGAATCAAACACTATACATGAACATAGAATCTACTGTATATGTTGGCCTATTTAAAATTATGCAAAAAACCACAACCACATTTTAGTGTGAACTCGTTTTCCTGCACCCAACCAACTTCCAGGCGGAACTGAAACACTTCTGGAACTTGCATTTTTGGGGTTGTAGTTTCATAGTTCTTACTTTGCTCCTCTTATCTGTTGGCAGAATTATGAAGTGAGGTGTGGTGTAATTTGTCCATTTTAATGCCAATACAATGCCAACTCTCATATATTCTCCTGTCTGAGCACCTCAATCCCAACTTCCACAGTTGACTTAAAGTAATACAAATCTATCTTGGATTTCAAGGAGTTGCCTAGGTGAAAGACAGGCCTGAGTAACAATCAGTTATTCAAAAATTACCAGACATGTGCCACAGGCAGCACAAAGGAGAACAAGCATACAAAATGTGTACATTGTAAAAGATATTCCGCATGTTATAAAATGATACGTCTCGGTATGTAGGTTTTAAAACTATGGAGGTTTGTTAAATCAGAATGTTCCTGTAAGTCACAGTGTGGGAATTCAATTCTTGAATAAAAAGTAGCTTTACTGCAAGTACTGTAAGATGTGCTTAGGGTGCAAAATAGTGACTAGAGCCAGACTAAAACAAGTCAAAGGCATGCCATGAGCCCGTCAAACACCACCTGCTCAACAGCTTAGGCTCATTACAAAAAGATTTGCATTTAATTAATTAGTTTTATTATTTTAATAAAACATGGGTTTAATGTGCTATTAAAGCTTTTCATGACTATTAACAAGGAATAACAGTTTATTACAATTACATTTAAATGACACATGATCAGCGTATAGCTTCATGTCATTTTATAAAGACTTTCCTACACTGTATTACCACTACATTGCTTAAGTCTGTTATTAACAAATATATCTAATATTTTTAAACTTTATAACTTTAAAAAGATACATTACTTACTGTTTACAACATATCCTTAAAAGTGTTACCAAAAAATAATCTGTTGTAGTAATCTACTGTATTATCCATTCTCAGTGAAGCACACAGCTGTAGCACGCTGTATGCTTTTTCTTCAGTTTTAATTGGCACCGAGAAGTACATCACAATCTGTATCATTAGCAGCTGGGGAGGAAGCTCCTTTTGAATACTGTACATGAAGCCCTGAATGGATCCATGAAAAACATGCTGGCAGTACTGTAGGAAGATAAGGACAAGAAACTGGTTGCACTTGCAGTCACACTTACATCATTTCTGGGAGGATACTCTACTTCTACGTGCTGGGTTAGTTTAAGACAAGAAGATAAAAGTAGCAGCAAACACAAAGCAAACCCCCATACACTTACAGTGCTCAGGTCGACTTCCACTTCCTCTTCCGTGAAGTCGAGGTGATGCTTTGTCTGCTTACTGGGCCGTCGCAGTGGAGCATGCTGGGAAAGTGGAGGGATAGACACCACAAGGAGAGAGGAAGGGGCAAACAGAAACCATTTAAAATCATGCAGAGGAGGCAAAGCAAGATGTCTTTCCAGGGCTTGAATTTAAATTGTCATCTGGGCTGGATGGGGGCAAATGGTTACCAACAGTGGCTAATTCACTAGACAAATTCAAAGCAACTGGTTTTACCGGTTGTTGTGGAAAACTGCCAGGTAACTGGTTTCTTTAATCAACAACCATTTCAATTCAGCTCTCTATGAGCACTGGCATGCGCCAAGTTATGCCCACACCAACTTTCATCACAAATGGATCAACGGTTCTGAAAATACAATGTACTGTCCGTAAGTCTCCACTCTCTCTCTCAGTAGCTGGGGTCTGGGGATATTCACGAAAATCTATTTAAGAGCCACAAGGGCTGCCTTTGACACTCAGCATTTGTGTACATCTCTTTACTGGCACTTTCATCACATATCTCTGAATAGAAATGGCTTCATTTGCAAAAAAAAAACAAAACAAAAAAAAACCCACAGCACTCATCTCGATTTTTTTTGGAGAGCAGCAATCAGCTACGAATTCTTTTCAGGGGATTAACTTTCTTTAAAACATGTAGCAAATTGATTGCTGTGCATTATTCAAACACTAGGAGAATGGGAATGGCAACATTGAACCATAATGAGCATTAAATTCAAGCCCAGTGTAGAGAACAGGCAAACCATCACTACCCCAATGTAGAGAAAGTATATGGGTTTATTTTACAGTGTAAAACATGCACAGAAAAAAAAAAACACACCAAAAAATCCATGCTTTTTAAAATCGCATGCAAACTTAAGGGCGGATCCGCGTTGGGGGTGTCCTGGGGGTTGTTAAATGTCAAAATATTGTTTACTTTAATGGTATGTTTCGTATCAGGTATCCCCCCTTCAGGACAGTCTTGACCACCCCCTTCATGAAAGTCTGGATCTGCTCCTGGTTACAGTATATTTTAAAAGTGAACTGACCTGAATAACTGATACAGTGACCAGTGCCGATGCATGCTGTGTTAACATGCACAGTGGGGAGCATTACAGAATGAAAAAGAACCCACAGGTGAATACGTTACCCCTTAACCCACAAATTAAAGGCGAGTGATTAGCAATTGTCTCCTGCCAAGTGGGGGTGTTAGTGGCAGGAATCCACTACTTGTTGAGTGTCCCGTTTCTATTTCTCAAATGGGATAGCTGAGACAAAGTGGAACCAGCTGAAGGCCTCACATGGTTATAATAATCTACATTTCTGAAGACTTGCCACGCGGCTTCATTTTCCCCAGGCTTCAACAGAACAAACAATGAACAATTGTTATTTCTTTATTGAAATTGAATGCTTGAATTCTATTGTATTAACTTTGTATTAGTTGTATGACAAACCCAGTAATTAAAGTACTGTAGTTCAAGTCAAAGTCATGTTGCTGTTCCACCGCTATTTGTAAATGGAGCGGTTTTACAATGTACTGTGATCTGAGCAGTTTGCTCTATAATCTTTCAATGGGATTAACAGTCATTGTCTAAAAGCCATAAACAAAGTGTCATGTCCTCTCTCAGCTACAAAACAAGCACTTGAGGGACTGCTTACAAAAACAAAGGCTTAGATGAAGTGGTGCAGGATACCATGTCCTATCTTTCACTTGTTTATTGAAAGTTATTATTTTGACTGCTCTGCCTCCCATATGAAGGAACACAGTTGAAAACATTGAACACTCTAAGAAATACACACCCTGCAGTACTATTTTCTTTTTATTATGCAATGTTCTGTATATGTAGATACATTTAGAAGAAAAATAAAAATGCATTTTCTACATTTAGAAGAAAAATAAAAATGCATTTTCTAGTGGTTGGTAACAATGATATAGCACCTTTTTTATACATTATAATACTACTGCAAATCTAATTGAATGAAATTACTGACAGTAATTAAGGCTGGTTTCAGACCCTTGATTAGTGTTGAACACCTGTACATAATGTTATCTTAAGGTGGTCCTGGATTAGTGCTAATCAGGGTCTTTGAAAGCAGCCAAAATACATATTGGGCTGTAATTGTGTAATTATATCCAAGCATCCGAGTAATGTGATTAGGAAAAGTATCTTGAGGAAGCAGGTCCCTTTGTGGGCTGAGTAAAAAGACAATGTAAAGAGCCCTTACTAAACCAGCTAAACCACAGTTAAGTGAAGTGCAGTCACTTGAAGCACTGTGATTGTGTTTTCTTTGCTACTGATATTGTTAATTGAGAGACCAGAACATCCATAGAGGAATCAGACTCACATGGCAAGCAACCCACTGTACTCATGCTCTCCATCAAGGTAGCTTCAGTCAACAAATAGAACAATAGAATTCCGCTGCTGTATTAAGTTAGCTATACCAGAGAAGTCCCTCAATAATGACTGGGGAGATGTTTTGTGTTCATGGCAATTGTAGATGGCTCGCAAAAAAAGTCAGCCATTTTCTGATTAACATGCCAGGCTTGACTCCAAAAGCATCAGGGAGCGGATTTTGCAGACAAAAGGAAAGTTGTCTCTAATCTTGGAGGCGTTACCACATTAAGGAACTGTGTTTTACATTTATCAAAATGCAGTACATGGGGTTCCTGCCAAATACCTGAATGAGTGTACACAGATTTCTCATTTGTCTGTTTATTAGTTTAGATTTCTGTGTAAAATAGTATTGATGTCACAGTGTCAATCAGTTTCATCCTTTCCTGTAAAAACTATTTACAGTAGGTATATTGTATAAAGTCTTAACTGTTTCAAAATTCACATGCGACTTACCTATTGTTTGTGTAAAAAAGGCAGATACAGCTTTGCACATGCACTGGCTCAACAGTAGATATGGCGGTTGTAGCTATGAAATTGTGGGCATTTTATACAACCCTGCTGAAACTAACTCAGGCCCTTCACTTAAAAATAATGTAACAGCAGAGAGCGGACAAGAGAAATAAAAATGAACTTCTTTAAAGATTAAAAAAAAAAACTGCAAGTTGATTCACTTTGTTGTCAAAAGTTGATTGGAAAAAAGAAAAAGACTGATCAGCAACGAAAGACAGTGTTCTCTGACCAATACTGAATAATGGCAGTAAACAAGCCTTAAAGTTATTATGGTATCTCACAAAATCAATAGTGTCAGGCAGTATGTCATCATTATCTCTGGGATACTTTGTCAGTGGCTGCCTGAGATGAAGCGGTTGGTGATTTGTGTAACTCAAACCTCACTCATTTCAATAGATGGATGCTACTCTGATTCAGTTTTGCGAGGCTGTGATTTAATTTGTACTGTATTTGCTTGGTGGAACAGCTCTGTCATGACTCCTGAAACCTGAGCCTTGATGACCTACATCCATTACCACAAGAGAAATGATGATTATGTGCACAGGTGGCTTAAGAGCATACTGTATGACTTTGTCATCAGAAAGTCTTTCTGTGCATCTTGAAGGTAGTTCATCTCAAGTTTATGCATGACAGAATTTCCTGAATTTTTACTGGATTGTAAAAGGCTGCGAGTCTAAAGCTCCCACTGGAGGATAATGACGGCTCTACCTGAACTGCTTGGGTATATACTGTAGCCAAAAGTGTTGATTACAATTCCAGGAAGGTTATGATGAGGTTGTATAATGCATTGGTGAGACCATACTTGAAATGCTGTGTCCAGTTCTGGTCCCCATAACACCAGTGGGACCCTGGAGAGAGTCCAAAGAAGAGCAAATAAGACTAATCCCAAGAATTAAAAAGGACCAAGCTAAGAAGAAAGGCTGAAAGAAGAATCGGGGAGTGGGGAGGACGACAAAATCTCAAGTGGAGTTGACACAGTTAACCCAAACCGTAACCAAGCACAGTACAGAAACCAGGACCAGAGGACACAGTTGGAAATTAAGTGGTGATAGACTTAGGACAGAGGAAAGGTGATAGACTTAGGACAGAGGAAAGGAGACACTTCACACAGAGAGGGGTGAGTGTATGGAGTGGGTTACCTAGTCATGTTGTTGATGTAGAACCACTTGGATGCTTTAAGACCCAACTTGGCAAGATTCTGAGATCAACCAGTTACTACCGTAGGAACCAAACAAGCTTAGATGGGCCAAATGGCATCCTTGATTGTACATTTCTTATGCTTCTTGTTTCTTATGCTAGACTGGTGGAGAAATAAGGACCGAGAAGCTAAATCAACTGGGCAATATTAGTATTTCACCTACTGTCCCAATGGAGCTGTGGATTACATGGACATTTTACACATCCAAGTCAACTTCAGCCACCTTGAACCTCAAAATAAAAAAAACTTACTCAAGGGCATGCATTAAACAATTAAAAAGGTTGAACTTGGCTGTTCTAATATCCAAGCCATAGTCCATCAGTCTGCTGCAAGTGCTTCTAAAAGCTCCATCAAACCCACCGTCACTCCTCATGGAATTCCCTTTCCTATAAAAGGGAAGTCTAGTTTTACTTTAGAATTTAGGATTCTGTGTTCAGGAATTCAATAATGTAACAGACGAGTACGCACACCCCATGCTAGCATCTCAAACAGTGCTTCTAACAAACTTTTAACCTCATTTCACTGGCAAGAGGTGGGCAGAATCCACAACAGCACTGCATCACACTGCCAGTTTACACCTACGTAAAACACCTCAAAATGAAAGTAAAGTATTCTTGACTAAACACAGCTAATTGGAAGCGCTGTACCTCTGTGGAGGGCTGGCCCTGCTGCAGGATGTCAAGCTCCTGAGGCGGGAGCACCTTGTCGATGTCCAAGGAATCCATGCTGGAGGCGGCAGAGTTGAAGCTGGAGCGCGACGAGTTGCTGATGGACCGCACGTCAGCGTCGCTCACGGTGCCTGCCGAGCCCGTCCTGCGGTGCTGGATGGTGGGAGGGGGCAGTGACGACCCGCTCTGCCGCGCCGCCTCGTCCATGCTCAGGGACGCCTGCTCCAGCTGCGCCGTGATGTCGTCCAGGGAGTAGTTGGAGTGCATGGGCTTGTGGCCCCGCACCGTGGAGGAAGGGGAGGCCCGAGCACTGCTGCTGTGTTTGGCACCGGAGCGCCCCGCTGGCGGTTTCTGCCTGACTTTCTGTTCTGTTGGCTGGGCGTGCTTGGGTGCGCTTGGCTTGGACCCGATGGTGCTCAGTTCCTGCTCAATAGAGCAGAGGTCAGCCATAAGAGCATCCAGATCGACGGCATCCCCTTGATTCAGAGCCTCTGGAATCGGAAACAAATATTAGTTTATTTAGCAGACGCCTTTATCCAAGGCGACTTACAAAGACTAGGGTGTGTGAACTATGCATCAGCTGCAGAGTCACTTACAATTACGTCTCATCCGAAAGACGGAGCTCAAGGAGGTTAAGTGACTTGCTCAGGGTCACACAATGAGTCAGTGGCTGAGGTGGGATTTGAACCGGGGATCTCCTGGTTACAAGCCCTTTTCTTTAACCACTAGACCACACAGCCTTTGTATTTTGAAAGCCGTAATGTTAGAATTCATCAAACATATAATAAATACATACATACTGAGCACTGGCATACTAGTTGCACAGCACAGATGACAGAATAAACAAAGTGTGGTGTTAAAACTTTCCACAAAGTTTTTGAAAAATGTTTGCAGAATAAAATAACGTTTTATTTAACCAGCGCACAAGTTCCTGAAGGGGAACCTCCTGGTTACAAGCCCATTTCTTTAACCACTGGACCACACAGCCTCCTGGGAGTAATATCACTGACCGTGCTGCAAATGGCAAATGACTTTTTCAGGGATTTTTTCTGTCAATTTTTGTATCTATTTATTATTTAAAACTGATTTTGGTGTTTAAAGATTAAATTGGCCAGTTTTTCTGCATTTATTTATTAGTAAAGTAAAGGTAAAGGCTGACGTGGAGTGCAAGATGCACCGTATAGTCTGGCCGTCGCGAGTTTGAGTCCAGGCTATTCCTTTGCCGACCGAGGATGGGAGTTCCCAGGGGGCGGCGCTCAATTGGCCAAGCGCCGCCCGGGGGGAGGGAGGGCTAGGTCGGCCAGGGTGTCCTCGGCTCACTGCACACCAGCGACCCCTGTGGTCTGGCCGGGCGCCTGCGGGCTTGTCTGTAAGCTACCCAGGGCTGCGTTGTCCTCCGACGCTGTAACTCTAGGTGGCTGCATGGCGAGTCAGCAGTGTGAAAAAAAGTGGTTGGCTGACGGCGCACACTTCGGAGGACAGCGTGTGTTCGTCTTCGCCCCTCCCGAGTCAGCGCAGGGGTGGTAGCGGTGGGCTGAGCCTAACAATAATTGGACATTACTAAATTGGGGAGAAAACAATAAAAATAATTGCCGACCACTAAATTAAAAAAAAATAAAAATAAAGAAATAAAGAAATGAAAGCATTGTCTTTGAAGAAAATACTTTTGTGGTTTCAAAAGTTAGTGTTTATATATACATATTTTAGCTGATCCTATTAAAAAGCTTTCACTACAAAAACCTTCATAGCAATTATAATGGGAGAAGCAGACATTGAAGTCCAACCATTAGAAATGTAGTACAACTGTTTTAATATTATTTTTTTATTTCAGACTTTAAATGGAACTAACCTTATTCTCAATTTCCAGCAGTAGCTTTTCCTCCTTTTTAAGGGGTAAACCTACCCACATCATGCAAAAGTACCTTACAAGTACTGCATAAACACAACACAAACTTAAGAGACATTTTCACATTTACTGGACATACTAACATTTAAATACACACACACACAAAATTGAAAAAAAAGATCTCCCCTGATGACAGCTGCCATGTCCTGGAGACCCCAAAGCTCACCATTCAAGTTATACATGGAGAAGCGATAGGAGAAGTTGGCTAGGTTGGTCTCTTGACGGAGTGGCGATTTCCTCAGCTGATCTGGCTTCCCATCATCCAGACTCTGAAATGGGAAAACAAACAGCTACATCAGCATGCAAAGCCACCTGACAACTTGCGTACCCCTCACTAAAATATCACTATCAATTTCTGTCAGAGGAAATGTCATGGTTTTGTGATCTACAGTCTTCGCCTATCACAAGATTGATCTTTTAATTAAACTGACACACAAATAGAAACCTGTGAAACAGGCAGAACTGACAATACCTGTTTTGTTTAAAATGCAGCAGCAAACAGCGTGAAACAAGAAGGAAACAAGAAAAGTTTTTTCCTAAGCTTTCACCTTGTAGCACTATCACACTGTTTGGGTGTTGCAACTAAAAACATGTATAACCCTTTTCTAGAAGTGTATTTTATAATAATGTATCTCAGCCATGTGTTGATATGTTGAAAGTAAGAAAAAAAAAGTGTTTTATGTTGTGAAGATGAATCTCACTTTATAATGTTCTACAGAACCTAGTTATTAAGTCACTTTCAAGAAAGGCTTGCCGCAGGAGTTATCATAAAAGTTAGCATGAAAGGATAACTGGAACCATCAAACATGACAGATGAGGATCTAAAAGTAGAGATGAAAACAAAAAAGAGAGAAAAAAAGAGAGAAATGAACACACCCCTGACGAGCATCACGAGCTGGAAAGACGACCACAGCCTTCAGACTAAAGACCAAAATACTCTCAGGACAAGTTAGAACTGATCTGACAATATGTGGGCTTGAATTTGTGTCTAAGACCAATAATGTAAGCATTGTTCTGACAGCAAACACTCACTGTATGTAAACAAGATATCACAGATGTTGTCTGTGGCACTGTAAACATTTGCAGATATTGGGCCCTATTAGGTTTTAAGGATTTTAAAATAATATTTTATCAAAAGTCTGGTTTTAAATGAATAAAATCCTGTGTGAATTCATGAAACTGTCCTCGACAGTTATTGGCTTGTTTAAATAACTTATGAGTTATATTTTTGTGATTAGGCCCCTTAATCTCTGTCCTGTCTGGTGGAAATAAATTAGGTTACTGTAAGTAAACACTTGCTTTCAGTTTCAGACAGCATTGGCAATTCACAATAGGATGTCCTGGGATTTATAAAGTATAGTGTACTGCATATAGTCTAGGGCAGTGTTCTTCAATTAGCGGGCCGAGAGCCTTCCTTTTGGCCCGCTGAGTGTCAGCTGTCCTTTATTACAAAAGCTGAAGCTGCTGATACGCAAGATTGAAGATTTTTTTTTTTGGACAACACGCCATAGTACAGAACAAGTGAGTGCATTGGCCGAGCTTTCATTCTGATCAGGATTTTATTTAGGCATGCGTCACAAATCTCCGCCCATTTCGCTTAGTGTCAGTGCTCATTGGTTAAATCAACGAGAGAAGGCTTTAGTAGTACGATATGAAAACAGCGGTGTGACCAGGTGGGCTGGTGGTTAAGTCAGGCCAGGAAATGCAGGACACAGAGTGGTGGGTGAATTGCGCTGGTGCACAGATTTACAAAACAAACAAAGTTTTCACAAAACAGAAAACAAAACGGCATGTTGGCTAAAATAAAAATAGACAAATACAAACAAGATCAACAAAGTGATGATTCAGATTTTGCAACTGAGTCTCAAATTGAGGGATTCAGATACTGTACTAATTACTCGAAAATGCTTCACGCTTTCCATGTAGTGATCAACGTTTTGTTTTATTTTTTGTTATGAGGAGTGCAATAAACGAAAACCAAAATGGGGATTTTCTTTCTTTATACAACGCCCCCTTTACCACATTTTTTAAAAATGTTTATTTAAAGTTAAAGTTAAATGACAGTTTTCACTTGCGTGCACAGCTTAAAAAAAACAAAAACAAAAACAAAAAAACCCCAAGATATCACAGATGTTGTTTGTGGCACTGTAAACATTTGCAGATATTGGGCCCTAGTAGGTTTTAAGGATTTTAAAAAAGAATATTTTATCAAAAGTCTGGTTAAGGAATAAAATAGTGTGAACTCATGAAACTGTCCTTGACAGTTATTAGCTTGTTTAAATAACTTATGAGTTATATTTTTGTGATTAGGCCCCTTAATCTCTGTCCTGTCTGGTGGTAATAAATTAGAGAGCTGCGTTGCGCTGCACTGACCTAAAGAACCTCAATTATGCTTTTTATTTTAAAGACATTTTGAGGTAGAGTGATTCAGTGTCAATAGCCCCAGACAGCGAGAGACAGACAAAACAACAAACAGCGAGAGAAAACAAGAGGAGACAAAAAACTATTAAACTTGAATGCTTGCTGCGCAGTAATTTTCTGAAAACAAAGACGGTGTGAGCGAATGTCAACATTTCTAGCTTTAATAAACTTAAAATGAATAGCATAATGTTTTATTAGCATTACAGTGGAATTTGTATGAGTGGAATTTGTATTTGTTTGAAAGATATCATTTGAATATTGTCAGAAATAATTTTATTATTAAACGGCGATCAGACATTGTTCATTGTAAGTGGTTGTTTCTGAGATGTATTAGTTGATTGGTGCAAGTGTAGTGTTGCAATGCTCTGTTACTGTATGCAAAGTATGATTGGCTAGTCAAATTTTCATGACCATTTAAACAACCCCCCATTACTAGGCAAATGATGGCGCTCTGTGGCCCCCCAAGGTTTGGACGTTACCTTATCTGGCCCGTCAGAGAATGTAATTGAATAATCACTGGTCTAGGGCATTGCAGGTGCAGTATCTTTCAATGGTGCAGTCCCCATAGCAGTGTGGAAATCCTATTAGTTACTGACCTGTGTCAGCTTGTCAAGCTCCCCCAGCCAGGCTCCAAACATCTTATCAAGGTCCTGATCCTCTTTGTCGCTGTCCTCCTCTGCTGCATGGTCAACCTCTTCATCTGAGACCTGCTCCATCTGAAACAAACCAGAATTATTCCATTACTATCACTGCCATAAATGCAGGGGTTTCTTTTCACAAGTCACAAACATGCCTCATCTTCCCACATTAGTAAGCAAAAACACACTTAGTTGTGCCACTGTTTAGACAGAGCATGTGTTGTTCCTGCATTTCATTGTTGCAGTCACATTTGGTCCGACAAGTCGGACACCTACTCTACTAGCATTCCCCATTCAAAACCCCAGTTAGGGCTTGTGTGCTCTGTTGTCTGGCTCTCAAATATGCCAGGAAGTAGCATACAATACTATTGCAGCTGTAAATGGCCTCCCCACAGCTTTCCCAACCTGTGCAGTTACTGTAGGTTCCATACAAAGACATATTCCAGCAATGTGTACACAGTATGTCACACGGAAGCAATTTACAGAAGCCCCAGTCCTATTAAAAAAAAAAAAAGTATGAATAGTAAACACAACCAGAGTCACCACCCGGGGTAGTCCTTAAGTTCTTAAACAGCTTTGCACCAGATAACATCCGATAATTGCCGTTTACTGGCACTCCCTCTGAAAATTACAAGGGACACTTGCACTAGTATGACAGGCCCACCAAATAATTAAAAATACATATAAATAGCGTTAGTGTATTCCCACAGCCAGAAAGAATTTGGGCCTTTTAGGGACAGTTCCGTAACAGCTTTATCCAATTTAAAATTTTGGTTTAATAAACTTCCCCTTTCAAATATGGGTTTAAAAGTAATCTAATTTAAAGGATGACTGATTAAATATTGACGTGTACAGTAACTGTATTTAAAACATACCCAAGGAAATTCACCCCTCTCTGGAGCCAAGTTAAAAAGGATTAGGCAGATGTATAAAGCTGAAAGGTGTCTGTGCTCAACTAGTTCTGGCAGGAGCTGGTGAATGGTTTTCACAATTAGACAAGTTTACAGTCATGGTCATCTGCCGATCTGGGCAGTGGTTCTGTTGCTGCATAACTGCTATCAAGACAAGCGCCAGGGGGCCTCAGTCTTACTCTGATACCAGCAAAACTATCTCCCAAGAGAGACTGAAAGATTGACAACTCAGATGGCCTTGCAGGTAAACATAAAAGATCCATATCTCTTTAGATCCATGCCGGTGTAATAACTTGTGTAATGGGTACACCGATCTACGTAGGTTTGTCTCAAATGTCTAAACCTGCCTTGGAATAAGAAACTGCAGCCCTTGTATTGATTGATCTGTTATATAAATGCATATTTACAGAGTACATGTTTGCGAATTAGCTTTTTGCTTAGTGCTTAAGAGTAGGAGACATCTTAAAACAGAAGTAGAATTAGTACTGCAGCTTTGAGTTTATTACAAGTCAGTTATAGAATATCAACATTTTAGTTAGCTTCTCACGCCACTTGGACTAGCCCCTGCAGAAGCGACTTCTCATTCAGGCCTGAGCAGACCGATTAACAGCTACATGTCTCAGAGTCCATCTGGTCACTCTTCTGAAGGCTTGCCAGCTGATTGGGAGGGAGCCAGATTTAGTGGAGACTCAGTACAGGGGATGGGGAAAATGTTCTCTATAGGATAGAGATCATAATGAATGCTCCAAAAAAAAAACAGCATTCTCTCAACAAACAGCATTGAAGGGAGTTGTGGAAGCAGACTGATAAGAACATAAGAACGTTTACAAACGAGAGGAGGACATTCGGCCCATCTTGCTCATTTGGTTGTTAGTAGCTTATTGATCCCAGAATCTTATCAAGCAGCTTCTTGAAGAAGGATCCCAGGGTGTCAGCTTCAACAACATTAATGGGGAGTTGGTTCCAGACACTCACAATTCTCTCTGTAAAAAAGTGCCTCCTATTTTCTGTTCTAAATGCCCCTTTATCTAATCTCCATTTGTGACCCCTGGTCCTTGTTTCTTTTAAATATTATGACGCAAGAACACATGTTGTCTATACACAATAGGATTTGTTGAAAGTCAGTTGGTAGGAAAGTACATTATTGAGAGAAATAATAATTGTCAAAGGTATTGTATTGGTAGTTGTAATTTAACTAAACTAATGTAGCATGCAAATCTTTTCTCATCTGTTATTCAACCATACATTTTCCTCCCCTGTTTCTCTGCCAGACTCAGTTACTAATGCATTGTAAAGTTTTAACATTATTTCCCTTGATTTAAATTCAACACTTTTCACTATATATCCGAGCATCTTGTTGGCCTTTTTTATAGCTTCCCCACATTGTCTAGATGAAGACATTTCTGAGTCAACATAAACTCCTAGGTCTTTTTCATAGATTCCTTCTTCAATTTCAGTATCTCCCATATGATATTTATAATGCACATTTTTATTGCCTGCATGCAGTACCTTACACTTTTCTCTATTAAAGGTAATTTGCCATGTGTCATTTGCCCAGTTCTGAATGCTGTCTAGATCATTTTGGATGACCTTTGTGCTGCATCAGTGTTTCCCACCCTATTTTTGTGTTGTCTGTAAATTTAACAAGTTTGCTTACTATACCAGAATCTAAATCATTAATGTAGATTAGGAATAGCAGAGGACCTAATACTGATCCCTGTGGTACACCACTGGTTACCTCGCTCCATTTTGAGGTTTCTCCTCTAATCAATACTTTGTTTTCTACATGGTAACCACTCCCTAATCCATGTGCATGCATTTCCTTGAATCCCTACTGCGTTCAGTTTGAGAATTCATCTTTTATGCGGGACTTTGTCAAAAGCTTTCTGGAAATCTAAATAAACCATGTTGTATGCTTTGCAGTTATCCATTGTCGATGTTGCATCCTCAAAAAAATCAAGCAGGTTAGTTAGACACGATCTTCCTTTCCTAAAACCATGCTGACTGATGTTTGCGCGCATGCCTTTATAGGCTGCATGTACAAAAGCAAAACACGGTGCAGCTCAGAAAGCTCTTAGCTTAACAATTTTGACCTAGAATTATGTTTTTGTTTCATCCACCAGAAGCAAAAACTGCTGCTATTACAACAGAAATACCAAAATACAATCCTGCCCCTTCACCTACAATACTGCATTAGGCCAAAAAACTGACTTGTGCTAAAAGTGCACTCAGGAGGCCCTCAGTTTCTCAGATTCTGGAGAGAACAGGCTGTTGTAAATCAGCATTTCAGTTGACCAGCTAGCATTTTGTTTTTACCTCCACACATTGATTAAAACAAAAACCCAGAAGAAAAGGCAGGCCAATCTGATATCAAAATGTAGATCCATTTTGATTTATAAATAGCACTGCTGGTCAGTAATTAGTGTAAAGGTCGTATATCTCTTATTAAATCATTTGCAAAGGAGCCAGCTCCAAATACTGAGCGATTAAAAAAAATAAAGAACACTTATGACGTTGCCTCATAGTGCCTAGGATGCTTATCGGACCCGTTAGCTGAACAGTCTACAGTCAGGAAATACAGTTAGGAAATACAAAATACAAAAAAATGAAATGGAATGGTTTTGTTTTTTTATTCTAAAACTAAAACTGACCTCAAGCAATTTGAAACACTGCTGTAACTGAAGGTATTACAGAGTAGATAAGGACATTGTTTTTTTAGTATGCCTATCATTTCAGCAGCCTTGATCTTTAAAACTCTGCAAAACTGACATCCTTTATTTCTGACAATGTTTTACCCGTATGTTTTACGTATATTAATGTTAATCCTAAAGTGCCATTCCATGAATACTTAGCATTTGTTAACTGGATAAGTTATCAATATCCGACTACTGGCCCCACCAAGTAAGACTTTTGATGACTTTTTAGTTAAGAAAACCAAAAATCGGTAAAAAATTGTTTTTAAATTGAAACATCTGGGAAAAAATCTCAGTATCCACACTTTACATGTGAAATATGATGTGTAGCAGTGTTCTGGTTTCTCATTAGGTTTAATGTCCCTGGCATGTCTGAAAGCACAATCTGTGCAAGTCGAGGCCACATTTTCCCAAGTTAACTGGTACTTCGCGAACGTTTGGGCAATCGCTGTGCTGATGGAAACATGTTACAGAAGGTATGAACATGACATCAGCACAAAACAAGCCAGGTTTCTTCACCTTGAAATCATAAAAATAAAATACAATTGACAGAACTGGGTGTGGTGCAAGCCATCGGGAGACACGTCAAATCACACTGGACATTTCCATCAATGCATTCCATAAGTTTACCATATTTACTATTCAGATTGTCAGCATTAGGCAGTGTTTTAGCTAATGAACAGACAGTACTGTCGTACGAAGTCACCACTACATAACTCTGCAATAAACAGTGGCTGTCCAGCAAAGCACAGCGCCCTGACAAACTCATTAACAGTCATTCTGCCCTCTCTTTTTATTGAAGCGTGTGTAAGCGCCTCAGAAATTCCTTGCTTGTCTCTCAGTTCACTTTGTTTTAGTTTAATGTGTCACTTATTTTTCAGTACGTTCCTTTGTCAGTGCAAACATGTACCTCAATGCAGCAGTATCTCCAGCGCTATGCATCCTCTGCCTCATCTAACCCACTTCTGCTATTTTTGCTTTTTGTATACTTCAAAACATTTGTTTTCTTTTGAATATTCATAAACTGATTTACGTTTTCTCCCCATTCCTCATCCATTAAAAATTTTATATTTGGGTGTAAGTATTTCGATTTAGTTTTTGATCAAGCTAGTAGTTACTACACCCAGCAATTGCCACAATAATCAGACTTTGATTGGCCAACATAAATCAGACGATAGTGTGTTTGTGAAGTGACAAAGAACCACAGTTGAACGTTATTTGATCCTCTGATCTGCTGTATCCTAGGATACAGTGTAGGGCAGCTTATTACAATGTTGGAGTCAAAATAAAACAGCATTTTAATCAAATTATTGTGTATTTCCTAGTAAATAATATTGAAGAGACAAAAATTGGGTATAAAATCAATAAAAACCGATGTCCAGTTAAAAACAAAATCCTGTAATTTTTCGGTAAAATTCAGAATAAAGCGGAAACTCAGAACACTGTGTAGTGTAGGCTGTAGTATATTCTGCAGGACAATAAATATATTAGCATTTAAATTCTAATGTAGATGACAGCAGCTGGCAACAAGTGTCTGTATGGGTTATTATCACAACCCCCCCATGGCCTTGCAATACAATTGAATTAAACACTGCATATAGACATATTAACACAGCCTTCTAAATTTACAGAATCCTGTTGACAAAATGTCCACTATCTGTCTGTGTCCCACAGAAGGAAAGTGGGCCATTTGCAGCGCATAGATAAAGCCCAAGGCAAGGAACAGCAGCAGCTTAAGCACTGATATACACAGGCAGCGCTCTGAAGACCAGGCTTCTGGCCTGCGATACTGCACAAGACTTGTAATTTAGTTTTTCTGAATGATGCACATCCCTAATTAATCCCTGCCCTCTACTGGAACGCAAGCTGGAGAACAAAACAAGCTCAAGCGAACACCTCAAAACTAAATGCCACGTACTGGGGCCACAGTCACTGCAAGACATACATACATACATACACAAACAAACAAACATTATTACGGTTCTTTTACAATAAAATGCAAGACACAAGTAACAATAAATAAATAAATAAATAAATAAATAAATAAATAAATAAATAGTGTTTGTTTTGGCTAGGTGCTTCTGTGCTGCAGTTATGTTGCTATATCTAGCCCATAGCAATTCTAGTTTACTTTCCATTTATTGGTTCAGCTGGAAATTCTGGTTCAAATTATAGTATTTTGACTACAGCGTTGTTTTGTTGATAAGTAAACTCTATGCACTGCCCAATATCTGATTATAACCTCATTTTTTTCATTTTTAAAAGTATTGCCAAAAACTACGCAAAAACACAGTAATACATTTAAACTAAGATACACTAATTGTATATCTCAGTGAAAGTCCTTTTCTGGTAAGGTGAAACCCTGATTTTAAAGCACATTCTAAAATATCTTTAAGCAGTACTTCAGTAATATGGTTTGCTTTTAGAAACTCAAAAGCATTGAAAACACATCTCTTTTTAACTATAGCGAGTTCAGTACATCCAAAAGATCAATTAAAGCAGTATTTTAGTGATATAGATAACTCTGTAGGATATGAAGGAACGTTCTTTCTAAAATTGCTCAGTCCCCTTTCTTCACACAAATGCGTCTACAAAAATAGTAATGTATTAAACATTCAAGGATAAACCACACACCTGTCAGGGGTGTGGTTTAAGTTGAATCATCATGAAATTATATATAAAGGGAATTAGCAATACATACATGCTTGTAGTAGCTGATCCATGTACACACAGTACTGTGCTATAATACCATCACTGTACATGCCTCTGTGGACCTCCTACCAATTGAAAGGATTCTCTCAGCTAAGTTCACAGGGATGGCACTCAAACCCTACTTTCATCTTCGTGTCCACTTGAAAATGCAAAGTATTTTGGTCCTCTCCAAAAGGAACCACAGTTTCTCTGTGTGCTCAGTTTGATGAATTATAAAATAAAGATGGAAGGGACTGCGAGTGCGCTGTGTGCCAGCAAACCACTCTGTCAGACGGAGCTCAGTTTAGATACTGGACTGCAGCCACCATCCCCCTGCGTGCTGGGTACAGTATCGCGGCACCATGCTTGGGATGAGCCACTAAATAACTCACCCACCTGCATGCCCTTGGATATTCCAGAGACAAAAGGAGGAATTCCCTCCAGCAGTCCTGCTTAACCACAGACAGATGGCACATTGGCAAGGTTGTGCTCCGAACCAATCTGATCACTGAAACAAAGCAGTTCTCCCTGCTGAGGGACCAAGGCAGGGCTGTAAGAGCTAGAAGAATAGTTTATCAGTAGATGGCTTTCAAATCAGCCATGATGCCAATACGCTGTGCAATCTATTTCACATGAAACCTCAAGAAACCACCAGTATTGAAAAGAAATGTGCTTGCTTTCAAGTCAAAATGGTGTCCCACTTTGTGGAAGCGTTAGATTTGATCAAAAACGCATACACATTAGCACTGAATATTCAGCAAAACAGAATTAGCACAGAACAGAAGCAGACTTTTTAACTGGTAACCAAATTCAATGTGAAAGGCAAAAATCGGGCTAATCACATTGCAACTGTTGTTTCTCATGCTACCTGTAGGACCTTTAACAGAAAACAAGGAGAACAATCTTTGCCGCCATAAGGCACGGAAATGCTGCCTTTCAAGTACTAAAAGAAAATAACATCCATTGACACATTCCTATTCAAGATTAGTTTATACTGGAGCCTCAAACTTTATACAGAGTAGAGCATGATCTACTAAGAATCCCTAATGTTCCTTATACATCAATGGTTGTTTTGCAGGTTTTTCCTAAACAGTACAGACTTGTCCTGGTGCTCTATCCTGGGCTCTGTCCTGTTTATCTAGGCTATAGGTCTGCTAGGAAAGGTTGTCTGTTAACAGCACGCGCGCGACGCGACGCGACGCGACGCACGCGACGCGACGCGCGCACGCGACGCGACGCACGCGACGCGACGCGCGCACGCGACGCGACGCACGCGACGCGCGCGCGACGCGACGCGACGCACGCGACGCGCACGCACGCACGCACGCACGCACGCACGCACGCACGCACGCACGCACGCACGCACGCGAGAACCAGCAAAATACTTTTATTAGAATCCTCAATGCTAGAGTGGTCTCTGTCTAAATGTCACATTAGAAACAAAGTTGTAGTTCTCGTCAACTGAACATGAACAAATCACCAGCTCAAGCCCATAAGAACTCAACCTTCTTTGACGAGCCAACTCATGTTCAGGCATCCCACTATATTTATCACCACCTCTCCTTTGTCTGTTTTAAATCAGGCTGCTGTCACGACTGCTGCTTTCAGTACAAGATTGATTATTTTACTTTTCATTTGCTTGGCTCCACAAAACATCTCTGGCAAAGATGCTGCTCATTTAAAACTCAACCTGCCAAAGTATTACTCATATCCGAACATTCATCCATTTTTCATTTCTTTTTTTAAATTATTTTTATTTTATTGACTCCCTCATGAATGATGTAATAAAAGGGTCTTTGTGTACAGTGGGGGGGTCTAATACACTACAACCAGCAACAAAGGCTTACAGTAAATGCAGTTTAAAGCCATATAAACCTGATTACCAGGCACTCCTAATATCCTAAAATGATATTGAATTGCGTAAGCAAGATGGCGCATGTGTCCAGTCCAGCTCTATAATCTCAGAGGAAAGTGGGATTTTATTTGTGGGAGAGACATTCAGCAGCCACTCTCCTTTACTGGAACTCCCTCCAAAGGGAAACAGGGGGCTGAGAATATACCCACATCTTACATACCGATCAATCATCTCCTGATCAACCGTATTATCACCAAACGCCTCAATAATACAATCCAGGTCATTATTTTATTACTATAACATCTGAAAAAAGCTCTGCAAATGTCCGTGATATTCTCTGAGCGCTGATGCAATAGCAGCCAGCTTGTTTACTTATAGCAAGTATGACTATTCATGAGATACACCCTTTTTTTTTTTTTTCAGCTCCTGTCGCTCCCACTCGGCCATTGAATGGTTCTCTCGGCTTTTTCCGGAGAAAAAACGACTAGAAACCCGTTTTTTGCATCTTTTTGATGATGTCGGACAGGGTCTGACATTGGACCGGAAAGGAATAATTGCAATGTCGGACCAGGTCCGACATAGGACCGCAAAGGTTAATTGCAAAATCGTTATGCCAGTTTGCTTTATGCCAGCAGATTAGTTTTACTATTTTTCTTATTTTGGTTTCCTACCTGCAAAAAGTTCCTTGGTGCACTTCATCGCTCCTTACCTAGCATTCTAAACAAGGATACCCCAAGCCTAAAGAAGCCAGTGTCAAGGTCTAGATATAGATATAAAGGTTGAAGGGGGGTTCTGTGGTTGCAAGCCAGCAAGCACAGAGCAAAGCAGGGCATCAATAACTCATTTTGTAATGTACGCAACTTAATCTGTTTTCAGCTCAAAGCTTACAAAGACAGTAAATTGCTTGCTTTGTTCAGGTAAATGGCCTTGTGAAAATCTTCCTTCCGACTACCAACCAGACTCATTCAAGTCATTGACAGTTCCAAAGGGAATGACAGAATACGAGGCAGAGCCCCCCCGATGTTGAAAAGATGTAGGTGTTTCTGTACGACACCTCCTGCAGCTGCTGCACAAGACACCCCCCTTGAGAAAGACACACAGAGGAGAAACGCAGCTCAACCTATTCCCTGGCGACCAGCCCAGTTTCTGTCTGGTTTGCAGGGTAAAAACAAGCACACTCACCCCCATGCTCCTAGCAGACGGTGCCCTGCTTTTTTAAAGTGTAATCATGATAGCCCAAGATCGGCAAGTAGCTGGTATATCTGTCCACACTACTGTCAGCTCGAGAACAACTCAAGGAAGTTTTTTTTTTTTTTTGCTCCCAGCCTCCCACCATCTCTGATGGGCCTAATCATTTTCATATCCTAAAAAGAACACTGTGTTAACCCTATACTGTCAGTTGCTGCTTTCAGGCAACAGTTAATTTTTCTATACTGCAACATGCCCCATAAATTGGTTTCAGACTCCTTTGGTAACATGTAATCATAAACCAGTGTTGGAGGCATAGTATTACAGTACCTGTATATTTAATTGAACAGTGGAGGGGCACCATTTTAACTAAACTACAGTTTAAAATCTTCCCCAGAATTTTAATGCAAACAAAATAAATTGAAATCCACACAAGCAAAAGCAGGTTTTTGATTAAATGTCTTTAAATAAGAGAATGCAGAATGAAGGAATAAGTAAAGTAGCTGAAAAACAGCATGGAAAGATGACTGTTCAGATGCACCATTATAAAATAAAAACTGGTCATGCCATCAGTTTGAGTCAGCTTACAATGCCTACTGCAGACCTGTGCTGGCCAGGGAGGGTATAAAGTGACAGCGAGGGAACACACTAAAATTACTTTTTTTATATAAATGGGCAGTCTCCTGGCGACACCACCACAGAAGACTGACCCAGTCAAAGGCAGGGCATGTTTTATTTTATATCTGCTATTTCTCTGTGGGGCTTGGTCTCAAAATGGTCCTTTACTGTAGGTCAGATAAGCAGATAGCTATAAATCATTCACCACCACTGCTGCAGTCAGAGTGGTTATCATAGCAGATCAATAAGAGATGCCCCAGACTGCGCATCAGCTCGGCCTAGTCTGCAGGTTGCAGCCTGTGTGCACTTGCTGCATTCAAAAGGCTAACTGACGAATGAATCGTTCACTCGGTCCAAAACAGCAACCTCAAGCACACAAGGCAGCTCTTGTTCCGGCTCCAAATTCTCTTGGCTAATATTTATTCTTAGAAAAACAAAAAACAAACACACACCAACCTTCAGTGCAATAAACTCAATGTTTTTTTTTTTCTTTTTCATATAAAAAAAAACCAATGAGAAGTAATGAGCACTGTGCTGCTATTATGTTTATGGGATTACAGAGCCTATGATTTAGACAGCCCTTGACAGGGCGTGTGTCTACTGGAGTTAGTTTTGGCAAAAACAGTTCATGTTTCAAGATATAAAAGGGCTTAGAGCATTACAGAGAGAATTAGCACTTCCAAAATAGAAGTCTGTTTTTCAGTCTTGTATTAAATGCTTTGCAAGTTTTATTTGTACCCTCTACCATGTTTTTACAGGATCCCCTTCCCCCCCCCATAATGTAGTGATGATAATGTTGACCTATGCATAGGTTAACCATACATTTCATTACTTATACCAGTATTAACAACCCTGATAGACAAGTTTCGGTTATTAACAATATTTTCCCAGGAAACAATGCCGTCCATGTACTTTAATGTTAATGGAATTCTGATATTAGTAACTGCACGCAGCTTATTGACAACGTTATCACTAGTTGTCAGTGCTACAGAGCGCACTTGCATGATTTATGCAGCTTTTATAACACAACATTTAGATGGATTTACAGAGAGAGGTGGTACATTGTAAAAAGCAGACAACGTTGGACAATTCCTTATTTTAAAATAGTGTTCTTTAGAATTGATTGCAAGTACAATACATCTTTTTTAATGTTTGCTTTACTCATTGTAAGGACATAATGGTGTAGTACTATTTGTATAAGCCTACTCCCTTTTTTTTTTGTTTTACACACACGTGAAGTAAACAGTTCTATGTTTGGGTAGTACGTGTTTCTCATGTTAATTTTTTAACACACATTTCAGTGCCATATTTGTACAACTACAGTATATATCGTTGTTCCATATAAATACACTTGAAAACGGGGGCTTTTCGCTTATTGGCAGCTTTTTGCTGGGAACCGAGAGGTTGTTAAGAGGCATCTACTAGAAGTGCACAACAAGTTAAACACCCAAAGTTCCATTTTGAATACAATGCAGCAATTCTCAGCCAGTTGGCTGCATTACCTTATGTTTTGTTTTTTTACTGCATTTGTACTCATGAAGCCAATATGCTTTAGTAGTAATTACAGCAATTCCTGTAATAATTATTATAGTGTCCATAGTCAATAGAAAAGTGTAAGGGTTTCTTATAAAAATTCAACACCAGTTGTGAAGTAGGGAAATGTACCCAACCATCTTGTAAACAGATTTAAAACAGTACATGTCTGGGCTGTATCTTTGTTTCATTTATTTATTTCCCTTTTCTGGGACTTTATGTAACAGCCTCATAGTCCCCAAGGACTTTAATGATAAATGAATAATGAGGTGTGGTGACCTGATGCACTGCACACATTGCATAACCAGCAGCCAATCAAAAATAAAACATAGAATAAGCAAAGGGTTGTTGCAGCATCAAATCTTGATGAATATTAACTTTACTGATTCAACAGAAAAAAAAAAAAATCCTACTGGGGTTTGTGACGTGACCACATCACAAGCAGACCTACTATACACAATGGCTACAAGGCACTGCAAGTATCTAGCTCTAGTATTCATATATGTCTTGTACATATTCATATGTGTCTTATATATATACGTCTTGCAAGTATTCATACAGTGTACAGTATACACACACACACTTAATACATGGATGAAGGCTATATTTGCATCCTGATCCATTCGGGAAAAAAGCCATAATACCACAGTAGAGACATCAAAATGGCTTATTTGTCTAGAAGATTATACTTGACCTTTGGCCCATATTTGACTTCTGTGAACCCCCGAGACCACTTTCAAAACACAAAATGTCTCGTTTTCAAAATCACCTCGACAACACCCACAATTCATGGTTTTTAGGAAGTTTGTAAATCTTCACAGACAGATTTGTTAAATCATCCTCCACCAACGGGAGCACCAAACCAGCGAGATTTTCCTTAAATATATTTCTTGTAGTTTATTATCTACCCAGTTTAATTCACCATTCCTGAATTAAATTCTCACTCACTATTAGAGCTGCTCCGATTAACAGATTAAAATCAGGCTGATCATTAATCAATGATCAATTATTTTCACAATTTAAACATTATAAAAAGTCACACATCAGCCCTGACTGCTTACCCATCCTGATCTAAGTTTCATCAACGTCAGTCATGTGGACAGCGCCAAAGCAAAAGGCTACAGCAAGTGTGTTTACAATTTTTTTTTAAAAAAGAGAGATGTTTCTTTTTACTGCTGGAAAGGGTGTTAATAGGAATAAAATAGCACAGGATTTCAGAATTGGTAAGAGTGCTGCTGTGACAGATATAAAAAAGTTTGCATCGAGATAAAAAAAAGTTTGCAGTCTTTTAAAATGTATTTGAGCAAATGAAAAACAACCTGTAGATTTTTTGTTAGCTTGTTTCGTTTGTCTTTTTGTAAACCCGCAATGCACTTGTAAATTACCCGACAATAATGCAAATCTGTAGTGCACTAATAGGCCTACTGAGTATTCTTCTAAAACAATGGGTTTATATTTAAACGGAGATCGTTTCAATGCTGAAACGGGAGTTACTAGGAATAAAATAGCACAGGATTTCAGAATTGCAATGTGCCCCTGGTGACAGATTAAAAAAAAAAAATTTAGTATTACTGTGTAGGACCCGCTTTAAGTAAATTAAATTGCTGAATATATACTGTGTACTGCATATATCTGTATCACCACCCACAGGCATGACCATGAAATTAATGATTTTGTCAAGCTAGGAGAGCCTTTGACAGCGTTCAAATGTCAGCTTCTGATGTCTCTACAGTATGTGTCATAACGCTGCACTTAGCTATTAGAGCATTTCAAACATAGAACAGAGACCCCATCAATAAACACAGGTCACAGCTGTCAGTTTCTGGGTGTTGTGCATCAGCCATTGATTCCCATAGAGGGCTGGACTGGTTCAGCGGGACTCTGCCGTTTTTGTGCTGGAACTCAAATCGGGCCCACAATGTGCTGAAAGATTCATGCCTAGCAATCAGAGAAGAGGGAGGGGGGCACTATATTTCATCTGGACAGCACTTTCCTGAAAACAGTTTGACCTTGCCAAGATTAGTGCTTAGCTTATAGAGCAGATGAATCCATTTGTCTTCATGTATCTATTTTACAGAAAAACAGTGAGAGGGCTGATTTATTTTAAAAGTATTTGGTCAGAATAAGCCTGTTGATCCTGTTTACAAATGTGCCTTTTATGCAATGGCAGCAGCACAATACATATTATTTTCTCTTGTAACCAGGAGGTCCCTGGTTCAAATCCCACCTCAGCCACTGACTCATTGTGTGACTGAGCAAGTCACTTAACCTCCTTGTGCTCCATCTTTCGGGTGAGACGTAGTTGTAAGTGACTCTGCAGCTGATGCATAGTTCACACACCCTAGCCTCTGTAAGTTACCTTGGATAAAGGTGTCTGCTAAATTAACAAATAACAACAAATAATATTTTCATACAAACAATTGAACGGGTTTGTGTCAGTTTAAGAAGCTCTTTAAGATTTTTAAATGATACCGAGTTGTCCAACCTTTTTTGTTAAGAGCCATACCCATGAGAAAAAATGAGAATAACATAAAGTTTAGTTTTCTTAAAATAAATACCTGACAATAGTAGCAAAGACATTTTCAAAAAGATTTAAGTCGAATATCTCTAGATATGGAGGTCTTTTGTCATTTAAATTTGACACAAACTGTGGCACCAACGCCAACCTTGAATCTTTGAGTCGATCAGAAGGTTTATCATTTGAATTAATCTCAATGAACTTTGAACACCACAATATCTTAAAAGGCAGTATGGTGTTTGAGTAGTCGCACAACGCAGGTGTTTATTATGTAAATACGAAGGTCCCATGAAAAAGACACATCTGCTAAAGTAAGGCCATTATCAAAAGGTCCTTTGCAATACGAATCACTTAAACTTATCTTTCCTTGAACACTTCCTAACGCAACATTTTTTCCTTTCATCAAGGCATGATTTGTTTAAACCACCTGCTTGATTCTGTTGGGGAATAAAGCAAGCAAAACAGACTTACAGGCAGCACATGACACAGTGAAATGGTGGATTTAGGTCAGTTGCAGGAAGGCTGTAATTAATAAAGGCTTCCCCCCTCACCCCAGTAGTAATTTCTGGGATAACCCTTTCATTTATATACAGTAGATTGTGGACAACGGAAGGGTTGTTTAGGTTTATTTATTTATTTATTTTTTTTATAACCTCAAAGCTGCAGTACACCTTAAAATGCTGTCAGGTAGGTTTGAACAAATTCAAATTTGTTTTCCACGAGGTTCTACAAGTTAAACATTCTAGTTTTCTGAACCCAACCAATGCAATTGTCTCATGGTTCTGGGTCTAACTTGACTAATCAGAATAATACAGTTGGACATGTGTGGCAATACCGACAAGGAGTTGAAAACTTCATGCCTC
This sequence comes from Acipenser oxyrinchus oxyrinchus, assembly GCA_030684275.1. Taxonomy (NCBI): domain Eukaryota; kingdom Metazoa; phylum Chordata; class Actinopteri; order Acipenseriformes; family Acipenseridae; genus Acipenser; species Acipenser oxyrinchus. The sequence continues at coordinate 17,511,629 of CM060257.1, read as the reverse complement.
CCAATGCAGTGTCACATCACAACCTCCAACTGTGTTACTGCTATCAAAAAAGAGCTTCAATTGGCAAATTAGTCCCCACTTGAATGCTTGAATGATCAACCCTTCTGCTGAGAACCAAAAGCTCTGGGCTCAAGACCATTTGATGACCCCATGAAGGCCCTCAAAAAGTGTTTATACACAATGGCAGTATGTTTAACTCCCTGCCCTGCAAGCTTACATTCTGATACTGAACCAAGCTGTCACTGTTTGTACTTGCATTGGCCCTGAATTTATTTATCAGATAAGTTCTACTGAGCAACCGGGACACCAGCCAATATTGTACACTTACTCAACTAAGATTGCTTACAGCCTGGGAAGAGAATAATTTACGAGTCAGCAGTAATCTACTCGGTAAATTGTTAGCTTTACAAAATGAAGAGATGCAAAGCAAGGCAGACTGTGGGGTGGAATTAAGCAGGTCTGCTGCCAATATGGAGACACAGGAGGGGGTGGACACCAGTAACACCAAGCGTATGTTCTGCAAATCACAGTTCAAGAACTGAGAGAGACCAAGGTGGAATTATCAAATTGGCCTGTTCTTTGTAACTTGAAAGGTTTAAACAGTATTTGTGTTAAACTGTTGGTGCATATGAAAAGGTGCTGGATTGCCAGCACTGAATCCCTGAGCAGGAGATTTTAAGCTGTGGCAATGTGAGCTTCCACACAATTCCCCCGTGCAGAGATGGAAGCAAGAGTCCTAATGCATAGCAATTTCACCCATTCCAGGTTTTACTGGAGAGACCACCCTTTCTCTTTGACATTCATAGTGAAACCATCTGCAAATTCAAGCACAGCAAATTAGTACATTTACCTAAAAATAAATCCATTCAGTACTTTGTATTTAACGTCCATATAATTACAATCCAAGCAACCCTGCTGGCCTTCTTGCTCACTAACGAGCCCTCTGTGTTCAACAGGCGTGCAGTTTCCTGCCCTTACATCACACAAAGCAGAGAGATAATGATGGCCTTTGCAGAAAAGGTCAATAAAAGACTAGCATTACAATCTAATGATCCCCCTCCAGTGCCCAAGCCAGATCGTGTTCCCATTCAATTTCAATGAAATCTAGTGCTGCAGCTGACCTGCTATGAATCTGAATGACAGCCACCCCACCTCTCCCCCCTCTGTTGTAGCCCTTCCTATGGATAGCACTGATGGATTAGGTTGTCAGCTGAGAGGAGACTGAAGAGTGGCTGGTAAGTGTATTAAGGGCCATTACTGCCCCAGTAAGCATTTATTATGACAGCAGTGAAGAGAGTAAAAAAAACATTATTAACCCCCCTATGTGTTGTTGTACAAATAAAATACCACATTCAGATATTAGCATGTAATTCTATAGGTTTACACACTATCTGCCTGACTGACATTCAGATTCACTATGGCCAGCAATACAAAGATCTTCAATATTAAAATAATAAATATAGGAAACATGGAAATTCAAATGGTCAAGGTGTCTTACAGCCTGGAAACACTGAAATCATAGCCGGCCTGTTCTTTCGTGCTACATGTAGTTAAAACACCAAGCTTTCCCAGGTTAGCAAAATAAACCACAAGATTTTTTTTTTTTAAAACTGTGAGGATCATCTACAAACACCCACATGACATAAAACGTTGGTCCCATTTCACCTCATCTGGGTTAAAACACACAGAATAGGCATCACTTTCTAAATTAAAACCAGATTTAAAAACAAAACAAAACAAAACCACGCAACTGACTTCAGAAAAAGCTGCAACTTCCATTTGTTGAAAACTATTACATATTCCAGCACAAAGGGTCTACAATTCCAGATGTCAACTCCCACGCTAGTGCTCTCGTTTGTGTGGGTTGGCAAAAGAAACGGGGTAGCAGGCTGTCTCGGCGCCCTTTGACCCAGATGGAGGAAAAGGAAACATGCTGCAAAAAAAGGAAGAAAAAATCCCAAAAACTAACCCAATCTATTCCCATGCTTCCACTTTTTTTCCCCCATTGGAATTTGATTGATAGAGATCACACTGCTGCCTGTGAGGAGGGCTATAGCCACAGCAGTTAACATACGCTTCCAACAAGAAGCTAGTCTCCTGAGGATGCATTCTACCAAGGAGCAAGTCACAGAACTGGTATGCAAGCTGCTTAGCACACAGTCAGCTGTAATCTTCTAGTATCAATTCAAAGTCGATGATGTGCAATTGCACGCAATATACTGCCCCCAGAAATGGGAATAAAAAATAAAAAAAGAGCTCCAACCTTTTTCACTTCAGTATTATTAGCAGCACTGCATGACACAAGAAAAATCACATGCTACAAAAGTTTGCTCACTCTCTATGTGTTGAGCTAGACAGTTACCGTACTGCCTGGGGGCACTCATATAAATTACGTATCACATGGGTTTGTGCGTTTTAAACACCCAAAGCAATTTCATCACATGATGTGGATTGATTAGTAGACTACAGAATGTGACTTCTACATACATATCTGAAAACAGTCTAAACTGATCAAGGCACTCCTTTGAAAGGGTCCTTTCACATAGTTTGTTTCTACCTTTGGAGCAAATTGAAGCATTCAGCTTGTAGTGTTCAGAATTGAAGCATTCCGTTTGTAGTATTTAGAATTCAAGTATTCGATTTGTTGTATTCAGAAAATAAGTATTTGGTTTGTTTGCAGGCATTTGTGAAACATCCAAAACAATCTGCTTTTCAACACTGAAGTCAAAATCAGTAACGTCACCACACAAACCAAAGCACGCTTACAAAACTGCAATGCGAACCTACTGCACTTGGTTCTGAAAAAAATGGAATTGATCCAGCTAAACAGACTTCAGTTCACTTGCAAATTAATTACAGTTCATTTGCTTACGTATATGTAAAAAGAAAGGCAACCAGAAACACCTCCTCTGCTAAAGTTCATGTGCAAATGAACTTGGTTAAATTCACATGGAAACTAACCAGATGTCAAAAAGAGCCTAAAAATTAAGTTCAGCATCATGCAAGCTTCAAACCACACAGCCCATTACGCTGGCTCCACTGCAAACAATTGATGATCCTGTCCCGAGTGTCTTGATTGCATCTTGTTATAATGAAGCCCTCTCTTTTTTGTAGACAGCAAGATAACCACATCATTTTAAAAGAGATAGATTATTCTCTTCTCCCACAAAACACAAAGCCTCTTTTCACACACAACTGTAGATCTACAGACTGAAAAATAAGTTTTTAATGCAGTTGGTTAAAACCAGACTAATTTAAATAGCATCCGTCAAGATTTTCTTTTTTTTTTTTTTAAACCACTTGTGAGTTCTACTTTGTCGCCCTGGGGAAGAGCGTCTTGCTTTTCATTTGGGAGTATAATAGGAGCCACTTAATTAAGGACATTCAGTATCTCAAGCAATAATTATTAATGGCTAGTTAAAGATCAGAGCTAAATCAGGGTTTGTGAATGTAGCCTTAAACCAGTAACAAATGAAGTCCCAGGGACCCACTCAATGTTTGGTTTATGAAGAAAAAAAAAATGGATTGAGGCAAGTCTAAAACTGCTGTCCTGCAGACCCCAGAAGTGAGCAAATATCTCAATCTTAATTGCAACATTCATTTAGGGATAGGGAATGCTTGAGACCCTTGAATGTTGCTGAATGACAGTTTAAACTAGAACAAAAGTTTACAGAAAAGAGCATTGAATTTACAGCATGAGATATAAGGTGGCTATATAGGAGATATAAGGTGGAACTGGTTATAAGATGGAATGGCCACGGCTCCCATTTACCCCACAATGCTATTCCACTACTTGCATTCTTGTTCTGTAGCGCAAATAGTCATCTCTAACGGTTAGTTGGGAGCCATTGTAAAGTTGAAGAATTGTATTAAACTGCTTCCACAATTCACCTGCAGTTACACGCAATAATATACCATCAAAATAAAACTGTGCTGTTCATCAGGGCTCATCTGTGATCCAGAAACAATTAAAGTAAAACCTGTGTTTTTACAATAGGTTCCAAATAAAACCTGGAAAAATTAAAATATCACATTTTTTAAAACTGAGGTTTAGTATCCCTTTAACTGACAAGCCAGCACACGCTACACTACAGACAGTAAGCCAAAATAATCAAGGTGAACTTTTGTTTGGCATCGTCTCCTTTTGAAAAATCAGTGTTCATCAAGCTCCAAATTGCCAAGATGGGAGGTGATGGGAGGTTCTGCAAATATATCTTTGGCAGTCTCTCCATAAAGAAATATTTTAAAGGCTTAACATTTCACCCCCTAAGCCAGTATGATGGCTCTGTGTAGTCCGTCAACCATATACTGTACTGTACATATTTATTTTAGGTTTATATATACACACACATTGTGGTTAAAAAATAAGAGAGCGTCCCGTGGGGTGTAAAACAATGCTTATAAAATGTTCCAGGTATCATGCTGGTAAAGATCAGAGCTCCTCAGCAGATCTGTCTGGAAACTTATGAACAGACATGAACAAACAGGATGTGGTTAATGGTACTTCGCCTCCATTCTCCTGGCCATCTCTTCCAGAGATGAAGTATTGCATTACAACAGCACTATGCTCACTGTAGCTTATTAGCACTCGCTGCATGTGTTCTGTATTAGACTCTAAGATTACTTGTTGTATAACAATCCTTGCCGAAAACCCAAAAAAGGCTCCCCCCGAAGCACTAAAAACATTTAGATCCCGAGGGCCCAGAGTGCTGCTTTTTTTTTTTTTTTGCTGCTAGAAGTGAAAAACTGAATACTCAATGCTGCCAGTTAACCACCAACCCATAGGACGTGGCAAGTAATGAGTAACAACTTCCATCAGTAAAATAGGATCTGATCCTGCCAAACAGGCCACTGTCAATGTTAGGGTAACCCTCGTCCCCAGCTCAGGAATAATTAGAGAAGGATTCGCTGAAAAGTGTAGCACCCACCTGTTTGGGACAGATAGAGACATCATTGCTGCTGCCGTTTAACCCCTACAGGTATCAGGCCACACAGCAGAAAAGCAAGATGGGTCCGAGCATTGTATTTATCAAGGTATGAATTACAGGGTTGAGGATATTGATTCTGTACAAGAATACACAGATCGTCAGTTGGGGTCGCGTCAGATATATACACATTATGAGAGATAGAAAGTAAAGTTCACATCTAAAAATCTAGTAAAGATCATGAAAAGTAAAAGAGAATTATGTTCACTTAATATCAGGAGCCAATACAACTTCTGACCTTCGAATTAAGGATACCTGAACAGTAAAACAGCTCAGTGAGATCATTCTTTGTTATTGTACAGGTGTCTCTCTCAATGTGCTTATTGTACCCAATGCAGAGTACTTTTCCATTCCTCACTTTGAAGAGACTCCTGTTCTGGAAATCATTGAAGTTAATGCAAAACTAAAAACATGGGAGTTGCTTAGTAGCACCAATTTACAAGGTTCATTCACACCAGCCTTCTGTTTACCCAACTCTGTGCCAAAGGCTGTACTGCAACACCCAGGTTCAGTTGCTTTCTTTCTTTTTTATAATATATATATATATATATATATATATATATATATATATATATATATATATATATATATATATATATATATATATATATATATATATATATATATATATATATATATCTCAACAACACATTTAGCTGTATCTTAAATACCCCTTTGGTGCAGAGATATAGTTATGCAAATATTATCTTCTTATAACCGAAGGGTATATATTACAGGAGTAGTATTTAGCCCGTCCAGTATTTAAAAATATCTGCTCATGTCCACATTACATAGATATCAAACAAAATCACAGAAAATATGAACACATGATAAGTTTTCAGTATGAAACGTGACACACTGTCAAAATTAAAACATTACAAAGTTAGTATCGGGTATGACCTTCCTGAGCATTAACACAATCCTGGCAGTGTTGACGTATCTGGATAGACTGCTGTGGGATGTTCCGCCACTCTTCCTGTGCAGCTGCAGCCAGCTGGTGAAGGTTGGCTGGTCGCAGTTGTCTCCTGTGGATGGCACTGGCGATTTGGTCCCACAGATGTTCTATTGGACTCAGGTCAGGAGAAAAAGCTGGCCACGGCAAGACCTCGACATTGTTTTCTTGAAGTCGTGCAATTGTAATCTTAACACTGTGTGGAATTGCATTGTCCTGCTGGAAAATTGACACTTCCGGATTGACTTGCAGGAACGGAAAAACTGTTGCCTCAAGGACTTCGTCAACGTATCGCTGAGCAGTAAGAATAGCCTCAATCTGTACCAATCTGTATCACACTTCCACCGCTCCACCGGTTGGCTTGAACGACGCAAGAGACAGCATAATGCTCACTACGACGTCTCCACACACATTGTCTTCCGTCAGGTCTGTCAAGGGCCAAACATCATTCACCAGTGAATAAAACACTCCTCCACCTCTCTGCTGCCACCTCAGATGTTCTCTGGCCAACAGAAGATAGCGATTTCGTCTCTCAGCTGTCAACATGTTACCCCTGAACGACCTCCAAGCATGCAAATCATTTTCATGCAGACGGTGAGCTACATTCATTCTGCTGATGCTCAGGTTATTTCTGTAGCCACTGCACTCTGAAAGCAATTACGCAGATGGATCAGTCAGATGTGACGGTCCTGAGCCAGTGTGGTGACCCCCTGCCTTCCAGGACGTGGCCTGTCCCTCACAGAGCCGGTTTCCTGGTTTCTCTTGACTAGTCTGCTGATTGTTGAAGCAGAACATATCATTCTCTGGGCAACTTCTCAGAGACAGGCTGCCTTCAAATCATGCTGATAGCAACCAAGCGATCTTCATTACTCAAGTGGGGCATGGTCGTAACTTTCACTGTTCTTGCATTAATTAAAATCATGTCTTTTCGAATGGCTATTTATACAGATTCTTAAACCTCTGCAGTCCTATTATTCATTTCCAGTCCAAAAAGACATCAAGCACAGGCCTCTAGTCGTTTTTTCTCCAGAAAAAGCCGAGAAAACCTTTCAATGGCCAAGTGAGACCGATAGGAGCCGAGAGAAGCCGGGGTGGGGAAAACAAATAAAATAAAATAGGGGCGGATCTGAGCAATACACATAGCCCCTGCACCACAGAGATAACACGGACAAACAAACAAGATAACTGCTTCCGCATCTGGGGCTCAAAGAATATCAGACATTTGCAGAGCTTTTTGAGATGTTATAGTAATAAAATAAAGACTTGGATCGGAGTTTAGTGATAAAACAAGTGAAGGAGATGATTTATCAGCATGCACGACTATGAAGAGGTATGTGATAAATAGAGAGAACAAAGGGTGGGGCAGGGCTGGAGATGCAGTACTAAGTGTCCTGTTGATATGCAGGACACTTATGCCTTTTAAACCTGTTTTACTGTGAAAACAAATACTTTTAAAACAGCATGTGTAAAATAAACAGCATGTGTGTAAATAAATTGGACCCGACGCGCCTGACAGGCACTGAATAAATGGACCGCTAAGGGTTAAATCAACTCATTTTGGCAATTTTAACTCAACTCAAATACCAAACACTGAGCACCTGGCGTTTTTATGAAATCACATGACTTGAGCTCAGTATTTTGTTATCCCAAGGAACAATCAACAAACCTATCTGCTCACTATTTAAAATGTAAATAACATTATGTATGTGCCCAATGAGCTATTGATGTAAAACTTAGACTGTTGTGTTTTCATTGTGCATCTGTATATATCGTCAATAACAAAAGTTTTGTTGAGTTCTTTATTATTTTACACAGCTTTTTAGGCATTTCCTGTAGTATATTGGGTCCAAGTCAAAATCACTGATCACAAAACCATTCAAGTGTGCCGTGAATGGACAACACTGTTTTTATTCAACTGAATAGTGAAGCAGAGGTGTACAAAACCAAAATACTACCCATTTGGTACTGATAAGCATGTTTCTGCTATTGCAATTGTGTAACACAGGCCACCTTTACATAATTCATAGGATTAGGCAGGCATTTATCAACATACCCATAATGCCTTGGGTTTTTTAAGGTTTTCCCAGTAGAAAACAGTTCAACTCAGCTTCGTCATTTAGAATTAAAATTAATATAACTATTTGCTTACTACATTTTCAGCCCCATTATTGGGGTTTAGTTCAATTTTCAATTTCAAATGTCTTTCAATGTATAGCAGTATTAAAGTGCAGTTTATTACTATACAATGAAAGTATATAAAGACGGCTCCTTTTACAGAACTTTGCTATATCGTTCATAACCCAATCTGCTTGAGGTATAAGGGAGTGTTTCCCCATAGAACAGACCGTAGGCCCATATAGTATTCCTCCAGTGATTTCAGTTCATTGTGTTCCCTGCGCTCATTTAGCAATGCTCCATGTTCCAAGAACTTCCAGATGTTGTCAAAAGGATAAAAATAAGACCTGAAAGTATTAAGCACTATACAAGTGGCTTTGTTGTTGAGCCTTACATTTCTAGGAACATCCATTTGTCAATCAGCCCATTATCAAACTTCACAGTCTCCTTCTTCACCCAGTTCCATTTATAACAGGTCTATTATCAAACATTCACTGACTGTTCCACATACAGGATGTCATTTACAGCTTTTGTATCACGCATGACAAAATATCCCACTAACATTTCAGGACTCTTCAAGGCTGAAAACATCTCAAGAGTCAGACTCCTTTCTTTAAGGAAAAGGAAATGCTGTTCATTTAATGTATTTCTCTAGTGTCTGGAAGGCAGAGGCATCGTGCTTAGAAAAACAGCCTACGAACTCAGCTACATGAACTAAAAATGTATGGAAACGAGAAAGGGACCAGACAGTCTGAAAAGAGACCGGATAGGAGGGTGAACAGACAGTCAGTGGTTCAGTATCCATTTGTGGGCCATTGCATCATGATTTTAAGGTATATCCAAAAAATACAAAAAAAACCCAGTTTGTTCAAAAATGTGCTGTCTGTGGGTTTGTGCAAGGAAGAAATGAATGGGCCTCAGTATAATTACACAAATCCGTTTTGCTTATATGTTCCAGACATCCTCCTTGTGTAATCAGCCTCCACCACGACTTTAAAACAGAAGTCCATTTCAAAAGGCAAGTTACACATGGCAGCAGTCCCTGCATTACACCAATGGAAATGATATGGCTTTATTTTCCACACCTATATCATAACTTTGGGACACACACACACACACACAAATGGTTCTATTCTGAAAGTGGGAACAGCAGAAGCCTAGACTCAAGGTGGGGCTCCGTAGTTCTGACTTACCCAGAATACCCAGAACGGCAATGGCACTATCCTTCGAGACAGGCGTAGCTGAAACTAACCGTACCTGAAAATCAGTAGAGGAAAAATGTGAATGTGAACCTGCTGCTGTTCAAAATAAAGTGTTTTGCATTTGACCGGCGAACATTGCAGCATCATTTCATCGGCCCTGTGCATTAGTTATATTGTAACGCAGACTTTGATAAAGGCTTTTTTTAGTGAAGATGCATTGGTGTGTTACGCTATACTTAGCCACCCCACTGCTCCGCTGAGGTTTCTGATAAAAGGTCCTACCATGAAAATCAACAGAGCATCTTTCATGGAGACATCTGATCCCCACTGAGTTAATGGAAAAGATACAGGAGGACTTCAAATGGCTTTTCTGAGAAGGCCATGATCTCACAGTTCAATATCAATGGGAAATAACTAAACTGGATTACCGTGAGTTACAAGTGCTTTAAACTCTGCTTCCTGTCAATTTTGAATATCCCCAAATAGGACCTATACTGTAGTGCCAGATGAAATTGCTGTTTTAATGACTTTTTTCAAGGTACAGTACACTGGCATCTCCGTGTTGAACTTACTATACAGTACAAAAGTATGCATTATTCATTTTACATTATTGCTGCATAAGCCCCTAACCCGAGAATACTTTATGGCTTTAAAAGTTTATTTGCTTCCAATTTAACAGCAATGGGCACAAAAAAACAAAAAAGCATGTGTAACCCAAGCAAACTTAAACAGCAGGTACAGACAGGGCACGTGAGCACAGCTACTAAACCTTCTTAAATGGCTAAATAACTGTTACAAATAACCGGTACTAATGGATGAGCTCTTTCTTGCAGTTTTGGCCTCCTTGCTGAGTACTCTTTTAAAAGCACTGCCAATTCAACGGCTTCTTGGCATTCAGATTAAATTCACTGCTTGGCCTGTCAGTTGCCAAATTAGCTTGTCTTTATCAAAGAGGCTTTTCTTTCTTTCTCCTTTTCAGCAAACAAACATCTTTCTGGCAAAAAAAAAGAAAAAAAAAAGTATATATTTTTGGGTCTGCAATTAACATCCCCCAAGAATAATAATGTAGATTGCTGTTGCATTTTTCCAGGGTGGCGAAAAAAAGTTCAGAAATCTCACACCACCCCCCATTGGACAGATTATATAGATTAGGAGGGGAGTAAATAAAAACAAACAGCTTTTCCTCTGTATCTACATATTGAATAATGGCAGCATTTGTTCCAGGGAGTGCAGGCCCTAGTGCATGGAAGCAGTGGGAAAAGGTATATCAGTGACAATACGGATAGGACACTGGAGGTTCATTTATTGCAGAATTACAATATGCTGGGGCTTCAAATCTTGAGTTTTTATCGGGAAAAAAAAAGAATTAGCAATAAACAGGCTCCCAGTTGAACATCTTACATAACACTTCATCATAAACTTTGGTGCTAAACTATAATAAAGCACATTTTCCAGGACGTAGTAAATAACGAATATTTTCTCCTAGGACATAATAGGCATAGTAAAATGTCTCTCCTTCTGCTGAGGAGAACACAGGGCCCAAACAATGGTGTCAGCCCCGAAGGATATTAAAGCAATGTTGCTCAAAATGTAAAAACACTGAGCCATAACACACGTAAACTGGCACTGCTCAGCTGTAATGAGCAGCAATGGGATTGTCAACAACTTCATTGCTGCAAATATCTGCAATTCAGCACAGTCGATTTTAGCATACAAATATCAAGCGGTTACGGTTTGGCAATCTTACTGTTCTCACGAAGTGCTAAAGCTGGAAACATGCTTCTAATAACAAAAAGGCCTGCACACTTGAGGGTCCCAAATCTGTGCATTAAATTACTAAACATTCCCACAATTATGATGAGGCGAATGCTCATTAAATGTATTCCCCAAGTATCTGTGAACTTCAGTGATTGCTAATAAGCAAACACACTTATGATTTCAGTGAGCTACTAGAGGAAATGCTTAATATGAATGCCCAAATTGCTTTCAATAATACAGTAAGACAGAGACAAAATAAAAAACAAATAGCAAATTACTTTATTTCATATAAATCTAACCTTTAATGCTCAACGCTGCACAATGCTGTTCGGTTAAACACAATTCCTTGATGACGGCTTTTACATTCTGCTACAGTTTTGACTTCCAGGCACTCTAATTTATCGGAACGCATACATTTGTTTGTTTAATAAACTCTATTTGCGATGTGTTTTTGTAATGCTGCTAACTCGGTGTACGACAGCATTAGCATGTGAAACCCTGCAACACCAATTCATTACAGGGTTTCTCCAAGTAGATCAGGCACCAATATCTAAATTCCAGGGTAACTTCTCATTCTTGACGGTGTGAATATTGATTTCTTCATGGGTGGGTTAGGTGTGCAGCCCTACAACCTGCGTTGCATTCAAGTGCAACTCCCCTTGTGGCTGTGCTTACCTGTGGGGATTGCTCCGTGCACTGTAGAGGAATTCACATAAATGGCATTTAGAGCACATATATCAACGCAGCCCTTGTAGATGAACAGAATGAGGAGGTAAACCTGCACGCAATTGAAAGATCTGAATTCCAACGTGAAGCTCTAGAGATCTGGTAGAAAGACACCAGAATCCTGATATGCAAATTTGAACCTAAAAAGTAGCCTGAAATCTCTGTTGAATATATGTCCCAGCTATGAATTTAAAATTTAGAAAACTGCAGTCAGACATTGAGGAACTTGAAAGATTCTTTCTATTTTTGATATTGTTCTATACCCATGTTTGTCTATCCATCTAAACTGGAAAGGTGTTCCATAAATTGAATATTATCAGCTGTCTCCGCCCATGCGTATTAGCTAATTGATGTTAATAGGATAAATATTCAAAGCCATTCAAGAAAGTGACCTCATTGAAACAGTGAATGTGATTGACCTAAGAAATACTAAAAAAAAAAGCTACTTAAAACACATAATCCCGTATGCAGCACAATAGCTTTAAATTACTGAAACAAATGTAATTATGACTATTTAAAACAGTAAGTTTATTTATTTTAACACCAATGCCAATCCCACTTTAACTACATGTAGTGTTCCGATACCAGATGGGCAAATAGCCCACATCACAGCACAATCATAAACAAATATCCTGGGAGCCTAACAGCTGAAAAGTCATACAGTAGCTGTCAAGTTCTTTTAATTCACCAGTTGATGGCGCCAACCTTCATAGCAACAGCACATGCCCATTCCAGGGCTTTTGTTTTGTTAGCCAGCATTTGCTCATCATCTCTAATTGTAGGTGTCTGAACTTGGAAGTACAGCATGTTTGAATTGAAATATGACCTCCAGTTAAAAAACTAAATTCAATGCCTGCCAAGACAAAGATTTCATAACCCCTTCTACCTGTTTGTACAGGCTCACAGAGCGAATCTAGGCTGAGTAAGCTAGAAATATGTGGACCAGCTTCTTTAATCTACACACGTTAATGCAACTAAAACCAACCCTTTTAGTTTTAAATTTAGTCCTACAGAATTTTTTCCGATACTTTCAAACATTCAAATTGTACTCAATTTAAGAACAGTAAAATCAGCAAGAGATTACAGAATGATTTTGTCACATACAGTAATTTGAAACTGTGTCAATGTAGTTATTTATGCAGTACATAGCCTGCCTGGACACTTTATTAGGGCCTGTACCTAGTATCAGGTCGGCCCACCATTTGCCCTGATCACAGCCTTGGCACAACATGGCATAGACTTCACAAGGTGCTGGGAGGGGTCTTAAGGGATGTTAATAAATTAAGTCATTATAAATAAAAAATTGGTGCAGAGAGGTAGGCAGATGATCATGATACTGAATACATTGTTCAATTTCATCCCAAATATGCCCAATTGGATTGAGATCCGGGGATTGTGGTGGTGTAGTCTCTGTCATGCTCTTCAAGCCATCGCACAATTCTGGCACGGTGGATGGGTGCATTATTGTCTTGAAATTAGCCATCGCCACCAGTGTACAAGTGTACTATTTTTGGGTGGCCCTCATTTGAAATGATGCTTAAGTAAACTATGTTGTTTTTTTCAGCTTTCCAGATTAAATCAAGGGACCAAGGTACCCCAAATCCTATTGGATAGACAGGTCATAATAAAAGTGTCCAGTCATTGTATGTGTTACATTCTGACTCTCATTGTTGCTGCTTCATGTTGTTCAGAGTATTAACAAACTACTAGAAAAAAAGTGTGCTATAAAAAGGACAAGAACCTGCTGACCAGCAAGCATCAATAAAAGTATTTCACAACAAGGCTCTTTTAGTGATTGACTCTCTCCAACAGTATTTAGGTCATTTATCTAAGAACTTCTCCACATGTGCCAAAACTTGATGAAACACGATTAACTGGGCCAAATGCATTTGGAAATCATCAGGCACAGAATTTATAGGGAGTGTTCAGCAGCTCTCAAGCTAAACTGCTATTGACCGTTTAAAATGCCCGATTTTAAAAACATCAGCAATAAAACAAATATGCTGGGAGTAAGGGCAACATTGAAATGGACTATACTGTATAATAATATTTTAGCATCAAATCAGATTACCCAAAAGGTCTCTCCTCAGAATAACCTAAATGTAATACATCTAAAAAACGTTTAGTTTTTGGAGATTTCATGTAGGTCTTACCTGAGCTGGACTTCAGGTCAATGTTCAGGAGATAGATGAACGGCTGGCAAATCCGATTTCGTTCAATACAATAGATTAAAAAAAAAAAAAATTCTTCAGAAGAACCAGTATTATAGACGATTCTATAGCTATCACTTTATCAGTACAAACTAGCAAATCCTAAGTAGATGACCAGTGTCTTGAATTCAATGGAGATAAAAGGCTTTCTGCAAAACCAACCCTCTCGGGTTCAACACTGCTACTCACTCGTTTCAAGGGGTTGTATGAAGAAGTTTATTGCGCTGCATAGCAATCTGCATTTTTTTCATGGTTTAAGAAACAAGCACAGGCTAGCCAGACAGCCCTTATTTTTTATGTTAAATGTTACTCAGCACAGTGTTGACAGCAGTGAGGAGCATAACCAATGAACTGTTCCATTATTCCATTTTCTATTTGGTTTCCACTTAGTGAGATGAAAGTACAGCACCACACATATCAAGGGCAACAGGCAACCTCTGTTCCCACTGACCAGTCAATTGAATTTCACCCGGATGTTACCAAGCTCTGCACCCTGGAGGAAAGGGCCCAGCTTGGAAAGTCTCTGCCTGGGCCCGTGGAGCACCTGACTGGTAGTTGAGGCTAAAGTGCGATGATGAGACCTAACAAGGTTAATGCGTGGGCCTTGAAAAGACGAGGAAGACCAGGATTCAAACTAGCAAGATTGCTCGACTCAAACTGCACTTCCATGACATTTTCTGGATAAGCCACTGGGGGACATTCAAGTACAATTATAGGTACAGTACAGTTAATGAAGGATGACGTGCATACTGTGTAAACCATCTTACATCTCAATATATTGTGCAGTCTTCCTTAGTAATTCATTCGATGAAAATGTTAGGAATCCTTTTTACTCGGCAGGAACACTTGGGAGACATCAGCTTTGTCATCAAGAACTTTAAAGACTACACTGGGGTAGCAATTGAAAGTGTCCCAAGGCTGGGAGCGTCTAATAGATACTAAAAGGGGATTACCCAAGTACTGGGTGTACTGCGAACACTCATTTTGTAGTACCTTTGCATGCACTGTATCATTAAACTAGTCCCTCTTACAATGTAACAACCAGGACTGGATGGTTTTGTTCATCTGATTTTTAATGAAAACACTCAACCATGGGCATCTTTCATCACAAATATCCCACATTTGAGGGAAAGAAAGAATATAAAAACTGAAGGACACATTCCATTATCACATAAAGGTAATGCACAACTTCAGCTTTAATTCTCACACTCCTATTTTTACACAGGAAAGAGCTCAGAAAAAAAGAAAAAAACAGCTGTTCGGAGAGCAACTGTGCTCTGTTACAATTGAGACAACTGCAGGGTATATTTGACTCCAGAAGCAGGTGGTCAAGGCATTCTCATGGTCTTTTTTGGTTTAATTGGCCAAATAAATCAATGAATCACCACATTCCTCTTTCAGAGTACACCATACTGTATTTGCATATAATAATAATAATAATAATAATAATAATAATAATAATAATAATAATAATATCAAAAACAAACTTTAATTTGATATAGCACCCTTCATACGAGGGTGTCTCAGGGTGCTGCACAATATGAAAAAACAAAATCAGGAACATAGTAATAATAATAAAACAAAACAAACAATAAAAGAGTCAATTAAATACATTCAAAACAGGTAAAATACAAAAAAAATTCCTAAGAATATAAAAACAATAAAACAATAATTACAAAAACATTAAGTTTTAAGATCAAGTCCACAGGATCACTGTAAAAAAAAGCTGCCGAGAACAAATGTTAAAATTCAACACTGATGTGGAGTCTCGGATGCAGCCAGGCATAGAGTAACACATCTGGGAACCAAAGGTTTTAGAAGTCTAGAGTTTGACGATCTAAGCGGTCTTCCAGGGATGTAAGGGCTGAGAAGGTCCATTATGTAACTAGGACCCTGACCATGCAAAGCCTTGTACATCAGCAACAGAATCTTGAAAGCAACACGAGAATGAACAGGAAGCCAATGCAAATGCATAAGGACAGGGGTGATCTGTTCTGTCCGCCTAGTGCCTGTCAAGACCCTTGGCACTGCATTTTGCATCACCTGAAGTCGATTTAGAGAACGAGTAGAAAGACCAGCAAAAAGAGCATTGCAGTAATCCAAAATCGAGAGGCTACAAAGGCATGCACGAGGATCTCTGCATCCCTGGGAGACAGAAAACAACAAACTCTGGAAATTTTCTTTAGGTGATAAAACCTGGCCTTAACCATGAAATTCTCATGATTTACTGTATTTAATTAACAGTTTTAGCCTACCGTCCTTTCAAGGATTAAAGACTTTCACAAATGAGAAATAAATTTTAAGCAGTTAATAGTACCATACATTTTTGTAAGCAGTTTTGAAATTAGTTTCATTATACATTGGCTCAAAAGGATAAATTTTCCTAAATACAATCTTTTAACACACAAAAATGGAGCAAAACACAAAATGTGCATTACACTGCAATAGCCAGCTCTTCAAAAGCAGTGAGGATACCCCTGAAACGCATCCGTCCCTCTGTGGTTCAGTAAAATCGAGAGTCGTGCCTGTCTTCTCAACTCTTGGCCTACAAAACTCATCCCTCCCCTCGCCCCTACCTCTTCAATTTAACTTGAACTTTGGACTCATTGGTGATGGGAAATAATATTTACATGGAACACAGTGCAAAATGTCAATTGGAATGTCAAAAAACATGCAGTTACAAGCCTAAAAATGTAGGCTTTATTCTGATGGGGTTTACTTTTGTCACAAGTTACAGTACTTGTTACAGCACTAAGCAGATCTGGTTTAGAAAAAGCCAAATCTGCTTCATATAGACAGCCATTAGCATCTCGTCCTCTGAGTAAAAATAAGTTTATTAACAAAATTACAACGCACCCAACAAGTGCTGTAAGCTCTGAAAGCAGACAGGCAACCAACACCTGCTACATGCCAACTGGAGTTGCATTTTCAAATCCCCCATGACTTCAGATTTCCCTGATACAGTGGGGTAAATATTTCTGAACAGCTGCTTCAGATTGTTTTTAAATGAAACAGTTTTGCACCAGAAGTCATGTGACAACAGGCTGTGGCCTTCCTGTCGGTCTGTGCGCCAGCAAAGCTAACTGTCACTCTCCTCCCTCCTATTCTCTCACACCCCTTTCCTCTCTTCTCTCTGCATTTGGAGGAAAGAGCAGCTGCTTTCCCCCCCCCCCAAGCAGGAAGAAAGCGTGTGTTGTCATACTTGGACTTACACTGGCTCCCTTCAAAACAATCTTCAAAGACAAGGCCTGGGATAGTTGGATTACGTGTCACATTACTCAGGGTCATGCATTTGCAAGCGACGGCTTACCATCACACTCATAGCCTGGTCTGATCTAAACGCTTCCGCCCTTCCATACAGCCGCACTCCCCCAACCTGTATACACACACTCTCTCTCCCTCTTGAAATATGGTTCTTCGTTTTACAGAAAGTATATTGGAAATGCAGCAGAAGCCACAACAGAATGGCAGTGTTAAGTGCACAATTTTCTTTTAACATTCCACAAGATGGAAAGAAATTTAAGGAGCAGCAGTTGGTTAGCTGGGCAAGTCAAAACTTATATTTCAATTCAAACACCTATTAGCATCTGAAAGCAGCCAAAGTATAATCACAGCACAATGCTTAACACACAGTACTGAGCAAAGAGGACTCTTGGCAAGAACCCTACTCAAAATAAACATCCTGTTGTGAATGATCTGCCCTTAACTTTGAAGGGTTTCTTCATGTTTGAAAATAGTCCAGAAAAAAACAATAAATAATTGAAAAAAAGAAAAGCTCTGCCTGGGCAAAGTCATAGGCTTGGAAACAGAACTAATTAAACTGCAAAGTGAACTGTACCAACGCCAACAAAGACCCATGCGAAACCGTGGCAAAAGTGGTGATGTTATCTTTACTATAGCTCTTCAGAGCAGTCTTTCAGGCAGATATGAAAGAACACAATGCTGGTTTATCATGTAAAACAACTGATCAATTAATACTGTCAATATGGCGCTCAGATGATTAAACAGGCGTTCACTTCCAGCACAAGTGAAGGGGACAGAAATGTCTTCGTTTTCCCAAAGCTGATCAACAACCTTAAATCATGTGGATAAATATAAAAAACAATCGCTTTTTTGTTTAAAAAAATAAATCTAAAACAATACATTATATACACAGGACAGCTCAACAGTAAGTTGTGAGAGTGTTATATAAGTCATGGGGAGTTCACCAGCGCTATTAATCCTGGTTTAAGCATTCTGTAAGCTTCTTGAGCTTCAGGCTTACCTTTCACCTAGGAGGCACGGAATATTCAAGAATTGTTTTGGCCTATTATGCCATTCACAAGGGAGGCAGAATGTGCATACTTCTGTACAGCTGGAGGCTCTGCTAGTTCTCTAGAGCCTAAAGAGAAAACACTGAAATCAGCCTCAAAAGAAAATAACAAGGACGTCTCCAACACCACAAATCAAATGGTCTCATTCCAGGCAGGAGCTGGACGACACTCTTCCTGCTGGTGTTCAAACCTGATTCAACATCAAACCCCATCGAGCCTCAGCAGGCATTCAAGTGCATGCTGTACACAGCCAGCTCTTTCTAATTTCATCACTTACACACTCCCCAAATGCATGTCCTGGTTACCTTAAACTCAATTACACCTCAACCTCAATCTTGTTTTCCAGAGACACTCTTGTGTAAGGGGGCTGCAGGTGTTTAACCTCCTGGGGTGTGTATGAGAACACTGGACAGTCACAGATGTATTACAGAGCTGGCTGCTGATAACAAACCACCACCTGTCGATTTGTTTTAGAGTCAGTTAACCCCAGCACATAAACCCCGGGGTCAAACTGAACCTGTTCTCTCTACCTCAACCCTCATCGTGTTACTTTTAGCAGATCTCGCATATTTTAGTTACAGACTGGTCTTTTGCTTCACATAAATTGAGGCTCCAAGGTTACATGGAGAAAGTCTAAATGTTTCTTTTCTACGACAGTTGTTGCTTGGCTAAATGTGAAATTTAAAAAGGTGCTACACTGAAATAATTCCACAAATCTCAAGTCGTGTAGTTCCATTGGCCATGCTGGTCTCACATGTGAAGTTTTAAAAGAAAAACATGAAATATGGACTGGAGAGGAGACTCATAGTGGGAAACTATGTCCCCCGAGGGAAGAACTATAGTTACCAACAGGGGACTATAATGCCCGAAGCCACAGATCAAGAAAATAAGTGGAGGCAAGGTTGTGTGCTAACTATGATTTTATATATTTTGTTTAAATATAGCTATTACAGAACAAATAAATAACTTTCTCACTGCAGCATAGAATTCTCGGAGGAGTCTGGTGGATTTTGT
Source organism: Acipenser oxyrinchus oxyrinchus (assembly GCA_030684275.1). Lineage (NCBI taxonomy): Eukaryota > Metazoa > Chordata > Actinopteri > Acipenseriformes > Acipenseridae > Acipenser > Acipenser oxyrinchus. The sequence goes on along the minus strand of CM060257.1, from coordinate 17,492,354 downwards.
GAACGTTGTAGTTACATCAGAGTTGTATTCGTCACTACAGACTACTTTCTGGTTGTGTTAATGAAACATGTCTGTTGACAGCCTATAGCTGAGAAATGGTTGAAAACATAAAACTTTTAGGATTTAAAAAAAATCTAAAAAAAAATCTGTAGCCAGGAGGCAGAAGGTGTAAAACCCATTGTTGTAAGGTAATAGCTTTCGACTTAACCTCACAAATAGTAGCCTACAGCCATTTAAAAGAAAAGTAATAAGTGGTTGTCCCAACGATGTGTAATTCTCTTTGTAGATTAATACATCCATGGAGACCACAAGGATATGTAGGTGTCCAAAGTCTGTACATGCATGCATACATACATAGTTAACCAAGTCCAGCAGATATACATGTTGGTAATGTATTGTACTTAGTAGTAGTACTTGCAGTAGAAGTTTGCATTCATCACACACACACACACATTAAAAGCACAGTTGCAAACACGGAACATAGAAAACTACAAACATAACCCTGCTGACTAGATGGATGGATGGATGGATGGATAGATCTCTCGCTATCTCTATATCTATATCTATATCTATATCTAAATCTATATCTATCTATCTATCTATATATATATATATATATATATATACACTACCGTTCAAAAGTTTGGGGTCACTTAGAAATTTCCTTGTTTTCCATGAAAACATACATGAAATGAGTTTGAATAGGAAATATAGCAAAATGAATAGGAAATATAGTCATTGACAAGGTTAGAAATAATGATTTTTAATTGAAATAATAATTGTGTCCTTCAAACTTTGCTTTCGTCAAAGAATCCTCCATTTGCAGCAATTACAGCCTTGCAGACCTTTGGCATTCTAGCTGTCAATTTGTTGAGGTAATCTGAAAAGATTTCACCCCATGCTTCCTGAAGCACCTCCCACAAGTTGGATTGGCTTGATGGGCACTTCTTACGTACCATACGGTCAAGCTGCTCCCACAACAGCTCAATAGGGTTGAGATCCGGTGACTGTGCTTGCCACTCCATTATAGACAGAATACCAGCTGACTGCTTCTTCCCTAAATAGTTCTTGCATAGTTTGGAGCTGTGCTTTGGGTCATTGTCCTGTTGTAGGAGGAAATTGGCTCCAATCAAGCGCCGTCCACAGGGTACGGCATGGCGTTGCAAAATGGAGTGATAGCCTTCCTTCTTCAAGATCCCTTTTACCCTGTACAAATCTCCCACTTTACCACCACCAAAGCACCCCCAGACCATCACATTGTCTCCACCATGCTTGACAGATGGCGTCAAGCACTCCTCCAGCATCATTTCATTTGATCTGCGTCTCACGAATGTTCTTCTTTGTGATCCGAACACCTCAAACTTAGATTCGTCTGTCCATAACACTTTTTTCCAATCTTCCTCTGTCCAGTGTCTGTGTTCTTTTGCCCATCTTAATCTTTTCTTTTTATTGGCCAGTCTGAGATATGGCTTTTTCTTTGCAACTCTGCCTAGAAGGCCAGCATCCCGTAGTCGCCTCTTCACTGTTGGCGTTGAGACTGGTGTTTTTGGTACTATTTAATGAAGCTGCCAGTTGAGGACCTGTGAGGCGTCTGTTTCTCAAACTAGACACTCTAATGTATTTGTCCTCTTGCTCAGTTGTGCATCGGGGCCTCCCACTCCTCTTTCTATTCTGGTTAGAGCCAGTTTAAGCTGTTCTGTGAAGGGAGTAGTACACAGCGTTGTACGAGATCTTCAGTTTCTTGGCAATTTCTGCATGGAATAGCCTTCATTTCTCAGAACAAGAATAGACTGACGAGTTTCAGAAGAAAGTTCTTTGTTTCTGGCCATTTTGAGCCTGTAATCGAACCCACAATTGCTGATGCTCCAGATACTCAACTAGTCTAAAGAAGGCCAGTTTTATTGCTTCTTTAATCAGCACAACAGTTTTCAGCTGTGCTAACATAATTGCAAAAGGGTTTTCTAATGATCAATTAGCCTTTTAAAATGATAAACTTGGATTAGCAAACACAACGTGCTATTGGAACTGGTTGCTGATAATGGGCCTCTGTACGCCTATGTAGATATTCCATTACAAATCAGCCGTTTCCAGCTACAATAGTCATTTACAACATTAACAATGTCTACACTGTATTTCTGATCAATTTGATGTTATTTTAATGGACAAAAAATTTGCTTTTCTTTCGAAAACAAGGAAATTTCTAAGTGACCCCAAACTTTTGAACGGTAGTGTATATAGATAGATAGATAGATAGATAGATAGATAGATAGATAGATAGATAGATAGATAGATAGATAGATAGATACACACACACACACACACAGATACAACATATTTAAAACTGCTACACTGGTGAACTTACATTACTCTCAGAAACTAAAAAAGTATTTGTGTACATATCTTTACCTTAACTGAATCTCATGTTTAAAAAAGATCTAGAAAAGTACATTGTCTAAAACCACCACAGGTTAAGGGCTGATAAAACCTGAGTCTATTTACAGCCTAGCTCAGTGGCTATTATAAAACATGATTAATGTCAGCATCCAACTGGATAAATAAGAAGGATGCTGCAGCTGGGGATTTTCAGCTACAGTCCAACACAGCTTCCTGCTGAAACTGCACTGCCCATTTCAATGAACTCGGTCACTTCCTGTCAGAAGAGTGGCCTGCCAGGAGGAAGGGAGAGAACGTCAACTGCTAGGGAGGGGTTGAAGTCAGTTGGCTAATTTCGATACGGTTTGTAAATGGTTTCATTTTTCAAACTGACTACACCATTCATTGTGAAAGTGAAGAGGAGTGTGAGCAAGTCAGCGATAACAAAAAGAGTATGTAGATTTTTCTGATTCAGCTCCATAGATTCGATTATTAATCCCTCAGGTGATCTAGAGCAGTGGTTCCCAACCCTGGTCCTGGGGACCCCCTGTGTCTTCTGATTTTCATTCCAACTGAACTCTCAACTACTTAACTAGATCCTTAATTGAACTAATCATTTGCTTGATTAGACCTTTTTTTACCTGTTTTCAGCTCTTAAACAGTTGCAGATTTCAAGTTAGCTATAACATTTTATAAGTAACATGAACTCTGCAATTTTTAGGAGCTGAAAACAATTTACAAGGTCTAATTAAGCAAATTGTCAGTTCAATTAAGGTTCTAGTTAAGTAACTGAGAGCTCAGTTGGAATGAAAACCAGAAGACACAGGGGGTCTCCTGGACCAGGGTTGGGAACCACAGATCTAGAGAGACAGCTGTCGAAACTTCCAGAACCCTCTTTATCCCATAGGTGAGCAAATAATACGTTCTTTCTGGGAAACTATAAATACCAGGAATACCACAAGTGCTTTCATTGGAGTTTTTTATTTTTTAGAATGGTTTTCTACCTACTTCATTTGTTTCCTCATCGGTGGGACCCATATACTGTACCGAACAGCAGGACCTTTGTTACCAAACTACAGAACCCTGAAGGCAAGGGTCCTGCCTGGGCCTGACCAGCAGAGGACACTGAAACATGATGACATTAACTATACACAGCTTAATACCACCCTAAAGGCCAATGCAGCTCTACTGAGGGTCCCCAACCAAGAAGGGCACAAGTGGGACTGGCAGTACTTTTACTGGGGACCCAAAAACATGTTTTGAAAGCTGAAGGCAGCTCTCAACTAAAAATGTACGCCAACAACAGTGGTGGCTTCACTTTTTGAGAAGGGTTTTTGAAATCAGCCTTACACAAATGCTGTATTGATATGGGCCAGGGTTTGTAAAAACGTATAAACTACCCTTGAGTCAGGAAAACCAACACGCCACCTTTCCCCTCCTGTGAAACACATTAATAACCAAAACAGAAGCAGCGGTCCCCTTCCAATTTACTGAGCCAGTGGATTTTACAGTATTTAGGTAGCAAGCACTGTAACACAGAATTTGATCTGTTTGATGAACCCAATTGCATCTCTGGAAGAGTGATGGTTAAAAATAAATTTAAAAAAAGAGATAAAATAAGCTTCTGAACAATGTTAATTTTAAAATAACGTCTTATTGGGTGGTATTTCTCCTTGGACTGTGTTTTGGAGCCCAGAAAAAAGTAACAAGTAGCTAGAAACTTATGAGTGACAGGAGAGAAAAAAAGGGTGATTATATCAAAACGACAATGACTCAAAGCAGGGTTCTCCCCAGGCCTTTTCAGCCAGGTGGTTGTTGTTGTCCAGCTGAAAAACCCCAAGCCGCCCGTCCTGCTAGCAGAGTAGATCACTTGTACGCACTGGGTGAAAAAAAACAATCTTGGAACCATGACAGGTGTGTTGCTGTTGCGTCATGACACTACATTTAACCAGCCGTAACAAAAAAAAAAAAACAAACAAACATTGCAATAGTGGGTATGATCTTATGTGGGGAAAAAAATGGAAATGGCTTTTTTTACAACAAGGAATTGGGTGATATGATGTGCAAGCTCTGCCAGAAACACAGAAAAAGATTGCAACGGATCAGGGGGTAAATGGAGCAGTGCAGCCTGGGTACAAATTAGGGTGGATTATTATTCATTATTCAATGTCTTATTATTATTCCAATTCTTTGTCTTACTATATATTTAAAGGTAAGGCAATTTTATTTTTCTGTTAAGTGCTCCAGGATGTAATGCTCTGCCACAGAACTCCTGGGGAGAACCTTGCAAAGGTTTTTGATCATGGAAGATAATCCTTGGGGGCCACACAGTAACTACCTGCAATCCCAGCTGTGTGGTGTTGAATTACATCCACTGGAATTGGCCTCTTTTTCCCCAGTGGATAGTCCTGGGACTGTTGTCATGGTATACAAAGGGTTAAGATTAAACTTGACGTCACAATGAGAGTGCACATGACGCAGTACAGGGGAACGAGCGGGCCTCTGCATCTGCTGCTCAGTAATGGATTACATTACAGAACCCCCCAGTGACATCTGGGCTGAGTGTGCAGCACTAAGCAGGGCTCTCAGACAGCTGACAGTCCAGTAGAAAGCAATCAGCCCGCTTTCTCCCTTGTTAAGATGATGTATTCCTTTCCTCAGGCTTTCCACAGTCATGAATGGAGGGGTCAGGGCTGTTCCTGAGAACATGCTACCTGATGTGTACAAAATACAACACTGCAGGTTGGTGTTATTTTATATATTGTTAAGGGATGCACCGAATCCAAGTTTTTGAGATTCGGCCGAATACCGAATCCATCTCAAAAGATTCGGCCGAATACCGAATCTACAAAAACTTTTAAGAAAAACTGAAGGAAACTGCTGAATGAAAAACAGACTGGCAGCTACTAACAAGGGACGTGGACAATCTATGTTTGGAGCCTTTTAGTTCATAGTATTTTTATTACCGAATGGAAATATATCCCTGAATAAGATTTCAGTTTGAAACTTACACAATTTACCGCTAGCCCCCTCCCCCCACAACAGAAACGTCAAAATACAGAACCGTTTACTTTACCTTTACAAGAAAGGAGAGCTGCATCTTTGACATAACCCACTGTTTTCTTTAATGACGTTTCAGCCTGCGTCACCTGATCTGAGAGTAGGGTTGCCAACAGGCTCCAGAATCTCGGGACACTTTAAGGAAAGTCAGGTTTTGTAACTCACCTCTCTAAACTGCAATGGATTCAGTAAAGTGAGTGTGAATTGTGTGAACTGTCGCTAAATTAATTGAATTGATTTTACTTAGTTGTTACCAAAAGCACACACATGGCTGCGAGGATCGTTTCCATCAATCAGACCTATACAGCAGCTGATTGGCTTTCTGAGTCTCTGACTGGGCGGGACTGTGTGAAGCAAGAAATATTAAACAAATAGAAACTTTACCTGCTGTCACAAGGAATGAAAGAGTGCAGGTGTGCAAAGTTATCTATAATAATGGTGTTGCACCATTTTGATAGATAATGTTTACTGTATAAAAAAATTCAAGCAATACGATTAATCGTTGTTACGAGGCTCTCCGGATAGAATCGCCACCACAATTAAACAATTAAATACATTTACTAAACTGCTGAAGCAATTCACACTCACTTTACACGTCGAATACATTGCAGTTTAGAGAGGTGAGTTAAAAAAAAACCTGACCTGCCTTAAAGTGTCCCAAGATTCTGGAGCCTGTTGACAACCCTACCAGAGTTATGAGGAAAAAATTACCGTGATGAGTGACCTGAATCTCCCTGCAAAATAAAACCCACATTGATTTAAATGCACCGTGTGTGTAACACATATCAAATAATCTACAAAATAGTTTAAAGAATATTTTAATAAAACACAGAAGTTCCCAAATGGTTCAACTTGTATTGGCACATTACAGTAACGTAAAATTGTATTTACTAAAGCATATTGTTCAACAACATTTTGCACATCTGACAGTTGTAATGTTACAAAAAATATATATTTCTGTGCACCGATTTTTTTTTTCTCTCTCACTCAGTATGATCTCTAGAACACGTCTCAGACAAAGCAACAAAGCACAAAAGTCTACAACAGTTTGCCATTACTATATATTACAGGTTAACCGCATAACTTTACTCCATGAAAAGTGTGATGCGACTGTGCTGTTGCATACAGGGGTATGTTTGCATTCAGCAGCTGCATGACATGTTTAGTGCATGCGCCACCAGTAATAGGGAGTTGAGAGCCGCGACAGAGTTCATCAAACGTGCTCTTGTTATTAAATAGAAATTACGTTCAATACCTGATTCATGTCTTATTTAAAGAAGAACCGCACACATTGGAGGGATATTATAAAATGGATGTGCGTCTAGGCGGATATAGGATTCGGTTCACTGAAACCCAAGTATTCGGCCGAATCAGAACCCTGCTCAAAAAGTAGGTATTCGGGCCGAAACCAAATCCTGGAATTGGGTGCATCCCTAATTTTGTTATCCGAAGGCAAGATATTGCCTTCCATGCTACAAAAATGACTTAATGTAGGCTGAGAAAAAAGGCATTGAAAAGAACTAAAAGGGTAAATATTTTTGCAAAAACAGTACACATTGGAGTACAAAATTAATCCAAACAATGACTAAACCACTGTCTAAAGTTGAAATAATATCAATTCAATCACTTTATATCAGTGATATCATTTGTATTATTTAACTACCTATGTATGACTTACAGTACAACATGGTCTTTGTTTTGGCTTTAAATTAGCAAGAAAAAAAGAAAAAATGGTAATGACTCACTGAACAGTACTCCACCAAACCTTCCAGGTTTTACTGTGAGCTAACATCACACTCAAAAAGGTCAGTGATGATCAGATTCATATCCCTAGGTGACAGAAAGTTCAAATGTTACAGGGGCAGAATGACAGCACTTATGTAGTTAATGAATTCATATTTTGAGTTTCACGTCTTCCCTCTCCTATGGCTTTAACAGTACGAGCAGCAAGATGTTAACAAAGTTAACAGCATACATTCATTATATAAAATCCCCCGTGTATTAACACAGTACAAGGGCTAGAACACTACCCTTCAAAATCTGCTCCTCTTCAGCTCCAGAGTATGTTTGTTCTCCACAGATACCCTGCAAAGGATTTGTTGCTGGTAATTAAGAAATGAATACCTGACAACATAACTATAAACTCACTATAAAGTCCAATATAGGAATGTTAATATAGAAATCAAAAGTACTATGTACACATATCAGAGCTTACTACCAGTGTTTTGGTGCAACACTCAAAAGAGAGTTCTTTAAAATGTTATTTTCTTGCATGACAAATCTGGATAGGGAACCAAAAATGAAATAAGGGTACTTTAATTTACACTTCTGGTACTCTTTACTGACCAGTCAACAATTGGTTGACAATTTAAGTTTAAAAATATATTCATGAAACTATTGGATTTCACTATTTATTTAGCAGACGCCTTTATCCAAGGCGACTTAGAGAGACTAGGGTGTGTGAACTATGAATAGGCTGCAGTCACAACAACGTCTCACCCGAATGACAGAACACAAGGAGGTTAAGTGACATGCTCAGGGTCACACAGCGAGTCTGTGAGTGAGCCGAGATTTGAACCAGGGACCTCCTGGTTACAAGCCCTTTTCTTTAATCCACACAGCCTCCTTGGAAAATTTACCGGAAGGCAGCACCCATTACAGGTAACCATTCCTTCTTGTATTTACAAGGAATACACAGTTTATTATGTGACTCACCAATACGCAAACCTCTTAAGAAATAATTAATTTCAGCAGCTGAATTTGTTGTTCTGCTTTTTGCTCTGCACACAACCGCAACCCTCATTTCCTTTGTATTTCAGAAGAGTTCAAAATCACACCTGCAATCTCGCTTGTAATTAGTCTTACTGCACTGGGTTTGCAGAGCCCTTTGCCTGCTGCCACCCATTCAGAGAGGCTTGTGGGGGTTGTTAAAACCTGCCAGGCCTATTTACTTTAGATTAGCAGGGAAGACTGTGTTTGGTGTTATTGTGCTTTGCAATTTGTTAAGCGCTTCTGATTCCAGTGTCTGGCTTTAGTTCTAACAGTGGAGATACAGAACTGTAACCATTAAAAAAGACCAGAAAAGGAGAACCCACATTTAAAACTGGATGTGCCCCTTCTAAGGTAAACACTCAATGCAGCAACAGGGAGCTTTCCTTTTTATTCTTTCACCACATAATGGATGTTTGTAGCACATCTCTTGATGAGTCTTATACCAGATAATACACTGCTTACCAAGCAGTTTATTGGTACTTGTTTTCCACACAAACTAAAATACTGCAGTAGTAAACTTTTATAACTTTGGTTTTGGCCCCAATTGTCAAACAAATTGAGAACTTTGAAATCCCTGCCCTGGATATTTATATACAAAAGGGCAGTAAATCCAGAGGCCGGGCTCTGCTTGCTTCTGGTTAACAATTACCAGCAGAAACACCTCTGATCTTTTAGTATTGCAGCCACCTAAATAGTCCTTTGTACGGTATAGTCCCACATATTCTGTCAGCACTCTTTTTTTACAGGGGATTGGTCTGCACCTCCTACACTATGTAGTCAGGGCAGACTCTTTCTGGATTATGCTCACTCTCATGTTGGGTTTTAGGTTAAATTGGGAACATCTAAAAAGGCAGATAAATGACTGCTCAGGGAAAAGTACAAACACAAAAAAGAAGAACTGGCTTCACAAGATATTTATACTACAGTATAAACAACAAAAGGATGGGGATAAAAAAGTGCATAGAATTTCTTGTAACAAATACCTACCATAAGTAGGCCTTGTATTTTTCACGACTTGTTTTTTTTTAACCTGCAATTCAGTCCTAAACCTCCAGATGTCCATGTATCCACTCCAGCTAAACTGATCAAAAGAACAGTATCCACCTGGTGTGCCGCACACTAATGGGTATTATTATTATTATTTGTTTGTTTATTTAGCAGACGCCTTTATCCAAGGCGACTTACAGAGACTAGGGTGTGTGAACTATGCATCAGCTGCAGAGTCACTTACAATTACGTCTCACCCGAAAGATGGAGCACAAGGAGGTTAAGTGACTTGCTCAGGGTCACACAATGAGTCAGTGGCTGAGGTGGGATTTGAACCGGGGATCTCCTGGTTACAAGCCCTTTTCTTTAACCACTAGACCACACAGCCTTTGTATTTTGAAAGCCGTAATGTTAGAATTCATCAAACATATAATAAATACATACATACTGAGCACTGGCATACTAGTTGCACAGCACAGATGACAGAATAAACAAAGTGTGGTGTTAAAACTTTCCACAAAGTTTTTGAAAAATGTTTGCAGAATAAAATAACGTTTTATTTAACCAGCGCACAAG